>CAKXYN010000027.1:18750000-20000000 GCA_935064755.1 Tragelaphus eurycerus | reverse complement strand
TATGTTTTTCCTCTAGGGCAGAGTAAACCACTGAATGCAAAAGATTGCTGTAGGCAGGTCCCTTCCAGCAAGGATCTTCCCCCAAACAGAACCTTCCTTTCTTTCAGCAAACCCATCTATGTTCAGAGAATATGTTTTTCTTTCTGCTTGTGTCCTCTTACTGAGCTCAAACTAGCATGTACCTTAGGTACTTTATGTTTGATACTGATATTATAAATGATGTCTTTTCTATTGTATTTTTAGAATATCTATTTTTAAAAGATTAAAAAAGTAAATAGTGTGAAAGAAGCAAAATAGACAAGAAAAATGAAAAAGATCATTTACCAATCAATATCCCATTGAGAACCTGAATATTTAAGAAAGGGATATATTTGTTTCAGTCTGAAAAGACTGCTTACTGTTCAGCCTAAATGTTTTGGGATACTTTATGATATAGAAAATTGAAATGTTTCGGGTTAGTTTATGATATGGAAAATGGATTGAATTGAAATGTATATCTTTCTCCTATATAATAACATACCTAATTCTATCCTCATAAATGCTATAGTCTCCAAGATTTCTTTATTACAGATTTTATTCTCATTTATGAGCTCCATGTTAAACTGTTAAATCAACAGAATCATCACCTTAGCCTTGAATTAGCATAGCACATCATTAGGGAAAGCAGTGCTATGCATTTAATTGCTGTTTTTAAAAGTTATGTCATGTTGTCATGCCCTGCATTTGTGTTCATATGTTACTGTGTTTAATTTACAAGGAGTTTGTTTAATTTACAACAAGCTTCTGGGCTGCTTCCTGTTGTTCACTAGCTCCCTCGAAGCACAGCTATTTGGTAATAACTGTGGCTATTGCTCAGTGAATATTTGAAATACAGTGAAACTAAAGTGATATAGGATAAGAGGACACATGTTAGGGAATTGGAAAAATAGAAATAACAGGGCAGCATGAAATGTCAAACCACATTTTAGGGCACTTTTACTCTATTTCCATAAATACATGCGGGAATTATGTTGCAAATACTTGAAACTGTTTGTTTTCATTTTTGGCCTGATTTTCTAGCATTGAAGAAACCATGTCTAATGATCTTGAGTGTTCCTAAAGAAAAAGAAATTATATTTTACATAATGGTTTGCATGTGTGAGCTCCCTCCGGCAGCAGCACTATAATTAGGGTGTCGTCTCTCTGAGGAGAGACTCCCTGTCTTAAAGATGCAACGGCCACATCTGACTGCCGGAGCTGAGCACAGAACATCATGATTTCGTTAAAAGATAAACACCCCTCTTTCACTTATTCATTCCTTCTCCTTCCTGGTGCTTTGGCCCAAGCCGAAGAAGCCAAGGACAGCTGAGTACAAACCATTTTCTTCCTTCCTCATTCAGCAAACCATGGAGAAAGATCTTGGCTTCTTGACATGAATAACTTTGCTTCAAGTCGACTTGGAACTATTTGGGCAGCTTTTCAAAAACGAAAAAGGTACAATAAAAGAGGACTGAACTTCCTGTTTTACTCTTAAAGTAGCAGATTCAGCAAAGTCTGAATCTCTTCTGGGAATGACCATATTCCTCCTCAGGGACCCACGAACCATAGAATATTATTTCCTCACACAACTTTCACTGAAACTATTAAAAAGACAGGCAACTTGAGTAGGCCAAGTGACAGACAGTAGGACGCGCTTCAGCCTTTATTAAGTAGAATGGTCATGTAAATGGCTGCCGTTTAGACAATCAGAAATGTCCCTGATCAGAGGAAGTGCAGCGGGTAGGGACCAAAGGCGGTCCTTAAACCAAAATGCGGGGCAGGGGGAGTGTGAACACTTATATAAGGGGTGTGTATGATGTATGAAGATATTTGACATCTATCTGCCTTATGTACATATGCTCACAAAATAGCACACACCCTCTCTGTCATAGTGGCCTTTGCTGTACATGAATTTTTGATTGCCTGCAATACTTGAGAAACTGGAACTGACGAGTCAAATACAACACATCTCAAGTCAGTACCTATGGCTGCACAGTAGGAGTAGCGGAAAGATAAGAAGAAACCATTCTATGACTGAAAATGACAGTTTCATTAGGAGAGCAAAATAAGGGGGGAAAAAAGAGCCTCCTGATTCTGTTTTGCATTAGTTTGCATTCATTTCTGAGTGCCCCAGAGACAGGATGTCTGCTGCCCCTTATCTGTTACAGTGTGGGCCATCAAGCCCAGGAGGTGAAAAACTACCATCTCGATAGAAAGAAGCATCTGCCAATCAGAACTGGCCAGCCCGAGAGATGGGGCTCCAGCCCACCCGGCTCCCTCCTCCACGGTAGAGCAATCCAGGCGAAAGCGGGCAGGGCTCAGCGTGCAGTGTCCTCTGACCCTCTCAAGAAAGTGCAGCATGTTTATGTGCAACTCCACATGATGGAAGGAGCTTCAGTGTTGAAATCACAAACCCTGAGTTTCTCCTTCAGGCCTAAGTGTGCTTTGATAACCCAAGAACTGCGGGTTGTGGAGCTGAATGGAAGAGAATGCACTCCGTGGTTGTTTTCATTCTAACATGTTCCTCATCAAGAACACATTGTGTGCTTCCTCTTGTTCATTTTTTATCTTTCAGATAAGGAAATACTGTTTTTATCTGGGTGGGGGGTGTGGTTCTTGGAACTTCAGGGAGATAGCTAATCCTGTTTCATAAGCTAGACCTTCAGGTATTTAAAGAGAGCTATCCTGAGCGACTGAACTGAACTGAACGGATCCTGTAACTCCAGTATTTTGGCCACCTCATGCGAAGAGTTGACTCATTGGAGAAGACTCTGATGCTGGGAGGGATTGAGGGCAGGAGGAGAAGGGGACGACCGAGGATGAGATGGCTGGATGGCATCGCTGACTCGATGGATGCGAGTCTGAGTGACCTCCGGGAGCTGGTGGTGGACAGGGAGGCCTGGCGTGCTGCAGTTCATGGGGTCGCAAAGAGTCGGACACGACTGAGCGACTGATCTGATCTGATCTGATCTGACACGGGTAGGGACAGGGTACAGAGAGAGCCTGGCAGTTGGAGCCAGATCTACAGAGGTAGAAAGAGAAGAAAGGTGGACCCTGGCCAGGGGAGGTAGCAGATGGGAAAGGGGAAGACCCTCTGCAGGGGAAGCTGTTCGATGATGTCAAACCCCCTGCACAATCCCACCACATGGTAAACAGGTTCAGCCGAGAAACCGAATGACTCATGGTATCTACTGTTTGGTGTGAGCTTTTCCTGACTCACGACTGGAATCAGTCAAGTCAGTGAGTGACAGTCACTCACTGACTCTCACCTACTCCAAGTAGATGATAAAGGATCGATGACTGCTGTGAAGAAAATGTCCCCTAGGCCAGAAACAAGCAAACAAGGGAGACAAGTTCAGAGGTTACTCTACGAGTCTGCAGAGAGTTGTTGGTACAGTGTATTTTGCTTTGGGAAAGTTGATTGCAGCCAGTTCTTTTTTGGCCTGTTATTGCCATCTCTGCATTCATTTTTATTCCCCTACTTGGGGCCGCCTCTGTGTTGACTTTTGTTTTGAGTTGACCAAAAAGTTCATTCGTGTTTTTCTGTAACATCTTACATAAAATACCAAGTGAGCCTTTTGGCCAACCCTACACGCAGACCCCAGCCCCAGGCGTGGTGCAGCTGTTCGAGGGTTGAAATGACCGACACCTGCCAGTGGTGTCTGAGTTGAGTTCACTCTTCTCTCTCCAGAGCGCAGCCCAAGGCTAGGGATGGAGTCAGCACTCAGCATGTGTTTGTTACATGCGTGCATTCAGTGCATCTGTGTTTCTGTGATGGTTTTAGAGCTTCCCGAGGTGTCAGTGATTCAAGGCCAGGATGACATCTAGTTTGAGAATGTGGACTCTGGAGCGGCTGCCTAGGTTCACATCATGGCTCCCCTGCTCAGTGGATAAGTGACCTTGGGCACATTATATAGCCTTCCTGGTAGCACCCACCGCATAGGATTATTGTCAGAATCAAGTGTGTTCATATGTGTAAGGTGCTCAGAGCAGTGCCTGGCACAGAGGAAATGCAGTATGCTAGCCTTTATAGTTACCATAAAGAAACAAAGCGTATTTCTCTCGTCTCCAGAAGAGCAAGGCAACCACTGGGTAAAATACTTTCTACAGCCACTGGGACATTATTTAGGAATATTTAGAATATCAACTTAAAGTTTTCTGTTCAGGATAATTTTGAACCAGGTAGTGGAAGGGAACCTCCCAAAGATAAAGGGTGAGATCCCGTTGTTGGCAGAGTAGTAGTGCTCCGGCATCCGTTCCCTCTGCCTCCTTGAAGGTCAGCTCACGAAGGAAAATTCTAGGAGGCAGCATTTACTTTATGCAAATTAATTGTGAGTTTTGTGGATGAACAAGACTATTTGTTTGCTAATCCTCCTTTTGTTTAATAAAACACTAAAAGGTAAAAAAAAAAAATAGAGGATTTATCATAGCTCTTCTTCTGTGAAAATAATCTGTTCTTCAAACTAGAAGAATGGGTAAACATAACATCACTTTTAAAATGTCTTTATTCTCTTCTGATGTTCATAAATACTATTTCTTGTGGAAGGGGAGTGAAGAGAGAGGAAGCCGAGGCATGGGAGATGAGAGGGTTCCTTTTCCATTCAGTTTTTTTCAAAGGATTCAATCCTTCAATAGCCTTACAATCAAAAGTTAAGTTAAAAATGCAAAATTAAAGCCTTGCTAAAACTCGACCTCTAAAGCCATTTTAAGATGGCTGCCATGTTATAGACTCTCAGCTCCACAGTGTAGCTTTCAGGAAGGTTAATGAAACTGACCAAAATCTGAGCATGTCACAGCCATGCGTCGTGCATAATTAGGGGAAAAATAGAAGAGTGGAACTAGTCGACAGGTAAAAGAAATCAAAGTGGAAAGAGTGACTGTAGTGGGGAGTTTGTCTGGTGTCACCAATAATTACTTTTCCTCAGGTGCTTTTCCTCTTCTGGCTTAACTGCTTCTAAATAGTTGATTCTGAGCCTCTTCCTTCCTCACTTGACTACAATAAGAACTAGAAGCAAAGGTCTTTTTAGTTTCCCAAGGCTGGAAAATAGAAGATACAGTATCATTACCATGGATTGGTCTTCAAACATCCAAGGATGATGGATTTTCCATTTCCTTTGGCATCCAGATTCATAGGAAATGCCTGTGCACCCCTCTTTAAACAAGGAGTCAGTCTGCATCCCTTTGGCAGGTTAAGTTCCTGGAAAAGACCTGACAAGTCAAAATGGTGTGAGTCAGTATTAAACTTTCCCATAGAAGGTGTTCAGTAGGAGTTTATATTCTTGACCAAGGGCTTGATGCCCAGCTTTTTATAGAAATAACTCCAGACACCAAAATTTCATCAACTGAATCAATTAGAGAAGGGGCTATAGTGTTTCATAACTTAAAGACTTTCATGTATTTTTACTACAAGGGCATAGTAAACAGTATGGAATCTTTTTAAAAAATTATTTCTATCACATTTTTATTTTAAGGACCTAGAAGGCGACAATATGTCTACCTTAGGATGGAAATTTAAAAGACTCTTTAGAGAATATTTTGACAAGTTTCTTCGATGAGATGTTGAGCCACTCAGCAATGGCTCCTTAATAAAGAAATCACACTTTTCTCACTGATAATTCAGTTATAGCCAGCACAGGTTTTAGAGAATGAGTGTTTTGGTAGAACAGTTCGAGGTTGGGTTCATTTCCCCGTAATTGCCTCATGTCTCTCTGTGCTGCCAGCCATAACTGGGGTAGAAACGAACACAGGCCTACACACTGCCTTGAGTCACATACGGGTCCTTTCAAGACTTCCTGTTTCCCAGTGAAAAAGAATCTCATGTGTTCCCACATTCACTCATCCCAGCCAGTGTGGGAGACTCTCTTTAATCCTTATATACTGATGTTGCTTTATCCTACTCTTGTATTTACATAAATTTTTTATGCAAATTCTTCAAAAATACTATATCTAAAAAGTCTCATGGAAAGGTGTCATTCAAAATGATTGGAAGTGTTCCAGCAAGGAAAGCTAACAGCTCTTCCTTGCTTTGGTCTCTGCCGATGGAGAAATCCTCATGACCTTGACGCTGGTATCTGTTAGAATTCTGTGCCAGGATCTGTGTTCAGGGTTTGTGTGCATCATCTGCCAGTGGTCAGACCCCTCCTTAAATCTTGAATTCCCAGAAAAATCTGGAACATAATCTGAATCTGTACCTCAAGATGAGTCAGTAGCTTATTAGGAATATATATGTGACTATGCAAGAGGTGACTGAAAGCCGTAAGTGGTGACTCCACAGACACACAAATACAGATGCATTTAGATAAATGGATGGATAGTATATAAAACCAGTAACAAAAAAACTCAGCTTCCCCAGACTTTGATTAACAAGATAATTTTTTAAAAAAGAAAGAGCATTCTATATTTCAGTCATAAATTTCCAAGACTCATTTCTATTTGAAAATGTTTTTTTGTCTTGCTAACCACAGAGAGCAGTTGGAGCAACTGGGTCATTTTCTTTCGATTGCTTCTCCGGCACTGGCCCTTGGAGACAGATGTGATGATCTAATAGGTCCTTTCCATCCCTAATATCTATAATTTTGGCTACTCTGTGGCAGCTTCTTATTGCTTTAAATAAGCCGTCTTAATTCAAAAAACATACATCTGGATTGGACCTGCCTAATATATGTCAAGAAGTGTGTGTCTCTCCAAAGCCCCACCAGAAACTCTGAAAGACTAAAAAAAAAAAAAAAACTGAAAAGAAGCAAGAAAAACAAGCAAGGAGACGTGGGGAGACTATGAGTCAAACAATTTTCTGTTTGTTTTATTTTTCTAGTAATGAGATCAACCCTTAGGCCCCTTTAAATCACTTTTTGCTTTGTTAATATCCAATCTGAACATTCATACATCTTGCATGCTAAGTCACTTTAGTTGTGTCCATGGTCGCTTTGTAACCCCATGGACTGTAACCCGTCAGGCTCCTCTGTCTGTGGGATTCTCCAGGCAAAAATACTGAAGTGGGTTTCCATGCCCACCTTCAGGGGATCTTCCTGACCCAGGGATCAAACCCAAGTGTCTTAAGACTCCTGCATTGGCAGGCGTGTTCTTTACCATTAGCGCCACCTGGCCTGGGAAACTCGTACATCTTACTTTAATAATTTTTCAAAATTGTTGACTGAGTTTCTTAGAAGTTGCCCCATCATTACTAGCATTTTGATGCTCACATCATCTCTGGCCAGTTCTTAGCCTCATGTCCACTTTGCAACTTCTCAATGGAAATGTCTGAAGAGGAAGTGGCATCTGGGCACGCCTCTAGGTGTCAGTCAGTGGTGGTCCTCTGGCCAGGTGTGTTGGGGACATTATTACGAATATATACTATCTTCTCCCCAGTTAAATACATCACCAACACTGTGAAATACCTTTCGTAAATATATGGGCATGCAGCCTTTGTAGCTGTGCTTCACATCGTGTATCTGGTTGACCTGCCGTAATAGCTCTCCCTGACTCTTCCTGCACAGTGAGTTTCATTTAATATGTAGCTTTTTATAAGCTGTTGTCAGTTAATATTTTCTCCTGCATACATTTAGTTACTTCCTGAGATTATTCTTCCAGACAGGAAGAATAGAGAACCGTGTCTGTGTGTCTTATTGTCCATTAGTCTGCCTCTGTCTTCCTCCAAGACTAATTCAGCCTGAATGCTGAATTCCTTTTTCTGACCCTGTCTCCAGATCTTTAGGGTTATAGGCAGATCAAACCAAGATGAAAACTAGGATTCATTTGGAGTGCTTATCTCCAGAGCTGTTCTCTGTAGAAAGATGATATAACTTGCCACAAGTAAGTAGGATTTTGTGTATTTATTTACTCAACAGATATTTGTTGACCACATACTATATTCCGGGCACCTCATTAAATTACATTAGACTGATTCCATATATGGCACCCAGTGCTTCAGCTGTAGCTTAGCTTCTAATGTCATATTTGAATTGAAATGAGTCAGAGGATAACAAGAATGCTGTCTCTGACTCACCTCTGTTCTTCTTCAGAGGAAGGCCGAGTGGAGTGAAAGCAGAAGTTGTACTGGGCGGGGAGTTAAATGTGCTGGCTTCTAGTCCTGCCTGATTCGTTTCCCCCTCCTGTATCAGTGGTTCTCCATTTGGATTCAATGTTGGAATTGATGCCCCAGCCTCACTACCAGAAATCTGTTATCTAGGGGTGCCATCTGGGCCATAGGATTTTATAAGATTCCCAGGTGGTTCTAAGGCACCATCAGCTGCTAGTGAGAAAAATAACTGTGCTAGAGAGATTAAAAAACAAGATCTCCAAAAGTCTAGATACAAAGGTGGAATTTATGGACCCAGAGACAACTGTCAAGAGTAGAAGAGTCTATGTGTCTAATGAAAATGGGTGGGGCCGACAGGCCTCCAAGCATCATCTTACAGGAGCTTAGCTAACAGCTCACCAGGTGGAAAATCAGAGCAGGAGAAGAAAAAGCAGAGGGGAGTGACAAAACTCTCCTCA
The DNA here is from genome assembly GCA_935064755.1 of Tragelaphus eurycerus. Classification (NCBI taxonomy): domain Eukaryota; kingdom Metazoa; phylum Chordata; class Mammalia; order Artiodactyla; family Bovidae; genus Tragelaphus; species Tragelaphus eurycerus. Next base: position 19,991,489 of record CAKXYN010000027.1, on the reverse strand, counting down.
GATTAAGTTTCCACTTGAAAAGTGAGTGTTCAGCCAGTAATATGATAGCTATCGAGCGAGTCAAGTGGCAATAGGTATACATAAACATGAGCACTAAGTGTTATTTTCACAATTCTTGTTCCCTCTAGTAAATATTTATCTAACGGCTAATCTGAGTTGTTAGAACTAATCATGGCCGGTTTCCCTTTATTGTGCAGACACTATGATTGTGACCAGACTTGTAGTCTCAGGTCATTTACAGAAATGCCAAAAAAAAATCTTTCCGCAAGAAAGACAGTGGCATTTTATGCTTAGCAAAATAACTGTATCAGCATTTGGAAAAGTATATAGTAGTTAGCACAGTCCCAAAATAAAATACAAGAAACAAAGTATCTGCCTTGCATTGTGCTCAGGGTCCAGTTCCCAGAGCACTGTCCTGATTTATGCTCAGAGGTTCAGTTTGATCCTTAACATCAGTTACCAGGAAAAAGTCACATTTATGTGTTTTTAAACACATTTCTGTTTTTAAACACAGAAAATGCCAAGAAAGTCCAAAGAAACTGTAATGCTAAAAACTCCATTCCTGGTATGTAAAGTTATTCTTTCTTTACTCTTTAAAAAATATTCTCGATTGGGGAAAGACAAAAATATTCAGAAAAGCCAGGCTTCCCATGTTCCCTGCAAAGACCTTTCTCATTTCCCAGCAGTATATATATATTCTTCTCTCCATCTTCCTACCTCCTTTCCCCAGTTTTCTTGGATTCTCAATGCTCTCTTTGTTTCCTTTGCTGTCTGCTCCACATGGTTTATTGTTGGGCTCTAAAGCTCCTCACCAGCGTCTATACTATTGAGCATCTTGTCACTGTCATCTGTGGTTCACTTGTTGGAATATTTAAGTCTGCCTCTTGAAGAGATCAGTGAACAACCCAGCTGCTGTATTTTTATTAATAACTAGCTTTTTGCATTAAGTTGAGGAAAAGTTCATGATTGTCGTGTCAAATATTATCGTGCAGAAAGGAGCAAAGTTGGAGAGCAGATTGGTGAAAAGCACTAAGAGTCAGAGATGGTCCAGAATAATTTTTCAAAACCTGGTGTTTCATGCACTTTGTATCAAAGGACAGTTATCCAGAATTAGATTTCAGGCATTCCACCAAGCGATACAGTTTCAGGGCTTTTTACTGGCTCTTAATAATTTCCAGTGATAGAATGTGAATGGATGTCTTCAATCTACTACATTTGTGTCCCTGGACATGCTGTTTTATGCCTCATCTGTTTTCCTCCCATGTGGTGCCTCGGCCAGTTCCTGATACATAGTAGGCATTCAATTAATTTTTGCCAAATTGAATTGACTTTATAAATATGTACACATTTAACTTTGGTTTTAATAATTGTAGCCACATATTTTTTTCTGTTCAACTACACCCTTCTAATGAAAACATAGAATGCTGCCATGTCAAAAACTTGGAAACTTACTAAGTGTCATCTTTCATTTCCTGACACTGTTCAAGTTCAAATATTCTTCCTGCCTGTGATGTAGAAATCCTGACCATCCCCAGAAAAGCATATTTATCTGGGTTTTTTTTGTTTGTTTGTTTATTTTACTGAAGTATAATTTACATACAATAAAATTCATTGTTTAAAAGTATATAGTTTGATGTGTTTTGACAACTATATATATAGTCATATAACCATCACAATTAAGATATAGAGAATTTCCATTGCTGCAGGAAAAAAAAGTCTTAATCTTTTCCCCTCCCATCCCCAGCCCTGTCAACTACTGGTATGTTTTCTGACCCTATAGTTTTGCCTTTAGAAACCAGTTTGAGTCTGACTTCTTTGATTTATCACAATGCATTTGAAACCCATCCGTGTTGTTTGTGAATCCATAATCATTCTTTATCTATGTTAATAGATATTTTGGATAATTCTAATTTGGGGCAATTATAAATAAAGTTTACATTAAAATATATAAGCATACACTGTAAGTCTTTATGTGGGCATGTTGTAATTTCTCTTATGTCCGTAAGTTTTGAAGTTCAAAACTTGTCTATAAATTCAAGTTGTCAGTTTTTGTCTTTGTGTATGAGTGTGTTAGCTAAGAAATCTTGGCTTATCATAAGGTCATAGAGATTTTTCCCTTTGTTCTTCTGGAAGTTCTATAGTTTCTAATGCTTAGGTCTGTGATTCATTCCTGGTTAATACACTTGACCCTTGAACAATAGGATTTTGAACTGTGTGGGTCCATTTATATGCAGTTTTTTTCGATAGTATACAGTTGGTCCTTGTGTATTTTTCATATCTGAGGAATCAACATACCAAAGATCTAAATTTCCATCTGAGGTTGGTTGAATCTGCTGATGGACACTGAGGTTCAGCTACAGGACTTGAGCATTTTCGAATTTGGGCATACTTAAGGGTTCCTGGGGAGAAGGCAGTGGCACCCCACTCTAGTACTTTTGCCTGGAAAATCTCATGGATGGGGGAGCCTGGTAGGCTGCAGTCCTTGGGGTCGCTAAGAGTCAGATATGACTGAGCATCTTCACTTTCACTTTTCTCTTTCATGCATTGGAGAAGGAAATAGCAACCCACTCCAGTGTTCTTGCCTGGAGAATCCCAGGGACGGCGGAGCCTGGTGGGCTGCCATCTATAGGGTCACACAGAGTCGGACATGACTGAAGTGACTTAGCAGCAGCAGCAGACACAGGAAGAAGGCAACTGTCTGCAAGCCAAGGAGAGAGGCCTCAGGAGAAATGTGCTATGTACTGGCGTGCTATGATTCATGGGGTCGCGAAGAGTTGGACACGACTGAGCTACTGAACCGAACTGAACTGAAGGATCAAGGGTTTGGGGTGGGGGGTGTTGCATATGAATGTTCAGTTGTTTGAGCTTTGGAAAGATTATCCTTTCCTTCACTGAGTTATCTTTGATGAAAATAAATGCACCACATACATGTGACTCTATCTGACATGCTTGTATCTGTTCTACCTGCATCTTTGTATATATGCTGTTACCGCACTGACTTAACTAATTTAGCTTTCTACTTGTTTTGAGATCAGGTAGTGTATGTCTCCATCCTCTTTTTCAAGATTTCTTGGCTGTTTAAAGTCTCTTGCTTTTTCATTTAGAATCAGCTTGTTACTTTCTACAGAAAAGCCTGGTGGAGTTCTGAAGCAAATTATACTGAATCTGTAGATACCTTTGTGGAGAGTATCTTAACAATATTGCCTTGCCTTGTGGTCCATGAACATGGCATAGCTCCTCATTTATTTAGTGGTTTTGTTTTTTTTTTTTTTATTTTTCTTGTCAGTATTTGGTAATTTTCATTGTACAGGTCTTCAGATCAGATCAGATCAGATCAGTCGCTCAGTCGTGTCCGACCCTTTGCGACCCCATGAACTGCAGCACACCAGGCCTCCCTATCCATCACCAGCTCTCGGAGGTCACTCAGACTCACATTCATCGAGTCAGTGATGCCATCCAGCCATCTCATCCTCTGTTGTCCCCTTCTCCTCCTGCCCTCAATCCCTCCCAGCATCAGAGTCTTCTCCAATGAGTCAACTCTTCGCATGAGGTGGCCAAAATACTGGAGTTTCAGCTTTAGCATCATTCCTTCCAAAGAAATCCTAGGGCTGATCTCTTTCAGAATGGACCGGTTGGATCTCCTTACAGTCCAAGGGACTCTCAAGAGTCTTCTCCAACACCACAGTTCAAAAGCATTAATTCTTCGGTGCTCAGCCTTCTTCACAGTCCAGCTCTCACATCCATACATGACCACAGGAAAGACCATAGCCTTGACTAGGCGAACCTTTGTTGGCAAAGTGATGTCTCTGCTTTTGAATATGCTATCTAGGTTGGTCATAACTTTCCTTCCAAGGAGTAAGCGTCTTTTAATTTCATGGCTGCAGTCACCATCCACCATCCATGGCTGCAGGCTCTGATTTTGGAGCCCAGAAAAATAAAGTCTGACACTGTTTCCACTGTTTCTCCATCTATTTCCCATGTAGTGATGGGACCAGATGCCATGATCTTAGTTTTCTGAATGTTGAGCTTTAAGCCAACCTTTTCACTCTCCACTTTCACTTTCATCAAGAGGCTTTTTAGTCCCTCTTCACTTTCTGCCATAAGGGTGGTATCATCTGCATATCTGAGGTTATTGATATTTCTCCCGGCAATCTTGATTCCAGCTTGTGTACAGGTCTTGCATGTATTTTATTAAAATTTTCCCTGTGTATTTCATGTTTTTTCACTGTTTTTGATTTCAGTTTCTACTTGTTCATAGCTAACATACATAAATAAAATTCATATTTATATTGACCTTATATTCTGAAGTCCTACTAAAATCAGTAGTTCTAGTATCTATGTTGTTTTTTCTTTTTTTAGGTTCTTTGCTGTTCTCTGCATAGACAGTCGTGCTGTCTGTAAATAGAGGCAGCTTTATTGAAGCACTTCTAGTTTGTATGTCTCTTATTTCACTGGTATTGATTGTGAATAGGAATGTTGAGAGTAGATATCATGCTTTGTTTCTGGTCTTATGAGAAATGTGTTCAAATTTACACAATTAAAATAGATGTTAGCTGTAGATTTTTCTTTGATGGTAGCTGTAAGCTGTTCTTTATCAGATTAAGAAACACTATTGTTTTATTCTATTTCTGTTTATGTGTATATGCCTTCTTGGAATTTCTAAGGCTTTCTATGTGTATCATTAGGATCCTAACTTACAATAATTTCTGCCACCAAGAAGTATTTTGTTACCATGCCAAAGTATAACTGTCCTGAGACCAGACTTTTATTTGTTAATATTTCTAAAGTTTCTAGCAATATTGGGTACTTTCTTATCTAATTCATCTTGTCATCTCAGTGGCCACAATGTGCCCAGGTAACAATATTCTTACACAAGCATGTTTCTTTTCAAAAGTCATTGAACTTGGGTCTCTTTCATTGAGCTTTGTCTTTCGGATCACACCGAAAGCAAGTGACATCATTGTACATTTAATATGATTCATTCTGATGTGAGCATTTATTCATAGTCACTACCATAATAAGCTTTCTTGTTGCTGTGTGGGAATGTGATACATGGGCCCCTCGTATCTTAAAGGAAACTGGATAAGCATGCCTGTCTGTCACCACACAGTAATCAAATCTCCTTGACCATCAAGCTGCTCTTATATGGCTAGCATTTTTAACATTTAAAATTTTTCCTAACCTTTACGTACGCATATATATAATTTTTAAATAGGTATATGAAAGCATGAGAAGCCTTGGTTGATTTATGGCTGGTGATCTCTCTCTCACTCTCTGTCCAGTCGTTTCCTTATATTGAAATAATTCCTGTTGGGGAGCACTGAGCAGCCTCGTAATCTCATGTCCTCACAGGTTTCTTATTAAACTGATACCATTTAATTACCCATATTCCTAGAAGCAGAACTTTAACATTTATTACTTAACCCAAGCTACTTTAGATAGGACTTTCTAACTTAGATGTTTAGGCATGCTCAACAGTTACTGAAGCCCCCAGTGCCTCTTGTTGGGTTGTATCAGTTGCTATGGATCAATGAGTGCTCTGAGACCTCAGTTAAAGTGGCAGGTCACTCATAGTGTGTGATGTACTTTGAGTTCCTCATAAAAGTGAGTTTTGTATGCTGCTCTAAGTCAGAGTTTCAGATAAGTGCCCCAGATATACACCATCTCTTCCTCCCGGATGACTTCACCATAGAGATTAGATCAGTGCACGTTTTCCCTCTTGGTGTGTAGATGTTCCCATGCCACGTGGCCCTGGTTGGTTTAAGGGACTTTGTGAGGAAAATGCATCACCAAAATCTGACCCTCTCTGAAGAAAGATATGTTAACAGATTGAATTGTATTGAGAGACTTTTTTTTTTTTAATTGGAAATTCGTTGGGAGATGGTTTCTTTTTTATTTGCAAATGTGTTATTAGAGAGCTCACAGTCAGCCCTTGCATGAGCATTAGAACAGACTCCAGAAAACAGCTTTTTTTTCTTTTTTTTTGTAAACTATGGATCTATCACACCTGGGACTAAGGTGGGCTGTGACCATCCTTCTAGAAAAGGTCACGTTTGATAGTTTATGTGTACATGTGTGCGCATGCACATGCATATACACATAGGTATACATGTATACATCGTAAGTGACTCTTCCCTGCTCCCTCCCCCTGACCCAAAGCAAGATCCTGGTGAGTAGAACTGTGACTGGATCACTGCTTCAGGTCCTCAAAGCCTACTGGGTAGCTTTCACTCAGGACATGCACAGAAAATACTGGAAAGAAGATAAGATATTCTCAGTGTTGCCTCTGTCTTACAGGGTTTTCCCTTCCAAATACGATTTCAGTTCTGCCCGACCCCTCACCGCTGCTGCAATCCATAAGCTGTCCAACTTCGGTGTCTGCACGGCTTCCCTCCTCTGCTTCATTCAGGCCTCTGAATGTCACCAGATCAAAGATACGGGGACATTGCTCCCACCCCATTGCTGTCTTTCCCCCCACCCCACCTTGTTTGTTCTCATAGTACTCAACACGACAGGCATTATGCTTATGTATTTATTTACTTATGGACTGTCTTACCCACAAGAAAGATTTAGTATCTTCATGATGAGCCCCCAGCACATAGAATAGTAACTACTTGAGCCATCATAGGCACTCAGTAAATACTTGTGAGCTAATGAATAAACAGATGTAAGCTGAGGGGCATTTTCTTTTTTTTTTTTTAATTTGTTTTTAATTGGAGGCTATTGCTTTAAGTGTGCATTGGTTTCTGCTGTACAACAACGTTTATCATAAGTACACATATATCCCGTGTGTGTATATAAGCACACATGTAGCCCCTCCCTCTCGAGCCTCCCTCCCACCCCGCCTGGCCATCACAGAGCACTGAGAGCGGAGCTCCCCACTGGCTATCTGTTTTACATGTGATAGTACATATGTGTCAACGCTACTGTCTCAGTTCATCCTCCACTCTTCGGGGGAGGTGGTGGGGGAGGCATTTTCAAACCTGTGAACCTGCATTCCCCAAGAGCCTTACAGTTAGAATGGCACATCCCCAGACCCAAAGACACATAAGCACTGTGTATAGAAAGGATAACTGATATGTCTTAATGTGTTTTCAACTGTTGTAGGTACTGTTCTGATAAATAACATTCATCTAAACCCATCATTGTAGGATTTGGATCAGTACCTGTTTTCTCAGTCAGTGGCTACCAGAAGTATAATTTCCATATGTGTTTTAAATTTTTTCACATATCTCCCCATACACAAATTTTTTCACCATAATAAATGTTTTTAGTATTCCCTTACACATTATAAAGATGAGAATTACTGATCCTAGGCTTCAGTAGGCCAAAAATAAAGTAATTTGATCTCAGTTATTAGGTTAGCCTTGAAGCAAAGGACTGTGGTGTGATGGATGGCCATTATCAGGAACTTCACTTTAAAAATATCTCAACTTTTTCCTTTGAGGGCCAGTACCTTAATATTCTCTCGTCTTATACTTTTATGCAGTGTTTGAGGTGAAAATGCCACTGTCTTGAAAAATATCACTTTAAGCTCTTTCTGCCCTGCTGCTGCTAAGTCACTTCAGTCGTGTCTGACTGTGTGAACCCATGGATGGCAGCCCACCAGGCTCGCCCATCCCTGGGATTCCACTGGAGTGGGTTGCCATTTCCTTCTCCAGTGCGTGAAAGTCAAAAGTGAAAGTAAAGTCACTCAGTCATGTCTCTTAGCAACCCCATGGACTGCAGCCTACCAGGCTTCTCTGTCCATGGGATTTGCTGGGCAAGAGTACTGGAGTGGGTTGCCATTGCCTTCTCCTCTTTCTGCCCTAGATCTATCATTTAGGAAAGGCTTGCTTAAGAGTATACTTTGTTTCAGGTGACTACAGCACTCCCACTCCATACCTGCTGTGAAAACCAGAAGGGAAAACTTGTACCCAAATAGAAGCATCGCTCGTCTCATTTGACCCTCTCAGGCCAGAAAAGTAGTGGGGTTTTTTTTCCACAAAAGCAGCTGTTCCTACTAACTAGACTGACAGATTTTTAAAGATTTCAGCAATGACCTTAGTTTCCAGGCCATTTGGTTAAAACCATACAGATCAATAAAAGTAAATAGTTAATGTAAGGGAGTTGCCTTCGTTTTTTAAAGACTGCTGTTAACAAAGTACCACAAACTGGGCGGCTTGAAACAACAGACGTGCGTCATCTCCCAGCTCTCCAGGCCAGAAGTCTGGAATCGAGGAGTCAGCACGGCAGGTTCCTTTGGAGGGGTGTCTGTTCCCGGCGTCTCCTGGCTTTGTGTGACGGCCAGTCATCCTTGGTGCCCTTTGGTTTGTAGATGTCTCCAGTCTCCGCTTCTGTGCTCACATGGTACCCTTCCTTTATTTAAGAAAATTTACTCTGCCTTTTTTTTTTATTAATCACAAATATATTATAATATATATATATGACAAATAAAAATTCTCAATCTGTAAAATAATTAGTGTGAAATAAATTAATTCCTAAGCGTCCATCTGTATTGGTTTTCTTTACATGAGGACTACCCAAGTTTACATGGGGTTTACTTATTTACCATATATTTATTGAGCTTCTAAATGTAAGACATTATGGAATCTACAATAATAATGACCAAAACAGTTTGAAAGGTAGGAGTTATTAATATAATGAATTAAATTAACATTCTCAAATAGAAATATGTATAATTAGAGAATTAGAATCCAAGTGCTTCTAGAGTTGAGAATATGCATTTCAATGAATATACATTTGTTAAAAGTTAAAATTCTCCAAGCATATGATTTCATGTTGTTCTAGCTATAACTTTTTCTTGGGGATGGTCTCCTGTACAATGTCACAAACCTCCATCCATAGTTCTTCAGGCACTCTGTCTATCAGATCTGAATCTGTTTCTCACTTCCACTATATAATCGTAAGGAATTTGATTTAGGTCATACCTGAATGGTCTACTGGTTTTCCCTACTTTGTTCAATTTAAGTCTGACTTTGGCAATAAGGAGATCATGATCTGAGCCATAGTCCACTCCTGGCCTTGTTTTGCTGACTGTATAGAGCTTCTCCATCTTTGGCTGCAAAGAATACAATCAGTCTGATTTCGATGTTGACCATCTGATGATGTGCATATGTAGAGTCTTCTCTTGTGTTGTTGGAAGAGGGTGTTTGCTATGACCAGTGCATTCTCTTGGCAAAATTCTGTTAGCCTTTGCCCTGCTTCATTCTGTACTCCAAGGCCAAATTTGCCTCTTACTCCAGGTGTTCCTTAACTTTCCACTTTTGCATTCCAGTCCCCTATATTGAAAAGGACATCTTTTTTGGGTGTTAGTTATAGAAGGTCTTGTAGATCTTCATAGAACCATTCAACTTCAGCTTCTTCAGCATTACTGGTCGGGGCATAGACTTGGATTACTGTGATATTGAATGGTTTGCCTTGGAAACAAACAGAGATCATTCTGTCATTTTTGAGATTGTATCCAAGTACTGCATTTTGGACTCTTTTGTTGACTCTGATGGCTACTCCCATATCTCCTAAGGGATACTTGTCCACAGTAGTAGATATAATGGTCATCTGAGTTAAATTCACCCATTCCAGTCCATTTTAGTTTGCTGATTTCTAAAATGTCGACGTTCACTTTTGCCATCTCCTGTTTGACCACTTCCAGTTTGCCTTGATTCATGGACCTGACATTCCAGGAGCCTATGGAGTATCGCTCTTTACAGCATCGGACTTTGCTTTTATCACCAGTCACATCCACATCACCAGTCACCAGTGTTGTTTTTACTTTGGCTCCGTCTCTTCATTCTTTCTGGAGTTATTTCTCCACTGATCTCCAGTAGCATGTTGGGCACCTACCGACCTGGAGAGTTCATCTTTCAGTGTCCTATTTTTTTGCTTTTTTACTTTACCAACAGTTAGGTCCGTCTAGTCAAAGCTGTGGTTTTTCCAATAGTCATGTATGGATGTGAGAGTTGGACTATAAAGAAAGCTGAGTGCCAAAGAATTGATGCTTTTGAACTGTGGTGATAGAGAAGTCTCTTGAGAGTCCCTTGGACTGCAAGGAGATCCAACCAGTCCACCCTAAAGAAAATCAGTCCTGAATATTCATTGGAAGGACTGATGCTGAAGCTGACACTCCAATACTTTGGCCACCTGATACAAAGAACTGAATCATCTGAATACATTTGAATCAGTTCTAATGAGGTGGATGAGACTGGAGCCTATTATACAGAGTGAAGTAAGCCAGAAAGAAAAACACCAATACAGTATACTAATGCATATATATGAAATTTAGAAAGGTGGTAACAATAACCTGTATGCGAGACAGCAAAAGAGACACAGATGTATAGAACAGTCTTTTGGACTCTGTGGGAGAGGGAGAGGGTGGGATGATTTGGGAGAATGGCATTGAAACTTATATAATATCATATATGAAACAAATCACCAGTCCAGGTTCGATGCACGATACTGGATACTTGGGGCTGGTGCACTGAGATGACCCAAAGGGATGGTATGGGGAGGTAGCAGGGAGGGGGATTCAGGATGGGGAACATGTGTATACCTGTGGCGGATTCATGTTGATGTATGGCAAAACCAATACAATGTTGTAAAATAATTAACCTCCAATTAAAATAAATAAATTTATATTTTTAAAAAAAGACCCTAATGCTGGGAAAGATTGAAGGTGGGAAGAGAAAGATACGACAGAGGATGAAATGGTTGGATGGCTTCACTGACTCAATGGACATGCTGCTGCCCCTGCTAAGTCACTTTAGTCATGTCCGACTCTGTACAACCCCATAGACAGCAGCCCATCAGGCTCCTCTGTCCCTGGGATTCTCCAGGCAAGAATACTGGAGTGGGTTGCCATTTGCTTCTCCAATGCACGCATGCATGCATGATAAGTCGTTTCAGTTGTGTCTGACTCTGTGTGACCGTATGGACAGCAGCCCACCAGGCTCCACTGTCCACAGGATTCTCTAGTCAAGAATCCTGGAGTGGGTTGCTATTGAGTTTGCGTAAACTCTGGGAGTTGGTAATGGACAGGGAGGCCTGGTATGCTGCAGTTCATGGGGTCGCAAAGAGTCAAACACGACTGAGTGACTGAACTGAACTGAACTGATAGCTATAACCGGAATAATAATACATGTTGAATATAAATGTAAACACCCTTACCCTTACATAAGGCTTCACATTTTACTGAAGACTTTGATATATATTACCATAGCCAAAATTTCCAAGACTCTCTTCTCCAAAGTTAGATTACAACATTATGTTTTAAGGTATTACAACCTTGCTTGACTCTTTTTTCATTATAAGTTTGACTCTTTAATATCACCATGTAACTATGTTTACATGAAGAATTGGAAAGAAGGCATAGTCTCCATATGTTCATTTCGGCCTGTGTGGCTAAATGGCTTATAACAGTCAGTGCATGAAAATGGCCTAGATTGAATAAATTAGCAAAATCACAAAAGGAAACCACTGTAGGAAATAGTTTTACACATGTAATTGCTGAAATCCTCTAGCGAATGTGTCAGTCTGTACTAACTAAATAAATTTGTTTATAGACATGTTCTGTATTAGCTTCCACTCTTTCACAGCCCTTTGCCAAGCAAAATCCCACTAGAAGTAGGATGTTCACACCCGAGTAGGAGTTTCTTGGATAAATATTTTTACTATATGGAGACCAAAACCACTTCTACAAATTTCAGACTTTGATTGAAATACTATATTTCTTTAGCTTTTTTTCCCTCCCATCTTTTCTCCTGGCAGCTATTCATGCATTAGCTTACCTCCCCTCACCTCCCACGGCTATGGGGAACAAGAGGAGGCCAGCCACACACACTGGAGGCCAGTGGACCCTGGGAGTGGTGGGACCTGCCCATTCGGTCCCTGATACCACCACATGGACTAGACGGACAGGCAAAAACTCATGTGCAAAAGAGCTTTCCCTTCCTTCTCCTAAATCCTGGTTGAAATGATTCATTGAATTAATTTCAATGTAAAGATTATATATCCCAAGGCTTTACTTTATAGAATGCCTGCTTACATTCCATTGGAGTGCTCGACGAATAGACTACATAAAGGTAGAATTCATTCAGCCTTTCCTAAAGAAATCACGGTTAAGAGTTCTTGAAATAATGACAGCCACAGTCTTTTGGAAGGATGTCTCTGATCTCAACTTTCGCCAACAAGAATGTCAACTAATGTCTTCATTCCCTGGTCCAGGATTGGTGCTAAATTTTTCATAGGCCTTCTGAAGGCCTGTTTTTTAATTTATCTGGTGACTAATAAAACAAAATATTCTATGATAAAGTATTTTTTTATGGTAACAACTGTTTAAAGTGAAATTAAGAACATTTTATTAACGTGCTAAACCTACACCTTCTCAGTATTTGTAACAATATGACCAGTAAGCAGCAGTCGAACAACGGTGGAATAGGCTGGTCTGGGCCAGTGCGGTATTCCAGTCCCTGTGACCCAGGTAGCCTGCCCTTTATGGCACTCAGTTATGTCTGACTCTTTGTGGCTCTGTGGATTGTAGCCTGCCAGGCTACTCTGTCCCTGGTCTGGAATTTTCCAGGCCAGAACACTGGGGTAGGTTGCCATTTCCTCCTGCAGGGAATCTTTCTGAGCCAGGAATCGAATCTGCATCTCTTATGTCTCCTGCATTGGCAGGCAGGTTCTTTACCACTAGTGCCCCCTGGGAATCCCCAAATAGCTTACCTTTTAGGGTTTATTAGAATAATGCCTAATAACATGAGCACTGTCGCTGCTATAGAGATTATGTATCTGACTTGGAATGATTCCATACCTCAGAGATTTAATCATTTAATATGCTAGCTCTCTTCAAATTAATCTTTCACACTAGAGAACACACTTTGGTTATTTATGATACTTGAAGGTGATTTTTTTTAATGGCAGAGGTAGATTGTAAATGTCTGTGGGAAATTCCATAAACACAACTCCATTATAGAACTATGGCAATTAATATGTACAAAAGTATGTTCGTAGTGCCTTACACACTTAATTAGGGAAGGAGACACAAAGGCGTGGAGAAGGCATGCCTGTCACTGTCCAGTCAGTACACAGCAGTCCAAGTTTTTTATATTTTTTGATGTATAGTTGATTTACCGGAGAAGGCAATGGCACCCCACTCTAGTGCTCTTGCCTGGAAAATCCCATGGATGGAGGAGCCTGGTAGGCTGCAGTCCATGGGGTCACTAAGAGTCGGACACGACTGAGCGACTTCATTTTCACTTTTCACTTTCGTGCATTGGAGAAGGAAATGGCAACCCACTCCAGTGTTCTTGCCTGGAGAATCCCAGGGACCGGGAGCCTGGTGGGCTGCCATCTGTGGGGTCGCATAGAGTCGGACACGACTGAAGTGACACGACTGCACGACTTAGCATAGCAAAGCATAGTTGATTTACAGTGTTTTCAAGTGCACAACAAAGTGACTCAGTTATATTCTTTTTCAGATTCTTTTCCACTATAGGTTAAGATATTTGAATATATTTCCCTGTGCTGTACAGTGAATCCTTATTGTTTATCTTATATATAGTGCTATATCCATCACTCTCAAATTCCTAGTTGAACCCTCCCCACTTTCTCCTTTGGTAACCATCAGTTGTGCCTATGCCTGTGAGTCCATTTCTGCTTTGTAAATAAGTTCATTTGTATCATTTCTTTAGATTCTACAAAGAAGTGATATATGATATTTGTCTTTGTATGGCTTGTTTCACATAGTCTGATAATCTCTGCTGCTGCTGCGTCGCTGCAGTCGTGTCCGACTCTGTGCGACCCCACAGACAGAAGCTCACCAGGCTCCCCCGTCCCTGGGATTCTCCAGGCAAGAATACTGGAGTGGGTTGCCATTTCCTGGTTCATCCATATTGCTACAAATGGCATTATTTCATTCTTTTTGTGTCTGAGTAGTATTCCAGTGTGTGAGCTCAACATTCAGAAAACTAAGATCATGGCATCCAGTCCCATCACTTCATGGGAAATAGATGGGGAAACAGTGGAAACAGTGTCAGACTTTATTTTTGGGGGCTCCAAAATCACTGCAGATGGTGACTGCAGCCATGAAATTAAAAGACGCTTACTCCTTGGAAGGAAAGTTATGACCAACCTAGATAGCATATTCAAAAGCAGAGACATTACTTTGCCAACAAAGGTTCGCCTAGTCAAGGCTATTCCTGTGGTCATGTATGGATGTGAGAGTTGGACTGTGAAGAAGGCTGAGCGCCGAAGAATTGATGCTTGTGAACTGTGGTGTTGGAGAAGACTCTTGAGAGTCCCTTAGACTTCAAGGAGATCCAACCAGTCCATTCTGAAGGAGATCAGCCCTGGGATTTCTTTGGAGGGAATGATGCTAAAGCTGAAACTCCAGTACTTTGACCACCTCATGTGAAGAGTTGACTCTTTGGAAAAGACTCTGATGCTGGGAGGGATTGGGAGCAGGAGGAGAAGGGGACGACAGAGGATGAGATGGCTGGATGGCATCACTGACTCAATGGACGTGAGTCTAAGTGAACTCCGGGAGTTGGTGATGGACAGGGAGGCCTGGCGTGCTGCAATTCATGGTATCGCAGAGAGTCGGACATGACTGAGCAACTGAAATGAACTGAACTGAACTGATTCACACACACACACATCTTTTTTATCTGTTCATCTGTTGCTGGACATTTAGGTTGCTTCCCTGTCTTGTTTGCTGTGAACAGTGCTGCTGTGAACACTGGGGTGCATGGATCTTTTCCAGTTAGAGTTTTTATCTTTTGCGGATGTATGCCCTGGAGTAGGATTGCTAGATGACATGGTAACTCTGTTTTTAGTTTTTAAGGAACCTCCATGCTGTTCTCCATAGTGACTGCACCAATTTACTTACTCCTTTTCCACTGTTTTTTCTTTCTTTATACCCAAGTTTCTGAACTGTATCTGGAAACTTCCTCTTAACATTTTCCTATAAGCAAGGAACTTACTAGAAAATAATCCCCTCGGTTTTTCTTTGTGTGAGAAGATCTTTATTTCTCCTTTATTTATCTTTATTTATCCTTCTTGGTGGGGTCTATGGTCTGATGTCTAACATTAATTTGGGAAAATTCTAAGTCATCATTTTTAAAAATATTTCTTCTGTTCTTTTCTTTTTTTCTTCTTCTTCTAATATTCCTGCTATCCATATGTTATGCCATTTGTAGCTGTCTTATAGTTTTTGGATATTTTTTTCTGTGTTTCCTGGGTTTTTTCACTCTGCTTTTTCAGTTTTGGAGATTTCTTGTACAGTATCCTCAAATTCAGAGCTTATTTCCTCAATCTTATTCAGTCTACTAATAAACCCATCAGAGGCATTCATCGTTTCTGTTACAATGGAGTTTTTATATCTAGCATTTCTTTTTTACTTTTTCTTAAAATTTCCATCACTTTGCTTGCATTGCTCTTCTGTTCTTACATGGTGTCTACCTTATCCGTTAGCGCCTTTAGCATCCTAGTCATTGTTGCTGCTGTTGTTCAGTTGCTAAGAGTCATGTCCAACTCTTTGCAACCCCATAGACTGCAGCACGCTAGGCTTCCCTGTCCTTCACTATCTCCTGAAGTTTGCTCATATTTATGCCCACTGAGTCAGTGGTGCCATCCAACAGTCTCAATCATAGCTGTTAAAAGTTCCCAGTCTGTTAATTCCAACATGCCAGTCATAAATGGGTCTGGTTCTCATGTTTGCTGTGTTCTTCAAACTGTTTTTTTGCCTTTTATTATACCTTGTAATTTTGTCTTAGTAGCCAGACATGATGTACTGGGTTAAAGGAACTGCTGTAAAAATAGGCCTTTATTATTGTGATGGTAAAATGTGGGCAGAGGGGAGACATTCTGTGCAACTGTGAGTTGGTCTCAGTCTTACAGTGAGCCTATGCCTCTGAACCGTGAACTGCACAAGTGCTTTTCAGTGTCCCACCCACCCAGCAAACTATTAGACAGAATGACTGCGGTGGACTGACAGTTGGGTATTTCCCTTTGCCCAGGTCAGTTACGCGCTAATAAAACTTAGGCAGGTTAAGCTCTGATTAAATTATTTCTCTTGTACTTAGACCTTATTAAGAAGAACATAATGCTTTGGTGTATTTCAAAATGTTTTTACCCCTCCGCCTGCCGGAAGCATGAAGAAGTTTTTCTGTGATAGTCACTGTGAGAAACTAGTTGACCTCCAGGAGCTAAAACTCACAAAAGTATGGTTCCCGTCCCCATCCTCGCTCCCCGACCCGTGTCTGAGTCCCCCTGGGTTTTAGCTCCCAGGTTTGTCCACACTGAGCTTCTAGCAGTTTGTCAGTTACAGTTCAGTTTCCCCTACCCCAGCACTGTTTCCCACAGAGGTTTTTGCTTATAGATCTCTGTTCTATTAAGTCGTGACTCTGTCTGTCTCTGTTTTAAGGGCAGTGGTTTGCCCTGTGACTTCACTTCTCCTTTGGATCTAAGAGTTCTTGATTTTTCACTTTGTTCAACTTTCACTTGAGTAAACAAGGACAGAGTGGCAACTTCCAGACTTCTTCCATGCTGGATCAGAAACCAGAAGTCCTCCAATTCTTCCAGTTTGATGTAAAGAGTTTATATCTGGCTCTAAAGCAGTGATTCAAAAGAATTAGTTGAACATTAATATAACATGATCGTTTTTTACCTGAATTTTGATAAACCCTTCAGTGGTAGGTGGTGTGGGTTGGTGTCTTAGACTTACTGTTTATTGTGACAAGCACAGCCTATAGCCTGGCATTTGGAATAAGTCAGGCTCTCTTTCCTCTGGGTCTTAACCTAGAACATTTTTCTGTCCTGCCCTTTCACCACTCATCCCCATCCCCAGCTTGGCCTCAGCTGCATGTCTTCCTTCAAGAAACATTGTTGATCACCACCCGCCTCTACTGTCCTCTTATATGGTCCCATCATACTCTACTCTCATTCTGTCATTCCCATTACCTTCGTCATTTTTCATTCAGTATTTCTCCCCTGTTAGACTGTTCAACATGAAGGGCAGGAACCACTTCTGTGATCACTGCTGTGTCCACTGCATCTTGCAACCTGTGTTATTAAATGAATGAATGACAGTAGGTTCATACAAAAATGCACCTTCTCAGGTGGCTTCCACAGTGACTTTCATTATTAATGACTGTCTCCTGATAGTTCTGTGTTGTAATTTTATTATTCATTTTCTTCTAAAAATTCTTGAGAACTTTAATTATAATTTGTTTACTGTTCTAAATTGGTGCCTTGACCATTGGTAAACAGCTGTTGCTATTCATGTACTTATCCCTCATGTTGTATTTTTTGACACAGCAAAGGCCACTGAGGTAGTGTTTTCTTTTAATTTTTATTATATCATGTTGAGAACTTTGAAAATGGAAAATACAATTGAGTAACATTGCCACCCAACCAAGACTGTTAAAACATTATTTTATACTACTGTAAGCTTTTCCATAACAGAATGTTGGAACTTAAAGTGTTTAGATGCAACAAAACAATTCAGCAGTGTTGTTTTAGATGACTTGGATTCTTTCTTTCTGGCACACACGGCAGTTGGCTCCACTGATGCCAAAGTGTTTACTCCTGGCAGATAACAGCAATAAGAAGCCCAGAAATGCTCCCAGTGGGAACTGAGAACTAACATCAGAGTAACTCTTTGCAGCATTGCTTATGACTGAATTATCAAGGTCACTAATTTATTTTTCCTCCTAATTGCTGCTGACGATTATCTGGTGAAATGATAAGCATTTAGTCTAAACCTGATTTTTTTGGAGCTGACAATATCTCAGCCCCTGCTGTCATGGTGAATACATGTTAGCATTTCTCATTGTCCAGAGGAAACTAAGCTATTTGCAAATCAAATGCATTCATTCGTTAGATGATTGTCTATTGAGCACCTACTTATATGTTGTGCATTGGATTGTACCCTGGACATACAGAGACAAATAAAATAGCAACTTCCTGCCTCCTGGAGAGCTTTGAATCAAACAAGAAAAAGAAGAATTAATTGTTGTTATACTGAGCACCTCTCTCCCCAACCCTGCCTGCCATGGGGATTTTGATGACTAACTTCTGCCAATTTGGTACTGTTTATACATAACATGTGTCTGCAGCTTGGAATAGTTTGGAAATTTTGTTTTAATTGTTTATAATTTAGGTGTAAGGGAAAAAAGCTTAATATTATTGCCATTAAATTATTACTACCATAAATGTATTTAAGTGCATACAGTATCATGGAAAGAATAGTTTACGCATAGAAATGGTACACTTCTATTTAGACTCATATAAAATTGCTAAAAATAACATTCACAAAAAACTTTTCTCTAAAATACTGTGCTGTTTGCATCAACCATGTAATTATTTTGCTCAATGACAGCAAAGAAATTAACACATCTCTCATATAATTTGATTGAGATGAGTTGGGCAATTAGAAATGGTAATTTTTAATAATTAATTTTAATTGAGAGATGTTTATATCCAGAATGCTGAAATAACTTTTAAGAAGGATATGATACAGACTTAGAGAAAAACATGCATAAAATGACATGTTCCGTAAGATTTATAGGCTCACAGTTACTTGGAATAGAATGGAAGTTAATGCTATGTCTTTTTCCCATTCTGCCAGCCAGAGAAGACCTCTTATTTAGAGGGCAGGGCTCCCTCCACTGTCTTAAATCAAGGCTCTGCTGTCTGACAAACTGCCCTCCATGACTTTCACAGGATATTTATAACATGGGGAAGTACCCAAAAAAGGAAAATGTTTAATGAAGAGCTTTGCATATTACAGTGCTATACATCATATGGTTCAATTTAGATTCTCTGAAATTTATCAGAGTTAGAATGAAATTATCAAAAGGGGGATAGTCACATGGCATTGGTACAAACAAGATGTGCCTATTTGTATTTATGTTTGCTAATGAAATTCAGCCATGATCCCCACTTTGATTTTAAGAGTCTCAGACCACCATTCAGTTTTATTCATTGTAATTAAATCTCTTGCCCACACACAGACACAACGGCAGCAAGACAAGGGGGCATATTTTATCTTTTAAAGAGCTATTACATAGCTTTGATATAAAGCTCCAGGGGTTCAAAGATTTATAGTATTAAAGCAAAACAAGATGCCTCTCAGGACACAGCCACCTCCTTCAGCAAGTGAAAGAGCTGGGAGGGGGCTTGGACTCTGAATCCAGTGACCCCACAGAGGGCAGGGCTGAATTGGGGCTGATGGGGGCCGTGAAATTTGAAACAAACTGGTGTAGTCTCCAGTGTTGCTGCCAGAAGAGAGAAAAGGGGAGATAAAAGCATGGTTGGTCTTGACAGTAACTTGGGAGTGAGGTGGGCTAATGTAGCTGTCTTGTGAAACAGCATTTTTATACATGAAATTAACATTTTTATACATGAAATTCAGAGACGTGCATACCCTCATCCCCCACTCAACTGAATAGTCCAATAAATGCAACACTTAGGTTAACTTCATTAGTAAAGACTAGGGAAAGCCTGTGAGCTTCCCCAGTGGCTGAATGATAAAGAATCCACCTGTAATGCAGGAGCCTCAGGAGACACAGGTTCGATCCCTGAGTGGGGAAGATCCCCTGGAGGAGGAAACAGCAACCCACTCCAGTATCCTTGCCTGGAGAATCCCATGGACAGAGGAGCCTGGCGGGCTACAGTCCATAGAGTCACAGAGAGTCGGACACGACTGAAGCAACTTAGCATGCACGCGAGGAAAGCCTGTTGCTTTCAGTTCACCCCACTGCCTCCCCCACCACATCCTCCAGCAAAGCCAAGCCAGGAGTCATAGAACCTCTGCCCTCGGTACCCTCTGCATCCCCATGGAGCAGAAGAGAGCTCTTGAGAAACCACCAGGCCCTTGGTAACCAGGGTGGCTCCTGTGGCCCACAAATCATCCAAAACGCAGTCTACCCTACATTTAGTCAATTGGGAGTTAACAGTAGTTTGGGAAAGGGTGAATGTAGGCTCCAGATCTTTTTATTGTCCTTTCTCTCCTGGATTTAGCCCAAATTGGCCAACTCCAAGCCGACCCAGGCAGGCCACATTGTATGCTTGACCCTAAATCAAACACTGAGCACAGACTTATTAGAAAGACTTGAGCGCAAATAAATGGTGTGTCATTCCCGTGAAGGTTCTAAAGGTGCGTGCTTTTGCCACAGAACCTTTCAGCCAGGTTGATCTTAATTATTTACAGAGTTCATCTATTTATCAAAACTATTATTGGGGGCACTCGGGGATAGTAAGTGATTTTCCAAGGGAGAGCTAATCAGATAGCTGAAGAGGCAGGCATAGGACTGAAAGCTCATCATGGCGTGTCTTGTTCTAACTACTCAGCTGTCCTGTTTTGGACAATCAAGTCCTTCCCTCCCTCCAGCCCCTTCACTTTTGTTCTGCTCCCAAGGATTCTTTATCTGGAAAAACAATTTCTCCCCCCGACATCTGTTTTCCCCATTGAGGTCGGAGAAGCTGAACATACAGCCTTGGGCAGAATGAGAACCATCCTAGGTTGTCTGCCACGTGCCCACAGATCTGTGTGTCCCTCTCTGGGCAGCAGTTTTTCCATCTGTTAGATTAGGAATTGGACTAAAGGAGTTCTCAAAGACACTTTCCAATTCCAAAGTTTTATTGTTCCTTGATTTTAGATGTAAGCAAAAGACTTGTTCAACATGGTTTAGTAGGCTTAGCTTCCAAATCCCTCTGCCATTATGGAATTAAACGTGGTGTGGCGGGCTGCAGGGCTGCGCTCCCTCACAGCAGCATCCCAGCTCCTGGGAAGGAGAAGACAATGACTGGTTTGCACGTGGCCCACAATCAGAAGTGAGAGAGCCGCAGGTAACCTGTCTGCTGTCTTCATAAGAGGCACTTCTGAAAACCTCAATTTTTAAAACTTTTTATTTGGTATTGCGGTATAATTGATTAACAGACAAGGTTGTGATAGTTTGAGGTGAACAGTGAAGGGACTACGCCATACGTACACTTGATCCATTCTCCTCCAAACTCCCCTCCCATCCAGGCTGCCACGTAACGCTGAGCAGAGTTTCCTGTGCTGTACAGTAGGTCCATGTTGGTTATCCATTTTAAATGTAGCAGTTGAAAACCTTAGTTTCTATTTCTTCTGTATTAAATGCTAAGATTAGGATCTCCATTATGAAATACTGTCTAATCGTGACAGACTGAAAGAGTTCTCTATTTGTTGACAAAACCATTTTGGAGTCCTGTTCATGGTGTGCTCACCTACTCCACCATCGTTCTCAGCCCTCGTTGTGCATCCAGGTCATAAGGAAGAATTTTTTTTCAAAATGTATCTATTTACTTGGTTGCCTCAGGCCTTAGTGCAGCATGTGGGTATTTTGTTGTGGTGTACTGGCTCCGTAGTTGGGGCCTGTGGCCTTAGTTGCACCAGGGCATGTGGGATCTTTGTTCCTCGACCAGGGGTTGAACCCACGTTCCCCTGCATCGCAAGGTGGATTCTTAACAACTGGACCACCAGGGAAGTCCCTGGATTGCTTTTAAAACATTCCAAACCCGAACTCCACTCAGACCAATAGACTTTAAAGAAGTGAAGCAGAGTATCTGTTATTTTTGTAAAGCTCCCCCAAGTTATTTGGATGCACAGTGTTTTATTATTATTATTATTATTATTATATACTAACCTTTAAATTAGTCTGAAAAATAAATGCTAGTTGAGAGTGCCTCCAAACTGAAGATGATTTAGATTCAGGTCCTATCTCTACACTCCAGGGATTGTGCCAAGCTAATCTAGTTTAAATCTTTGAAGTACAGTTTTAATTTAAGTGACCTTTAGCAAGACTTGAATTTGTTAGGACTAGGAGAATAGATATGTCTACAGTAATCTAGATGGAATAAATTAAGCTAGATTTGGGGGAGGGGGGAGTTGTCTTTTGTTTAGTATAAAACAATGGTATAATGAAAAGAATACAGGTCTTGAATTTTGAATCCTAAATTTACTGATCACTCATTAAACATATCACTTTAAAAAGGAGAATAATAAGACCTTTCTTTTTAATAGTTGTGGTAATGCTGAAGTAGATATGGACATGAAAGTGTTGAATACTTCATAAGCCAATTTTAAAAAGTATAGTATTTTTTTAAATATTTGCCACCCCTGCTTTAAGAAATATACAAATCTCATGCCTTTTATTTGAAATTAAATATTGTGATTAAAAGTAGAAGAGCAAACAAAAAGCCTGCCTTATTTTTTTCCCCACTCTTGAGAATGACCTCTCAATGCATTTTAATTGTGGTGGTTAAACCGCTAACATTCAGTTGGAAGCTTTAGCGGCTGCAGGAGCCGTGTCACTCATCTTCGAGTCCTTTGTACCACCAAGCACATAGAGGTTTACACAGAGTTGGAACTCAGTAGTAAAGAGTTGCTAAAATCAAATCCTGCAAATTCATAAGAATTCAGATAATAGAACAAAAATCTTCTGTCTTAGACCTTTGAGAAATGAAGTATTTAAAAGTGAATTTGAGACCTGCTATAATGAGACTTTTTCCCCCATTTTTTTTCCATCTTTATTGAGGGATAATTGAAACATATAAGGTTATGTAATATATAAGGCTAGGTTTATTTAAAATTTTCCTCTTGTCTTAATGTAGGCATTTATCACTATAAACTTGCCTCTTAGAACTTCTGCTGCTGCGTACCATAAGTTTTGGTATATTGTAGGGCTCTTTTTGTTGTTTCTCTTGAAATTTTTGTATTTCCCTTTGACTTTTTTGTTGACCCATTGTTTGTCCATGTGGGTGGGTTTTTAAATTTCTACATATTTGTGAATTTTCTGGCTTTCCTCCTATCATTAATTTCTAGTTTCATTGTGTTTGGGAAATATGCTTGATAGGATGTCAGTGTTCTTAAGCTTGTTAAACCTTGTTTTGTGACTCACATATGAGAGCTGACTATATTGTTTCACTTAAATGATATCCCCTAGTTTACATAGACTTTTATCACCCTTTTTCATTCTTATTTCTTTTCTCCTCTTAATGGATAATATCAAAAAATCTCTCTTCAAGTTGGCACATTCTTTCTTCTGTTTGATTGAGTCTGTTTTTGAAGCTCTCTCTTGCATTTTTCATTCTTCAGCTCCCAAATTTTTGTTTCACTCTTTTTTATGATTTTTCTCTCTTTGTTGAACTTCTCATTTTGTTCATGCATTGTTTTCTTGAGTTCACTGAGTTGAACCCAGACAACTCAGTCTGTCAGCTTTCTGACAGACAAATCTTACTGTGCCTTCTTAAGATAATCATTTTGAATTCTTTTGCAAGTAACTCACAGATACCTGTTTCTTTGGCCTTAGTCACAGGAAAATTACTGAGCTCCTTTGGTGGTGTTACGTTTCCTTGCTTTTTCCTGTTTCTAGTAGCTTTGCATTGATGTTCGCACATTTGAGGGAGCAGTCATCTCTTTCTGCCTTTTCAGACTGACTCTGGAAGAGAAGGATTTTCACCTGCAAGTGTCTATGAGACCTCTGGCTGGATGGAGTTCAGCAGCTCTGATTCTGGGGAGAGCACAGTGGCATAGTCTCCAGGCAGCTCCATCAGCAGCTGAGGTCAACTTTGGCAAAGACTGTAGGGCTCTGTCGTGGCCCAGACCACAGGGGTCCTGCCAGTGGCAGTGGAATCTACAGCTGTTGGGGTCTTCAATGACAGAGGCTGCTGGGGGTCTTCCTTTTTTGCCTATTGGAGGAATTTCTAGCCAAAGGGATCCTTTTTGGTGCCAGATTTAGTGCACTGGCACTCAGTGGCAGTGGAGCCGGGGTTTTGGAATCAGGCACATGGGGAAGTACCTTGGTCCTGATGCACCAATGCATTTGCAGTGACGCTAGTACCAGTGCCTGAGGTGTAGACGTGTGCACATCTTCAGGGAGCCAGGGTCTGAGTCCTTGGGACTCACCACGGTGATTTGTGGCCCCGGGATGGGGAGATACAGTAGTGGCACAAACTGTGGGGTGCAGCAACGGCACACCCCGGGGACGGTGGGTCCAAGTCCTGCCTCTGGCTCCAGGGCACAGGGTGCAGAGCAGTAGCAGCTTAGCGTCAGCAATGCCAGGTCAAAGCCATGACTCAGGACCCAGAGGGTAGAACGCAGAGCTGTATCAGTGTAGCCCCGTGATGGCAAGCAATGCCATGACTTGGGACCCAGGAGTGGAACTGAAGGCAGCATCTGGGCCCCACTGACAGTAACTGCAGAACCCTGGAGGCAGGGCACACAGAGCAGCAGTAGCTTCACTCCCATCAACGGTGAGATGCTATGGCATCTGATCCCAGAGAGTGAGGCACAGGGGAGACAGCTCCAGCCCTAGTAAGGAAACATAGCAGTGGGAACTCCGTGCAGCTCGATGACTGGGTTCTTTGTTGGTGTGGGGGTGCTTGGTAGCAAACACCGCAAACGTCCACAGCATTGGGGAGGGGAGGTTTGCAGGGAATCTCCTGCTTTCCTTTCCCTCTGGGATGATATCCCTCCAAGGTGGGGTCACTCTTTGTGCTGAGCTGCTCTGGACTGGGATGGGTGAATAGTGCAAATAAAATGCTTCCTACACTTTTCTGTATAGTCATACTTTTTTGTTGTAATTCAGAGCTATTTTTTGACTGTTTGTAGTTGTTTATTGTTTTGTTGGGGAGACAAGCTTTGGGACCTCCCAGTTTGCCATCTTGCTGATGTTAGTCTCCACAATAAAATTCTTGTTTTATTTTACTTTAAAAAGCAGAATAAATCAGGAAGTGTAGTAGTGAGAATAACATGTAGGTCTGAACTGAAAGGGATAATTTTATCTGTAATTAAAGTCTTACTAATTAGGCTACTGGCACAAAAAACACATATACACACAGTCAATTCAACTTGGAACTGCAGGGTATGCTTTGTAGCATATTTATCTTCTTTTTGCTTAAGATATTTATTAACCTTTTCCTTTTTAATGTTAATTCGTATTCCTTAAAATGTGCAATTATGATGAACCATAAAAGCAGAAGTAAACCAGTTTGGGATTTAAATGTTTTCCCTAGTTTGTTCATTGCCCATGCACACACAGAATTTTTAAATTCCTATTTTAAAGGTACACACTTATGAGTTAATATCCCACCAGTGCCCAGTGCAGCAGGTAGAATCTGTGTCTGCTTATCCAGGTAGATTGAGCTTCCAGTAACAGGTCATAATTTGGAGCTGAATCAATAAAAAAGAGTGTCAAAAATGGGGGACTAGATACCCAATTTTAGAAAAAAAGCCTAAGAACTACAATTGGTTCTTAAAAAAAATAAAAATACATATAATATATATATGTGGAAGTGTTAGTCGCTCTGTCGTATCCAGCTCTTTGTGTCCCCATGGACTGTAGCCTACCAGGCTCCTGTCCATGGAATTCTCTAGGCAAGAATACTGGAGGGGGTTGCTGTTTCCTTCTGCAGGGGATCTTCCTGACTGAGGGATTAAACCCAGGGTCTCCTGCATTGCCGGCAGATTCTTTACCATCTGAGCCACCAGGGAAGCCACATACATACACATACACACACACATGTATATGTATACATATATTCTTTGCTGGTACTTTGAGAGATACTAAAATATCTGAACTTTTCAATACATTTACATGTAAGCAAACAATAGTTGAGAACAGAGCTCTATTAAATCAGAAATGAAGCTTAAGTGGTATATAGCAAGTCGGAGCTGGTTTGAGGAGAGGGAGTCTGTGTTATTAATTAATTTATACTTTTCAGTAGTTGGGGAGGTCCTGGCTTTTTCTGCTCAAGGTCTGGGTTTTACTAAGAGTGTCTGTGAATTGTTCACAATATCTAACAATAGAGAGTGAGTGGGATGCAGAGTGTTTCATGAGAACGTGGCCTCTGGAAGGCCCTCACACCAAGCAGTGTTTAAATTTAGTTTCAGCATTCACAGCACAAATAGAAATTCACAGTTGACACAAAGATGAGTTGTCTCCATCCATCTTCCTTTCAAGTTGCTTACTCTGGAAGGGATGCCAGATTTGGGACGTTCCCATAATTGCCCTACACAGACAGACAACATACATCCTTTATACATCAAAAGGAAAAAGCAGTGACTCGGGGTGGAGGACCCTAGGGGATTGGTTTGCTGAAATTGCTCTTCACTAATTACACATGCTTGTTTGTTCCTTCTTTATTTTAGAATTAGAATAGGAAGAACTTATTCCAGAAATCCGGGTCAGCTCTAAACTTTGGTTTTCTTACTAAACTTGAGGGCCTCTGTTATTCAGTAAGCCTGTCATCTTTTAGTTGTTTGCAAACAGCATTGATCAACTCACCTATGAAGGTGAAAAGAGACCTTTTCAACACTGGAGTAAACCATCTCATACCACCCACCCTGGAAAGATTAAACTTGGTAATTTCTCAGATGGGCTCAGCGAAAACTTTGGTCTTCTCCTGAGCCAAGATTACTTTTTCAAGCAAGGCTCACCTCAACCATTTATGTTGAAGAGGAATCCAGCTTTATTCCCAGGTCTGTTTATCTCCGTGTAAACCACCCCTGGGCTTTAAATATTATGTTATGTTGAAGGTTGTCACAGTGGTTGTAAAACGTGAAATATCAAGGGTAAGAAGCAGAAAGTATTACTTTGGTGTGAGCCTCTCAAAGGCGGCCGTGGTGGAAGGGGCTATTTCAGGGCCTGAGGCTCCCCTGCCTGTGGTTGTGGGAAGACACCCTATCCGTTCCTGCAAGTTATTTGTGGCTCTTCAAGGAGCTCATTTTCCACTGTTCTCCCGTGCACCGTCTTAGGAGCTCGAGTTGGAATTTTCTAGCCTTTGTTCACACGTGTGCTTCAGTCCAAGAGTCCACTATGACGCAGAAAGTCCGATGGTAAGATGGAGCTCACAGAGCAAGCCCCAAAGATGGGCTCTATCGGATCTGCCTGTTTTCTCATCCTTAATACGCTGATCCAGAGTGAACTGTGTAACAGCCCACTAATGAAATTTCAACCAGGGCTCCCAAGCCTGACAACCATAGTAAATCCTGTGTAAGCAGGAGATTTGGAGGGAAGGTTTTGAAGCTAATTGAATTTTATGATTAAGAGAAAGTTATTCGGAAAACCATTTTTGTTTCACTTCATGTTGGTAGAAGTCTTTGTCAAAAACTTGGGTTTTACTTTTTTTTTCTGTATAATTAAAAATAATCATTTTTTAGAATTAAACTCTTCTGCACATTCCTAACATTATCTTAATCATAAAAGCTTATTCTGTATTTCCTGTAAGATGGCTGTTGAAGGTAAACTTATTGGACTGAAAGTTTATATACTCCAGAACAGCCCCAGAATTATTAGCTTAAAAGAACAAAAAATTCATGATGTTATGAGGATTTGTCTTTTTCCCATTTTTCTGAAAATAAATTATAGAAAAATTTCATCTAATTGAGGGTTGCAAATTCTCTGAAGGTGGCTGGTCCAAGTTTAACTAATGAAAACTATGGTGGTGAAAAGAGGAATTTTATTCCTAAATCCTGGATTTCAGTTCTCCTTCACTCTGAGTCTCATTGTGAAAGGCCCTGTATGGCCCGATTCTTCCAGTTCTGAAATGCAAAATATATCTCTTGGGATGAAATATTGCTTTCTTTCTGGAGTATATTACATTATTATGCCGTGTTACTTTCTTTACTGGAGTATATTACATTATTACCATTAGTACTTATTTTCCCATTTTTCTTTTATGGGTGTATTTTTATCCCATCGTGAATATCTGTCTATCTATCTATCTATGCATAATAAAATCATGTAAGATTCAAGTTTTCTTTTATGCCTATAATGTACAGAACTACTTAGCACCGTTTTGGGCAAGGGGGCCTCTATTACTATCTGTTCCCATAGCTTTTTACTGAGACTATAAATTAGGCCTGGGAAGGATATAATGAGTCAGTAATTTATAGACTATTAAGATACTTAGTTAGAAGTGATTCTTGGGCATGTCCAATAGAGAACACATGTTTCTAAAGGACAAACAGATTCAACACAACATGTCTTTGGCCTAACCAAGCCCAATCAATTAACAAAATGGGATGTCTTATTTTACATTTTTCCCACTGCCCCGAAATAGAATCACTAACCACTTGTTAACCACACTGACTTTTTAACAGAGCAGTTGCTAATGCTTGGCCACCAGCAATGTTCAGATGAAGCACCCTACTAGATTGTAGCCAGCCAAGCCCCAGAACAGGAAGAAAGTGCTGCTTGCTCTTTTGCCCCCTTTCCTGGTTTGACTTGATGTGATAATTCACTGCAGATTTCTTTTTCTTTGACAGAGTGCCTACCGCAGGAATGGGATGGTTTTTCTGGCCTGCTGATGTGACTGTGACTGCGACAACAGGAAAGGCAATGTTATATTAAGGTGATTTCTGTTCCCCATCTTGGGCAAAATAAAATACAAGTTTACCCTCTCCACAGTCTTGGGAGTGGGTTGGTTTGTTGTGACTATCAACTCACTGACTCCAGCCCTTTTCCAGCCCCCTCAACGCTTAGTCTTGTTTACTGGATGGGCCATTTAGCCAATTAATGGCAGGATGTTCAGGGTGGTGTGTAGGTGGACAAGAATGCAGTTTTGCAATTTGAATTTGGAGTAGAGCTGCTCTCAGCTCACATAACTTAAAAGCAGTGTCTTTTTTTTTTTTCCTCAGTGTTTAGTCTGTGTTTTATTTGATGCATTTTGTAATCCAGGTTTGGGACAAAGGACACACAATTAAAAGGACAGTCACATTTCCCTTTGCACTGTCCCACTAACTCCACTTTCTGACATTTGGTGACTAGATCTTCATGTATTTTACAGACACATGTCCACCTTATGAACTCAGACTAATCAAAGACCTAATAGGCCCAATGAACTGTCTGTTCCTATCTTTTTTTCCCTTCACCCCACGTATTGTACATCTGTCATTCTTATGGCATCTTCCCTACTTTCTAAGTATCTGCCTGTGGTGTGTTTTTTCCCTCATAGAACTCTTCCCGTCTTCATTTCTCTCCTTCCCCTGTCCCTTGGATCCCCAGGCCCACCCTCACACACACACCATACCCATTTAGAAGCCAAGCAGTTAGAATCAGTGGAAGGGCAGCTGAGTGATTGGTTTTCTCACTCCAGAGTGCTATCACCTAGACTGAGTGTGGGCTGGGCCCTTCCCTGCTCTAACAGCTCAGTTATCCCTCTGACATCTATACCTGCTCCAACAAATGAGGAACTGTCACTCTTGGAAACAAACTCGAATATAGCATTAATATACAGATCTTGGTTCAACTTGAATTGCAAAAAAAGGAAGTTATCTCTTTCATACTTGATGAGTTTTGCGTAATTTTACTTTTATTGTGGTTTCTACACGCACTGAGACAGCCTTTGTCAAGAATTAATAAAAATAGAAATGAGACGCTTGAAGGATTTTCCTGCTGTGACCAGATCACAGCGAGGCTCAGCTAATGGGATTGTGCCACAATAGCTTCCCTGGTGGCTCAGACAGTAAAGCGTCTGCCTACAATGCGGGAGACCCGGGTTCGATTCCTGGGTCAAGAAGATCCCCTGGAGAAGGAAATGGCAATCCACTCCAGCACTCTTGCCTGGAAAATCCCATGGGCGGAGGAGCCTGATAGGCTACAGTCCATGGGGTCACAAAGAGTCGGACACAACTGAGCGACTTCACTTTCACTTTTTCATTCACATTTGTGAACTATTATTTACCTGTTCTGTGTTAGTCCTTCTGGAAGAAATCTTCATGTCAAGAACAACAACAACAACAAGAAACACAGATATATAATATCAAAAAATTGCCAAAGGGTTTTGATGTTCCATCTGCGATTGGTGAAATGTATGATTAAACTTTTCTTTTTATCATCATTCTTATTTTTCTTGGCGTCCCTAATCACAGAAAATTATAAGCTTGCAGTAAACATCCTAACTTTTTAAAATGACAGCATTTATTGTATTTGGTTTCTATGCCAGGCTCATAGATGTATAAAATCTTCAGGAGCTGATTTTTCACATCAAAATTCCTCCTCTCCCACATTATACATTTTAAAGTATGCACAAGGCAGAAAATATAAGGTTTAGGTTTTTTCCCCTTCATTTTATTCTCCCTGATCTCCTTATAGTCCCAGAGAAGGAAGACTCAACGTACATTTCTCTCAGAAATATGACAGGTCTATGTTTTTGTTGGTCTGGTGTATGTTTGTCTATCTTGAACAGTCTGACAGGTAATTATTTATAAAATCTGGTTTTGCCCAGTAAGTCCATATAATAACCTTTCACTTTTCATCATAAGCCAATGAGCTGAATTTAGAATAAAACCAGGTCATTTATGTCTGTCCTGAACCAGCCTAGATGTCCCCGTAATTGCTCAATATTAATATTTGTAATTCTTTTTTTTTTTTTTCTTGTCTACACTTAGGTTCTTTTTCTGACTCTTTCCACAACGCTAAATTTGAAGTGAAATAAAATTTCCTTAAGCAGTGAGTATAGGGGGAAAAAAAGATTTATAAAAGGAAAGTTTCGGAAATTGTGACTTAAACAAATTGTTCTTTCAAGATTAAAATATTATGTGGAATCATAAAATGTCAGAGTAGAAATGGTCTTAAAGATCATTGACTACATCCACTCATTTCACGGGTGGAAAATGATGGTTTGGAGAGGGAGACTGACTTTCCCAAGGTCATCAGCAGTGGCTGCAACAGACCAGAGGCCAGACTCACTGTCCCTAATTCTCAGCTTAGTCTTACACTCTGCCATTCTGGGTCTGCCTTAGATGTCACCAAGACATGTCAGGGTTTTATGGCATGTTTATCATGGACAATAACCTAAACTTATTTTGTGAAAGTGAAAATGTTAGTCACTCAGCCGGGTCTGACTCTGCAACCCCATAAACTATAGCCCACCAGGCTCCTCTGTCCATGGAATTTCCCAGGGAAGAATACTGGAGTGTGTTGCCATTTCCATCTCCGGGGGATCTTCCTAACTCAGGTATTGAACCTATGATCTGTCTTTTGCATCTCAGGCAGATTCTGAGTCATCAGGGAAGCCGCCAAACTCTTATTTTATTAATGATTCTAATTATGGACATATTCTAAAGCACAAGCGTTAGATTAAAATCTTCAGATGGGCTGTGATATTAATTAACTAATGTGTTATATGTCAGTTGTACATCAGTTTTTAAAAAGAAGTCAGGCGCATGAAAAGATGTTCAGCATCACTAATTACTGGAGAAATACAAATCAGAACTACAATGACGTATCACCTCACACTGGTCAGGATGGCCATCATCAAAATGTCTACAAACAATAAATGCTGGAGAGGATGTGGAGAAAAGAGAACCTCCGTACACTGTCGGTGGGAATGTAAATTAGTACAGCCACTAGGGAGAACACTCTGGAGGTCCTTAAAAAACTAAAAATAGAGCTACTGTATGACCCATCAAGCCAACTCTGGGGCCTATATCTGAAGAAGACCATACTTCAAAAAGGTACATGCACCCGAGTGTTCATTGCAGCCCTCTTTACAAGAACCAGGACATGGAAGCAATCTAAATGTCCATCAACAGCTGAATGGGTAAAGAAGATGTGGTGCGTATATACAGTGGAGTATCATCAGCCACAAAAAAGAACAGTGATGCCACTTGCAACAACACTGGATGGGCCCAGAGATTATCATGTGTGCTGCGCTTACCCGCTCAGTTGTGTCCTGCCAGGCTCCTCTGTCCATGGGGATTCTCCAGGAAGGAATACTGAAGTGGGCTGCCATGCCCTCCTCCAGGGGATCTTCCCAACCCAGGGATCAAACCCAGGACTCACGCATTGCAGGAGGATACTAAGTGAAACAAGTCACTTAGTAGACAAATATCATATGATATCATTTATATGTGGAATTTTAAAAATCATACAAATGAATGTGTTTGCAAAACAGAAACAGACTCTCAGAAAAACAAACTTATGGTTACCAAAAGGGAAAGATGGAGGGTAGTGGATAAATTAGGAGGTTGGGATTAACATATACACACTCCAGTATACAAAATAATCATCAAGAACCTACTCTATAGCACAGGAAACTCTACTCAACACTCTCTAATGACCTATGTGGGAAAAGAATCTGAAAAAGAATAGATATATATATATGTATATATGTATAACTAATTAACTTTTCTATATACCTAAAATTAACACAATATTGTAAATTAACTATACTCCAACATAAAATGAAAAGTTAAAGCTAAACAAAATAAAAAGTTAGGCTCAATTGTAAATCAAATGGGAATATACAAAATAGTTTCTATTTTTGTAGCTCTGTGTTTAGGAGATGGAATTTGAAAATAAATCAGGTAAGTAAATAAATAACTTCTCTTATGAGAAACTGATGCTGCCTTATAGACATGAGGATAAAAGAAATAGAAATATTTCTCCCTTGGATCCCTTAGAAAACTAGGAATAAAACTACCATATAACCCAGCAATCTTATTACTAGGCATATACCCCAAGGAAACCAAAATTGAAACAGACATATGTACCCCAGTGTTCACTGTAGCACTATTTCCAATAGCCAGGACATGGGAGCAACCTAGATGTCCATCAACAGATGAATGGATAAAGAAACTGTGGTGTATATACACAATGGAATATTACTCAGCCAAGAAAAGAAACATGTTTGAGTCACTTCTAATGAGGCAGATGAACTTAGAGCCTGTTATACAAAGTGAAGTCAGTCAGAAAGAGAAAAACATATTGTGTAGTAACACATATATATGGAATCTAGAAAGACCTACTGATGAACCTACATGCAGGGCAGCAGTTAGGGGCTTCCCTGGTGGCTCAGAGGGTAAAGAGTCTGCCTGCAATGCGGGAGACCCGGGTTTGATCCCTGGGTTGGGAAGATCCCCTGGAGAAGGGCATGGCAACCCACTCCAGTACTCTTGCCTGGAGAATCCCATGGACGGAGGAGCCTGGCAGGCTACAGTCCATGGGGTCACAAAAAGTCGGACACACTGAGCGACTTCACTTGAGTGGAATGTAAACATAGAAAACAGACTTGAGGACCCGGGGGAAGGTGCAGGGAGGAAGGACAGGGTGGGACCAATGGAGAGAGTAACGTGGAAACGTACACTACTGGCTACACAGATAGCCAGTGTGGATGTGCTGAATGATTCAGGGCACTCAACCAGGGCTCTGTCACAACCTGGAAGAGTGGGATTGGGTGGCAGACGGAAGGGAAGTTCAGGAGGGAGGAGACACATACATGTATACCTATGGCTGACTCATGTTGATATATGGCAGAGACCAACACAGTATTGTGGAGCAGGTATCCCACAACTAAAAATAAATTTTTTAAAAAAATAAGTATTTCTCCCTTCACCTGAATTTGGAAATGCAACTTTCTAAACGTGCCATTTTGAGGATATGTCATTAACCTTCTGTCTGCACATATTACAATAGTTGAGATTCAAAAATAATGTTCCAGTTTTAGAGGCAAGAGTTGTTATTTAAGCATAACTATTTTTAATGGTGTATATAATTTCTGTATTTGGGACGAATTCCTCATTTATTACTCTATGTTCTTTGTTCCTATAAAATAGTAAACAACCCACTTTTAATGCTTTTACCATGTAGAAGACAGATAAACAACTGGCAATTCTTGGTCTGAGAGTAAACAAGTTTACTTGTCTAGAAATTATAAAATTTAATTTTATGAAAAAAAATTTATATAGTTCCCAAATCAGGCATTTCTTTCCAGTTCATATAACCCGTTATGTAAAATTGAGTCACTACAGAGAAAATATTCCCTCATCTGCCCTCCTGGAATTTAGATAGAACTTTCCCAAGTTGCATTTAAAATTCTACCATCAACCATGTATACATCTTATAAAATATTTTACAGTTTCCTGTATGCTCTGGCTGAACATTTCATAGTACATAAACACTTCTGCAAATAATATAAGGGCATCAAGTTGAATATGTCATAGCAGTGGTGGCCACATTAAGCTGATTCTTCATCGATTTATTTTCTTATTTTTATCTCCTTGTTTGGAAGACAAGATGAAACGTTCTCTGCTCTTACTGTATAGTTGGTGGGGGGTGGGGAACAAGGGCAGGCCAGGGGGCTCTAGCTAGCCGTTTTAGTGGAGTCGAGTTCATTAAAGGAAAGGCTTTCTGCAGAGAGCGTCAAGCCAAGCTTAAACAACAAATCTCTGCCTGCAGAAATTGGACGTAAATGTGATGGTTAAATAAGGGCCAGATGGCTTTAAAAGCTCAAATATTAAAAAGTCATATCTCTTAAAGTAAGTTTCTAGTGTCAGGACTAGGATAGTGATACCATAGCACTTAAGAAAAAAAAAAGAGACTTACATTTTTTTTTCTGGAAGAAAATATCAAATATTCAGGCTGTCGTAAGTCATGAGAGTTTGGGCAATTGAAGCATATTTTAAAACAATCAATTCCTACAAAGTCATGAGAAACCCAGATACAATATTTCATTGTTGGAAACCACTGTAACTCTGTATAGGGTATTATATTCATGTTCTCTTTTCTGCTCATCACCACCCAATCCTCATTATTCCTTTTTTTTTTTTTTCCAAAGAGTATAAAACTAGAAAAAGATATAAGAAAATTCAAGAAGCAAGATGTTTACTTATATAACTGTTTAACAGTTTACTTGCCATCAAAAATAATTTATTATATCAGCATTTTAATAATGTTTCACATAATAATCGTAGTTTCACATAATAATCGTAGGACACCATGTGCCACCCTGTGTCCTAAGCACTTTATGTGATTATCTGATTAAATCCTCAGAACCCCACTATGAGAGATGCATTGTCATCCTCTGTGTTGCCCGGAGACGGTAGAAAGCAAATTTAAGAGCAGAAGGTTCGAGCCGCCCTGGCAGTCCCGTGGTCAAGAGCCTGCCTGCCAGTGCAGGAGACACAGTTGAACCCTGGTCCCGGGAGATTCCACATGCTAAGCCCATGTGTCACAACTACTGAGCCCATGCTCTGCAACATGAGAAGCCCACACACACCACTAGAGAAGGCCCACGCATAGCAACAAAGACCCAGTGCAACCAAAAATAAATAATTTAAAAAAAAAAAAAAAGATGGTTCAGTGCCTTATGCAGAAGTGCCCAAGATGGAGCTATTATTCGTACCCAACACTGACCCCAAAGCTCATGCTCTAAACCAGTGTTACACCACATGTATTGTACTAAAGATTTCTGATAACAGAATTGCTGCCCTGAACCTAGAACTATTTCTCAATACCAAAAAACTTGATTACAAGAAAATTTTATTTTAACTTTACATTCCTTCCCTGAGGCCAAGTATTATGTATATAATAGAATATCATATAATGTGTAACAGACTATAATTATATAGCATGATGCCAAGTCCTCTGTAATGTCTTGAACCTTAAGATAAATACATAGGATCAATGCACATACTAAGAATCCCTGTACAAATTATGAGGAAAACTTCCCCAAGATCCATGTGTACAAAACCTCTCCTTTGTGGAACCAGATTTCTCTAGAAGGCTCTCATTACACAGGCTCCTATTTTATGCTTTCATACAAGCTATTTCATGTTATAATACAACAATCCCCATCGTGTTTACATGTGTTTGCAGTGGCCAAGCCAGAAGTACATGCAGCAACCCCTTGTAACTTTATACAAATGCCCCTTTTAGGTATTTGCCTGTTAATTGTGATACAGTCTTTTGTTTCTCCCAGCCCAGGATGTGTAATTGTGTGTGTGGGATAGTGGTGGACAGAGATAAGGAAGGAAGTGGAAAAAAAGTTGCTGAACACAATTTGCATTATAAATGATGGTTTTCTTCTCTCGTTAGCAGCTTCTTTAATTCAGCCCAAGGTCTGTTCTGCCTCAGAACAAATCACTTTCAAATTTATATTTGTTAAGATGTCGACTAGCAGTGCAGCAGCCTGTGGCACTACGTACCTGCAGGTTTCTTCTGCAAACGATGTTGATTGACTTCTGCCAGCCACTGTACTTGGGAGCAGTTAGTTCACCTGCCAGTACATTGGCCTCTTCCGATCACTCCTTCCAGACTGTATGTGTGCCAATCCGTTGAGCAGTGCCTGAGCAGCAGTGACTCCTTGCAGGTTGGCTGGCCACACTTCCATAGGTTTGGCCTGGAAAGAGACAGTGAGCCCAGATGGTGCTGGAAGTTGGGGCTTACGTGGCAGCCTAAGCAAGATCAGCGTGGTGTCAGCTTTTCATTGTCCTGGGACTTCCTGGTAGTCCCATGGTTAAGACTCCATGCTCCCAGTGCAGGGGCTCAGGTTCGATCCCTAGTCAGGGAACTGGATCCCATGTGCCACAGCTAAGACCTGGCACAGCGGAAAAAACAAACAAGACTTTCCATGATCCTAATCCCACAGGAAGATACCAAATCCAGGGGCCGGATGACAGAAAATTAGAGTGGTGGGTCACCGAGTCATGGAATGCCAACTCTAATTAAACCACAAAGCAGTTTTCCAGCTTTATCCATACCCAAAAGGAGGTCAAGATGGAAAATCTCATGTGTCTCCAGAACCAGGGAGACAGATGATTCCTTGCGGCAGCCCCTCCCTAGACTGGCTATCTTGTCATGTCCCGGGGACAATCACCGAGTGAGGTAGAACCTTGCCAAGTGGCCCATGTGGAAACATGAAAGGTCTTAGGGTGCCTTCCCCTGAAATATGCAGAGTCGTGTCCGTGAACGTATGGGAATCCGTCTGCCTCTTCCTGGGTTTGCAGGGTGGCCTCCTTCCCCGGCTCTTTCCCGTAAAGCTTCCTGCCTGCCTCAGGGCACAGTGCCCTCTGCGTCTTTGGGCTTTTTATGCTCCTATTGGTCTCAGTAGTTTCTGTTTTCTGTCCCTAATCATCTCTCCATGTACTTTGTAGCCTGCCCCAGATTAAGAATTTCTTGAGGGAAAGACTTAAATCTATACCTGTTTGAAATCACCACATGCACATATTAGGTATTCAATAAACATCTATTGGTTGGTTGACAGAAAAGAAAATGAGCATTTAAACATCATTTTTTTTCTTTTTTTCGGTTAAGTCCATGTTTAATCTTCTATGGATACTTGTTTGCCTTTGGCTTCAAATCTCAAGAACTATAGATGATCCCAGCCTTTTTCGTAATGACGGTCATACAGTATCTCAAGAGAAATCACTTCAAAGCAGGCCATGAGTCAGGTTTCTTGTGGCTTTTAGGATCTGACTACAGGCTTCCCAAGTGGCTCAGTGGTAAAGAATCTGCCTGCCAATGAAGAACACGAAAGAGATGTGGGTTCAATCTCTGAGTCGGAAAGATCTCCTGAAGAAGGAAATGGCAACTCACTGCAGTATTCTTGCCTGGAAAAATCCTGGTGGGCTATGTGTGGTCCATGAGGTTGCAAAGAGTTGCACATGACTGAGGGACTGAGCACACACTCTGACTACAGTTTGATCTGAAGGGGTTAATGACCTCAGAGAGGGAGGGAACCTTAGTCACACTTACATACTACTAAAGACCTTAGAACCTTTGTGCCTGCTTGAGTCGAGACTTACAGACTCACTTGCCATTTTTGTTTGTAGCACTATCCTTAAAAACCTGCTGGGTCTCCCACTGGTTTACTGCAAAGACAGTGAGCCGTTTTAGGATGAGGTTTCCCTAAGCTGAGTAACATGTCCACTGAACTTAAAGTAAATATGAAGATCTATTTAGATTGGAAATAATGAGATTTTGTGAACTGGAAGCAACAGTTTTTCACCCAAAAGGAGCTGGCAGTTAGAATGTCTGCTTTCTTTATCTCTATTCATTCATTCATTGATTCAAAAACAAATTTTAGCACCTATAAAATCCAAAGCAATCAACATGGATTGACAGTTCCCAAACAGTGAGACAAGGATCTGGGGGAAACCAAGGAATTACAAAAGGGATTTAAGGGAGCAAGAGACACTTGGATTAAATTATCTATAGACTAAGTATGTTACATGTTTTGCCAACATAGGTATGACTCTACTTTAGACATTTGCATACATGCCACTGTGATCTATAAAATACAAATTCATTTAAAATTGACACTAGGACTTGCCTGCTGGTCTAGTGGCTAAGACTCCATGCCCCTAATGCTGGGGCCTGGGTTCAATCCCTGGTCAGGGAATTAGACCCCACAGGCTGCAGAAACATAGATCAGATTGCCGAGTGCTGCAACCAAGACCCAGTGTAGACAAGTAAATAAATGTTTAAAAAATTTTTCTTTTTCAGTGACTCTGAAATCCTGGTAGCTTTTTGACATTACATGTCTTTTTTTCACTCAAGACATAGCAAAAGTACAGAATGCCTAGGTCAGGGAATTTGTTCCTGTTAAAAAGTGATTCTCAAGCTCAAAAAAAAGAAAAAAAGGTAACTGTTGCTTTCTGTGCTTTTACAGTAACTGCCATTGTCTCCATAGCCCTTCAGTGTAAGTTGTGCTTCTGAAGGTTTGAAGCTTGTTTAGCTTGGATTTAAGGGGTTTTTTTTTTTTTTTTTGACATAAAGTATCACCTGAACTTTTTTCACATGTCTTATTTTGGGGAAAATTTATGATCTTTTTAACATTAGGAAGTTTTGCTTTTCCTGACATTTTATTGCTTTGCATATTTGAAACATTTCAATCCCAGACAATAAATATTATGTGATTATTATTTTCATATGAATAGGCTATTTCCTCCTGTTTTTTTCTAACCCACTTTCCCAGCTAATACTCCAAAATTTATTAATATTAAACTGTGCCACTCAGCTTTCTCAGAATCGCATATAAATGAAAATTGAAAGAGGGGCAGGTTTGAGACAGGAGGGGTAAGTAATAGTTCAGAGTAAATTGAAGCGTGTGGTTTTCTTTCAGTTGAATTTCTAATGTTTCTTGTTCAGTTGAAATGAAGATTATATTTACCCCATAAATCATTTTTATAAACTCTCATAACCAGTTATCACATTAAATAGTATCTTTTTATGTCATTATTGTAGAAACTAAATGGATCTCAACAAAGTGGATGGGTGTTAGCTGAATACCCTGTGAGAACTCAGTGTTAATAGCACTCGCCTATAAAAGCTCTCCTCTTGGCTCCCTCCCCTGCATCAAGCACCGCTTTCTCAGTAAGGCCTTTTCTGACCCCCACCTCTTTTAAATACTGAAGCCCCAGCCTCGCCTTACACACCATATCCCGCTTCCTTGCTTTCTTTTTTCACTAATACTTCCATACCGTTCAACAGACTTATTGTTTTGCTTATTACCTTCTCCCTCTAGAGTGTAAACTGTCCAGGGTTTAGGATCACGGTCGGTGTTTCCCACTGTTGCGTCCTCAGCACTTAGAGCAGGGGCCGACACTAGTGCGTGTCCCATCACACATGATGATTGATCCGTCCTTAGCTCTGCAGATCCTTGCAGCAATATGCCCATGTCATTGTCCTCTGGTGCGTCTCACGTCTGTCCTGGCTTGTTGTCTGACTCTGTGCCTCAACCATTTGCCTTCCCTTGACTTTGCTAGTTGATCCCTGTCTTTGCCAGCGTTTGGTGTCATCTATTCTGTTGTTTTGTTTTGTTTCCATTTTAGCCATCCTTAAGCAAAGAGTGGTAACTCACTGGGGCTTTACTTTGCTTTTCTCTGATGACTAATGATACTAAGCATTTGCATGTATTCATTTATCATCTGTATCTTTTCCTTGTTGAAGTGTTTGTTCAAACCTTTTGTCCATTTTTTAAAAATTGGTTGTTTGTTTCCTTATTACAGCATTAGAGTTCTTCATATAGTCTAGATATAGAAATGTGGTTTTCACATGTTTTCTATGGGTCTTGATTTTTCTTAAAAGTGTCTTTAGAAGATTTGAAGTTTTTAATTTTGAAGAAGTTTGATTTATCAGTTTTTATCCTTTTATGGATCATACTTTTTTGTGTCTTATCTAAGAAATCTTGATCTAATCCAAGCTCACAAAAATTTTCTCTGATGTTTTCTTCTTGATATTTTAAATTTCAGCTTTTACTTTTAGGTATCTGATTCATTTTGAGTTTATTTTTGTATATGGTACAAAGTAAGGTTTAAGATTTTTTCTTTCTCCCTGCATATGGATATCTGATTTTTCCAACACCATTTGTTTGAAGACTATTCCTTCTTCACTGAATTATCTTGACACCTTTGTCTGAAACCAATTGTCTATATATGTGTGGGTCCATTTGGATTCTGTTTTGTTCCTTTAATCTATATACTTATCCTTAAGCAGTACCTTACTGTCTTGATTACTAAGTCATGTAATCAGGTCTTATGAATCCTTCAGCTTTCTAATCCTAGGTCTTCTAATCAGTGAATATGGAATAGCTTTTCACTTTACTTAGGTCTTTTCTAATTTCTCTCATCAGTGTTTTATAGTTTTTCAGAATGTAAATCCAGTACATACTTTATTAGATTTATCCATAGATATTTCATATATGCGGAGAAGGCAATGGCACCCCACTCCAGTACTCTTGCCTGGAAAATCCCATGGATGGAGGAGCCTGGAGGGCTGCAGTCCATGGGGTCGCTGAGGGTCGGACACGACTGAGTGCCTTCACTTTCACTTTTCATTTTCATGCATTGGAGAAGGAAATGGCAACCCACTCCAGTGTTCTTGCCTGGAGAATCCCAGGGACGGGGGAGCCTGGTGGGCTGCTGTCTATGGGGTCTCACAGAGTCGGACATGACTGAAGTGACTTAGCATAGCATAGCATTTCATATATGATGCTATAAGAAAGATTAAAATTTTTTTAGTTTCTGGTTCATTACTAATATATAGAAATAAAATCAATTTTTTATGTGAACCTTTTATTCTATAACCTTATTGATCTCACTTATTAACTATAATAGTTGGGGGAGGGGGTTGTTTTGGTTTCTGTTTGTATATTATTTGGAATTTTCTACATAGATGATTATGTTATTTGCAAATAAAGACAGCTTTATTTCTTCCTAATCTGTATGTGTGTGTGTGCATGCTAAGTCACTTCAGTTGTGCCCAACTCTTTGACCCCGTGGACTGTAGCCCGCCAGGCTCCTCTGTCCATGGAATTCTCTAAGCAAGAATATTGGAGTGAGTTGCCATGCTCTCCTCCAGGGGATCTTCCCAACCCAGGGACTGAATTTTTGTCTCTTATGTCTCCTGCATTGATAGGCGGGTTCTTTACCACTAGCACCACCTGAGAAGCCCTCTAATCAGTACACTTTTTATTTTTTCCTCTTGCCTTATTGCAGTGACTAGGATCTTCAGTCGGAGAAGGCAATGGCATCCCACTCCAGTACTCCTGCCTGGAAAATCCTACGGACGGAGGAGCCTGGAAGGCTGCAGTCCATGGGGTCGCTGAGGGTCAGACACGACTGAGCGACTTCACTTTCACTTTTCACTTTCATGCATTGGAGAAGGAAATGGCAACCCACTCCAGTGTTCTTGCCTGGAGAATCCCAGGGACAGGGGAGCCTGGTGGGCTGCCGTCTGTGGGGTCGCACAGAGTCGGACACGACTGAAGCGACTTAGCCGCAGCAGAATCTTCAGTATACTGTTGAATAGGCATGGTGAGACAGACATCCTTACCTTTTTCCTGAATTTATGGGAAAAACCTTCAATCTTTAACCATTAAATTAGCTCTAAGATTTTCTTTGTTCTTTATGATATTGAGTGAAGTTCCTTTCTGTTCTTAGTTTCCTGAGTGTTTTTATAATGAATAGATGTTAAATTTTATCAACTGGACTTTCTGCATACTTGGAGATAATACAGGGTTGTGGGGGGAGGGGGGTGATACATTGCATTGATTTTTTTATTTAATAAAATTGACATACAACATTGTATTGCTTTCAAGTATACAACATAGTGATTTGATGTGTATTTACATTGCAAAATTATCACTGGGGTATATATTTTTTTGAATTAGTGTTTTTGTTTTCTCAATTTATCTTTCTTGCAGTTTGTAGAACTTCTTGACTTTGTGGCTTGTCAAATGGTCTTCCAGTCAGGTTTTCCCAGTTTATATTCTCATTAACAATGTTTGAAAGTCAGTTTCCTTGTGCCTGCACCAACACTAGATAGCATTTCCCTTTATAATCTTTTCTAATTTGAAGAAGGGGAAGTCTGACCACTGCATTTATTTGCATTTTTAGTACCACTGAGGTTGAACATTTTGAATGTGTTTATTGGCCATGGCTTTTTATACTGTTCAAGAAAGTGAAAGAGGAGAGTGAAAAAGTTGACTTAAAATTCAACATTCAAAAAACTAAGATCATGGCATCCGGTCCCATCACTTTATGGCAAATGACGAGGAAACAATGGAAACAGTGACAGACTTTATTTTCTTTGGCTCCATAATCAGTGTGGATGGTGACTGCAGCCATGAAATTAAAAGACACTTGCTCTTTGGAAGAAAAGCAATGACCAACCTAGACAGCATATTAAAAAGCAGAGACATTACTTTGCCAACAAAGGTCCATATAGTCAAAGCTGTGGTTTTTCCAATAGTCATGTATGGATGTGAGAGTTGGACTGTGAAGAAAAGCTGAGTGCCAAAGAATTGATGCTTTTGAACTGTGGTGTTGGAGAAGACTCTTGAGAGTCCCTTGGACTGCAAGGAGATCCAACCACTCCATCCTAAAGGACATCAGTCCTGAATATTCATTGGAAGGACTGATGCTGAAGCTGAAACTCCAATGCTTTGGCCACCTGATGCAAAGAACTGACTCATTGGAAAAGACCCTGATGCTGGGAAAGATTGAAGGCAGAAGGAGAAGGGGACAACAGAGGATAAGATGGTTGGATGGAAGCTCCAGGAGTTGGTGATGGACAGGGAAGCTTGGCATGCTGCAGTTCATGGGGTCACAAAGAGTCGGACACGATTGAGCAACTGAACTGAACTGATTGGCCATGCATCTGTGTTCTGTTTTGAATCGCCTGACCTGGTACTTTACCCATTCTCCTCTTAGGCTATTCCTGGTTTTCATGTTAATGTTTGTCCGAAAACTGGGTTATTAAAAGTTTAGTTGACCTCAAACAACCCTACTAGACTTTTAAATATTATGAATTACTCTCACCCAAAATAATCTATCTTAATTTCCATTCATTTATTCTCTGTTTCCGAGTCATATCACCTTTTCCAGTTCTTTGTTTTCTCAACTTCACAATATTAGAACTGCAGAATCACCTCATTTTTCAGTTGAGGCTTTTGACACCAAAAGAAGAAAGGGTCTTGTCCTTTCTGAAGGTGGGTGGGAGTGCCTACTCAGTTTGAATTCACAGGACCACTGTTTGTCTTCTGGCCAAAAGGACACCAACAATAAATACATTTAGCCCCTTTACCACAGGATCGTGTCCTTGTGTCTGACACTAAGCAATTAAGTCTGTCCATAATTTTTCTCATGAATAACTCAGATCCTAAATTCCCCCTGCCCCTACTTGGCTGTTTGACATTTTATAAAGTACTTTAACTTTGGTGCCTTGGATTCCCCATCTATTAAGTGGGAGCACTGAACTTCTACTCAGTGATTCTGAGACATACTTTTCACCCTTGAAGTCTGTCATTGAAAGAGGGCATTAGAATGGATTAGGGGAAACCAGCATGGAAGTCAACCTTTAAGAAATTTATTTCCACCTAGAATTCTATTTTTGAAAGGAGCCTAATCAAAGCTTTTTTAAAAATAAGTTTTTAATTATAGGTTTGAAACTTTGTGTTATTTGTAATACCTTTTTAGAAGCATGAAAATAGCATTTCTCTCTGTACCAGCTTTGTGCTTTCCCATTCAGTA
This sequence comes from Tragelaphus eurycerus, assembly GCA_935064755.1. Taxonomy (NCBI): domain Eukaryota; kingdom Metazoa; phylum Chordata; class Mammalia; order Artiodactyla; family Bovidae; genus Tragelaphus; species Tragelaphus eurycerus. The sequence continues at coordinate 19,947,712 of CAKXYN010000027.1, read as the reverse complement.
AACACTGATTTTATTTCACTCTGTGCCTGTAGAAGTAAACCAAGACATCTCCGCACTTCCTGTTTCCCTCCTGGCCCTATATTGTAGATGGCGACAGACCTGCTCTCAAAATAAGCTTCCTTGGTTTAATTCCACATTTTCTGGTTAGGCAACTGGCCTGTCAATACTTGAACAATGAAACAATTTGGCTGCTGAAGCCCTGTTCTGACATCCCCCCTTCAAATTGTCAGTGGAAAGTCACTTAATGTAATGGTAGGGATCATATATTAATAATAGTAGGATTTATATTTAAATGGGGGCATCACACAGGCCCTTTCATTTGAGAATATGAAAGCATTTCCAACTCTTCAACTTGGAATGTGTGACATGGGCAAACACAAAGATAGTAAATAACCCTATTTCCTCTGGAGATTCTCGGTGCTCTAAATATCTATTTTTTAAGGAGGAAAATTGAGTGTTATGTGTATTGAGTGACTAAAGTGTAAGCTTAGAAATATTTTATGTTTCCATCATAGTTTATTCTGCTTAGCATAAATCATCAGAGCCAACCATAACTTACCATTTACGAGAGCTTTTTCAGTTGTATTACACTTTTCAGTTGTATTACACTCATGTCAGACACACCTTCCTACAAGTCCTTCCAAGGTCAATAGTTTAGAAATTCTGCCTCTTCCATCCCCTTCTCCTCTCAACACTTATGGAAATATATGCTAATTGGAATAGAAACAACCTACCAAACTAACAGGGTTAGACCACTCCTAAGGCAAGATTAATGAGATAGAAGTTTAGGGAAAAAATAACATTTTTCAAGCACTAAGGGTGTAGATGCCAAGTAAAAGCGAGCAACTCTCCTGGATCAGTCAAATCCCACGCTTTGCCCTCCCTCGACTTCCCTCAAAGGAGTTAAAGTGGAAATGCTGTACGCCCAACTCTCTGGCCCTCCTCTTTCCCCGAGGCCCCAGCTCAGGGGTCACCACTGCAGAAAACGGGACCACAGACTCAAGGTGCAGAACGGGACTCTCCGCACTGTTTACTGAGAGGACGCCACGCAGTGCCCAGAGGCACGAGCATGAGCAGGTAGCTACCTATGTTCACAGTCAGCCTTTGTCGGTGTGAGACTTATGTCTAAAAAAGAGAACATTTAGAGACCATGGATATTTAAAGTCACAGATATTGTCAAGATGTTAAATTTGTGAAATAGTCTACATAGTTGATTTGTGATTCAGCCGTGAGTTAACAAATGCCTAGAGCTATTAGATGCCTGCTAAGTCGCTTCAGTCGTGTCCGACTCTGTGCGACCCCATAGACGGAAGCTCACCAGGCTCCCCTGTCCCTGGGATTCTCCAGGCAAGAATACTGGAGTGGGTTGCCATTTCCTTCTCCAATGCATGAAAGTGAAAAGTCAAAGTGAAGTCGCTCAGTCGTGTCCGACTCTTAGCGACCCCATGGACTGGAACCTACCAGGCTCCTCCGTCCATGGGATTTTCCAGGCAAAAGTACTGGGGTGGGGTGCCATTGCCTTCCCCGATTAGATGCCTAGAGCTATCGATTCAGTCGTGTCTGACTCTGCGACCCCATGGACTGTAACCCGCCAGACTCCTGTCCACGCGATTCTCCAGGCAAGAATATTGGAGTGGGTTGCCATGCCCTTCTCTAGGAGATCTTCCTGGCCCAGGGATCAAACCCACAGCCTCTCATGTCTCCTGCATTTGCAGGTGGATTCTTTACCACTGGCACCACCTGGGAAGTCCCAAGAGAACAGTATTTGCTCAGAGGGAGAAAAGCCTAAAGATGTTATAAGTTTGCTGAGACTGTAATTGGCATCCCGGGTGACAGGTCTGTAATATGGAGATGAGAGGATAATTTCCTTTTAGAATTCCAACTTTCAAGATCCTAAAATAGCATTTACCTCTGGATACTTGGTTTTTTAGGCACCCTAAATTCCTTGAGACTGAAGAGTAGATTTTACACATTTCACAGTGATCTTTTTTTCATGTCTAGGACCCAGATCTTAGTTTCTAAGCATTCTCCATTGATACTCAAGCTTTTGGAGAAACAGCTGATTCCAGGAGTGAAGCAGGGAAAGATGCCTTGAAAAATTAGCCTGAAACATCTTAACTCACCAGAAAACAAAGAATTGCTCAAAGAGCCAGAGGGACATGTCAAAAATGGGAACATCAAGGGGCTACCACTGGCTGAATCTGGGAAAATCTGATTATAATAATGAGTTATCACCCATAGAATAAAAGAAATAGTTTTGAGTCCATAGAATATAAATAAATAGAGAAGAAAGTGAAAGCTCTTTTTTGTCATCAATCGCCAACCAATAAGTATAGGTAGAATCATGACGTTAAAAGATCATCTCTGAGAGAGAAAGACTGATAAAGAGTAGAAATTTACATAGTCTCAAGTTGTTGTTCAGTTGCCCACGTCCATTGAATTGATGATGCCATTCAACCAACCATCTCATCCTCTGTCGTCCCCTTCTCCTCCTGCCTTCAATCTTTCCCAGAGTTAGGGTCTTTTCCAGTGACTCAGCTCTTCACATCAGGTGGCCAAAGTATTGGAGCTTTAGCTTCAGCATCAGTTCTTCCAATGAATATTCAGGGTTGATTTTCATTAGGATTGACTGATTTGATGTCCTTGAAGTCCAAGGGACTCAAAAGAGTCTTCTCCAACACCACAGTTTGAAAGCATCAATTCTTTGGCTCTCAGCTTTCTTTATGGTCCAACTCTTTTTACATGACCACTAGAAAAACCATAGCTTTGACTATATGGACCCTTGTCAGCAAAGTAATGTCTCAGGTTATTTTCCCACAAATTCCTTATTAGTTACAAAGGAAAACTAGTAACAACAAAATCTGATATTCTTTCAATGGTTTATTGTAAATATTGTTAATTAAATTTTTCATTGTTTTGATTCACAAATAGTTAAGCACTTCTTTGTCTGGAGTTTTATCTTTCTTAAGGTCATGCCATTAAATAAGAAATGCAGACAAAAATTCACTTATAACCATTCAAAAACTGCCTCCAATGATGACAAATCTTTTGGTAAGATATACTTTGTGTAAACACCTAATCAAGCTCTTTTTGTTGAGACCTAATGAAATTGTTCTCCCCTCCAACAGCCAGATCAGGCTAACCCTGCAGCACAGCAGAGACATAGAGAAGCAGAACCAACCCCACCAAACTCTTGGATAAGAAAGGGAACCCGAGAGCTACAGCACTGGGTGGGCAAAGTGGTGGCTGTTCCATGTCGGCCCCTGAACTGCATCTGGTCCCCCTAGTGAAGATTCTGGCCTTCTTTACTTCCCCTTTTGCTGTCTACATAAGACCAGAAACACTGCTTTCAGTTACTATGATGGTTAGGTGTTTGCGACAGGCAGGAGGCTGATGTCCAGAGAGCACAGGCAGGGTGTCAGAACCCCTAGATGTTGCTGGCTCAGCCGGGCTCCTGGCCACCTGGTTCTGTGATGGACTGCACCAGCATTCCAGGGAGACAGGACAGGCCCCTCGAAGACAACATTCAGACATTAAAACACACCCACAAAATAGCCATCCCAGACCTCTAATCTTACTTTATAACCCAAACTATAATTACATTACAGCAATTACTTGAATATTACATTTTTATTACTGTTATGTCATTATGTCTACTAGGGAAAAATATGCCTACTTTAACCAATAAAATTCTTAATGACTCATTTAAGCTACACAAAACCCCTGACTTAAACATTTTGGTCAAAATAATTTTTAGAGCTTGGGGGATGAAGAGGGTTAATCTCCATCTCTGTGCTGCTGCAGCTGCTGCTGCTGCTGCTCAGTCGCTTCAGTCGTGTCCGACTCTGTGTGACCCCAGAGACGGCAGCCCACCAGGCTCCCCCGTCCCTGGGATTCTCCAGGAAAGAACGCTGGAGTGGGTTGCCATTTCCTTCTCCAATGCATGAAAGTGAAAAGTGAAAGTGAAGTCACTCAGCCGTGTCTGACTCCTAGCAACCCCATGGACTGCAGCCTACCAGGCTCCTTCATCCATGGGATTTTCCAGGCAAGAGTACTGGAGTGGGGTGCCTATGGTTACCCCAAAGGCAAGAAAACTTTCACTGGTAGATGGACTCCTAGAGATTAAAAAGTTCTAGCCAAGGCTGGTCAGAAAATTACCATAGTGCTTGCATGCGTGCATGCTAAGTCACTTCAGTCATGTCTAACTCTTTGTAACCCTATGGACTCTAGCCCACCAGGCTCCTCTGTCCATGGGACTCTCCAGGCAAGAATACTAGAGTGCCTTGCCATGCCCTTCTCCATTTTACATATATATCTATCCCTAAATGCTCTATGCATTGAACAAACACTTTCCTACAAGAAAATCAAGCAGCTAACAAGTTTCACTTCCCTTAGGTAAACCAAGCCTAAGATTTGTCTTTGCTTCATTTTCTGAAAAATCCTTTTCACAAGTATATGTCCTCTGTATTACTCTGTAAAATTCAGTGCTTAATTCTAAAGTTATGTACATCTGCTGGACATATACACTGTTAAACGTTCATGACTGCCTACAAATGTGAAAAGTATTACCAGGTCTATTTTTAACATTGTTTTGGCAAGGCTGTTGCTGCAGTGGGGGCGGAGGGTGGGGGGAATCCTATAGAATCTTAATGAGAAAACTGAATGATTCTTTGAAATGTGGCTGTGATTCCCTAACTTACTAAGTGGTGATGTCACTGGTGCTAAGAAGCAAGAGACAAGTAGACGGGCTAGTTCACCAGCACACTCTGGAGATTCACCGGAGGGAAATGAAACTCATCTGAGATGTGGTTTGTGCCAAACTGCGCCTCCTGCCACCACTCAAGGGTCAGAGTTCCCCACCCAAGACACATCTCACACACTCAGTTTGTCTTCCCCGTGAGCGTGTGTCATGGAAGGGTGTGCTCTTGGCATGCGGTTCTTAGAGAACTTGATTGCCCCACTGGCCTTCCTCCGTTTATTACCCACATTTGTCTTAGGAAATAACCACCTTGTTCAGCTGTTGGCAAAAGACAGGAGTGTTCACTTGCATCCCCTCGATCACTTACTTAGCAAGTGACAAGAAGCTCAGAGAAGTCTGTCAGGACAAGAGATTATGATCAGACCTCCTTGTCACCCAGTTTGAATCCTGGGCCACACTCTGGGGCAAAGAACACCATGGCACATCGGATGGTGCCTTGGTCCTGTCTTCAGTGAGTTTGTAATATTACAAGAATAATAAAATATTAGTGCATGAGAGGTGGCCTCTGAAAGGAAAGCCGATGTTTCTTTGATGTTTATAAAAACATTATTGTAATAGGTGAATTCTTTCTGTGGAATCTGTTAAACTAACATGCAGTAACTAGAATGGTTCCAAGTCAAAATCCCATTCTTGTTTATAGATTTACCAAATTAACCTGCCAAACTCAAATCCTTCTTGCAAAGACAAACAACAAAACCCTTCCACGGTCACATTTCCCACCTCCGGCTACACATTCCAATCCCAGACCTGTCCCGGGCACCTCGAAGGCTTCCCCACTTCTCATGTCGTCTCGGCCTCTCAGGGTTGTCGGTGTGTTTTCTCAGGCCTGTGACCTCCATCCAGTGTTTACGGGACCAGCTGGTGACCTACACACCCCTCAGCCGTGCTGCAAACCATTTCAACACAGCCACCAGCCTTGGAGTTTTAATGAGAATTTGCCCTAGAGCTCCTGCGTCTGGAGCAGCTTGGGGGCATCTGAGTACCTGCTAAAGTGTCGTTTCCTCCACCCCACCCATGACCCGCAGAAGGGCTGTAAAAGGTTAGAGTTCTGAGAGGTGGGCAGAGGCTGTTGCACACAGGTTCCTGGGCCCACAGGGGACGGCCCCCACCCTCCTCCTCCCTGCCACGTTTGTTCTGAAGCCTCCTTCCCTAAGCACCATGTGTGAATGTGCATGTAAGACCAGCAGCCATGCAGCAAATGGGGCCAGGTCTGGGGTGAGGAGAAGAGTCTTATTAGGCAGGAGGTTAGCTGAGAGCAATGAGAGGCAACCCCTTCAGCTAAAGGTCCCAAGGCTGCCTAATCCCAACAAGCAATTTACCAGCCCCACTTGTAACACTCCTCCCCATCAGTACTCCAAAATAGTCAGGGAATGGGAAAAATTCCCACCGCTGACTGTTGGGACCTCCCCTAGTCTAGTACATGCACATCTACCATCGTGAGCTAAAGTAACTTTTGATGGCCATTGGACTCATTCAGTTCAGTTCAGTCGCTCAGTCATGTCTGACTCTTTGTGACCCCATGGACTGCTGCATGCCAGGCCTCCCTGTCCATCACCAACTCCCAGAGTTTACTCAAACTCATGTCCATTGAGTCAGTGATACAATCCAACCATCTCATCTTCTGTCGTCCCCTTCTCCTCCTGCCTTCTATCCTTCCTAGCATCAGGGTCTTTTCCAATGAGTCAGTTCTTTACATCATGTAGCCAAAGTATTGGAGTTTCAGCTGCAGCATCAGTCCCTCCAATGAATATTCAGGACTTATTTCCTTTAGGATGGACTGGTTGGATCTCCTTGTAGTCCAAGGGATTCTCAAGAGTCTTCTCCAATACCACAGTTCAAAACATCAATTCTATGGTGCTCAGTTTTCTTGATAGCCAACTCTCACATCCATACATGACTACTGGAAAAACCATAGCTTTGACTATATGGACCTTTGTTGGCAAAGTAATGTCTCTGCTTTTTAATATGCTGTCTAGGTTGGTCATAACTTTTCTTCCAAGGAGCAAGCGTCTTTTAATCTCATGGCTGTAGTAACCATCTGCAGTAATTTTGGAGCCCCCCAACATAAAATCTCTCACTGTTTCCTTTGTTTCTCCATCTATTTACCATGAAGTGATAGGACCAGATGCCATGATCTTAGGTTTTTTGAATGTTGCGTTTTAAGCCAGCTTTTTCACTCTCCTCTTTCACTTTCATCAAGAGGATCTTTAGTCCTTCTTCGCTTTCTGCCATAAGTGTGGTGTCATCTGCATATCTGAGGTTATTGATATTTCTCCAGGCAATCTTGATTCCAGCTTGTGCTTCATCCAGCCTGGCATTTCAATAAACTCTGCATAAAAGTTAAATAAGCAGGGTGACAATATACAGCCTTGACATAATCCTTTCCCAATTTGGAACCAGTCTGTTGTTTCATGTCCAGTTCTAACTGTTGCTTCTTGACCTGCATACAGATTTCTCAGGAGGCAGGTAAGATGATCTGGTATTCCCATCTCTTTAAGAATTTTCCACAGTTCATTGTGATCCATGCAGTCAATGGCTTTAACGTAGTCAATGAAGCAGAGTGTTTTTCTGAAACTCTCTTGCTTTTTCTGTGATCCAGTGGATGTTGGCAGTTTGATCTCTGGTTCCTCTGCCTTCTCTAAATCCAGCTTGAACTTCTGGAAGTTCTTGGTTCACATATTGCTGAAGCCTCACTTGGAGAATTTTCAGCATTACTTTGCTAGCGTGTAAGATGAGTACAGTTGTGCAATAGTTTGAACATTCTTTGGCATTGCCTTTCTTTGGGATTGGAGTGAAAACTGACCTTTTCCAGTCCTGTGGCCACTGCTGAGCTTTCCAGATTTGCTGGCGTATTGAGTGCATCACTGTCACAGCATCATCTTTAAGGATTTGAAATAGCTCAGCTGGACTTTCATCCCCTCCACTAGCTTTTATCGTAGTGATGCTTCCTAAGGCCCACTTGACTTTTGCACTCTAGGATGTCTGGCTCTTGGTGAGCGATCACACCATTATGGTTATCTGGGTCGTGAAGATCTTTTTTGTATAGTACTTCTGTGTATTCCTGCCACCTCTTCTTAATTAGACTCATTAACTGCACATAAGGATTCCATGAATACCTGTATCTAATTATGATAGACTGAATTATGGGAAAGACATGCACAATAGAGCATCTTGTTATATAACCTGCAGCTGTGAATCTAGATTGTCAGTCAACAGTTATGGATTATGCAAATGACCTTGCCTTAAAAACTGTACCACAGCCCTCCAGGACCATTGCCTCCCTTGATGTGGCCTACCTCTCTCTTGAGGTGATCTCTCTCTTCTTTCTTCCCTTATCATTAATAAACGTTCTTGCTCTGGGTAAGGCCTTACTTTGTGTCCCTACCAAGAATCAAGGCCCACAGGAGGAGGGGTGTGCAGACTCTCCTCTGCTAATACTCTGAAGCATCTTCAGTCGCCCTGCATGCTGCCTATCCCCTCATACATCATCTGCTGCCCTCAGCCCAGCCGTCTGAAGCTGTGAAGAGATGGCCTCGGGCAGACCAAGGCTGATTCAGAAATGCCCCTTTTAGGACTCCCTTGTCAGTCCTGTAGTTAAGATTTCACCTTCCAATGCAGGAGTGCACTTCAATCCCTGACCAGGGACCTAAGACCCCACGTGCCTCCTGGCCAGAGGACCAAAACAGGAAACAGGAGCAATATCGTAACAAGTTCAATAAAGACTTAAAAATATGTATTAATAATAAGAAGAAGAAGCAGTGTTCACTTTGCACTTCTTTCGCCAGAAAAAAAGCAGGTCTCCAGTAGCAGAACTTGATCTTTTAGGAGTCTCTACAAATTGCTGTGTCTTCTGCTTTTACCAGCTAAGCAAAGCGGTATCCCCTTAAAAAGAAGAAAATACTGCTTCCAGATTCGCTGAAGACTAAAGTTAATGACCCTTGGCAAGTCAGAAAGGAAGAATCCGTAGAATCTAGCCTGGTCCCTGCTCCCAGATTTTCTGATGGCTCAGAAATGGTGCAGACAGGGTGAGGAGGTGCAAAGTGCTTGTTTATTTGGCATTTCCTCAGGGGGTTATAAAAAACAAACAACAAAAACACACACACAAAAGCCTGACACTCGATAAATAAACCACTGACGGTAATCCAAGATGAAGCGCCCCTGCAAGCGTCGGAGCCCGTCTGCTTGTTGCCATTCTGCAATTAGCCGAGGATGCCCGAGGATTGTGCTAACACAGCATGGAGCCCCGTGCCAAACACCTTCTCAGGTTTTTTCCCCTCTGCGTTTTGCTAATCCCTGGATGAAACATAATCACAGAGTGGTGTTCAAGGCTGGACACAACAGGGAGGAACTCGGCGTTGGCTCCCACCCAGTGGAAATAACATGCCATTGGACTTGACAAGGCAGGAGGAAGGATGTTAAACAAATACACTCCCTCCCGCCTCCCTAGCAACAGCTTGCTGCTCTCCACAGAAGCCCCAAACTTCCCCGAGCTGTTCACTCCACCCCCAGGTTTCATCGCCTGAGATATGTAAGAGAAAAATATACAGGGAGGTCAACTGAGCAAAACTCAATCAGGAAAAAGATGGAAAGAGAGGCAAATCACTTATTCTCCTCTAAGGCAAAACTTCCTTGCCCTCCCTTGCTCCTTGGAAGAAAAGCTATGGACAAACCTAGACAGCATATTAAAAAGCAGAGACATTACTTTGCCAACAAAGGTCTGTCTAGTCAAAGCTATGGTTTTTCCAGTAGTCAGGTATGAATGTAAGAGTTGGACCATAAAGAAGACTGAGCAATGAAGAATTGATGCTTTTGAACTGTGGTGTTGGAGAAGACCCTTGAGAGTCCCTTGGACTGCAAGGAGATCAAACCAGTCAATCCTGAAGAAAATCAGCCCTGAATATTCATTGGAAGAACTGATGCTGAAGCTGAAGCTCCAAAACTTTGGCCACCTGATGTGAAGAGCCAACTCACTGGAAAGACCCTGATGCTGGGAAAGACTGAGGGCAGGAGGAGAAGGGGACTACAGAGGATGAGATGGTTGGATGCCATCACTGACTCAATGGCCATGAGTTTCAGCAAGCTCCAAGAGATGGTTGGTTGCTCAAACCAGAGAGAAGCCTGGCCTGCTGCAGTCTGTGGGGTTGTAAACAGACACGTCTGAGCGACTGAACAATGACAAGGGCAAAACTAAAGTTATGCAAGTATTTTTATGTAACGAATAGGTACTTAAACATAATAATTAAACCCCAGGCACTTGCACTCATCGTTCTTTTTCTCTCAAACCAGAGGAAAACATTTCTCCTTATTGTGGTTGCAGGTTCAGATTTCTGATGTAGAAGTTTCAGGTACCACCCACCTGACTCTCGTCATCTTGTGTTCTGATGACAGTGGGAAAGAGGGAGTCAAAATGGGACAGAATTTTCTCCAGTGAAGAGAGAAGGCTGTCTAAAAAAACTCATCAATTATACATAATGTTATCTAAAATTTCAACCCACACAAATATATGTATTTGTATCTTGATCTTTACAACAAGCCTCTGAGATTGATAGTTACTTTACAGATGAAAGTCTGGGGTGCAGCCGTGGGGGGGAGGTTTTGGACCACACAGATTGCACCGTGAAATAAGTTGGAGATCCCTATGGGATTCAGACAGAAAAGGGACTCCGAGGAATCATGTAGGCAAAGCTAGAGGTTAAAAACAATAACAACAGCAAATCCCTCTACTGTCAGATGGCTAAAAAGCAAATAAATAATAGAACCTGGCCACAGAGCTCAACCTTCTCCAAGGGAGCTTAGAAAGCGCTCAGCCGTGATCTTGCATCTGGCTATAGTTGCACTGGGTTGTGGGTTTGCCTGGGGGCACTATCATAAATTTGTGCTGAAGCTGAACCTGTAACAAGTCTCCCCTGTCAAACTGGTCCAGCTCTCATGAAATCGGTTGTGACAGAACCAGGAGAAGGAGCGTCAGTGTTTCACCTGGTCCAAGGATGGGGAAGTGAAATAGCAGCCTTTGGTACCACACCTCCCAGAGTGTATCCGTGTAGGCTTTCGTGGACTCTCTCTAGGCTTCTCCTCTTTCTTCTGAAACTGTGAATCTTCTCTGGCCTTCAGGCCATGAAGCCAAATATAACCACTGGCCGAAGACAAGCTCCTGTGGCTGTTACCAGTATCTGCAAGCATGGCCATCACTCCATCTTCCTGCAGATCATCCAAATCCCTCTGAAACACCTTTTCTCTTCTATTCCTTGAGCTCTCAATGCACCAAGTACCGTGCCACGCAGCACAGGAAGGATGCAGTTTCTGCAGTGTTTGCTCAGTCAAGTAAAGTGAAGCTGACCTCGACGTAGACTACTCTGTGACTCTCTCAGCCCTACAACCTAACGGAGTCGGCTGAATGCCCCTGAATGTGGAAGCAAGGTGAAGTAGTGAGAGCCTCTCTCCAGGCTTTACATTCTGGCTCTGGTCCTGGTCAACTCTCCGCACGTGGGGACATCTCATTACCTCTTGGAGCTTCAGTTTCCTCACCTGTCAAGTGGAGGTGATAATTCCTACCTCACAGGATTTGAGGTGGTGCCACTGTGACCCCACCTCCAGCTTTCATCAGCATCTCTCTTAACTCCCTGGTTTATTCTGAAGATTCTTTTCTTCCCACTGCAGCAAGTCATCACCAAAACCCAAATGTTCTGTTCCACTCCTGTTTCTTGTTTTTTTCTTTTTCGTTTGATGATTTCCACCAGGAAAGTATTCTGCCTTTCTCCCGGGTGAGTGTATCCCTCACCAACTTCTTTCAAAACCTTTGGCAGAGGGGACCATATTTCTACTAAATGCTGGCAGGGAAGAGAAGGGAGGGAGGGACAATATACCCCTACTACCTAGAGAGCCTTTCCCTTTTCCTAGATGCAGTGCTTCCTCACCTGCAGCCTCAGCTCAGCCCCCAGAAGCCCTGGGAGGTGCTCAGAGCTGAGACCCCTCAGCCCATCATACAAATGACGAAGCCAAGGTGTGCAGAGATTGCATGGCTCACCCAGGGCGCACAGCCGATCCATGAAGCCAGGTCTCTAAAGCAGGTCTCCAACTCCACATCAGTGGTCCTTCTACTGCAAGAAACTTCTGGGAGAATTCCTCTTTCTGGTAGCAAATCCAAGAGGGAAGGTTTCTGACTTTGGCCCAGGATATGGGAGTAGGGCAGCAAGCCTACCTTGCCTCCTGTAATCATTTGCAAGGCTTTTGCAACTGCTTCCTTTTCCAGAAACACAAAGAGTTAGTGCCTCTGTTTCTATATTCAGTAGTGGAATTCATCCCCATCTGGAATCACTGCAAGTCCAAGATCTTATCCACCAGCCCAGCCCCACTAGAGTCTTGTTACTTCCTGTGAAGGCTTGCATGAGTGATTACCCTGTTTGAGCCTTAGTCTCCTCATCTTTGAATGAACTGGGGACATGAATACCTACCTCTGTGAGACTGCCCTGGCAATCCAGCGGTTAAGTCCCCAAGCTTCCACTGCAAGCGTTCAATCCCTGATTAGGGAACTAAGATCACATTTGGCACGTGGCCAGAAGACTTTAAAAATAAAAAAGTACCTACTTCTCATTGTTGGGATGATGTACTCTCATGTGTGAACAATTACTACTCTGTAGGCATCTTATGACAGTGCATTATGTGCCAGGACTTACTCTAGGTACTGGATATAAGCAGTGAACAGACAGAAGGCCTTCCTCTTGAGCTTACCTGCCAAAGGGGGAATATCAATAATAACTAACAATGAAGTAGATAAGTCCCCAAGAGTAATAGCTGCTGTGGAGATACATGACCGAACATATAAATGAATACTTAAAAGTGCTCAAACTGGAAGAAAGAAACTTAACTGTATGTTGTATGATGAAACAGTCACGCAGAGAAAAGAATTGCTTCAGGTCATTTTTTAAATAGTGAAGAGTCGGACACGACTGAGCGACTTCACTTTTTTCACTTTCATGCATTGGAGACGGAAATGGCAACCCACTCCAGTGTTCTTGCCTGGAGAATCCCAGGTATGGGGGAGCCTGGTAGGCTGCGTCTATGGGGTCACACAGAGTTGAACACAACTGAAGTGACTTAGCAGCTTAGCAGCATTCTGATTATACATCCCTTGTAAGATATATGCACAGGACAATAAGAACTGTAAAGAAATCTTAATGTTTATTTAGTAGGTTTCTTATAATTTGAAAGTTACATTGGAAAATTAATGAGTTCTTAATTCTTTTTTCTCTTAAGAAATAACATATTTCCTAGCTCTAACCATTGAAAGGGTTTCCCTGGTGGCTCAGATGGTAAAGAATCCATCTGCAGTGCAGGAGACCTGGGTGTGATCCCTGGGTTGGGAAGATCCCCTGGAGGAGGACGTGGCAACCCACTCCAGTATTCTGGCCTGGAGAATCCATGGACAAAGGAGCCCAGCGGGCTATAGTCCATGGGGTCACAAAGACTTGAACACAACTGAGCGACTAACCACAACCATTGCAAAGGCTTAGAAGCTGATAACCCAGTAGCAATAAGTTCCTACTTTTGTGGTCTCTATATCTGATTTAGAGACCCACAATAAGGGAGCCAAAAGTTCATGGAAAAATGGTTAATTCCAGGTCTCAGGCAAGAAATATACAAGATGAGCTTTGGATATCTTGCACGAGAAAGCAAGGAAACCACCAAAGACTAATCTTAATGTGTCTATTCAGTAGAATACAGAACATAAGAGAGTCTACTTGAAAGGGTGTCTGTTGGCCTAAAGATAATATGAACATCAAAAAGATCAAATGCCTCAAATATAAAGGTTGATGGGGAACTCTATGATGGAAGAGTCAGGCTGGCACCACCTCAAGCCCCTGGTCAATCTTCGCATCCCTAAAGGTGGAGCGGCTGCACATGGTGGGTTTCACAATGTGATGTGCCCCTGTGAAGTATCACCAGACAAGTTAGAATCTGAGTCTGTAGCTCTGATTACCAGTGTACAGGAAATTCAGGAGACAGAGGGGAAAATTAGAGTAATCAGCCACATCGAAAATGTGGGCTTCAGGTCAAACAACCTGGTTTTTCCACCAAACAGATGGCATTAAGAAGGCAGGGAGGGAGAGGACCTAAGTGGCCTTTGGTGAATAAATGAATAAAGAAACTGCGATACGGAGAGAGAAAGAAATGCTATTGAAAAAAAAATACAAAATCGTGCCATTTGCAACATTATGGATGAACCTTGAGGGCATTAAGTGAAATAAGCATAATAATAAATCAGAGAAGACAAGATTAGTAAGAAAAATACTATATGATCTCTCTTATATCTGTATGGAATTCTTAAAAATAAGCTTATAGAGGGATTTCCCTTGTGGTCCAGTGGTTAAGACTCTGAGCTTTCATTGCAGGGGGCACAAGTTCAATCCCTGGTTGAAGAACTAAGTTCCCACATGCCATGCAGTGTGGCCAAAATGAAAAAAACGTGTAGACATCAAAGGTATACATCTGTGGTTGCCAGAGGTGGGGACTGGGGCTGGGAGGAAGAGGTGAACTGTTTTTGTTTATACTTTTGGTTTTTTAAATTGAATGAAAAAAAAAAAAGAAAATGAAGAGGTGAATAAAATATCCATGAACTGGAGGGAAACTTCCAGAGGTATAGCATATGCGTGATTGGAATAGAAGAAGGAGAACAAAGCAAGAACAGAACAGAAATATTTTTGAAGTAACAATGGCCAAAATTTTTGAAAAACCAATAACAACAGAAAACCACAGACCCAGGAAGCCCAGAGGATCCAGTTCAAGGTAAACATCAAAAATGCTACACGTAGGTGTGTTATGTGTGTATTAGTCAGGATTGTCCACAGAAACAAAATTAATAGGATACACATGTAGATACATAGGAGGAGATTTATAATACTATGAGAATTGGCTCACATGATTATGGGTGGAGTCCCACCAGTAATTATAAAAATTAAAAGGTGGGGTGGTGATAGACAGTGGAGGTTTTAAAGAATGGAGGAATAAAAAATTGGGAGATACAAAAACCCAAGTGCAATGTGTAGCTCTTGGTTGGATTTGAACAAATCAACTGTAACAAATCAGGGAACTTTGAATATGGACTGGCTGTTACCAATATTAAAAAATTAATTTAAAACTTTTAAAATGTGATGATGTCACGGAGATATACTTTAAGAGTTAGAGATGGACATTGAATTATTTAGGATGAAATTAAATGATGTCCCTATTTGACAGATAGAATAATAGTCCCCCAAAATGTTTAGATTCTAATCCCTTTACATGGCAAAGGGGATTTTGCAGGGACGACTAAGTGAAGAATCCTTAGACAGAAGAATAGGCTGAGTGGGTCCAGTCTAATCACATAAGTGATGGAGGAAGAAGGCCAGAGCTGGAGAATGTGCACAGCTTCTAGAAGCTGGAAAAGGCGAGGAAACAGATTTTCCCCAAATGCCTCCAGAAAGAAACGCAGCCCTGCCAACAGCTGTGAAATAATCAATTAATTTGTCTTAAACCCTAAGGTTTTGGTCATTTGTTGCAACAGTAAATGAAAACAAATGTGTATAAGATCTGTTTTAAAATGTTATAGGAAAAAAAAAAAAGGTGGTGAAGAATAGATGAAAGGTTAAAGAAATAATAATAACTGTTGATGTTGACAGAGATACTTTGAGATTCATTATACTATTTTATTTCTACATTTGAAAATTTCCACAATAAAAGGATTCTTAAAAATGACTGAAGGCTGGGGACTGGGTGAGGGGAGGAAGAGTTCCAAGGACAGGGTGGTTTACTGGTACAGCATGAGATCAGAGGTCTCTGACCAAAGACCACCAAGAGTGACCCGTTACGTGCTCCCCGTCACCAGGGTGATACTGAATGCTCTCTGTATGGACCAAACCAGGAGTAAAGGACTCTCTCTAGAAAACATAAATAAATCATTCACTGACAGAATGTTTCTTGAGCATCTACTGTGGTCCTGACCCCTAGATGCTGCTCTTGTGTTCTTCTTCTTTTTGATATTTACATTTGTTTATTTGCCTGTGCTGTTTGTTAGTGATGGTGCTCAGGATCTTAGATCTTTATTTGCAGCATGTGGGCTCTTAGTTGTGGCATGTGGGGTCTAGTTCCCTGACTGGGGATCAAACCCAGACCACCTGCATTAGGAGTGTGGAGTCTTTGCCACTGAACCCACAGGGCAGCCCCAGTCCTTGTATTCTTGGCCAAAGAGCAGAAAGATGGCGGAATTCAAGCGCTGCTCACTGACATCACACATGCCTTTGGTGGCGGAGGTCACTGTGAGGTCTGACTTGTCTCTGAGAGGGAGAACAATCTGTATCCATCCAGCAGTGGCCACACCTCACCCCAAGAAAAGTATTTGTGTGGCCACCAGCCTGGCTGGCACCCATTCCAGTCAAATGAGCCGCCTAGATCCTTCACACCACCTCAGGTGGGGAAAAAAGTAACCATTCACTCAAACTGGCTGAAAGGAAAGCGGCAGTTTGAGGATAAGGAGTCAGGGCAGTAACCAGCACAGACCTCACAAGGGACGCTGCCGAGACCAAGTTAACCGGAAAAGCACAGCAAGTTCCTGCCGCCAGTCCACAAGGGGGAGTCCCAGTGTGCTCTCCCTTGTGTGGTGTGATAGCATGTTGGACAAGTTGCTGTCCTTGGACTGGATTCTATTCCGTAGGTGGCATCCACTGTCTCAGAAAGTACTGGGGCTGTTCATCAAAAGGAAGGGAAACAGACAAATCATCAACACCCATTTCGGGAAAAGAGATTTCTGACATTAACAACAAAAACATTGGTGCTAAAAGGCGGGGTATTTCATTGATGAGGGTCAAGCTCTTGTGGGAGCAAAAGAGTCTGCTCCAAAAACCAGATTTTGGAAACACAAAGGGCAAAATCCTGAAGAGCTCTTATGCTATAAGCCTAGATGGATGGCCTAGATGATTTTGAGAGGAGAGACCACCAGATCCCAGAGATCAGCTGATCCACAGGCTGGGAAACAGATGGGACAAATAAGGGGAGGCTGGCAAGGTCCAGAGTGAGAAGACAGAGCTGAGCAGCCAAACTAGCTCCCAAGATGCCTGGGTCAGATGCCTGGGTCCCCATCGCCTGCCCAGAAGCCCAGTGGGGAGTCTCATTCACGTCAAGTATCTTCATGGGTAGCAGCTCTCCAGCTCCAAGTCACTGCTCAGCCCCATCCTACGTGGAGCTAATGGTGCCAGACGTGCAGGAGTTCCCCAAACAGAAGTGACACAGCGAAGGTAGAGTGTTGGACTGAAGGCCCCCGGCACCTCCCTTTACATGGGACTGAATGATCCAGGAGCTTTCCTTAAGTGAAGACAATGATGAAACACACCCCTCTTACACTTAGACAAAAGCAGCCACTCCGGACCCAAAGGCGTGGACGGATCCATCACCTTGAATCACTGCATTGAGTCCTCAGGCCCGGGGTGGACAGTCCGACTGGCTCAGCTTTGGTCAAGAGCCTACCTACTCCTGTGGTTGGAGGGCTGGAGTCACGTGGCCTGAATTTGATGTTCTCATTCCCACGGGTTTTTATACTTTTGCAACCCATGTATAGATCTATAAACAGTACATAGATTCATGCTGTATGTTTTTAAACTTGATATAAACAGTGTAACACTGCTCACATCCTGCAACTTGCTGTTATGGGCTTGAGACTGAACCATGATGATAAATGCTGGGCTGGTTCAAACAGTATAACTACTCAGATACCTGATTTATTTATCTCTTTGTTGATGGACATTTAAGCTCTTTTTTTTTTTTTTTTTTTTTACTGTTACAAATAATGTTGCAATAAGCATTCGGGGGACACAATTTTTCCATCCTCCATCCATGCTTTTTTCCCAATGCCTGGCTGTCCCCACCAGCTATAATATCTCCTGGACACGTGGCCCAGAGTTTCTCCCAGGACTTCTCCTGGAAGGAATCGCTGGGCTCTGGGATAGGCATGGCTTCAACTCTGCTAGCTTTTGCCAATTCACTCTCCAAAAGTGGTTGTACCAATTTACACTCCCACCCTGCTCAGTAATCTTTCCATTATGCCAAGCTGCTGCCTTATTCTGCTTTCAATTCTTTCTAATTTATGAAAGGAAAATATAAAAGAGGTGCTATTACCTTATTAAAAAAATCCAGCTTCCTTTCCCTGAAGAAAGGAGAGGAGGAGAGATGGGGAGCTGCTGGTTGGATGAGGGCCTGGCACGCATTCATCAACTTTATAGTAGTGCCGGCCTGGAATTCGGGTCTCCTGAGGCGGGGGGTAGCCAGGCCACTGGAAACAAGAGACACTTTCACCGCGGCCTCCTCCAGGAAAGCAGATAGAATTTACTCTAAGGTACAAAAACGTTTGCACTTACAGCCTCCCTGGTTCCAATCAGGACATGAAGGGAAAGTGCCAAGACACCAGAGAATAAGCCAGTTCTCATAAACTTTCCAGCCAAACGGCAGACTCTGGAAGGTGGAACCGAGCCTGGTAATGAACTTGAGCACTCAGCTCAGGCCGGCCTGGGGCTCTTTTGAACAGTGACTGGCAGCGCCCTCAGCTCTGGGGAGGGTCCTCACTTATCTCCCCAATCGAGCCATCCTGATGCCCTGCCAGCCTTCCTGATCCCAACTCTGTGTCCTCTGCCCCTCTCCCTACAAAGGACACCCCTGGGCTCCTCCGAATCCTGCTCAGCCTCCCTCTGCTCAGCCTCCGTGTTATCTCTGTCATGGTGCCTAGAGCTTCATTGGCTGCCGTGATCCAAACTTGTGGGTGGATCTATCGTCCCCAAAGCCTGTCATCCCCTGAAGCCAGGGGTTGCATCTTCCTCACCCTGGTATGCTGCCCAGTGAGCACCCACTGGTTTGCTCTGGGAGGGAAAGAGAAATAGACTGAAACACCAGGCAACTGTTAGTGGGCTCTCTCCCTGCTCCTCCATTCATTCCCATTCTGTGCCGTTGCTCTAGTCGCTCCATGTAGTGCCTATCTGCTACAGGTTTTGTAGCAAATAAAAAGAGAATGGAGTTACCCTACTAGGCTGTGCATTGCCGGAGAGCAGGGGCCCTGTGGCGGACAAGTGTCCCACGGGAACTGAACGGCACTTTGTTGGTGTGCATTGAACTGGGTGGCGTTGATATGTCAGTTTCAGATTCAGCTCCATTCCCCATCTAGTTAGCCACAGGCGCCTCTTTATTGAGCTTCCCCGGTGGCCCAGGTGGTAAAGAATCTGCCTGCAATGCAGGAGACCCAGGTTCAATCCCTGGGTTGAGAAGATCCCCTGGAGAAGGGAACGGCAGGGCAAAGGAATGGAAGACGGAGCTCATTAGAGTTTGGGGCAGAAGGAGCGAAGCGCCAGCCCTGCTGCTGTCCTGAAAGAGACGGAAGACGAGGGAGCGCCTGAGGCGGGGAAGGGAGAGACCCATTTTAATTGGAAAACTCTTTTAATTTTCCCTTTCTTCTTCTTCTTGTTTTTAAGTTCCAGTCTTGGATCCTAGAAATTACAGGCTCCTTCAGCATCGCCTCTGTGGTTGGAAAAAATGCTCATTTCACTTTTAAAACAAACAATGGAAAGTTCCTTTCAAAGGAAAAATCTTATTAGCCCAAGTCCAAGGAAATCTGCGAGAGTTTCACTCAGATGTGTGGGACTGGTCCACAGGGCAGGGGCGGCCCCCCCAGGAGGCAGCCCCAGGGAAGGTCTGTCTGACCTCTCTGCCCCCTGAGGGCTCCCTTCCTGGAAGAAGCACCCACCCAACCCCTCCCTGCCAGGGCCAGGCGTGCAGAAGACCCCACAGCGAACACATATTGCAGGAGGAAACTACTCAGACATGAAAGGGCAGAGAATATCCTTTACCCAAATAAAAAACCAGACGAAGATGCAGAGGGAAGCGAATCCCATCAGACAAAGCCACAAATTAAGATCACAAGAGACCCGGCTTGGGAGTCTGTCTTTTTCAAACATCTTCCAGGAAGCTGCCTCTGGGGCTGCCCTGTCATCCTGCCCCTCCCTCTGCTCATGCTGGACCCCTGGTGGCCCTACAGGGGGCATCTGGGCATGAGCTGAGTCATCAGTGATGTTGGGAAATTGGAGGGGGCTTGAGCGGGGTAGGGGTGGGAATGAGATGGGTCAGTTGAGGGTCAGTGATTCAAAAGGGGGACCATGAGAGGGGAAGATGAGGCTCTGTACAGAATACTAGGTGGCACCAGACAAGAGGCTGGAGGCCTGAGCCTGGGACTTTAGCTTCCTCTCACCACGGACAAGCCCTCCCCACCCCCAAGCCAAGGCTGCAGGCTGTCCGCAGACTCTTTGTGGCCTCCTGCTTGGATTCACGATTTTGAAGCTGACTCTGCTCAAGCTGCTCTATCCTTGCTCCATCCCAGCCTTGCACCCAGGCCAGCAGTCAGCGGTGGGGCAGGTCCCAGGATCAGCCTGTCTCCACGAAGATGTCATTATCGTGTAGTGGAAAGAGTATGGAGGCATTCTGTTGCTACCTGAAAGTTCACCAGTCTTGTTTGGGAGGGAAAAATAAGACACCTGCAGATAGTGTAGAGATTAAACAGGATATCAGGAAGCACTTTATGTCCAAATTTTAAAATTCAGATGAAATAGATAAAACTGGCTTAGAGATTAAGAATCTGGGTAAACCTCTAACTAGTAAAGAAATTGAATCACTAGTTTAATTTTCAAAAGGAAACATCAGTCTGGAAGGCTTTATGGTGAGTTCAGTAAGTCATTTAAAGAATCAGTCCTCTCCAGTATAAACCAAGGAATAGAATAAGAGAAATTTATTCCTTCTCCAATTTTTTGAGGAGGCTAGGAAAATGAACTCTTTATGAAGCATTACGGAAACTTCAAAAATTCATAATGAGAAAGCAACAGCTCTTTGTAAACTAGGAATAGAACTCTTAAGTCTGACAAAGAACACCTACAAAGAAGCTGCAGAAGTCCCAGGTGCCCTTTGAAATCCCAGAAGCCCTTCCATTCAGATCAGAAAAACAAACACATTTAAGGATATCCAAGAAATCAGTCCTGAATATTCATTGGAAGGACTGATGCTGAAGCTGAAGCTCCAATACTTTGGCCACTTGATGCAAAGAACTGCTCATTGGAAAAGACCCTGATGCTGGGAAAGATTGAAGGCAGGAGGAGAAGGGGATGACAGAGGATGAGATGGTTGGATGGCATCACCGACTCAATGGACATGAGTCTGAGCAAGCTCTGGGAGTCGATGATGGACTGGGAAGCCTGGCATGCTGCAATCCATGGGGTTGCAAAGAGTCGGGCGCAACTGAGCAACTGAACGGAACTGATCCAGCACATTGGAGTGAGTACGTATTGGAAATGAATGAAAATGTGAGTCAGAGAGAAGGTGGACATGGAATAAAATACAATGAGAAGGGTCTTGCTGAGGTTGGTGAAGATGGTGCACCGTGAACTAGAGCTCGTGATTACCTCTGTCCCACTCCTGAGGTCTAACAAGGAAAACAAAAACCAACAAAGACTGCCAATGTTACCTCAATGAGAATTCCCTGAACTTGACATTCAAGGTTGTTTCATTCTTCTTCTTAGTATCCATGATGATTTCACAAAGTGTCCCAAAATCCCATCACAGTGTGAACATATCTTGATGAGCACCATTTTATAATTATTTAGTTCAGTTCAGTCGCTCAGTCGTGTCTGACTCTTTGCAACTCCATGAATAGCAGCACACCAGGCCTCCCTGTCCATCACCAACTCCTGGAGTTTACGCAAACTCATGTCTATCGAGTTGGTGATGCCATCCAGCCATCTCATCCTCTGTCGTCCCCTTCTCCTCCTGCCCCCAATCCCTCCCAGCATCAGAGTCTTCTCCAATGAGTCAACTCTTCACATGAGGTGGCCAAAGTATTGGAGTTTCAGCTTCAGCATCAGTCCTTCCAATGAACACCCAGGACTGATATTCTTTAGAATAGACTGGTTGGATCTCCTTGCAGTCCAAGGGACTCTCAAGAGTCTTCTTCAACACCACAGTTCAAAAGCATCAATTCTTCTGCACTCAGCTTTCTTCACAGTCCAACTCTCACATCCATACATGACCACCGGAAAAACCATAACCTTGACTAGACGGACATTACTTTGTTGGCAAAGTAATGTCTGTGCTTTTGAATATGCTATCTAGGTTGGTCATAACTTTCCTTCCAAGCAGTAAGCATCTTTTAATTTAATGGCTGCAATCACCATGTGCAGTGATTTTGGAGTCCCCCCCAAAAAAGTCTGCCACTGTTTCCATTGTTTCCCCATCTATTTCCCATGAAGTGATGGGACCAGATGCCATGATCTTAGTTTTCTGAATGTTGGGCTTTAGGCTAACTTTTTTACTCTCCTCTCTCACTTTCATCAAGAGGCTTTTTAGTTCCTCTTCACTTTCTGCCATAATTATTAGGTATTGTAAATTGTATTTAATCAAAGCAAACCATGAGACAAGGATTC
Organism: Tragelaphus eurycerus; assembly: GCA_935064755.1. NCBI lineage: Eukaryota > Metazoa > Chordata > Mammalia > Artiodactyla > Bovidae > Tragelaphus > Tragelaphus eurycerus. The sequence goes on along the minus strand of CAKXYN010000027.1, from coordinate 19,925,479 downwards.
TATTCAGATGTGTTTTCTTGAGGGAATGAATAATGCAGGCTAGGACAGGGGAAGACGCCCAGCAAAAAGATGGGTTCAGCTGAAGTCCAACCTCACTCTGATCCCATGAAGAGTTCTGGAGTATGAGTGACACAAAAAGGTGATATATGCCTCTTAGAGGCAAAGAAATGATCTTTCTGTAGCACAGTATCAGTCAGCGGTACTATGAGTCCCACTAGGAGCAGGTGTAACAAACATTCCAGGCATTTTCAGGCAACGTGCCTCCTAACGGGGCGGGCATCTTTGAGACTGGTGACTACAACCTTCCCTTTGCCCTCCCCCCAGATCCACATCCCCTCCCGAGATTCCTACACATCTCATGCCCAAGAAAGCATCTGGTTAAAGTCTAGAATCCCATCATCTAAATGAGGGCTAAGTACAAATGAGACTCCTGAATATAATTCCTTAGGTAAGCTCCTTGAACACAATACCTTTCTATTTTACGATCTCCAAACAGGATAGGCAAGTTATTCCCCAAAACGTACAATGTTGGAACATGGTAGGAATAACTACAGGCAATCCTGTTCAAAAGGGGAGAAATAGGAGGTACTGAGGAGTCAGTCACTGGCCCATAGCAATTCTGAAATCCAGTGGAGAAATTTTTGAAAATTTCCTGAGGGACTTCCAGTGGTTGAGACCCTGAGCTTCTAATACAGAAGGTGATGGTTCTATTCCTGGTCATGCACAGCATGGCCAAAAAGAAAAAAAAAAAATTAATAAAGAAATTTTCCTGATAAGAATTCAGTCCAAGTTCTGCCAGGAAATGATTCTCCACAGTTCTTACCATCTGGGCTCTACTCTCTGGAGGTCTCGGCTTTGTCTTCTGAGTCATCCTTTATCTTTTTTCTTTCCTGCCAGTAGAACTTTAGAGGTCCAAACCTCTATTTATTTTGTACTCTCTGTCCGTTTCAGTCCAACCTGAAGATATTTTTATGAATGTAGTTATCCTTTAAAATTTGTGGCTTTCCTATGAATGATCTTGGGGTTTTTCTCCACAGACAAAAGCCAAACACACAAATCCTTTTGCGATAAGCTCTTATCTAGCTTCTTCTATTGCAATAGCTAAGTTTGCATGTAAGCTTCTTAGAAGCCCCATTGTTTGATGGAAAGGATCTGTGAGACAGATCCTTAAATACTTTAGAACACCTTCGGTCTAGCTGAATGGTACTCTAAGGCACTCGTCAATTTTTCTGAAGTTTTCCCAAAGGCTTTTACAGGCACATTCATGGCTTTGTTTTTTTGACCACGCTTTTCTGTCATACTTTGCTCTTCGTTAGTTGCTCAGTCTTGTCCAGCTGTTTGCAACTTGGTGGACTGTACCCGCAGATTCCTCCGTCCATGAAATTCTCCAGGTGAGAATACTGGAGCAGGTTGCCATTCCCTTCTCCACGGGATCTTCCCGACCTAGAGATCGAACCCAGGTCTCCCGCACTGCAGGAAGATTCTTTACCATCTGAGCCACCAGGGAAGTCCACTTTGCTCTTTAGTTGAAAGATATTTCTTAATTTTATAATCATTTGGATGCTGAAGTTTTTGTTGTTGTTATTTTGGCCACACCACACAGTCTGTGGGATCTCAGCTTCCACACCAGAGATTGCACCCAGACCCTCAGCGATGAAAGTGCCGGGTCCTAACCACAGGTCCTAACAGCAGGAATTCCCTGCTGGAGTTTCTTGGAAACTTCTAAATCAGCAAATCTTAGTTCCTTTTGGTTTAGTTAATCTTTCCTCTGGTGCGTCTGCTTCCTTGTGTATTTTAGCACAAACAGGAAGAATCAGGGAAACTTCTATCACTTTAGCTGGAAATGGTTAGCTCGCCCAGCTCATCAGGTGCATCCTCTATTACAGATAACCACAGGCGACACTGTTGCTGAACTTTCTGCCTCTACATATCAGGGATTCTCCTTTGCCCAGTTTCTAATAACATGCTCCTCATTTCCCATTAAGCTCTCACCAGTAGCCTCCTCAACATCCAGACTGTTCCAAGCACTTCAGGCTTTTGTTTACACTCTCATCAATGTCCTCTAGCTTCTCCTCACCTCCTGGTTCCAAAGCCATGCCCAGATTTGTACGTATTTGTTATAGCAGCCCCCTCTTCCAGGTACCCCAAATCAGTATTAGTTATTGATTTCCATGAGTCCAACATTTATTATCACACAGTTTCTGGGGTTCAGGAATTCAGGAGGAGCTCCGCTGAGAAGTTCTGGCTCAATACCTCACATGTAGTTTTTGTCAGGATATTAGCAGAAGTAGAAGTCATTAGGAGGAGTGCCTGGGATGGCAGGACCTGTTTCCAAGATGACTCACCTACGTGGGTGTTGGCAGGCAGTCTGCCTTCCTCACCTCTTGGCCCTCACCTCAGCCTGCTTAAATGTCATCTTGACATGGCAGCTGACTTCCCCCAGAGCAAGTGACACAAGAGAGAGGCTAACTTTACACTTTAACAGAGGTCATTTTGGTTGTGTGGGGAGCCAAGGGCAGAAACGGGGGACTTATTAGGAAGCTAATAAAGTGATGTGAGCAAGAGATGATGTTGGCTTGGACCAGAAAGGATGCAGTGGACATGGAAATGCTCAGATCCTGGCTACATTCGATAAGAGGATTGATAAGAAGCACTGATATATTGGATGAGGAATCCTAGAGAAGGGTCTAGAAGATGTATATAAAGTCTCTAAGCTGATTTTAAAATTATTTTTCTCTTCATTGGCTGTCAGCTATCAGTTGCAGCAGGCAGCATTTTGGCTGCATCTTGCACGCTCTTTTGTCATAGAGCATGAGCTCAGCAGCTGCGTCACTCGGGCTCTCTAGTTGTGACATGCAGGCTTAGTTGCTCCACAGCCCATGGGATCTTAGTTCTCTGTCTAGGGATAAAACCCGAATCCCCGAGCATTGCAAGGTGAATTGTTAACCACTGGACCACCGGGGAAGTCCGGATCAATAAGGTTTTGATCCGGGCAAACTGGAGGAATGAAGTTACCACTGACCAAGATGGCCAGCCTGCATAGAATGTGAGAATCTTTACTATCCACATTTTACAAGTGAGCAAAGTGAGATTTTGAGAGTTTAAGTTGCTTGCTGAAAAGCTCCCAGGTATTAAGTGACGTAGCTCGTCCTCAACTATTGTACGCTGTTGTCCGCTGAGCCAGGAATATTACTAGATGGAATCGGTTGTCAACATCCTTCACTAAGAGCAGCTGGCAGATGCCCACGTTCCTTCTGGGTAGCTGGCTCAGACATGGGGCAGGGACAGAGCAGGAGAGTCCCCCCTCCATTAACTCACTGCCTGTGCCCCTGCTATCCTGGGACCCATCCAGGGCGTGATGATGAATGTGAGCCAGACAGATGTGGAAGCTTCCAGAGAGGCACACAACACCACACAGAGAGGGTCAAGGGAGACCGGTCCCCCTTGTGCCACCAGGCTGCATCCTTTCCAGCTGGAGGATGTTAGCACCACTTTAGGACTCTGCCGCCAGGCCAGGGCCAGCTCTGCCCTAGGAGACACTGAGTGTGGAGCCTGGACCATTCGGCGGGGGCCCTGAGACAGTAATTTCTGCAGCTGCCCACAGTGGGCCTGCCAGCGGAGGCGGAGCCCAGCATTTTCTACTCTAACTCAGTTTCCATCCTCACCGCCTAGGCCACAATCCAGTTCCTGAGAAGGAGGAGGAGAATTCCGAGTGCCCTCCCTAGGGAGGAAAGGACCTCATTTCCAAACGTTCCCCATTCACTTTGTCCTTGCTCAAGAATCTCTTAGAATTTTGAGAGCAAAACGTGTTTTCCGTTTTCTTTTTCTTTTCCTTCTTTCCTACGGGAGAGTATGCAACGGATGCTTTATGTGCCTGGTGACAATTTGTGGATAAGCCCCAAGAGAAACAATAAATTTGCTTCATCCTGTATTAAAGAAAAAGAAACTTCAGAGGGGCCAAGCCAAGAACATTTCAGTGGTTCCACCTGGGGCCTAATTAGGAGAGTTTTCTGGGGGCATTTAGAGTGTGGGGACCTTGGAGTCTTCTGTTGACCCGGGAAGGTACCTGGTGTCACCACTTTATCATTTCAAGTAGGAAACACAGGGACTCAGAGAGAACCCCCCCACCCCCACCCAAGTGCAGACCACAGATCTATGGGACCATGTCCCACCTCACTGGGAGTGGAATAAACCCAGTTCAAACAAGTCACCGATTTTCACCCAGCAAATCATTGGGCTTATTTTGAAATATAAATCTAGTATGGGCTAGGATGTTGTAAGATAGCTGTTCCTGTGGGAGCAGGAAAATAAATTATTACAGCCCTAGTAGGAGCCACCAGGGAAGCCCAAGAATACTGGAGTGGGTAGCCTATCCCTTCTCCAGGGGATCTTCCCTGACCCAGGCTTCGAACCGGGGTCTTCTGCATTGCAGGTGGATTCTTTACCAGCTGAGCTACCAGGGAACCCCAGCAGTCTGGCCATTTATATCAAAAGCCTTTGAACAGGGCTGCTGTAAAGAAGTTGTCCTGGATGTGCACAGAGCTTTGGCTAAAGGTGTGTTTCCAGCAGCTTCATTTATATGAAAAAACAGTTGGAAACAATGACAGGAAGTTCAGTTCAGTTTAATCACTCAGATGTGTCTGACTCTTTGCGACCCCATGAATCGCAGCATGCCAGGCCTCCCTGTCCATCACCAACTCCAGGAGTTCACTCAGACTCACGTCCACTGAGTCAGTGATGCCATCCAGCCATCTCATCCTCTGTCGTCCCCTTCTCCTCCTGCCCCCAATCCCTCCCAGCATCAGAGTCTTTTCCAATGAGTCAACTCTTCGCATGAGGTGGCCAAAGTACTGGAGTTTCAGCTTTAGCATCATTCCTTCCAAAGAAATCCCAGGGCTGATCTCCTTCAGAATGGACTGGTTGGATCTCCTTGCAGTCCAAGGGACTCTCAAGAGTCTTCTCCAACACCACAGTTCAAAAGCATCAATTCTTTGGTGCTCAGCTTTCTTCACAGTCCAACTCTCACATCCACACATGACCACTGGAAAAACCATAGCCTTGACTAGATGTACCTTTGGCAAAGTAATGTCTCTGCTTTTGAATATGCTATCTAGTTTGGTCATAACTTTCCTTCCAAGGAATAAGCGTCTTTTAATTTCATGGCTGCAGTCACCATCTGCAGTGATTTTGGAGCCCAAAAAAATAAAGTCTGACACTGTGTCCACCGTTTCCCCATCTATTTCCCATGAAGTGATGGGACCAGATGCCATGATCTTTGTTTTCTGAATGTTGAGCTTTAAGCCAACTTTTTCACCCTCCACTTTCACTTTCATCAACAGGCTTTTTAGTCCCTCTTCACTTTCTGCCATAAGGGTGGTGTCATCTGCATATCTGAGGTTATTGATATTTCTCCTGGCAATCTTGATTCCAGCTTGTGCTTCTTCCAGCCCAGCATTTCTCATGATGTACTCTGCATAGAAATTAAATAAGCAGGGTGACAATATACAGCCTTGACATACTCCTTACCCTATTTGGAACCAGTCTGTTGTTCCATGTTCAGTTCGAACTGTTGCTTCCTGACCTGCATACACATTTCTCAAGAGGCAGATCAGGTGGTCTGGTATTCCCATCTCTTTCAGAATTTTCCACAGTTTATTGTGATCCACACAGTCAAAGGCTTTGGCATAGTCAGTAAAGCAGAAATAGATGTTTTTCTGGAACTCTCTTGCTTTTTCCATGATCCAGTGGATGTTGGTTCCTCTGCCTTTTCTAAAACCAGCTTGAACTTCTGAAAGTTCACAGTTCACGTATTGCTGAAGCCTGGCTTGGAGAATTTTGAGCATTACTTTACTAGCATGTGAGATGAGTGCAGTTGTGCGGTAGTTTGAGCATTCTTTGGCATTGTCTTTCTTTGAGATTGGAATTAAAACTGACCTTTTCCAGTCCTGTGGCCACTGCTGAATTTTCCAAATTTACTGGCATATTGAGTGCAGCACTTTCACAGCATCATCTTTCAGGATTTGGAATAGCTCAACTGGAATTCCATCACCTCCACTAGCTTTGTTCACAGTGATGCTTTCTAAGGCCCACTTGACTTCGCATTGCAGGATGTCTGGCTCTAGGTGAGTGATCACACCATCATGATTATCTTGGTCTTGAAGATCTTTTTTGTACAATTCTTCTGTGTATTCCTGCCATCTCTTCTTAATGTCTTCTGCTTCTGTTAGGTCCATACATTTCTGTCCTTTATTGAGCACATCTTTGCATGAAATGTTCCCTTGGTATCTCTAATTTTCTTGAAGAGATCTCTCATCTTTCCCATTCTGTTGTTTTCCTCCATTTCTTTGCATTGATTGCTGAGGAAGGCTTTTTATCTCTTCTTGCTATTCTTTGGAACTCTGCATTCAGATGCTTATATCTTTCCTTTTCTCCTTTGCTTTTTGCTTCTCTTCTTTTCACAGCCATATGTAAGGCCTCCCTAGACAGCCATTTTGCTTTTTTGCATTTCTTTTCCATGGGGATGGTCTTGATCCCTGTCTCCTGTACAATGTCATGAACCTCCATCCATAGTTTATCAGGCACTCTATCAGATCTAGTCCCTTAAAATCTATTTCTCACTTCCACTGTATAATCATAAGGGATTTGATTGGAATGACAGGAAACTGGTTAGTAAATCATGCATCCAAATGCGAACATTAAAACTTACTGATACAGGAAAATAGGCATCTTGTGTTCTTGCCTGGAGAATCCCAGGGATCGGGAAGCCTGGTGGGCTGCCATCTGTGGGGTCACACAGAGTCAGACACGCTGAAGTGACTTAGCATAGCATAGTATTGTCAAATGAGAAAGCAAGATGTGATAAAGGGAGACACACCAGATAAAGATCATATATGGATCACAGAGCTGTATCTATGTCTGACCAACAACAGCCTATCAGAATGACTAAGGGCTCAAAGTCCACATTAACATCACCTGGGCAGCCTAACTTATTCTCTCAAAGCCTCAGTTTCCCCACCGATAAAATGGGAATAAAAGGCCCTTCCTCACACCCGAGGTCAAAGGGCTTCAGGCCACCCACGCCTGGCTGAAGCTCTGGCCAGCTCTGGGTCGGGAGGTCATGTCCCCTCGGTTCCTGTTCCGACTGCGTGGTGCCGAGCCCCTCCACGCAGCGCTAATTCCGGCCATGCTGGAGCCCCCGTGGGCAGCACCAGGCCTGTCCCCACACAGATGGTACATGACCGCCTCATCCGGAAGTTTCTCATCCTCACCCCAAGGGCTCACCTGTCCATCTTCTCCCCTGTTCCCTGATGCAGGCCACAGTTTAAGCCTCACTGCCTGCAGGAAGTCCCCTGGGGTTGCCTGAGTGAGGCCCCAGTCTCTTCACTGAGCACCACCCCACTCCCACCTCAGCATGCTCATCTACCCCTCAGCCTTCATCCCAAGCAATTGGCTGCAGGCTTCCTGCACAGGTCACGTGATTCCACGGCGCCTGCCTCCATTTCTCATCTGTAAAATGGGGATAAGCACACCACCTCACAGGGGCATCAGGCATGAGAATCAGAACCCGCGACGCATAGCGCTCACTGTGGTCACTCAGTGAGGGGCAGCTCTTCTCCAGGACAGTGAGCAGGCTGTGACTGGAGGCCTGAGGTTCCCTGTGTGAGGGACATGCATGGACTCTCGGAGGCTCGTGGGCTCTCTGCCCCCTCCCTGTTCCCACCTGTGAGGAGTCCCGGGGGTTCCCAGCTTGTTGCATGACTTAACCGTTTGGGGCAGGTTTCTGTTCCCCTTGGGAAAGTGTGTTTCACCTCCAAGGCCACAAGCCCTGAATTTGAGTAAAACTCTCCAGGACTTTCCAGGTTTAAAAAAAAAAAAAAAAAAAACCTGCTTTGTGAAAGAATTTCCCACCCTGGTGAGTCAGTTGAGGAAGCGGCATTGGCCAAGACCACCTGTATTTTACATCCAAATAAGGAGCCGGCATGTGTCTTGGAAGGGCTCACCTAGGAGACCACAGGCGTGCAAACCACTATGCAAGCCACAGACCAAGGTTGTAGGAGACCACTCCAGTGGGGGAAGGGGGCAGGCACAGGCAGTTTCCAGGTCAGGGCCTGTTGACACAAGGAACATAGTCTTGAACTAAGAGAGTGAACAGTGGGGACCACTTGGAGGCCTTTATGGTCTCCCAGGCTGGGTTTCACCATGTCCAAAATTCCCCCAAAGTGTTTCATTCCCCTGAGTTCCTGTCCCTGTAATTTTCTCTCTTTTTTTTTTTTTTTTTTGATGTGTAACATTTGTAAAAGTCTTTATTGAATTTGTTATAATATTGCTTCTGTTTTAGGTTTTGGCTTTGGGGATTCTAGCTCCCTGATCAGGGATCAAACCTGCACCCCCTGTGTTTGAAGGTGAAGTCTTAACCACTGCACCAACACAAGTCCCCCTCACCCTCTTGACATGAACATACTCTAGGTGGGGAATTGCTCAGCCACCCATGCTTACCTGAACTAAGAGGTTACCAACTGAAACAACTCAACTGAAACATGGCCAAAGAGTATGAACAGGAAATTCACAGAAAGAGAATATAACGGGTCACTATGTATATAAAGAAGGCTGAGTGCCGAAGAATTGATTCTTTCTAACTGTGTTGCTAGAGAAGACTCTTGAGAGTCCCTTGGACAGCAAGGATATCCAACCAGTCAATCCTAAAGGAAATCAACCTTGAATATTCATTGGAAGGACTGATGCTGAAGCTGAAGCTCCAATACTTTGGCCTCCTAATGCAAAGAGCCAATTTATTGGGAAAGCCCCTGATACTGGGAAAGATTGAGGACAGGAGAAGGCGATGACAGAGGATGAGATGGTTGGATGGCATCATTGACTCAATGGACATGAATTTGAGCCAACTTTGGGAGATGGTGAAGGACAAGGAAGCCTGTCCTTAAAGCCCGTCCTACAACCCCATGCAATTCATGAGGTTGTAGAGTTGGATAGGACTGAGCAACTGAAACAGTAACTACAACATATATAAAGAAGTGGTCAGTCTCACTCATTGTAAGAGAAATGTCCATTGAGATACCATTTCTCACCTGTCATGTTGGCAAAGATGCAAATGTTTGACAAGACGCCTTGAGGTCAGCCAGTTATTAAGTTATTCAGCTCCAAACTCCCCTTCTCTTGTCCACTTTGTTGACACTGGGCTTCGCCAGCTGCTCCCTCTCAGCCTCTGCCATTGAGGGCACTAGAAGAAGCCTGCAAGATTGGAAGAGGGAGGAGAAACTCTGTTGTTGTTCAGTCGCAGCCAACTCTTTGCAACCCCATGGACTGCAGCATGCCAGGCTTCCCTGTCCATCACTATCACCCGCAGTTTGCCCAGACTCATGTCCGCTGAGTTGATGATGCCATCCAACCATCTCATCCTCTGTGGTCTCCTTCTCCTTCTGCCCCCCATTGCTTCCTGCTTGTTTATTGTTCACGAGAGGACTGCCCTGGCTGTTGACTGACAACGTTGGTGAAAGCAAAAGATGATACAACACCTATGTAGAGCAATTTAAAAATACCTAACTAAATTACAATACAGTGACCATTTGGCCTACTGGTCAACCCCTCTTTAATTCTAAACAGCATGTGTTCAAGATCGCCTTTTCTAGCCTCATTTGAAACAGCAAAAAATGTCCATTTATAGAGGACTGGCTAAGTAATAGGCATACAATGGCTACTCCACAGAAGTAAAAAAGAATGAGGAAAAACTTAGATTGGTAAGTTAAAAAAAGCAAAGTGCATAATGATGGGTACAGTGATCTGCTTTTATGCAGCAAACAGGTTAAGCTTCAAAAACATATTCATATTTGCTTACAGTTGCCTATAGAAACCCTGAGAAGATCCACAAGAAACAAGAGGGACTTCCCTGGTGGTCCCTTGGTTACGACTTCTCCTTCCAGTGCTAAGGGTTCAGGTTCAATCCCTGGTCGAGTTGCTAAGATCCCACATGCCTCAAGGCCAAAAAAACCAAAACATAAAACAGGAACAATACTGTAACCAATTCAATCAACTTTTTAAATGGCCCACATCAAAAATATCTTGAAAAAAAGAAACTAGGAAGAGCCGTTACCCAGATGGTTGGAGCGAAATTGTCGAAAGACAAATTTCTGCACATCTTCTGATCAGAGGTTGGACACAGTTTCATTGTGAATTATTTTTTCAAAGATGTTTGTGTAGAAATAGGCTCAGAAGATAGAGGTGTTGTCCTCTCCAGAGCAGTTCGTTTGCTATCTGATATTAATAGTATTAAGATAAAGTCTCCCAGCAGGACAAAGATTGGGAGGTGTGTTATTCTCAGCCCAGAATCAGAGATTGGGGTTCCTCAACTGTGAGGCAAACCCACTGCGTGTGCAGCATCCACCTGGGGGGTGTGGAGGACCAGTGTCGGCAGCAGGCTCACTGCCTCCTTCCCCCAACTGTCACAGGCCTTCTGCTATTTGAAAAGTGGCTGAGTTGGGACTTCCCTGGCAATCCAGTGGTTGAGACTCCTTGCTTCCAAGGCAGGGGGCACAGGTTTGATCCCTGGTCAGGGAACTAGGATCCCATGTGGGTGACGGGTGACCAAGTAAATAAATGAATAAATAAATATATTTGGTTTGTCTTAAAATTTAAAAAAAAAAAGTGGCAGAGTTACTTGTTAGCTCACAAGTAGAGTAAAATCTAAGACCTTCCACAGTTGTTGATGGGGAAGAAGGGAATGTGATATATGAGGATGGAGTAGGATGAGGCTTCTTACGGCATATCTTTTCATATTACTCTGTTTTCTTAATAGATGAATTTTATTTACTTTGTTTATGTGTAGCTGTGCTGGTCTTCATTGCTGTCCACAGGCTTCTCATTCGTGGTAGCTTCTCTTGTTGCCGACCACGGGCTCTAGGGCTCACAAGCTCAGTCATTGTGGCTCTCGGGCTTAGTTGCCTTATGGCATATGGAATCTTCTGGACCAGGAATTGAACCCATGTCCTCTGCATTGCCAGGTGGATTCTTAACCACTGACCACCAGGCAAGTCCAATATTATTCTGTTTTGAACCACATGCCTGTGTTATCTTCTCAGTCGTTAAGTAACATTCAATTTGAAATTGAAAATATTACTCTTGTATGAATCACAAAACTTTATAGACTTCTGGGCCTGTCCATGAGGGGGCATCACTTATGACCCTGGACTCCCACAGAGGAGGAGATCAAGGTCAAGGGTCACATGGTGACACCCAGCTAATTCCTGGTGGATCCTGAAAGAATCCAGACTTCCTGATCTCCCACCCAGTATCGTTTCCAGCACCCAGCATGGACTGGGGAGACCATTAGATAAAAGTGAAAAAGACCATTAGATAAAAGAATCCAGACTTCGTGATCTCCCACTCAGTATCATCTCCTGCACCCAGCATGGATTGGGGAAACCATTAGAAGAAGTGCAGACCATGGTTTAGAGTTCACAATTTATCTGAAATCCAGTCCCACCCAAAGGCTTCCCTGGTGGCTCTGACAGTGTAAAGAATCTGTCTGCAATGTGGGAGACCAGGGTTTAATCTCTGGGTCTGGAAGATCCCCTGAAGAAGGGATCTTGGCTGGAGGATTCCACGGACAGAGGAGCCTGGCAGGCTATACAGTCCATGGGGTCGCAACGAGTCAGACATAACTGAAATGACTAACACTTTCACTTTCTTTCAGTCTCACCTGAAATCATCCTACCAGCCTCTCAAAAATCCCTCAACATTTTGTTCTTATTGTAACATCTACTGCAGAACATACTGTTGTAGTGAATGGTCTCGAACTGTGTTCAGAAGCAAACAAAACATTTAAAAATTGCATGCTGATATGCTTGTCCAACCTAAAAGACTTTCCCATCCTGTCAGAAGCAACTGTGGAGAGAAGAGAGGGTCAAGGCTCCCTGGAGCTGCCCCAGGGAGGACATGTGGGGCCAGTGTCTGCAGTGAGGGCCCTGAGGCCGGGTGTCCCCCCACCCGCTCCTTGTTGTCTGGGCCAGGAGGGAAACAGATCGCCTGTGAATGCACGAGGCCACGCACAGCACACATTTCCCTAATAATATCAGGCTTGCTAATACCTGAGAAAGACCACACCACTGTCCCTATTGCTATGGAGTTTGATAGAGGGTGGAGAAAGGATACAGAATGGGCCCTGAGAAGATGCCTCTTCAATCAGACCAGCTCCTTCTGATTCCATCCACCCATCTATGCATCCTCTAACCTCTCCCCATCCTCCAGGATCTTTGCATCTGGATGGAAGGGTGATGTGCAGAGATCACCAGAATACAGTCAGAAAAGTGCCGAAGAGTGCTAATGTCTACTGCAGACATGTCTCAGGTGGAAGGATAAAGGGAAAATATTTGTCTTCTGCTCTGTTTCCTTTACCAAATGGTGAGCCCCTGAGATTGTGTGTGCTGCACAACTGAAAGGCAGTGGACTATGTTTTATTAATCTCCATGTCCTCTGGACTCAGGATGGCACATAGTAAGTCAGCACTTGTTCAATAAAGCAATACATGTACGTGTTGCTGCTGCTGCTTAGTCACTTCAGTCGTGTCCGACTCTGTGCAACCCCATAGAAAGACAGCCCACCAGGCTCTCAGTTGTGTCTGACTCTGTGCAACCCCATAGAAAGACAGCCCACCAGGCTCCCCCGTCCCCAGGATTCTCCAGGCAAGAACACTGGAGTGGGTTGCCATTCCCTTCTCCAGGGCATGAAAGTGAAAAGTCAAAGTGAAGACGCTCAGTCGTGTCCGACTCTTCACAACCCCATGGACTGCAGCTCAACAGGCTCCTCCGTCCATGGGATTTTCCAGTAAGTACTGGAGTGGGTTGCCGTTGCCTTCTCCAACATGTTCGTGTTAGTATTAGTCAAAATGGATTAGATCATGCCATGGTAACCAATAAAACCAAAATCTCAGTGGCTTAGAACAAACCCAGGGGATTCCCTGGTGGTCCAGTGGTTAGGACTCCATGCCTTCACTGCCAAGGGCCCTGGTTTAGATTCCTGGTTAGGGAACTAAACTCGCACAAGCTGTACTGCACAACTGTTTCTTGCTCATAAAACAATGGGCCAGAAGCTCTAAACTGTCACCACACTGGACTCAGGCTGATGGAGCAGCCATCATCTGGACCAGGGCCTGCCATCACCACACAGGAAGAGCTGGAGAACGGTGAGCATGCGCTGCCCCGAAGGGTTCCTCCTCAGCTCTGTTCACGCATTGCTGACCGGAGCAAGCCATGAGGCTGCACTACCGGGAGAGATCAACCCTGAGGTGCTCAGGAGGTCGGGAAATACTTGTCATGGATAGTCTGATTTCTGCTCACAGCATGTTTGACCCACCCTCCTCATCGCATGAGAAACCAAGTCCCCTCCTCCCTGGGGAGACAGACGGAAGGTCCCCTACAGGCGTCTGGTGGAGGCCCACGGCTCTGGGTGATGCATGGGAGCTCCTCACCGGGACTCTGTGGCTTTTCCTGATAACCTGATGAGTTGTCTGCCCCACATCCCCAAGGTGCCCGCGGGCCTGGGGCCCAATGGCGCTGTAACCTTGATGGGAGCAAACGGAGACCCAAGCGGATGCTGGGGCCCCAGCCTGAGGGCACCCACCCTCTGACGGGTCATGTCCCCTTTAGGTCCCGAGGTCACTCTCTGGAGAAGCTCCCCTTGCTCTTGAGAGCTCTGGATCTGCTCTCTGGATGATTCTTTGTCTCTCATTATTTTCTTCATCCAGATCAGAAGTGAGCTTCAGAGACTCTGTCCCCTGGGGCGCTGAGCAACTTTCCCCAGTTCCTGCTCTCATGGTGGTGGTCACCACAGCAGAGGGGCGCTCGGGCATGGAAATCACACAGCTTGGCTGTTAATGCTTCTACCCCAAAGTGACAGGTGCCTCTTGAGTTCACTCAGCATCACCTGGCCAAGTCTGGCTTTGCGGGGCCGGGACATGTAACCCTCCCAGGCACCTGGAAGGAGAATTGGGAATCCCAGCCAGTGTGCTGAGTGACTTTTATCGGGTCCCAGAGAACTGTCCTGTGGTTCATTTAGAGAAGGGCAGCTCTGAGCAAGAAGAGTGAGAGGAGAGGACAGGAAGCTGGGGCCCAGCCCCTCCAGACATGATGCTGAGTAGGGTGAGGACTAGGGAGGGGAGACTGGCACCTGCATATACCCTCCCCCAGCGCCCCCGAGAGTCGTGTGAAAAGTTCTGTGATGGGGACTGCAGAGTTGAGTTCAGAAAGTAAAAGGAAGGATGTCTCCTCCACAGAGGAGGGGACCAGGTTCTCCCAGCCAGGGACTCATGGAGGATCCCATCACCTCAGGTGATGCCTGCAAGCCTGAGAGTCAGGAAGCTATAGGTGCGCAGAAACGTCCCTCACCCCTTGAGAGTGATGTCACCACATCGTCCAGCATGTCCCCTTCACCCTTCCATGGCGCTGGAAACCAGAGGTGCCCTGGGGGCTCCTGGGTGGCCATGGTGATGGGCCTACTGCCTGTGAACCACTGGAAATGAATGTGTAAAGAAGCTCAATTACAGACTGTCCTTAAAGCAGTCACACACTGTCTAAAGAGACACAGCTTATTGGCCCTGAGGACAGAAAGGAGCCTGACACAGGCCTTCGGCCGGAGGACAGCCTAGTGCTGCCTTTGGTGCAACAGTAAAGACCGAGGTGGAATGAACACATCCATTGGTCACACGGAAACAACGTGTCTACAGTGCTTAAAAGCTATCTGTTCTCTTAAGTGCATTAAACAGCTCCCCTCCAGCTTTTCCCCCTTACATCTGTCTGCTGTCAGTGGACAGGCAGGGCCTGGCCTGGCCTCTTGGCCCACTCTTGCCCCTTCTGTGCCGCCCGTGGGCTCTCACTGGCCGTGATGTTACTCTGCTAACAAGCATCATCCTCTCTGGGCTGGCTTCGGCACCTTGTCCAGAACTGTCTTGTATCGTGGATTATTCCTCTAATCAGTAATAAAACACACGTGACTGAGGTTCCTGGTCTTGATTCTGAGAGCTTTAAAGCACTGTGTCCATGTGATCAGGGGCGAGGCAGAGAGTGAGTTAATACCACTTGCAAGTGGAGTGTTGAGGGAGGAGGCTGGAGTCCCCTGAGGTGACATTTTTACAGCTTAAGAGCCTTCTCTAAGCTCTGGGTTCAAAGAGCCATGCCCCCACAGATCCCAAGAAAAACCTTTTTGTGACAACACTAAATTGCAGCCACCCCAGGTGGCACTGGTGGTAAAGAACCCACCTGCCAATGCAGGAGACATAAGAGATGCAGATTCTATCCCTGGGTGGGGAAGATCCCTTGGAAGAGGAAATGGCAACCCACTCTTGTGTTCTTGCTTGGAGAATCCCATGGACAGAGGAGCCTGGTGGGCCCCAGTCCTTGGAGTTGCAAAGAGTCAGACATGACTGAAGTGATTTAGCACACACTCCATCTGGTCTATAGACAGTAATCCAAGTCTATGTTCCGACCAGTAGTGCTGAAGAAGCTGAAGCTGAATGGTTCTATGAAGGCCTACAAGACCTTCTAGAACTAACACACAAAAAAGATGTCCTTTTCATTATAGGGCACTGGAATGCAAAAGTAGGAAGTCAAGAAACACCTGGAGTAACAGGCAAATTTGGCCTTGGAGTACAGAAAGAAGCATGGCAAAGGCTAATAGAGTTATGCCAAGAGAATGCACTGGTCATAGCAAACACCCTCTTCCAATAACACAAGAGAAGTCTCTACAGATGGACATCACCAGATGGTCAATACCAAAATCAGATTGATTATATTCTTTGCAGCCAAAGATGGAGAAGTTCTATACAGTCAGCAAAAAAAAAAAAAAAAAAAAGACCGGAAGCTGACTGTGGCACAGACCATGAACTCCTTATTGCCAAATTCAGACATAATTAGGAAAGTAGGGAAAACCACTAGACCATTCAGATATGACTTAAATCAAATCCCTCATGATTATACACTGGAAGGGAAAAATAAATTCAAGGAGTTAGATCTAATAGACAGAGTGCCTGAAGAACTATAGATGGAGGTTTCTGACATTGTACAGGAGGCAGGGATCAAGACCATCCCCAAGGAAAAGAAATGCAAAAAGGCAAAATGGTTGTCTGAGGAGGGCTTACAAATAGCAGTGAATAGAAGAGAAGCTAAAGGCAAAGGAGAAAAGGAAAGATATACCCATTTGGATGCAGAGGTCCAAAGAATAACAAGAAGAGATACAAAAGCCTTCCTCAGTGATCAGTGCAAAGAAATAGAGGAAAACAAAAGAATGGGAAAGACTAGAGATCTCTTCCAAAAAAAGTAAAGATACCAAGGAAACATCTCATGCAATGATGGGCTCACAGAAATGGTATGGACCTAACAGAAGCAGAAGATATTCTTCCGTGGCAAGAATACACAGAAGAATTATACAAAAAAGATCTTCACAACCCAGATAATCACGATGGTGTAATCACTCACCTAGAGCCAGACATCCTGGAATGCGAAGTCAAGTGGTCCTTAGGAAGCACCACTACGCTAAAAGCTAGTAGAGGTGAGGGAATTCCAGCTGAGCTACCTTTCGAAACCTAAAAGATGATGCTGTGAAAATGCTGCACTCTACATGCTAGCAAATTTGGAGAACTCAGCAGTGGTCACAGGACTGGAAAAAGTCAGTTTTCACTCCAATCCCAAAGAAAGACAATGTCAAAGAATGCTCAAACTACCGCACAATTGCACTCATCTCACACACTAGTAAAGTAATGCCCAAAATTCTTCAAACCAGGCTTCAACAGTACGTGAACTGTGAACTTCCAGATGTTCAAACTGGCAGTGGTCACAGGACTGGAAAAAGTCAGTTTTCACTCCAATCGCAAAGAAAGACAATGTCAAAGAATGCTCAAACTACCGCACAATTGCACTCATCTCACACACTAGTAAAGTAATGCCCAAAATTCATCAAACCAGGCTTCAACAGTACATGAACTGTGAACTTCCAGATGTTCAAACTGGATTTAGAAAAGGCAGAGGAACCAGAGATCAAATTGCTGACATCCATTGGATCATCAAAAAAGCAAGAGAGTTCCAGAAAAACATCTACTTCTGCTTTACTGACTATGCCAAAGCCTTTGAATGTGTGGACCACAACAAACTGTGGAAAATTCTTAAAGAGATGGGAATACCAGACCACCTGACCTGCCTCTTGAGAAATTGGTGTGCAGGTCAGGAAGCAATAGTTTGAACTGGACATGGAACAACAGACTGGTTCCAAATAGGGAAAGGAGTATGTCAAGGCTGTATATTGTCACCCTGCTTATTTAACTTATATGCAGAGTATATCATGAGAAACACTGGGCTGGAAGAAGCACAAGCTGGAATCAAGATTGTCGGGAGAAACATCAATAACCTCAGATATGCAGGTGACACCACCCTTATGGCAGAAAGTGAAGAAGAACTAAAGAGCCTCTTGCTGAAAGTGAAAGAGGAGAGTGAAAAAGTTGACTTAAAACTCAATATTCAGAAAACTAAGATCATGGCATCTGGTCCCATCACTTCATGGCAAATAGATGGAGAAACAGAGAGAGACTTTATTTTTGGGGGCTCCAAAATCACTGCAGATGGTGACTGCAGCCATGAAATTAAAAGATGCTTGCTCCTTGGAAGAAAAGTTATGGACAACATAGACAGCATATTAAAAGGCAGAGACATTACTTTGCCAATAAAGGTCCATCTAGTCCAAGCTATGGTTTTTCCAGTAGTCATGTATGGATATGAGAGTTGGATTATAAAGAAAGCTGAGTACCGAAGAATTGATGCTTTTGAACTCTGATGTTGGAGAAGATTCTTGAGAGTCCCTTGGATTGCAAGGAGATCCAACCAGTCCATCCTAAAGGAAATCAGTCCTGAATATTCATTGGAAGGACTGATGCTGAAGCTGAAACTCTAATACTTTGGCTACCTGTTGCAAAGAACTGACTCATTGGAAAAGACCCTGATACTGGGAAAGATAGAAGACAAGAGGAGAAGGGGACGACAGAGGATGAGATGGTTGGATGGCATCACCAACTCAATGGACATGAGTTTGAGTAAACTCTGGGAGTTGGCGATGGACAGGGAGGCCTGGCGTATTGCCGTCCATGGGATCTCAAAGAGTCGGACACGACTGAGCGACTGAACTGAACTGAACAATCTGGTCTGAGCCATTTGAAGCTATTTATGCAAGGGGAAGCTGCTGGGACATTCACATGCTTATTCCTCTTGGTGGCAGGTAGGCAGCCTCTCTGTTCCTGCCCCTCTGGAGAGGGTGACCATGCAGGCTAGGGGTGTAGGTTGTTTGGGAACAATCCATCTTCTGGGCTTTTGCCTTCCAGAAGCTGGAAAAACTTAAGGGGATCAGGCAGTGGGAGGGGGCCCATACAGGGAGCCTGTGGATTTCGTCTAGGCAGGAGGACCTGAAGCCTGCCACCCCCACCCCACGGAGGTGACAGGACCTCCCAGAGAGACAGTCACCCAGCGCATCTAGGTGATGGAGATGGACAGAGGGTGACCCACCATCCCAGTTTGCCCAGAACTGAAGGGATTCCCTGGACAAAGGGCTTTCACAGCTTAAACTGGGGAATTCTTGGGTAAACCAAGACAAGTTAGTCACCCTGGGTGGAGCAGATGTCCCAGCTGACCCTGACACGAGAGCCTCCTATTCTGAGCCACAATCAAGAGGAGCTACAGAGGACTCTGCCCCACTTTCTGCTCTATAAACTCCCTGATCCTTGTGTCAGCTCAATAGAAATTCACCCCCTATCCAAGTCACAGTGGGGACTAGGGGTCAGACTCAATTTGATTTACAGCAAATCAAATGGGGTTTGATGGTCCTTCTATGCCAAGAGCTGTCTGCTGTCTCTTTCTGTCTCTGTGTCAAACCTTCCTCCCCTCTGTTCTGTCTGCACATTAGACCAAATGAGACCTCCTAGAGGCTCAGGGCCATGGGGGAGGGGAGAGCCTGAGCACCTGGCTTCCCTCTTAGCCCCGAGCCTGGACCCAGGATATTTGTATCCAAGAGGGGCTGCCCTTTCTACCCCATCCGCCAGGGCAAGGGGAAGCCC
This sequence comes from Tragelaphus eurycerus, assembly GCA_935064755.1. Lineage (NCBI taxonomy): Eukaryota > Metazoa > Chordata > Mammalia > Artiodactyla > Bovidae > Tragelaphus > Tragelaphus eurycerus. The sequence goes on along the minus strand of CAKXYN010000027.1, from coordinate 19,906,383 downwards.
CCTGCCCCCCATAGCAGCTGGAGTAGGGGATTCAGCTTGGTCTCAGAAGCTGGCTGCTCAACCCCTCCGAGGGGCCCTGCCTGACAAACACTCGGACAGGAGGGAATTCCTTGGCGGCTCTCGCTTGCTCAGATAACCGGCAGGTCCTGGAGTGTGCCAGCCCTCAGCAGGAATGAGCAGAAATCACTTCCATTTGTTTTCTGAGACTCGGCCTGACACTCGCCAGCCGCAGTGGGGGGACTGAGCTGTCAGGAGGCATTAATGCACCAGCCAGAATCCCCAGCTCTGGGGAAGCTGCCCACACAGCTGTCTGTCCCTCACAGAAGTTGCCAGAACCCCACTGTCCAGCCAAGGCCAGGCAAGAGAGACAATGAAAGGACTCGACCCCCAGAGTCCCAGCTGGGACAATGGCTGTGCAGTTAAATGCAAATCCCCATGCTGCTGTTAAGTTGCTAAGTCAAGTCCGACTCTTTGAGACACTATGGACTGCAGCACACCAGGCTTCCCTGTCCTTCACTATTTCCCAGAGTTTGCTCAAACGCATGTCCATTGTGTCTATGATGTCATCCAAGCATCTCATCCTCTATTCAGTTCAGTCGCTCAGACTACGGCACACCAGGCTTCCTTGTCCATCACCAATTCCTGGAGCTCACTCAAATTCATAAAGTCTATGATGCCATCCAACCATCTCATCCTCTGTTGTCCCCTTCTCCTCCTACCTTCAGTCTTTCCCAGCATCAGGGTCTTTTCCAATGAGTCAGCTTTTCTAATTAGGTGACCAAAGTATTGGAGCTTCAGCTTAAACATCAATCCTTCCAATGAATATTCAGAGTTGATTTCCTTTAGGACTGACCGGTTGCCCATGAACCGCCCCCCAAGATTTGCAAGGTGGCATAACCCTGGTGTCCCCTAGGGCCACCGGCCCCTTATGATGCAGACCTGGTAGGCTTGTCCGGTGCCACCGCACCACCCTCTCCATCCCAAGCCTTTGGGAGTTCTTGGAGATTCATGTTTATTCTGCCTGCTCTGATTTTGATTCTGGGCTTTGGCTGCAATGTCCTCCTCTCTGCATTTTGTTGCTTTTCCCAGGATGTCTCACCAGCACTGACCCAGAAGTGGAAAGACCCTTTCCCCTGAACCCCAAGTCTCTGCATACAATCAGGCATGGAAATTGGGTGTAAAGATTTTTCTGAAGACTCAGGGGCAATAGAAAGAAGCACATGCTTCTTTATATCTTTCTTCTCTCACTCCAAACTGCAGAGAAAACAAACAATGGAATTTAAGGTGCTTAAGAAGTCCCTGGAGTCTGTCCTCCCCTTCAGCTTCAGGTCCTCATGGCTGCAGCTGTCTCTCACTCATGCCCATCCCCACCTCCTGGTCCTTTGTTATATAGACTGAGATGTTCTCTAGTCTTCCTCTTGCTTCAGCCTCCCCTGGGGGAGCCCCCACCCTTAATGTCCCATCTTTGCATCTTCCCAAACAAAGATCGTTCCTTTCCTAAGTGAAACTGAAGGAGGTTGTGGTGAAATGGTTCTTTTCTTCCTCTGAAAGTACCATTCAATTTTTTTTAATAATTTTTAAAATATTTATTTATTTATTTAGCTGCACCAAGTCTTAGTTGCAGCACATGGGAACTGGGGATTGAACCCAGTCTCCCTGCATTGGGAGCATGGAGTCTGAGCCACTTGACCACCAGAGAAGTCCCTGAAAATACCATTCTTTAGAGACGAGGACATTTGGGCTGGCTAAGACAGGCTAAGCAACTTAGTCAAGGTCACACAGCAGATAAGAAACAGAGCTGGGATCCCATGGGGATCTGTCTTCACACAAAGTCAGGTTTCCTCCTGGGCTGACCCCAGACCTGGCTGAGGCTTTGCTCTGGAGGAACGAAGGGCAGCAGGAGGAATAGGTGGGTCCTAGAAGCAGTCTGTATGACCCAGGGAACCTGGGAGGGAACAGGCAATCCTGAGATCTAGAGAGCTGACGGCAGGTGTCTGGGCCAAGGCCACCTGGTCCGGTCCTGGGGTGAGAGGCTGGCACAGAAGGCCAGGCATGGCCCCCAAGCAACAGGATTCAGGGTGGAGGAGTCAGGAGGAAGGAAGCAAGCAGGCCTGGGAGGGTTGGCAGGGAGAACTTTAACTCTCCACAAGTTTCTCATCTCAGGGATCCTTCATCTGCCTGCAGGGAGGCAGAGATCAATGAAAAAAAAAAAAAAGAAAAGAAAAGAAATTGTAAGCACTTGTGTATCTCAGATGAAAAGCGCCACAGTCAGAGGACCAGTCCCAGTCGGGCTGTTCACCCCTGCAGGTCACCGTTGCTTTGTCTGGGAGATTTCTATGTGGGTGTGAGGTTGATGGTTTAAAGGGAAAACACATCCATTTCATGGAGCTATTATGGAATTTTCTCCATAGGAGCAGACAACTTCTGCACCGCCCTGAAATGTTTTGACAGCTCGGGCAAATCCTCAGGGAAACCCGAGGCCTGAGCGTGCCAAGGTGATGCTTATCGCTGGCTCTCCAGCCCCTAGCATGGTCCCGGGAGCTCCTCCACGCGGGCTCCCTGCCAGCCCTGCCGCCACCCTGCCCCCAGGGACCTGCACACACCGCCTGGGTATGAATCAAGCTTGTCCTCCAGTTCAGATGCGGGAAAATGGGATGATGAATTCATTGCCATCACCACGCTGCCCATAAGTCACAGTTCCAAAGGCCTTTTTATTTTTTTCTTTCAGAGTTTCCAATGACAAAGATTTCATTATCCGAAGCAATAATTTTTAACCAGAGCCATGCAAGTTTTCACTCTACCTGAATTAGGCCCATATGTGAGAGGGATTGGGATGAAAACTGACCTTTTCCAATCTTGTGGCCACTGCTGAGTTTTCCAAATTTGCTGGCATATTGAGTGTAGCACTTTCACAGCATCATCATTCAGGATTTGGAATAGCTCCACTGGAATTCCATCACCTCCACTAGCTTTGTTTGTAGTGATGCTTTCTAAGGCCCATTTGACTTCACATTCCAAGATGTCTGGCTCTAGGTCAGTGATCACATCATCATGATTATCTGGGTCTTGAAGCTCTTTTTTGTACAGTTCTTCTGTGTATTCTTGCCACCTCTTCTTGATATCTTCTGCTTCTGTTAGATCCACACCATCTCTGTCCTTTATTGTGCCCATCTTTGCATGAAATGTTCCTTTGGTATCTCTGATTTTCTTGAAGAGATCCCTAGTCTTTCCCATTCTGTTGTTTTCCTCTATTTCTTTGCATTGATCACTGAAGAAGGCTTTCTTATCTTTTCTTGCTATTCTTTGGAACTCTGCATTCAGATGTTTATATCTTTCCTTTTCTCCTTTGCTTTTCGCTTCTCTTCTTTTCACAGCTATTTGTAAGGCCTCCCCAGACAGCCATTTTGCTTTTTTGCATTTCTTTTCCATGGGGATGGTCTTGATCCCTGTCTCCTGGACAATGTCACGAACCTCATTCCATAGTTCATCAGGCACTCTATCTATCAGATCTAGGCCCTTAAATCTATTTCTCACTTCCACTGTATAATCATAAGGGATTTGATTTAGATCATACCTGAATGGTCTAGTAGTTTTCTCTACTTTCTTCAATTTCAGTCTGAATTTGGCAATAAGGAGTTCATGGTCTGAGCCACAGTCAGCTCCTGGTCTTGTTTTTGCTGATTGTATAGAGCTTCTCCATCTTTGGCTGCAAAGAATATAATCGATCTGATTTCGGTGTTGACCATCTGGTGATGTCCATGTATAGAGTCTTCTCTTGTGTTGTTGGAAGAGGGTATTTGCTATGACCAGTGCATTTTCTTGGCAAAACTCTATTAGTCTTTGCCCTGCTTCATTCCGTATTCCAAGGCCAAATTTGCCTGTTACTCCAGGTGTTTCTTGACTTCCTACTTTTGCATTCCAGTCCCCTATAATGAAAAGGACATCTTTTTTGGGTGTTAGTTCTAAAAGGTCTTGTAGGTCTTCATAGAACCTTTCAACTTCAGCTTCTTCGGCATTACTGGTTGGGGCATAGACTTGGATTACTGTGACATTGAATGGTTTGCCTTGGAAACGAACAGAGATCATTCTATCGTTTTTGAGATTGCATCCAAGTACTGCATTTCGGACTCTTTTGTTGACCATGATGGCCACTCCATTTCTTCTGAGGGATTCCTGTCCACAGTAGTAGATATAATGGTCATCCGAGTTAAATTCACCCATTCCAGTCCATTTTAGTTCGCTAATTCCTAGAATGTCGACATTCACTCTTGCCATCTCTTGTTTGACCACTTCCAATTTGCCTTGATTCATGGACCTGACATTCCAGGTTCCTATGCAATATTGCTCTTTACAGCATCGGACTTTGCTTCTATCACCAGACACATCCACAGCTGGGTATTCTTTTTGTTTTGGCTCCATCCTTTCATTCTCTCTGGAGTTATTTCTCCACTGATCTCCAGTAGCATATCGGGCCCCTACTGACCTGGGGAGTTTCTCTTTCAGTATCCTATCATTTTGTCTTTTCATACTGTCCAAAGAAAGGCAATGCCAAGGAGTGCTCAAACTACCGAACAATTGCACTCATCTCACACGCTAGTAAAGTAATGCTCAAAATTCTCCAAGCCAGGCTTCAGCAATATGTGAACCGTGAACTTCCTGACGTTCAAGCTGGTTTTAGAAAAGGCAGAGGAACCAGAGATCAAATTGCCAACATCCGCTGGATCATGGAAAAAGCAAGAGAGTTCCAGAAAAACATCTATTTCTGCTTTATTGACTATGCCAAAGCCTTTGACTGTGTGGATCACAATAAACTATGGAAAATTCTGAAAGAGATGGGAATACCAGACCACCTGATCTGCCTCTTAAGAAATCTGTATGCAGGTCAGGAAGCAACAGTTAGAACTGGTCATGGAGCAACAGACTGGTTCCAAATAGGAAAAGGAGTACGTCAAGGCTGTATATTGTCACCATGTTTATTTAACTTATATGCAGAGTACATCATGAGAAATGCTGGACTGGAAGAAACACAAGTTGGAATCAAGATTGCCGGGAGAAATATCAATAACCTCAGATATGCAGATGACACCACCCTTATGGCAGAAAGTGAAGAGGGGCTAAAAAGCCTCTTGATGAAAGTGAAAGTGGAGAGTGAAAAGGTTGGCTTAAAGCTCAACATTCAGAAAACGAAGATCATGGCATCTGGTCCCATCACTGCATGGGAAATAGATGGGGAAACAGTGGAAACAGTGTCAGACTTTGTTTTTCTGGGCTCCAAGATCACTGCAGATGGTGACTGCAGCCATGAAATTAAAAGACGCTTACTCCTTGGAAGGAAAGTTATGACCAACCTAGATAGCATATTCAAAAGCAGAGACATTACTTTACCAACAAAGGTTCGCCTAGTCAAGGCTATGGTCTTTCCTGTGGTCATGTATGGATGTGAGAGCTGGACTGTGAAGAAGGCTGAGCGCCGAAGAATTGATGCTTTTGAACTGTGGTGTTGGAGAAGACTCTTGAGAGTCCCTTGGACTGCAAGAAGATCCAACCAGTCCATTCTGAAGGAGATCAATCCTGGAATTTCTTTAGAAGGAATGATGCTAAAGCTGAAACTCCAGTATTTTGGCCACCTCATGCGAAGAGTTGACTCATTGGAGAAGACTCTGATGCTGGGAGGGATTGAGGGCAGGAGGAGAAGGGGACGACAGAGGATGAGATGGCTGGATGGCATCACTGACTCGATGGATGCGAGTCTGAGTGACCTCCGGGAGCTGGTGATGGACAGGGAGGCCTGGCGTGCTGCGGTTCATGGGGTCGCAAAGAGTCGGACACGACTGAGCGACTGATCTGATCTGATCTGATCTGTGAGAGGGAAGCCCAAGAGTCAGTGTCTGGAGGGCAGAGTGGGGGAGAGGGGGACTAGGCCTCCTGATTCTCACCCCTCCCCCATTCTCTTCCTTTTTCTCTCCTCCCCTCCCACCCCACACCCTGCATCTCCGTGTTTCTCCCCCAGGCAGTAACCCCTGTTCCAGTGACAGCCTTAAGCCGGGCGGACCTCCTCTGTCGCCTCCGCCTGCCTGCTCTCTCCGCACCCCCAGTCCAAACTCCTTCCCCCAATACGGGAAGCTGAAGAGAGACAGAGCTGCATGTCTTAACCTTTCTCCCCACGAGATGAATCCTCTGTGTTAGTTTCAAGTGCAGCCAAAGGACTTTTTCCTCCTAAGTGGAAAACCAATTTCAAAACCACTGCATGAGAGAGGATATCCCGGTGTGCCACCTTCTGCCAGGGCCCACCTGCTTCCTCGTTCCCCTTCACATGGAGGCCATCTTTTTCCAACTCCAAAGTCTGATGTCATAGGAAGTGTAACTAAGAATCTAAAGAAGGAAATATGGGAACCTTCCACCGCAGCTCAGTCCTCTGCTCTCAGCCCTCCTGGAAAACAGTACTTTCTATTCATTTATTTGGCTGCAGTGGGCATTGGGTCTTAGCTGCAGCATTTGGAGTCTTTTGTTGCAGCACATAGACCTTCTAGCTGTGGCGTGTGGGCTTAGTTGCTCCTTGGCACGTGGGATCTTAGTTCCCTGATCAGGGATCGAACCTGGGTTCCCCACACTGCAAGGTGGGTTCTTCACCACTGGACCACCAGGGAAGTCCCCAAAGCAGTACTTTTCTTTGGGAGTTTCTTTTGGGGAGTCTGAGAGCCCTGCCAAGAAGGGCCCACCCTGAGATTGGATAGGGGTGTCCCTGGCACATCTCCTGCCCCATGGAGCCTCCCTGCTCCATCTTTCTTGCCATCATGGCCCTGCAGGGAGATGCTTTCCTCCTAAAGATGTGGTGTCCACCAGTCCAGGGACAGGCCCAGGGCATATACCCATTTGACAAGCTCAGCGTGAAACCCTGTCAGATGAGTGAGCTGCAAACTGCAGGTCTGTATTTATTTATTTTTATTATTTTTTAAAATTTATTTATTTTGATTGGAGAATAATTACTTTACAATATTGTAGTGGTTTTTGCCATACATCGACATGAAGGTCTGCATTTAAATACCAACTATTATCTATTGAATACCGACCAAGCACAAAAGATACAATAAATGCAAAAGATGAAGTTGACGTTCTCAAGGAGCAAATGCAAAGCATGTCTGATCCTGGAGTTTTCAAATCAGATGACCAACCTCCATTCCCATCTGGGTGGAGTAAATACCAAGAAGAAGGCCCATGCTGGAAGGGGGTCTTCCCAGAGGAAGTGGTTCTTTGTCAAAATGAGGAAAGGGCCTGTCAGGGAGGAGGAGGTGCCACTAGGGGAGTAGTTCAGTTCAATTCAGTTCAGTCACTCAGTCGTGTCCGACTCTTTGCCACCCCATGAATCGCAGCACGCCAGGCCTCCCTGTCCATCACCAACTCCCAGAGTTCACTGAGACTCACATCCATCGAGTCACTGATGCCATCCAGCCATCTCATCCTCTGTCGTCCCCTTCTCCTCCTGCCCCCAATCCCTCCCAGCATCAGAGTCTTCTCCAATGAGTCAACTGTTCACATGAGGTGGCCAAAATACTGGAGTTTCAGCTTGAGCATCATTCCCTCCAAAGAAATCCCAGGGCTGATCTCCTTCAGAATGGACTGGTTGGATCTCCTTGCAGTCCAAGGGACTCTCAAGAGTCTTCTCCAACACCACAGTTCAAAAGTATCAATTCTTCGGCGCCCAGCCTTCTTCATAGTCCAGCTCTCACATACATACATGACCACAGGAAAGACCATAGCCTTGACTAGGCGAACCTTTGTTGGCAAAGTGATGTCTCTGCTTTTGAATATGCTATCTAGGTTGGTCATAACTTTCCTTCCAAGGAGTAAGCGTCTTTTAATTTCATGGCTGCAGTCACCATCTGCAGTGATTTTGGAGCCCAGAAAAATAAAGTCTGACACTGTTTCCACTGTTTCTCCATCTATTTCCCATGTAGTGATGGGACCAGATGCCATGATCTTCGTTTTCTGAATGTTGAGCTTTAAGCCAACCTTTTCACTCTCCACTTTCACTTTCATCAAGAGGCTTTTTAGCCCCTCTTCACTTTCTGCCATAAGGGTGGTGTCATCTGCATATCTGAGGTTATTGATATTTCTCCCAGCAATCTTGATTCCAACTTCTGTTTCTTCCAGTCCAGCATTTCTCATGATGTACTCTGCCTATAAGTTAAATAAACATGGTGACAATATACAGCGTTGACGTACTCCCTTTCCTATTTGGAACCAGTCTGTTGTTCCATGACCAGTTCTAACTGTTGCTTCCTGTCCTGCATACAGATTTCTCAAGAGGCAGATCAGGTGGTCTGGTATTCCCATCTCTTTCAGCATTTTCCACAGTTTATTGTGATCTACACAGTCAAAGGCTTTGGCATAGTCAATAAAGCAGAAATAGATGTTATTCTGGAACTCTCTTGCTTTTTCCATGATCCAGCAGATGTTGGCAATTTGATCTCTGGTTCCTCTGCCTTTTCAAAAACCAGCTTGAACATCAGGAAGTTCACGGTTCACATATTGCTGAAGCCTGGCTTGGAGAATTTTGAGCATTACTTTACTAGCATGTGAGATGAGTGCAATTGTGCGGTAGTTTGAGCATTCTTTGGCATTGCCTTTCTTTGGGATTGGGATGAAAACTGACCTTTTCCAATCTTGTGGCCACTGCTGAGTTTTCCCAATTTGCTGGCATATTGAGTGCAGCACTTTCACAGCATCACCTTTCAGGACTTGGAATAGCTCCACTGGAATTCCATCACCTCCACTAGCTTTGTTCGTAGTGATGCTTTCTAAGGCCCACTTGACTTCACATTCCAGGATGTCTGGCTCTAGGTCAGTGATCACACCATTATGATTATCTGGGTCGTGAAGCTCTTTTTTGTACAGTTCTTCTGTGTATTCTCGCCACCTCTTCTTAATATCTTCTGCTTCCGTTAGGTCCATACCATTTCTGTCCTTTATCGAGCCCATCTTTGCATGAAATGTTCCTTTGGTATCTCTGATTTTCTTGAAGAGATCCCTAGTCTTTCCCATTCTGTTGTTTTCCTCTATTTCTTTACATTGATTGCTGAAGACGGCTTTCTTATCTCTTCTTGCTGTTCTTTGGAACTCTGCATTCAAATGTTTATATCTTTCTTTTTCTCCTTTGCTTTTCACTTCTCTTCTTTTCATAGCTATTTGTAAGGCCTCCCCAGATGGCCATTTTGCTTTTTTGCATTTCTTTTCCATGGGGATGGTCTTGATCCCTGTCTCCTGTACAATGTCACGAACCTCATTCCATAGTTCATCAGGCACTCTATCTATCAGATCTAGGCCCTTAAATCTATTTCTCACTTCCACTGTATAATCATAAGGGATTTGATTTAGGTCATACCTGAATGGTCTAGTGGTTTTCCCTACTTTCTTCAATTTCAGTCTGAATTTGGCAATAAGGAGTTCATGGTCTGAGCCACAGTCAGCTCCTGGTCTTGTTTTTGCTGATTGTATAGAGCTTCTCCATCTTTGGCTGCAAAGAATGTAATTGATCTGATTTCGGTGTTGACCATCTGGTGATGTCCATGGATAGAGTCTTCTCTTGTGTTGTTGGAAGAGGGTATTTGCTATGACCAGTGCATTTTCTTGGCAAAACTCTATTAGTCTTTGCCCTGCTTCATTCTGTATTCCAAGGCCAAATTTGCCTGTTACTCCAGGTGTTTCTTGACTTCCTACTTTTGCATTCCAGTCCCCTATAATGAAAAGGACATCTTTTTTGGGTGTTAGTTCTAAAAGGTCTTGTAGGTCTTCATAGAACCGTTGAACTTCAGCTTCTTCAGCGTTACTGGTTGGGGCATAGACTTGGATTACTGTGACATTGAATGGTTTGCCTTGGAAACGAACAGAGATCATTCTGTCGTTTTTGAGATTTCATCCAAGTACTGCATTTCGGACTCTTTTGTTGACCATGATGGCCACTCCATTTCTTCTGAGGGATTCCTGCCCGCAGTAGTAGATATAATGGTCATCTGAGTTAAATTCACCCATTTCAGTCCATTTTAGTTTGCTAATTCCTAGAATGTCAACATTCACTCTTGCCATTTCTTGTTTGACCACTTTCAATTTGCCTTGATTCATGGACCTGACATTCCAGGTTCCTATGCAATATTGCTCTTTATAGCATCAGACTTTGCTTCTATCACCAGACATATCCACAGCTGGGTATTCTTTTTGCTTTGGCTCCATCCCTTCATTCTTTCTGGAGTTATTTCTCCACTGATCTCCAGTAGCATATTGGGCCCCTACTGACCTGGGGAGTTTCTCTTTCAGTATCCTATCATTTTGCCTTTTCATACTGTTCATGGGGTTCTCAAGGCAAGAATACTGAAGTGGTTTGCCATTCCCTTCTCCAGCGGACCACAGCCTGTCAGATATCTCCACCATGACCCGCCCATCCTGGGTTGCCCCACCGGCATGGCTTAATTTCATTGAGTTAGACAAGGGTGTGGTCCTGGTGTGATTAGATTGACTAGTTTTCTGTGAGTATGGTTTCAATGTATTTGCCCTCTGATGCCCTCTTGCAAGACCTACCGTCTTACTTGGGTTTCTCTTACCTTGGGCGTGGGATATCTCTTCCCGGCTGCTCCAGCAAAGCACAGCCATCGCACCTTACCTTGGATGAGAGGTCTCTCCTCACCGCCGCCCTTCTTGACCTTGGGGGAGGGGTATCTCCTCACCGCTGCCCTTCCTGACCTCGGTCGTGGGGTAGCTCCTCTCGGCCGCGCTCGTAGTGCACCGCGCGCGCAGCAGGCGGGACGCTCCTAGTGCGCCGGTCGCGGGAAAGCGAGGCGCTCCTAGTGCGCCGGTCGCGGGAAAGCGAGGCGCTCCTAGTGCGCCAGTCGCGGGAAGGCGTGGCACTCCTTACAACCCTTAAAAGTTCAGGAGAGTGGCAAGGGGAGGGACAGTGTGTCCTCCTGAAAGAGGTGGGTGATATTAGGGAGTTAGGGGACTCAGCCGTTGAGCTTGGAAGCCCAAGCCGAATGTCTAGCCTCAAATAGTCCCCCTGTGAGCCACAAAGAACATGCCTGAGGCCTTCTCTGTTCTGCTAGTTCTCAGCCACCAACGTTACATGTGCTAACTCTCCCTCAAAACGCAGTGATGGACTTCCCTGGGGTCCAGCCGTTAAGACTCTGCACTCTCAGTGCTGGAGGCGCCGGTCCAATCCCCGGTCTAGGAACTAAAGTCCCACATGCCGGCCACCAGCACAGCAAAAACCAACAACAACAAACCCAAAACAGAGCCAGGTGACAGTGGGCCCGGGACACGAGAGAGGAGAAGCTGGCGAGGTGGGGGCTGCCCTGGGCCGGCCTCCACGCCCTCACTGGCTAAGAACAGCCCTGTGCCCCGCCCCCGGCCCCATTACAAGCTGCTGCTGCATCGCTTCAGTCGTGTCCGACTCCGTGCGACCCCATAGACGGCAGCCCACCAGGCTCCCCCGTCCCTGGGATTCTCCAGGCAAGAACACTGGAGTGGGTTGCCCATTTCCTTCTCCAATGCATGAAAGTGAAAAGTGAAAGTGAAGTCGCTCAGTCGTGTCTGACTCTTAGCGACCCCATGGACTGTAGCCCACCAGGCTCCTTCATCCTGGGGATTTTCCAGGCAAGAGTACTGGAGTGGAGTGCCACTGCCTTGGTGGGCCCATCCCGAACTCCTTTCTTGACAGCCTCTGCAGCCACCTCCTGTCATGAATCTGGAGTTCTGGGTGAGCAGCTGGAGGTACGAATGACCCTGATGTATGTATACACCAGGATGCAGTGAAATTTGGAGGCAGTGGGAGAAGTTTTTTGATTAAAAATTTCTTAAGGTGAAATTCACACAACATAAAATGAACCATTTTAAAGGGTACAATTCAGTGGCATTTAGTGCATTCACACTATCCTGCGTCGACTACTTCTGTTGTTCCAGAACAACATTTCCATCACCCCTAAAGGAAACCCTGCAGCCTTTAAGCAGTCACCCCCTGCCCCCACCCCCCGCCCCCAGCAGTCATTGGTCTGCTTTCTGTCTCTGTGGACTTACGTATTCTGGACATTTCATATAAATGTAGTCCTACAATACATGGGCTTTAGTGTCTGACTTCTTTCACTGAGCATAATGTTTTTGAGGTTCATCCATGTGGTAGCACGTGTCAGTACTTCATCCCTTCTTATGGCTGATTCATATTTCATTGTATGTAGATACCAGATTTTGTTTATCCATTGTCTATTGAACATTTCCCCCCCCCCCCACCTTTGGCTGCTGTGAATTATGCTGCATGCCTGTACAAGTATTTGTTTGAGTCTCTGCTTTCAATTGGCAATGGCACCCACTCCAGTACTCTTGCCTGGAAAATCCCATGGGTGAAGGAGCCTGGTGGGTGCAGTCCATGAGGTCGCTGAGGGTCAGACACGACTGAGCAACTTCACTTTCACTTTTCACTTTCATGCATTGGAGAAGGAAATGGCAACCCACTCCAGTGTTCTTGCCTGGAGAATCCCAGGGATGGGGGAGCCTGGTGGGCTGCCGTCTATGGGGTCGCACAGAGTCGGACACGACTGAAGTGACTTAGCAGCAGCAGCTGCTTTCAATTCTTATATACCTGGGAGTGGAATTGTTGGGTCACATAGTAATTCTTTTTTTTTAATAAAAAAAATTACTTCTTTATTTTTTTTTGTTTGTACTGGGTCTTTGTTGCTGCACAGGTTTTCTGTTGTTGGGGTGCTTGGGGGCTACCCTTTGCTGTGGTGCACAGGCTTCTCATTGCCGTGGCTTCTCTTGTTGTGGCGCACAGGCGCTAGGCACAAGGGCTTCGGTAGTTGCGGCTCATGGGCTTTTGTTGCCCACAGCGTATGGAATCTTCTTAGACCAGGGATAGAACCCATGTCCCCTGCATTGGCAGGCAGATTCTTATCCACCCTACTACCAGGGAAGTCCAACAATAATTCTATGCCTAACTCTTTTTTTTTTTTTTTTTTTTTGCCATGCAGCACATAAAATCTTAGTTTCCTCTCCAGGGATTGAACCTGTGCCCCGTGCTTTGAAAGTGCAGCGTCTTAACCACTGGGCCACTGGGGGAGTCACCATGTTTAACTTTCTGAAGGAGTACTGAAATGTTTTCCACAGGGTCTGCATCATTTATGTTCCCACCATGGAAAGGTTCTGAGAATCCTCAGATGGACAGTAGAGGAGGGTTCCTCTGGGGGGTTTGCATGATATGTGAAAGCCCGAGACGGGGCTCCTTCGTGGTGTTTCCAGGACTCCCAAGTTCCCTGCCTTCAGTACCCAGAACAGTGTGAGCTCAGAGGCCCCCCAGAGTCCAAGGTGAGAAGGAAGCGTCCCTGACTGACGGGTTCAGGGAGGATATGTGGGCCCAGTGTCTGCATGAGGTCCCAGAGGCCAGGGGTTCCCTCTACCCCCTCCAGGTAGGAGGGTGGTATAGGAAGGCAGTCATGATAGTAGTTCTGGGACACAGTTTTGAGACATAACAGGGCCACAGTGAACATCCCCCCAGGCTTCTCCCTGGGGCAGCGGTCTGGGGAGCCAGATGCCTCTGCAGATCCCATTACTGGAGACTGGACTGCAACATGAAATGATGAGACTGTAAAACGTGAGGGAACAGGCTGTAAATCATTTATTGGCAGTCTGCTTTCCTACCAGCCACGCCCAATCTGAGGGTGAGGCTGCAGCCGCTGAGGGTTTTCTAGCAGCCTGGACCAGACTTTCCCCTCAGGAGCCAAGATCCCAACCTGAGAACTGAAACCTTGTGTGAGAAAAATACCTCGGGGCCCGACTCATCCCACCCACTTGCCAGGAGCACCTCCTGGCAGGGAGCCCGCCAGCTCCGGGCCTTGAGAAAACCCTCCCCTTCCACTCTCGCACGTGTGACATGATGACGCTGGGCTCCACGGCCTCCCAGGCCCCCCAGCCTGTTCCAGATGTGTCTTGGATTCACAGGATTTCCCACAATCTTGGCTCTCCTCACTTGGTCCCAGGAAGGAAATTGGAAAACGGAGAGAAGTGACTGATGGATGGGTTCAGGGAGGACATGTGGGCCCAGTGTCTGCAGTGATGTCCCAGAGGCCAAGGGGTCCCTCTCCCTGCTTCAGGTGGGGAAAAGACCACCTGTAAATGTGTAAGTCTGTGCACAACACACATTTCCTCAAATGTGTGCTGAAGGGAAGGCTCCCTGGAAGACATACTTGGATTAAAAATCTCGTGGGTGAACTTCCCTGATGTCTGCCTGCCAATGCAGGAGACACGGGTTTTGAGCTCTGGTCCAGAAAGATCCCACATGCCCTGGAGCAATTCAACTGCTTTCAGGTGCAACTTAAACTGCAACTGCAACTCAAGTGCCCAGCAGCCTCAACCGCTGAGCCCGTGAGCCACAAGTACTGAAGCCCGGGCTCCCTAGAGCCCGTGCTCCACAACAAGAGAAGCCACCACAATGGGAAGCCTGCGCACTGCAGCTAGAGAGTAGCCCCCGCTGTTCACAACTAGAGGAAACTTGGGTGCAGGAATGACGATCCAGCACAGCCAAAAATAAATAAATTTTTAAAAATCAACTAAGAAGGAGAGGAAATGATGGGCTGACTACTTCCAGAAGGAACTCCCTCCCTCCCAGCCTAGGATGTCTTTACATGGATTGCTTCAAGTGGGATTGATGTCCACACTCACGCAGTGGCCGGTGTGTCCCCTGAGGCAGAGATTAATGTGTATAGCATTGCTTCAGCTATGTGCACTTTCTTAGTCCTGCTTGGAGCTGTCCCCTTCCACCCAGCTTGGCTTGGCCACCAAAGCAGCTCTGAACTGGAGTGCCCCACTGGGGGTCAGGAAGAGATTGAGGTGGGAACTGGGGCTTCTCGGCCCCAGTAATAAGGCATTCCAAAACCCATGTACCCTCCAACAAGCCCTTCTCAGCTCTGGGCCTCAATTCCGTCCTCTCTACAGTGACATGAGCCTTCGTGATCTCTGAGTTGCTCAGGGATCGAACCCAGGTCTCCTGCATTGCAGGCGGATCCTTTACCTCTGAAAGGAACAAAGAGAAGCTCAGCAAGACTAGGAGACCAATCACCTGAGACACGATAAAGGGAGTGCAAACCCTGCTCACACCCTAATCTTGTCAGAGACCCCACCTTTGACCCATGTTGTAAAAACCCTCATCAAGTTCTCTGGGGATGAGACACACTGTTTTTGGGGTGGGGGCAGAAGCCTGGTGTGTCTCCCTTTGCTTGGAAAAGCAATGAAGCTATCCTTTTCTACTTCACCCAGAACTCTGTCTCCAGGACTTGATTTGGCACTGGTGTACAGAGAGGCCGAGCTTTCAGGAGCACCACCACCAGCAGCCTGTGCAGATCCTCCCACACTCTGTGGTCCTTAGGAAGCTAGAGGATCATGCAGAGCCTAAGAGCCTGCACCTGGCTGATCAATGGCTTGGCTTCAGTCTCCAGCTCTGCCATGTACCAGCTCTGTGAACTTGCCCAGGCACCTGCCCGGGCTTCCTGAGCCCCAAGTCCACCATCTGAATTGTCTTGAGGGTTGAATCCCTGTACAGCACTCAGAATAGCACTGGTCAGAAATAAGCACCAGGCAAGCATGTGCTAATATTATTTATGATGAATCCTCACAGAAAGAACTTGTTCCAACTTAGAAAAATAATACATGTGTTGTGAGTGCTCAGTTGTTCAACTGTATCCAACTCTTTGAAACCCAGCGTACTGTAACCCACCAGGCTCCTCTGTCCATGGGATTTCCCAGACACAAATCCTGGAGTGGGTTGCCATTTCCTCCTCCAGGGGATCTTCCCCACCCAAGGATCAAACCTATGTCTCCTGCTTTACAACTGAGCCACCTGGGAAGCTACAAAAAATAATATCGACTAGATATAAAAAAGAAACAAACGAACCTTGCAAAATCTGAGAAAGAGAAAAAGAGAAACCTCACTCTCTACAGTCCCAACATCCAAAGAGAAGTCTATTAATTGCCTGGTGAGGGCACTGAAATTCCACACATGTCCATTGTCTTCTGCCCAAAATATTGTCTCAAGCTATTCATACTGTTCACAGTCTGTCCAATAAAACTTAACACTGTGACAAAAATATTGGTCATATGCATTCTACCATTTTATCTTACAGGCTACGTGTGTTTCATTCTTTGAAGGATCCCTTATCATGAAACATTTATAGGGTTTGGAAGTTTTCATGCATCTATTCTCCTGTCCCTGATTATGTCCTCTGAATAAACCCCTAGAAGTGGACATGCCAGGTGCAGAGGGCAGGCCCAGTGTTAGGGTTGTTTGCTCAGATATTGCTTCCCAATTGGCTCAGTGGTAAAGAATCCTCCTGCCAGAGTAAGAAACACAGGTTCGATCCCTGAGTCGGGACTATCCCGTGGAAAAGGGAATGGCAACCCACTCCCAGTATTCTTACCTGGAAAATTCCATGGACAGAGGAACCTGGAGGGCTACAGTCCATGGGGCCACAAAAAGTCGAAGACCACTAAGCAACTAAGCACCCATACACACAGAGGTTCAGATGTCCCTGGACTGGCCTGCATAGAATGAGTGTCCCTAGAAGGCACAGGAGCAGAGGGACAAATATACGCCCGCCCACGTCTTCATGGGCCACAGGGACGGCCTGGTATCCTTTCTGGAGAGCAATGGTGTTGGCCTTGAGAGCCTGGATACCCTCCGCGTCTTCATGGGCCACAGGGACGGCCTGGTATCCTTTCTGGAGAGCAATGGTGTTGGCCTTGAGAGCCTGGATACCCTCCGCGTCTTCATGGGCCACAGGGACGGCCTGGTATCCTTTCTGGAGAGCAATGGTGTTGGCCTTGAGAGCCTGGATACCCTCCGCATGTATCCTCTGGGTGTGGCCTTCCCCATCTCCCCCAGGAAATAAGCAAGGCCAAAGTCCCCTCCAAAGCCCCAGGAGCCTTCTGCCTGCCTATGATTGCTGATGTGCTCAGGTTTCCACCTGACCCTCCAGCAGCCCTCTCTACACACCAGGCATTCCCACTCTGTAACAGGTAAACCCAAATCCACATGCCCAGCTTTTATGCCCATCTCCCACCTGCACCTTTACCTCTGCCTGGCCATCCCAGAGAGGGCTGCATCGTCTTGGGTCTAACCTGATAACCTGACCTCCTTGTCTTCCCCTCAGGCTGCCCCTACTGGCTGTGCAACCTGAGGCCCAGACATTGGAGTCTGGTAGCCTGGATTTGACCCCTGGCTCTGCCATCTTCCAGCCAGATGATGGTGGGAAAGTGACTTCCAGGGTTGCTCAGCTGCTGAATAGGGGCGGTCATCCTGGCCTCTCGGGGCTGTGAGGATTCAGGGAAATGACTTCGGATCCTGACACAGAGTCAATGCTTAACACATGGCAATGGGAGCAAGGTTTATTATTATTTTTGTCCTTACTACCCAAGGCTGGAATTGGAAACCTCCTGGTCACTCATCCTCTTCCTAGGGTCTCTGGTCCTCCACACACCTGGGAAGTAAACTTCAGAAAGAGCCCTGCTGCCTGCTCCGTGCATGTGCATTCAGAGTGCTACCTGCTCACACACACACACACACACACACACACACACACACACACACACACACACACGCAGATGCCTGGATAGCTGCTTGAGGGAGAAGTAGGCTGGTCCCAGGCTCTAATAAGCTGGGTGACTCGCAAATCACTTCCTCCGCTTCCTCTCTCTGGAGCCTCCTTCCCCATTTGTAAAGTTATCTCCCAGGGCTCTGGCAACAGCCAGGAAATGCTGTGATTCCCCATCCCTTCACTGGCTCCCAGCCCCAGAGAACACGGGAACCTGGTCCCATCACTCAGGCAGGCAGATTCTGAGCAGGAGTGGACGAGGTGTAATTCTTCCTTTTATCTCTTAAACCATCAACCTTCCCCTAGATTTCTGGACTACTGTCCCTTGGCTGGCTCGGAAATTTACTAGCTCTACCAATATTTTCTTTCGTAGTTCTGTAAAGCAAGCTCAAACTCGGCGAGCACTGCCTATGCAAAGACCTTAAACCACATGTTTATTTTCCTAAGCTATAAAAAGTTTATAGCAGGAGCTGGACTCCTTGTTCAACACCAGGCTCGGAATCGCTACTGCATTCCACAGGAAGACAGAGGGCTCTGTGTCAGCCTGGGGGCGGCGGAAAGGGGTGGAAGAAGGCTGTCCAGCCTCCGTGGAAAGCACACAGGGCGTGGGGCTGGACGAGGGAGTTGCAAACTCGTGGGGTGGAGGGGGCAGGGGGAGAAAGGATGGAGGAGGATGGAGAGTGGACCAGCGTGCAGCAAGCTGACACGGTCAGACTGCAGAAGGTGTGTTTTCTTACAGTGTCTTCCTCCTGTCCAGGCAGCTTTGGGGTCACTGAGTCAGCAGAACATGGGGCTAAGCCTTGGCAGAAGCCCCCCTTCTGACACGGTCCCTTTATCCTAGAATATGGAGTTGGAGTTGCTTGACTCTAGATTAAACTACCGAGAGTTGACAACTTTGCTTAGTTGCTCTCTAGCTGGCACTGACCTCAGCCCATCTGTTCACTCAGCTCCACCCAGCCCAGTGCTTCTTGAGAATCAGACTTCAGTGTTGTTTAGAACTTGGTTACCTGGAGCTGTGCTGAGCCATGGGGTTTTTGTCCACAGCTTGGATTTCTGGGATCCTTATAAGAACTGAGCCTTGGAGAATTGAGTATTTCCACTTGGCAAGCAGTCTTGGGTTCTCCCACTGGTGCCTGGAGATTCTAGTAGACATCTGAAGCGGCTCTTGGACCCAAGTAGCCATAACACCTCCTGCTGAGACCCTGTAAGACTTTTGGAGTTTGAGTCCTTGGTCCTTCTAGGGCATCTCAGGATCTGCTTTATCCTGGCCGCATCACAGGAGGAAGGAAGCGGAGGTGATGGGAAGGTTCCCACTCCTCACTCCAGCCCCCAGATTTGAGCAATGGATGAAGGTGGGGGCAGGACCAGGTGACCAAGTTTACTTCCAACCCTGCAATCCAGCAATTCTTAGGAAAAGAAGGAAACTGCCATTTTCTCAGAGCAGAGCTTCTCAGCCTTCTCAGATGCAATGCTTCTTCTCTATTACGAACATTTCATAATGTTCATTTACTGCCCCAAAAGGAAGGGAAAAGGTAATTAATTGTATCTACACACAAAATTGCAAAAGGTCAACATCTTGACTGTAAAAGAAAGAAAGAAAGCAATTTATGACAAATTAATGTGGGTTGCCACATGTGAATGCCCAGGCAAGACTATTCTGGAAGCCCAGATGAAACACGGCAGCACTCGTGACTGGTCCCTCGAACCCCCACCACACTGAGCCAGCTACACCACTGATGCATGGGTATGTGAGTGGGTTGAGAGGTTCAAAAACTCCCAGCTGCATTTCTATCAGGGACAAATTTTAATTAATCCTAAACATTGTTGAAATACAATCTTAGGTACTGGTCGCATTCCTGAAAAACGTTCAATGTACTCTGAAACAATGCAAAAACAATTTCTTGGGTTCTGGTATAAGATGAGAAAAGCAGGCTTTTCACCTCCAGGAATGACTGTCCAAGCTGGACACTTGACAGTTGTGCAGGCCAAGGACCAATTCATTCTATGGGACAATCTCAGGAATGGCAGGCGTCAGGCATTCTTTGGCCACCACCTGCTAAGCGCCAGTCATGAACCACTGGCTGGCAGTACCACCCTGTTCAGAATGGCCAAAGTAAGAAAACCCTGGTAATCTAAGGTAAAGAATCCACCTGCCGTTGCAGAGGACATGGGTTCGATCCCAGGTCCGACCCCTGGTCCAGGAAGATCACCCATGCCATGGAGCAACTAAACCTGTTCACCAGCACCGCAGGTACAGAAGCTTGCACTCCCTAGAGCCCGTGCTCCGAAATAAGAGAAGCCTGTGCAATGAGAAGCCTTATCACCGCAACTAGAGAGTAGCCCCCTCTCGCCACAACTCAAGAAAGCCTACACATAGCAATGAAGACCCAGTGTAGTCGAAAATTAATAAAAAAATAATTTCTTTTTAAAAAAGCAATGAGTCTTTGAGGTTGGCTGCACTAACCTGTCGTCTCTGTGTTTAAAAAAAAAAAAAAAGAATAGCTGCAGTGAAGTCTCTTCTTTGTTCTTGACTTTGGGAGGCAAGGAGGTAGGGACACTGGGCATCACAAGATTAAGGATCCATGGGACTTGCCAGGACATCACTATGATTTTCTGAAACAGACATAGTGGCCCCTGATCATGTCCCCGCCCCCACCTTTGTCTCTCAGGTGGTCCTCCACCTCTGCCCCAGCCCCAACACCCCAACAGCTCATGTCTCCTGTAGCTTTAGGTCAATTTATAAACCAGGCTGACCCCAGGAGTGACCTTCTCTTGTATGGGATGCTTTCAGAAGAAATTGGACGCCCTCGTTTTTGGATTAGACAGTCCTTGGAGGTGTAATAGCATAGTGACTATAGTTAATAATACTATATTGTGTATTTGAAAGTTGCTAAGAAATCAGATCTTAACATTTCTTACTCACAAGGAAAACAGTTTTGCCTGTATTAATATGTGTTTGATTGATGTTGACTTGACTTACTGTGGCGATCATTTCAAATGATCCACCAGATCAGATCAGATCAGTCGCTCAGTCGTGTCCGACTCTTTGCGACCCCATGAACTGCAGCACGCCAGGCCTCCCTGTCCATCACCAGCTCCCGGAGGTCACCCAGACTCGCTTCCATCGAGTCAGTGATGCCATCCAGCCATCTCATCCTCTGTCGTCCCCTTCTCCTCCTGCCCTCAATCCCTCCCAGCATCAGAGTCTTCTCCAATGAGTCAACTCTTCGCATGAGGTGGCCAAAATACTGGAGTTTCAGCTTTAGCATCATTCCTTCCAAAGAAATCCCAGGGCTGATCCCCAAATATGGAATTATCATATTATGCACCTGAAACTAATATACTGTGGTGTCAATTACATCTCAGTTAAAAAAAGAAAAAGAATGCTAAACTTCAATTTGAGGTGAGAAAAGGAAAAAATGTTTTTTTTCTTCTTATCCAAACTGGGGGCCCCTTGAAATCTTAATTGCAGGTTAAGAAGACCTGTGCCGGAGACACATCCCTGTTGGAGAGAAACCTAGAAGCTTGACCAGTTGAAGCTAAAGGAAAATATCTAACATATGTGAGTCCACCTTCCATTCATGCTGATGACATGGCAGGTAAATGTCCTCCCCATTACCGAGTCCATCTTTGGTCATTGGATAAACTCAAGCCGAGATGAAAGACATGGGCCAGAATTTATATGGTTCACACACTCCGCCCTCTGCTGTCCCCTTGTTCCCCACCCCCTTCTGTGAGTTTTGACCTCCAAGTGCTCCAGAGAACATCACCTTCTAGGTCACATGGTCATTTCCGGGAATCCCTCACTGTAGAGGAGGTGAAGGGTTGCTCTTCTGAAGGACAGACCATGGATACCTCTCCACTGTGGGAAATGAGGCCAAGACCAGGAAGGGCCTTTCAAAGCTTCAGAAGTCAACCACTCAGTCCTCCCAACCACATCTTGAAGCATTTTTACTATCAAGAAGGATCTGCATGCAAATTTCAGATCCTGCCTTTGCAAGGAGCTGTGGCATGAAAGGAAATCCAGAGAGACAGGGTAATGGGTGTGGGTGACTGCTAATGGGACCCTCAGGCCCCTGGGCTGTCAGCCCTGTCTCCCTTAAGCATGTTGGAGTTCAAGTTTAGCAAGGTGGAGGTGTGTTCTGATTTGCTGATTTGGGTTGGGGATGGGGAGGTGGGGAGAAAGTAAAAAAGAGGAAAAGCCTAAATCACTCATCTTTTGGAGTCTTTGTTTTTTAAAAAAACAATTAATAATTTAACCATTCATGTATTGCTTGAGGGCAATTTTCAAACACTAGGCTGTGGGATGGTATAAACAATTTTCCTCATATAATAAAAATTATTTCTTTGTGTTCCGTCCCCACACACTCTGTATTTGGGAAGAAAGAGTGACATTGTTTGTGAACAGGAGGATATTTCTTTACAACTTGCTATTGTTCTGTTTTGTTTTGTTTTCCCAATAGATTTTTCCTCCTCACGATGAAGTATCTCAAGATGAAAAATTAACCTGAAAATTGTCATAGGAATACACCTAGAATAGCTGACTTCACAGTTTGGGAGTCAAAATACAACCACCCCCCTAGGAGTGTCTCCAAGGCAGTGCTTGAGACTGCAGCATGTTAAGTCTGCCTCTCAAGCCCTTCCTTCTCTCCTCTCCCTTCCCTGTATGTCAAGGAAACTCCAGTACATCAGTCTAGCTGCTCCCATAGCCACATCCTAGCTATGTAGGGATTGAGAGACTCCCTGTGACTGTGGCCACTGCCTTCGTGCAGGAAGCACTGTGGCCGTTAATGAGGGTCCTGCACCCTGTTCACAGCCTCTCCACTGGTTTTACTTCTGGAGGCTACACACTCCTGTGTCCCTGGATTATAGCCTGGGGTTTAAGTCCACCCTGACTAATGTCCACAACTTGACATCTCTGCTTAGAGGGACTGAAGTTTCCTTCTGGTTTCTCCCAGCAAGCCCCTGAATTCTTTATGCAAATTTTCTCACATCATCCTGGTAAATTTTAAGTCATAGGCAAGCTACAGATGGTGTGTCCATTATCTTTGACTACATAGTGGCTTAAAACAAGAAGCACTGATTTGCTCATGACTCTACTGTTTAGTGGAGAAGGCAATGGCACCCCACTCCAGTACTCTTGCCTGGAAAATCCCATGGATGGAGGAACCTGGAAGGCTACAGTCCATGGGGTCGCTGAGGGTCGGACACGACTGAGCGACTTTCCTTTCACTTTTCACTTTCATGCCTTGGAGAAGGAAATGGCAACCCACTCCAGTGTTCATGCCTGGAGAATCCCAGGGCCAGGGGAGCCTGGTGGGCTGCCATCTGTGGGATCACACAGAGTCGGACACGACTGAAGCGATTTAGCTACAGTTTAGAAGCTGTGCTGAGGCTGAATAAATCATGAAAGTTTCATTCACGTGCTGGACCCTTCGGGGACTGTAGCTGGATGGAATGGCCCCGGGGCTCATTGAACCTTTCTCTCTGGAGGGCAGTCTACATGGGTGGTCCAGAGTTTCAGGACAGCAGACGCTGTCAGGCTGCTTGAAGCCTGGGCTCAGAAGTCCTGGAATGTCACTTCCACAAGGTCAGCCCAGATTCAAGGAAGAAAGAATAGACCCTCCCTCTCACTACCCATGGGCTTCCCTGGTAAAGAATCCTCCTGCAGTGCAAGAGATTCAGGAGATGTGGGTTCTATCCCTGGGTCAGGAAGATCCCCTGGAGGAGAGCATGGCAAACCACTCCAGTATTCTTGCCTGGAGAATCCCATGGACATGGGGTTGCAAAGAGTCATACATGACTGGAGACTGAGCACGCGTGTTCACTGTCCATCCATATGGAAAGAGATGTTATTGATTGTATTTGTAGACAATCTACCCCAATCAGAATAAATCTTTTTTAAAAAAGAAATACAGAAGGAAAAGAAATCTAATATCCAAACATTTGCACATTTTGGCTTTAATATCCTCAAACTAATACACTTCAGGACCTCTTCTGATGATTACAGTCTTATAAGACCCCACATGCACCCCAGGACCAGATTAGTTCATAACTCAGACAAACACATAGACATACTTTGTAGTCATTTTTCAACGGAAAATTTCAAAGCTCTTGTAAAACAACTACATATTAAAAATATTGGTATTAGTGTTTTCTTATACAATTTAACAGTTTTTTAAAAAAAGAATAAGTCTCACCCCTGGACAACATTCTGGAAATGACAATTACATCCCAAACTGGCAGTATCCATGATAGTATGAGAGGGCTACTTTGAGGGCTTTGAGGGCTGCTCCCGGGTATGTGTGAGGGTGGGACACAGAAGCAGCTGTGGGGCAGGAGAGAACCTGAAGGGAAAGGCTACCCGCTCCAGCATTCCGGAGAATTCTGGAGAATTCTATATAATCCCATGGACTATATAGTCCATGGGATTGAAAAGAGTCAAACATAATTGAGCAACATATGTATGTATAAGTAGTTAAAAGAAACCTGATTTTTGTCAGTAGATGAGGGGCCAGAGACCCTCCAACACCTTCCAAGTAAGGACCACAGCAAGGTGGGAAATGCCGGCCAGGAGGACATGCGGCAGATGGGTTTCTGGCCAATCGGTCTGCGACTGGCAGAGCATGGCCAGTTTACACTGTGTTCTGTCGTGACTTATTTCACATGGTAGATTGAAATCCAGCTCATAAGCTGATAGCTCAGGCTCTAAGTGCATGGTATTTTTATTTGCCCACAACCACTAATGGCAACCCACTCCAGTATCCTTGCCTGGGGAATCCCAGGGACAGAGGAGCCTGGTGGGCTACAGTCTGTGGGTTCGCAAAGAGTCGGACATGACTGAGCGACTAACATTCCACTCCGTCGTTTACCAGGACACACAGAGGCGGCCTCAGGAGCAACTGGGAGTCTTCTGGGTGTTGTGGCCACAGGGAACACCTGAAGGAACAGAGCCCAAGAGACAAGGCAGCTACTGGGGACCGACTTGACCCAGTTAACAAAACACCCACCAGAATCAGAGGGAAGCCACGGTTCTGAAAGAGCGTGAGTTTGAAATCTGTGACTTTGGTTTGTCACCAGTGTAATACACACTGACTCACTTCTGGGACCTAAGAAGATAGAAGGCTAAAGGCAAACAGAAGATGTATCACCAACAAAACCTGGAGACAGCACAGCGAGGGGGAGCCTTCGATGGTCCCATAGGAGAGGGAACCACTGCCCTGCAGGGCATGGGCTGTGTCTGTGGGGACGTCTCCCAGAAACACTTAGGAGGGGGTCCTTCCTGACAAACAGAGGTGAGAGCCAGTAGGACTGGGTTCTTACCTTTCCTTGGCCTTCCTCCCTCTGTGCTTATAGCCTGGGGGACACAAGAATCCCTGGGGAGAAGGATTAATCCTGGGAAAGTGATGTAAATAAAACCACAGCACATTCATTTACTAATTGTTGTTCTGCTGGGGACCTAAATCTCTGTTCAGTTTTTGAGATAACCCGAAAAGAAAGTTTGAAAACTCTCTCTTGAGAGATCAATCGTCATGGACTTACCAAGGAACTAAGGGATCCTATGAAGACCAGCATCCACCCTCCTGAAGACAAGGAAATGGTGGAGGTCAGAGCAGACCGGAATTCCGCAGGTATGTCTCATGCCTTCATGTGCTGCATGATGACTTAGAAATTGACTTAACCTCTCTGGTTCAAAGTAGTTGAGAAAATATGTCTAGAAACAATTTTTTTAGTGGATGATGCCAACATTTCCTATCAATTCAGCAGTTTTCACATAGTGTGAGGCTGGAAGTTCAAATACGTCTATGGACATGAATGCAGAACAAACATCTGCTGAACTTTCAGGTTAGAACCTGGTTCTGCTGCAGGTTCTTCCAGATGCCTGTGGGTTTGGGAGTAAAGCTTTTATGCTGCATATATATATAAAAGGCAAAACCAAAATTGTCTCTGCCATGGTCCTTCCATGGCCATGGACACAGTATCCTGAGGCCTCTAAGGCTGTCGTGTTTCGAGATGCAAAGGAGCCATGATTTTCAAGAAACTTTCTGATGCAAAGCCACCAGGCTCTGCAGACACGCTGACCTCTCTCTCTAGAGCATCACTTTGCCTTCTTGGGCGCACTCCGGTGAGCAGCAGAGAAAGAGGATCAAAAATCCCACATTCAGGCTTTAAGCAGAGCCAAACTGTGCACCCCCAAACCCGCCCAAGCTGCACCCTTCAGCTGAAAGCCAAACCAAACCTGAAAGCTAGTTTGCAGACTTTGCCGCTAACCAAACCAAAGATTTTCCAGCAGCCCAGCAAACCTACTCTGAAAAAAAAGAAAATAATTGGACCTGTCTAAATTTTTTTAAGTGAAAATAAAAAACCTGAACTGGAACAAAAACAAAGCCTAAAAGTGCTCTCCAAATCAGACGGTTATTTTGCTTGGTTCAGGTATCTGGTATGTATAAGGTCAGAGTCTGTGTTAAACTGGAGAATTCAGCCAGAGAAGGCCTATTTCTTAGAATAGGAGCTGTCTTTCATGGGGTTAGGATGATTTTATTCATTCCGTCCTCCTAATATCTATGAGACAGGTTCCACTTTCATCCTTATTTTATGGAAGAGGAAACTGGGACACGGGGAGGTGACAGATGAAGTTGCCTGTGACTTGTCGAGCCGCCGGAGCTGGATCTGACAGCTCGGCCCACCTCCCTTCGTGACAGGGGCAGACGGGGAAGCTGCATAAGTCGGACAGGGCAAGAGGCTTCTCAGCGGAAACATTGGCACTGAGGACGCTTTCATCATATGTGGAATATGAAATGATATTTTTATTACCCACTCATTGATGTGGGCTTTTAAATGAGGCAGCTCAGGAAATAGCAGCTTATAATTTTGTAGCACATGTTTAAACAGATTTGGCACCTTGGAAGACCCCTCAGCTCTGGTGAGCAAGGCCCCAGGCCCCACTCTGGAGCTCCTGGAAACCTCGAGGGCGCTGCCTTCCTCTGCTCATCGCCCTCCCCTGCTGCGTCTCTGGCTCTCATTGCCTCCCTGCACCTGCTTCTCTGTAAGGAGGCTTAAGGAGGCTTGGTTTTATTTAGTGCTCCTGCTCAGTCGCGTCCAGTTCTTCGAGACTCCGTGGACTATAGCCCACCAGGCTCCTCTGTCCATGGGATTTTTCAGGCAAGAATATGAGTAGGTTGCCATTTCTTCTTCCAGGGGATCTTCCCAACCCAGGGATCGAACCCTTGTCTCCTGCATTGGCAGATGGTTTCTTTACTGCTGAGCCATCAGGAAAGCCCATGGAGGCCTAGTGTTTGCTTTGGGCAATGCTCTTGAGAACTCCCTGGCTGTGTCCAGCAGTCTCTGGATCCTTTCTGGGCCATGGAGCCCCTCCCAGGGGGCAGTTCAGGAGAGGTACCTAAACCTTTGGCCAGGTGGAGCCTCCAATAATACCCATCCCTGAGGAAATCAAAGCATGTGCCAGACTCTTGCAACTCCAAGGTCACACATACACCCCTGGGTGGTTGATAACAAGTATGCTTTATTAACCTTGAAGAAGGAGAGAGGATTCCTTGGAGAGGTAGATGGTTAAGGGTGAGCAGAATCATTCCTGTGCATGAGTCAAGACCTCTAGAAACACCTGGGTGAGGAGGGTAAGGTCCTCCACTCACATAAATAGGGACTTGGAACCATCGAACATTGGACATTAATGTTGGCGGGTCTGTATTGGTGAGTATGGGCTAAATTGTAACGATTAGACCCAAACCATGCTTCACTGGTGGCTCGGGTGGCAAAGAATCTTCCTGCAATTCAGGAGACCCAGGTTCGATCCTTGGAGAAGGGAGTGTCAACCCACTCCAGTATTCTTGCCTAGAGAATTCTATGGACAGAGGGGCCTGGCAGGACACAGTCCGTAGGGTCACAAAGAGTCAGACATGACTAAGTGACTAACACATACTGTCTCAGGGTTTCCCAGGTGGCTAAGAAGGCAAAGAATCTGCCTGCAATGTGGGAGGCCCAAGTTTATCCCTGGGTCAGGAAAATCCTTTGGAGAAAGAAATAGCAACCCACTCTAGTATTCTTGCCTGGAGAACTTCATGGACAGAGGAGCCTGGTGGGCTATAGTCCATGGGGTCACAAAGAGTCAGACATGACTGATTGACTAACACTTCTTTCACCCATACTGTCTCAACACAATACAAGCTTATTTCTTTTTTTAAATGAAAATTCTTTCTCCTTAAATTTGACTCATCATTGCTTTATTTACTTATTTATTGGCCACTTGGCAGGTGGGATCTTGCCAAGATTGAACCATACCCTCTGCAATGGAAGCTTGAAGTCTTAACTGCTGGACCACTAGGCAAGTCCCCACGCTGATTTCTTGATCACTTAAATACAACTGTTCAGAAAGGCAGTGTGATTCTCTTCCATGTCCTTCAGGGGCCCAGGCTCCTTCTGTCTCATGGAAGGAGAAAACTATGGTGAATCATACAAGGAAGACTTTACGATCAGGCCCGAAAGTGTGAGGCCTCACTTCCTCTGAATTGCATGGGCCAAAACTCAACCAAATGACACATCTTCCCTGTGAAGCAAGCTGGAAAATGGGTCTAGCTGTGTCCTGGGAGAAGGAGAGAAAGGACTTTGCTGAGCAGCTACATCTTGCAGAGACCTCCTGCAACCATTAGAAAGTTGCTTTATAAAGAATCAAGGGAAAACAAAAGGAGATCAAGAGAGAAAGAGGCTTAAAAATCATTACTGACCACAATGAACTAAACAAATGTGAAATTACAGGTTAAAATAACTAGCCTAATCTAAAGAATCCATCTAATCTATCCTGAGAAAGTAGTCTTAAATCTTTCATGCAAAATTTGTTAATCATGGTGTAATGGTGTGTGATAATTGACTATGAGAGATAAAATTCACAATCATAGGGGAAAGATAAGCTGAATCCACCCCTTTAATCATGATATTCTTGGTGACAGTAACATTTTTTAGGGTAAATGGAAAAAAAAAAAAAAAGGACAGAAAGTTGTATATGCAGTATAGTGGCTGCTGTGTAATACTATGCGAAAAAAAAAAAAAAACCCTGCACAGAGGAAAGGTGAGAATAAATGCAGCAGAATGATAGACAAAATGGTTTTCTTTAGCTTTTGTGTATTTATTTATTTGCAGCATGCAGGATCTTCAGTTGCAGCATGTAGAATCTAATTCCCCAACCAGGGACTGAACCCAGGCCCTCTGCACTCAGAGTGCAGTCTCTTAGCCCCTGAACCACGAGGGAAGTCCCACGAGTTTGGATAAGGGCTCTAGGAGATTTGTTCCCCAAAGATCTTAGTTTTCTGTAGTGTTTAAAAGTGTCCAAGAGAGCGTATATTGTTTTATAATGGGGAGCGGTCATAGGGGAAAGAGTCAAATGCCCTGTTGGCTCCCTGCTCCTCATTTGTCCTAGGTCAGCCTTCCTCCCATCCTGTCTTTCTCTCCTTCACGCTCCAGAGGGTTGATCCAGATTGGACAACACGGCCCTGTTCCCCCACGTGCAGTGGAGCATACATGCTTCCCAATTCACTTACCAGTGACCAGCCAGGTCCCAGGACCTGATTGCCCACTAGCAGGAAAGAGCAGAGAAGCCCTCACTCATAAGACCACCGTGGCAGGGGCTCCTGGACTAGGAGGGTCCAGGGTTACAGTGGTTTCCATTGAGAGTACATGTTCACCAGCCCCAGCTCTGTTCTCATCAGCCCCTCTTCAGCAGTGCCGTCCTCACTGGGGACAGCAGTTAATGTATGTGTCATGCGTTGATGTTGTGTGTTCATGCATACAGGTGTGCATGCAAACACATCCTTGTGCTAAGAAGTATCAAAGACTAAACAGAAATTAAGATCAGCAGCCAGAAAACTTTCCTATTTTCTATTCTAGTTAGTGGCTGACTTCCATCAAGGTCTTGGGGCTTTGGATCATTATTATTTGCTATGAACAAATAAGAGAATTCCTTTAAGCTGAGACTCAAAGGAAGTAGGAAGAACCAGTGATGTGTGTCTGAGAGGGCTTCGGATGGAAGGAGAGGGGTGTAGCTGGGTCCCAGGGAAGCCAGGGTGAAGCACAGAGGGGAAGTCTTCCCAGCAGAAGCTGGATCATACAAGGTTTAACCATCACAGTGAGAAGTTTGGATTTAATTCTAACTACAATGGGAAGCCACTAAGCAATTTTGTGCAGAGAAATGCATAAAATGCATCATGATCTGAATTATGTTTTGAGAAGAGAAGCAGCCCCTGGGGCAGCTGTGTGGAGGGTGCATTGGCGCAAAGGCAGGCAGAACAGCCGGTGGAGATGGTGGAGGCCATCTTGGAGGGGATTGAGGTTGTCCAAGCATAAGATGCTGGTGACCTGGAGGATTCAAGAACACTGGGGGTCTGGGAGTTACACTTCTGGGGCTTCCTTGATAGACTGGATCTGAGGAATGAGCAAGAGGGAACAATCAAGGAGGAATCTGAGGGACTTCCTTGGAAGTTCAGTGGTTAAGAATCCACCTTCCAATGCAGGAGAGGTAGGTTCAATCCCTGGTTGGGGAACCGAGATCTCACATGTCAAGAGGCAACTAAGCTCTTGGACTGCAACTACTAAGCCCAAGCACTGAAAAAAAGGCCTAATGCAGCCCCCCAAAATGAAACAAAATGAAGTATATGAGAGAATGTGCATCAGATCAGATCAGATCAGTCACTCAGTCGTGTCCAACTCTTTGTGACCCCATGAATCGCAGCACGCCAGGCCTCCCTGTCCATCACCAACTCCAGGAGGTCACTCAGACTCACTTCCATCGAGTCACTGATGCCATCCAGCCATCTCATCCTCTGTCGTCCCCTTCTCCTCTTGCCCCCAATCCCTCCCAGCATCAGAGTCTTTTCCAATGTAGGTTATGACAAAAAAAAAAAAAAAACTCTTAGATAAAAAGGTAAGACAGTAGCAGAAAGCAGAGTCCCAGTTTAGATGTGTTCAGTGTGAACTAATCAATTGATGAAAAGCAGAGACATGACTTTGCCAACAAAGGTTCGCTAGTCAAGGCTATAGTTTTTCCTGTGGTCATGTTGGATATGAGAGTTGGACTGTGAAGAAGGCTGAGCACCGAAGAATTGATGCTTTTGAACTGTGGTGTTGGAGAAGACTCTTGAGAGTCCCTTGGACTGCAAGGAGATCCAACCAGTCTATTCTGAAGGAGATCAGCCCTGGGATTTCTTTGGAAGGAATGATGCTAAAGCTGAAACTCCAGTACTTTGGCCACCTCATGTGAAGAGTTGACTCATTGGAAAAGACTGATGCTGGGAGGGATTGGGGGCAGGAGGAGAAGGGGACGACAGAGGATGAGATGGCTGGATGGCATCACTGACTCGATGGAAGTGAGTCTGAGTGACCTCCGGGAGTTGGTGATGGACAGGGAGGCCTGGCATGCTGCGATTCATGGGGTCACAAAGAGTCGGACACGACTGAGCAATTGATCTGATCTGACATTCTAGGAAGGACCATACTTGGGCCTGTGAAGGAGTGTCTAAAATTTTCAGTAGAATGTTAACTTTAGGACAGATTCTGAGTGATCCTCCAGGCACTTTTCATTCTGCCATCCTTTCCAAAATATCACGTCCCAAACTGGAAAACAGGCTTCTCCTCTGATGAAGGTGGTGTGGTGGCAGTAGTCACAGACTCAGGTGGGGTTGGGAGAGACTCACCTGAATATTCATTGGAAGGACTGATGCTGAAGCACCAATACTCTGGCCACCTGATGGGAAGAGCCGACTCACTGGAAAAGACATTGATGCTGGGAAAGATTGAGGGCAGAAGGAGAAAGGGATGACAGAGGATGAGATGGTTGGATGGCATCACTGACTCAATGGACATGAGTTTGAGCGAACTCCAGGAGATGGTGAGGAACAGGGAAGCCTGGCTTGCTACAGTCCATGGGGTCGCAGAGTTGGATACGACTGAGTGACTGAACAACACCCTGGAGGACTGGAGACCCAAGAGGGCAATATCTTCTCTTGAGGATATGGGACCAGCACGGCCCCTCTTGTAGGAAGAGCGAGGGCTGGCCCAGGGACCACTGCTGGGCCGAGTCATTGTCTCTAACTCCACTCCCAGTTTTGAGCCCAACAAAACCCCAAATGCATTTGGGCCCCAAACTCCTTTCCTTTAGCATGGACGTCAATACATATTTCAAGGAAATCTGTAACTGATTTGTGAGCAATCTGCCTGCCCTGGAGCAACTTTGTCACAAAATATAGTATATTCGCATTCTTGCTGAAACCACTGATGTGTCCGCCCCCGCCCCCGCCCCCCAGCACACTCCCAATCCCACCAATCACGGTCTCTTTCCACACGTGTAACGGCTGCAGATCGGATGCCAAACTCAGCAACTGGCTATCTCCAAAATGATTTCCATCTCCCACGGGGCCATGTGCTGCGGGGGCGTTGTTAGGAGAAGGTATACTGTAAATTAGAACAGCTTATTTTCAGAAGCCATGTCTTAGAAACTTGATAGCAGCTCTGGTCCTTGATAACCATGCTCCTCGGAGGTCTGCAGGCACGGCCTCTGTAGACCCTGGGTTGGAGGCGCCCAGATGAGCCAGTCGGATCCCTCATGTGGCTTGAACCCCTTTCCTTGTATCTGGGCTCATGGAAACCCCAAATGCTACCCGTCATCACCCCCTTCCCTCTGGGTTGAAATTCTGTGTATTTCAGATAAATGTTATCCATCTGTTTCTGATTCATTTACCCCAACTCATCATGCTATTTGTTTTGCAAGAGATATTCAACAACTAAGAAGTTATTTTCAAATTCTTCCTAGGCAAAGAAGAGCCTCTGATCTCATCAAAGCACCGGAATCCCTAAAACAGTCGGGAGAGGAGCTGAGATGGTGAGAATAGAGGTTCAGACCCTGACTGTGTGCCTAACCCCTGGTCTTACTAAATCCCAGTCATCGAGGAATCAGGAGGGGACCGGCTCATGCGGAGTTCCGGGCTGCATTCCTGGGAGGCAGGGTCAGGAGTGCAGAGGGAGACAGCAGAGAGGTCCCAAGTGACCACCCAGGAGTTACGTGCTAAAGGCACCAGAGGTGCAGGGGCGGCAGAGGGGGGTGAGGGGCTCCTAGAAGGTGGGATGGTACCAGCTAAGGGTGATTCATGGAGACCCCCAACCTCGATCCCACAGGACAAAAGATGATATGGGATGGTTCCTCAAATTATGACAAATACCTTGCCTTATTTCAGAAAGGGCTGGAGGCTGCTCATAATAACCAGTCCAGAGGCCACCATAGAGGCCACCACTGTTTACTCACTTCACCTTCCTTCTTCCTTGGAACCCTAGGGGTAGGTGTTTTTAACCCCCGTTTTACAGATGTGAAAACTGAGGGTCTAGGAGGTTAGATTGCTTTTTGAGCATTAAAAAAGAAAGCAAAATTCTCCCAAGTCAGGAGAAGATCTCTGCCTGGCCATGCCCCTCCTCAGTGGCCATACCTCATGGGCCCCCAGAGCATGGTGAAGAGCAAGTGAGGAAGGCAACCCCACGAGGAAGGAGGCACACTGCCCCTCGGAGGGACAGAAGCAGGAGCCCAGCCACTCTGAAGGGCACTGGCTTGTGGCTTGTCATTTCCACGATGTTAACAGGGTTTTTGTGGCCATCTGCCCCTCCCACCAAGGGCCCCGACCTTCTGCTGCCCCTCTGCCTCTGGCTGTGGTCACCGCCAAGGGGACGAGGGTCCGGCAGCCGTCACCACCAGCGTGTCTGCCAGGCTGGGGCTGAGACTCAGGGAAACACCAAAGCAGGCAGAAGCGGGCACCATCTGGGAACAATTAGAGGCTGACTTTTATCCTGAGGCCTCTATAAACCATCCATCAGGGAGGCCAGGAGGGAAAAAAAAAAACAACACAAACTTCTTTCCCTTTTTATTTATTTATTCTCTGTTTTGTTTATAGTGACAGTGGTCAGTTTCCCTGAAAGGAAATCACTAAAAATTACAGGGTGTTTGGTTGGACTTTTTAAAAATTAATTTCCTCTATTTTTGCATGAATTTGATTTGTTCTCGTTCCCTCCCCCTAACTCATGCTTAGTGAAAAATCTCTTTTGATTTGTTCTTAATGTGGAAAATGTTGGCAGTTCCACATGGCGATTGGAAAAAGTCCGAGCAGCACAAACCAGGTGGAGCTTTCGGCTGGCTTCCCTGGGCAGGGAGATGGTCTCACCGAGATCTTTGCCCCAGTTCAGCCCTAAGGTCCTTTTGGTTCAGCTCATTGCCCAGAGGGTCTGCTGTGTTTCTCCTGCTCTCACAGCTCCCTCCTTTCTCTTTCTAGTTAAATTGTCTTTCCAAAAGAGTTTCCCCTCTTAAAGATCCACTTCTCCTGCACTGCTACTGCTAAGTCACTTCAGTCGTGTCTGACTCTGTGAGATCCCATAGACACAGCCCACCAGGCTCCCCCCATCCCTGGGATTCTCCAGGCAAGAACACTGGAGTGGGTTGCCATTTCCTTCTCCAATGCATGAAAATGAAAAGTGAAAGTGAAGTCACTCAGTAGCCTCCGACTCCTAGCGACCCCATGGACTGCAGCCTACCAGGCTCCTCTGTCCATGGGATTTGCCAGGCAAGAGTACTGGAGTGGGTTGCCATTGCCTTCTCCCACTTCTCCTGCAAGGTATCCCCAAACTGGAAATTCACTCTTCTACATTTAGCTCAAGATGCTGCTTCCTGAGATGGGATGGCTTCTATGGGCCCAAAGTGAAAGGTCTTCAGGATTCAAAACAGATCTGCCCCTTACTCCATCACAAAGACAAATCTCCTGGATGTTGGACATCAAAGGATGCAGTGGCCTCTGGGGCAGAAGTTCCTGAGGGAAGTTCAGAAAAGCCTGGTTCCATACCTAGTTCTGCCATTTCCTGACTGAGTGACCATAGACAGGTCATTTTACCTCTCAAAGCTTCAATTTCCTTAAGGATGGTCATCATCATCTTTGTTATTACTGTACCTTCTGTGTGTGGAGGTCATCCTGTGCCAACTCAGCATAAAGCACTTTACTCACTTCACCTCCCTTCTTCCTTATAACAACCCTAAGCATAGGTGTTTTTAATCTCCATTTTACAGACCTAAAAACGGAGAGTCTAGGAGGTTAGATTGCTTTTTGAGCATTAAAATTTGAGACTCAAATTTAGATGGCCTGATTCTAAAGCAAAGGCTCATGACCACCACTGTTTCCTTCTGCCCAATAATAAGATTGCTCTTGGTCGTGACCCCATTCTACGTGTCTTCTGTGGCTTAAGTCCATTAGCCCTCACTAAGCCTTTTGAGACAGACCACCAGGAGGGGGTGGGACCAGGACCTGAATGTGGGCAGCGAGGCCAGAGGGCACACACCCAGCACAGCACTAACAGTCATGGATGGAAAATGTGTCACTTGGATTGTCATTTAAAAAAACAAGGATGGTCAAGCCTGAGCAGCAGCCAGGAGTCCATTTCTGCAGGCACCAAAGAGCCCTGTCATACGATCTTCTGCAGAGGACAGTTTAATCCAGGTACTCACATGACCCTGGTTCTCAACTCTCGCATGGAAGCTCCTTCCTTGGCACCCACACCACATCTACACCGTGGTGGCATGTATACAATGCATACCGTGACCCCCACCATCCAGCATTGTCCCAGCCAGGTCAAGGAGTGGGGGATCTTATTTTAGGTCCCAGGTTTTACTAGGGTGTCTGTATTATGTCCCTGAGATGGACCAGAGTTCCAAGCAAGCTAGATAAAAATAAATTACCACCCAGAACACCAAAGACAATGAAAATATAACAAAAACAACTAGAAAGGAAATACCTTTAAAGAAATAACAGACTGATGGTAGACTTCCTTAAGCAACAATAAAGGCTAGAAAACATGCAATAATATCCTAAACCTGTTGATGGGAAATAATTCCACCTAAAATTCTGTGTACAGAAAAGCTATCATTCAAGGAGGTAAAATAGAGATTTTTCCGATAATCCAGAGATTAGGAGAATTTTATAACTCAGAGACCCTCACGCAAAGATCTAAGAACAGAAATAGTTTTAGAATTTGTTAGAGACTCCAGGCGCAGAGCATCACACCCAGTTCACAGCACCTGCCATTGGCACATATACAAGGTCTAGCCCCTGGTCCACTGACTCCCCATTGCTTGCCCCCAACTCATTCTCCCCGGAGACAACTCTCTAACGTGTTTCATGTGCATCCATGCATTTGTGTGCACACTTCTAAATGCACAGTACTGTATTTAAGCATGCAAATATTTATTTATATAAATAATGTGGTCTGAGAAGCTCATTCTGTTTCCCAGCATTTGCCCCCATTAAACACCATGTTGTTAAGACATAGCCGTACCATACTATTCTTATCTGCTATACAGTACTTCAGAGCATGTGTCCATCCATTTTACTTGTCTGCACCAAGGTTACCTCCACCTCCTGCTTCCATGACAATCTGAGGTGAACATTCTCGTACATATTCCCTTGTGGACTTGGAGGATGAGTTCCCTGGGGACACAGGCAGGAGTGGGACCGCTGAGACATGGGGCGTAAACACACTTCACGGCTAAGTGTTGCTGGTTTTCTTCCAGCATGAGTATGCCTATCCACACTTCCACCAGGAGTCCATGCAACTTTGGCATCAACCAGCTCTTCACTTTTGACATCCTAGGGTGTGTAAAGTGATACACTATTATTGATTCAATTTGAATTTCTCTAATTTCTGATGTTTGAGCATTCCCTACCCACTATGTTTCTTTAGTCATTTGGGTCTCCCTTTCCTGTAAATTGCTCCTTTACATCTTTGGCCTATTTTTTTTCTACTTGGGTTTCCTTTGTAATACATATTGATGCTGGGTCAGGCAAGTCTCTATTTTGTTCATCTTTTGTTGACATAATTATCTGTAGACATCTCTATCTCCAAGAAAATTTTGGAATACATATATTGAGTTTTTTAAAAATACAACAAAATTTTATATATTATGATCATATTTAATTTATAGATCATTTGGAAGAGATATTTCAACCTTGTAATATTATGCCATCCCAACCAAGCGTATGGAGTAATGTTCCCAGTTATTTAGATTTTCTTTGGTATCTCTTAAAAGAACTTTAACTTTCTTCCATTGCATATTTTTTAAATTAAGTCTTGGATACTTCAATTTTTCTGTTAGTAACAATCATATTTAATCTTCTCTTATATTTTAGTTGTCTATTAGCATAAAATGCTAGTTGATTTTTTTTGTAAGTTAAACTTTTATCTAGCAACTTTGCGAACCATCCTTATCAGTTTTGTGTGCTGATTTTTATTTTTATTTTTTCTCATAAAGATAGCTGTTTTTTCACTGCTAATCTTTATGGCTTTTCTTACTGTTGACTTGTTCCACTGTGCATATTTTTTGGGTGGGTGGGGGTACTTGCAGTTTTTTTCCATACTTTGCTAAGTCACAGCACCAATAGTGGGATCCCTGTTTTGTTCCAGTGTTAAAGGGGATCGCTAAAGTTTCTTCATTAAATATGATGTTTACTATAGCTATTGGATGTATGTGACATTTATCAGGTTGAGGGAGTACCCATCCCTTTCTAGTTTATAAGAGGTTATCTTCATTTTTTCAGGCTACTATAACAGAAGAGCATAGACTGGGTGGCTTATGAAAAACGGAAGTATATTTCTCACAGTTCTGAAGGCTGGAAATTCAACAATAGGGTGCCAGTGCAACCGGGGTCTGGTTAAGACCTTCTTCCGGATTGCAGGTGGCTGACTTCTCACCTTGTCCTCCAGCCATGGAAGGGGCAAGTGGTCTCCACCACGTCCTGTACTTGCCCTGGTTTTCCAGGCTTCTCGGACCTGCTGTGGGTCCCCAGACAGTGGGGGAGGATGGAGAGAGCAAAGCAGGAAGCTGTTCTTACCTTTCCTGAGAAAGCAATGTTTTTTTCTGGAAGAGGGAAGCCCTCCCAGGCCACTGCCTGCTGCACTCTGAAGTATATCCCCAGGCTGATAAGGGAGAGATGCAAACTGCTTCCTCTGAGAGGCTGTGAACTTTAAACGGGAGGTAAGCATGTTATCCTGCACATGTATGCTGCTCTACAGAAAAGACAGACCCAGAAGTCACAGGTCTAACTTTCATTGGAATATATATGAGACCTTCAGTTCAGCCAGTTCCCTGGCAGTTGAAAGGTTAGGACTCCATGCTTTCACTTTCACTCCCTTGGGCGTGAGTTCAATCCCTGGTCGGGGAACTAAGATCCTGTAAGCCACGTGGCATGGCCAAAAAATAATAATGATAATTAACTTTAAAAGTTAATTACCTTAAAAAAATAAAAAATAAATGAGACCTTCATCATCTCCTGGTGGAAAATAACATATTTTTCTCCTGATTTTCTCTGATACCCCCAGGGGCCCCAGCTTTCCCAGGACTGGGTTCCTTGACCCTGTGGAGATCACCTTTCAGAAAAGACAGGAAGAGCTTTGGAAGCTGGAGGGGGTCACGGCAGGAAAACCAACTCCCAGTGTGTCTTCTCCAGGAGAAGAATCTGCAGTCAGTCTCAGCAAAAGCAGCCACGTAGAGCGACACGTGTAATAGGGCCACTGAGCACGGTCAAGGGAGCACTAAGTATCAAGATCTCAGGTGAGTAACTGACCGACCTGATAGGCAAACCTATGGTGCCCTTTCTATAGATGGTGCAAGCACAGCTCTGCAAGGTTAAATAACTCGCCCCAGGTCGTACCGTTTGCTGTACACGGAAGGGCCTGGAGATGTAAACCAGCCTGTTTCACTACCTTTCTGAAGCTTTTACATGACTTGAGAGAATTGTGCAGACATCTCAGAAGAGAGGGCACCAGAAAGGAAGTCCTCCAAGCTGGAGTCGCCTCCCCCTTCTGCCCCCTGACTGGCTGTGGGCCTCTCTGAACCGCTGTTTCTTCATCTATCCAATAAGCAGGCTGAGTAGATGACTTTTAAAGGCCCTTCCAACCATGCTTTTAGGGCCAAAAAAACATCACACACTATTTCACACTAAATTCCAGCAAATTCCTCACTCCCAGAACCAAGCGGCTCACATGGAAGAGCCTCCAATTAACAGCTTTGTGGGTCTGGGGTGTGGACCAACGACCTCTCGAGCAAACAAACCAAAAAAACCATCCCACAGGCAAAGACCACCAACGTGCTCTCCAAACCTGGGTTCTGAGTGGCTGGCCCTGATGGAAATCTGCAATTAGCTGTTTTAATCCCTAAAATAGCTTTGCTACTGTTGTACATAGTCACGTAAGAAAAGGAAAAACCAGGGGCCGCCCCAGTTGGGCCAGGGGGAGTTGGAGGCTCAGGGCTCCGAGCTCCAACCTTCTCCTCGAGTTGTGTGTGGTTGCAGATAATGTTCTGATTTCCAGCGAGCTGACAGCTGGGATGAACGGCTGCTCAACCCGATTAGATATGCCTCGGCCACAGACTCTGGGGCCACAGACAACCGCTCATTTGAAATGCATGCCACTGGCACCCGACGGAAAGAATAAAGGCTGGCCTCAAACAGACAACACATTCTTGGATGCAAACCTTATGGTTTCAACACAGCTAAAAAGGTTTATAACTGCCTGGGGTTCCTTTTCACTGAATATTCTTTGTTGAAGAGTGTTTAGAACAACTTGTAACTTTAGCGCTTTCCTGTAATTGTAGCTTGTCATTTAGGACTTGGTGGTATGTGAGGAACCCAGGAGGTGGAGGGGGGCGGGGGGTGGAGAGCCAAGAGCTACTCAGTTCCTGCGTTTGGTCCCCTCTATGTGTCCCTTAGGGCCATGGGGGGAGCTCCCGACCGTCCGATCAGGACCCTGGTGGAGCCAAGTGGCCCTGCTGTCTTCCTGCTCCTTTCTGGACTGCACAGCATCTATTCTAATGCCAACTGCAGTCACTGCCCAGAGGGCGACCTCCTCACTGATGCGCTGACCCCCAGCACGAGCCTCTGGAAGCATCTCTAGGAGCCATGGCAGCCTCCAGAGTAGCCCCAGGGATGATGGGAGGGGTCAGAGGGACTTTTCCATTTAAACATAAGCAGAAGGTATTTTGGCCTGAGCACACACTGCTGGCCTGGAATTAAGGACTACATCTCTTTTGAACTCTCCCTGGAAGGACTAGCTTTTTCTTCTGCCCATCTCTCCCGGAAGCACTGTGGCCCTGTGTAAAGCAGAGGCACATGTCACACCCACAGGAACAGCAGGGAATCTGTTCTTCACAAACCACATTTCTGAGCCAAGAACACACACTGAGACATATCGATCATCCTTCTACGCTTTGAAAAATTTTTTTAAGAACTGGAGACTACTCAAATACTAACTATAAACCATGAATCCTAAATCTTTCTGTTTGCTTCTCTGCAAACCATAGACTTTTTAAAAAATTTATATTTATTTATTTTTGGCTGTGCTGAATCTTTGTTGCTGCTCAAGGGCTTTCTCTAGTCGCAGCGAGTGGGGGCTACTCTCCATTTGTGGGGCTCAGGCTTCTCACTACTGTGGCATTAGCTGTTGCGCAGCAAGGCTCTAGGACACATGGGCTTCAGTTGTTGTGCCTTGCAGTCTCTTGAGCATGGCTTCAGTAGCTGCAGCACTTGGGCATAGTTGCTCTGCGGCATGTGGTGTATCCTCCTGGACCAGGGATCGAGCCTGTGTCCCTGGCATTGGCAAGTGGATTCCAAACCAGTGAACCACCAGGGAAGCCCTGCAAACATGGACTTTTGTAAAAGTCTTTTATCAGGGCCTCCCTTCCTCCCCTTTTGCCATAGTGATTTTGCTCTCTCTCTGCCTTGGGTGGAGATGGCAATGGCACCCCTCTTCAGTACTTTTGCCTGGAAAATCCAATGGGTGGAGGAGCCTGGTAGGCTGCAGTCCGTGGGGTCGCGAAGAGTCGGACACGACTAAGCGACTTTACTTTCACTTTTCACTTTCATGCATTGGAGAATAAAATGGCAACCCACTCC
This sequence comes from Tragelaphus eurycerus, assembly GCA_935064755.1. NCBI lineage: Eukaryota > Metazoa > Chordata > Mammalia > Artiodactyla > Bovidae > Tragelaphus > Tragelaphus eurycerus. The sequence goes on along the minus strand of CAKXYN010000027.1, from coordinate 19,865,792 downwards.
AGTGTCCTTGCCTGGAGAATCCCAGGGACGGGGGAGCCTGATGGGCTGCTGTCTATGGGGTCGCACAGAGTCGGACACGACTGAAGCAATTTAGCACCAGCAGCAGCAGCTACCTTGGATGTGAATCCTTCTCAGTTGAGCTTCTGTTTCGTCATCACGTAATTGGAATAATATGAGGAGCTCCTTGCAGTGAGTGCAGACCATGTGGCAGACGACCTGACTTACACGACAGGTGAGTGAACCTAAACTATTGTTATTTTTTTAATATTTATGTTTTAATTAATTTATTTGGCTGTACCAGGTCTTAGTTGTGACATGCAGGATTTTTTTCTTTAAAGCTGCCACATGTGGAATCTAGTTCCCTGACCAGGGATCGAACCCAAGCTCCCTGCATTGGGAGCACAGAGTCTTAGCCACTGGACCACCAGGGAAGTCCCTGAACTATCATTACTATCATCAATAATCCATCCTCAACATGATCATCAACTTTGACTTTGCTTGAACATCGCTTTCTGAATTTAAGCTCTCCCCATGGAGGCAGCATTCTGCTCAGTCCTGTCATTGTTCTGGTACTTGCCTTATTTCCTTCATTAGAGTCAACTTTATTGCAGGAACTGGATCTAATTCATCTGTGCGTTTCACGCCAGGCCTCTCACACGGTGCACTAGTTGCACGTCAGCACCTTGCCCAAAACCCTCCAAGGTGCTCCAGAGCCGTCTGAGTGGGGTCCAGGCTCCTATCTTGATGTCTAAGGGTGAAGACCCTCAGACACCAACCGTGCCTTGAATTCCCACCTCACACATTCGTTCATGCTCTTCACATTGCTTAGAACCCCTTCCCACCTCAGCTGCTTGAACTTATTCATCCCTCCAAGCTCAGCTTAAATCACACATTCTGGGGACAACAGATGGGCTTCCTTCTGTCTTTCATCTCAGATCAGATTTTAGTCTAGTCCAGGGCTCAGCAAATTGCTTCTGTTAAGGGCCAGATAAAAAATATCTTTGTGTTGCAACTACATGCATGCATGAGAAATCACTTCAGTCGTGTCCGACTCTGTGAGATCCTATGGACTGTAGCTGCCAGGCTCCTCTGTCCATGGGATTCTCCAGACAAGAATATTGGAGTGGGTTATCACACCCTCTATGTAACTTTGCGAAAAGAATATATGCATAAATTGGCATGGCTGTGTTTCAGTGAAACTTATAAAAACTGGTGGCAGGCCAGATTAGGACTTCAGGCTGAAGTTTGTCAGTCTCTGCCCTGGTCTTTCGTGGTGTTTATCACAGACTGCCTTTAAATTATGTGCATTTGAGGTCACAGATCCTTCCAACTGCTAGAATAAAAATCCCTTGAGGGCAAGAATATTATTCTTCTGTTGCCATCGCTCAAAACAGGAACATAGAAATTACTTATTCGATAATTGAGAATAGGCAAGAGAGCCTCCAGCAGAACCTTCCCAGTGCAAAGGTGTAGAGAGATTAAGCACAGGGTATTTGGGGCTGAATTGCGTCCCCTAGAGTTCATGTGTTAAAGTCTTAACCCCCAGTGCCTCAGAGCGTGACTGGATTTGAAGATGGGGCCTTTAAAGAAGCAATTAAGTTCAAATGAGGCTGTCGGGGTTGGCCCTGGTCCAATGGTGTCATTGTAAGAAGAGGAAGTTTGGACACACAAACAAACTCCAGGGATGAGCATACACAAAAAGACGACCACGTGTAGACACAGGAAGGGAGAAGGCGATGGCACTCCACTCCAGTACTCTTGCCTGGAAACTCCCATGGATGGAGGAGCCAGGTGGGCTGCAGTCCACGGGGTCGTGAAGAGTCAGACACGACTGAGTGACTTCCCTTTCACTTTTCACTTTCATGCATCAGAGAAGGAAATGGCAACCCACTCCAGTGTTCTTGCCTGGAGAAGCCCAGGGACAGGGGAGCCTGGTGGGCTGCCGTCTATGGGGTCGCACAGAGTCGGACACGACTGAAGCGACTTAGCAGCAGCAGCAGACACAGGAAGAAGGCAACTGTCTGCAAGCCAAGGAGAGAGGCCTCAGGAGAAACCAGACCTGCCAACACCTTGATCTTGGACTTCCGGCCTCCAGAATTGTGAGAAAAATAAATAAATTCTTGTTGCTTAAGCCACCCAGTCTGCGGTATTTTGTTATGGCAGCCCTAGCAAAAGACACAAAGGCCAATTAGAAAAACAGAGAGGGAAAGCCCAGTAAATGTTAATGATTTCAAATATTTTGCCTGTTATTTCTCAACATTATAGCTTTCTGAGGACATTAGGGTTGTATTCTGTTGGGAGGTGAGAGTAGGGGCAAGAATGGATTCCGTTTTCAAGTCCGGGGTTTCAAGTTTGTAGCTCCAGGCTTGCATTTCTAATACTGTCAAACCCTGATGATTCTGACGAGGGCTGTCCATGCCTGTTTCCCCACAGTTTTCCAGAAACATTTCTTGCTTGTCCACTCAAACTTAATCAGTGAAATACCTGCCATTTCTCATGGACTTTTGAAGGGTTGTGTTTGCTTTGTAGAGTTTTAGGAAAGCATTTGATTTTGCTCCCCTTGTAAAAACTCTAGTTGGAAGAAATCATTTTATTTCCCCCTCTAGGTTTATTTTGTTTAGCTAAAGCCATTAGAAAGAGCTTCAGTTTTACATTTTTCTTGTCTGCTTGCAAAGTGTGTTGCCATGGTGGTTGAATTTCAATGGTTTGGATTGTTTTGAATGACTCCTGTGTTTTTGTTCCCAGTTCCTCAAATACTGGGTTGCTATCTTAGGTAACCAGGTGAATGAGTTAATTAGTAATAGGCATTTTCACTAAGTATAGGTTTAAAAGTCTATTTTGAAGTTGCAAATCTGATGTTCCCGTAGATAGAAGACAATTTGTGTACCAAGAGACCCAGTGGCCAGTATTTCCTCTCTGGAGCAACTGACTTTGAGACCTCCCAAAAGTCAAATCTTTGGGGCCCATCCTGGGTCAATATAGGTCAATAACCAAAACTACTTGGAAGGTTGTACTGCCCTGGAAAATGTTGTCATAGGAAGTTTCCACTTGACTAGTGTAATGTTGAAGCGGTCTTGCAGATTTCTGGACATCATTACATTTTCTAGACAGTCCTCTGGAGCTAGTTCCTATTTTTGTTGTCATCATCCCCATTCTACAGATAAAGAAACTAAGGCTCAAAGAGGTTGTCAAAAGCTGTCTTAGATGTCAGTTCTCTTTTGTGATTGTCCCTTGTCAATCAAAGCTTGCAGTGGGGGACCTGGTTTCTTTCACTCCTTGATGTTCACCCTTGGTACCTTGTAATATTAGAAATAGCCTTGGGCGTTTCAATTCTCACTAGTGCTTGTAATTTACCAAAATCCTTAGCTGAGGGGTTTCAGGGATCCGTGACAAAAAGGCAGTATGGGAGAAACGATTTTGACCTCAAATTTTCCTAAAGGCATTCCTAAAATCACACTACAATGGTGGCAGTTAATCCTGTCCACCCAACTCACCCCATAAACCTGTTCCTTTGTCAGACAAACATGCCCTGAAGTGCACTCCCTTCCCTAATAAAACTCGGTTTGAGATGGATGAGGAGGGAGGGTCCCTGGGGGAGGCTCTCCTCCCCGGGTGGAGGTGCTCTCTCGCTGGCCAAAGCAGAAGGCCATCTCCTGAAGCGGGTGTGCAGGAAACAGCAGTTGACGTTGATCCCTAAGAGGAAGGTAAGTTCTGAACGATGAGGGTCAAGCCTGGAAGAGGTACGAACTCCTGCCCACCAGGAGATTTCTTCCCTCCTTTTCATCAGTTTTAGGGTGTCTGGAGTTCAGTTTTGCTGAAGAAACCAAGTCTTTATGCACACACATCAGATTAAGAGAACAGCCTCTGACTTCTTGCTGTGGAAAGAGACTTCTGCCTTAAGCATTCATTCCGAGTTGGCACTGTTCCCTTATCAACTTGGAAAGCTGCCCCAGCCTGACAAGGTCCCTCAACTGACAGCGTCCCGCGGCTCTGGCCCGGATTCCAGCTCCCGCCCCCAGTGGCCTTCACACCTGCGGCTCCCTGATTTAATGAGGGCTGTCGGGGATTATCAAGTCATGAACTCGCTTGCATCCGCCAGACTCTCATGAATGAGGCATTTTGTTCAGCTACCTCTCGTTTCGTGTTTCTTGGAGCCAAGGCAAAGGGAAAAGGCAGTAAGTGAGCAGCTATTTTGGGCCAAAGTTCTAATATTTGAATATTGCATGATGAAATAGTGGGTCTATCAAGTCTGGGTGTTTTTTTTTTTGGTAACTTTCTTTTCTCTCTTCCTTCCACCTCGCTCCCCACCTTGGCTGGGCCTTCTCAGCCCTTCGATGCCCTTGCTGGGTGGGTTGGTATATCTCTGTAGCCAGTGCGTCCCAGTTCAGTAACTGAAATGGAGAACATCTGCCCGGCAAAGCCCGCAATGAATGATCACCGGAAGTGGACCTGCAAAAGTGGGGCCACGGGCCAACATCTGCGCTCCCTGAGCCAGGGCGGATTTCGAGTCCGACCCACTCCGAATCCTTCTTGATCCAAGTTAATTTTCTGTGGGAAATCCGATGGGGAAAGGCCTTGTAATTTAGGGGTGTTTTGAGACTTAAACAAACAACACTGGTCAATAGCAGAAGGAGAAGATGGTGGTTTGGATATTCAGTGGCTTTTGGTTGACAATATTTTGATCATGAAGTGTTAGAGAAATTTTCTGTATGAGGCCCTCCTCCCAGGAGAAGGCTGAGAACACAACAGGGCCAGCTTTTGGCCTCAGACAGGATTATCCTTATTACAGTAATAATTGCCATTATTAACAATTATAGGAAATTATTCTTCGCCTGTTTTCTAGCCGTTAGCACTCAGCTGCCATTGGAGAAGAGATTACAATGTTGATTCTCATTATCCTTCTACACCTCCTAGCTGCGGGCCCCAAAGTGCCTTGAGTGGGAGTTTATAACTCATAGGATTCTTTCACAGGCAGAAGGAAAATCCTATCTTAGTTTCAAACTTTTCTCCAGCTTTAACATTATTTTTCCATCTATACCGAGCAAGTAGTTCTTTCTTAAAATACACCAGCCTCTGGAACCTCTGAGAGGATCTGTAGACTGAAAGACACATGAAAATGGAAAACAAAAGGTAATATGCTTGGAGGTTCACAGGTGAGAGGTCAAGGGGGGCAAGGAACCTTTGTCCAGTTGGCGATTACTAACACAGGATTGGAGTAAGAAAGTGGCTCTTTGTGGCTACTGAACTGGCTCCACCGCAAACCATGGGAACATTCAACCTAGAGGTCCTTTGAAAGCTGAAAACATCAATCCTGGACTCTGGGGTCCTCCTCCGACCAGCAGAGGTTGTTGGCTACGACGTATGTCATATCACGTCTGATGCTAGATTGCCCCGAGGGAGCTGCCCACCCCGCCACTCCCATTCTCTATCCAGCAGAGGCCTTGGCACTTGGCTCCATAGCCAGGGCCGTGCGTCCGGGGGAAGGATGAGTGTGGCCGTGCACAGCTGCACGTTGTGTCTGAGGTTTCTTGTGATTGCTGTGGATGGAGTGGCGTTGACTGTGGTGTTCTGTAACCAAGATTAGTCGGCCATTCCGGAAATTGAGGGTAAAAATAGCTGCAGAGTCGCCAACCCCCACGGATGCCACTTCGGGAGAGAGGAATGGTGGCTGGAAAGTGCTGAGTGTCATGATCTCTGCTTCCGTCCGGTGGTGGGAGGTTCTCAGAATAAGAAGCTCTGGCCCTTGGATTTCCCCCAAAGGGTTTCTCCGTGCTTCGCGGCCTGCTGAGTCAGTGGAGTAGGGTTCGGGTGAACTTTCAAGGAGGGATGTTGGGTTTTGAGAGAGGGGGCGTGTGGAACAGCCATGTGGGGCTGAGCAGGGGGTGGAGTGGGGGGATGGTAACCACTGAGGGCGCCCACTGGTCATGTCGACCTCCTGTGGCCCCAATATCCTGTCATGGAGGATTCATGCCCACCCAACAATCTTCCAAAGTAGATCCCTCAGACCCAAAGCCTCTTCCTGCTCTGTTGGTCTTGCCTCTTGCCAACTCTGCCTCCAGACATGGACATCTGTTGACTAACATCCTCACCCAGCTTCTTTCCCTTCTGTCCTCCAAGAAATCTGGTTAAATGCCAAGTTCATGGTCCAGTTCCCATCCTTTCGGTACAATCCAATACGCTCTCCATTTGATCCTTCTTTTAAAAAATATTTATTTGACTGCACCAGCTCTTAGCTGTGGCGTGTAGGATCCCCTGTCTTTACTGTAACACACAGGATCTTTAGTTGCAGCATGTGAAATCTAATTCCCTGACCAGGGATTGAACTCAGCCCCCTTGCTTTGGGAACACAAGAGTCTCAGTCACTGGACCTCAAGGAAGTCCCTCCAATTGATCTTAACCCTGAATCCCTCTGTACCATATTCTCCACATTTTCCTGGGAAATGTTCATTGCAAAACAGTACTCTGTGACCCCCTGAGAAATGGAAAACAGAAGGCTTTTACTCATGGCCCACAGAAAAGCTGCACTAACTTGGACTGAGGAGACCATGTGTTTGAACTAAATAGGAATCTACATTCTAGAATATCCCTTGGAGAGGGAAGTCCTATTATTTGAAGCTCATGGAATAATTTCTACTAAGCTTACTAAAGTTGAGGTGGTATCAGCCCTTTGATCTCCTGCTTTGATATCCAATTTGATGGGAATAATTCTAATTGCTAAGTTGATCTTTCAAATTAAAGGGATTTTTTTTTAAGGGAGTGTGTTCTAAAATAGTTGACTGATGCTTAAGTTTTTCCAACCTTGCCAAACCCCATTCATCCCTCTCATCACTGTGCTCATGTACAGCTTGATTTTTTTTCACTAAAAAAAATTTTTTTAATGTAATGTTTGCGTGTGTGTGTGTGTGTGTGTGAGAGAGAGAGAGAGAGTGTGTATGTGTATGAACACTTAGATGCTTGTGTCTGGTCTGGACTGTGAGCTTCTTTTGAAAGGGAAAGATTCATTGGGTTTTGTATCTCCAATGCACTTATGAAATGTTTATTCAATTGGAAAGGATTACATGGATTAAAGGTTCTTTGGGGAAATTCTGTTTACATTATTAATTTGCTTGGCAAGTTCTTTCTAGATAGCAATAAGATACAGTTCCTTGCCAGCCTTTGTCCAAATTTAAAATTCCCTTAATGAAGCTCCATCATCTTTCTGTGAGTCTGTGGCTTGATGTCACCAATCAGGTCTTTATTTCTTCTCCAAGTGTTTCTGGGAGGACTGCAGGCTAGCTCCATTGCCTGAAACGTGAGGTCCATAGGCCCAGAGTCAGGCATTTGGCCTGCTGGGTCCCCTCAAACTCATAAGCCCCGTCCTGTGCACTTGACCCAAGTCAGCCATTGCACACTTGGTCTCAGAGGGCATACTGAAGTTGGAAGGGCCCACCTGGTACCCATGGAGGGGATTGGTGTTCTGTGCACTTTGCACCAGACCCAGATGGTACAAATCCTGGCTCCAGAACTTTCTAAGTGTGTGGCCTTGGTCAGCTCAGTTATTCTCACTGATACTCAGTCTCCTTTTCTGTAAAATGAAAAAACGAATGCCTTACTGAGCACCAAAGAATTGATGCTTTTGAACTGTGGTGTTGGAGAAGACTTTTGAGAGTCCCTTGAACTGCAAGGAGATCCAACCAGTCCATCCTAAAGGAGATCAGTCCTGAGGGTACATTGAAAGGACTGATGTTGAAGCTGAAACTCCAATACTTTGGCCACCTGATGTGAAGAGCTGACTCATTTGAAAAGACCCTGATGCTGGGAAAGATTGAGGGCAGGAGGAGAAGGGGATGACAGAGGATGAGATGGTTGGATGGCATCACTGACTCAATGGACATGAGTTTGGGTGAACTCCAGGAGTTGGTGATGGACAGGGAGGCCTGGCATGCTGCAGTCCCTAGGGTCACAAAGAGTCGGACATGACTGAGCAACTGAACTGAACTGAACTGAATGCTTTACCTGTAAGAATGCTGAAATAATTGTGAATAAGGATCCAAAGTGGCTACTGCAAATGCTTGGTAGCTACGCATGGAAGGGAAATCTTTTAAAGATGTGTCACACCATCTTTAAAAGCCAGAGGCTGTATCTGGTTGTCAAGAGGGAAGAAGTCAGGGGAAAAAAGCTGTTGTATTAAGTGTGAATTGAGTGCTCACTCTGAACCAAGCATTATGCTACACATTTTATGTGGAACATTCTATTTAATTCTCACAACTCCCTTTTTTCGGATTTATTGAGGTATAATAAAATTGTGAGATATTTAAAGTGTACATTGAGATGATTTGATATATATACATTGTGAAAGGATTCCTCCCATCTAGTTAATTAACGCATCCATTACTGTTTGTTTGTTTGTTTTTTAATTTAGGGGTTGAGAACATTTAAGTCCTACTCTCTAGCAAATTTCAATTATATAATCAGTGTTATCAACTACAGCCAGCATGTTACACATTATTCATCATACAGCTGAAAATTTGTACCCTTTTATCAACCTCTCCCTATTTCCTTCACCCCCATTCCCTGGCGATCACTTCTACTCTCTGTTTCTGTGAATTTGACTTAGAAAAAAAAAAATTCTAGGAACTTCCCTGGTGGCCCAGTGGTTAAGACTTGGCCATCGAATGCAGGGGGCATGGGTTCCATCCCTGGTCAGGGAGTGAAGATCCCACAGGCCTCTCAGCCAAAAAACCAAAACATAAAGCAGAAGCAATATAGTAATCAATTCAATAAAGACTTTAAATATGGTCCACATCAAAGAATAAAATAAAAAATTCCACATGTAAGTGATCCCCTGCAATATTTGTCCTTCTGTCTGACATTCCATTTAGCGTGATGCCCTCAAGATCCATCCATGTTGCTATAAACGTTAGGACTCACAGCTCCCATTTTACAGCTTAAAAAACCAAAGCTCAGTAACATGTCCAAGTTCACCCAGACAGATAAGTCAGGTCTGCTGCTGCTAAGTCACTTCAGTCTGTGGGCTGCGACCCCACAGATGGCAGCCCACCAGGCTCCCCCGTCCCTGGGATTCTCCAAGCAAGAACACTGGAGTGGGTTGCCATTTCCTTCTCCAATGCATGAAAATGAAAATTGAAAGTGAAGTCGCTCAGTCGTGTCCGACTCTTCGCGACCCCATGGACTGCAGCCCACCAGGCTCCTCCATCCATGGGATTTTTCTAGGCAAGTGTACTGAAGCGGGTGCTATCGCCTTCTCCGTAAGTCAGGTCAACCCCAGATAAAAGGCGGATACTGCTCCCTGGGTTGCAGGAGGTCTCATAGCCTCAGCGGGACCCTTGAGATGACCCCTTGTGCGAGCTCCATAGCTGGGGTCCACCTCGGGGCAGGCACACGTGCTTTTATAGGCACCTCGTGTAAAAGGAAAAACAAGCAAACAGGGGTGGTGAGAGGTGACTGGAATCACCCTTCCCACGAGGAGAGAGAGGCCTACAAAGGTGGAAGGAAAGCTCTGTCCCTTCCTGTGACTGGTTAGGACAGATCTAGGACCAACCCAGCCCTTCCACCTGGGGATCAGCCAAGCGAGAAGGACCCAGCCCGCTTCTCCGGATCCACAGTATCCTTTTCCTGACTCACGCCTGACGAGCTTATTGGGTGGAGGCTGGAGGAGGAAAACTGACAAAACCAGTGATAAAAAAAAAAAAACTGGATTGGAACATTTATTCGTTCAGGACCAACTCTAAACCGCACTTCACCTGCCAAGGCTTAATCGTCATCCCATGGCAGAGTCCCTCCTTAGTCACTGTCTGCCTCTCCAGAGGGACTTGTAAGACAATTACAAGAATTCAGCGATAATCTCTGCCTATTTACATCTTTCCATTTTTATTTCACGGGTTTTCCAGCATTTGCTCTCATTAAACATCCAACCCCAAAGCCAGCCGAAAGGGCTTGTCAGCATGTTCTGTTACTGTCTCCTTCTGCCTGATTCTATTACTCGAGTGGAAGTCCCAGGGTTTTGTGTTAGCTTCAGAAAGATCAAAAGGGAAAGGTTAGGCCCTTGGAAAGGAGCAATCATGAGGACCTGAGAAAGAACTGGGTTACTAGCTCCATGGTCTTGTATGTTGGAGATGGAACATTGAAGCCAGGAAGGGGCTGCCTGCTGGGCAGAGGGGACCTGCACCCCGGGGGCATTACCCAATGGTGCTGTCCACTGAGGTCTGGGGAAAGGCCAAGTCTGGTGTGAAAGTCACCATTCAGAATAGCTGGGCCATTGGCACACTTAGAGAACGGAAGTTAGAACACAGCTTCCATAGGGCGGCCTCTTAGATCCTCTACCTCAGTCCTCTCTAGCAAGCGCTTACAGCACCACGCATGCACAAACACACATGTACCAATTCACATGCACACACAATGTACACACACGCACACATGCCCCCCCCCCCCCCACTCTGTCTCTGCATAAAGAGAGAATGCTTGGAAATTCTTTCAGAGAGGAGTTCTGGGATGACAAGGACTTAAAGATACTGCTTCTTTGAAAGGCTGTCCCGTCCCTTCTGAGGTTAGAATTTGGTTGGGACTGAGGGGAGTAGTCAGAGCTATGCGTTATGGGAGACCCATGAGGATCACCCATGAGGACCGCTGAACACCATAAAGGTGTTCTTCTTCCTTATCCCTGAAGACCACCTGCTCTTCTGCTGGTGTTTCACCACCTTGGTCCTTTCTACACATCTCTGGAAGGATTGAATCCTGGTTGAGAGGGGTCTAATTTTTCCTCTTGGGTAGTAGTTCATTTCATTTTAGTTCAGTTCAGTTCAGTTCAGTTGCTCAGTCATGTCTGACTCTGCAACCCCATGAATCACAGCACGCCAGGCCTCCCTGTCCATCACCACCTCCTGGAGTTCACTCAAACTCATGTCCATTGAGTCGGTGATGCCATCCAGCCATCTCATCCTCTGTCCTCCCCTTCTCTTCCTGCCCCCGATTCCTCCCAGCCTCAGGGTCTTTTCCAGTGAGTCAACTCTTTGCATGAGGTGACCAAAGTACTGGAGTTTCAGCTTCAGCATCAGTCCTTCCAATGAACACCCAGGACTGGTCTCCTTTAGGAGGGACTGGTTGGGTAGTAGTAGTAGTAGTGAAAATCACTTACTCGTGTCCAACTCTTGTGACCCCATGGACTGTAGCCCGCCAGGTTCCTCTGTCCATGGGATTTCCCCAGGCAAGAATACTGGAGTGGGTTGCCATTTCCTTCTCCAGGGGATCTTCCCAATCCAGGAATCAAACCCATGTCTCCTGCATTGCATGCAGATTCTTCACTGACTGAGCTACAAGGGAAGCCCTTTCCTCTTGGGTGCCACATACCATATCCTGACTCTGCCTTTCATAGTTTTAGCAAAATATATCCTCTGCAAAAGTAATTGTAATTAAGGAGTATATCCCAGGCTAGGGTAGTAGATAGGATGGAGGCTATGCAAGCTGCTGGAACCAGGAGCCTAACTGGACTGAAGGCTATTTGTCTTGTGACAGCCTGGAGGTGGAGGGTCCAGGCCAGCAGGCAAGCTCTGCTCTACACGGTCACTTGACTTCCAGGTTCCTTCTGTCTTGTTGCTTTGCTCTGCCATCCTCTGGAGAGTTGTCTTCATCCAGGTGGTCAGAGCTCTTACTCATAGGGAACAAGGCAACTTATTGTCATAGTAGAAGTGGGAGGACAATTTATTTTCAAGTAAGCAAGTGATGCAGAAGTTACACACCTCAGTTCTGCTCATATTCTACCAAAGAACTTAGTTACGTGGCCACATCTAGCTGCAAGGGAGGCTGAGAAATGTGGTTCCTAATAAGATGAAGGTCTACTGCCGAGGTTAAGGTTTTATATGGACATGTACATATGGGCTGTTCATTGACAGCACGAGCTGGTGAGAGTTCATTCTTCCAAAGATGACTCTGAGACACTCCTAGTGTGTGTGCATGCAAAGTCACTTTAGTCGCGTCTGACTCTTTGTGACCCTATGGACCATAGCCTGCCAGTCAGGCTTCTCTGTCCATTGGATTCTCCAGGGAAGAATACTGCAGTGGGTTGCCATGCCTCGTCCAGGGGATCTTTCTGAACCCTCGTCTCTGGCATCTAACTGCATTGATAGGCAGTTTCTTTATCACTAGTACCACCTGCCATCCCTATCTATCTATCTGTCCATCAATAAGTCATCTGTCTACCTATCTACCATCAGTCAATCATCGGTCACCTATTTATCTATTAATCATCTACCTATCACCTATCAGTCCAACATCTATCTATCTATGTATCATCGATCAATCCATCTATCCTCTATTTGTCTATCAATCAATTATCTGTCTTTTATCTATCTATCAATATCATCATCTTCACTGAGGATATAATGGAAAGCTTGGTAGGAAGACAGACGAGGGATTAAAACATCAAACAAACTGACCATTTGTTCATTCATTCAACAAACATTTATTGAGCTCCTACTACAAGCCAGGTGCTGTCCTGGGCACTGAGATATACAGACATGAAAAGCATGTTTATGACTCTGAGTAAACTTGTCTGTGGTTTCTAAACTTGCCAATTCACCCAAACTCTCTGAGAGACAGGTGAACTTGTTTTTAAACAGACCTCAAATGATGCTTCTTAGCCATCTCTGTTTAATTGAAGGGTACCCTAAGATTGAAGCTAATTAAAAACAATTACTATTTGCAACTACTTATCTTCTTAATCACCTACAACAACAACAGTTGGGAATTAAATTGAATGCTGATGTCAATGTGATTATAACCGTCAGCTGTAATCCTGAATTTTCAATTCTCAAGTCCATCAAAATGGCACCCCTGTGCTCATTTATGGGCTGTATAATACACCAATGTTATAAAATTGAACTTTAAAAGTAGTGTTTCTGGTTATTTCATTTTCTTTTGACCAAACTGCTGAAAAAAGTTAAAGACCAGTGGAATCAAGCTTCTTGATTCTTCCAGTGCAGAGACTTGCTAGCCCCCTGATTTTCTGTGATGCCTTATAGGGTTGGGATGTGATGTGGGACCACTGGCAGGCAAAACATCATAAAACACCAGGAAGAGGTCAGAAAGATGGGTAACTTGGTGGTTTGTCAAGAGCCCCAACTGAGAACAGTGAGTGGGTGAATTAGGTTTCCCTCACTGCCTTTCGGGTGCAGAAATGCACTGTGTAGGAGTTACAAGTCTGACCCAGCTTGGAAAACCCCTGGGTCAGAGACCTCCATGTCCTCCAGCTGCCAGGCTGTGTCGAAGGAAAATGATTTTCCTCTCAAAAATGTGCTTTCAACCCCCACAGCTGTCTTGCATGTGGGCCGTAGCAAGGGCCTGAGCCACCCCTCACCTGCCAGGCACCCCTAGGGTAACCATCAAGAGAGTCTGGCCTAAAGCAGCCAAGGAGCGCAACGCCAACAGATGGTCTAGAGTTGAAGTGGGTTTGCCTGGTTTCCATATTCAGTTCTGTTCAGTTCAGTTCAGTCACTCAGTCATGTCTGACTCTTTGTGACCCCATGAATCACAGCACGCCAGGCCTCCCTGTCCATCACCAACTCCCAGAGTTCACTCAAACTTACATCCATTGAGTCGGTGATGCCATCCAGCCATCTCATCCTCTGTTGTCCCCTTCTCCTCCTGCCCCCAATCCCTCCCAGCATCAGAGTCTTTTCCAATGAGTCAACTCTTTGCATGAGGTGGCCAAAGTACTGGAGCTTCAGCTTTAGCATCATTCCTTCCAAAGAAATCCCAGGGCTGATCTCCTTTAGGATGGACTGGTTGGATCTCCTCGCAGTCCAAGGGACTCTCAAGAGTCTTCTCCAACACCACAGTTCAAAAGCATCAATTCTTCAGCGCTCAGCTTTCTTCACAGTCCAACTCTCACATCCATACATGACCACTGGAAAAACCATAGTCTTAACTAGACTGACCTTTGTTGGCAAAGTAATGTCTCTGCTTTTGAATATGCTATCTAGGTTGGTCATAACTTTTCTTCCAAAGAATAAGTGTCTTTTAATTTCATGGCAGCAGTCACCATCTGCAGTGATTTTGAAGCCCCCCAAAATAAAGTCTGACACTGTTGCCACTGTTTCCCCATCTATTTCCCATGAAGTAATGGGACCAGATGCCATGATCTTCGTTTTCTGAATGTTGAGCTTTAAGCCAACTTTTTCACTCTCCTCTTTCACTTTGATCAAGAGGCTTTTTAGTTCCTCTTCACTTTTTGCCATAAGGGTGATGTCATCTGCATATCTGAGGTTATTGATATTTCTCCCAGCAATCTTGATTCCAGCTTGTGCTTCTTCCAGCCCAGCATTTCTCATGATGTACTCTGCATAGAAATTAAATAAGCAGGGTGACAATATACAGCCTTGACATACTCCTTTTTCTATTTGGAACCAGTCTGTTGTTCCATGTCCAGTTCTAACAGTTGCTTCCTGACCTGCATACAGGTTTCTCAAGAGGCAGGTCAGGTGGTTTGGTATTCCAATCTCTTTCAGAATTTTCTACAGTTTATTGTGATCTACACAGTCAAAGGCTTTGGCTTAGTCAATAAAGCAGAAATAGATGTTTTTCTGGAACTCTCTTGCTTTTTCAATATTATCCACCTTCAAATCCCAGAGGAATGTGATGACTGCCAGGCACAGCTTCTGGGCTCCAAGAGGAGGAGAGGACGTGTCCAGGGCCACTCGGTGAGTTAGTAGTTTTGTCAACATCCTGCTTCCTGTTCTCCCCAATGTGACAGTCGTCTCAGTCAACACAAAGGTGCCCTTGGCTTAATAAGGAGGAGTCACAATGACAGACCCCACTGCCAAAGCTCCGTGGCATTTCAGTCCTGTGCATTCGGTGCCCTGTCCCCTGCCAGCAATCTTACCGAGTAGACAGAACAGGGATGAGCACCAGCCTTCAGAGGAGTTGGGTGAACATTGAGGGGATAAAACCCTGAGCACCAGCACCCTTGCAACTCGTGCACTATCTGTGATTCGAACCAGATTGTCTGGCCCCATTCAGCAGGCTCCCTGCTCCACTGCTTGGCAAGCTGCCACCTCCCTGGGTCCTGACTGGCTCATTTGCAAATAAGAGAGAGAAGAAAAATAAAAAAAACAGTGACAGTGTCTAAAGACATCTCCAACCCTAAGGGTCACAATCAAGGTGCAGCGAGATCCCCCTGCACAAGGCACATAGGTTCCTTTGTCCCAGCTCATCACCAGGCAGCATCTGGGGTCTCATCTCATCTCTTTCAAGGAAGAAAAAGAGAACTGAGGAAGAAAGAGTAGCTGATGGCTGTGCTAAGAACCCCACAAGTATCATCTCTCTTGATTCTCCCAACTGCATCCTAAGGCACATGTGATGGTCCCCCTTTTATGAAATCCGAGGCTCAGGGAAGTTAAGCAGTGCTGAGAGTCATACAACTTGTAAGCAGCCAAACTGGAATCTGGACCTAGATCAGTCGGAATTAATGAGTTTTCAAGGCTTAGTCCTCCTGGGTCTAGTATGCAGTAGGTGCTCAATAAGTGTGCTGAGTCCGGTACACAGTAGGTGCTCAAAGAGTATGCGGAGTAAATGAATGGATGGAGTGAGAACAGACAAGGCTGAGGAGCGAGATGTGCATCGGTGGTCCCTGGTGGTTCCTGGTGCAGGGTGGTTCCTGGTGCTGTGGTCCTTATTATGAGGACAAGGATGCTGTGGTCCTGGGGAAGACGGGGGAGGGTGTGACAGCCAGGCCGCCACCACAAACAGGGGGCACGTTTCTGGAACAGGGGACACGGCTAAGAAGGCGGCTGTTTTCCTCTGCTCCCGTCCTCCACGCCCACCAAGCCAGGCAGTCACGTTCATGTGCTTGGTTGTCACCTGGGAGCGGAGGTGATGCCTTGTCCCCCTGACCACTTCCCTCCCCTGAGAGAGGAGTCACGCATGCCCAGCAGAGTCACGCTGGGGAGCTCACTGCCCCACTGCCCATGTCTGCCTTTCTTTCCAGAGGTGATGTAAGAACTAGCAACCTGAGGAGAGAAGCCCTGGCCCACCTCCGAGGGGGTTTGATGCCAGGGCTGGGCGCCGACAGCAGGCTCAGCCAAGACGCATCTCCAAACCACAGGCCTGGGCCGCCCTGCCTGAACTGTCTCCGAGCCTCCTCGTGGGGCGGCCGCTGTCTGTCCCCACGGTTCCTGAAGAGCCGACAGCTTCTTCGTGCTTGGGAGTCACAGGAGGATTATGACTGCCGGCCCCCTCCTATTACCCCCTCCAGCTGCCCAGGCCCCCTGGAGAATCCCTTCCCAGTGTGCGAGGATGTCATCATCACAGCCACATTAAAGCAACTTGTAAGCGACATTCTCAGAACGGGAGCATGACTGATGTGTGTGTGGGGTGGGGGAGCAGGGAGGAGGGAGGCTTTAAGTCATAAATACATGAAATACCTCTCTCCAGCCTCCCAGGGTAGGAGACAGAGTTGAAGCAATGTGTGAACTCTCCTTAGGGTCCTGTCCTCCTCTTGGTCCTGGCTGTGATGAGCTTTTCATTTCTCGAGATCCCCTGTTCCCGACACTCCAGCACGAAGGAATCCCTGTGGGGTCCGGGAGTGGCCATCAGGAAAGGAATAGCTGGAGACACACACACACAGCACAGCCAGCGTGCCTGCACCCCCGGGCACACCCCCTCCTTGCCCTAGTGCCCCCTGCTCTGCCCACGCCTCCTGCACTGTGTGTGCATCAGAAGCTTCCATGTGTCAGGAGCCCTCGTCACTCAGACACTTCCTCAGACCTGGCAAGTCTGGTGGAGCCTATGCTACAGACAAGCCTCCAGTGTGCGCTGTCTCCGGGGAGGCCAAGGTGGGCCAATGTCCCTCCAGGTCGCACTCCAGGATTGTGGGGTGTTCCCCATGAGCTGGTGGGGCTCGGAGCCAACCCAACAAGAAGCTGGAGTGAGGTTCCCATCTGACAGAGCAGGCGGCATCCCCGTGGCCCATGACAGCTCTCCCAGACTTGGAACATGGGTCTCCCAGGAGGAGCAAGGTGGTGAGGCAGAGTATCACCGATTTTGAGGTGTTTTCATTCCTAGAGACCTAGGGAGCAGATTCTCTTAGGGGCCCTCTCGCTGCCATCCCAGGAGGCCTGCTGCCCCTACAGCCATGCACACTCTCAGGACATGCTCAGTTGTGCCCTACTCTTGGTAACCTTATAGACAATACAGTCCATGGAATTCTCCAGGCCAGAATACTGGAGTGGGTAGCCGTTCCCTTCTCCAGGGGATCTTCGCAGGTCTCCCACGTTGCAGGCAGATTCCCCCAGCTGAGCCACTAGGGAAGCCCAAGAATACTGAAGTGGGTAGCCTATTCCTTCTCCAACAGATGTTCCCGACCCAGGAATCAAACCGGGGTCTCTTGCATTACAGGCAGATTCTTTACCAACTGAGCCACCAGGGAAGCCCATTCCTAGAGACCTTAGGGAGCAGATTCTCTCCAGGTCCACTCTCTGCCATCCCAGGAGACCTGCTGCCCCTACAGCCACCTACGGTACCCTGGGCTTGAAGTCCAGGGTCTCCATTTCCAGCGAAGATGGTGAGTCCATTTCTATCCCTTGCGACCTATGCCTGGAAAAAAACATGGATCCTGTTCCCTTGACTGTTTCCTATATTTTATGAAAAACTGTGGTTATGAGTCAACACCGGACAATGACTAAAAGAAACTGGAATATTGCTTTGTAAAAAAAAAAAAAAAAAAAGTATGGATTGTATTATTTAAGCTTCCCTGGTGGTTCAGACGGTAACGAATCCATCCGCAACGTGGGAGATTGCATTCAACCCCTGGGTTGGGAAGATCCCCTGAAGGAAGACATAGCAACCCACTCCAGAATTCTTGTCTGGAGAATCCCATGGATAGAGGAGCCTGGTGGGCTACAGTCCATGGGGTCACAAAGAGTCAGACACGACTGAGGGACTAAGGACATGCACTCCCCTACTTAACTTGGCTTCTACCATCTATCGTTCATTATTATATTAGGAACACCCTCTAATATGGGATGGGATGGTTATGGTAGATGCCTGGACACTATTAAAAATATACAACCAGTCATTATATATTACAACTGTAGTGCTCACTGTTATGCATTTTACATCTCTATTATTGAAAATATCATATGAAATCATTCATTGGAATATCATATTTAATTAATTGGCCTCATCTTTTTAGTTTTGCTCACCATCAACCCAAATATTATTTGGTTATACTTCAGGATTCGATCAGTTGAAAGAACATAAACATTCATTATATTTTTCACTTTTTGTTGTCAAACAATAGATATTTTTCTTCCTTTTAAAAACAGTCTAACAGTTTTACTTTAAGAAACATCTAACACAAATAACAAATGTTGGTGAGGATGTGGGGAAAAGGGAACCCTTGTACACTGTTGATGAGAATGTACATTGGTGCAGCCATTTGGAAAACAGTATGGAGGCTTCTCAAGAAGCTAAAATCAAAACTACCATATGACCCAGCAATTCCACTTTTGGGTATATATCTGAGAAGAACAAAAACACTAATTCAAAAAGATACCTGCACCCCAACATTCATAGCAGTAATATTTGCAATTGCCAAGATAGGTAAGCAACCTAAGTGTCCATAAACAGATAAATAAATAAGGAAGATGTGGTATACGTATACAGTGGAACATTACTCAGTCATAAAAAAAAGAAGAAAATTTTGCCATTTGAAGCAACATAGATGGATTCTGAGGGCATTATGCTAAGTGAAATAAGTCAGACAAAGACAAACACACCATGATTGTATTATGTATTACTTATTTGTGGAATCTAAAATAATAGAACCAACTAGTGAAGATAACTGAAAAGAAGCAGACTCACAGAAAACAACCCAGTGATTACCATCGTGGGGGAGATAAAGAGGTGGGAGAGTGGGAGGTCCAAAGTATGGGGTGTAAGACAGGCTCAAGAATGTAATGTATAACATGGGGAATATAGCCAATATTTGTAATAACTGTAAAAGGAAAGTAACCTTTCAAGTGGTATAAAAGTAAAAATTTTAATTGTTGTTCTTTCACTCAGTCGTTTCTGACTTGGCAACCCCATGGACTGCAGCACACCAGGCTTCCCTGTCCATCACCAACTCCTGGAGCTTGCTCAAACTCATGTCCATTGAGTCGGTGATGCCATGCAACCATCTCATCCTCTGTCACCCCCTTCTCCTCCTCTGCCTTCTATCTTTCCCAGCATCCAGGTCTTTTCCAATGAGACAGCTCTTCATACCAGGTCCTTCCAAAGAAAAAAATAAATAATTTTTAAAAATCTAGTAGTTTTGCTTTCTCCCTTGGAATAGATACTCTCTTTTTTTGTTGCTTCAGATGGATACAAATCAGTTAGGGTCTCAGCAGCAAACAGATAGCATGTGCAAACTGGGTGATTGTGGGAGAGTTGAATGAAGCGACTCTTAGAAGCGGGGCCAAAAGAAGGAGTCCAGCACCCAAGAGCTGGTCACAGGGGGAGACACCCAGCCCAGGCCAGAGGAGGCGTGAGCAGACGCCAGCATCTCAGGAGAGAACTGGGCAGGAGTAGCAGCTGCTGGCCTTAGTGAGACTCCCCCTCCATCACCAACCCCTGCCTCCCCCAGGCCAGGAGGGAACCAGCTATGATCACCTGGACTCAGACCCTCCCTTTATCAGACCTCTTATTGATTCTCCAACTTGCCAAACCCCAGAGGTAGGCTGAGTACCCAGAAGCAGGATGAGCCCATCGGGTCAGCTTTGCCAAAACAGAGAGCAGAGCAGAGAAGAAAGGAGGATCTCTGGGGACAAACCAGAGGGTCACCCACTTCGTGACAGCTTCCGCTTTTCTCCCCTAGTTTCTTGTATTTATTTGAATATACTGTCCCCAAATTAACCATCACAGAAACTTTTTTTTTTCTTATAAAGTTCAAAAAAGAATTGGTAGGGGAATTCCCTCACAGTCCAGTGGTTAGGACTCTGGGCTTCCACAGTAGGGGGCAGGAGTTCAATCTCTGGATGATGAACTAAGATCCTGCAAGCCGAGTAGAGAGGCCAAATGTTGGCTTTTTTGTTAGGATATCACTTATTAAATCTGAATCTCTAAAAAATTATTTTCAAAATGTTCGACTATTGCTCTCCATAATTTCTCTTTAAAAATATCCAAATCTTGACACAATTTTCAACCTGCTTTTGTAGCTCTTAAACTGTAGGAGCCCCTCGAGGTCTCCTCCAGTTTTTATTTCCTAAATTCTAAGCTCTTTGAATGTATTATTCAATCCCTAACTGTATTTTTTTTGAAGAATAGAAGTTTATGGTAGAAAGATTTAAAGTGACCTATCTTACTTTCATCTTCCATTGCATCTTTCAAAGATAATTGAACACAGGGACTTACCAACTTAAATCAGACCAGAAATTCTCCTAAAATCTTGGTTGAAATATCACAAATTTCCATAGCATTATACTGGTACTCTGTATGAAATCCAATGAGATTTTCATATAACTGTTGTTCAGTGAAAAATTATTCTTCTCAAACACTGATGATAAGGTTAGATATATTACTTCAAGCATCACTATTTTCAGTTCCAAAAGATAGACAAAATCTATCAAACTATTTCAAAGTCTTAAATTTCACATATTTAAATAAATTTTAAACAATACTTCCGTGTGAAAGAGATAAAGCTTTGTTAACCATGACTGACATTTTACTGCTTTGATGCATAAGTTTTTCAAAAAGCAATTACATATTTTAGTAGGCAAATGTTTTATAACAAGCAGGACCATAAACTAGACTATAATAATATGACCTTATTGAAAATGCTGTTTCTGAAGTCTATTAGATATTTTACATCTGAAAGTTCTGGGTATATTTTAAATAACCACTTGATATTGCTGCTGCTGCTGCTAAGTCACTTCAGTCATGTCCGACTCTGTGCGACCCCATAGACACAGCCCACCAGGCTCCCCCGTCCCTGGGATTCTCCAGGCAAGAACACTGGAGTGGGTTGCCATTTCCTTCTCCAGTGCATGAAAGTGAAAAGTGAAAGTGAAGTCGCTCAGTTGTGTCCGACTCTTAAGGACCCCATGGACTGCAGCCCACCAGGCTCCTCCATCCATGGGATTTTCCAGGCAAGAGTACTGGAGTGGGGTGCCATTGCCTTCTCCCTTGATATTGCTACCAACTCTAATTAATAGTAATTTCTAATTTTTTGCTTCTTTATTGACAGTCATTGATAAACTTTTTTCCACAAATTTTGATGATTTCAAATGCTTTTTTTATATAAAATTGACCCCTAATAATCTACTTTCTTCCTCCCTGATGATCTCAAATTTTCTTTATTGGGATCTTAAACTTGAATGGAAGAGAATTTCCATTCTGATTATATGGTTAAGTGTTTAGCACTTTCAGTTTTTAATGGTGCAACTTCTGAGCACTGTTTACATCCCCCATTTCCAATACTAGCAAAATAAGCTAGTCACATTTTTGTTGAAACAAATTGTTCCCCACTCTAGCAATGTAAATTGTCTGCTTGATTTTGTATCAATATTTCAACAGTATTCATAAGACATTCTGTTTGGGTTTGTTGCATGGGGTTGGGAGATGTTCCAGGTTACAGCTGATGATTAATATCTTATCTTCTTTGTTTTCCTGCAGAGTCAGAAGATTCACATGTATGATATTTTTCAAAGGAGCATTAAAAAACTTATCTCAGCTTTGATGTGTTTTCATTCTGAGTCTTCAGGGTTTTGTTTGCTTTCAAGTGAGCACGTATCAGCAGAACCAGCAAGACAGTAAGACTGATTCAAAGAAAACTGGAGTGAGCAAACTATTTATACCAACTAATTTAGAAACATAAATGTTTAATAACCCACAGAGCGAAAAAACATTGTAACCTTTGGAGTTCTCTTTTCTGTAAGACAGAAACAGTTATATCTCCTCTGAACCAAATTCATTTACACTGCTATTGGACAAAAATCATTTGGGTCAATCTTAATTTTCTACAGGTTAACACTTGTCTTTATGGGTCTGTAAAATATTCTAAATCAACAGTAAGTGGTCTTTTTCCTATTGTCTTGCTCTATTTCCTTTTTTAAAATTACGTATCTGTTTGTTATTCATTTTTGGCTGTGCTGGGCCTTGGTTGCTGAGTGCAGACTTTGTCTAGTTGTGGTGCGTAGGCGTCTCATTGTGCTGGCTTCTCTTGTTATGGAGCATGGGCTGTAGGGTGTGTGGGCTCAATAGCTCTGCTACACGGACCAAGCTGCCCCTTGACATGTGAAATCTTCCAGGACCAGGGATCAAATCTATGTCCCCTGCAATGGCAGGCAGACTCTCAACCACTGGACCACCAGGGAAACCCTCTATTTCCTTTTTCAGTAAGAAACCTTAGCTGTGATTATAACCTGCTATTAGTTTTGTGAGTTTTAACAAACCAGCAAACTTGAAGATA
Source organism: Tragelaphus eurycerus (assembly GCA_935064755.1). NCBI lineage: Eukaryota > Metazoa > Chordata > Mammalia > Artiodactyla > Bovidae > Tragelaphus > Tragelaphus eurycerus. The sequence continues at coordinate 19,843,351 of CAKXYN010000027.1, read as the reverse complement.
GTCTTGAGAATTTAGCTGTTTAGAAAAATAAGAAAGTCTTGTAGTTTATTCTGTTTAAAAACAATCAAAAGCGTGGTGGGGGGGAAGCACAAAGTCATTCTAAAATATGAAATCTTTACTCTCTAGGTAAAGAAAAAAACTTTATATCGCGTCTTAAAAGCAGACTGGGTACTCCAAGACCAATTTGTCACCATGGTAGAAAGAAAACAAAATTCTGACTTTTGCATTAGTATTATATTTGCAGTAAATGCCTAACAGGTTTCTGTTTCTTAAAAAAATCTTATGAATAAGCTCATTAAACTTAGCCAGTGTTGGCAAAATTTTACATTTTACTTTTCATTGCCTATTTTGATACTCATTATTTGTAAGTATTATAATTCAAGGCAAATAAAATTCTCTTTTCACAAAGGTTCTACTAATTCCTCCATTCATAGAGGTCTTCTCCTTTCACCATCTTCTTTTATGTCTGGAACCATCAAACTCTGCATTTTAGGACAAAATTACTTTTTTTCCCTTAATAAGCAGAATCATCAACTTGCAAAATCATACATACTTCTCTTCATTATGACTCCTATATTAATCACCCATATAAATTAGAACTTTTTCCAAAGTGGGCTGGTTCTTTTTTATGATAAGACCTGAAAGAGTAGCTTTTGGGGGCAGGGTTGGGGGGATTTGTTTTGTTGTTGTTGTTTTGTCTGTTTGTATAGATTTCTGCCCCTGGTTTATATATAACAGATTATTCTGATTGTTAGGTAGACCTTGGCCTTGGAGTGATGAAAGAGACAAGTTCTATTTTAGAGTTCAGTTTGTTTGATTAAGAGATTCTAGATAAATCCCGTACATGCTGTAATGCTGGAAAGTTTGTCTAAGAAGCCCACATCCTGTGGATGCAAACCTGCCTGGACATGCCTGGGTTGAAGCAGCTTGAGAGGGCTTATTCAGATGAGAAACCAAGAAGCCTCTGGAAGGAATTCTCTGTAAAGTTCTATCTGAACATGCCTGAAGTAACAAGGCCCAGTCTGACAGTGATTTCCGAAGAGATGAAGTAGCTGGGCACCTCTTACGGTGTTAGCGAGGACTGAGCTCAGCTAAAAGTAACAGAAATCGTGAGTCAACGGTGACTAACATAAACTAAGGAGAATTTTTTTTCCCTCTCAAAACAAGAAGTCCAGAAAAAATATTTCCTAGTATTAGTTCAGGGGTTAAGGATTCCAAGGCCGAGGCTTCAGCAGTTTCCTTGGCCTTTCCCGGCTGGTCACAACATTGCTACTGAGCCGACAGCCACTAAGTTCAAATTATAACCAGAAAGTAGGAAATAGGAATAACGATCAAAGGAAAAGAGGCAATACTGGTATCAGAAAAGCAAAATGTTTCCTCCAAATCTCCAGTAGACTTTTGCTGTGGTTTATTAGTCCAAATGGGCTTCCCAGGTAGCTCAGTTGGGAAAGAATTCTCAATGCAGGAGATACGGGTCCGATCTAGGGTTGGGGAGATCCCCTGGAGAAGGGAAGGGCTACCCACTCCAGTATTCTGGCCTGGAGAAGTCCACGGACTGTATCGTCCATGGGGTCGCAAAGAGTCAGACACGACTGAGCAACTTTCACTTCATTTCTGCAAGGGAAGTGAGATACAAATGTATGTGCTTGGTGCAAAGACAATGGGTTATGACCAGAGGAGCAAGGAAATTCTTAAAATAATTAGAATGTGTGTAACTCAGATCATCCTCTCCTTTTCATGCTCCTTTACCCAAAACCTTCCAACACAGCCCTCTTACACGAGTTACCTGCACCCCAGACCGGAATTCCACAGAAAGGAGGTTGGGAGAGAAAAAGGATGGTGTCACTGGGTCAAGACTGGTCACCGTGGGGCTGTCAAGGGGAGAAAGGATGCTTGCTCACTTTAGTCCATCAGCACTCAGGACAGAGACTGGGCTGGGACAGGGGGTAGCAATCTGGGAGCTCCTGGCTAATGTCACCAGAAGAGCCGTGAGTGAAAAAGACATTGAGCCACCTCAGTCTCCACCTGAAACAGCAGCCTTGGAGCCAGAGACCCACTTTGTCAAGACACAAGATGTCACTGAGGGATTTCCCTGGTGGTCTAGGGGCTAAGATACTGTGATCCCGATGCAGGGGGCCAGAGTTCAATCCCTGATCACAGATCTACATCCTACAGGCTGCAACTAAGAGTCTGAATGCCGCTACTAAAGATCCCACATGGCGCAATGAAGATCAAAGATTTCACATGCCACAACTAAGACCCAGTACAGCCAAATAAGTAAATTTAAAAAAAAAAAAAGATGTCACCAAATGGCCAGGAGGACTGCAATAGAGGAGCTAGGGGAGAGACCTGGGACTGGGTTGTCACAGTTCTGAGCTACAGAAATATTACTTTATTACCATTACTGTAGCCGTACTGGCCCCTCCCCAAAGATAAGAATCAAACCTTCACCAGCCAAGTACCTGATCGTATGAAGCTCATTACACGCACAGCAATAAGTGGCTCCAGGCAGAAAACGAGATCCTGTGGACAGGAGGGATGAAAGTGGCAAGGGGTGAGTTCTGCCTCTCTCTTCCTGGTGCGGCCTGCGAGCAGCCAAGCTCCACTGTTGCTTTCTATGTTTTGAAAATACGAACATATTTAAAGAAGATTTGAGACAGACTTGGTTGGTGGTTGCAGAGATTTCCGCAGAAGGGCTCCAAGGAGCCAAAAGCATCACGGGCCCTGTCCTTTCCCCCAGAATGCTGGAATGGTCGTTACATGAGCTGCAGTTGACCTCAGCGGCTGGGGAGGTTTGCAGAACTTAAGTAGCTCTTTTTAGGTAATATGGAGTAAGTAAGACCAGTGGCTCTGGAGCCAAACCCTAAAGTGGATGTGAACTCGTCAGAGGAGCCAAAGCGGAGGTTTTTAGAACAAGGGTGATGTCACAACTGACTGGAGTTCACCTCAGCTGCTTGGCCCTCCGGTCACAAGCCTGTCATGGCTGGAGTCCAGCCTTGGCTCTGCAAGCCAGAGGGCGGGAGGGAGAGACGAGAAGGCGGAGGGGCAGGAACTGACACACAGGAACCTGAATAGAGCTTGGGCCTGGCCTCTTGGCTCCCATCCCCGGAGCCGCTGTTGATGGCCTTTGAGGGGTGACAGCTGTCCGCTGGAGAGGCAAGCCCAGAGGCGCAGTGGATCTGAAGGCTGTGGGTGGGGGGCGTCGCTGACTTCCGGCCGAGGAGCTCTCCCAGTCATCTCCCCAGGATGGACAGAGCTGGCGGTAGCCACCAAGGATGCTGCCATCGAGCTTGTGAGGAAAGGGCCAACCTCGGCTGAGGGCTCCCCTTCTCCTCCTGGGGAACTAGAAGGTGCCCCGCCTGACTCTTTCCGGAAAGATGTAGGACCCCCAGTGAATCCAGGTCTGCTGGCTCAGCCTGCCTCTCCAGAGTCAGGATAGCAGCTGACACACGATTGAGTTGCAGTGTAAGAAATCAAAGGAGAGGGGCCCCTTCCACACTGGGTGCCTATGGGCATCTGGGTGGGGTAGGGGTGGGCCCCACTGAAGGAAGGATTCCCTGCCAGTGCCCTCCAGGAGGCCTCTCAGCTGGTAGCATTTGGATTCTGCTTAAGAAAATGTAGACTGCTCCAGGCTTGACCTTCAGCAAACCACAGGATGACCCAGCGACCACAGCGCTGGGAGCAGAGCACAGGGACAAGTTGGATCAGAGAATGCTCATGGACTTGAAAGAGCAACCTGCCAAGCGGGGGGCCAGGCAGTGGGGCATAAATCCTGGCCCGGGGATGCTCAGAAGCTCCTGGGTCATGAGGGGCAGAGCCCACACTGGAGAATGAATGAGGGGCCCCGGCTGGATGTGGGGCTGCAGGCACAGGGAGGGGGTGGGACAGGCCCCCAGCAAACTCACTGCTTTTGTGAAAATCACTCTTTGACAGCTGGATGCACCACAGGTCTCTCCATTCAGCAAAAATTAAGCACCTACTGTGTGCAGAGCCTGGTCTTGATGTTGGGGAAGTAACCACGAGCAAAACGAAGTCCAAGAACAAACAATGTGGCTTCATGTGGGGGCGAGGAGACAGGGCCACAGTCAGAGCCTCAGAGCAGCCTTGTGCCACCCCTGGGTGCTCTCATTTAATTGAGGTGGGCTTGGTGTCCTCATTCAGGGAAGAGAAAGATGAAGCTCAGAGAGAGAGATTAGGATAAAATGCTCAAGGCCACACAGCAGGTCATTGAAAGATCTGATAAGCCAAGACTGGGCCTGAGTTTAATAACTCTATCCCCAGCATCCCCACTTTGGATGTGCTGCGCGCCCACCAGGCACCTCTGTCCATGGGAATTCTCCAGGCAAGAATACCGGAGGGGGTTGCCATGCCCTTCTCCAGGGGATCTTCCCAACCTGGGGATCGAACCCAGGTCTCCCGCATTGCAGGCAGATTCTTCACCATCTGAGCCACCAGGGAAGCCCTCACTTTGGATAGGGAGATAAAAATAACCAGGTTCACACCACCCCTCTTCTGCCTCCTTTTTAGAATTCACTGCCACATCTTTGCAGTAATTGACTAAGCATTTAGGTCTTGCCACCAAGTGCCCAACCTCATTTTATCCTTTTTAAAGAGCTACAAATAATAATGATAATAATAATAGTTATATTGAGATGTACTCTCTGACCTTGAGAAGCTTATGTTGGCAAGTCTGATTGCACATCTGTGAGTTAACCTGAGTCTGCTCACAGAGCAACCAACCCCACAGGTGGAAAGTGAAAGCCTCTCTGCTAAAGAACACCAAACAATAGGGCACCAAGTCAGAGCTGGGGCAATCAGGGAAGGCTTCCTGGAGGAGGTGGATTTTTAAAGGGCATTTTAACAGATACAGTACACCCAACTGTTAAATAAGCAAGAAGCCTACGTTCTGAGAAGGCTTGAACCATGAACTGGTCACAAAAGAAGTAAGAATTTGGAGAACAGGGAGCAGGACTTCCGCCCCTATGACCTTCACTCTTAATGTTACACGTGTGAATACGCTTTGTTACATAGCAAAAGGAACTTTGCAGAGGTAACTAAGGTCAGAGACCTTAAAACAGAGAAATGAGTCTGGATTATCAGAGTGACCCATCCTAGTCATGAGTTCTCAAAAGCAGAGAACTTTCTCTGACTGGAGTCGAAGAAGTGTGGCAGAAGAAGGCAAAGATTCGAAGCATAAAGAGAACTTGACCCACTTCTGCCACCTGTAGGTGGAGGGAACATGACGATGGGGCAGGTGTGGCTTTAAGACGCTGAGAAAGTTTCCCAGCTGGCATCCAGCAAGGGAATGGGTTCTGCCAACAATCTAAATGATCCTGGAAGTGAACCTCCCCCAAGTTCCACATAGAGCCTAGATCAAGAGACACCTTGACTTGGCCTTGAGGCCCTCAGATGAGCCATGTCGTGCTGGACTTCTGACCTAGGGAACTGGAGGTGGTCACTGGTGTTGCTTCGAGCCCCAGGGTTGATGGTGTTTAGTCACAGCAGCACCGGGAACTGATACATCCTCCCAGCTGGCTTGCAGGACCCTGATGGCAGCCAACGCCCTGGTTAGTCCCTTAACCTTATAGAAAAAATACACCACCTGCTCTCCGTTCTACACTTCTACAGCCTGGGAACCGTAAACTAATTCCTGCTAATCTGCAAATGGCAGTGACCCAGTTGTCTCTGGGCCGAGGCTTTGGAGTGGATTGAGCAGGAGACTTGCAGGCGGTCTCAGGAGTCAGGGTGCTGGTGCAAGCAAGCCATCCGGGCTGACCCCCTGTCCCAACCTCGCCTCTGCTTACAGATCTCACGTCTGCATCACTGCTGAGAGATCCAGTCACCGGAAATCGCCTACAGGCTGAGTGAGACACCCTTTCCGCTGACTCAGTCAGGTCTTATGGGATTTGAACCCAGGCTCCAGAGTGTCTAGGACTTGGACAGGAGACCGCAAATCCAGCATCCTCACTGGATCCAGCCAGGGTCAGCCTTCCAGTAAATGCCCCCTTATGCTGAGTGGTGACTGCCTTTGTTTCTGAAACTTGTCTCATCAAAGCTTCTAATCACTTCCTCTCTTCCTCCTCCTCCAGGGAGACCACCAACTTGAAAGACCAGAGATCTCCGTGGCCCACTGGCTGTCCATCTCTACTGGTTTATAGGGACAGCCACTCCACTTGTCTTCCAAGCCACCAATGGAAATGCTCAGTAGGACAGAGCTGGGGGCAACTTTGCCAGAATGCTTGGTCCCAATGTTCTAGAGTGTGGCTCTCCTCCAGAAAGTGCCCTCTGGGTTGACACCCATCCAGTCACTGTATCCCCCTGAAGACAGTGGTTCAAACAGTTACCCTCCCACCTGACTGTACCAGCACATGGATAGAGTTCTCAGTCTCATCCTGAAACACAGTCTCTTCTCCTGCTGATGTGCTCATCCTGGAACTCAGCCAAGGAAGACAGTGTGGATGGACTGACATACTTGCTCCTAGAGGGTCAGGCTCCTTCCGGGAAGCACTTGGGGGGAGGGAGTGTGGTACAGTGGTTAGGGCCCAGACCCTGCCGCTGGGCCCCCTCAGAGTGAGTTGGGCTGTATGTTTTAATCACTCACCGGGCAAGCTGTTTAACCTCTCTCTGTCCCACTAAACCTCACCTGCAGAGTTGAGGTAACCATGGTACCCATTTCATAGGGTGGTTATGAGGCTTGACGGAGCATGGACAGCCCTAGTATGAGCTATTCTTTTTACTACTTGCTTCTCTAGATATGGGACTTCCCTGGGGGCTCAAATGGTAAAGAGTCTGCCTGCGATGTGGACAATACGGGTTCATTCCCTGGGTTGGGAAGATACCCTGGAGGAGGGCATGGCTATCCACTCCAGCATTCTTGCCTGAAGAATCCCATGGACAGAGAAGCCTGGCAGTCTACAGCCCATGGGGGGGTCACAAAGAGTCTGACACAACTGAGTGACTAACTCTTTCACTTTCATTTCACTTTCTCTAGATATAGGCAAAGCCTTCCCTTAATAATCCATTCGACAAACCTGGTCACAGGGTCTCTTTAAAAATATATGTATTTCTTTCACTGTGTTGGGTGGCAGCTGCAGTGGCAGCTGCAGCATGCGGGCGTTCATTGCCTAGTGCAGATCTTTTATTGTGGTTCAGGGACTCTCTAGCTGTGGTGCACTGGCTTCAGTAGTTGTGACGCACCAGCTTAGTTGTCCTCCAGCATATGGGATCTTGGTTTCCTGACCAGGGATCGAACCTATGTCCCTGGCATTGGAAGGAGGATTCTTAACCCCTGGTCCACCAGGGAAGTCCCTAGCTGTAGGGTCTTCAGTTCGTGGTTGATATTTTCTTTGCCTACATATTCCAAAAGCATCCCTTATTCCTGTTGGGTGGCTATTTATTAGACTAAGGACTGTACTGCTCATTTAAAACATCAAAAAGCAACTTTCCTCAAGGCTAGGAACAGGAACAGGGACATATCTGGCCAGCAGGTGGAAATTTACAGACCTTGGGCCTAGAGGCTGTTTGATTTCAGTGTGCTGGGATACAAACCCTGCTGCCTCCACTCACCCATTCTCTCCAGCATGCTACACAGCACATACTTGGTACTCCGTCATGTTTTCTGAATAATCGAGTAAGTGGATGAGCAAACAAATGAACTGAGAAATAATACACAATAAAAGGCAAGTGCTTTGGACTCTTTCATTAAAAGCCTACATCTTACTGTCATTCTTTTCTAGAGATTGAACTTGTTGGTAAAGCATGGCTCTGACAGTTGGAGTTCTTTTTTTTCCCTGGAGGTGCCAGAGGGCAGGCCATTTTGGAAATATCATCCATTGGGTTATCTAGCATCCCACATGCCCCCTCTACCCAGCCCAGCTCTTAAGCTTAAGTCTGTGTCTCCACAGCCGAGCTTTAGAGAGGTGCTCAGAGGTCCAGCCTTTGTCCAGGAGAAGGTGGCCAGTCTGCCGGGTCCTGAGCAGAGGTCCTCTGTCAAAGCTCGTGAGTAGAGAAGCAGAGCAGTTGATCTGTGTGTGACCTTTGTCCTCGGAGATGCCAGCTCCACCGCAGGTCATTTCTGCAGAGTAGAACTACATTTGGAAGCCAGGAGACACAAGTGACTAATGGCCCCAGAGTAAAGGATGGAGAGGAGATTTGCATACAGGTAGGGTGCGCCTCTGCAGGCTGGATTAAGGCCCTTTAGGAGTCTAATAACAGGCTTTCCAACAGGTAAACTCCCGAGGCTGGTTCAATCCTCCCAGACTTCTGGTGCCTGGGGTTGACTCATCTTTCCATCACCCTGGGCAGGATTCCATAAAGGTACTTTGGGGAATTCAGATGCTGGCTTTGTTGTCTCCTGTGGGTGAGGATTGCTGCTCAGTTTGAGGCTCAGCCCAGATCATGACAGAGGCATGATCCTGACCTCACTGAGATCATAGCGTCTTTCTGAGCAGGGCTGTTGGGTTGGGGTTCTGCCCCCGAGCGTCTTCCATACTCCTCTCGGTCTGCTCGCCCATTAGACCTCAGGTCTCTTAGCTGGGTATTAAAAAGTAGAAACATTAAGTTGCCAACAAAGGTCCATATAGTCAAAGCTACGGTTTTTCCAGCACTCATGTGTGGAGGTCAGAGTTGGACCATAAAGAAGGTTGAACGCCTAAGAATTGATGCTTTTGAACTATGTTGGAGAAGACTCTTGAGAGTCCCTTGGACTGCAAGGAGATCAAACCAGTCAATCCTAAAGGAAATCAGTCCTGAATATTCACTGAAAGGACTGATGCTGAAGCTAAAGATGCAATACTTTGGCACCTGATATGAAGAGCCAACTCATTAGAAAAGACCCTGATGCTGGGAAAGATTGAAGGCAGGAGGAGAAGGGGACGACAGAGGACGGATGCTTGGATGGCATCACTGACTCAATGGACTTGAGTTTGAGCAAGCTCCAGGAGATGGTGAAGGACAGAGATCCCTGGCATGCTGCAGTCCATGGGTTGCAAAGAGCTGGACAGGACCGAGTGACTGAACGACAACCTTCAGCTGCATGGAAATACAAGGATGGGCGTAAAGACCGTCACAGATCTTACCAGGAAGTCTGGCAATCATGAGCCTCTTCCCAGGTTTCTCCTCTCAGAAAACCTCCTCACCATTCTCTGCTGAGTCCTCCCTGTCCCCTCCCAACCTAGCACTTGTCGACTTTTGAATGTGTCCCTCCTGTCTGTTTTTCCTGCCATCCTGTCCCATCCAGACAGGGCGATTCTGTCTCTGCACTTTTGATAATGCATTCTCTCCATGGCAATCAGTGGTGTGTTGTTTTTTTTTTTTAATACAAATATGATCAGGTTGGTCCCCTTTAAAAAAATCCTCCAGTGGTTTCTCATTGCTTCAAGAATAAAAACTCAGGCTTTGAGTTTTTAACCCAGTTTTTTTAACCCAATCAATAAGGTCCTGCATGGTTTGGCCCTCACTGCAAGCCCTCCTTTGATAAAAATCTCATCGTACTTCTTACTTTTCCATTGCTGCATGAATCTGAGTTTTCAATTATATAACGGTGGATGATTTGAATAGAGTGTAGAGCACTTTGCATGGCTGTGCAGAGTGTGCACAGCACAGTTTTAGGAGCAGGGGCTCACTTACAAACATTAGGGTGTGACTGGACACTCGAAATGGTACAGGGCACAACTTACACAACCATACATGGCAGCTCATGGTATGTCCAGCTCCTGGCAGAGTACCTGTCACTGGTACGTGCTCAGTAAATAGTGGTTGCATGAATACATGTTGGTACAACTCCAATGAACTGAGACGATAGTATGAGCATTTTATAAATCTCAGTGAACTCCAGATTTAATTTTAAAAAAAAAGATCCTAGAATATTAGAGATGTAATGAAGAGAGACCCTTCAAATACAAATATTTTGTTTGCACTTGTTCATAATTAAAAATAACATTATCTGTAATCTTTTATTCTTTGACATGGTCATAGGTTAATTGCATACTTTACTGTACTCAGTCTTCACAACAAACCCATGTAGGAACTGGAACCAGGGTTGGACAAGCCCAAAGCCCATCTCATTACTGAAGCATGGCAGCCATGCCCAGGCTCAAGACTGCGCCTTTATTTCTTCCCAGAACCTAGCTTGGTACTTTGGAAGCAAGCATGGTTTTCACAGTCTCGTGCCTGCCAGTTCTGAGCGTGCCCCACGGAATAACCTCTCTCTGGATTCCCTGAGATGGCAGATGAGGGGATCAGCTCTGTCTCCATGGTCCCTGACTCACTGGATGTCAGAAGGACTGGAAAGGTTCAGGGGATTCCCTGGGGCTTTTTGTATTGGCATCTGGCTTCCATGGTAGCTCAGTTGGCAAAGAATTCACCTGCAATGCCGGAGACCCAGATTCAATTCCTGGGTCCAGAAGATCCGCTGGAGAAGGGATAGGGTACCCACTCCAGTATTCTTGGGCTTCCTTGTTGGTTCAGCTGCTAAAGAATCCACCTGCAATGCGGAAGACCTGGGTTCGATCTCTGGGTTGGGAAGATCCCCTGGTGGAGGGCATGACAACCCACTTCAGTATTCTTGCCTGGAGAATCCCGATGGACAGAGGAGCCTGGCGGGCTACAGTCCGTGGGGTCGCAAAGAGTCAGACAGAACTGAGTGACTTTCACTTTCACTGGCTCAAATGCAACTCAAATGGCTTCTTCCTTCCAGAAGGGGGCAGTAGCGGGGTGGGCAGGGGACAGAGACTGCTCCTGAGCTCAGGAGCTTAAAACATCTGTATTATTACTACCATCTACAGATGCCCGTGGTGTCCAGACATTATACAGATCTGCATATATTACTTCTCTGGAGGGTAGGTAGAATTATGCCCATTTTACAGCTGAAAAAACTAAGGCTCATTGGGGTTAAGTGACTTATCAAATCTTCCTTAACCTGAGAGTAGTTGACCAAATGTTTCAAGCTTCAGTGATTTGAACTTCAAATCAGGTCTGTCAGGACCTAAAACCCATGTTCTCTGGATCAGATTATATCTAAGATCAGCTTCCTGGGGAGGTGGACAATGTGATGGTCTTCCAGCCTTCTCCCACATGGGGCAACCCTGTTTGGGGAAGTATTCCATCTCCCACATCGAAGCAGCACAGTCTCATCCGCCTCACCACAGTGATTTGTTCAGGGGTGGGAAGGAACCTAGGCCTAAGCCAATGAGAGCACAACCTTCTCCTCCTGGCCACAGTGATTGGCTCAGCTCAGTTCAGTTCAGTCGCTCAGTCCTGTCCGACTCTTTGCGACCCCATGAACTGCAGCATGCCAGGCCTCCCTGTCCATCACCAACTCTCGGAGGTCACTGAGACTCACATCCATTGAGTCAGTGATGCCATCCAGCCATCTCATCCTCTGTCGTCCCCTTCTCCTCCTGCCCCCAATCCCTCCCAGCATTAGAGTCTTTTCCAATGAGTTAGCTCTTCGCATGAGGTGGCCAAAGTACTGGAGTTTCAGCTTTAGCATCATTCCTTCCAAAGAAATCCCAGGGCTGATCTCCTTCAGAATGGACTGGTTGGATCTCCTTGCAGTCCAAGGGACTCTCAGGAGTCTTCTCCAACACCACAGTTCAAAAGCATCAATTCTTCGGCACTCAGCCTTCTTCACAGTCCAACTCTCACATCAATACATGACCACTGGAAAAACAATAGCCTTGACTAGATGGACCTTTGGCAAAGTAATGTCTCTGCTTTTGAATATGCTATCTAGGTTGGTCATAACTTTCCTTCCAAGGAGTAAGCGTCTTTTAATTTCATGGCTGCAGTCACCATCTGCAGTGATTTTGGAGCCCAGAAAAATAAACTCTTGACACTGTTTCCACTGTTTCCCTGTCTATTTCCCATGAAGTGATGGGACCAGATGCCATGATCTTCGTTTTCTGAATGTTGAACTTTTAAGCCAACGTTTTCACTCTCTACTTTCATTTTCATCAAGAGGCTTTGTAGTTCCTCTTCACTTTTTGCCATAAGAGTGTTGTCACCTGCATATCTGAGGTTATTGATATTTCTCCTGGCAATCTTGATTCCAGCTTTTGTTTCTTCCAGTCCAGCATTTCTCATGATGTACTCTGCATAGACGTTAAACAAGCAGAGTGACAATATACAGCCTTGACGTACTCCTTTTCCTATTTGGAACCAGTCTGTTGTTCCATGTCCAGTTCTAACTGTTGCTTCCTGACCTGCATACAGATTTCTCAAGAGGCAGGTTGATTGGCTCAGGTTGGCCCAATTAGAGTGAAGTACAGGACTCATGTTGAATACCTAGGGGCGAGGTGGGGCAGGAACGCTCTATCTATTGCTCTCCATGGTGTGGTATGTGGATGTGAAGCCTGGAACTGTTGCAGCTGTTTTGCCACCATCTGGAAAATCATGCTTCAGTGAAACCAAGCCATCCAAAAGGGCTAAGCCAAGAGGATCACAAGGAAATGGAGACATAACCCTGACCACACCACTCCTGAGGGCTGACCAGTTCAGGTCTTGCACTCCTTAATGTACTATTTCCTTACTCTTCAGGTCATTTTTTGGACTTCCTTGCTGGCTCAGATGGTAAAGAGTCTGCCTGCAATACAGGCAGGTTTGGGTTCGATCCAGGTTTGGGTTCGATCCCTGGGTTGGGAAGATTCCATGGAGAAGGGAATGGCAACCCACTCCAGTGTTCTTGCCTGGAGAATTCCCATGGACAGAGAAGCCTGGCGGGCTACAGTCTATGGAGTCGCAAAGAGTCGGACCTGACTGAGTGTCTTTCACAAGGCATTTTTGAGCTGGGTTTTCTAAAAATTGCTGTAGAAATGATCATAGCCAGAATCTTCAAGAAGTTGGCTTTGGTGTATTGTTTGTAACATAAGATTACAGATAAGGGGAGAAGTAGCCCAGGGGAGGGCCCAAGGTGCAGGGGGGCCAGGGGAGCTGGTGTGAGCAGTGCAGGATGAGGGAGGGAGGTGAAGGATAAGGAGGCTGAGGGGGTGAAGGGCCCAAGGAGTAAGGGAGTCGTTAGAAGAGTAAGGGATGTGATGGGGATTAGAATTTTGGGAGGGAGGGACAAGAGAGTAGAGCCAAAGAGACTCAGAAAGTGAGGGGTGAGAGAGTAAGGGAATGAGGGAGGTAAAGCCCACGAAAGAGGTGAAGGGGTAAGGGAGTGAAGAGGGTGAGGAACCAAGAAGGTGAGGAGCGGGGGGAGGGGGTGGGGAAGTGCCCTCCCAAGGGCTACCCCAGGCCAGCCGGCTTCCGGAAGTGCCCCTCTGACTGTCGGCCAGCCCCACACCTGCTGGGCAGGGGCTCTTGGGGAAGAAACCAGCAGTGAGAACACAGCGCCTGTTGATGTAAATCTTTGCTTTCCATATTTTCAGTTCCTCGTCACTTAATCAGAAGAAGCAAGCCCTGGGTTTTCAAGATCCTTTTTCCAGAAACATGAGAATTCACCCGCTTCAGGGAGAAGGCAAGTTCTGGAATGAAAGTGCTAACGCACCTCTAGCCTCAGTCTTTTTTCCAGAGAGCAAAGGAAAAGGCTTGGACAAGACTCCAGAGGAGGAGAGGGGCCCCATGTGGTCCCTGGTTGTGAAAATCTGGAATTATCAATGCAAAGGAGAACTCAGGGGCCAGCATGATTACAGAAGGCTCTCTGTAACAAAGAGAAAAGTTATATAACTGTCCTGGGAATAATGAGCCCTCCCAGGCTCTTTAAAATAGGTCTCAGGACACCCCTGGTGGTCCAGTGGTTAGGACTCCTAGCTTCCACTGCAGGGAGCGCAGGTGTAAACCCTGGTTGGGGAATTAAGATCCTACATGCCACTAAGCATCACCAAAAAATAAACAGGTCTCAATTTACAGGAATCTGGTCCCCTTTTTACAAAATTGATCACTGATTAGAAAAAAAAGACATACCCCCAAATAGCATATATCAAATGACTTCCCCAGGATAGTGGCCTCAATTAGCCTCTTCTCCAGTCCCTCCCTCAGCTGCTTGGCCTCTAACCTCCTTGGCCTCTAAAAGTTGTGCAGCCAGGACCCCTTAAATGCTCCCAGACTGGCATACTGGACCTCTTCTCTCTAAAAGATACACATGCCTTCATTCCATCACCAATCCACCAGTCCTTCAAAGCTACCCTGCAAGTTTTAGATCATGGCGTGATAAGCAAATTAAAAATCTTGTCCACATCTGACTGTGTGGCCTGAGCTCTGTTTCTTAACCTCTCTGAGCTTCAGTTTGTTCTCTTAGTGGGAGTAATTATATCACAAGGCAATTGTCATATCAAATAAAAATGTACAGCAAAGCACAAGCTTCCCACATGGTGCCAGTGGTAAAGAATCCACCTGCCAATGCAGTAAATGCTGAATAAATCGTTTGAAGAAAAATCTGTGCCATGGAGGATGGATTGATCTGAGGGCTTAGTTGGTTTGGGTTGCAGACAACAGAGTCCACTTTAGCTGATTCACACAAAAAAGGATTTTAGATTTATTAGATTTATTTATTCTTTATTAAAGAATCTGCCTGCAATGCAAGAGATGCCGAAGACACAGGTTCAATCCCTGGGTTGGGAAGATTCCCTGGAGGAAAGCATGCCAACCCACTCCAGTATCCTTGCCTGGAGAATCCCATGGACAGAGGAGCCTGGTGGGCTACAGTCCATAGAATCGCAAAGATTCAGACACATCTGAGTGACTGAGCACGCACAGCACATGAATATGTATAACTGATTTATTTTGCATTTCATCTGAAACTAACACATTGTAAATCAACTATACTCCAATAAGAAATTTTTTAATTAAAAAAATTTTTTAAGAAAAAGGATGTATTAGAGAATATTGGAGAGTTTATAAAATGTGTTGGAAGGCCAGGGAACCAAGCTAGGAACAATGCAGACTGAAGCAACACTCACCCACGCCACAGGACAATTTCTGTGGAAACTCCACACCTGTGATGTTAGGGACTACTCAGGATGGTTGCAGAAAAAAACACAAATGCCTCCTCCAGGGAATCTGACATCCCCACATCCAGAAGCAGCCTCACCTTGTTCATGGCTGTCTTCCATGTCTTATATATGAACCACCACTTGGCATACCTCAGCCATCATCAGAAACTCTGGCTATAACAGGTCAGATCCTAGGATTCAGGAAGGCTGGGGAGCAGATGTTTAGTGAGCCAGCCTGCAGGGTTGGCATCCGAGGCTGGAGAAAACATGTCAGGCTGCAGGACCTGTGTGGTCCCCAGCACTGGTCTCTAGCCAGTAGTTACAGCATCAGTGTCTGCCATGCTTATTGGTCTGTTCTGAAGACCTCCCAGTAGCCAGCTCAACCTGCTCCCTTGGCCTGGTCTTTTAGCTCTCCTCCTGTAGGAACCCTCTCCTCCAGGTGGTCCAGCTGACTAGCTTCTGCTTCCTGAGATGCTGTGGGGCATAGGGGGATGGTGGGTGCTGTGCATGCAGGCACATAAAGCCTTGATTTCAATTCCTGATTCTATTATTCATTTGCAAGTTTTGTAACTAAGACATATGATTTCCTCTGGGCTTTAAATTCCTCATCTATCACAGAGTGATCATCATAACACCTGCCCTGATTGTGAAACTGCAAAGAAAGAATAGGGGGGAAAGCACTTGGTAAATTGCTGAGGGCTTGCATCGTCACTCAAAGCTTCCCTGCCCTTCAAGGCTCAGCTCAACGCTGGCCTCACCTTCCAACCCCGCTGCTGGGATTGCAGTTCTTTGGAATGGCTCCCGGAGTCTGCTCAGCATTCTTGGAAATGTCCTCCAAAGATTGCTAGTTCTCATTATTTGAGGCTTGATCTGATATTTAGAAGCAATTGAAAGCCATTTGAGGCCCATCCCAGGGAATTAGGTGAGTAATCAAACAGGGTAATAGAATTTTTCGGTCAATAACGAGGTGGGGCGGAGTGGTTTATTTTTTTTCCGCGTGGCCCACACAAATGGACTCTGAAGGCCATTCCAAAAGCGATGCCACACAGTACTTGAGCAATGGCAGCCTCCCTGGAACAGGAGGGAGCTTTCCAGTGGAATGTCTTTGGAGTCCTAGTCTGTTTGCTGAAAAAACACAGTCATTATTTTATAATCACAACTTGCATAAACATCAGCTTTTCTCTCCTGGCTCTGCAACTGGCATATGTAAACAGTGTTCCCTCAATTTATTTTGAGCAAATGACTATACTCAACAGGCAAGAACCTACAAAAACAGAATAGATGTATGTAGAATCGCAGTGTTGTAATTAGATCAAACTTACAGTGCGGGGAATCTGATACACATTTAATCATTTACATAGTTGTTGCAGGGCAACTTGGTAATAAGGCATAAATGTTCTTTGTAAATGTTGAGCACAGCAACACAAAGGCTTTTGGAGATCTGCTGGAATAGGGAGAGTGGGAGAGAGAAGGGGGAGGGTTTTGGCCCCCGACGTCCTCTCCCCCAACATCCCTCCCCAGCAGGCTCTGATCCTGGCAAAGGAGGCTGCCTAGCCTTGAGCTAAGATTGAAACTGAGCAGGTTCTGTGGGTGTCTTTTCTACTTCACCCAAAACTCTGTATCCGAGATTCAGCTTGGTACCAGTGCACAGAGGCCCGATTTCAGCTCCAAGATACGCTCCTTGGGCCAAGTCTGTGGCCCACGACCCTGAGGACAGTGGACTCTGGATGCTACCGGTTCTGTCTTCTGAAGAAGAACAGTGAGTCAGAGCTTGGGAAGATGCTTCTGAGCTCCCAGGAGGCAGGTGGCTCCTGCCCTGCAGGCTGATGAGGCCAGGTGTGAACCAGGCAGGTGACCTTGCTTGGGCTCCCCATCAACCTCCACATGGCTCGCAGGCCTCTGTGATGCAATTTCAGGGTCTGTGGGAGCATAAAATCTGAGAACTTTCCTGATGGTTAAAACTCTGAGTTTCCAAGGCAGGGGGCATGGGTTCGATCCGTGGTCAGGGAACTAAGATCCTGCATGCCACAGGGTATGGCCAAAAAATTAAATTAAAAGGACCTCAAACTCATTACCAAATTATATTAATGTTAAAAATAAAAAGATGTAAATCTGGGTGCATGGTGGGTGTTCCCTAAGGTAAGTCTGTGGTCCCCTCACCCTCCTATCCCCAGAGAAGCTAAGAGGCTGCAGAAGTCCATCAGCAAGATCAGGGCCACCGGGCAGGAGGCAGGCCTAGGATGTCATCAGCAGTAACGGCACAGGGCTTTGGGGAAGCTCTACTGAGGAGTCCTCTATGGGGCTGTTCAGGTGTGGGACCTGCCTCTTCCTCTCGGGTTATCAGAGTCATTCCTGATGCCTGCCATAAGGGAAGAGGTATTTTTGTGGAGGCAGAGGAAAGAAGAGGCTCCCTCAAGAAATAATTATGGAATATGGAGTATTTCTGGGGCTTCCCTGGTGGCTCAGTGGTAAAGAATCTGTGCGATGCAAGAGATCCAATGATGCCAGTTCGATCCCTGGGTCAGGAAGATCCCCTGGAGAAGGAAATGACAACCCACTCCAGTATTCCTGCCTGGAAAATCCCATGGACAGAGGAGCCTGGTGAGCTATAGTCCATGGGGACTATTTCTGAACTGCCCAGTGGCTGAGTGATGCCTGGGGGCGAGGGGCAGTCTTGGTAGCTGGGAGGTCCAGAGAGTGGGCTTGGATGGAGGTGTCTTTAAGATAAAAGAAAGAGACAGTTTCTGCACTTTCTAGAAGCTAAGGGATTGTTCTTTAACCCTCTGGTGGAGTAGGGCCAGTCCTGCTCCCGCCCCACTCCAAGGGGTGCCCTTGGTTTGGGGAGCTGCTGGAAGGCAGAACCCAGGGGAGGAAGCAGAGCTGGTTGTGAGACTTCGGGCTCCACCAAGACCCTCTCTGGTGAGGTCTGGGTTTGGCCTGGGAGAACCCGGCTTCACATCCCTGTAACTTGGCTGGATTTTATTCAAGGTGGGCGGTCTGGTCCTGGGGCCTGGAGGAGGCAGGAGAAGGGGGCTTGAGTCGTGTTGCTTATTAATGGGAAGGAGACTTTCTCAGGAGACAGAGAAAGAGGAAAAGGGAAACAGCAGCGGGTCTGAAGAGTCGGAAAAGCCAAGAAAATGAGACGGTCGGCTCCCCAGCCCTCCCCGACGCTCCCTTTTGCAGCATTTTACGGGCCTAAAGATGACCGTGACTCATTCATTAATTTGAAGAGAAAACAAGAGAAGAAAACAACAGAATGGTCCAGACACGAGCATTCTTTTAATGCCTTCCATTCCCCAAACACACATTTTAAACCAGATTCCTTTGGCTTCCCAGAATGTCTTAATTTTATGCTTTCATGAGTCATTAGAGGGAAGAATTCTGAACCCTATGGAAAGGGCAGCAGTCAACAGTTAGTGATTTTTAAGGACTGAGGCTTGGAGGAGGCTTGCACGCATGAGATCTAGCTGGGGTCCCATCCTGCAGGCAGGGGCCTGAGACCCTCGCCTTTACCCCCTCCTCCTTTATCTCCCTCTCCCCTTCCTTTCCTCCCCCTCTGCATCCTTCCCTCCCTCCCAGGACTTTCCTTACACCCTCTCTTGCCACTTCTCTCCCCCTGGTTGTCCCTTAAGGGACGGGTCACCTTGGGTCACCAGACACAGCCCCTTCCCTTGTCCTGCAGAGCTCTGGTTCCCCAAACCCCAGCCATGCCAGGAAGAACGGTCTGCCCAGGCTCCTTTGCAATGCAGAGCAGACTTACCTGGCTTTATGCATGGCTTAACCAATTATTTTAAAAAGAAACAGCCAACTTGGAACACTATGTGAAGAGACTTTTCTTTCTGCTTTGCTTTTTCTTTTTTATTTTTTTAAACCGGCATCTTCTCTTACTGTCCCTAGCCCCGGTCCTGGGTCTCTCCTCCCCCAAATGCTTGCTTTGGCTTGGGGGAGAGGTTTTCGATATCTGACACCTCTCAGAAGTGTAGTTTGGCAAAGGAGAATTGAAATCCACTCCAGCCAGCCAGGCCTGCACTGGGGGCTACACGAAAACACCTGGGCACCTCCTCACGCCCGACAAAAACCAGGCCTCCTGTCTACAAACACAGCACCCCGGTCTTTCTACCATTCCGGCCTGCTCCGTGCTCTGCTGAGGGCCTGCTCTCTGGAAACTGAAATGCACTGAAAACTCTGGCACTAAAAGCAGGTGATAGACGCCAGTAAGAGGAGGCTGGGCAGATTTGGGGGGGGTCGTCTTGCAAGAGTTCAGGTCGGGGGACTTTTGAGCCTGGGTCTCTGGATTTGTTCCCTCCTCTCCTCCTTTCCTTCACCATCCCCCACCTCCTCCAGCCTACCCCCAGACCCTGCCACGACCATCCTCAAAGCCTGACAGATGTTCAAACTGATCTAAGACATTCTTGGAAATGACAGGGCAAACTGTCAAGGTGTCTTTAGCAGGAGAAGCCCGACCGCTGGGCTGCCTGTTAAAGCTGCCCTGCCTCCCTCTCTCTGGGAACCAAAACTATTTTCCAAGGCCTACATGTGGGCTGGTGTCAATTGCCCCACATAAAACAGCAAACAGCCCGTCTTAAGAAAACAGTTTTTAAGATGCGGCAGAATATATCATAATGGAGAGAACTCTGGGCAGGCAAGCCGCAGTGGGGCAGATGGAGACACGTGCTGGAGGTGTGAACTGTTACACCCACAGGATGGTTCACACATCACAGTGCTGGGTGGAAGGGCAACACCCATTCATACACACACATGCGCACACACACACACACACACACACACACACACACACAACCACACACACACACACACACACACATATGCAAACATGCCCCTGACATGGTAACAAAGGAACTTTGCCTCATGCAATCTCCACTTTTTTTGTACATATGTTGTTTAGTTGCTAAGTTGTGTCCAACTCTTTGCGACCCCATGGACTGTAGCCCACCAGGCTCCCCTGTCCATGGGATTTCTCAGGCAAGAATACTGGAATGGGTTGCCATCTCCTTCTCCAGGGGATCTTCCCATTCCAGGGATTGGACTCACGTCTCCTGCACTGGCAGTCAGATTCCTTACCACTGAGCCACCAGGGAAGCCCACACATCATATACTTCATATTTAAAATCTTTTTCCTCTAGGTGTAAACGATTAGGAAAAAACCAAAAGAAAGGGTATTCCGGTTTCAAACTTAAATTGTGTTCTCAGAACAGAGTCATGTTGCCCGGAGCCTTTTTCAAGCATCCCAACCATGTTTCGAGGGCAGCATGGGTCCTGCAGAGGGCCTGGCACTGGGGCCCAGGAGCCTGGGTTCTGTCTCAGCTTCCCCACTCGCCAGCTGGGTGGCCTGAGTGAGTCAGTTCTCTCTGGACCTCAGTTTCCTGCTCTACTGTAAAGTGAAATTTTAAAGCTCTTGCAACATTTGTTGATTGTTTAAAACCATAAAATGCAAACCTCAGCTGCTTTGCGCTTTCCACTTTTGCCCCCATGCCCTCCCAGTCCAGCCCACTGCTTTGCTTACGAGGCTTGAAGCCAGTCCACTGGGGACAGCTCGTGAGCATTTCTCTGGGGAGGTCCATCTGGTGGCTCTGGGAGGGGCTGGCAGCCTTGGTGGGGTGGGGGCTTGCAGTCCATGTGAGAGCCACGCTGGGCCAAGCAGCAGAGCCCCTCCGTCCCCTGGGCCACTGGGCAGGCACTGACAACCCCCCTCCACCCGCCATACCAACAGTCTCAGAGCCAAACTGTTCATCTGGACAGCGTCAAGGCTGGACCATCTAGTCTGTACCTGGGATTTCTTATTTATCTAACTCAAATATCTCCATATACAGGGCTGGGAGCGGGGAAGCTGTGAGCTCAGCTCAGTCCCTCTCTGGCTAAGCGCTTAACTTTTCTTTGGCCCCAGACGCATGTTCCAAATGCGAGGGTTTACATATAGACATATCTATTTGCAGATAATTTGTCTGAGCCCTTATTATCCTGTAATTGGGTTAAATACTGCTGTGTAGGCAGCAGCATACCAAAGCCATTGCCGAATCCTTGCACGGCATCAGACCTGCCCCCTCCTCCCCTTCCCTTCTGCAGGCCTGTTGGAAGGGAAAGGTAGAAACATAAATTAAGGCAAGGAGAGCATAGTTCTTTCTTGGAATGAGCTATTTAAAGAACAAGCCAGATGGTGCAAAGAGACATTTTCCCCTTGCTTTTTACATTTTCAAAGATTGTGTGTGTGTGTGTGTGTGTGTGTGTGTGTGTGTGTGAAAGAGAGAGAGGCTGAAACATACCATTCTTCTCTGCCCACAGCACCGCCATGCTTTCCAATAAGAGCCCCTTGAGTGGTGGGTCTGATGGAGGCAGATTTTGCCAGGGAAACCCCTTCTGGGACAGCAGGACCCAGGTCTGTGCTTTCCATGAAGGCCACCCACACTGGCCTTCTCTCCCAAAGGATTCTCAGCTTTCCATGAGCCTCTAGGTCAGGGACAGGCCTTCTAGTGAGGGGGTCAGCTCACTGCTCAGTGACGCGCCCCGCTCCTGCCCCAGGAATGACAGGCTCTGTCATTCCCCCTGCCACCCACGCTCCCAGTGGCTGGAATCTAGCTTCTACTCTCCCCACTGAGCCTGGAAACACCATCTCCCTGAGTCCTCTCACGATGCCCTTAGAAATCTTGTTTTATGGAAATCTTTCTAAAACAGACTGTGTTTCTGCCTTATTTCCTGCATACTGATTGTGTTGAGCACCATTTAACTCGAAGACATAAAATGAAGTATGGCCCTGGTGGCCTGGGGCAGACTTAGGGCTGGGAGTCAGAGCTGGGTTCAGATCCAGACTGTGTCCTAATATCCCCGACCTTGACAGTTCCAGGAGTCTGCCTCCTCACAGAGGGAAGGTTCTGACCTCTGGGGGCGTGGGGAGGATGAAACAAGATAATCCTGTCATCCCCTCTCCCTCCACTGGGTCTCCACCCGCTGCGAGCACACTCTCCCTTGCTGGTGTGGGTCACGGCCAACCGCTAAGTAAACCTCTGTTTTGTTCCTCTTCTCTCCCTGATGCTTTCCGCCAAAATAACCTTTCCAAAATGTAAATCACCCTCCGTCTCTCCCCTGCTTCAAGTCTTCACAGTTCCCTCTCGCTCTGAGGACCAATTTTGAGTGCTTTATGTGCTGCAAAGAACATCCTAGCTCAGCTGCCCTGCCCCTTGACCCTTCCCTCCAGGCCACACTCCCAGCAGGTCAGAGCAGCTGGGTCCTTTCATCTCTCTTTTATTTGGCTTGTTGTTATAGTTCAGTTGCTCAGTCGCGTCTGACTCTGTGTGACCCCAGGGACTGCAGCACGCCAGGCTTCCCTGTCCTTCACCGTCTCCTGGAGCCTGCTCAGACTCATGTCTTTTGAGTCAGTGATGCCACCCAACCATCTCATCCTCTGTGGTCCCTTCTCCTCCTGCCTTCAGTCTTTCCCAGCATCCGGGTCTTTTCCAACGAGTCGGCTCTTCACATCAGGTGGCCAACGTATTGGCTACTCCTCTTCAACCTCCTCCAGGAAGCTTTCTGAGATTGCATTCGGTTCACCTGCTTGGGGGCTTCCTCATTAAGGAAATTCATCGCGATCTACTAGAATTCTGCCTGTGTGCCCACTGGAACCTTTTAAGGGCCAAGGCTATTCTTTCTCTCTGCTCCTCAGCACCCAGAGCAGTGAAGACCAGTTAGCCCTCCATCCTGTAAGCTCCATCTCCCTTCCTTTCTTACTCTTTCACCTGAAAAAGTGCCCTCAGTTCTGATGATGGGTGGTAGTAATTACAACCCTGGGGCGACATGAGTAAGGCTATTTATCTCCACCCTCAATAGGCTCAGACCATTGGGGTTTTAATATAGTCTTGTTTGTTCTTCTGCTGTTAATTCTCACCTCTCACTGTTGTTGACTGTCTTACTTCATGTCCAATTATTGGGCGAGGGCCTCTCCCATCTTAAAAAATAAATTGTGGAGCCGTGAGCTGTTTTGCTCACAATGCAGGAGTCTTGTTCTTCCCTTTTGTCTCCGTGGCTTTGTCGTCAAGTGTTGGTGTGACTGTAAGCTAGCTTTTGGACAAGTGGTGGGGGATGCAGGGTGGGGTGTATGCGAAATACCTGGTTTAGATCTGGGGACCGACGAACAGAGTGCCCACTGCAGAAACCAGACCTTCCAGGTGGTTTTAAGGGCTAATTCGATGAAGAATAACTTAAATTCCTGGAACCTGCTTTGAAATGTCAAATTTCTTAGTGTCAAATTCAAAACCGCAAAAGGACAGATGTTTTGCTTAAGCTGGAGGATGACTTGGCCTCTTGGGAGAAGGATGCATGGGGAAGTCAAATGGGGCCACCAGGAGAGCCCGAGCCCTCTGCCAACGCATCTCCTGTGACCAGAGGGTTCCTGCAGTGGTGTCCACAGGCAGACCCCCCGTGTGAGGCAGGACAGCCAGCAGCACAAGGACCCAGCAGGATGTGGGCAAAGGATTCTACCACTGAGGTACCCCTGAGGACCATGCCTCTGTGCGGAAGGGGCCAGGGCACAGAATCCACCCTGAGAAGATGTGGGGAGATTGAATCAAGTTGTAGGACATTCAGAGTTCAGAAGGATATATTGAACTACATCAAGCAGACACAGAGCAAGGGTCTCTGCAAGGCCTCCACAGACTGGTTTCCTCCATCAAGACATCACAAGAAAAAAAGAGAGAGAGAGAGATGGAACCTTCAGGTCAGAGTTTCTCAACGTCAATGCTCTTGACCTTGGGTCCAGATAATTCTTTGCCGCGGGAGCCATCCTGAACATTGTAGGATGTGAGCGGCATCCCTGGCCTCCATCCACTAGAGACCAGTAGCCTCCCCCAACCCCAACCAGTGACAATAACCAACAATTTCTCCAGATATGGCCAAGTACCCCTTGGATGCAAAGTTTCCCTTCAGTTCCATTCAGTCACTCAGTTGTGCCCAACTCTTTGTGACCCCATGGACTGCCAGGCTTCCCTGTCCATCACCAACTTCCAGAGTTTACTCAAACTCATGTCCACTGAGTCAGTGATACCATCCAACCATCTAATGCTCTGTTGTCCCCTTCTCCTCTTGTCTTCTATCTTTCCCAGCATCAGGGTCTTTTCAAATGAGTCAGTCCTTCACATCAGGTGGCCAAAGTATTGGAGTTTCAGCTTCAGCATCAGTCCTTCCAATGAATATTCAGGACTGACTTCCTTCGGGATAGACTGATTGGATCTCCTTGCAGTCCAAGGGACTCTCAAGAGTCTTCTTCAACACCACAGTTCAAAAGCATCAATTCCTTGGTGCTCAGCTTTCTTTATAGTCCAACTCTCACATGATACATGACCACTGGAAAAACCAAAGCTTTCACTAGACGGACCTGTGTTGGCAAAGTAATGTCTCTGCTTTTTAATATACTGTCTAGGTTGGTCATAACTTTTCTCCCGAGGAGCAAGCATC
Organism: Tragelaphus eurycerus; assembly: GCA_935064755.1. Lineage (NCBI taxonomy): Eukaryota > Metazoa > Chordata > Mammalia > Artiodactyla > Bovidae > Tragelaphus > Tragelaphus eurycerus. Next base: position 19,818,956 of record CAKXYN010000027.1, on the reverse strand, counting down.
TTTTAATTTCATGGCTGCAGTCACCATCTGCAGTGATTTTGGAGTCCCCCAAAATAAAGTCTGTCACTGTTTCCACTGTTTCCCCATCTATTTGCCATGAAGTGATGGGACCAGATACCATGATCTTAGTTCCCTGAATGTTGAGTTTTAAGCCAACTTTTCCACTCTCCTCTTTCACTTTCATCAAGAGGTTCTTTAGTTCTTCTGTGCTTTCTGCCATAAGGATGGTGTCATCTGCATATCTGAGGTTATTGATATTTCTCCCGGCAATCTTGATTCCAGCTTGTGCTTCATCCAGTCCAGCATTTCTCATGATGTACTCTGCATATAAGTTAAATAAGCAGGGTGACAATATACAGCCTTGACATACTCCTTTCCTGATTTGGAACCAGCCTGTTTTTCCATGTCCAGTTCTAACTGTTGCTTCTTAATCTGCATACAGACTTCTTAGGAGGCAGGACAGGTGGTCCGGTATTCCCATCTCTTTAAGAATTTTCCACAGTTTGTTGTGGAAGTGTCCCTTAGCTAAGAACTATTGTTATGAAGTAAAAGAGGCTTAAAAAACATACGGACCAGTCACAATATATGGACCTTATTTGGATATCAAGTCAAGCAAGTAAAAACTCAACTGTTTAAAAATAAAAAGGAAACATTCATGAGACAGTACAGAACTATATATTTGAGGTTATTAAGGAATCATTGCTAATTTTTCCATGTAACAGCATTACAAGTATCTTTCTTTAATATCCCTTTTCTTTTATCAATATTTATCAAAACATACTAATCAAATGCTAGGGTGTCCAGGCCTTGCTTCAAAATAATCCAGAGCAGGGGATAGAGAGTAAGACAAAGATGAAATAGGATTCGTCATGAGCTAAAGATCATTGTTCTCTCTTTTTTTTTTTTAATTAAGTTTTTTTTTTTTTTTGGCCTCGTCTCACAGCATACAGAGGGCTTCCCTTGTGGTTCACTGGGAAAGACTCTGCCTGCCAATGCAGAAGACCCTGATTCGACCCCTAGATCAGGAAGATCCCCTGGAGAAAGAAATGGTGACACCGTCCAGTACTCTTGCCAGCAATCCCATGGAGAAAGGAGCCTGGCAGGCTACAGTTCATGGGGTTGCAAAGAGCCAGACACGACTGAGTGAGCACACACACACGTGGCATGCAGAACTTCCCTCGGCAGGGACTGAACCCACATCCCCTGCAGTGGGAGCACAGAGTCTTAACCACCAGGGAAGCCAAAGCTCACTGACATCTGATAAAGCCACAGAGTTCCTTACACTCTTCTCTCTATTCTGTGTGTGTTTGAAAGTTTTCCCATAAAAATAGGTAAAAGAAACAAAAACAGGAAAAGAAGGCAAATAGTAGCTGGGCTTCTGAAGCTAGATTTTTTTTGGGGGGGGGCCTCAAAGAACTATTGTCACTTTCTCCCCAGCTTTTCCAAATCTGCCCTTGAATCAGATCCCTCTGGGACCCTGTGTTCATGCACTCACCACCGTAAAAGGCATCAAGTTATATGACGAGACATCACATTCAGCTGAGCCCTTGCTCCATGAGCATTTTAACAGTCAATGGTGTCCGCATGGCATATCTCATCCCAGCAGTTCTTTCCATAGAGAATCTAATCAGTGCAAGGTAGGCGCTCCACAAATGGTTTCCGCATGTGGGCATCCATGAATGAATAAATTCATGAACAGGCAGAGTTCAAGGTAGTCTGCTGGGCTGTGGGAAAAACATGGTAATAAATAAGTCATGATCCACGCTCTTGAGAAGTTCACTGTCCACCGGGGCAGGAGATGTTCAGATAATTGTTGTGAAAATAATTCAGAATAAAGTCAAGGCTAAGTAGACTCAAAGCAAGGTGACAGGGCATGGCCAATTTCGAGGAACGAGGGGAGCAAAGTCCCAGCTGATACCTTAGGGTCTGATCTCAGCAGAAGCAGCACAAATTCTTATGACATCTAGCTGCTTTTTTCAAGTCTTTGGGTTTTGAAGTCATAAAAGCCGCCATACTCCAAAGATTCACTGGGGGGTGCTTGGCTGGCTGCAGAGGGGAAAATCTGTTTACATTAAAAAGAAAAAAAGAATCAGTTCGACTACTGCAAGAAAACCGAAAATCAGAAAAAGCTGTCGATGGCTTAATATGCTCTTTAGCGGCTTCAGAAGATCTGAGTCATGCCTTTTCCTAATATGTCTTCCCGTGTCAAAATCCACCACCTCAAAGGGAAGCGGAAGACGGTCTTAGGGAGACCGTGCTCATGACAGCCGCATGTGAACGGTGCCAACGTGTTAGCTCATCGCCCAGAGCGCAAAGTCCTTTTAGGAAATTGATTTTCCTTGGATAAAGTCACTTCCCCTCTCTGCACCTCCGTCTCTTCCACTGTAAGATGAAGCAGTTGGATGAGCTCAAGCATGGCAAATTTGTGGCATACTTTCTACTCCCTACCGCTCTGCCCACAGCAGATATTGCTAATTGATCCAAGCATCCTTCCCCATTGGGACACAGCCACACCAGGGGTACTCAACAGAGGGTCCCAGGCCCCCATAAACCATCAGAGGAAATGATACTGGCCTCAAAACTCCTTACCATCTCTGGTCTTCAGTTTCCCGGAACGCTGAATTTAAAAGCCTCGATCAGCAATATGTATGCTGCTGCTGCTGCTAAGTCACTTCAGTCGTGTCCGACTCTGCGCGACCCCATAGACGGCAGCCCACCAGGCTCCCCCGTCCCTGGGATTCTCCAGGCAAGAACACTGGAGTGGGTGGCCATTTCCTTCTCCAATGCATGAAAGTGAAAAGTGAAAGTGAAGTCGCTCAGTCGTGTCCGACTCTTAGCGACCCCATGGACTGCGGCCCACCAGGGTCCTCTGTCCATGGGATTTTCCAGGCAAGAGTACTGGGGTGGGGTGCCATTGCCTTCCCTGAAGCAATATGTATACCTATGGCTGTTTCATGTTGATGTACGGCAGAAACCAACACAATATTATAAAGCAATTATCCTTCAATTAAAAATAAATAAATTTAAAAAACGTATCACCATAGAGAACCCCAAGCACACCATTACTTTGTGCTGTTGTTATGAACAACCAAAAAGTCTATTGAGGGGACTTCCCTGGTGGTCCCAAGGCTAAGATTCCATGCTCCCAGTGCAGAGGGCCCAGGTTCAATCCCTGGTCAGGGAACTAGATCCCACATGCCACAAATAAGAGTTTGCATGTTGCATCTAAAGATCACAAGTGTTGCAACCAAGGCTCAATATAGCCAAATTAAAAAAAAATTTTTTTTTAAGAAAGGTTAACTGAGGCCCTGTGGCTTGCTGAGGGTTGTGATGGGAACGGAGTTACCAGCAGAAGACGTGGCCCACTCACCCCTCCTCCTAAAACTTAAGGGGCTTATGATTTGGGGAGGGAGAAAGGAAATACAGATGGAAGACAAACCACAGTGCACTCCAAGGGCCATGGGAGTGACCAGGGATAGCCAGGCTGCAGAAGGGGGAGCGGGACAGGTTTCCCAGGAAACGGAGACAAGTTGTACCTTGAAAGATGAGCAGAGTAGACAAAACAGTGGGAAGAGCCAAGGTCACCCAGAAATCAGGCCCCTTCTCTGGGCTTTCCCTCTGCTCCCTAGAGAGATAAGATGTAACGTCCGCAGGGATGGTAGGCAGTGAGGTCATCCCACAGCATCCATAATGGGAAAGGAAATCAGTCTTAGGAAATCTACACCCAAAGTCATCTTCCCTCCCCACAAAGGGAATAATACCGGGAAGAAATTTTCTGGTCAGGGGGCATTTAATCCACTTCCCCATACATACTGTGCTTAGTACAGAGGATGGACCTGAAAGAGCCAGGGGTCCCTGATCCCAGCTGCATAGACACGGGAGGTGAGGGGTCTGAATGCCTGCAGGCTAGAATTCTTTCTCCTGAATCTTTTGTTTGTTTTCAAAGTGGCTGCCTCAAACCTTTATTCCAGAAATAGAGTTGGACCAGGCAGAACCTACAAATGAAAAGCCTGCCTGAGCTGTGCAGCTAACGGAACAGACTACATAACAGGAAAAGGCACAATTCAATGTCATATATATGTATGACATATATATGGTTTATATGACCATATGACCATTTATATATGACAAGGCAATGGCACCCCACCCCAGTACTCTTGCCTGGAAAATCCCATGGACAGAGGTCCCTGGTGGGCCGCTGTCCATGGGGTCGCTAAGAGTCGGACCCGACTGAGCGACTTCACTTTCACTTTTCACTTTCATGCATTGGAGAAGGAAATGGCCACCCACTCCAGTGTTCTTGCCTGGAGAATCCCAGGGACGGGGGAGCCTGGTGGGCTGCCGTCTATGGGGTCGCACAGAGTCGGACACGACTGAAGCAACTTGACATAGCATAGCATTGATTTCTAAAGTGGGGTAATTTGAGAATGTGCCTTAGCTACACCGTAAGGGGATGTATTGGAGATCACCTTCTGTGTCTCCCTGGGTCTAGCCAAGGCCAGATGGACAACAGACTCACAGCATGTCTTCTCTCCAAGGACTGTGAGCCTGGGGCAGACCCAGATTCACAGCACACTGCCTCTAGCAGCCCCCAGACTGCTATTTATCCAATTGGTCAGAGCTCCTCCCCACTGTGCGCCCAGCTCTCTGTCCCTTAGCATGACATGGATTACAGAGGACAGGACGCGCAGGCAGGCCTGGAGATCTGCCCTTGTGGACAGAGGAAGCAGTGTCTATCCGGGGTCCAGAAAGACTGGGAGGACGGTGACTGAAGCCAGGAAACTGGTCTGGGCTTTTCTAACTCCACCACCCTTTCCCCATAAAGGTCCCCGGTTTACTGAGAGAGAGAATGCTCAGAGGTGCTTCGGTTCTACTCTCCATTCTCTCACTGTACCTCAGACCATACTGTGTCCAAGCCACAGAAACCTCAGGGACCAGTTGGTCCAACCCCCTCTACCAACACATCCCCACCTCCTCTGATTTGATGCTTTTCAACTGCCACTGTCTGAGAAATCAACTCGACATGCTTTTGGACTTGAATGTCAATTAAAAATATGCAGCTTGGGAGAATTCCCTGGTGGTCCAGTAGTTAGGACTCCATGCTTCCGCTGCAGGGGACACGGATTCGATCCCTGATCCAGGAACTAAGATTCCCACATGCTGTGCACTACAGCCAAGAAAAAAAAAAAAAGTACATAGCTTGGAAGCTCAAAGTACCCAAATGTTCATCAGCAATTGAATGGATCTATAAATCCTGATGTAGCCACATGGTGGAATACTACACAGCCACGAAGATGGAAAATCTTCCACCCCCCCACACATCAGTACAAAAACTGGCAGGAGTAATCCAGGACACAGAAGTCAAGAGGATGGTTCTCCCTGAGGAGTTAGGGCTGGGAGGTAGAATGAAGGGCTCCTGGGGGCTGATAATATTCTGTTTCTTGATTTGGGTGGTGGTTACTTGCTTGTGCTCTATTTATGAAAATTTGTCAAGTTGTACAGTTAGAATCCATGGCTGTATGCATGTTATACATCAAGAGAAGGTTTTGAAAATCTGTATCTTATATAAGAAGTTGCACAGTGTATGATTCCATATGTTGGAAACATATGGCACAGGTAAGTCTGGGGACAGAAAGTAGACCAGAAGCTGTCAGGGACTGGAGCAGAGGGTGGGGAGTGACTGTTCAATGGGTAAGAGGTTTCCTTTTGGGGTAATCAAAATGTCTTGAAACTAGACAGAAGTGATGGCTGTACAATATTTGGGATGCACTAAATGCCACTGAATTGTTCATTTTACAGTGGTTAGTGATTAATTTTATGCTATAGTGATATGAGAAATGCTGGACTGGAAGAAACACAAGTTGGAATCAAGATTGCCGGGAGAAATATCAATAACCTCAGATATGCAGATGACACCACTCTTATGGCAGAAAGTGAAGAGGGGCTAAAAAGCCTCTTGATGAAAGTGAAAGTGGAGAGTGAAAAGGTTGGCTTAAAGCTCAACATTCAGAAAACAAAGATCATGGCATCTGGTCCCATCACTGCATGGGAAATAGATGGGGAAACAGTGGAAACAGTGTCAGACTTTGTTTTTCTGGGCTCCAAAATCACTGCAGATGGTGACTGAAGCCATGAAATTCAAAGACGCTTACTCCTTGGAAGGAAAGTTATGACCAACCTAGATAGCATATTCAAAAGCAGAGACATTACTTTGCCAACAAAGGTTCGCCTAGTCAAGGCTATGGTCTTTCCTGTGGTCATGTATGGATGTGAGAGCTGGACTGTGAAGAAGGCTGAGCGCCGAAGAATTGATGCTTTTGAACTGTGGTGTTGGAGAAGACTCTTGAGAGTCCCTTGGACTGCAAGAAGATCCAACCAGTCCATTCTGAAGGAGATCAATCCTGGAATTTCTTTAGAAGGAATGATGCTAAAGCTGAAACTCCAGTATTTTGGCCACCTCATGCTAAGAGCTGACTCATTGGAGAAGACTCTGATGCTGGGAGGGATTCAGGGCAGGAGGAGAAGGGGACGACAGAGGATGAGATGGCTGGATGGCATCACTGACTTGATGGGTGTGAGTCTGGGTGACCTCCGGGAGCTGGCGATGGACAGGGAGGCCTGGCGTGCTGCGGTTCATGGGGTCGCAAAGAGTCGGACACGACTGAGTGACGGATCTGATCTGATCTGATAGTGATAATAATTAATTTTATGCTATGATTAATTTTATGCTATGGTAATGAATCAGCCTGAAAGTGCAGGAGACACAAAAGACATGGGTTTGATCCCTGGGGTTGGCAAGATCCCCCAGAGTAAGAAATGGCAATTCAATTGAGTATTCTTTCCTGGAAAACTCCATGGACAGAGATGGGGTCACAAAGAGTCGGACATGACTGAGTGATTGACACACACACCTGTGAATTTTAGTTCAAATAAATAATGTCTATCTAGGGAGGGCCACCGGAGAAGGCAATGGCACCCCACTCCAGTCCTCTTGCCTGGAAAATCCCATGGATGGAGGAGCCTGGTGGGCTGCAGTTCATGGGGTCGCTAAGAGTCAGGCATGACTGAGCAACTTCACTTTCACTTTTCACTTTCATGCATTGGAGAAGGAAATGGCAACCCACTCCAGTGTTCTTGCCTGGAGAATCCCAGGGACGGGGGAGCCTGGTGGGCTGCCATCTATGGGGTCGCACAGAGTTGGACGTGACTGAAGTGACTTAGCAGCAGCAGCAGCAGCAAGAGCCACACACTAAAAGCCATCTTTGTTATTTCTGTAGTTCCTGTAGCTTGATGGTTTCCCTATCTCTCCCAGCTCTTGCGGTAGTCACAGATAGCTGAGTTCAAGGGGCCTCTGATCTGCACTCCACATAACGAGAGGTTCCAGGGCAATGCCTGGTCATTACAGTGAGCAGGCTCACAAGATGCCAGAAGCCCATCACACTTTCAAGGGGTCTTGGGTAATGGAGCTTGCAGGGGGCCAGGCTTCATCCACTGCCATGTCGACCCCACTCCAGAGCCAAGGACTTCCATTGCATCCTTGCCCCTGTCCTGACCAGAGCTGGGTCTGGTGGATTCCCTTCAGCCTCACGTGCAAACTCACATCTGCGGCAGTAAGCGAGCCCCGACTGGATAGCGGTGGCCGCTCACACTGGTATCCCTTTCTCAGCAATAATGTTTAGGTTCAGGAAAGAGTTCCAAGATACATATAATTCCTCATGCTGAGTAAGGGCTCCAGGCCTGACTCCACTGCTGCCCCGGCTACTGCTCTATCCAGGAATGTTAATACACCAGCCGTTGGCCCCGCGCTATGGATGGGTGTCTCTCAATGTCCTCATTATGTGCTCCGTATTTCAGGTCATGTAATTCAGCTGTAAAAATTTGCCCCTGGCTGCACCTGGCATAGGAGTGGCACAGAGGGGTGTGTTTATTTTTTTAAGGTGCTGTTAAAAATAAATTTAATAAGAGAAAGAGAGTGGAAGAGAGCGAGCAAGGGACGGAGACTGTATGTAATTTGAACGAGGGAGGAAAAGACGTGTACAGAAGGTTTGAGATCCTGGTGCTTTGGGAGTGTGAGTGTGTGTGCATGCATGCACGGGTGTCTCTCCTGAGTAACTCAAAGCCAGCTTTGTTTATTAAACCGAGATTTTCCAGATCGTTAGGTTGTGATGTGGCTTGGTTTATACTGTGCAATATCCCATCTTAAATACACACAGGTACATGAGTGAAAACCAGTGGAGTGACTTCAATTAGTAAGAGTACGGGCAGCAATTAACTTTAAATGAACATTTTCATGAGTTTTTCTCCTTCCCTTTCCTTCTCTTGGCCGTGTAATTAACAAGTCTCTAAACGAACGCAGTCTCTCTTTGAGACTAGAAGACTTTGGTTCTAGAAGCCACAGCGTGAAGATGGAGAGGAACGAAAGGGTCTCCAGACTGGGACACTTAGGTGGCAGGGGCCTGTCCTTCTGGGCATGCCATGGATGGAAGAGAGTTACCACCCCCACCCCCAACCCCTAGGAAGTAAGATGCACCTGGGGTGATCTTATCATCTAAACCAAACCCTAGAACATGTAGGCTGACAGGAGTTCTGTTCCATTTCTGGCCAGGAGAAGTTGTTTGGGAAACATTGTCTTGACTATCGGGTTTTCTAATTTTCAGTGATTTATTCGAAAAACTGGGATGTCAGAAATTAACATGTTTTGGAAGGGCTGAAGTGGTGCCAGTAATGGGATGATGGGGAAAAGAGCAGGGAATATGGACACACCAAGTTGTCCTTTCTCCACTTGAGCTACATTGCTATGTTTGGGGGCCATTATGTCCCTTGGACCAAAGATGCCCATGTTTGCACCCAAACATGGAACCACACGGAAGTCAAGAATCAAGGCTCTGTGGACAGTGGGAGAGGGGAGGGGGAGGGGGATAGAAAAGCCTTGCTCCAGAGGGGCAGACCCCTCTCCTGACCTCCCTGGACTGCGATGAGAGGCTTGTGGTCTAAGGAGGACCTCTCGGATGTAACCACATGTGTCTATCTGCTGGTGTCTACCCAGGGCACCACGGAGGGTCACCCAGAGCTGAAAAAGGGCCGGAAATGAGATGTCTTAGGTAAACCATAGGACTGCTTCGCACCATGCACCTTCAGTGTCCCGTCCCCCTCACCTGCCTTGGAGGACCCTGTGGCCACACCTCCTGCCTGGTCACTCTGCCTGGGGCAGCAGGAGAGTGGCATCGGGGGCTTGATGCTGAGACAGCGCTCTCTCACGTAGTTCCTCATCAAAGGGTCACAGTACCGGAGCCAGGGCCATCCGTCACCTTAATCCTCTCCATCTGAGTTTGTGGTCACTGTTTCCCCTCAGAGCGAGCCTGTCCTGAAGCTCCTCGTTCGGCCTTACTTGGGCGCCACCTGGTGTCCAAGAGCCTCAGTGCCGGTGGGTTCTGGGCAAGTGGAAAGAACAGGAGGTTTTTGCTTTTTGCTTTTGTCTTTGTTTTTCCTGCTCTTCTTTTAGGTTCTGTGGTGAGAGGTGGAGTTGGCCTGGATTACAGCAGGGAACAGGCACAGCCTGTTCACAGGACACTCCTGCCCAGCAGACACTCTGTGTCCTGGGCTGCTTCTCACAGGGCAGACAGAACTTTCAGAGTCCCCCTGTGTGTACTGAGTTCAGTCATGTCTGACTCTTTGGGACCCCATGGACTGTAGCCCATCAGGTTGCTCTGTCCATGGGATTCTCCAGGCAAGAATACTGGAGTGGATTACCATGCCCTCCTCCAGGGGATCTTCCCGACCCAGGAATCAAACCCAAGTCTCTTACGTCTCCTGCACTGGCAGGTGGGTTCTTTACAATTAGCGCCACCTGGGAAGCCGAGAGACTCCCCTCTAGTCAGTGCTTTTTTTTTTTGTTTTAAATAAATATATATATATGGAGAGAGAGAGAGAAAAAAAAGGAAATCTGGGGCTAAAGGAGCCAGACTGGGTTTCCCTCTCATCTCAGCCACTTACTAGCTGTGTGATCATGAGTTATTCTCACCTCTCCGAACCTCAGTTTCTTTCTCAGAAAAAAGGGAGAACGAGAAGGCAATGGCACCCCACTCCAGTACTCTGCTTGGAAAATCCATGGACGGAGGAGCCTGGTAGGCTGCAGTCCATGGGGTCGTTAAGAGTCGGACACGACTGAGCAACTTCACTTTCACCTTTCACTTCCATGCGTTGGAGAAGGAAATGGCAACCCATTTCCAGTGTTCCATCTCCCGTGTTCTTGCCTGGAGAATCCCAGGGACGGTGGAGCCTGGCGGGCTGCCATCTCTGGGGTCGCACAGAGTCGGACATGACTGAAGCGACTTAGCAGCAGCAGCAGCAGCATACCCACTTAAGAGGGTCCATGAGATTTAAAATCAAAAGTCCTGCCAGGTTCTGGATCACTGAGGGTGCTCAATAAATGTCATTTCCTCCTTTCCTCAGCAGACATAGGGAGATAGAGATGATTACATAGGTAATAAAGTTTAGGACACAACGAAAGTAATATTTGTGTTTTTTTTTTCTTAGTGTGTGTGGGGTGATGGGCAGAGCTATAGTGGGGGTGGGGATGAAGGGAAGTCTTCATTCTCACTTTCCTCCAAGCTTCTCAGCCTTTGCAGGTCTGGGAAGAGGAATCCAAACTGTGTGTAGTGACTCTGATCACATCTCTGTTGGAGAGATTAAAGGCATGCTTCACTCCCAACTTTACACCAACTGGCTAATAAATAATAAGGTAAGTCATTGTGGAGTAAGCCTAGTTTGAAAAGTTTTCCAGAGGCCAGTGTGCTCAGCTCAAATGAGTTTTGCCCCATAATGCTCATCCCCATTCACTGAGCCCCTTTATAGGGGAGGCATAGCCAGGAATTTGACCAGCATCACCTCCTGTACCCTTGTAACAATCATGCCAGGTCAGAATTACTGCCCCCATTACATAGATGAGGAAGTTGGGGTTCAGGGTGGTCAGGTCACTTGCCTAAGGTCACGTATCTAGGAAACGATGAGGTCCACATAGCTCTAGATCCAGTTTGTCCCCTTCCTGCTTTTCTCAATATCCCTTGAACCCAGAGATCTTCTCCTGGAGCAGCAGCTGGTCTCTGAACCAACCAGCAGCGGCTTTCTGCCCCAGCCCCAGCCCTGGGCATAAATCACATTTCGGTTCCTGCCCATGGCTCATTGGTTGGGCTCCCAGCTGTCTCCCGCCTAGTTCCAGGCGTGCGGCTATATTAAGAATGTGAACTGTAACATTAACGCTTAAAAAAAAATCCCAAAGAGAAAGGCAGAAAGAAAGAAATACCCCTAAAGAGTCTAATGTCAGGTCCAGCCAAGGGTCATAAATCAATGTCGGTAAATTTATAAACAGTTCATAAATGTAAGTGCTTTTTACAGGGCTGTTTGTTATTGTGTCGGGGCTGGGATGGGGCGGGGCGGTCCATCCATCTGTCTTCCAGGCGGGAGCCACTCAGATGGTTCCAGCACCTCCAGCTGCAGAAGGAATAGGAACCGGACCAGTGCGGCCAGGTGATGGGAAACTTGCAGGTGGGTGAGGGGAGCCCTGAACTTGAAATGAGGTTTTGAGGACATTTACAGCAACAACCTAGAGAAGGAAATGGCAATCCACTCCAGTACTATTGCCTGGAAAATCCCATGGACAGAGGAGCCTGGTAGGCTACAGTCCATGGGATTGCAAAGAGTTGGACACGACTGAGCGACTTCACTTTCACAGCAACAACATCACAACGATGACTTTTTCTTCAGGTTTTTCATTTGATTTTTCTAAGTATGCTGTTCTTAGAAACTCTGGTGTGTCCTTAGCCTAGATGCACAGCCAAAAGGACATATTCCAAAACAAAGAACCAGATTCTTCACACAGAGTTCCCCCTGCCCACCATGGGACACCCCACCACCACCTCACCTTCACTCGGCCCATTCCAGGACCCAAAACCCAGACACTGGGTTTAAAGACAGGCTTGGCCAGGATGTAGCCTCTGCCACTGCAGGAGAGGCTCTGGCTAGAAATTTCTGGAATTAGAAATAAAAGGGAGGTATGGTGAATGCTGCATTCTCCCATCCTGTCTCCTGGTTAAAAAGCAGCAGGTCTTGAGCCCCGGGAGCTCACAGAGCAGGTCTTGAAAAGCTTCTCAGCTTCTCTAGGAAATCAAGAGTAGGAAACACACAGTATCCCCTCCACTGTTTACTTTTCTCTGCTCCTTGACTTGACCACATGTCACTTCCTTATCAGCCCCAACCTGAGACTCTACACAAATAAGCTCTTGCCCACAGGTCCTTGGGGTGGAGGACAGGGAGTGGGGTGGCTTCACTCTTTTTCCCAAAAGCTCCAGTTTCTGCAGCACCAGGCTGGCCCAGCCCAACACCCTGTGGAACACCTACCTCAACCCCTGTTGGCAAGGGTGGAATGAGTAAGGGTGATAAACTCTACCCTTGGCCACCTACGTCCAAGCCCCAGTCCCCTGAGCTAAGTCACTCACTGATGATCAGTTCAGAACAGCTGTGAAGACCTGAAGGATCAACTCAGGCTAAGCCAACTATGAAAGTGAAAGTGAAGTCACTCAGTCGTGTCCAACTCTTCACACCCCATGGACTGTAGCCTAACAGGCTCCTCCCTCCATGGGATTCTCCAGGCAAGAGTACTGGAGTGTGTTGCCATTGCCTTCTCCAGGGGATCTTCCCGACCCAGGGATCGAACCCGGGTCTCCCGCACGCCAGGCAGACGCTTTAACCTCTGAGCCACCAGGAAAGCCATCACTATTACATTCTGCAAACTCAAGAGCCTGGAGTCTTTCTGGATCTTAAAGGCAAGTGATCATGAAAATAGGTGCGTACACCCAGTGTCTTCTGGCAACTTCTCTCAGAGCAGTTTTGAAACACATACGTGTCTCAGCGTAAGCGATGGTATTTCTGACACAAAGCAGCTCTTTTTATAGTGAAACTTTATTAAAATAATGCATTTGTGGAACTTCCCTGGTGGTCCAATGGTTAAGAATCCGCCTTTCGATGCAGGAGACACAGGTTCAATACCTGTTCTGGGAAGAAACCACATGCCTCAGAGCAACTAAGGCTGTGAGCTGCAACTACTGAAGTCCAAATGCTCTAAAGCCCTTGCCCCACAACGAGAGAAACCACCTGAGTGAGAATCCCATGCACCACAACTAGAGAGTTTCGCCCGCTCACTGCAAACAAAGATCCAGCATAGCCAAAAATGAAATAAGTAAATAATTTTTTAAAAATGCAGCATGGGCGTGTATGTTCAGTCATGTCCGACTCTTTATGACTCCACGGGCTGTAGCTCGCCAGGCTCCTCTGTCCAGGGGATTCTCCAGGCAAGAATACTGGAGTGGGTTGCCATGCCCTCCTCCAGGGATCTTCCTGATCCAGGGACAGACTCCACATCTCCTGTGTCTTCTTCATTGACAGGCAGATTCTTTACCACTGCACCACCTGGGAAGTCCTTGGCCCATGAAAATTGTTCCACTATAACCTTATCCCTTGATTTCCAGAAGGCTGGTTACTGCACACTCTTCAAGAGACTACTGGGTCTGGCAGAAGCACCTCATATGGCCAGAACCACCTTGTACGGCCAGAACTGCCCGTGAAAACCCCGTTAACCGGTTGCACCTTTCCAGGCAAGCGCTAAACAGGGATTTCATTTATTTGAAAAGTAGGTATTAAATATGTCAGATGTAGGAAGTGAAATGTAATGGGCCCAATTCCACACTCGGTTCCATATGCGTAAATCCCGCTGATGGAGAACAGAGTGTGGCTGGGGCAGCAGAGACGAGGTCTCCGGTCTGCGAGAGGAAATTGCGCTCTTGATGGATCTTAGCTGACATTCTAATGGACATGGAGTCGAGGCTGTTAAAACTGGAAGGGGCCCTGAAGTTTCTGGTTGGGTTGCTCAGGTTTTTGTGTGTGTGTGTGTTTTTTTTTTTTTTTTTTTTTTTGAGCTTTAGGAGTTGTCACATTCCTGCTTTATTCCTCGGTTTTATTTTCTAACTCTTGGTAAACATTTGCCATTCCTCCTCAGTCTTGTTCCAGTTCAGCTGTGCTTGAGTGGAGTTTTCCAAGAGGGTGGCCGAGTGCTTGGCCAAGGAACGAGCAAACATTTCATAGCCTAAGTTTGGGAAGCAGCCTGAAGGCCTCCTAGCCACTGACACTACAACTAAAGTCTTGCTATTTAAAGCGTGGTCCCTGGACGAGCAGCATCAGCCTCCTCTGCGAACTTGGTAGAAATGCAGGGTCTTGGGCCCCACCCCAGACCTTCGAAGTCTAAGTCTGCATTTTAACATGATGCCAAGTGATTCATGGGCACAGTACAGAGTGAGAAGCCCTGGATTAGAGAAAAGGCACTGGGCATGACCCCTTCCTTGACACGAATTTATCACCAGACATTATCTTAAGCACCATAAGAATCCAGTTCAGAGGTTTGTGATAACTGCAATGGTAACTCACCAGCCCACTGGTTCTCTTCCTGTGCCTTAGAATCACTGAGGGAACTTTTTGAAAATGAGGAAGTGCAGACCCAACCCAAGAGATGGTAATTCTACTGATGGCTGGGAAGGGGCTTGGATCTTTGTTATTTACTTGGAGTTCCAGGTGACTTTACCCTGGAGCCAGGACTTGGAGGTCCTGTGGTAAAATACCACCTTGAATAGTGAGATTTCTTTTGGAAGCAGAGTGATGTAAGTTCCTGATTCTCCCACCATGCATAGCGTGCTGGACCCCAAAGATGGATCCAGGAATGGGTACCATGAGTGCTGTTCAAGAGCTTGCGGTTCAGTTGAGGATAAAGTGAGAAGCATAGCAAGAGGTGCGTGGTTTTGAAACGTGCCCTGGTTCTGTGAGGAATGTTGAGCAGGTGAGTCCACCGCAGAAAATGATGGAAGCAGAGAGAGCTGGAGTGCTGGATACAAGAGGATATGCATTCACATGGCACGTTGGAGCTGGGAGGAAGCTTAGGAATTGTCTGGTTTTTCCACAGAATGCCATAGAGCAGGGTTTTTCAACCTTAGCAACATCAACATTTGGGGCCAGATAATCCCGGACCAAAATAACAACGTGGAGACGGTCCTGTGCATTATAGGATGTTCACCAGCATCCCTCTAGGTGCCAGTAGCATCCACACCCAAACTGTCTCCAGACTTTGGCAGGTGAGCCCTGGGGGCACAATTGCCCCTGGCTGAAAACCACTGGCATGGAGCAATCAGGGAAGATGGTGGTAGGTCTGGACACGTACGCAGAAGGTGCACAGCAGTGGGAGTGAGTCAGGACTTCTAAAAAGTAAGTTGTCAACAACATGGATGTTAGTCCCAATAATAGGATGTGTGTGTGTCCAAGGGTTGGGTGCAAACAACCCTTGGTTGTGTCTCCTCTCTAAGTGCTTAAAGCATGGGTACTGGTACTCAATTACCTGGGCTCCAATCCCAGTTCTATAACCTACTACCTACCCTGACCAATGCCCTTAATCTCCAGGACAGATGCCTCAGCTTCTCCAGCTTTAAAAATGGGACTTGCAGTGCCTGCCTCAAAGATTGTCGTAAAGACTAAGTGCAGTCACCAAAGCACCCGGTGATGCAGCTTCCGGGTTTGAGCCACAGCCGACAGCATCCGTTCTGAGGATGTAACTGGAAGGCTGGATAATGACGCGGGAGACCTTCAGGTTCTGTTTTGTAAACTTCTGCCTGTTTGAATCCTGTCTAATGAGATTGTGTTTCTATAACTGTGTAAGAAAGCAAACACACGCACAAAAGAAAGAAATGCTCTTGTTTAGTCCACCTCGTCTTTTTAAATAAACTTTTTATTTTGGAATTATTTTAGACTTGCTGGGGAAAAAAAGATTGCCAAATAGCACAGAGTGTTCCCTCACACTTTTCACTGGGCGTTGGGTTATCATCTTACATTTCCATGGTGCAATTGTCAAAACTGAGAAACATTGGTGCATCCTTATTAACCAAACTCCAGACGCCACTTGGATTTCACCAGATATTTTACAAATGTCCTTTTTCTGTTCCAGGATCCCATCCAAGACAGCACAGTGCGTTTAGTCATCCTGTCTCCTTCGACTCCTCTGGGCTGTGCTGGTTGCTCTGTCTTGCCTTTGTGTTTCATGACCTCCAAGCTTCTGAAGAGCGGTGGGAGGCCTTTTATAGCAGGCCCCCTAATTTGGGTCTGTCTGATGTTTTCTCATGACTAGACGGGGGCTCTGGGTGTGGGAGAAAACCACAGAGGTGAGGTGGCCTCCTAGAGCCATCACCCCAGGGCCACATGCTGCCACCATGACCGCCACTGGTGAGGCTGACCTCACCTCGACCACCGTGGTGTCTGCTACATTCTTCCACCATAAAGTGGCCCCCTCCTCACTGACACTCTGCGCTACCCACACTCCAAGAGGGGACAGATTAAGCTCCTCCTCCAGGAGGAGGGAACGTCTAGGTTGTATTTGGAGTTTTTCTGTAGGAAGATTTGTGTCTTTGCCCCATCTATTTACTTACTCAGTCATTTATTTATACAAGTATAGACTCATGGAGATTTATTTTAGACTTCGGTTTGTAATCTAATACAGTGATATTTATTTTGTTGTTCAAATACCCACTTCATTTTCAACAGTGGAGAAGCCCTGAATTGGGTTGGGGGTGGGGGTGGGGATGCTGATTTGTAGATCAAGGGGCGCCAACAGGGAGACGGATCATGAGTTACAGACACAGAGCAGGGTCTTTGGTTTGGATCGGCCTCTGTGAAGGCCATGGTCGGTGGGAAAACAGAAAGAACAGAGCCCGTGTGGCTGGTGGCAAAGCCATTGCCAGTGTGACTGGGGAGGGGGAGAGATTCTAGGGTGAGGGACGTAGACAAGGGTCCCAACTGTGCAATGTCAGGGCACATCCCATCTATAATATCCCAGGGAAACCAAGGCCACAGTGAGGTTGAGAAAGACACTGTGGAAACCTGAGACCTTCTCAGGGATCAAAGAACAAAGTCTGTCAGAGCTGTAGGCTGTGTGTTCTCTGGGGGAGGGGGACGCAGGCCTGCTGGACTCCCCAGGGCGGGAGTGGGGAATACAGCGTGGGGTACAGACATGGAATCACAGGCTCCGACGTTCGAGGAAGTGTAGCGACCTTGCTGCCGTTAGTCAAGCTTGAACTGGAAGCCCCGTTGAACCTCACCATCTTGACTCCAAGGTTGAGTTCCAGCTCCAGTCACACCAAGAGTCCACAGGGCTGTGGGAGGCCCTCTTTCTTCCCTTTGCGGCTTCTCTGTGCCTGGGGCCTTTGCTCCCTCTCCCCCAGGATCCCATCTCTTCCTTTTCCTGGCCTCCCATGTGGGGTCTCAAACCCTCTCTGGCCCCCCACTGGTCTGAGGGCAAGGAGCAGGGAGGAACTTGGATCCTGTGAGCTGACCCCCCAATGGAGCTCGGCTTTCCAGAGCCAATCTGGCCTCTCCCAGTGCAGCCCCGGGGGACCTCAGGTTCTGGGGCTCCTCCCTGCCTAGAGCCCCATCTCCCAGGGCCCCTGCCCCAGCCTCCTCCATGCATTTCTCCAGGAGAGAGAGAGGGTCAACTGCCCTCTCCCAAAAACTTGTTAGGCATCCTGTAGGAAGAGTAAGAGACTATGGTTTTCACAAACGCAGACACAGAAAGAGCAGCTCTACAGCTTCTTCTTGGCTGATGGGCCTGGTCTAGAGGGGGGTCCATCTGCTGGGCCAGAGGAAGCCACCCATGTACAGAAATCCCCATTCTTAACTAGAGCCGTTCAGCATACCCTTTTGGGGTATGGAGAGAAGCCCTGGGATTTTAATATTAATCAGAAGGAGAAGTGGGTTCCAGGTGGAGTGTGGAGGTTCCAGCCTGGTCCCACTCCCAGGTCTGAGCAGGTGAGGGGCCATGCCAGGGATGGAGGGAGTCTTGGCCAAGGGCCTCTTGAGGTATCTTTTCAGCTTACTGGAAGCCATGGACTTCTTCAAGACTTCTTCCTATGGGGTCTGGCTGGTCAAGGCAAGTATAAGTCACCCTGGAGGGAGAGGTGAGTCAAAGAGGATGGCTTCCAGGAGGAGAGAGAGCAGACTGACCACAGGCAGGCCCCCTGGGCAGCTCCCCACTCCCACGCACCATGGGAGAGCCTTCCTGGAAGACAGAATGCTCTGGCCAGGAAATTTTTTTTTTTTAAACCATACATGGGTCCCAGGGCTATCAAAGAGCAAGAGGAGAAGGGATGAGAAAGCCCTCAACGAGGCTGGGATGCAATTACACTGTCCACTGAAGGGCTCCCAGAAACCCCACCAAGGAAGTGCCATGGAAACGGGAAGACGCGCCCAAGCACGGCAGGGGGCTTAGCTCATCTCGGCCAAGTATGGTGGTCCCCTCTCCTTACCAGTGTCTCCAGAAGGGACCCCAGCCTAGCCACCCCCAGCTGGCGAGACTCCCTCTGTCCAGCAGACTTATTTCGAGAAAGAGCAGGTTTCTGTGAAGGCGGGGAGGCTGCTGGCCGTCGTCTCTGGCAGGAGCACAGGAAACACTCGTGGCTGATTCTGTTTCCAACAGGAGATGGTGCTGGAGCTGCCCAGGACACGGGAGATGCAGCCTCTGCCCTCGAGAAGCTCACGGTCTTCCTGAGGAGACAAGTCTGGTCTAGGAAGGAGCACAGCCTGGGAGTCCAAGTGTGGACTGGAGCCTCAGCAGGACCCTGTATGGGGTGAGCACCTACATAGACCATGTCATGATTATCTCCATTGTATAAGAGGTGAAGAAACAGACCAGGGGACTTCTCTGGTGGTCCAGTGGTTAAGACTTCACCTTCTAATGTAGGGGCCACAAGTTCAATCCCTAGTCGGGGAGCTAAGATTCCACATGCTTGATGGCTAAAAAACCAAAAAGGAAAATGGAAGCAATATTGTGACAAATTCAATAAATATTTTAAAAATGGTCTACATCAAAAAAAAAATCTTAAAAAAAGAGACAAAAAAAGATGCAAAGGACATGTCAAGAGAAGAAATGGAGGCCTTGGAGACTGGTGGTTCATCAGGGATGGAAAGAAGACAAAGACAACCCCATGAATAATTTTCTAGATGAACTGCAGAGGCCCAACTTGCCATGGACATGAATCTGGTTGTGATGTGACCAATTCCTTCTGCAAAGCAAGCAGTCATAATCCCCTTGGGAACACCCCCGGTAGTCCTTCAGAATCAGGGCAGGTGTCCTGGCATTCCTGATCACCTCTGCTTTTCAGGCCGTCATTGCCCTACGACACGGTAGTCAGTGTCTGGGTGGGAGACTTGATTACCTGGGAAGCCTGCAGTCTCACTGCTGCCATTCCTCCAGGAATTGCCCCAAGGCTAGATCTGCCGTGGAGCCAATAGCTTCAGCCCCAGGCCCACGTCTCCTTCCTTCTCTCCTGTCCCAGAGAGGAGAACCAGATCGTGTTCAGGATCTGCAGCTTCTGCCCAGATTCTCATCCGACTTCTCCTGATGCTAGGAAGCCTGGCTCAGAAGAGTCTACGTGACTTCCACAGCCCCCCAGACTCAGCCCAGAGAAAAGAATGACCCTCAGGTTTCCTCCAGTGACTTTGAAATAAGAACATGCTAGAAACCCCAGAGGAGTGGCAGGCTTGGGCAGAAATGTCCCACAAATACTCCAGTTGTTGCATTCATCTTGACCCCACAAAGACCCTAGAGAGACATACCTGGGACAGTCTGTAACTGTGCGATCCAAGGAACCCAGTTTCCATACGCCTGCCCAGCTCCATCTTTTCCTCTTTCAGTCTTAATTTTTTGCCTCTGGTTTTGGTGGAAGTTTGGGTAGAACTCTCCAGCCATAGAAACCATATCAATGATTATGGCTACCACATTAAACACGGGCCTGTATGAACCAGCTCCTGGGCTAAGTGCTTTGCAGGTATTATTTCTAATCCTTATAAGAAGCATGCAAAGTTGGTGTCAGACACACTTTACAGATGTGGAAACTGAGACCAAGAGAAGCTAAATAACTTGTTCAAGCTCACACAGTTCTTGGGTGGTTGACCCAGAATTCTTAGTTTTTTTTCACTAGATCATTCTGCCAATCTCAGCCAAATCCTACAGTACAGACATTCCAGCTCAAACTCTTTTTCACGCGATGGCACACATAGGAAGTGCAACATTGGCATGGCGCAGGGAGGCAAATAGATGAAGCTGCTTGTTGAGGTGGGCTCTGGAGGCTCTGGCAACCCCACACCAGGCTCAGCAGTGAGGTCGAGAGGACCAAGAACCTGTACTCTGTGACCCATTCCCAGGACCCCTTGTTGGAAAGTCTGCCCTAAATTACCAATTCATCAGTAGTTCCTGAATTGGGCTAGTCACTAGAATCATCTGGGGAGTTTTAAAAAATGCCTGTGCCTAGGCCACCCATACTCTCTGGGAGTGGGGCTTGGCTTAGATATTTTTGAGAAGGCACTGGCTTCCTGCTATTCTTTCTGATGACTCAGCCACACACCCCATACCCACTCCCTGGCCATCCCCCGCCCTTGTCCAGTCTCATGTCCCAATCCCCATCATGAATACATGCACACACAGTGCATGCCCTACAAGAGCAAAGATCATGTCTGTTTTGTTTACCACTGGACCCCCTGACTAGCACAATGCCTGGCATGTACAGGGTGCACAATGGATTTTTTAAATGAATAAATGTTGAAGATCCTGGAAAGACTTCAGACAAAGCTCTTTCATGTGTCTAATTGAATGGCAGCTTTTTACAGAGCACAGTAATTCATGTCATGGAGGGCTAAGATTCGTTCAATTCACTTTTCTTTCTTTATATTTAGAATTTGGCGTTGGTTTGTACTTAAACACAGAAGTCTCCACTCTGACCACAATTCTTATCATATAAGTATTGAAATGTGCTACCCATATTAATTGATTTGCAGATATTGAATCATGCTTGAATCCTTGAGATAAATCCTGGGTTGTGGAATGCTTCCTAGACAAGGTAGGATTTAAACTGAGACTGCTGCTTCTAGCAATAAGGTAGACCAGGTGTTCAGGCTAGCCCTCCTGCTCAAAACACAGGCAGGGGAAATTTTTTCTCTTTTTTCTTTTTACTATTTTCTAATTCTCCATGCAGAGAAGGCAATGGCACCCCACTCCAGTACTCCATGAGTTAGCAAGAAAGTATGGAATACTCTGGCTTAAAAAAATAAATAAAGGAAGGCAAAACTCAGAAGGTGAGATGGGGACTGAAGCCAACATTTGCCTTGAAGGAATTTTCTGGACCTAGTGAACTTGAAAGTTGACATTTGGAGCCTTATGAGATTTGGTGGGTAGGAGACCAAACCTAGGTCTGTCCAAGGTAGACAGTCTAGTAGGAGACGTCTCATAGAATTAGAACAGCCAAGAGCCATACATTTAGTGTAAAGAAGGACTGGAAAAATATCCAACCTCCTCCACAGATTTGGGGAGCAGGAAATACCTTCAAGGAAAATTGCTTATCTTGAAGTTTGGTTTTGGAGCAAAGGAGGAAATATCTCTCCTGAGAACTACAAGCCAAACATCTTGTGTTGCCTGAATTCACTCTGCATTGCTGCTGTTGTTTAATTGTTAAGTTGTATCCAACTCTTTGTGACCCACCAGGCTTCTCTGTCCATGGGATTCTCCAGGCAAGAAGAATACTGGAATGAATTGTCATTTTCTTTTCCAGGGGATCCCAGACTATACAACTAAGGAGGAGGCAAACAGAAATCCTATCTGAAGGTGTTCACCTTTTCCCGAGGCTGCCAAGTATTTCCAGCAGTTTCTACAGAAGAATAGAAGCTTGCAACTAAAATTAAGCCCCAATATGAGGAAACAAGGCACCAAGATGGAGAGCCAGCAGCGACAGACAGTGTAATCAGACTGCAAACACTTCTGGTTTGAGAATTATCAAACGAAATAGAACTGATTTTCAATAAATGGCAGAGAACCTTTAAAATATAAGTTCAGGGTCCTTGTAAAAGAATAAAATAGAACTTCTAGAAAATAAAAGTCTAGAAATGAAATAAAATAGAAACCAAAAACTCAGTGGAGACAATGAGACAGCAGACCAACACACAAAGAGAGACTTCGTGACCTGGAAGGCCACGTGAACAGGAGAAATTATCCAGAAGGCAACCCTAGGAGATAAAGAGGTGGAAAGTGTAAAAGAAATTAAAAGCCATAGAAGATAGAGTGAAAAGGCCCCAGATGTGTCTAATCAGAGTCTCAAAAGGTAGGGAAAGAGGAAATAGGGCAGGGGCATAATAGCTGAGAATGGACCACATCTTAGCACTGACACCAAGCCACAGATTCAGGATGTGAGCTGAGCTGCAAAGATAAAAAGTGAGGAATCTGGATGCTCAGAGATGAGGCACGTGACAAGCAGCAGGACCTCAGAATGTGCTGATGGGGCAGGCACCCTGAGCACTAGTCTCCTGGGACTGAAAGGAGGTTCAGAGCCTCAGGGGGGCTTTGAAGCCCAAAACCTCTTCATTCCTCCAATGGAGAATCAACGGGAAACATGCGTGCTCCCAGATGACATAGCAAAAACGGCAGGACAGCTCCATTTTGTTCTTTGGGGGCAATATACTTTTGAGAAAGGGAGAGAAGAGATAGTTTTGATCCTGATCCATTGTATAGATTGGGGGATTGAAGCACAGAGAACAGATTCTGAAAACAGAGTTTTACAAAATTTAAGTGGCAGCCCCAGAGTTGGAGCTCTTTCTGTCTATCTCGGGGCAGGCACCTCTTGGGTAACTCCTCCAGTCATTCATGCTCACTATGTGTTTGGTATATCAAGTGCAGTGATGGATGGAGCCACTGGCCTCCTTTCCAGCCCTGATGAGACTTTCAAAATTAAAAGCAAATTCAAAACCACTCTGGGGCCCGGGTCTGGATGCCGTCCCTTTAGACAAAGTCCTAATTACTCATGACCGCCTACACCTGATGACTTGGACCAGCCAATTGTGATGCAGTGTTGACATCTATGTGGGTGACGTGCACATGAGTACATCTGGACCTAACAGCTGTCCCTGGGACCTGAAAATGTGTCTGACACATATGGTTCTGTGTGTAGCGTGGTGGAACAGCAGACAGAAACTCAGACATGCTGAATTGCGTGGGTGTGTCTGGTTCCTCCTCCACCTCCATCTTTACCTTCTCCATTCCAAGATGATTTTGTTTCTCTTAGTAGCAGTTATGTTTTCCAGTTATCTGAACTCTAATTCCAAGTCTATGACTGTCACAAGTTACTTAACATCTTTAAGCATCAGTTTTCTCAACTGTACAAGGGGCTCTGTATTATGTCTTGGAATTAAACCAGACTGCATATGTTTTGGAGGAAGAAAAACCACCCACTCCAGTATGCTTGCATGGGAAATCCCATGGACAGCGGAGCCTTGTGGGCTACAGTCCGTGGAGTTACATAGAGTTGGACACGACTGAGTGATTAAACAACAAACACTTATATTTTGGTCATTTATTGGTCTTATTTTCCATATTATAATTAAGTTAAGCAAAAGATTCTATTCTCCTATGATTATAGTGTGTGTTAGTCGCTCAGTCATGTCTGACTCTTTGTAACCCCGTGGACTATAACTTGCCAGGCTCCTCTGTCCATGGAATTCTCCAGGCAAGAATACTGGAGTGGATTGCCATTGCCTTCTTCAAAGGATCTTCCCAACCCAGGGGTAGAACCTGGGTCTCCTGCCTTGCAGGCAGATTCTTTACTATCTGAGCCCAGACAGAGTTAATTTTAGGTTCAAGTTTGGAAGGAAGACTTAGAAAATTGTCATTCAATCTCAAAATGTGCTAAGCAGGATGTCTAAAGAAAGAATAAAAATGCCTAAGGGGAAAAATTAGGTAAATTAGAGTTTAGCTTTCTTTAGGTTAATATTTGACAGTGATTCTCAGCCGGGACAGTCTAACCATTTCTGGATTTCAAAAGACATGCTTCCTGTTTTGCCACATTCTGCTTTTTTTTTTTTTTACTCCGCCACGCTAAATTTGGCTCAAGGATTGAGAGGAGAGCTGATGGCACAAAGAGGTAATGTTTGCATGTGTACATATTAGAGGATCAAGAGTGTGGGCAGACAGAGGGCTGAACCTGGAACCTGTCTGAATCTGAGGGAGGGGACTGCAGTGCCATAGCCATAAACTGCTGACAGTTCAAAAAGTGTGTCGGAGACCAACTAACGTTGGGAAATTCCAGTCTACACATTTAAAGCGCAGGCACAGTGGGTGGTCCAGAGGGATCCAGCAAGAACATGACAGTAGGAAAAGAAGGAAAGGAAAAATTAGATTCAATCAAAGGGGGAAAAATTCCAAATGGTGAGTTCGTTCTATTTGGCTACAGCGTAGCCCCTCCAGGGAACACGGTGGAACTTGAGTCATTGAAACCTTGGCTGGGAAAAGTCATCGAGGATGTACTATAGACAGAGCTGCAGTTTGGATTAGTCTGGTGGTGGGAGCAAGAGACCCAGGAGGTGATTTGCATCGGCATTGCTCTGATTCAGCAGACATGCCCCCTGCTGACAGAGTCTGCTGAGGGGCTGACTCTGGCCAGGGTGATGGGCTGAGCCTGGCCACGTGTGAATGGCTGTGTGTGTGTAAAGGGAGATGTTTTCCAAGTCATCATGGCCTCGTTTCCTCAGACTGACTAGGATGTTTGGATAGTTAGCACGTTCCCTCTCATAATAAATTTCACATTTCTTGCAGAGAGTTTATTTTACAGGAAAAAAAAAAAAAAAAAAAAGCAGGGAAAGGATATTCCATCTGAGTTTGCAGGAAATAATCTTGTTAATTAGAAAGCCTCCACACATTTCGGATTTTCCAATAGTGCTTAAGTTCACTGCCGTCATATGCATGTGTGTTTTTTAGAAAAGCAAGCCGCTATTAATTATTTATTTTTCCTAGAAAGTACTGGTGGAGGTGTGATTTCTGCGAAATTAGGCTATTTTGGGTCATCTGCGTGATCAATACAGAATGGCATGTTCTGTGAGGTTGGATTCATAAAGTGCTTTGAAGCCAGGAAGCATCACTATGAAAGTGGTAAAAACCAAGATCTTATATGCAGGATCACCCATACCTAGCACAAACTGGGTCACCAGACAATGATCAGGGACTTCCCTGGTAGTCTAAGACTTCCATTGCAAAGGGTACAGGTTTGATCCCTGGTCAGCGAACTAAGATCCCACATGCCATGTGGAAAGGCCAAAAAATGTTTTTAAATAAATAAAATAAAGAATAAAACAGTGTTTATTTTTAAAAATTTTATTGGAGTATGGTTGCTTTATACTACTGTGTTAGTTTCTCCTGTACAGCAGAGTGAATCTCTGTACATATACACATATCCCCTCCTGTTTGCATTTTCTTACCATGTAGGTCACCACAGAGCATTCAGTAGAGTGCCCTGTGCTATGCAGTAAGTTCTCATTAGTTATCTATTTTGTGTGTGTGTGCGTGAGTGCTAAGTTGCTTCAGCTGTGTTCAACTCTTTGTGACCGTGTGGACCACAACCTGTCAGGCTCCTCTGTCCATGGAATTCTACAGGCATGAATACTGGAGTGGGTTGCCATGCCCTCCTCCAGGTATCTATTTTATACATAGCATCAAAAAATCAAAGACAGTGGTCAACAATTACATACTGACTGATTGATTTGGTAAGTTATCCCACGTAATACCTCCTCCAGGGTCTCTGCAAGGAGCAATGATGATTAGCTTTTTCAAAACCAATTTGCTTTTTATTTCAGGAACACGCAGGAATCTAAGATATGGGCAGAGGGGGTGGGGTAGAATCTAGATTTTACATTAAGAAACCTGAATTTGAATGCTAGCCTTCTTTAACTCATCAAAGGACTTATGCAATAGCCCATCAGCCCACCCAGCCTTAGTTTCTGAGTCTATGAGATTGGGGAGCTATTAATAGCTCCAGTGCTTCTTGCAGTTCCCCTAACCTTGCAAACCCTTCCTCTGCCTGGTAACAGCCAGAGCCATGCTACCCAGCGCTTATCCCCTTTGCAGTTGCCCAGGAATCAGAGATGGGAACCTCTGCCGCTCTTTCAAGAAAAGACACAATATTTGTAAGAATATCCTCATAAAGTAGTAAGTGGGTTACCCAAGGGGGGTTGCCAACACAGCAGAGCAAAGATAAATCAAAAATAAAATTAAAAAAAGAATTGGGACCCCTACTTCTGGCTCTAATTCTATTTTTGAACTGACTTGCTTTAGGGTCGTGGACAAGCCGTTCAACATGGGTCTAGACCATGTGTTATGTAAACATAAAAAGGTGTTATCACTAGCAATGACTCATTAAGCGTGTGCTTGTCTACTGGTTTGTTCATTCGTTTGCTTGTTTGCTTAGCTATCCTTGGGTATCTTCCTGTCCAAAGGATTATAGTAGCTTAAAAATGAGGTAACCCTCTAAAGAAAACCCTCCAAATCAGACCCCCTTATCTGGCTCTCCTTCAATATTTTAAAATATTTTTTGACATAGCTTTTTTTGTTTTCTAGCCACACCATGGGGCTTGTGGGATCTCAGCTCCCTGACCTGAAGGAAACTAACTTCCTGTCCCCTACCTAGCAAGCACAGAATCTAAACCACTGGACTACCAGAGAGGTCCCTCTCTCAATATTTTAACGCTGGGCATTAGGAAGGCAAGTGGGCCACTGGCTGCCCTGCTCCAACCCTGGTCCTGCTCACTGACCCACTAGCCATGTAAACTGGGGAAATCACTTGACTCTTTGGAAGCTGGAGTCTGCAGTGATTCCAAAACATATCCTCACATTCTTTACTCCCTTCCTATTAAGAGATGATGCCTCATTCCCCTCCCTTTGAATCCAGTCAGCTCTGTAATTCACTCCTAACTCACTGAGGTACAGTGTGCAGTGGAAGTGACACTGGGTGACACCAAGGTTAGGACTGGTGTGCGTGTGGACCCGTCAAGAGCAACACAAGGGACTGGCATCTAGCTTTTCTAGCTTCTCCCTTGATGTGAAGTGAAGTCTCTCAGTCATATCCAACTCTTTGCAACCCCATGGACTGTAGCCTACCAGGCTCCTCCACCCGTGGATTTTCCAGGCAAGAATACTGGAGTGGGTTGCCATTTCCTTCTCCAGGGGATCTTCCCGACCCAGGGATTGAACCCGGGTCTCCCGCATTGTAGGTAGATGCTTTTACCGTCTCAGCCACCAGGGAAGTCCCCTTGATAACATGGGATTTATAATGCTGGAGATACCCTATATCTATGGATAGTGTATAGAGACATGCCCCCAAAGATGGGCAGAGTGTGAATCAGGAGAAGATGGAAGAGAGGTAGCCCTTTTGAGGAAGGGCATGCATTCTCAGCCGCTCAGTCTTGTCCAGCTCTTTACAACCCCATGGACTGTAGCCCGCCGGGCTCCTCTGTCCATGGAATTTTCCGAGCAAGAACACTGGAACGGGGTGCCATTTCCTCTTCCCGGAGATCTTCCCAACTCCTGCGTCTCCTGCATTGGCAGGCGGGTTCTTTACCATTAACGTCCCCTGGGAAGTCAGGGCCAGGCCAGGAAGAAAGTGGGAACAGGAGCTTGTTCCTGAGCTTGTGGGGAGAGACGGACTGAGCGGCTGAGGGCACCGCCGAGGGGAGTGGGGCTGACAAGCCACGAGCCCCACATCGCGAGATGCCTGTCGCCTGGCTGTCTGCGCCCCTTCCTTCTGGCTCGCCCCAGTCCTGCTCGATCGTTTGGAAGCAGCAGCTTTTTCCCAGAGCTGGCGTTTGGCAGTTGGCAAGGAGCACCCGCCTTCTCTCAACAGCCCTCCGTCTTCTTGTTTTCCCCTTTCCAATGGGGTGAATACATTTCTCTTCTGCTGCGTGTGCCAACATACCTCGAATTTGCTGGCAGCAGGCACTTCTCATGTGTTGGTTTTGGAACCTTTTTAGCAGCTTGTCCTATTTCTCTTCCATCTGGGCTAGAAACATGCCAACCAGGATTTCTCTGGATTTTTTTCCTTAACCCCGGGCTGCAACCCAAGGCAGTGAGCATCCAGGGCTCCTTGGGTCTCAGGGTCCATCCCTGCCCGGTACCTACCTCCCCTCCTCAGCTCTCACCAGGCACCATGGCCATCAGTCCCCCAGGTATAATCCCAACTTGTAGTGACCCCTTGAACTTCATGCCTCGAGGCCAGGTTATTGCAAAGGGACATTTGAGCTTCCACTGGAAATTGGTAATATATATTCTTGGCAGCAGCAAGGACAGGCTGTGAAAATTCTTTTAGGGTTGGACTTCTTTTAAGGAGTAGAGTTTGGTTTTAGCGTACTCCTAGGCAGTGAAATGGGAAAACCAGGCTAAAGATGAGGGTGGCAGGTGGAACCCAGAGCCCCGTGTCTGGAGAACATCAGGGCCCACCACCTGATAGGGGCTCAGTGATCATCTTCCGGATGAGATTTAGCAGGAAGCCACACATGGTGATATTTCAACTTCACTTTATTAGATCGATTGTCCCACTGGGTCAACCTCGTAACCTAATCACTAACCTTTCAGGTCTGTATCTCCCCTCGCGGCTCCCTTTTGCAACAACTGGAAAGCCTGGCCTTAACCACCACCCCCCAACACCAGGCTCCTGCCCAACTTCCTCCCAGGTCCCCTGGCCTCCGGACCTGGGCCTCTCCGGTCCACTCTGCAGACCACAACTACTGCTTATCTTCCTAAAAACAGACCTGCTAAATGTGGGATCCTGGATGGGACCCTGGAACACAAAAAGAGCATTGGGGACTTGCCTGGTGGTGCAGTGGGTAAGAATCTACTTGCCAACGCAGGGGGCACAAGTTCGATCCCAGGTCTGGAAAGATCCCACATGCAGCGGAGCAACTAGCTCAGTGTAGCACTGCTGAGCCTGAGCTCAGAGCCTGCAGACTGCAACTACTGAAGCCCGTGTGCCTGCAGCCCGTGCTCTGCAACAAGAGAAGCCCCTGCAATGAGAAGCCCACCTGCCGCAAGAAGAGTAGCTTTCGCTCGCTGTAACTAGAGAAACCTCACGCAGAGATGAAGACCCAGCACAGCCAAGACTAAATACATTTGTTTTTAAAGACTAACATCAGTAGAGAAACTGGGAAAGTCTGGATAGAGTCTGAAGCACAATTAATAATAATATATCTATGTGATTCTCGTAGTGTTGACAAACCCATGTAAGTCCCTAATAATAGGGGGAACTGGGTAAACTCAAACCTCTGTACTATCTTTGCAACTTTTCTCTGAATCTAAAATTATTCTTGTAACAAAAAAATTTGCCAAAATGAAGCAAATTCAACCATATCACTCTCATACTTAAAACTAGGGTAGCCAATGGACTTACTTGTGAAACAGAAACAGATTCTCAGACAAAGAGCACAGATGGGCAGTTGCCAAGAGGGAGACAGAATAGAGAGGGATGGACTGGGAGCTCTAATCCTAGAATTCTACTGCATGGAAACACTCACATATGCCTTCAAGATGTATGCACGAAGATATTCTGTTATAGCAAAATACTGAGGATAATCTGCATGTTCATCGATAAGGAAAATAGCTATATAAATTGAAATAAATTCATGGAATGGAAATACAAGGCAGCCATTAAAACAATGAGGTATATTGCCATGTATTAACAGGAAGAGATCGTCAACATATAATCTACATCAGGGGTCAGTAAAGTGAGTCCCATAAACCAAATCCAGCCCCTGTCTGTGACTGTATTGCCCGAAAACTAAGAATGGTTTTTACATTTTTAAATGGTTGAAATACAATCAAAAGAAGAGCAATATTTTGTGATACATGAAAATTATATGAAATTCAAACTTCAGTGTCCATAAATAAAGTTTTATGGGAACACAGTCACACCTGTTCACTTTCATATTGTCTACAGTTGACTTCTTGAAATGCAGTGGCAAAGTTGAGGGTAGGTGTCAGAGATCATCTGGTTCATAAAGCAGAAGATATTTATTATCTGGCCTTTTACAGAAAAAAAATTTGCTGACCATCACCTAACTGATAAAAGGCAAGTCATATATACATGCATAATTCCTTTCATAAAATAGACTTATAAAATTTATATATAATACATATATTTCAGCATGTAATTTAATAGAGAAAGGTATGGAAGGATATATCCCAAATGGTTAATAATGGTTTCCTATGAGACAGGAACAGGATTAGAGAAGAAAAGTGGATAAAGGGAGACTATGTATTTTATTACTTTATATTTATATATGCTTTTATATTATTTTCATCTTTATACTGAATATATGTATGAATAAATTGATCTCCAGGTAATTCTTATTAATTCTTATTATTTGCAGTAGTTATGTTCTACAAAATTAATACAAACACTGAAATACAGAACACTGAGCTATTGCTTCTAGGGGAAATGTGGGGTCAGGTTTCTGTTCACAATATTTTTCATCAACCAATCAATCCATAACCTTGTTTTATGTGTGTTTCTGTATAAAGACACCTTACTTAACATATTTTGTTGATTCATTAACACTGAACTTACAGCCAACAGCTCTGTAACTCAGACCTGAATGAAACTCACCTAGCACATGTTTTTTTTTTCTTTTTTCAGAAAGGCACATCATAGCCCTCTTTGACTTAGGAACACTAGGCAGATTTTTCAGCACTACGTTTGGGAGCCATTTTAAACAACAAAATCACCAACCAAACAAAAACAAAAACAAACGCAAAAATGTTAAATGGACGAGGATCCTTGTTAACAGTATGAAACAAAGTCACCTAATTTGACCTCAGCTGGGTATGTGCCCGTGGGTGACTCAAATCTCTTTGCCCCTCTGCCCATGTCCTCAAATGGCTGCAAAAATACTACGTCTATTAACTTGTGGGTTACAAATAAATTTTAATGAGTAGCCAAATTCACATAACGGAATTGGTGAATAAATAAAATTAGATATGTGTGTATGCGTATATATATATATATATATATACACACACACATATGTATTTCATACTGTTTGTGGGGTTCTCGCGGCAAGAATACTGGAGTGGTTTGCCATTTCTTCCTCCAGTGAACCACATTTTGTCAGAACTCTCCATGCACAGCATGGCTCATAGCTTCATTGACTTACACAAGCCACTATGCCACAAGATACGATCCATGAAGGGGATCACATTGGACTCATTGGAAAAGACTCTGATGCTGCGAAAGATTGAAGGCAAAGGAAGAAGAGGACAGCAGAGGATGAGATGGTTAGATAGCATCACTGACTCAATGGACATAAATTTGAGCAAATTCTGGGAGATAGTGGAGGACAGAGGAGCCTGGTGTGCTACAGTCCATGGGGTGGCAAAGAGTCTCAACACAAGGCAAAGAGTGATTGAAAAATAACAACATATGTATTGTTTTTGAAGTTAAACAAAAAACATGTTTGCTGTTTGCCTTTGACCACAAAGCTGCCCCCAAAGTCTATCTCTTGGGCAGCAAGCAGAGGGTCCCTCACCATGCCTTTGATGAGTAGAGACGCTCATTTTCACTTAAGAGAGCCCACCTTTCTCCAGGACCCCCATAGAGCAGAGACAGTACTAGACAGAGGACATGTTAAGGCTCCTCATGGTGCCGGGGTCCAGCCCCGGTGGATCCAGGGAATTCGAAGGGGAGACGGAGTTGGCAGGGGTCAGGAAATGATTAATTAGGTGTTAATTAAAGATATAAAGGGTAATAAAAATGAAGATAGCTCAGTGAGGAAATTCAGTGAAGAAAAGCGGATGAAATAAGGATAGCTCAGTGAGAACATTTAGTGGAGAAAAGAGGCTGAATAACTCAGCCAGAAGGTAAGAGAAAGAACGACATGGGGAGACCAACTTTCAGTGAACAAGGCCCACACTTTATTTTCCAAGTAGTTTTTATACCTTAAGTTATGCATAGAGGATAATAGGGAAGGAGTGGAGTCATGCAAGGACAGCAGTCCCTGAGCCAGGCTTTCAAACTTATCATATGCAAAAGTTTAGGTGATTTACATCATCTTCTGGCCCCGAGGCCTGCCAATATCTTAAGACCCTTTCAAACATCTCAACATCTTAAGACCCTGCCAAACTTAAGACCCTTAAGTTTAAGAAGAAAACTTATCCTTCTCCAAGGGTGATTAGTCTTAAAACAGACTGCACCAGATAAATTTACATTCCTATAGGGTGAGGGTGCAGTGGGTTTTAATTAAAGAAAGAACTTAGCCTAAGATCTAACGTAATTAATATCAACGTAACATAATAATACATGGACATCACCAGATGGTCAACATGGAAATCAGATCAATTATATTCTTTGCAGCCAAAGATGGAGATGCTCTATACAATCAGCAAAAACAAGACCAGGAGCTGACTGTGGCTCAGACCATGAACTCCTTATTGCCAAATTCAGACTGAAATTGAAGAAAGTAGAGAAAACCACTAGACCATTCAGGTATGACCTAAATCAAATCCCTTATGATTATACAGTGGAAGTGAGGAATAGATTTAAGGGCCTAGATCTGATAGATAGAGTGCCTGATGAACTATGGAATGAGGTTCGTGACATTGTACAGGAGACAGGGATCAAGACCATCCCCATGGAAAAGAAATGCAAAAAAGCAAAATGGCCGTCTGGGGAGGCCTTACAAATAGCTGTGAAAAGAAGAGAAGTGAAAAGCAAAGGAGAAAAAGAAAGATATAAACATCTGAATGCAGAGTTCCAAAGAACAGCAAGAAGAGATAAGAAAGCCGTCTTCAGCGATCAATGCAAAGAAATAGAGGAAAACAACAGAATGGGAAAGACTAGGGATCTCTTCAAGAAAATCAGAGATACCAAAGGAACATTTCATGCAAAGATGGGCTCGATAAAGGACAGAAATGGTATTGACCTAACAGAAGCAGAAGATATTAAGAAGAGGTGGCAAGAATACACAGAAGAACTGTACAAAAAAGATCTTCACGACCCAGATAATCACGAAGGTGTGATCACTGACCTAGAGCCAGACATCCTACAATGTGAAGTCAAGTGAGCCTTAGAAAGCATCACTACGAACAAAGCTAGTGGAGGTGATGGAATTCCAGTGGAGCTATTCCAAATCCTGAAAGATGATGCTGTGAAAGTGCTGCACTCAATATCCCAGCAAATCTGGAAAACTCAGCAGTGGCCACAAGATTGGAAAAGGTCAGTTTTCATCCCAATCCCAAAGAAAGGCAATGCCAAAGAATGCTCAAACTACCACACAATTGCACTCATCTCACACGCTAGTAAAGTAATGCTCAAAATTCTCCAAGCCAGGCTTCAGCAATATGTGAACTGTGAACTTCCTGATGTTCAAGCTGGATTTAGAAAAGGCAGAGGAACCAGAGATCAAATTGCCAACATCCGCTGGATCATCGAAAAAGCAAGAGAGTCCCAGAAAAACATCTATTTCTGCTTTATTGACTATGCCAAAGCCTTTGACTGTGTGGATCACAATAAACTGTGGAAAATTCTGAAAGAGATGGGAATACCAGACCACCTGATCTGCCTCTTGAGAAATCTATATGCAGGTCAGGAAGCAACAGTTAGAACTGGTCATGGAACAACAGACTGGTTCCAAATAGGAAAAGGAGTACGTCAAGGCTGTATATTGTCACCATGTTTATTTAACTTATATGCAGAGTACATCATGAGAAATGCT
The DNA here is from genome assembly GCA_935064755.1 of Tragelaphus eurycerus. Taxonomy (NCBI): domain Eukaryota; kingdom Metazoa; phylum Chordata; class Mammalia; order Artiodactyla; family Bovidae; genus Tragelaphus; species Tragelaphus eurycerus. The sequence goes on along the minus strand of CAKXYN010000027.1, from coordinate 19,785,311 downwards.
GGACTGGAAGAAACACAGTTGGAATCAAGATTGCTGGGAGAAATATCAATAACCTCAGATATGCAGATGATACCACCCTTATGGCAGAAAGTGAAGAGGAACTCAAAAGCCTCTTGATGAAAGTGAAAGTGGAGAGTGAAAAGGTTGGCTTAAAGCTCAACATTCAGAAAACGAAGATCATGGCATCTGGTCCCATCACTACATGGGAAATAGATGGAGAAACAGTGGAAACAGTGGCTGACTTTATTTTTCTGGGCTCCAAAATCACTGCAGATGGTGACTGCAGCCATGAAATTAAAAGACGCTTACTCCTTGGAAGGAAAGTTATGCCCAACCTAGATAGCATATTCAAAAGCAGAGACATTACTTTGCCAACAAAGGTTCGCCTGGTCAAGGCTATGGTCTTTCCTGTGGTCATGTATGGATGTGAGAGTTGGACTGTGAAGAAGGCTGAGCGCCAAAGAATCGATGCTTTTGAACTGTGGTGTTGGAGAAGACTCTTGAGAGTCCCTTGGACTGCAAGGAGATCCAACCAGTCCATTCTGAAGGAGATCAGCCCTGGGATTTCTTTGGAAGGAATGATGCTAAAGCTGAAACTCCAGTATTTTGGCCACCTCATGCAAAGAGTTGACTCATTGGAGAAGACTCGGATGCTGGGAGGGATTGGGGGCAGGAGGAGAAGAGGACGACAGAGGATGAGATGGCTGGATGGCATCACTGACTCAATGGATGTGAGTCTGAGTGACCTCCGGGAGTTGGTGATGGACAGGGAGGCCTGGCGTGCTGCGGTTCATGGGGTCGCAAAGAGTCGGACACGACTGAGTGACTGATCTGATCTGACCTGAATTAATATCAAAGGTTAATACCTATTTCTTCTATATATCCATTAATGTGTGTAAGGGCAGGCGATGTGAAGACTTAGCAGCAAACATTGGCTCAACAAATGAAAAACCCTTCACCAATACAATTTCTAATCAGCCCAGTATTAGTTTTCTAACTTCTCTAAAGAACCTGTTTTTAGAAGGTTAAAAGCATCTCGTGCCTCCCACGGTTGGGAGGCTATGAGTAATCACATGTGGCCAGACAAGCCTGTCAGGTAGGCTAGAGAACCTTCAGAGGAGTTTGTAGGTTAAAACACTCCTGTCACGCCCAGGAATTTTTATTAGCTGGAGCTGTAAGTTAACTCTTTTTTCAGAGAGAGGTAGTGGGGGACAGCCCCCCTGTAAAGTCAGAGGTGTAGGTGAGAGCACAAAGTAGTAAAGTAGGCAGGCTCTGGTTATGGGGATAGATGCTTGAGGATTTCCAGGGGGGCTCCTGAGGCTTGATCCCGCCTTTGCATATGTCGAGCCTCCTTCCTCATGACCTTTGCCATGGGCGGAGGTCCTCTCGCCGGCTCCCGGCATCATGGCTGTTTGCCACATTGCAGGGGCGATTTCTTGGACATTCGTGAACAGCTGTGTCCTGGGCACACATGGTCAGGCCCGCCAGAGGTACTAACTTATATGTCTTCATCTATGGTCTAGTGGGGAGCTGATCTCTGGCTCGTCTTCCCACTGGTCCTTTCAGAGTCCCAAGAGTAGACCTGTGTCCTGGTGCTGCCCCGACTCCCACAGAGGTTATGGAAGAGCTGAAGGGGAGTGAGGAGGTCAGAACCCGTCAGCAGGAGCAAGTCCGATGGAGTTAAGGCACTAAAACAGGAAGGAGAGGCACACCCAGGCCCAGGTGAAATGACCTGAAGACTTCGAAGGACTCCTCAGACCATCAGGGCACAGGGGGTGAGATCTGGTCCTCAGAGTGTGCTTGGACATCACCCCCACCCCAAGCCGGGGCTCCTACAAAGCGCTGTTGCCACCTTGTGGGGAGCAGAGGTGGGGCTCAGAGTTCTCGGACTTCTCCAGGCTCCTCTCAGGTGCTCTCTTTCCCTAGGGCTTCAGCGACCCTACTCCATGCCCAGAATGTGCCCTGGACCAGGCTCCAGGGGACGGGCCCACGTGGCCAGAGGGGACTCCTCTGTGGGCCCCCTCCCTCTCTGCCGAGCCGCTGGTTGTCCCGGCATCACGGGCTCCCCCGGATTCCTTCCAGTTTCTACAGTCACTGTTTTGTACCAGACACCACGGGGGCCCGGAAGCTCTAAGAGCTCCCCCAGAGCCCTCAGCCCCAGGCTGGAGCTGCAGAGAGACTATACCCTGAATGGGCCTGAGGCGTAAGAGCCTTACTGCTCTTCCTTTTGAGAATTCACAGTCAGTGTCTCTTTGTAGGTAGAGAAGGCAAACACATGTCCTTTGTGTCTGCCCTCCACGTCCACAATGGGGTGTAATCTCTCCATGTGCGGTGGCCAGGGGGCAGAGCAGGTAAGACCTGGGAGAGGGTGTGTGTGTGCGCACACACGCGCGAGTGCATATTATAGTGCCTACTCCCTTATGAGAAGAGACCAGACCTGGAGGAAGAGGAAGGGTGCAGAGGAGCTGGCCTGCTGGCATCTGGGGAAACAAAAGCGCTAGCTTTCTCCCATGAGAATGGAGGCTGTGCCTTGCAGAGCAACCAGTTCCACTTCCAGGGGTGGCCCTCGGGACAGGAAGCCTGCAGCTTTGTGGCCATTATTTCAGCTCGGGGTGAGCCTTGCCTGTGACAGCAGTAGCAGAGTGCCCTACTGCAGGGCGGGAACACCCACCTGTGTCTCCCCAGGCCCCCCAGCTGACACTGGGCCTCACGCTCTAAAACACCCCTCCTCCATCCCTCTGTCTGACACCTGTACTGTGTCAGACACCTCTGTCCTGGGACTCAGCCAGCAGGCTCCAGCCCGTCCCATCCATAGCATCTCGGGCTCACAGCCAGGCTTCATCACTGTGACTGGCCCTGAGCAATGCTCCCCTAGAACTCTTGGGAAGAGGCGGGTCCTCCCTGTGAGTCTAAGGCCTCCGTGTTTTAGATCCAGGAGGCCAAGCTCCCAGTGTGGTAGTTGGGACAGTATTGACAACTCTGAGAAGTCAGATTTTCATATGTTTCGAAGGATGTGTTGCTGAGGCCAGCTGGGTTGGGGTGGAATGGGGAGATGGTACCATGGGATTGGAGTGATCACCATCCCACTATGGGGGAAGACAAGCATCAGTCAGAGTCATCTCACAGGTCCCTAGGAAGGCTGGAACTAATCCATGAAATGGTGTACCCTTTGCAAAGGATGACAAGTCAGTATTGCTGCTGCTAAGTTGCTTCAGTCATGTCCAACTCTGTGCGACCCCATAGACAGCAGCCCACCAGGCTCCCCTGTCCCTGGGATTCTCCAGGCAAGAACACTGGAGTGGGTTGCCATTTCCTTCTCCAATGCATAAGAGTGAAAAATGAAAGTGAAGTCGCTCAGTTGTGTCTACTCTCAGTGACCCCATGATGGACTGTAGCCCACCAGGCTCCTCCATCCATGGGATTTTCCAGGCAAGAGTACTGGAGTGGGGTGCCAAGTCAGTATTACTGTGTCCATTTTACAGAACAGAAAACTGAGGTATGAGGTGATTCATCCATGAAGTTCATATACATATATTTTATACTTTAGTGTATCTTATCTATATAACACACATTATTTACATCTATTTCACATTTTTATTTTCTGCCTTCTTTCTCTTTTTTTAACAGAATTTGAAAAGAGTTTATTTGGAATTTTTCCTTTTTATTTTTTAGGCCGCTTTGTGCTGTATGCAGGATTTTAGTTTCCTGACCAAGGATCAAACTGAAGACCTCTGCAGTGGAAGCATGGAGTCTTAACCACTGCACTGCCAGAGAAGTCCCGCCATCATCTTCTTGATTCTGACAGCTCTGTGAGACAGAAGGCCAGACCAGACCAGGTCTCTGTTAGAACAAGTCTTCTGGCTCTCTGCTTGGGAATACTGTCCATTGCTTAACTGCGTTCATTATCAACTCACCATTTCCCCTGCCTTCCTTATAGAGTCCAATTAAGCCTCCGCCATTATCATTGGAAAAGACTCTGATGCTGGGAGGGATTGGGGGCAGGAGGAGAAGGGGACGACAGAGGACAAGATGGCTGGATGGCATCACTGACTCGATGGACTTGAGTGAACTCCGGGAGTTTATGATGGACAGGGAGGCCTGGCATGCTGCGATTCATGGAGTCACAAAGAGTCGGACACAACTCAGCGACTGAACTGAACTGAACTGATCCCTACCCCACCCTCAAGTAGTGCCTGAGTCTCGGGGGAATCTGATCCCAGCAGTCAGGGTTAACAAAGACTTAAGTCTCTTTGCTAGTATCGGGCTCGGAACCCCGGGCCGATTAACCCAAGATGTCAGCCTAGTAGCTGCTATTAGTCCAGAGTGTGGCTTAAATTGGCCACAAACTGAAGGAAAAAGGTTTCCTGTCTTTTTCGTCTGGATGTGACCAAGGAAGCACGTGCCAGAGCTGCTGCCCGCAGCCACCTTGCAGCCATGAGGTAAGCCAGCCTAAAGAAAAGAATTACAAGAGGGCAGAGCAGGCAGCATTGCAGGAGTCAGTGCCCTGATAAAGCCCTACCTGGAGCCCTGGCTCTGGGCCACCTGTTAGATCCTATAGGAAACCCTGCGTTGTTCCTTGTATCCTAAAGCAGCTTACTCGGCAGATCTGAACGGACACGCGTTCTCCCACTTCTGCTGTTAGGCTTCCCCCTGCCTTCCTCTGGCTCCTGTCAGAGCCAAGTCAGCACACACTGAAAGGGCCAGGGCGGACTAAATGCGTCTTCTGGATACCACAGATGTCTTTGCGGTATCTTAAGACTTTAAGAACTGTGCAGGGAGCTGCGGCCTAGCTCAGCCCTGCTTCCCATTAGGATAAACACATCCTTCAGCAGAGCGATCCATGCCCGGCTCCAGAAATAGCCTGCCCACCAGAGAAAATGCACTTTATTTGACAGGCTTCCACCGCCATATCATTATCATATAATCTCTTTTTATCCACCCCTTTCCCCTGCCTGGAACTCAAATTGCATCTTTAAAATGTCTAAATAGCAGTTTGGTGCTCTTCAGCGATGCTATAGTTGATACTGAGCTGGGAAAATCAATGTCAAATGCCCAACTTCAGAGAAGTTTGGCTGAAGGGTGGGAGGGAAGTTCTACATCCAATTTGTTTTCTGTGGAGAAATACGAGTTGAAAATAATTGACAATGGACTAAGTTTCAATATCCGAAGGTCCAGGTTTGGACTTCAAACCATCGACGTTAACCCCACAGACCTCACCCGAGCACCTGTGTGTGCCTTTCCACCATTCCTGGGTCATTTCAGTTCAGTTCAGTCACTCAGTCGTGTCAGCTCTTTGAGACCCCATGAATCGCAGCACGCCAGGCCTCCCTGTCCATCACCAACTCCCGGAGTTCACTCAAACTCACGTCCATCGAGTCGGTGATGCCATCCAGCCATCTCATCCTCTGTCGTCCCCTTTTCCTCCTGCCCCCAATCCCTCCCAGCATCAGAGTCTTTTCCAGTGGGTCTACTCTATGCATGAGGTGGCCAAAGTAGTGGAGTTTAGGGACTCCTATTTTTGGCTTCCTTCTTCCAGGGTGGCACAGCCCTACCTGGGTGCCAAGGTCCCAGGGGCTCCAGGGGAAATCAGACAAAATGCAAATGGGCAGTTGCAAGAACAAACAGTGCTGGCATCTAAAAATGCCCGCCGCTAAGGGACAGTGTCAGAACTGTCCCCATAGGGGCTGCTCAGGGTAGTCACAGCATCAGACTGGAGCAAAGGAAGCTCTCCAGAGGATGAGGGAGTCCGTGTGGGAGTGTGGAGGGCTGAAAACATCTGTGTTGGAGGTGGGAGAACTCCACTGACCCAGAGCTTGCTCTGAGCAACGCTGAGAAGTGGGTGGGAGTCTGTCTCTGAGGCAGCCCACCCCCTCAGGCTATAAGGTGAGGCCCCACCAGGTGCCCCTCCAGGTGGAGCTTTCACACACCTCTTGTCCTACTGGACACCTACTCCAGATCCTTCCTGGACCTGAGTGACAGACTCCACCAGCTCCCAGTGCTAGGTGGAAGGCCAGGGAGGCAGCCAGGGTCTAGGAGAGAGGCTTCCTAAAAGGGAATTAAGCCTTCCTTTTGCCAAATCCATTTCTAGCAGCAGCAGCCTGGAGGACTTGGTGGAAGAGGAGAATGTGGTGCCTCTCCTCCCTTGAGCATGCACTCTCTCTCCTACTCTGCACTTCTACAAATTCATAGCATGGAAGTCATTGGCCCAATTTACGGATGAGAACACTGAGGCTGAGAGAGGCCAAGGAACTTTCCCAGGATTGCACTGCCAGAAAAGTGACCGGGGGATTCAAGTCTGGGTTTACACCCATTGAGGCCTGGATTGTTGTGCTACCTACCCTTCTCTGCCTTTCCTTACTGCCTCTTAAACTGACCTGGGGAAGCAAATAACAGTTCCCCTCATCGGAGCCCACCGTATCCTGGATGGGGCAGGTGCTGGTCATTACAGACCAAAAAAACAGCCCTTTTCTCCTACGAGTGGCTCTCAGTCAATGCTGGGCAGCCCTGGCCATCCTGGGACCAAGGGCAATGGAGCTTCCTGGAAGTTCTCAGGATTCCCCACCCTCCCAACATACACGTATACACACATATGCATGCCTGCACACACAGACACACACAGATATTCACACACAGAGACATACATGCACAACAACCAGTTTCTCTGGAGCCCAAAATAAATGAACTTATATCATTGTATTTTCTTCCAGATTTCTGGGATATCCAAAAGAAGACCATTGTCCCTACCTTTTGGGTTGAGGAAAATTTCAATCATCCAAATGAAGTTAACAGGGACTTCCCTGGTGGTCCAGTGGTTTAGAATCCTCCTTGCAACAGGGGGTATGGGTTCGATTCCTGGTCAGAGAACTAAGGTCCCACATGCTCTGGGGCAACTAAGCCCTACTGTGCAACTTCTGAGGCTGTGCCCTGCAACTGGACAGGCCAAGTGCCGCAATGAAAGCACCTGCATACTGCAGCTAAGGCCTGATGCAGCCAAATAAATAAGTAATATTAAAAATGAAGTAACAGAGAAGCAGAGCAGATCTGTCTCTCACTAAGAAGTTTGTAGCAGAGGCAGCTCTCCTGAGGGCACACATGTGCCCCGTGCGGCGGCCACTCCGGCACGTGTTGCAGGTGGGGTGTGTCCTGCTCCATCGTGATCCCTCCCTGCACTCGGGTGTGTGTGCTAAAAGATCCAGAAGCACTAGAGCCCTTGTCCAGTCAGAAGTAGGCAGCAGAAAATCTGCATTTTGTTGACCAAGCTCGCAGTGCTACTCTGAGCCCTGGTCTTAACGCCTGAGTGTGGGACGTCTTACAGAGCTGAGAACCCTAAGCCAAGGCTTCTGAAGAACAGGTCTTCTCTCATTAGAATGATTTTACTTTGAAAGGTGTTTTCCCAGCGTGTTCTAGGAAAAGGAGACAGGGGGTTGGGGGAGGGTGATGAACATGGGGACTTGCAGAGTGAAGGAGAGGGACAGGGAAGCGGACTTAGATCTGTCTTAAAGATGTCTTTGTTTTTAATTATCCGTGTCCTGGGCTGGGGCGCAATCAACCTCTCCTCAGAGTTTCAACTCAGATCAAATGCTGTGTGCCGCAGCCTGACTCTCCACTTCCCAGACAGCGGCCTTTCCCCATTGGAAGGCAATTTACTTTTTCCCAACCACCCTTCATGCTGCTAAATGATTCTCCATGCTCAGTGAAGAAAACAGCCCAGAGGGATTTTATTTTATTTCCCTGAGTGCCCGCCTGTCCTCCCACCTCATCCCAGGGAGCATTTTAGGCTCCACAGTCTGCACCTCCCTTTCTGAGGCAGCTCCATGTCCATGGCCTGGCCAGGGAAAGGCCCCCAGGGTACACCAGTCTCCCGGCTGCCTCTGGCCCTGCACAACTCTACTTTAAGAAGAGAGGGAGAGAACAGACTGCTTCTAGAAGCTTGCTGAGAAGGAGCTCAGTCTGATACGCTGCCCTTCCAACTCCCTCCACCCCGCTGCCTCCCCAGGATATCCAGTAGGTGGGCAGGGCACCCCTCCTGGACTTGAAAATGCAGATTTAGTCTGAATGGGCTGACGCCAGCACCCCCCTGGCTCTCCACCCGGGTCCAAAATAAATTCACACCTCCTCATTTCTGTCCTATTAATCAGTCGGTCTGGGGAAAAAACAAGCCAGCTGAGCTCGGCCAGTTGGACGGAGTCACCAAATACATGTTTTCAGATATTTTTAAATTAATTTTATTTCCTGCTCATATTTTAAATTTTGCTTCCATTACCAGAGTGCAACTGTGCTGGATCTCTTGTAAGGAAAACTGCAAATTCTATAGTTAGACTTCCCCCACCCACCCCCCTGAGATACTGCACTGCCCGACCTCCTAGGCTGTGACCCTGTAGGGGGAGGGGCAGATCCCAGCCCCTTCCTCCTTCAGGTTCTGACTTTCAGATCTCGTCCCCTATCCCTTGTTGGGCCTTGACTCTCACTTTCTGGCCCAATTTGGGTGGTGTCTAGGGAGCCCTGAGAGCACCACCCATTCCCCGGCCTCAGGGGCTGAGGTGCCCCCATGTCAACCTTGGGCCTACTGCCCTGCTCTCCCCACCTTGCTCCTTCTCTTTGCAGGCCTTGCCCTTGAATCTGCCTCCTCCTTCTGCTCCTGAGACTCTTTTAAAAACCCACAAGGATAGAGTCACAGACACAGAGAAGGATGCATGAGGGGAAAGGGAGGGTGGGATGTGTTGGGAGATTAGCGTTGATATTATACATTACCATATGTAAAGTAGATAGCTAGTGGGAAGCTGCTGTATCACACAGGGGCTTCAGCTCTGTGCTCTGTGATGACCTAGGGGGTGGGATGGGAGGGTGGGAGGGAGGCTCAAACAGAGAGGATATGTGTGTACATATAGCTGGGTCACTTTGAGGTACAGCAGAAACTAACACCACATTGTAAGCAATTATACCCCAATTAAAAAAATATGAAAAAAAGAGAAAAAGCCTATATAGACAGTGGAAAAATTTTTTTGAAAATATGTATTCTTTAATATATGAATATAAACAATAAGGGAAAGAACAACTACCTTCAAAAGTATCTTTTCTGTAAACTAGTCTCTTTCAATTTTTGTGTATAGAAAATACTTAACATAGTATATAAGCATAGTAAATCACAATATGATATGAAGAAATGACTCATATTCTGACTCTGGGTTTTTAAAAAATCTTGTTGGTTACCTTTTTCAAATCTAGCAGTGTATAAATGTCAGTCATGAACTCCCAATCTATGCCCCCCCACCACTTCTCTACCCAGTAAGCATAAATTAATTCTCTAAGTCTGTGAATCTGTTTCTGTGTTGTAAACCAGTTCATTTGTATCACTTTTTTCTTTTCTATTTCCCACATAAGCAGTATCATATGATTTTTGTCTTTCTCTGTCTGACTTATTTCCCTTAGTATGATAATCTCCAGATCCACCCATGTTACTGCGAGTGGCAGTATTTCTTTCTTTTTAATGGCTGAGTAATCATCCATTGTATAGACGTACCACATCTTCTTCTTTATCCATGCATCCATCAGTGGACATTTAGGTTGCTTCCACGTCTTGGCTGTTGTAAATAATGCTGCAGTGAACATTGGGATTAAAGACCTAAATGTAAGATCAGAGATGTTGATAAGAAACTTTAAAATGCTGTCTACAGACAAAGAGAAAAGAGTAGCAAACACTTACTGGAGTTTCCTGAGCTCTGGGCGTTCTCCTAAGTGCTTTCAGTTCAGTCAGTTCAGTTCAGTCGCTCAGTCATGTCCGACTCTTTGCGACCCCATGAATCGCAGCACGCCAGGCCTCCCTGTCCATCACCAACTCCCAGAGTTCACTCAGACTCACGTCCATCGAGTTGGTGATGCCATCCAGCCATCTCATCCTCTGTCATCCCCTTTTCTTCCTGCCCCCAATCCCTCCCAGCATCAGAGCTTTTCCTGGATTAATTCATTCACCACCCAGAACCCTGTGAGATAGACGCTCCTGCCATCCCATGTGAGGGGGGCCAAGGCACAAAGAGGCCAGAACTTGCTTTCGGTCCTTGAGGTTACCCAGCCAGGATGCAGAAGGGCTGGGTTTTGGACACAGGCAGATCCTAATAACTGCATTCTTCTACCTCTCTACGGAAAAAATTCCTCTAAAAGGAGAAAGGCAGATTTTAGCATTTTTACTAGTACAGTAATATTCCATTGGTCAATTATTTGATCATCTCAACCATACATACCTCAATCAAGAACTGAAAATGTAAAAGTAAAGGGGACCTCCGAGAGGCTGAAGAATGTGTCAGAGAATTCAAGCCCAAAGTTTCTGAGGAAAGCCCCTCGGGCCTTCCTAAAAGATAGCAAGTCCAATTAATTCTTAACTTTCCATGCAATTTTAACAGGCCTGGTGGGTGTTTGCCCAGCCACTGCCTATCAGAAAGAAGGTAAAATCAGCCTTAAAGGGAGGCATGCTAAACCATAGCATTGTGCCCCGTCAATTGGCTACGTGCTTAGGTGCTTGGTCATGTCCAACACTCTGCGACCGCATGGACTGTAGCCCACCAGCCTTCTCTGTCCATGGGGATTCGCCAAACAAGAATACTGGAGTGCGTTGCCATGCCCTCCTCCAACTGGCTATATTTATAGCCAAGATAGATGATATTCCCTGGAGAAGGAAATGGCAAAACTCAAAACAATGAAAAAATAGAAAGATGGGATATACCAAAACGCATTTTTCTTTGGATGCCATGGTGTTTGTTTTTTTAAAATTTATACTTTTTTTAAACTTTTTTTTTCTTCTTTCAAGTTATCTGTAATGTGTGTGTAGTCTCTTAATACTGAAATAACTCCCAATAAACTTCAAAAAAGAGAAATAGGGAAAGAGGAAGGAAGAAAGTCAAGGGAGGTTGAGGGTAGGAGGACGGGGCGAAGGCCACCCCAATCAGGTGCAAGCCCTGCCACTAGTGATAAACCAGAGGAAGAGAAACTGTTTAATTCACATCCAGGAAATTAGCATGCCTGACAGTCTAGGCACCACTTCCTGGAAGGGCAATTGCTCTCCATAAATCAATCGCCTTGAAAATATCAATGATATAATCAACTGGTGATTTATAGAATAGTAACTGTTATTAACTAAGCTCTTTCCAGGCAAACCATTTACTTAAAAGAATCACTGGACCTCAGGTGGGTCATGAGAGGGAGCTCTGCCTTTCTTCAGTTTACCCTTGAAAACCTGAGACGTGACAGTTAATATGCATTAGGGTGAAGGTTTGATTCTGTTCACAGTATCCAGCTAAGGAGGTCTAGAAGCAAGAAACCAAAAGTAGATAGATTCTCATTTAAAATATCAAAATTGAATGAGAGCCTTTTATTCGTTCAAGGGGGAGTTTCAAGTGTGAGAAACACTTGCCTAGCGTACCTTGTGGCTAGGTAGGGAATACCTGGGGACTCCGGATGAAGTTCCCTAGAACTCCTCCGGCCCCCTCACCCAGCAGGATCACAGCAGGACTCAGAGGGCTCCACTGTTTCCTGCTGGAAAGGGGTCCTGCCTTCTAGTACCTCGAAGGGGTACATTCCCTTCTGTTTGTGCTAAGTCGCTTGAGTTGTGTCCGACTCTGTGACCCCATGGACTGTGACCCTCCAGGATCCTCTGTCCGTGGGATTCTCCAGACAAGAATACTGGAGTGGGTTGCCATGCCCTCCTCCAGGGGACCTTCCCAACACAGGGGTCTAACCCACCCCTCTTATGTCATCGCCTGCATTGGTAGGCAGGTTCTTTACCACTAGCGCCACCTGGGAAGCCCAGGCATAACACAGGGCTTCCTGCAAAGGAAGCTTTAAATCTGAGATCCGCTGAAAGGAAAGAAGGGGCCAAAAGGGAGGGAGAAGGGAGGACCGTTCTGTGACCCAGGAGCCTGCCTGCAACTCAGTTACACAACCCCAGTTACTGAAGGGGCCTTGGGTGATGATATCCAAGGCCTCCATTAAAACAGAAATGGGATCCCGGAAGGCTGTTTGGGCCATTAATTCAGCTTTCTAATGAGCGTCATGTTCAGGAGAGGGACACGGAAGAGATCAACTTTAGTGAAAGAAGAACTGAGTGTGTCTGGGGAAGGGAGACTTTGAGTCTTTTCCTTAGATTCGTAGTTAATTTAAAATAAAGTCCTTTTCATAGCATCATCATGTTTTAGCTCTGAAAGGTACCTTAGCCATCATCTGGTTTCTTTTACACATAAGGACATTGAGTCCCAGAGAGGGAAATTGACCTACCCAGGGTCACATTGTAAATCTGTGGCCAAGCCCAAAGCAGAAATCATTGTCCTAACTTCTTGCTGCCCCAAACTCATTTTGACAGTGGGAACCTAACACTGTAGTTTCTATTTAAAGCCAGCTTGCTGCTGCTGTGTTCGTCTCCAAATTCTCCGCGAAGTGGGTTCCCTGACCACATCCTCCTGCCCTTTCGCTCTGGGATGACTTGAGATAAAGATCTTGCCAACGACCACCCTGTAAAACCCAGACCAGAATGGGCCTCCAGAAACCCAGCATGTCAGAATGATCTCTGACCCCAAGAAGTTCCAGCTCTGGGCCACTCGTGGGATGTGGATAAAGAAGAGAGGAGGTCAGGGTAGAAAGAAAACTCTCTCCCGGTAGAGAGAAATGGAAGGTGATTCTCAGCTACTGGGGTTAGTGCCCTTCCCAGGTCCAAGCCATCTAAGGGCATCTGAGACCTTTGATTACGATGGGGACAGAAAGCTGAGCTCTCTGCTCTTCCGTGACATTGACCCTGGGGAGAGGAGGGGCTGGTGAGACACTACCTCCTAACAGAGGTGAAGCCTGAAGACAGAAGGAACTTCAGTGTCCTGTGTGTTTTGTGCAAGAAGATGACCTGTGATTTCAGTAATGGAGGTGATATTGAGTTAGAAGACTATATGCAAAGAAGCCAACTTGAATTGTATCTGGCTTCCCATCAGAGAGAATCTGCCAATTTGTTACACCCAGGTGAAAGCGAACAACATGTGTGCTCTTGTGTGAACTGTCAGAGCGTGTACCTTGAGAAAGCCAACATATCATTTGAGGTCAACCTCTTATTCTTCTTTCACTTTCCAATACAATGTCCTTTCCATCACTGAACACACTTGTTTATTTCACACGCCCCCACTCTGGAAAGGACTTCTGTGCTCTGAACTCTCACATAAGTATAGCTACACTTCTCCCCAAAGGGTGAATCGTTTCTACTTATTATGGTTCTAGATGCCCGTGAGCAACTTGGGGAAAGGTCTCCTGCCTGCCCTGTCCCTGACTCCCCTCCCACAGCACCCAGCGTGGGACACCCACACAGCAAATGTTTACTAGATGAACAAAGGTGTTTCTAAGGTTGCTGCCTCTCGAGTGAGGGGTATTAGCCTCCGTGGATGAGCTGAAGAGGAGCCATAAACCTTTTGAAATCATCTTTAAATTTATGCAGTCCATGCATATATGCTGTTTGGGGAAGAGAGTCCACAGCTTCAATTAGCTTCTCTGAGGGATCCAGTTTCCAAGAATCAGCTCCAAGGTTGCTGGGTTGTTGTTGTTCAGTTGCTCAGTTGTGTCCAGTTCTCTGCAACACCATGGACTTCAGCATGCCAGCCTTCCCTGTCCTTCATTATCTCCTGGGGTTTGCTCAAACTCGCATCCATTGAGTTGATGTTGCCATTCAACCATCTGATCCTCTATCACCCCCTTCTCCTGCCTTCAGTCTTTCCCAACATCAAGGTCTTCACATCAGGTAGCCCAAGTATTGGAGCTTCAGCTTCAGCATCAGTCCTTTCAATGAATACTCAGGGTTGATTTCCTTTAAGATTGCCTGGTTTGATCTCTTTGCTGTTCAAGGGACTCTGCAGAGTCTTCACTAGCACCACAGATGCCATGCTGCTGCTGCTGCGTCGCTTCAGTCATGTTCGACTCTGTGCGATCCCATAGATGGCTGTCCCTGAGGACAGACCAAAAGACACGGTGTTCATTAGACAGTCTAGACTCCCACTTGGGGAGTGTCTCGTGTCTCCACACCTTCTCCCTCTCTCCACACCTCACTCCCAAGTTACAACATTAATAACTGTCACCATTTTTCAAGGGTCTTTTGGGTGCCAGGCTCTGCTCTAGTGTTTGCTCCATTACAAATGAAGAAATCAAAGCTCAAAAAGGAGACGGTCACTGGGGCTTCGGGCTGGTAATGGCAAGGCTGCTTCCTGAACCCAGACCTGACTCCTCTGAGGTGGGTCAGAGGATGCATGCAAATAGGACTCCAAGTAGTGCTCCTGTGATGGCAAGGGTACCTCAGAATGTGGCCTTATTTGGAAACAGGCTTGCCATGAACAGGACCAGTTGAGATGGGCTCATACTAGGCTAAGATGAACCTCTAATCGAATATGACTAGTGTCTTTACAAAAAGGGGGAAATGTGGATATGGACAAGGAGGACACCACGTGAAGATTAAGGCAGCATTCTGCAAGCCAAGAAACGCTGGTGATCACCAGAAAACCACCAGCAGCAAGGGGAAACAGGAGGCAAATGATCCCGCCCAGCCCTCAGAAGGAGCCCACCCTGCAGACGTCTTGATCCACTCCAGCCTCAGGACTGGGAGACAATACATTTCTGTTGTTAAAGCACCCCCCACCACCCACTTTGTGGTGCTTTGTGATGGCAACCATAGGAAATGCATACCCTCTCTGTCTTCAAAAGCAGAGTGAAGAAGTCTACCCTGGTGGTCCAGAGGCTAAGACTCCACGCTCCGAATGCAGGGGGCCCAGGTTCAGTCCCTGGTCAGGGAACTGGATCCCACATACTGAAACTCAACTAAGAGTTCCCATGCCACAGCTACATATCCCGCCGTAACAAAGACCACAGAAGACACACATGCTGCAACGAAGACCTGGGGCAGCCAAATAAAAAAATAAGAAGCTGATAAAAGGTGTGAAAAGTACATGTGAACTGAACCCTAGACCTGCCCATGTGCCAAATTCTAACCTATAAGTCCCTTACCTCCCACAGAATGGAGACAAACAGGTCAGTCAGTAGTGGCATGGCAGGACTGAGAGAAGGCATTTTTGAATGGATTGCATTTTGGCTTGGTTTTCATCAAATTTGTGTTAGATTGTGTAAACTTCTTCATTCAAACCACTGTTCTCCAGAGCTTGGCATTGCTTGTGTACTTGTTTACTTTCGATGATTTAACTAACCAAATCAGAAAACCAAGGTTCTGGAAATCTGAT
This sequence comes from Tragelaphus eurycerus, assembly GCA_935064755.1. Classification (NCBI taxonomy): domain Eukaryota; kingdom Metazoa; phylum Chordata; class Mammalia; order Artiodactyla; family Bovidae; genus Tragelaphus; species Tragelaphus eurycerus. The sequence goes on along the minus strand of CAKXYN010000027.1, from coordinate 19,770,069 downwards.
TGAAACACACCTTCTCCAAGTATCTAGTTTTACAACAGGACAACCCTCCAGCCTTAACTGGCATCCCGATGGGCTGGACCCTGGGCAAGCTTCACTGAGGCAAAAGAAAGAGGCCTGAGGACAGCTCCCACCCACAGGGGTCTGCCCCCTAGCCAAGGAGATAACACTGAGTGACACACTCGGGGATACACACTCCAAGGGTGACTGTGTGTGACTACACTACAAGGTCTGAGTCATGAAAAACAGGCAAGAATTCTAGAGAAGTCACAGCAATGGCCAAATGAAAGATGCAACAGCCAGGGAACCAGTTTGGAAAAGGGAGCAAGAAGTTTAGGCATGTCCAAAAGATGAGGACAGATAAAATGTTCAATAGTTTGAAATTCAACCTTTGCCCAACACAAGGGGAACTTGAAACTCAAGTTTCCAGATCACAGCTAAACTGAGAGCCAGAGTTTTAAGTGGGTTTGAAATCTGGCCAAATTGCCTATCTTTCAGGTTCTCTTGATATATTTGAAGCCACAAATGTGGTATTTCTAAATAGAGGAACTTAAAGAGAGTCAGCTGGGGTGGGTGCCTTAATTATCATTGGTGTCTCCAAGCCCTAAAGGAACAAGTCATTGTAGGGGAAAGGCCAGGCCTATTGTGCTTCAGATGGGTTATCCATCTGATGGTCACTACCTTGGATTGGGGGTAGTGCATGCCTGCCTACATGCTCAGTCGCTTCAGGTGTGTCCAGCTCTTTCTGACCCTGTGGACTGTACCTGCCAGGCTCCTCTGTCCATGAGATTTCCCAGGAGTAATCCCAAGAACACTGGAGTGGGTTACCATTCCCTCCTCCTGGGGATCTTTCCAACCCAGAGATCAAACCTGCACCTCTCGCATTGCAGACAGATTCTTTACCTCTGAGCCACTCGGGAAGCCAGGTTGGGGGTTACCAAGCACTTGTGCCTAACAGGGCTTAACAGCCATCAACTGAGAAGCTTTGCTCTCATGCAAGCTTCCCAATCACCCCAACAGGTAAGCCACAAATCACTCAAGAGGACCCAATGACTTCGTTCAAACCTCCCAAAACTGTGAGGTCGTATTGATATCAGAAGGGCTGATGGGCACACCTTGCAAAGAGGAAAGACCTAGGCCACAGAGCAAAGAATCCAGGACCAGAGAACACCGGTATTTTTCTGATCAGCTGTTGGCTGTGGGGGCAGAGGTGGGCTCCCACGACCCCCACCCCTGAGGAGTAGGAGTCTCAACTTTCCAACAGGAGGGCCTCTCTTTAACATAGAGGTTGTTGATAGTGGTCATGTTTTTCCCATCTGTGGTAGGGAAAATTCCTCCCAGTGAAAAATTACTGAAAATTCAGTAACATTTTTCAAACTGATTTGTGTCTGGCTCCTTCCAAAGGACCCACATCTGTCATGTACTCTGTGCAATGTCAATATTGCTCTAAGTCTAGATCAAGACATTGGCTTGCCTACTGTATGGACTTACTGAGTGAACTCACTGACGCAGCTTCGTAGCTTTTGTCAATTTGAAGTCTGGTTGAAAGAATGAAAGTCTCTACCCTAAATCTGGCCACACATCCAGCTTGTTTCAGGATTTAAATGTTGATGCCACGGTGTTCAAAACAAGAGAATCACTTTACAATGGGAAGCCCAGCAGAAGCTCAGAAATGCTCAACTGGTACAGAATGGGGGAACTGTCTCATTACAGAAATTTTTAAAAAGTCATCATTTCATTTCCAAAAGCCAGAAAAGCAATTGTTTCTATCAGGCACAAGTGAAGAGCTTAACAATTAAATTGTAGAATTAAAAAAAAAAAATTTTTTTTAAACCACTTGGGACTTCCCTGGTGGTCCAGTGGTTCCAAAGTAGGGGGTACAGGTTCTATCCTTTGGTCATGGAACTAAGATCTCACACGCCATAAGAGCTGAAAAAACAAACAAACAAACAAAAAACTACCAAAACTATTCCTCATGTTTGTCAGTTGGGAAGCAGCAGAATTTAACCATTCAGATTTGGGGATAGAACTTAGTTTGAATACCAGCTCTGCATCTTGTTAGCACTCTGACCTTGACAAGTTCCTTAAATTCTCTGAGCTTTGTTGCTCAGTCACTCAGGTGTCTTCCTCTTTCCGACTCCATGGACTGCAGCACACCAGGCTTCCCTGTCTTTCACTATCTCCTAGAGTTTGCTCAGACTCATGTCCATTGAGTCGATGATGCATCCAACTATCTCTGAGCTTTGGTTCTCTCCAACTGAGATGTATTCATTCTGTAACAGGGCATAAGGAATGGCCACAAACAGTGGCCTCGAACAGACATCCCTTATCTCACAGTCTCTGTAGATCAGGATCCAGGCAGGGTCCTCTGCTCAGGGAGCCTCAAGACTGACATCAAGGCATTGGCCAGTCTGCGTTCTGCTCTGCAGGTTCTGAGGAAGAATGTTCTTCCAAGCTCATTCAGGTGTTGGCAGACCCAGCACCCAGCAGCTATGTGCTGAGGTCCCTGTATTCTGGCTGGCTCTCAGGCCTGACTGCTCTTGGCTCCTGAAAGTTGCCATCAGCTTCTTGCCAATGTTGCCTCCCCCACTGGCCCTTCTCAACATGACAGCTCACGGCTTCAAGGCCAGCAAGGGAGACTCTCTCCCTGTCAAAGTCTTATAAAACCTGGTCATGGGATCAGCAAGCCTATCCCTTTCACCTTATTATGTAACCTAATCACAGGACTAACATTAGGTTGTGTTCAAAGTTCTGCCCACAGTTAAGAGGGAGGGACTTCCCTGGTGAGCCAGTGGCTAAGACTCTGCAGCCCCCAGTGCTGGGGGCCTGGGTTCGATCCCTGATCAGGGAACAAGATTCCACATTCAATAGTGAAGATCCCTCATGCTGCAACTAAGACCCAGCACAGCCAAATAAATAAAAGAAGAGGGATATAGGATGTGTGCACAAGGAGGCAGATCTCTGGGCCATCTTAGATGTCTACCTACCAAAGTTGTGTGGGAGTAAATAAGACACTTCATGTCAAGTGTTTATCTCTGCACCTGGCATGCAGAAAGCTTCTACAAGTCGTTGCCATAGTCACCACCATCAATATATGCAGCAGGCAAAATAATGACCCCCGCCCCCAAAGACATCCCTGGGACCTGTGAACATGTTATGCTACATGGTAGAAAGAAGTGAAGGTTGCAGACAGAATCAAGGTTGCTAATCAGCTGACCTTAAAAATGGGAAGCTTTTCCTGAATTAGCTTCTTATGTGATCACAAGGATCCTTCAAGATGGAAGAGAGAGGCAGAAGAGTCAGAACCAGAGAAATGGCAGCATGAAAAGACCTGGCCCAATGTCGCTGGCTTTAAAGATGGAAGAAGAGGGTCACGAGCCAAGGAATGCGGGTGGCAAGATATGTGGCCAAAACCGGAAGGGGCAAGACATAGATTTTCCCCTGGAGCCTCCAGGATGCAGTCTCGCTGTCTATTACCTTCATCTTAGCCCAACAAGATCTATGTCATACTTCAAATCTCCAGACCTGTAGAAGCATAAATTTGTGTTGTCACATTTTCTCGTAATGTTACAACATCCATAGAAAACTAATACTATACTATGTTTTTACTGAGGCTAAAGGAAAGATTAAAATGATCACTTTTTATATTTAAAATGGATAACCAACAAGGACCTACTGCGTAGCATAGGGAACTCTGCTCAATATTATGTGGCAACCTGGATGGGAAAGGATTTTGAGGGATAATGGATACATGTATTTGTATGGCTGAGTCCCTTCACTGCCCTCCTGAAACCATCAAAACTCTGTTAAATAGCTATAATCCAATACAAAATAAAAAGTTTTTTTAAATGATAGCTTTTAGGGTACATGTTGATTCACTGACAATTTATAAAAGCTGGTTGGGAAACTGAAGTGGAGAATCTAGAGGGGGGTAGGTGGCAGTCTCCTGGATCCTCCTTGCTTGGCTTGCATTTATGTTCTGTGAGGCATATGGAATGTGAAGACAGAGTGCTTTCAAAGGAGACTGATGTGTCCTAAGATAACAGTAGCGAAACTAGGGCTGAAAAGACAGTGGTGTTGTGGGGATTGGGGTTGTTGGGAAATACTTGATGGACTGTCTTTTGGAAGAGAACTTAGAAACGTGTACATTCCCAAGGGGAGATCTACTGGATGGAGGCTATCAAAACTCATCACTCAGCTCCGTCTGAGTAATTGTTTCCTGGAAGTCAATGATCAGTGATAACAGAGACCAAAACTAACAGTGGCTGAAACAAGAGAGAAGTGTCTGTCTGTTATGGTGAATGTGAGTGGAGGCAAGTGGTCCAGGACTGGTTTGAAGGCTCCGTGACATCATGGATCCAGGTTTCTTAATGCACTGCCTCCCCAAGGTTGAGGCTCTCAACCACATGGTCCAAGATGGAGAAGTAAATCCACATTAACAGCTGCAGGAAGGGGGAAGGGCACACCCTTTCAGTTCACATCCCAGAAACTGAACACATTGCCTTCACTCTCATCCCAGAGTCAACAACATAGTCTTATGCCCTCTTCTGGCTACAAAAGAAACTGAGAAATTCATCCTTATTCTGGATGACCATTCAACCTGCTGAGAAATTGGAGATTTTATGATCATGGGAGAGGAGAGAGCAGGGAACCAACTGGCTCTGCATAAGGATGACAGGGTGATTTTGGAGGCAGAGATTATCCTTCCTGTGCTGGCCCCTCACTGGTTTGGCATTCCAGTAGCATCCTAATTCCTTTTTGGGAAATGAACTTTTCTCCCATGGAACCATGCAAAGGGACCATTAACAGAGGTGCTTCCCTGCCATACCCAAGAGCTCCATCAATCACTCTACCTCCAGCCTCAGGGAGAGAGTGATTTCTGGTACCCCTGCCCTGAACTGCCTAGTACCTGCCCTCTTTCACACTAGTTCTCAAACCTTTCCTAGTCTGTCTAAAAATATCTTTTCTGCTTTGATCAGTTAGAGGGGGTTTCTGTTACTTGCCACCTTTCTGTTACTTGTATCCTCACAGATACACTTGTTTTGAATCTTCTAGCAGAAGTTTGCAACATCTTGGCAGAACCGAAAGCAATCCTGTGGGTGGTACACTTTTTCCTATTTCATCTGAGAGTCAGAAAGCAAAATACCCACTAAATTAAATGATTTATACAAGGATTTATATTGCCACCAATAAGACACTTGGAGATAAGCAATCCAGAATTGGCTCAAGATGCGTTAGTACCATTAAAAAGAACTTTTTATGAAAAAAATCAGACCATAAATAGCTTAGGCTTTGCCAGTCACACAGACTCTGGCACATTACTCCATCCTGCATTGCAATGTGAAAACAGCCACAGATAATACATAAAGGAATGGGCATGGCTGTGTTTTAATAAAGCTTTATTGACAAAAACAGATGGCAGGCCAGGTTTGACGTATGGTCCCTACTTGTCCAACTTTGCTGTTAAGCGCCCAGATCCTTCTCTCTCCTCCTGCTCTGCTTTAGCATGTGGCTTTTGTCATCATGCTTGTCACACCATTGTCACAGGTGGCTACTCCACCTGTGGCTACTCCATCATCTCCTTTTAAAGAATCTTGACTTCCACCTACATGTCACATGACCACCTCGAAGAGTCAATAAAAAAGTTGAAATGTAGTGGTCTTTAGAGGAACACTTTGCCACCCTGAATAAACCAGGGTCCATTATGGAAGGAAGAAAGAGAGGGATGGAGGGTAAGGACTGGGAAGGAGAGAAGGGGAAACAGGAGAAAGGGTGAATAAAGAGCAGGCAATGAGCAGTGTTTACCGCACGTCCTATTCACTCGGGTGTCTCCACAGTGCTGGGACACAGCGAGGAAGAGGAGGAGGAAGATGGTGCCGGGCTAACCCATTTCCATTCCTTTGTTTGTTTAGCCCTCAAACCAGCCCTGCAGCATAGGCGTCATTATCCTTCCAGGTCTACACACTGTGGACCTGGAAGCTGAGTGTCCTGTCCAAGTTCACAGTCAGGAGGTAGCACAGCCAGCGTGTAGCTTTGCCTCTGTCTGACTTTCAGCCGTGCTCAAAGCCACCAGGACGTGTTTATGGAAAGGCCGAGGCTGAGCCAGACAACCTTGATGTTGATGGTCCCTCCACCCTGATAGGCTGTGATAAGCTACCATTGCTTAAGCAAACTGAAACGGAGCCTCTCTGTGGTTTCGACCTCATGCCCAGGACCGGGCTCCAACTACTGTCCTTTCCAATTTCTCTCTCCCCAGTTATCCTGAGCATATTTTCTGCAACAAAAATCAGGACACATTCATCTAGCCCTGGCCTGACATGTGGCCTCCCAACACAGCAGACTGTTTGAAATCGAGACTTCTTGGAAATTCTGGGACAAAGACTGGCTGCCCCAGGATCCCTCTGAATCGAGGATGAAGGCTTTGCCCAGCCAAGATGCAAGGACCGGAGCCACCACCTGTGACTCTCATGTTCTTTAGGAAAGAGGGAGGAAGAACGTGGACATTTTGGAAATAATGAAACTTGTACGTTTTCCACCTCAGAGCAGAGATCAGGTGATCAGAAATCAGCTGGAAATTTTGGGTGTTTGGGTTATGAGATTCTGCTTCACTGAGGCAAAGACTCTCAGAGAATCGGAAGGTAAGAGCCTCATAATGATCACGTGGATTCTCCCTAGAGAGCCAGGAAGGAAACCACAGAAGTGAGCTCAAAGAGAAGCTAGGGGGACTTCCCTGGTGGTCCGGTGGCTAAGACTCTGTGCTCCCAATGCAGGGGGCCTGGGTTCGATCCCTGATCAGAAAACTATATCCCATATGCTGCAACTAAAGATTCTGCGTGATGCAGCAAAGATTGAAAATCCCATGTGCTACATCTAAGACCTGGCAAAGCCAAATAAATAAATAAATATACACTAAAAAAAAAAAAAAGAAAAGAAAAAAAACAGGAGCTAGCAAGGATGGCCTGGCTAGGCCTCACTCAACTAAGAACCTTTAGATTAGGAATGAGGAGGGAGCCGTGACCACTTGCATTTTCCACCAACCTCCTCCCCTTTAGAGACAACTTACTACTCCATCTTCTGTCTCCATGTGTCTCCAAGCACCTCCATGCTGCCCCCAGGTTGCCCAGCCCTGGATCTAACAACCCCTCCCAAGAGCTACTTGTTCACCAGAGGTACCTTCACACCCTCACCTCTAGTGACACAGCTTCACTAGAGATTGGGTGACATCTCACTGTAGCCCAGAGGAGGGGCTGGAAATTCAGGCCTAGAAAACCCCCATTGCCATTCTCGGGCCCACGAGTCTCTCTAACTCACTCTGAATGCAGACCCAGAGGTAAATGGGAAGGCTGAGTAAGCAGGGCAGGTACATGAGGTACTATTGGGAAGCTGGTACAAGGACCAGCAGGGTCACCACAGCCTTCTGGGCTTCAACTGAGCAAGAGAGGACAGGCTGGGACATGTGTCTCCCCAAGGTCTCCTCTGACCACACGCCAGCCTCGTAACACTTGCAGATTCCCCAAAGGGCAGTGATGCCTCCGAGTTTCTGCTCACACTGCTCTCAGATGTAGAACATCATTTGCCACCACCCCCCACCAGAAAACATGACCATTGAGGAAAAGAAAGCCATATTGCATGACCCCCAAAAGTGCTGTTTTTCATCTATAAATTGAGAGAGAGGTTGTTCACCTTCATGAGTCACCAGGAGGATTTGAAGAGAAGATGTATTGAGAGTGCCTATAACCACACCAGCCACAGCAGAGCCAAGGAGAGGGAACATGGAAAAGTTGAAGAATTCTGGGTCTCTGGACCATCACAAAGAGAAGGGACAGCCGCAGGGGAGAAGACGGGCTCCACAGCAAACCGTGTCCATGTTCCAAGTTTTACAGTTCTTTTCTAGCCTTGATATAAACTCTGCCTTTGGACAGAAATGAAGCATGGGTTCAGGGAGCCTGCCTGCTTGAGTTCAAATGGCAGGATTTCCTTCCTTTTTATGGCTGAGTAGTATTCCATTGCCAGGCTTCCCAGGTGGTGTAGTGGTAAAGAATTCACCTGCCAGTGCAGGAGATGAAAGAGACGTGGGTTCAATCCCTGGATCAAGAAGCTCTCCTGGAGTAGGAAATGGCAACTTACTCCAGTATTCTTGTCTGGAAAGTTCCATGGACAGGGGATCCTGGCAGGCTATAGTCCATGGGATTACAAAGAGTCGGACACAACTGAGCATCTGAGCATGAAGTATTCCATTGTAGATAGACCAATAGATAGATAGATGATAGATGGATAGACAGGTAGATACATAGAGATAGATAGAAATCACATCAGCCAATGATATGACCAATAGTGTTAATATTCATAATATATAAACAGCTAATATAACACAATATAGATTTCAAAGGAACAGGAATCACCTTAATGTCTCCCCAGCCATGGTTGAGAACCACTGGGTCAGATCATGAAGGTCTTTCAAGGGCTCATGTTAGGGGTTAAATATGGCTCTATTCAATCCACCTTTAATGGAAAACTCTCTGTTGCATGAACTTGTGTCATGATGTGTGAAGATGCACAGGGCAGGCTCCCAGGTGAGAGAGAACAGCTGGAACAAGACGATGCCCTCTCAGCATCTCTCAGTCCAAAGACCCAGGGCACCGCGATGCACAACTGTAGGGGACACCCTTCACACCACAAATGCTAGAGATGTCTCCAGAGTGTGCTACCAATATGGAATACATGCTTAGGAAGCCCTGCAGCCATGCCACCTGGAGGTCCTACGGGAATCTGAGTAGCTAATGAAGCTTCCCTGAGTAGCTAATAGCTTCCCAATAAGCCACTCCCCACCCACAGTCCAGCTTTATCTCACTTCACTCATTCCAGGAACATGAGCTCACTACATTGTGAGCTCCCAGCAGCATTTTCATACTACAGATGAACATACAACGTATAGTCCAAGTCAGGGAGCCCCTGACATTAAAAGGAGGAGCTAATAAGAATGACATCAGGACTCCTCTGGTGGTCCAGTGGTTAAAAATTCACCTGCCAATGCAGGAGACATGGGTTCGATCCCTGGTCAGGGAAAATTCCACATGCCTTGGGGCAACTAAGCCCGTACGCCACAACTGCTGAAGTCCACTCTCTAGAGTCCATGCTCCACAACAAGAGAAGCCACTGAAGTGAGAAGCCCCCACACCACAACTAGTGAGCAGCCCCGGCTCACTGCAACTAGAGAAAGGCCGTGTGCAGCAAGGAAGACCCTGCACAGCCCAAGAAATTGATCAATCGGTTTTTTAAAAAATAATTACATCAGATTCTGTTACATGTTTTTCTCCTTTTCCCATTCACTTCCTATATTAGTTATCTAGTGCTATGTGACCAGTTTTCCCAAAACACAGAAACTTAAAACCAAAGGAAAAAAAAAATAAAATTATATCAGAACTACAGGTATAAGCCAGGACCAGTGCAAGCAATAGGAAGTGTGCCCCCCTGCTCCGCCCACCCACAACTACTGTTCCTCCTATATCCCTCTCAGGGCTGGCACAGAACTTTGCACAGGAGAAATGCTGAGAATATTTAAATATTCTTTCCTTGATGGATTTACTTCCCTCTTAGCAGCTGAAAAAGTACACACTTCGTTTTGAGAAGTGAAAGTCTCTCAGTTGTGTCCAACTCTTTGAGACCCCATGGACTATACAGTCCATGGAATTCTCCAGGCCAGAATGCTGGAATGGGTAGCTGTTCCCTTCTCCAGGGGATCTTCCCAACCCAGGAATTGAACCCAGGTCTCCCTCATTGCAGGCAGATTCTTTACCAGCTGAGCCACCCCAGAAGCCCCCGTTTTGAGAGGGTCCTACTTTATTTACCAAAGAAGTAGGAGCCAGCTCAGGCTTTCTATGTTGAATTAATTTCCCTGATGTGTGTTAGTCATTCAGTCTTGTCCGACTCTTTGCAACCCCATGGACTGTAGCCCGCCAAGCTCCTCTGTCCATGGAATTCTCCAGGTAAGAATATTGGAGTGTGTTGCCATTCCCTTCTCCAGGGGATCTTCCCGACCCAAGGATTGAACCCAGATCTCCTGCACTGCAAGCAGATTCTTTACCACCTGAGCAACCAGGGAAGCCCCATTTCCCTGGTAGAGCAAAACCAGACTGCAGATTCACTGACTTGAAAAAGTGGAAATGTTAGTTGCTCAGTCGTGTTTGACTTTTTGCGACCCCATAGACTGTAGACCACCAGGTTCCGCCCACTTGAGAACACACCCAAGTGGCACACATCCTACTTTTGCCCCTACTCTGCAGGGATGGTCAAGGGGCAAAGTCATCTCCCCTCCCTCTAACATGGAGCCTTGAGAAAGGATTAAGTCCTGGTGTTTAGGTTGAATTTGGAGGAGACAGAAAGGGGATTTCCACTTCCCTGGTAGAACATAGAACAGTAGGAGAGCTTTGACAGAGTCATCAAGGATCGGCTCCATGAACTTTTGGACCAGTGCATGGCCCTGAATCCATGTGTCAGCCGACAGACACAGTGAAGCTGGTGAAATCGGGACTTACTGCCTCTCTGTAATTCTCAATCAGTATCAGTTCAGTCGCTCAATCGTGTCTGACTCTTTTCAACCCCATGAACCACAGCACACCAGGCCTCCCTGTCCATCACCAACTCCTGGAGTCCACCCAAACCCATGTCCATTGAGTCGGTGATGCCATCCAACCATTTCATCCTCTGTTGTCCCCTTCTCCTCCAAAAGTGTATTGTAATTCTCAACACACTTTTGCTAGTTACCAGGTGCCCAAGCTGCTCCTCTCAGTAGGGACTTCCTCCACTGGCAGGGATTTTCCTCTGCTTGCCTGCATATCAAAAGGCTCACGTCTTGTGTTACCTGCCCTTTACCATGGACCCTCCCCCTCCAAAAATATAAAAGCCTGCTCAGAGGTTGCTTCCAGCTGTTCCTTTTCGACAGGAGCCTTCTTTTTTCTTTTTTTGGTTGTTTTTCATGCTTTTATTTTTCTATAGCAGTCTGTACATGTCCATCCCCAACTCCCTATCACTTCCCCCATTTTTCCCCTCCTCCCCTGACCCCCATAACGATAAGTTCATTCCCTAATCGACAAGAGCCTTCTTGACCTGAAGTCACGTTTCCCAGGAGGAGAATTACTATTTCAGGCTAAGGCGTAGCTGGACATCTCTGAGCTCTTTAAAATCACATCCTATGTAAGTGGACACTTCTCGCCTGACCCACAAAAACAGAGAGGACCAAGGCCAAACCCATCAGTAGCTGGAAAGTGGTGCTCTGAGGCGATGGGCCGTGTTCTCTGGTTTTGTTTGTGACTCACTCACAGCCCAAGCTCTTGAAAACAGACCTGCTGCCATCCCTGTGGCTCACGTCTGTGTGACTGGGCCTGACAGAGAGCCCATCTGAAATGACAGACACTCGTATAGAGCAACGTAAGAGGACCAGCCCCAGTCGGGAATCCGGAGGGTTTCTTGGAGGTCAAGGGATGGGAGCACAGGCCTGCGGGCAGGTATCATGTTCCCTGGCAAGTCTAGAAGAGAAGAGGGGAGAGGCAAGCAGCCCAAATGGCCAAATGACTCCTAAAGCTGGAGGGTTGAAAGGCAAGAAAGAGAGCTCACTTGTCTTTTTTCCCTGGCTCTCTTCACAGCTGTTTTTATTTTGCCAAATGTACTGGAATTAAAATACTGATTAGAATTAGAGTCTCAGTTTGAGGCTTCAAACAGGACTCTCTCTCTCTAATTAGGGGACTGAGTCTCATCAGCTACTCAGCATGGCACACATGGTTCCCACTTGTGGGGACTGCTGCGTCCCTCACCCACTGCAAATGCGTCCAGGGACTCGGCTTCTCCGCCCAAAGTTGATACTTCCAGAACCAGGCAAAAACTCTCTCCTGCAACCCCACCCGAGAGCCCCAATTCCCTGAATCACTGAAGGTCACCCCATCTGCCTGGGAAAAGACACTCTCCGCCCATCATTCAGCACCTCCCCATCCCTGCTTCATTGGGGGCCTCCTTGGACATTGCTCCTCCCTCAGACCATTTAGGAAGAAGGAATACTTGTTGAGTATCTGGACATCCCCAGAGAAGGCAATGGCACCCCACTCCAGTACTCTTGCCTGGAAAATCCCATGGACAGAGGAGCCTGGTGGGCTGCAGTTCATGGGGTCACTAAGAGTTGGGCACAACAGAGCGACTTCACTTTGACTTTTCACTTTCATGCATTGGAGAAGGAAATGGCAACCCACTCCAGTGTTCTTGCCTGGAGAATCCCAGGGACAGGGGAGCCTGGTGGGCTGCCGTCTCTGGGGTCGCACAGAGTCAGACACGACTGAAGCGACTTAGCACAGCATCTGGACATCCCAGGTGCTCCTCTCGGCACCGTCACGTTTCCTACGTTTCCTCTCTCTGATCCAAATGCAGAGACAGAAGTATCTCTCTCATCACGTAAATGTCCTTGTCAGAGTGAAAATCTGAACTAATCTTGACAGCTCCAAAGCCCAGGCTCATCCCTCCACTCAAAACATAGTTGTCAGCCTTTCTAAACCTTTGGTGTCTAGCTCTCTGATAGCTTAAGAACCAGAAAGTGCTCAACCGTTCATAGTTTCTGACAGTTTCAATGCCTGCCGCTTTCTTCCTAGCTTAGGCAGAGACAGCTGACTTTCAGTTCTGGATATCCAGATGGTGTCTCTCTCCCCACCTCCCCCTCATCCCTGGTCTCTTTATCTGTTGCTGCCAGACCCTCCCCTCTCCCCACAAATCCCAACCCAGCACCATATGAGGGAGAAGCCAGTGAGCTCTGGTCCAGAGGGAGATGTATGGAGACCAAGCCTGGCCCTTAGCTATTGCTGTCACGTTGAACAGATCAAACCTACCATGGATTTGGAGATGTTTCCATCTCCCAAAGGCCTTCCCTCTGTAAACATGTGCCTTATCTCTGGGTTACACACCCTTTGCTCCCTCGGAGTTGCTGCAAACAGTTTGTGAATCCATATGTCAGGTAATGTTGGTATGTCACATAATGGACATAAATAGAGAATATAACATACAATTTCTCAAATGTCTATAGATTAATAAAGGAGAAATTCATTTTAAAGTACTTTGTACTTTTCAAGCATAGCTTCTGTCATACAGGTATCTATGAAATGTTTTGAGCTTAAAAGAAGCCTTCCTACTTAAAAAAGGTTGTGTGTGTGTGTGTTAGTTGCTGTCGTGTCCGACTCTTTGCAACCCCATGGGCTGTAGCCCACCAGGCCCCTCTGTCCACGAAATTTTCCAGGCAAGAAACTGGAGTGAGTTGCCATTCCCTTCTCCAGGGGATATTCCCAACCCAGGGATCGAACCCAGCTCTCCTTCATTACAGGCAGATTCTTTACCATTTGAGCCACCACAGAAACCCATTTTAAAAGGGTTAGGTGTTGTGGATTAAAATATTACAAAAACTCAGCATCCTCAGTTTCTAGATCTTCAGCTCATTCCACAGAGGTTTGCTGGATGCCTACCACATGCCAGATTCTTTTCTAGGTGCTGCAGTGGTATCCACGAGCATGGTCGACAAAAACCTCTGCCTTCCTGGAGCATATATTCTGGGAGGAGGAGAGAGAAAATAATAAACAGGCAAAGGGTATTACATGTTGCTGCTGCTAAGTCGCTTCAGTCGTGTCCAACTCTGTGCGACCCCATAGACGGCAGCCGAGCAGGCTCCCCCATCCCTGGGATTCTCCAAGAAAGAACACTGGAGTGGGTTGCCATTTCCTTCTCCAATGCATTAAAGTGAAAAGTGAAAGTGAAGTCCCTCAGTCGTGTCCAACTCTTCGCTACCCCATGGACTGCAGGCTACCAGGCTCCTCCGTCCATGGGATTTTCTAGGCAAGAGTACTGGAGTGGGGTGCCATTGCCTTCTCCCATATTATATGTTAAGTGCATAAAAATAAAATAGGGCAGGATAAGGGGAATTGGAAGTTTCCAGTGATTGGACGCAGCTTTGAACACAGTGGTCAGGTGTACCTCATGGCGATGTTGCTTTGAGCACAGGATTGATTGATTACGGGCTTTCCAGACACTTTGTCAAGCCAAAGATTTCACTCTGGGCGAGCATTTTCAGATTTTGAAAGGGTGATGGGGAGATGTTAAGGAGCCTGGGAGGGGGCGCTTTTTAGAACCCCACAAAGATTCTTCACAGACCACCACATAGGCATGGACTGTCCTCAGTTCAGGTCAGCATGGAAATGTGAAGGAACTGAATGACTTTGGTCATTCCATTGCTTAAAAAGAAATGAGAGTTTCTTCCTAAATGCCCTCGTGGGGGAGAGTACGGGCCCCAGCCTTGTCCCTGGTGGTTTCTTTAGGCAAGAGTCCAGACCCTTCACCATGAGGCCAGCTATACCCAGGCAGGCTGGCCCCGGGCACACTCTTGTTCCAGAGCCGCCTCCCTGCCCAACTGCACTCGGCATCCTGAGTCTGTCTCTGTCGCCTTGACCTCACCCTGCCTAGTGCCTCTCTCTAGGTTCCTATGACTCCAACAGCGGGGCCACATCCTTTTTTCTTCCTGACTGGTCAAGCACATACGCAAATGCTCCAACTCCAAATGCAAAAGTGTCTTTTCAGGCCCCAAGCATTATGAACCAGGAGTTGTCTGCACCTATTTCCCCCTCCCAGGTCACCACCTTGTAGATCACAAGCCACACTTTCTCTTTGGAAGGTTTCCTTTCAACAAGAAACAAAGTCCCAAGATAGATCCATGCAAGGAGAACAGGGGTGCTGGCTGCTCATGTGGCCCCTCTCCTACATGCTCCCCATGGCAGAAGTGATTCAAACCGAGCCTCAGCAATTTCCCAGTTACTTCCCAGGACCAGTCAAACTTCAGAACTACCAATGCTCTTGGAGAAGGAAATGGCAACCCACTCCAGTATTCTTGCCTGGAGAATTCCATGGATGGAGGACAGTCCATGGGGTAGCAAAGAGTTGGACACAACTGCATGACTCACACACACACACACACACACACACCAGTGCTCTGCCCACAAACACCAGGGGCCTTGCCTTGTACCCTTTGAGTCGGATAATTTGCCAAAAGCTCTACTCGCGATCCCCGCCTCCGGGGATCAGGTGCGCTGTCTGGGCCCAGGGGCACTGCTCAATGGCCTGGAATGGAACCCACATAGGAAGAGCTCTCAGATATCTCTCTCTGGGGAAGGGAGACAAGGCTTGGAGCACATGAGAGCTCCGGAGCTGGAAAAAGTCCTGAAAACAGTCTCCCTTCGTAGCCTGGGTTCCAGTCCCCTCTCTAGCACATTTCAGTCCTGAATTTGTCAACATTTTTTTCTTTATTATTTTATGTCTGCTGATCATAAAAATTCAGGACAGTGGTCACATATAAAGGGAGGTTCTGGGATGCTGGTAAATGTTCCATTTCTTGACCTGGTGGTAGCTGAAAGGAAGCTGACGTCATATCCATTCAGTAAACAGTATATATATGTTTTAAACCTTTTTTATAAAGGTTAATTTTAAAATTTTATTTATGTATTTATTTCTGACTGCGTTGGGTCTTCGCTGCTGCCCATGGACTTTCTCTAGTTGTGGTGCGGGGGGCTACTCTTTGTTGCCGTGCACAGCCTTCTCGTTGCAGTGGCTTCCCTTGTTGCAAAACACAGGCTCTAGGCTTGTGCTTCAGTAGTTGACACTCATGGGCTTACCTGCCCTGCTGCGTGTAGGATCTTCCTGGACCGGGGATTGAACCTGTGCCTCATGCATTGTTAGGCGAATTCTTAACCACTGGACCACCAGGGAAGTCCAATACACTTCTCTCTATGTATGTTATTTACCGCATATAAGAAAAGATGTTGACATGAAGACACCACCCCAGTCCTGGAAGGGCTGTGGTGAACTTAGGGCCTCACGGGCGTGTGCTCCTGACCAGATGTCCTTTCCTCTTGCCCCCACCTCCATCCCCTCTCCTGCCCCCTCCTCCCTCTCCTCTTCCCCCTCCTTACCCATCCTTTGCTGTTGGTGCCCTTCTAGTTTCTCTTCCTCCCCACCTTCCTGCAGACATCACCGGTAACCCACAGGCCCCCACGCCTGCCCTTTCTTTCTATCTTTGTCCGACATTGCTGACTTTCAGTTCTGGATACACAGATGGTGTCTCTCTCCCCACCTCCATAACCCCCTCTCTTGTGTCTTTTTCTATCTGTTGCTGACAGATCCTCCTCTCTCCCCACAAAACCCCAACCCAACACCACATGAGGGAGAAGCCAGTGAGCTTTGGCCCAGAGAGAGATGAATGGAGATCTAGCCAGGCCCTTAGCCACTGCTGTCATGATGAACCGATCAGACCTACTTGTGGATTTGAAAATGTTCTCCTCTCCTAAAGGCCTTCCCTCCGTAAATAGGACTAGAATTGAGAGAGGCTAAAGGATGACTCAAACAAATGCAATTCACAGCACAGTCTTGGAGAGGAAGATTCAGTATCAAAATGCAATGTCAATCTCTCTTCAATTACTATTTTAATTTAATGCTTTCCCGAAGAAAATGCTGACGTGTATCTTTTGAATCAATTATATGATTCTAAATTTCATGTGAAGAAATAAACAAGTAAGAATAACATCAGCATAGCTGAAAAGAAGAGAAATGAAAAGGTTCTACTCTACCAGATGTTAAAACATATTCAGGGTCTGATACCACTTTGGGTATTAAGGAGGAAGAAGTGACAAATGTGATCCTATCCTAAATAATATATTGTTGAAAAGATAGACCTACTAATACAAAATACCAAGATGTGTCTAAGATGAGGACACCCAAACTGGACTTTTAGTTTCCTGAACTTTTCATTTTCAGATCAAACTTCCTAATATAAGATGAATTTAATATGATTTTTTAAATGTTCTTTGTGATTAAAAACAGTAAGCCATTAGTTAAGAAATTACATATACTCCTCCCCACCATCACTCCCCTTCTTCCTTCCCTTTTCCCTCCCACCCTCATTGATCCTTTCCTTTGTCCATTTTCCTCTGCAAAAAATAATAATAATAATAAAAAACATATTCAGTGTTTCAAATGACTGAGGTATTGGCATATAAATAGATAAACCAATAGAACACAATAGAAAGATCACAAATGGGTCCAAATAACATAGAATTTATTATGATAAAGGTGGTATTTCAAATCATTGGTGAAGAAGCCGCTGCTGCTGCTGCTAAGTCACTACAGTCGTGTCCGACTCCGTGTGACCCCATAGATGGAAGCCCACCAGGCTCCCTCATCCCTGGGATTCTCCAGGCAAGAACACTGGAGTGGGTTGCCATTTCCTTCTCCAATGCATGAAAGTGAAAAGTGAAAGGGAAGTCGCTCAGTCTTCGTGTCCAACCATCAGCGACCCTATGGACTGCAGCCCACCAGGGTCCTCCATCCATGGGATTTTCCAGGCAAGAGTACTGGAGTGTGGTGTCATCGCCTTCTCCTGCTGCTAAGTCGCTTCAGTCGTGTCCGATTCTGTGCGACCCCATAGATGGAAGCCCACCAGGCTCGCCCGTCCCTGGGATTCTCCAGGCAAGAACACTGGAGCAGGTTGCCATTTCCTTCTCCAATGCATGAAAGTGAAAAGTGAAAGTGAAGTCGCTCAGTCATATCCGACCCTCAGCCACCCCATGGACTGCAGCCCACCAGGCTCCTCCGTCCACGGATTCTCCAGGCAAGAGTGCTGAAGTAGGGTGCCATTGCCGTCTCCGAAAAGTAAACTTGGACTCCCTCAATTATAAAATTTCAAAATTGATCCAAAACTTAAAAGATAATAAATCTATAAAACTGTGAGGAAAAGACATGGGAGAATTCTTTAAAAACCTGGGAATTAGAGAAGTCCTTTCAAACTTTATTAGAATATCCATATTATAAAAAGAAAGTGTGATTTGATTATATAAAAATCAAAGCTTCTGTGTAGCAAAAAGACAAAAACAGATTCTAAGCAAGAACGTTTTTAAGTCAAACTAGGAAGAAACTGAATTTCTGTGGTGGCTCAGTGGTAAAGAATCCTCCTGCCAATGCAGGAGATGTGGGTTCGATCCCTGGGTAGTATTGACAAAGAGCTAATCTCTAATAAGTAAAGAGCTCCTTCAAATTATTAAGAAAAAGACAAACAACACAGTATAAAAATAAAGGATAGGAACATAAAAAAAATTCTTTAAAGAACTACAAATCTCTCTTAAGCATTTGAAATACATTAAAACCTCACTCATAAAAAAAGAAATGTATTATAATCAACAACATTTCACTTTTGTCCTATCAGAATGACCAAAGTCTGAAAGTTTGAACACATGTTCTGTTGGTAGAATTGTGCAGAAAATGGCACTCTCACATACAGCTGATGGGGATAAACCTCTAGAGAGGGCAGTTTAGTATCTGTCAAAATACAAAATGCATATATCCTTTGATGCAGCAATTCCACTTTTAGGGACTTACCCTCCAAGTGTACTTGAATACCGGCAAGATGACATATGTGGAAGATATTCATTGCATGAAGATTTGTAACAGCAAAGATTGGAAGCAAACTAAATGTGTGTCAGTAGGGAACTAGTTCGGAGAAGGCAACGGCACCCCACTCCAGTACTCTTGCCTGGAAAATCCCATAGACCGAGGAGCCTGGTAGGCTGCAGTCCATGGGGTCGCTAAGAGTCAGACACGACTGAGCGACTTCACTTTCACTTTTCACTTTCATGCATTGGAGAAGGAAATGGCAACCCACTCCAGCGTTCTTGCCTGGAGAATCCCAGAGACAGAGGAGCCTGGTAGGAGGCCATCTATGGGGTCGCACAGAGTTGGACACGACTGAAGTGACTTAGCAGCAGTAGCAGCAGCAGGGAACTAGTTAAACAAACCATGGCCTTCTTACAACATATACATCTGTTGAAAAGAGAGGCAGCCATCTTTATGCTCTTTGTTATTGAATGAGAAATACTTCCAAGATGTAAGAAGTGAAAAAAAAGCAGGATGTGGCATAGTGTCACAGTATTCACAAGAAAAGCACGGATAAAAATAATACATATTTCAATTATCCCACAAGTTTCCAAAATAAAATCTAAGTGGGAATACTGAACTAACAACAGTGGTGACCTGTCAGATCGAAGGGCGGGGTCATGGGTGGAAGATGTCTCTTTATTCTCTACCTTTAAATGCTTCTTAATGTTTAAAACCTATTTTGTTGTTTTGTCACTCAGTCCTGTGCAATTCTTTGTGACCCCATGGACTGTAGCCCAGAAGGCCTCTCTGTCCATGGGATTTCCCAGGCAAGAATGCTGGAGTGGGTTGCCGTTTCCTTCTCCAGGGGATCTTCACCACCCAGGGATTGAACCAGCATCTTCCTGTATCTCCTGCATTGCAAAGGCAGATTCTTTACCACTGAGCCATCTGTTTGAACCCTATGTATGTAATCTATTTAAAAAATAAAACAGTACAGAAAGAGAAAAACAGAACCAGCACTTACGTGGCTTCGCTATAAAGGATGTGGCTGCAAACAGGCACACCCCAAAGAGGGCCCCAAAGCAGGTTGAGCAATGGCAGCCTGGTTAGAACTGGGAGCACCATCAGGGTAGCGCATCCATTGCACAGTTTCATTTTGTGCAAAGTCTCAATGGTTTTATTGCCACTCATCTTCCCATCCGGAGAACCAGGCGTATACGTTCCCAGAGACTCACTTTTATGGTCCCACCTCCCTGGTGCTGGGGGTCTTTCCCAAGGCTCACCCTTGCCTTCCAAGGGTCCCACGTTGGCCATGAGGCTAAGGCTATGGAAAGAGCAGCCAAAATTCTCCTTGAAACTCCCCCTTCTTTCCTTTCTACTACCTCACCATCAACCTAGCCCCCTACCTAGATCTCTAAGAAGTGGGTAACTTCATCACCCCCTCCACGTGTTCCCTTAACTTTCAACAGTCCCGTCTGCTTATTTTCTATTACCCTGGGCAGGTCTCTGCTACAGTTTGCTTATCTGTAAAATGGGAAGAATGGAAACTAAACTTCCTAGGGTTTTTCTGAAAAGCAGGTGATAGTATGTAACTGAAAGGGCTATTTTGATGTAAATGATTATACTCATCAAGGCATTAAATGCTAGCAGCCAAGTAAACCTCCAAGTCTCAATGACTTAGCACAAAAAAGGCTTATTTCTCCCTAGGAACATTCCAGTCCAGTTAGCCAGCCTTTCTCCATCTCGCAGTTAAGCCCACCTGGACTATGTGCTCTCCAGAATTGCAATGGCCTTTGGAGAAACCATCTCATCTCTGCCCTATTTGCCAACTCTCAGGATGTCAACTCATCAGCTGCTTTCCCTCCACCCACCTCCCACACAGGAGCCAGGCAGCCTTGCTGGGGCGAGCAGGGAGGGGGCAGCACCCCATCTCAGCATGGGCCCAGGTGAGCCCCTTAGCTTGCTCTATTTGGGATAAGGCACTACCAGAGGGGAAAGCCACATGGCCAGACAAGTGGCACCAGGATCCAGGTTCGCAGGGACAACGTCGTGGAGACCAGAGTGAGATGGAGCCACTGGGTCTCTTTGACCTTTGCCCCTGACTTCCCTCTGCTACCACTGAGCCCGGCTCCCGGGGTAACTGCACCAGGTGCCCAGCTATTAAGGACGCCTCAACACTTGGCGTGTGCCTAGGACCATGGGGTCTACGAGGGGCTGTCACAAAGCTTATTCTCTTTTCCACAAAACTCCTGTTGTAGGTGACCTCCTGCAGCCTTTAGTGAGAACCCAGCCAGAGGAACCAGGAGAAGTTCAGGGGCCTGGGGGGCTTTCTTTGGGGCATCCCTACTTTTCTCTGGGAAGGTCACTTTCCCATGTGGAGGCCAATGTGGTAGTGAGGGTGAAAAACGGGAGGACAGTGCATCAGGGAGATGAAGCCGAGAAAACCAAAGCCAGTTCTCTCCCCGCCCAGCTCCAGTCCTCACATCCTCTCCTTCCCAGAATAGCCCAGGGGGCAAGGAAAGAGAAGGGCGGAGAAGGGCATCCTCCAGGGCTCCCTGCAGCTGCCGGCGGCCCCAGGACGGCCAGCTGTGAGGGCTGCTTCCTCTCCTGTGGGCACGTCCTCCCCACACTCCCAGGAGGGTGGTCCCCTCAGTCAGCCACGCAAGAGGGGGCCCCTTCACACCCCAGGCGACCTTCTCCAACCTCCTGGGGCCGGAACCACCGGGCCCTCCCCTAAAGGCTGCACGAAGGGCTCCTCTCTCATCCCATGTGAGCGTGGGAGGGTGGCATTTCCCCCAGGATCCAGAGACTCCTGGGAAATGTCCTGTCCCCGGGTCACCCGTCCTTCTTCTGTGCCCCCCATGTGACCCCCGTGGCTCCCCCTCCCTTCCTCAGGGCACCACGGATCCACACCTGCTCTTGTGGCAGATGGCAGGGAGGAGATCAAGCCAGGAACCTACACAAAGCCAGGGTGAGACCTCACTGCTCCAGAGGGCAGTGTGTGCCCAGCCAGCCACCGACACACACACACACACACACACCTCAGAACAAGCATCATCCCCCCCCCCCACAAGGTCTGGTCCTCCCTTTTGTCAGAGCCCTACCTCCGTGGCCAAATTGTCTCTCCTTTCTAGGATACCCACCACCACCACCTGCCAAGGACAGTTTCCAAATTCCTGGTTTCTTTATCAGGAGTGATTTTCCAGCAGACATCACAAAGAGGCAGAATCTCATGGTGGTCAGTGCTCTATAACAACCTAGAGGGGGTGGGATGGGAGGGGAGGTGGAAGGAAGGTTCACGAGGGAGGAGACATATGTGTACCTATGGCTGATTCATGTTGATGCATGGCAGAAACCAACACAATATTGAAAAGCAATTATCCTCCAACTGAAAATAATTTTTTTAAAAAATTGCACTGTGCTGAGTAGCAGGCAGAGCCTGGGTCACCCGCTGGGTTTCATTGGCCAGCCCTGCATCTGACTGGCCATAGCACTCTGTCACTTACAGACCTTTCTCAGCGTGCTTCCTTGTCTGTAAAACCAGGATACTGCTATTACTTATCCCACAGGGTAACCACCCTTTGAGAATTGGATGGTGTAACACATATAAACCACTGCAAGGGTTTGCATGGTGGCTCCCGAAAGATGCGCCTACATGCTAATCCACAGAATCTGTGAACATGGATTTGTATAGAAAATAGGCCTTTGCAGATGAAATTAAGAATCTCAAGACCATCCTGCATTATCAGAGTGGACTCTAAAGCCAATGACAATCATCCTTAAGAGACATACAGAGAAGGGGCCAAGGGAAGACAGAGACAGAGGCTGGAGTGACACAGCCATGAGCCAAAGAGTGGCTGGAGCCGCCAGAAGCTGGAAGAAGCCAGGAAGGACTCTCCCTTTAGAGCTTTCAGGGGAGGAGGAGAGTGCCCAACCAACACGAGTTCTGACAGTATCCAGAACTGTGAGAGAATAAATTTCTGTTATTTCCAGCCACTCAGACTGTGAAATGTGAGCATTTGTAGAAAACACCACAGATCGCCAGTTTCCATGAAGATGGGTGAGGTCCTGGTTGACATCATGGGCACTGGGGTGTCTGGACCAAACAAGACAAAAGATTCGAAAGGGCTTTGTAGAATGGGGAGAACTCAGTGGCTGAAAGCTACAATTTCAATTGCTAATTAACTCTTCTAGTTAACAGAAATATCAAGCAGGGGTTTCTACTTTTTAGAAGAATTGGTATCCATAACATGAAATCCATTTCAAGGGTGGGGAAAAAAGTCACAAAATCTAGATTTGAAAACGATGCTCTGATCCTGTACATAGAAAACCCTAAAGACTCCACCAGAAAATTACTAGAACTAATCAATGAATATAGTAAAGTTACAGGATATAAAATCAACACACAGAAATCCCTTGCATTTCTGTACACTAATAATGAGAAAATAGAAAGAGAAATTAAGGAAATAATTCCATTCATCATTGCAATGAAAAGATTAAAATACTTAGGAATATATCTACCTAAAGAAACTAAAGACCTATATATAGAAAACTATAAAACACTGGTGAAAGAAATCAAAGAGGACACCAATAGATGGAGAAACATACCATGTTCATGGATTGGCAGAATCAATATAGTGAAAATGAGTATACTACCCAAAGCAACTTATAGATTCAATGCAATCCCCATCAAGCTACCAACGGTATTTTTCACAGAGCTAGAACAAATAATTTCTCAATTTGTATGGAAATACAAAAAACCTCGAATAGCCAAAGCTATCTTGAGAAAGAAGAATGGAACTGGAGGAATCAACCTGCCTGACTTCAGGCTCTACTACAAAGCCACAGTCATCAAGACAGTATGGTACTAGTGCAAAGACAGAAATATAGATCAATGGAACAAAATAGAAAGCCCAGAGATAAATCCACGCACATATGGACACCTTATCTTTGACAAAGGAGGCAAGAATATACAATGGATTAAAGACAATCTCTTTAACAAGTGGTGCTGGGAAAACTGGTCAAACACCTGTAAAAGAATGAAACTAGAGCACTTTCTAACACCATACACAAAAATAAACTCAAAATGGATTAAAGATCTAAATGTAAGACCAGAAACCATAAAACTCCTAGAGGAAAACATAGGCAAAACACTCTCCGACATACATCACAGCAGGATCCACAGCCCAGAATACTGGAAATAAAATAAAAAATAAACAAATGGGATCTAATTAAAATTAAAAACTTCTGCACAACAAAGGAAACTACAAGCAAGGTGAAAAGACAGCCTTCAGAATGGGAGAAAATAATAGCAAATGAAGCAACTGACAAACAACTAATCTCAAAAATATACAAGCAACTCCTACAGCTCAATTCCAGAAAAATAAACAACCCAATCAAAAAATGGGCCAAAGAACTAAATAGATATTTCTCCAAAGAAGACATACAGACGGCTAACAAACACATGAAAAGATGCTCAACATCACTCATTATCAGAGAAATGCAAATCAAAACCACTATGAGGTACCATTTCACGCCAGTCAGAATGGCTGCTATCCAAAAGTCTACAAGCAATAAATGCTGGAGAGGGTGTGGAGAAAAGGGAACCCTCTTACACTGTTGGTGGGAATGCAAACTAGTACAGCCACTATGGAGAACAGTGTGGAGATTCCTTAAAAAACTGGAAATAGAACTGCCTTATGACCCAGCAATCCCACTGCTGGGCATACACATCGAGGAAACCAGAATTGAAAGAGACACGTGTACCCCAGTGTTCATCGCAGCCCTGTTTATAATAGCCAGGACATGGAAGCAACCTAGATGTCCATCAGCAGATGAATGAATAAGAAAGCTGTGGTACATATACACAATGGAGTATTACTCCGCCATTAAAAAGAATACATTTGAATCAGTTCTAATGAGGTGGATGAAACTGGAGCCTATTATACAGAGTGAAGTAAGCCAGAAAGAAAAACATCAATACAGTATACTAACACATATATATGGAATTTAGAAAGTGGGTAACAATAACCCTGTATATGAGACAGCAAAAGAGACACTGATGTATAGAACAGTGTTTTGGAATCTGGGAGAGGGAGAGGATGGGATGATTTGGGAGAATGGTATTGAAATATGTATAATATCATATTTGAAATGAGTCGCCAGTCCAGATTCAATGCCTGATATCGGATGCCTGGAGCTGGTGCATTGGGACGACCCAGAGGGATGGTATGGGGAGGGAGGAGGGAGGAGGGTTCAGGATGGGGAACACGTGTATACCTGTGGTGGATTCATTTTAATGTATGGCAAAATCAATACAATATTGTAAAGTTAAATAAAATAAAATTAAAGAAAACAACACTCTGTGGGGGGGGTCTGTGAGTAAGTGCTTAGGCCTCAGCTCCTATCAGTGAAATGGAATATACATGTGGTTCTCTTACAGGCATTTTAAAAAATATTTATTTATTTATCTATTTTGCTGCATCAGGTCTTAGTTGTGGCCTGCAAACTCTTAGTTGCAGCATGTGGATTCTAGTCCACTGCCCAGGGATCGAACCCAGGACCCCTGCTTTGGAAGAGCAGAGTCTTAACAACTGGACCACCAAGGAAGTCCTGGGCCTCAGTGTTCCTATCAGTGAAATGGGATTTGCAGCTGCTTCTCTTACAGGCATTTTAATGCTCTTAGGATCATTTTTTCACAGGTGGTGGTGCTGTAACTGCACTCCAAATAATCCCAGGAGAATAAGAGACGGAAACCTGAGCTATCATGCCACATCAGTTACTTACCAGCACTGGGACTCAGCAAGTCTCTGTTTCCTCATCTGTAAAGTGGAAATTTAATCTCTCCTATTCACCTCCCCGGAGAAGGCAATGGCACCCCACTCCAGTACTCTGCCTGGAAAATCCCACGGACAGAGGAGCCTGGTAGGCTACAGTCCATGGGATCGCTAAGAGTCGGACACGACTGAGCGACTTCACTTTCTCTTTTCACTTTCATGCATTGGAGATAGAAATGGCAACCCACTCCAGTGTTCTTGCCTGGAGAATCCCAGGGACAGGGAGGCCTGGTGGGCTGTCGTCTATGGGGTCACACAGAGTCGGACACGACTGAAGTGACTTAGCATAGCATAGCATAGCATTCACCTCCCAGAGCACTAGATGGTTGGGAAGAAATGAGCCTAAGTCTGTAACAAAGACTCATTTAAAAAAAAAGGCAAAGGGCATCCATTGTAATGACGTCACTCTATCTCTGCTCCCATAAGAGTGTCTAAGTGTCTAAGGATGAACTTGTTTCTTACAAAAGCTTTGAGATTCGGGTGTTCCCGCCCCCAGGGAGAGTGGGAACTGGCTTGCAGAGCTGGAGGAGGGCACGAGGTGGAGCAGCGAGGTCTGCATGTGGCTTTGATTTCAAGCCTGTGAGAGAAGACGATCCTCGCAAAGGCAGTGGCCTCACCAAAGGTCTAGGGGGCAGGATGCTGGGACCTGAGATGAAATTCAGCATTCTTGAAGTTCTGAAGCCTGACACTTTTTACGTTTTAAATCCTCTCCCTTATTTCCTGTTACTCTATTCTTCCTGACTGTAATCTTACCTATTAACTCGGGAGCAACGTGATTTAAAGGGAACATGGGGCTTCAAATAGGTTCAAGGTGCTCAGTTTTAAATAGACCACTCAATTCTCTCTCTTGTTAAAAATTTTTATTTTGCAGCTCAGAAAAAAATCTGGTTTTTCTCCTTTCAGCACTTTTTGATCAAAGTCAGATTGATGGAGTTTTTTAAAGTAATCTTAAAAGACTGAACAATACAGTTTAACTTTATTTTTCCAAAGCTGAGGTACAGACTACTTTCTGTTTTCTGTGTCTAATGGTTACAGCCATCATTTAAAGTTGCTTTGCAGACAATAATTGTAGGCAACATTTGACAAGGACTTTCGTCGTCATTACCTCTATTATTTTTCACCACATCATTCCCATTTCACAGATAAGGAAACTAAGGCTCTGAGCCCAGGGTCTCACAGCCAGTAGAGTCACATGTCAAACTCTAACTTGATGTTCAGAAGTAGCTCTCAGCTGTTCACAGTTCTAAGGTGTGCCCTGGGGATCATATTTCTAAGACTCTGGGTGGCAGCCAAACAGAGCTGGCTTGAGGAGACAAGAGGTTGAGTTCCCCTGACAGAGGTAAGTTCCCTGGGCTGGAAAAATGGTGAGGTAAAGGGGCAAGCCAAAGGAAGTCAGCTGGGACTTCCCCGCTGGTCCAGCGGTTGACTCCATGCTCCCAATGCAGGGGGCCCAGGTTCGATTCCTGGTCAGGAACACTAGAACTCTCTTGCTGCAACTAGGAGTTCACACGCCACAACCACACACCCCATGTGCTGCAACAAAGATCGAATATCCTGTGTGTCACAACTAAGACCCGACACAGCCAAATAAATATTAAAAAAAAAAAAAAGAAGTCAACTGAGGCCAGTGGAGCAGAATACTGTACCCTCCAAAGGCTGATGGAGAAAGAATGGGTGTTCCCTGGTCCAGTGCTCCTGTCTGGATCCCATGAGGTCACATGTGTCAGCTCAGGCTAGGGACAGCTAGGAAGCATGAACAAATGGGCCTGTATCAACAAGGCATTTATTGAGCACTTACTGTATCGAGCACTTACTGTATCGAGCACTGAGCCAAGCGCCATGGGAATACACACGGCACATAAGGCAGGTTTTCTGTCCTCAAGGGACTTGCAGTCAAGTTAGGGAGTCAAGACTAAAATGTGCAATGGCAGAAGAAATGATGTCTGTACTCCACTTCATAGCATAAAGTAGAAGTTGCTTAGGAGTCTAGAGCAGAGGATCACCTCTGGGGACCAGAGACCATTAAGAGACATGGAGGATAGAATGAAGAGGGCTAGGACTTTCCTAGAGGTCCCTGTATCGGAAGACTCCATGCTTCCAATACACAGGACGTGGTTCCATCCCTGGTCAGGGAACTAGGATCCCACATGCCTCACAGGGCAACAACAACAAAAGAATAAAGAGGACTAACATTTCTAATCAGAGTTCCAGAAGGAAAGAAAAAACAAAGTGCAGAAACTGTCTGAGAGATATAGGACCCTAATGGGATATGAGGGCCCTTTCCTATTTAGTTTCTCTGAAGGAAGTTCTCTTCTGTATTTGGGGTTCGGGTAGGCGCTGTGGTATATTCAGCTGGTAAATTCTTCTGAATGTTACATCCCCCCAGTGCAACCAAGGATGGGGTGGCAGGGAGAGGGCCATGCCAGAGGAGGCTGCGTTTATCACACATCTTTCTTTGTTTTATTGTTTATGTTATTATGGTAAGCCTACCCTGCAAATTGATCTATAATTCTAACACTCTTCTCATTTATTTTTAAGTCTTTATTGAATTTGTTACAATATTGTTTCTGCTTTATGTTTTGGTTTTTGGGCCACAGGGCATGTGAGATCTTAGTTCCCTGCATTCAACGGCAAAGTCTTAACCACTGGACCACAAGAGAAATCCCCTATCATACATCTTCAAGGCTACTCTTAGTTACGTCTACATCTGACTTTTGCCTGTGTTTCTAGTTCTACAACCACCCATTCCCACCCATGCCAACTCTTCAATGTAATAAAACCCTCAGGTAGCCAGAAATCAAGATGATAGGCGTCTCTACTCTCGAGAGAAATGGTCTGCATTTTCTTTAAAAGCTCAGCTTCTAGAATAAACCCTGGGATCAGTTCACCTTCAGCCCAAATTCAATAATTCCTTTAAGTGATTATTTATGTTCATAATTCTATCTCTAAGTAACTCAGTCATTCAATAAAGACAACTGTATTCAATATCAGAGGCTATACTCTTTGTAAGGTGTGCAAGGCAACTGCAGACCTCAGGCCTCGGTAAACCCGGTCCCAGCTCTACCAGCACAGGGATGGGGAGGGTCCACACTTCGCGGGCATCATCCTCCACGCCATTCACAAAGGGCAGTTTGCACGGACTACACGATCTAGGTATCCTTTATATTTTTGTCTTCTTTTAGGGAGAGACATTGTGTTTTGCGGAATGAACAAGTGCAGAATCTATTGAACCAGACATTTTTGGCTCTGTGCTTAGAACAGTTTTAAGAGCTTCTTTACACTATGTAAAAGATAAATTAAGCACAACTTTATTTCCCTTCTGGAGCTGTCACCCCACAATGAGCTGCCTTGAATGTGTGAGGCTGATGGACATTTGCCCGTCAGAGCGCAGCCAGGTTTCAGCCAATCAGGATTCAGCAGAGCTCCGCCCTCTCTCTCTTTACCTCATACCCCCACAGTCACTCGTTAGTCAGCCGCGAAAGCAAACCCAGGGCAAAGCTAAAGCAACTGCAGATGTAGCCTTTTGGAAGCAGCAAGGATCCACAGAAAAGGTGAACTCCTTGTATCTAGTGATTGCTGCTGCTGCTGCTAAGTCGCTTCAGTCATGTCCGACTCTGTGCGACCCCTGAGACGGAAGCCCACCAGGCTCCCCCGCCCCTGGGATTCTCCAGGCAAGAACACTGGAGTGGGTTGCCATTTCCTTCTCCAATGCATGAAAGTGAAAAGTGAAAAGGAAGTCGCTCAGTCGTGTCCAACTCTTAGCGACCCCATGGACTGCAGCCTACCAGGCTCCTCCATCCATGGGATTTTCCAGGCAAGAGTACTGGAGTGGGGTGCTATTGCCTTCTCCGGTCTAGTGATTAACGATTATCAACAAGTTTTACCGTTTATGAAAATGTCAAGAAGGAGTTGATGATGACAAAGCAGACATTGTTGGACTAGGTTATAGGAAAAATAGACAAGAGATGACTTTCAGAAAGAGACAATGGCTTTCTACCTGATTTCTGCCTAAGACCTTGCTGCTTCTGAAGCTGCTTCTCCATAGAACTCCTCTTATGAGACAGGGACAGGACTGATAAATTCTGTTGGGATTTTCTGTCCTAAGATTGAAAAAAAAAAAAAAAAGTGTTATTGCTTTTCAGAAGCTTCAGTCAAACAAAGCCCTTTCCTTAACGCTTAAGCAGAAGGAGTTTGGACCAACTCAAGTCTACTCCCCAGAGCCCTGTGGCTGAAATGCTATGAGGTATAGGATCTGGGCCATATCGCCCTTAGTGCTGGGGGAAGAAACAAAGGGATGAAAAAGCAAAGACCCTCTGGAACTTTTCTAAAGGGTCTCAATGATCCTATCCATTGGATTAATTCCTTTTCATTCCCTGGTGGACTCAAGCTGGGAGCATGGTTAGAGAGCTTGGAATGCTGAAGAAGGGGATCTCAAGATGCCCTCTTTGGAGAATTTCATTAGACCACTCAACTCTCCCCAACAAACGTGTATATGCATGGGTATACATATCAAGTAGTTGATCCACAAATCTCCCGGGTAGATGACGAACCTTCAGGAATGGGGAGGAGAGATGAACAGGTAGAGAACTTATCTACTGGAAAAATGAGTAAAAGCTACATAACATTTCTCAAGAAAACTTGGATGGAGCCTTGTCCTCAGCCAGCAAACATTTGTGTCTGAACCCAGAAACCTGGTTTGGGTATCCCAGGGTAATCTCTTTGGATCCATCCTTATGCCTTCTTAAAAAATTTATTTGTTTGGGGGCTGTGCTGGGTCTTCGTTGCTGCAGACAGGCTTTCTCTTGTTGCGGTGAGCAGGGCTTTCTCTAGTTGCAGTAGGTGGGCTTCTCTTGTTGTGGAGCTCTACGTGTAGGGACTTTAGTAGTTGTGGTACATGGGCTTAGTTACTCCATATTATGTGGATCTTCCCGGACCAGGGATCAAACCCGTGTCCCCTGCATTGGCAGGCAGATTCTTAACTATGGGACCAGCAGGGGAACCTGTCCCTATGCTTTCTGGCATACTCACCAGTGGTACGAGTGAGTGTACTCATACTTCCTGGTATACATGAGTACACTCATACTTTCACTCCCATACTTTCTGGCAGTGGTGATGTGAAACAAGCATCATCATAATTGTACAACGAACTCATTTGGTTCTTTTGCAGTCACTTCATCTAAAAAAAGCACAGATTCTTAGGCAGCTAACAAATGATTTATTTGCTTTCTTCTTAAGTAATCAAACAAATCAGTCTAAAACGCACAAAATACCTTAGAGATCACTGAATGTGGTCCCTTCTCATTTTAAAGCAAGGGGAAACTCTATCCCAGAGAAGGGAAATAGCTAGCCCTGAGTCACACTGCTGGCAGAAGGAAGCCTCGAGCCTGGGTCTCCCAACAGCCAGTCTAGGTCTCTTGTCACAGCACCACATGTCCAGCCACCCAGGACCACAGGCTTGATTTACATCACAACCTGTGGGCTCTTACAGCCTCCAGCCTGGGCTCCCCACCACGCCGTGGGGGTCTGGATGTGCCTCTTACCTCACACGTCGACTTCAGCCACACCACCCCATTGGTTGCTCTGCCATACAGCCCAAGTCTCCCATTGTTAATCATCTTTTTAAAAGAGTTTAACATCTGCTGCAGGGAAATTTACTGGCCTCAAGTTACCGGCTGTAATTTTGGTCATTTGGGGGAAATAATGATGCTATAGTCGTCACTTTCCAAATGTTGCAGGAACTTGACCCAGATCAAGAAACCTCTCCATAAATCAGCTCAAAAGTAGCATCAATTTCTAGCCTCGCCATTTAGAATGTTGCAGCTCTGAATCAGTGTCTGGGCTGGAGAAAGCATCCAATTCAAAGCCTCTAGATTTTAATAATAGCTGCCATTGTTCAAAGAGGGATTCATAACTCTCAATGGACTCCAGCCAAAAATCTGGAGCCAGACTCTGTATTTATGTGTATTTGGATGTACTAAGTGCTCTACGAGTTTCATGAGTGGTTCTTTCAACATGGGAGCTACTCAGATCTCCAAGCCTTGGTTCTGCTTGTGGACATCTCTCTGAACCAAGCCTTCCCTGCTCACAAGTCTTCTTTGGCTCTTGATTTATGTACAGATGACCAGCATCATCGTACGTAAGGGCATAGGTCATTAATAATAAAAACATTGGCTTCCTTGGCTGCCCTGTGGTTAAGACTCTGCACTTCCATGGCAGGGGGCACAGATTCAATCCCTGGTCAAGGAACTAAGATCCCAGATGCTGCATGGTGTGGCCCAAAAATAATAATAATAAAATAGCAATAATAATAATAGCAGTTAACACTTTATGGAGTGCTTGCTCTGTGCCAGAAGCTGTCCCATTAATTCATGTAACCCTCACAATGTTATGAGGCTGGTATTGCTATTGTTTTCATTTTACACAGGAGGAAAGTGAGGCACAGCGGGGATAAATGATCATTCATCAGGGAGTGATCAGAGGAACGAGGGTTTGAACTCAAGCAGTCTGGCTCCAAGGACTTCTCCCCTCTCTCTTTTCCAAATAGCTTTAAAGAAATGCAATTCATATGCTGTACAATTAACCCTCTTATAGTGTATGCTGCTGCTGCTGCTAAGTCGCTTCAGTTGTGTCTGACTCTGTGCGACCCCATAGATGGCAGCCCACTAGGCTTCCCATCCCTGGGATTCTCCAGGCAAGAACACTGGAGTGGGTTGCCATTTCCTTCTCCAGTGCATGAAAGTGAAAAGTGAAAGTGAAGTCGCTCAGTCGTGTCTGACTCTAGCGACCCCATGGACTGCAGCCTACCAGGCTCCTCCGTCCATGGGATTTTCTAGGCAAAAGTACTGGAGTGGGGTGCCATTGCCTTCTCCAAGAACATATATATATATATATATATATATATATATATAGTGTATAATTCAGTGTTTTTCAGGTACATTTACAGAGTTGTGTGATTATCATCACTATCTAATTCCAGAACATTTTTGTCACCCCCCAAAGAAACCCTGTATTCATTAGCAGATGGTTCCTAATTTCTTCCATCTCCCAGCCCCTCAGGCTCTATTAATCTATACTATGTCTCAATAGATTTACCTGTTCTGTACATTTTATATAAATGAAATCATGAAATATGACCTTATATGACTGGCTTTTATCTCTTAGCATGTTTTCAGAATCCATCCATGTTTTAGCATGTATCGGTAACCCCTTTCCTTTTTCGTGACCAAGTAATGTTCCATTGCATAGATATACCGCTTTTGTTTATCTATTCACCAGTTGATGGACTTCTGGTTTCCATTTGGAGGCTGATACAGATAATATTGCTATCGACATTTGTGTACAGGTTTTTGTGTGGACATGTGCTTTCTTTTCTTTTGGGTACACCCAGGAATGGAATCATAGGGTCATGTGTTGACTGTGCTGGTGGTTTGTTTTTGTTCGTTTGTTTGTGAGGAACTGCAAATTTCAAAGTATCTGTATCTGTACCATTTTACAGTTTTTAACCATTTAAAAATTTTGCTAGCTATGTATGATGATTATAATTTCTGCATATCCTCACTAACACTTATTATTTTCCACTGTTTTGATTATAGCCATCATAGCAGATGTGAAATGGCATCTTACTATGGTTTTGGTTTGCATTTCCCTAAAGATTAATGATGTTGAACATCTTTTCATGTGATTATTGATCATGTATATATATTTTTTCCTTGAGGAAATGTCTATTCAAATGCTTTGCTCATTTAAAAAATGGGTTGAGCTGTAAGAGTTCTTTATACATTCTGTGGATACAAGTCCCTTATCAGATAAATGATTTGAAAATATTTTCTCTTCTGTAGGTTTTCTCTTTACTTTCTTGATGCTGTGCTTTGAAGCACAAAAGTTTTAGATTTCAGAAAGTCCAATTTATCTATTATTTTGTTGTTTGTACATTTGATATAGTATCCGAGAAGGCTTTGCCCAACCCAAGCACATAAAGATTTGCCCTTTGGTTTTGTTCAAAGAGTTTAAAAGTTTTAGGTTTTGTATGTATTTAGGTCTTGATATGGTGTGAGCTAGAGGTCCAGATTTATTCTTTTGCATGTCAGTATCCAGTTGTCCAAGCATCATTTGTTGAAAACACTATTTCTTCTTCCATTGAATGCTTATTGCATCCCAGAAGACTCTCTTAACTACTATATCGAAATATTTTAGAGGATGAACACCTCTGTGTGTGTGTGTGCGTGTGTGTGTGTATAACAAAAAGCAGCAGGAACTATCCAAAGCAGTAACCTAAAATGCTGGTCTCTCCTGAATGTAAATCGTCAAATGGTTGAAAGTCTGAAGGGTAAAGGTGATTAAATAAAGCCAAGACCAGAGTATCCATCTGTCCTCAAAAGGCTGAAATATCATGGGAAAGGTGAGAGGGTCTTAGTAAGAGTCTGAGAAATGAAGCTCTCCCAAGGGAGGAGGAAGAAAGACCACTCCATGAGAGGAAGGTACCCAGAGTAGCAGACATCCTCTGGTCACCTCTCGTGTGGGATCGAGTGGTCTCAGCCCGAGGCACACATGAATGAACGCATAGAGTCAGATAGTGAGATTGGGATTTCAGATCTGTAATGATTTCTCTTTTTAAATTTATTTGATCACCCCAGGTTCTTGGGTGCGGCATGTGGGATCTTTTTAGTTGCAGCATGTGAGATCTAGTTCTCTGACTAGGGATCAAACCCAGGTCCCCTGCATTGGAAGCATGGAGTCTTAACCACTGGACCATCAGAGCAGACCCTGTGATACATTCTATCAGGTCCTTCTCAAATCTTAGCATTATTTCCATCTTTGTCCCAGCTCTTAATGTAATAACTTCCTGCCCATTATCTGTGCCAAATTCTGTCCCATCAGTGACTTAGGCTCCCCATTTCCTAGCCACTCCCAGGATAGAGAAGCTGTGATTCTATTACTCTGCCCTCTTTACAAACATCTCTTCAGCCTCGGAAGGAGCCCTGACATTATCCAGTTAGCGATTCATTACCTCTTCTCCAAAAAGAGCACCCCACACATGAGGGGTGCTCAGATAACTCAGAGAGCCATGGCTTTCAGAAGTGATTCCTTTGGGGCAGGGGGAGTACCACAGGAGGAAGACTTCATACTACACAGGACTCACTTAGAAGCAGTCAAGCTCCAATCATTCTGCCTTGAAGAATTTCTGTAGGGTTTCCTTTCCTTTCTTCCACTTTCATCATGAGCCAATTCCTCACTCACTGAAGGGCTTTTATAAGTCAGGGTAAATAATACTAGTTGCTGTAACAAGCAATCCCCCAAATTAAAATCGCTTAACTCAATAAAAGGTCATTTCAGAAACTTTCCTGGTGGTACAATGGCTAAGACTCCACACTCCAATGCAGGAGGCACAGGTTCGATCCCTGGTTGAAGAACTAGATCCCACATGCTGCAACTATAAAAAAGATCCCGCGTGCTGCAATGATGATTCCGTGTGCCAGAACTAAGGCCTGATGCAGCAAATAAATAAACATAAGTAGATAAAAGGTCATTTCTCTCTCCCACAAAGTCCAGTGCAGATGTTCCTAGCCAGTGGGCAACCTTCTACGCAGCCATCCAGTACCCCAGGATCCTGCCAATTTGTGTCTCTGCCATACTCTTAGGACTCCAAGTCCTCTGCTGAGTCCTCTCCAGCCAGCAAGCAGATAAGAAAGAGAGGTTGTGGAATCACAGTGACATTTATGGGCCAGACCTGAGCAATACAATTCAGCCATATTCCCCTGGCCAGAACTCAGTCACATGGACACGCTTAACTCAAAAGAGGCTGGAAGAACAAGGCCTCCTGTGGCCAGGAGACAAAGGAAATGTTCTGGTGAACATTTAGCAACTATGAAGATGCAGAATTTAGCAGCCACAATAACATCTTTATGCAGCATCCCAGCTGTCCTAGAGTGTTCCTTCCTCTGAGCTCAGGATGGTCTCCCTGACCATCTGCCTTTATTAGGTATGACCAGATCCATGTAGAGGGGACTTGTAGGCAAATCTGCAAGCTAGTGAGATGTGTTTGGACAAGAGCCTTCCTTTCCATAAGAGTTCAAGTCTATCAGGCAAAAATTCTGCAAATACCCAAACATGGTCAAAAGTCAAGAAAAGATTCTAAGAGCCTGACCTCAGATTCCATCTAAGTGGTGACGAGAGGATGTCTGCTAGTCTAAGCAGCATCTTCTCCTCATAGAGTTGCTTTCCTTCCTTCTCCCTTAGGGAAGTTTCACTTCTCAAACTTTTTCTGACCTGAACTCGGTCTCCTGGACAGGAGACTGAGATTGGACATGTAGGCTGAGAGGGTGTTGCTTAGGGAGATCAGGAAAAGTCATGTCACTCCAGAGAGCTGAGCATAGAGACAGAGCCAGATGCAAGGCCATGGAGTAGAGCCTGGAGACATCAGAACAAAGCATAAATGGATAAATCAGTCTAGGCGTTGAGGATCCAGAGCTACTAACATCACAAAAAAAGAGACAACCAAATATTGTGAGGCTTCTGATGGAAGAGCATACAGCCACCTCTCCTCTAGGGAGAAAAATCAGAACTGAATGTGATCAAACCTCTAGGTCCAATTACTAATTTGGCAGAAATAGACAGGGTGGAGGGACAGGCTAAATGACACCATGAGGATGCAATCAAGAAGATTCAGGCATAAAAAAGAACAAAATAATACCATTTGCAGTAACATGGGTGGACCCAGAGATTGTCCTACTGAGTGAAGTCAGACAGAGAAAGACAAATACAATATGGTATCATTTATACATGGAATCTAAAGAATTGTACAAACGAGCTAATTTATAAAACAGAAATAGAGTCATGGATGTAGACAATAAATTTATGGTGCCAAAGGGGGAGGGGGGAGGGATAAATTGGGTGATTGGGATTAGCAGATACACACTACCATATTTAAAATAGGTGACTAATAAGAACCTACTGCATAGCACAGAAAACTCTACTCAATAGTCTGTAATGATCTATATGGGAAAAGACTTTTTAAAAGAGTGGATATACATGTATATGTATATGTATATGTGCATATATATATATATATATAACTGGTTCACTTTGCTGTACAGTGGAAACTAACACAACATTATAAATCAACTATATTCTAATAAAGTGAAGTGAAGTGAAGTGAAGTGAAGTCGCTCAGTCGTGTCCGACTCTTTGCGACCCCGTGGACTGTAGCCTATCAGGCTTATCCATCCATGGGATTCTCCAAGCAAGAATACTGGAGTGGGTTGCCATTTCCTTCTCCATATTCTAATAAAAGTTAATACTAAAAAAAAGATCCAGGCTGTGGGAAGCCCTACAGGGCAAATGACCGTGGTTCTTCAACAAATACATGACAAGGGAAAAGAGGGCATCGGGAGGAATGCTTAAATTAAAAGAGAAGCTAAAAGATGTATCAAAGACACAGGAAAAATTAAGCTACAGTGTAAGGGGTGCACACTTGTGTGATAAACTATTAAAAACATGCTTGTCACAAAAATCTGCCCTCTTCACATAGGAGGACAGCCTCTCTGTCCCATAGAAGCTGAGGAAGTGACCTGGAATGTTATTCAGCCTTAGATGTGGGCTTGCAGGGCTGGAGTGACATAACTGATGTTCACTCGAGCCACCTGCTTCGTTCTTTGCAGACCTGTTTTCACTCATCTGTGCCTTCCTGTCCAGCACCTGGGATGGATGCTTTAGCTGGAAAATCTTCTGGGCTCTCAATTCTGGCTTTACCCCCAGGTGCCGCAGGGAGGCTTTTTGACAAGACAGGTTTTAGGACATCAGTTACTTCCTCTTCCTAAACCAGGAGTTCAGCATAGCATACTCCCAGATAGCCAGGTGGTATAATAGGCCTGCCAACTCCAAAACTAGACCCCAGGGGTATCTCAGACACATGTGGGAGCTTCAGAGCCCAGGGGCGGCAAGAAACATTCTGGAGGAATTTCTCAGCGCAATGGCCAAAAGGGACATATAAGAGAAGCAAGGTTTCAGATGCATCCTCAGCAGCAAACCCTCTTGCCTGGGATGCAGGCTGTCTGCAGCGGGGTCTGCAAGATTATATCAGAATTTCCTACCTAAGGGCCCACCAGTGTCCCCAAGACTTAAGAATAACATCCCAGCCCTCTGTCTGTGACAAGCTTTGGAAAAACTGAACTGAGAGTGAGCTGGAAGCAGGTCCGTGAGCCACGTCCCAAGGCCAGGTCTGCAAGGGAGAGGAACAGCCTGTACCAGCTCCCCTTCCTGCTGCTGCGGCTGGACTCCTGTTTTCCCAGCCACTTCCAGCCATCCCTCCTTTCAGCTGCGGAGCGAGCAAGAATTATGGAATTGCTATTATTACCCCAGCCCGGCATCCTGGGCTTGATGGCTGCTGCCCTGGCAGCTCCCACGCAGACAGGAGCCAACTGCAGTGACAATAAAACAAAGTCTTTGGCAGCCGAAGGCCTCTCCTCTGTGCACCGTGGCTGATGAACGGGCTGGGGAGCCAGCCCTGACTCTGGCTCCTTGGGAAGTCTTGGAGCTGGAGTCTTGCTCCCTGGCATCTGATTCCAAAGGCATTTTTCAGGCCAGTTGGGAAGGCTGTGACAATCTCAACAAGGCTCCCTCTATCAGCCTTGAGAAATGAGTGTCTGCCAGCCTCGGCTGTCTGTCCAGAGCCTCTTCCAGACGAGGAGATGGATTTGTTCTATTATCAGCCAACCAACCAACCGCACAGCATTTAGAGAGCACCACTGCATGCTAGGGACTACTCAGGATCCATTCATCCAGCACGCCTTCCTACAGTACCTACTTGGTGTGAGTTTACCACACCAAGGTGCTGGGTTTACATCCACAGACAGAGGAGCTAGGAAGCCTCCTGGGAGCGTATACCCAATTGTCAGGAAAGAGGAGGAACAGAATAAACAAGTGATGTAGTGACATTGAAGGCGGTAGGTGCCATGGGGGAATTTGGGCAGAGTCAGGGGGATGGAGCGTGTAGGAGGCAGGGGTGAGGTTTAGACAGGTGGTCAGGGAAAGCCTCGCTGGGAAGGTAACACTGGAACCAAGACTTGAAGGAGGTAAAGGGTCTAAACCTAAACCCCCAACTGATGTGCCTTCCAGGTGTTTACTGGCTCCACAGGAGAGGAGACTTGTTCACAAACATCCTAAGAGCCAAAGCCTCTTGAAACCCCAGACAGAGGGGTGGTGGACATTCAGAGGAGGAAATGATTAGAACCTGCTGTCACCCAAGAAGGGGCGTGACTCTACCCTTGGAACGGCTCCCCCAAAGCACTTCATTGCTTGAAACCTGGGAGAGAAGCCTCAGACTAGTGGGTGCAACCGGTAATATGAGGAAAGCATCTAAGTGGGGCCCAAGAGAGCAGAGGAAGGAACATCCGAGAGAGCCGGCAGGCCCATCCCAAGGCTGGGGCAGTCTGGGGAAGAGAAGGAAGTCCGGGGAGGTTTAGCAAGCTGAGGCCGTGGGAAACGTGCCTTCTTCCCCCTCAGAACGCCTGCAGATCTGATGATTGTTGTCCTGAAACCAAACCCACTACACCACAGGGCCTCAAACCTGCCTGCCCATCAGTAGGACCTGTTTTCTCTTTTTTCCACTGACTCAATGGACATGAGTTTGAGCAAACTCCCCAAAATAGTGAAGGGCAGGGAAGCTTGGCACGCTGCAGTTCGTGGGGTCCCAAAGAGTCCGACACAACTGAGCGACTGAACAGCTGTGCCACGTCTCCACTGAGTCATGCAGGATCTTTAGTTGCGGCATGCAGGATCTAGTTCCCTGACCAGGGATGGAAACCTGGGGTCCCTGCTTTGGGAACTCGGAGTCTTAGCCACTGGACCACCAGAGAAGTCCCTTATTATCTGGTTTTCAATAGCACAGGTTCCTGGGCTCCATTTTAGACCCATAAATTAGAATCTGTGGGTTTTAAAAGCTGTCCAGATGTTTCCAAAGATCCATCAGGTTTGGGGTCCACTGCTGTGGCCTGATACTGTTTTTACTGCTTGAATC
Source organism: Tragelaphus eurycerus (assembly GCA_935064755.1). Lineage (NCBI taxonomy): Eukaryota > Metazoa > Chordata > Mammalia > Artiodactyla > Bovidae > Tragelaphus > Tragelaphus eurycerus. The sequence goes on along the minus strand of CAKXYN010000027.1, from coordinate 19,730,784 downwards.
AGGTCACAGGCAGCTCATGGGATCAGAAAAGTGTGTCGGGGATTTCCCCACTGAGAGCAAATGCTGGGTTCAAGGATCAGTCTCCACTGTAAGACTGTGGGCTCCTGAGGGCAAGGACCCCTTACTTCTCTCTGTGAAAACTCAGGCCCTGAACCATGAGAGGCATCAGTAAACCTGTACTGGGCTGACCTGAGCTAAGCCCAGTTCCACTAGCCATCTGGCTGTGGCCCTGACCCTTAACCTCCCTGGGTCTCCATCTGCATCTACAAAGTAGGTACAGTTATGCCCTTCCTGTCTCATGGGATTTCCTAGAGGCAACAGATACACTTGCAAGAACAGTTGAACAGTTTCCCAGTGGAGGGGAAGCCAGGCACAGATGACCCAAAGTAGATCACCTTAAAGTATTGTTAGACCTTGGAATCCATCCTGTGAGTAGGATGACCTTCTTGAATTTTCCTTTTGCTTTACCTAAAACTCACTTGTTCATACTGAACAATGAGCTAAACAAGAATCAACTACGTGTCACACACTGTATTTGTATCACAAAGGAATAAGACATAGTCTGACTGTTGCAGAGTACAAATTTGAACTGCGAGGAACAAGCACATGGACAAATGACGCTGATCTAAGCAAGTGGGAGGGAGGATTCTGTCTGAAAGATTTGCTTCTAGGCAGGAAGTAATGAGCAGAAGAAATCTCCCAGAGTCCAAGGCAGAAAACATACAGTGGCTAGACAAAGACAATGAAATAGGATTCAGAGAAAACAGCTCTGAGGAGTGAGGAATGTGTGCCAAAGGGGCACTTCTCTCCACGTGGCAGCCAGATCATATCACTTTCTCACTCAAAAGCCACCAACGAATCCTAGCAGCACTTAGGATAAAGCCCGATGGTCCAGGGGCCTAGTGTGGCCCAGTCTGTGGCTGCTCACTCAGCTCTTCCCTCTCCTGGCTCGCTCAGCCCCGGCCAGACCGCCCCTTGTTAGCCTCGCTGTCTGGATTTCTCTTCCTGCCAGTGGTCTGTTTGTTCCACCCTTTCTTTCAGTCTCTTCATAAAAGGCTTCCTGGGGACTTGCCTGCTGGTTCAGTGGTTAAGAATCCACAATGCAGGGGACACGGGTTTGATCCCTAGTCAGGGAAGTAAGATTCCGTGCAACAATTAAGCCCGTGGGCCACAACTGGAGAGAGTCAAGCCCTGCAACAGAATTCTGCATGTTGCAACTAAGACCCTACACAGCCAAAGTAACTTACTGTGTGTGCGTTTTTTTTAAAGGCTTCCTGATGAAAAGGCATTTAAGCTGAGATCCTAAAGAAAAGCCATGAAATTTGCCATCTTGGAGGAATTTGGGAGATTGGCCTCATTGTTTTAGGTCGCCCCGGTAGGATTAGTTGTAGAGCGAACAAAAGCTTTCCTGGATGATCCCAGGACCGTGGGGCTGGGGGGCCTGAATCCCAGAGAGAATGGGATGTCGCTGGTTGTGTGGGACATCTCAGCAGGAGGCCCTCTGCACTGACCACCCTAGACCTTTCCTCTCAGCCAATGGGCTTGAAACAGAAGCCAGGTTACAGGAGTTTCCTCCACAGCCTGCGCAGTGAGGAGACAGAGGCACAGGGAGGTGACGTGACTCTTCCAGGCTTTCTTGTCCCCAGTGCAAGAGCACTCATCATCCTTGGGTCTTCAAACACTGAGCCCTAGACAGAAAGAAGTAAAGATATCTTAATAAGAAATGACATGTAAAAAGTGCTTTGTCGATTGCTATTCATTTATAACCATCTTAGCTTATTATGTGTGGGTTTGAAGCAGTCATTCATTAAGCAGACCTTTGCTGGCCACTTACCAATCATGCGGTCAGGCGCCGTGCTAGGCAGCAGCTACTCACTCTGTCTGCCGAGGGTGTGCCTGGGAGTGCCCTGTGAGGCTCAGGGTTGGGGGTTCTCAGTCTGCAGGGCCAGGAGGAAGGGACCTGGAGAAAGGAGGGCTTTCTGGGCTGGTTGCCTGCGGGTGGTGAGAACCACAGCCCCCGAGGAGTTCTTCATCATCTGCCAGATGAAGGGTCTTTACAGCCCGTCCCCGTCTGCTCACAGCCAACATCGCCCTGAGCTCTCGGGAGGCTTCCTGCAAGTCACTGGACTCAGCCAGCTGGCAGCAAGGCCACGGCAGGTATGGCGAAGGTCTCTTGGCCGTGGGCAGGGCCGTGGTGATGTAACACGGCTCCACCGGGCGACCCGTGAGTCACTGGTGTGCCCCTTCCCCCGAGTCCTACACCTCATCATCCCCCTTACAGGCCACCCACAATGTCCTCCAAATGCCAGCTCTTCTATTTTTCACTTTTTCCCTAAAGACAGAAGAAAAAAAGCGACAAGAAGTTGGAAAAGCAAAGGGTCAGGTGAGTAAGCAGGGAGGCGCCATCAGAAGGAACCAGACAGGCTGGGAGCAGCAGGCTTCAGAGACAAAGGACTTCAGCCCCACTGGTGCAGACAGGAGCCCCCAGAACCCCCAGACTAGACCCGGAAGAGGCTTCAAACACCATCTCACCCAAGCTTGGTTTCAAGTCAACTGATGTTCAAAGAGGTTAGACAAATTGCCCATGTTGGTAATTAAACCAGATTTGTTCTGGCCTTAGAGAATGGAAGAGAAAGTTGAAAAAATAGTTACCTTGGACAGAGAGCCTGTGTTTTAAGGCACTCAACCATATAATGACACCTAATCATTTACCTATGATCGGTCTCCATCTGGTTTCCTCTAAGCAAGTCTAAGTGCCTGAAGGACGGGCTGATTCTGAGATGCTCTTATGTCACAGACACCCAGGAAGCACTGGCTCACATAGGTGAACAGAGGGGAAAAGAAGAGCAGATGAATCCCAGGCAACGAGCAGAATAAAGGATGAGCAGAGACACCTCCTAAGGCGCCTGCAACTCACTCCTGCTGAGACGTCAAAGCAAAATTAGGAACACATGTACACCCATGGCTGAGTCATGCCAATGTATGGCAAAAACCACTACAATATGGTAAAGTAATTAGCCTCCAACTAAAATAAATTAATCAATTTTTTTAAAAAAAAGCAGTGCAGTCTACAGATACAGAGAACAAATCAGTGGTTACCTACTGGGGAGAGAATGGGACTTCCCTAACGATCCAGTCGTTGCAACAACTCTGGGCTTCCACTGCAGGGGGCACGGGTTTGGTCCTTGGTCAGGGAACTAAGATCGCACATGCTGTGAGGGGCAACCAAAAACAAACCCTGGGGAGAGGGAAGTGGGGAGAGGGAAGTGAGGAGGGGCCATCAGGGGTAGAGGATTAAAGAGGAGAAACTGTTAGGTATAGAATGAGCTACAAGAACATTTTGTACAACACAGGGACTATAGCCAATATTTTACAATAACTATAAATGGAATATAACCTTAAAAAATTGTGAATCACTATGTTGTACCCCTGTAACTTACATGATATTGTACTTCAACTATGCTTCAATAAAATAAAACAAGGTTTTTGGTTTTTTTTTTAAAGCAGCGTGGTCTAGTGGAAAAGCACAGAATCATAAAGAATGATAGTCACATTCATTATTAATATCAAGAAATGTATGTGGGACGGCACACAGCTTTGTCTCAGACCCTCTCTATTATGACCAAGGACAGCTGGCCAGGGAGAATCACTGGCAATGCCCGAAAAACTCAATTTCCACACCTGCCTTGAATGAAAAATAGCACTTTTCAGAGCCTGCTTCGTGTTCATCAGACTCCCCAAGGGGTCGTGAGAAGCCTGGAAAAAAGCATGATCTAAAATTACCATTGGTTTTGGGGGTTTTTTTTAAGTCCCTATGTCATTTATTCTGAAATTTCAAAAAACATCATGAGGGGGCACAAGATTGTTTTAACGTGCATCAGGAGGGGGTGCAAGTTTAAAAGACTGAGACGTCCCACGAATGCGTCTGCTTCTGCTGGGGGCACGCTCCCCACTCCCTTGTGTCCCCAAAAAGAATGCAGAAGGGGTGAGCTGGGGTTTCCTTTCCTCGCCATTCTCCTTGCGAGGGTAACAAATAGCCCTCCAGCTGCGTGAGAAAATCACTTTCATCTTCCTCATTTTATGTGATACTTGTAAGATCTCTGGGAGATGGGTGGGAGCACAACTGAATTCTACAAATATTCATTGAAGGCGAACCTCAGGGGCATGGCGCTCAGTAGACAAAGACACTGGGCCCTAAGAGATCCAGAGCTTCTAACTGTGAGTCTCACAGTTGTTCTTGATGCCGCTCGCTTTCCAGATGAAGAAATGAGGCCCAGAGTGGGAAGCAGGCTGCTCTCGGTCACCCAATTAATGCTGAAGCTGAGACCAGAACTCAGGTCCCCCAGACCTTCACCATCCAGCGTTCTGTCACCACATCTCACGGCCCCTCCACGGGCCCCCTGCCCTAGAGGGGAGGAGGGAGGAGGAGCAAAGGTGGAAACCAACACAGATCTACTGGAGACAGTTTCTCACCCCAGCCTTTGCATTTCTGTACAGTAAGCCCCCTACATACAAGCCTTCAAGATGAGAGCTTTCAAAGAGGCGCACGTGCATCTGGTTCCAGCAAGGAGCCAGAACCTGTGCCATCCAAGTCAGGTGTGGGTGGAACTGCAGCTTGCCCTCCGTCTCCTATTGCTGACAATGCTTCAGCTCCAGCATCTCCCTCCTCCAGTCAGTAACTCTTCTTGCCTGTTTGCTCGATGCCAGCCCCTGTGTGCCAGCTGTTGTACTGTACTACTGTACTTATCAAGGTCCTGTACTGGACGATTAAAAATGTGCTCTTTATTTTTCATGTTCGTTATGTATTATTTGTGTGAAGAGTATTATAAACCTGTTAAAGTACAGTACCAAACAGCCAATTGTGTTCGTTGGGTACCCAGGCTAACTTTGTTGGACTTACAAACCAACTGGACTTGCGAACCCACTCTCCGAACAGAACTCACTCATCTGAGGGGACTTACTGTATTGACTCAGCAATTCCCTGTCTGTGAGTCGTTCACCCCACCTTCCAAGCCCTGCGAGTCTCAGAACCCCTGCATGGGCTCTTGGGCTCTTCATCTTTAAATGGCCATAACCCCGTGTGCTTGTCCAGGGCTGCAGTGAGGATAGGTGGCCTCAGGTCTTAAATACACACGCTCCCCTCGTGGGCTTCGAGATGTCTCCTCACCCTTATCTTGCATCTGAATCGCAGAGCTGGGGCATGCCACTGCTGGTGGTGATACAGAGGTCCCCGACTCCCAACAGAGGGCCCTTGTCTGGGGCTGCTGGGGGACCAGCCTGCAATAAGCCAGGTTTTCCCTGTGTGAGAGCACATACATGCTGCTAAGTTGCTTCAGTCGTGTCCAACTCTGCGATCCTATGGACTGTAGCCAACCAGGCTCCTCTGTCCAAAGCAATCTCCAGGCAAGAATACCAGAGTGGGTTGCCATGCCCTTCTCCAGTGTGAAAGCACAGGACGATCCTGACAGGAAACAGAACTCCAGCACCCCCACAGTCGCCAACTTGGAAAGCAACCACTGTCGATTCAGGCCAGGCATTTTCTTTTCAAAATCAGATTTTATTTGTGAGTTCACTTCTGAGTCATCGAGGTCTGTTTCAGGCTCTTGCAATAGCTTTTAGGGTTGAGAATTCTACTGGGGCCCCAGAATAACCCTGGAAGCAAGTATCCTGCAGGCAAAGCAGTTCAGGCTCTGACACCAGCTCTCAGGTCATTGTCTCTTGTGCACCAGAGTGCCTGCTGGCCCCAGAGGGTCACACAGGGCACGCTGTTCCAGGTAGTTATGCCAGGGCTGTGAGTCTGGGTGAGTAAACTGGTAAACTCCCTATGATAGACGTGGGAAATTTCTAGTTACTAAAATCTGACTCTTTCACTTGCAAAACTCATTCCCCACCCCACTGTCTCAAGAATGTTTCCCAGCTTGCTGGTTGGGAGTTCCTATCCTTTCCTTAAACCACCCTCTTTACACTTCCTTCTAGGTCTTCAGGGTGGGAACCTAGTGCAGTTCATTACAAACAAGAAATTCCCAGATGTCAAAAGATTGTTCTTACTTCACTGTCTTCTTAGACTATGGGTGAGGGGTATCCAGATGGGCTTACAGGCAGCTGGGCAGTAGAGCCGTGGGGTCTGGCCACTGGGCTCTAATGCCCAACCTTGCTACCTTGCTGTGTGGCCTTGGGCAAGTTACTTCTCCTCTCTTCAGTTTCCTAAGTTTATAGCTTAACCTGCCTTTTGGTGGTCAAGTCTGAGGGGCCTGCCTAGTCCGGGTTCATAAGACTCCAGGATCGCCGAAAGCATTGACTCAGGACATCTTGGGTGGACCGCTTAATCTCTCAGGGTCTGGGTAACACTGAAATGATGGTAATAAAATGCCTACTTCTTTGGGCGTTGCGAGGAGTCAGTGAATCAATCTTTGCAAAGCGCTTAAAGCAGTGCTTGGCACACGACAGGCACAAAGGATTAGCTTGTACTTCGGTGACTTTGACAAGGGTTGCGTCTCACTCATCTTTGTGCCCTCAATACCTGGAGAAAGCAGCCAAACAAATGCAAAAGACAACTCGGAGCTCTAAACCAAACACACGAGAGGTGGGCTCAGTGGGGGAGCTGTTCAGTGGAGCAGCAAACAGATTCTCTGGCCCTGGCCCTCTGAAGTGTCCGTGTCCTCATGGTTGGGGGTGGAATGGACCCCAGCCCCTCCCCACCCCATCGCACTTCTGGAGCCCAGGGAAAGCCTGGCCTCTGACTCCCGGTTTGTGGTGGTGGTCCCCATACAACCCCACTCCCCCTAACTCCACCTCCATGGCCCCTCCATCTCCTTTCATCCCATACACGGTTCATCTTCAAACTCAAGGGAAACAGTAGTCAAAAAAGAACCAGCCCTCCGCCCCTCAGCCCCTCAGCCAGTAATCTGAGCTGCAGAAGGGAAGGCACAATTATGGTTTGGGATTTCTCCCCCTCCTTTTTCAGCTCCCTGACTCAACTTTTCATCTTTCTTGGGCCTTTGGAGAGCTCAGAGTTGAGCTAGACCCGCCTGCAGCCTAGCGGGGGCTGGGGTGGGGGCCCAGCAAGACCCTCCACCTCCTCTTGACAAAGATGGGGGCAAGGGGGCAGCAGACCTGGGGCCCCCTCTGCTGACCCACCGCCAAGCACTGCCTCGCCCAGCGCCCGGCAGGCTCAGCCCTCTCGCAGGACGAAATTTATGAGCCGAGGCCGCGGGGAGGGCTGGGGTTACCGAGACTTCATTACTCTTACAAAATATACTATGGGACATTTACTAGTGTCCCGTGAAGCGTGCCCATAAATCAGGGGCTCAGCGGCGCTTGTCAGAAGAAATGAGGAAAGTGCGTTTGCTCACGCCTGCCTTGGCCTTGCCAGTGACCCCAACCCCGGGCAAGGCCCCCCGGGTCTGGACACAGCCCCACCACGGGCCGCCCTCCCTCAAAGGAGTCCTCTCGGCCTCAGGGCCATACACAGGTCTGTCCCAGCTTGAGTGTTCTGAATGAAAACATCGTCTAGTTTCAAATTCACACGTATCACACATTGAATCTCTTCTGGAAATAATATTTCCTCTGCCAATTTTATTTTCCCGGCCCTAGGGACCTACAAAACTTCTGTACAGCATGACCCTGTTTCTAATATATACCTATATGAAGGAAATACACCCAAAGGTTAACAGTGATGCTCTCTGGTCAGAACAATTACAGGGAATTTTTATTAATTTCATTATACTTTCCCAGGTTTTCCACATTTAAAAAAATATTAATTTCTGCAACTTTCCTAATCAGAAAAATGTTACTTTTTAAACAAGTAAACTCAAGAACAAATCATGGAAAAATATAAATATGTTCGTGTTATTTATTTTTTAAAAAGTAAAACTATAAACAACCTAAATATGTAACCATTATTCCACATTACCGGAACAGAACATCACACAGCCACTTAAAATACTGGTTTTCAAGAGTGAGGAAATGCTTAAGATTTAATGCTTAGAGGAAAGAAAAAAAGGCAAAAACAGGCCATTTTTGTACACATGTGCTGATGGGTAGTGTATAAAATTGTACATAAGAAAAATGCCCAGAGAGAAATATTATTGTTGTATTAAGGTGTGGGCTTCTGAAATATTCTCTTTCTCTCTTTTCTGTTTTCCAAATTTTGTGTAATATGGTTATACGTCTTTCGTAATTGGTGTTTGAAAAGAGAAAAGAAAACGTAGTTTGGGTTAGGGTCCCTGCTCCCCCCCCCAGGCCCCCCTCCCAGTACCACACACGTGTTCTCACCCCACATTAAAACAGGAGGCCCAGGGTGCCGTGGTAGGTTCAGTTCCGTTGGGACAATGTTGGACAATCAGCCCCACCAATGAACTTTTTATGGAGTTTCTAACTTTGAAGCTAAGTAATGAGACTTGGCCCCTGACCAGGCCTTGAAATGTTCAAAGTGGTCTCCCCCCTATCAATTAGCTAAGCCTAGGCATCCGAAGTGGGCAGGGCAGGCGGGCAGCCCAGCAAGGCCGGGTGTCTGGAGGCGGACAGGAGAGGGAGGTGGCCCTGTCCGAGGCCAGGCCAGGAGCTGGAGGGCCCCCCTTCCCCAGATCAGCAGCCTGTGTGCCCAGACCCCTTCCTCCTGTCTTACTTTCGGGGGCAACTCCACAGAGCGGGGGGAAATCTCAGGGCTTTGAGCTGGTCTCTATCAGAGCAGGGCTTCACTTGGAAATGAACCGGCTGTTTGCAGGAAACAAGCTGGTCTCGAGCGCCCCCTGGCTGCTTTCGATGTCCACTGCGGCTAACCACTATCCCGAGCCTTGGCACCGGAAAGAGGTGCCCGCGCTGTCCCTCTTCAAAGAAAGGCCCTGGGAGTTTTCTAGACGCTAGATACCAAGAAGATCTGCCTTACTCTCACACCAAGAATTTAAAAATAAATTTACTTTCCCCAGTGAAGAGATTCCTCGAACCCAGGAGAGGGGTGCCCTTTGCCAGGTTTGCTTTTTGGTCGTCTTCCCCATCTTATTTCTTTATAAGCAGTCACTCTCTCCTGACCTAGGGTGCGTGGAGCAGGTGAACCTCTGGCCCACCCTGGTCATCCCCCTTCACTCCACATTTTGAATGGATCTCACAGAATCTGGAATTTCAGTGGCATTTGGTTTTGATTTTTAATGGGGGCGGGGCGGGGGGAACTTTGCCTTGAAGCAATGCGTTCTCTTGGCAGCCCTAGGGAGCCTGGCAATGTTGAGACCTTTCCTGGCAGCGCTGAGAAGATGAGCTGGTTGGTTGTGGTGTGTTTAGAAGTTTAAAACAGCAAAAAATACAGAGCGCGGGTTTGTGGGAGGTGGGGTCTAGACCTGGGGGGCGGGGAAGGGGGGGGTGACAAGACCTCCAGATCTCTCTCTTCTCTACTGTAAATTACAAGCTTGCTTTTTTTAATTTCCTTTCCCAGAACAATGTTATTCATTCAATTCCAAAGTAAACATTGGGCTTAGATACTCAAAGTTTGGGAGAACAAACTGTCCTGGTTGTTAAGGTCTTTACCTGTCAGGGGCCTGATTAAACCCATATATCTTCATGGCAGCCATCGGGGGGCTGTGAGGAAGGACTGGGCACCAGCCCACACCCCCCCCCACACACACCCCCATTCCTCCATGGGTGAGGGCAGACCCTCGGTGCCAGCCCTGGGCTCGGGCTTCCCCTCTCTCCTGGGCGGCTACAGTAGGGTGTCTGTTCAGCACTCCAGCCTGATCCTGAACCTCTGGGGCAAGGGGGCAGATCAGAGGAAGTGCTAAGGCCCAAAGGGCACTGCGAAAGGAGGAGGAGAAGGGGAAAGTGGCGTTTGAACCGCCTTCAAAGTGATAGATGTTTGTGCTATAGAGGAGCTGATTTGGGGAGAAACGCAGGCCTCGGGCAGTAAATCATGCGATCTGATGTCGGAGCTGAGAATATGGAAGCCCATTTCCTTTCTCCTAGGGGAAGGCCGCTTAATTAAGAGATCTCCGGGTACTCGACTTCCTCATAAATTTTAGAGAGCTGTAAAACTCAGAGTGAGTGTGTGTGTGTGTGTGTGTGTGTGTGCACACACGTGCACGTGAGCATGTGCCTGCAAGGCAGGCAAAGAAGAGCACATTTAGAGCCCTGTTCAGAATGTCAGGCTCACAACTGCTCACCCTGTGGTGCCTCAGTTTCCCCCACATAGGGGGCATGCAGATACTAGGCTGAAGGGAAAGGGAGTGGGATGAATTGGGAGACTGGGGTTGACATATACACACTATCGATCCTATGCATGAAAAGTAACTGATGAGAACCTACTGTATAGCTCAGTGCTCTGTGGTGGTCTAAGTGAAGTGTTAGTTGCTCAGTCATGTTCAACTATTTGTGACCCATGGACTATAGCTCACCAGGCTCCTCTTTCCATGGAATTCTCCAGGCAAGGATGCTGGAATGGGTAACCATTCCCTCCTCCAGGGGATCTTCCCGACCCAGGGATCAAACCCGGGTCTCCTGCTTTGCAGGCAGATTCTTTACCGTTGGAGCTACCAGGGAAGCCATGGTGACCTAAATGGGAAGGAAATCCAAAAAAAGGGGGGATGTATGTCACCTCTTGGGTGAGCCTTCCTTGGAAATCCGTGGCTGGAATTTTAAGTTTCCTGTTCTCCTCTAAGGAATATTTAATTTCCCAAGTACAATCTGTTTCTCTTCCAGAAGACCTTGCTTTTCCACCTTGACTTATCTGATGGTGGGACTCTCAGCGAGCAGCTTATTACCTATGTTTTCTGCAGAAGTGAATGCTAACAGTTGGGGAGCTGCAGCAGGGGAGTGGGGGTCCTGAGGAGCCAGTGATGCTGCCTCTGGCTGGGGGCCAAGGGGAAATGCCAGCAAGATACAGGAGGCTAAGGAAGGGAAGAAAAGCCATCTATCCTAGAACAACTCATGCTAATTCAAGCTTATGGAAAGGAAGTCTTCTTGTGTGGCATGTTCCCTCCATTGCAACCTTCAATTCTTGTTACTGTGGGACCCTACCCACAATGTCCCAGAGAATGGCACATGGAAGGCCAGGGTATTGTCCCACATTGCAGAGGGACAGCACGGCCCAGGAAAGGTAAAGCTGCGGCCTGTTGTAGGTCATGCTGAAAGTCTGGTAAATCCAGTCCTCCAACCCACCTCTGCCAGACCCTTGTCACTCTCTGGGTCAGCCATGTCAGCACAGCTCATAGAGTTACAGCTTGCAAGGGCTGGTGTGTGCTGTTTTGGGACCTCTCCTTAAGAGCACTGCAAGAGAGGATGTGACCAGTGCGGGGAGAATGCTCTCACTTCCGTGGCTTATGACGTAGGGTGGATCCGTGGGAGTGAGTCCCAGTGTCTGGGATGGTTTGGGTGCCCCCTAGACGCCCAGACACCTGCCTGCTTCCTGTAAGCCCCCCTGTTGTTGTGTTAGTTTCTCGGTTGTGACTGACTCTATGCGACTCCATGGACTGTAGCCCGCCAGGCTCCTCTGTCCATGGGATTCTCCAGGCAAGAATACTGGAGTGGGTTGCCATGCCCTCCTCCAGGGGATCTTCCTGACCCAGAAGTCGAACCTGGGTCTCCTGCTTTGTGCAGATTCTTTACCATCTGAGCCACCAGGGAAGCCCTCCTGTAAGCCCTAGATGCCATGTAGTGGGGAGCGCTGGCAAGGATCAGACGAGGCACATCTGTGAGCAGGTCAGGCTCAGGGTGGTCTCCCAGGACACCCTGGTTTCACTCTCTAGAAGTGAAACCACATCTCAGGGAACACACATCTGAGCCCAACAACGGGCATGCTGCAGCCCTACCCTAAGCTGGCCTTGTATCAGAAACAAGATAAGATGCTGGCACTTGGTTTCTTCATGGGCTCCTTTCTTCAAAGAAAATGCCAAGGAGACAGAGAATCGGGATGGGAACACCGAAATGAGGTCTGCTGCCAGAGGAAGAGAGTTGAGGTTTCAAGAATATTCCAGCTCAAAAAGCAACCTCCCTTAGGTTCACAGTCCCGTCACGTTATTGTTTAAAATTTTTTTTTCTTTTTTGCTGACTCGTTTTTTCTGCAGTAAATGTGCACTATATTTATAGACATACAAATATGGATAATGTACAAAACAATAAAATGTTTTTAAAAGAAAACTCTTGGGCTTCCTGGTGGTACAGTGGTTAAGAGTCTGCCTTGCAATGCAGGGGACTCTGGTTCAATCCCTGGTCCGGGAAGATCCCACATGCCTTGGGGCAACTAAGCCCGTGTGCCAAAACTACTGAAGCTTTGGGGCTAGAAACCAACAAGAGAAGCCACCACAATGAGAAGCCCACGCACTGTAACTAGAGAGTAGCCCGTACTCGCCACAACGAGAGAAAGCCCGAGTGCAGCAACAAAGACCCAGCTCAACCAAAAATAAAAAAGAAAAAGAAAAAAGAAAACTCATGAGAGCAGATAAGACCCCCAGTTCCTTTCCTTTCTTTGCACTCAGACGCCTTGTAAGGCAGGTTAAAGTTACGACAATTCCATTTAGACAAACCTCCTGGGAGTAGGGCTATTACACAGTTTAACTGACAACCATATACTGACCGCTTTGCCTGTGTTGGGCAAGGCGCCATCTCGTGGTGGCGTGGAGGTGATGACTCACCCTCCTGACGGCTAGAAACAAAGCCCCGTATGTGCCTTACACCTACCTTCAGAATGTTTCGGAGACCTACAGACCCACCCCAGACTCCTGCCTGGCTAGTGAAATGTGCTGGAAATAAGCCTGGACCAGAAGTCAGGAATGGAGAAGGAAATGGCAACCCACTCCAGTATTCTTGCCTGGAAGATCCCATGGACGGAGGAACCTGGCAGGCTACAGTCCATGGGGTGGCAAAGAGTTGGACATGACTGAGAGACTACTTTCACTTTCTTTTTTTCTTTGAGAAATCAGGGAAGAGGACTACAGTCCAGGTTCATAACTCTCTGGGTGACTTTGGGCAAATCCCTTTCTCTCTCTGGGCTTCAGCTTTTCCATCTGCATCACGACAAGTTGATCTGTAGGACTCCCAAGCTTCCCTCCAGCTTGATCCCACAGTCCGACCTCTTTCTAGCCCAGGTCTGCCCCCCAAGCCCTGTCGTGTGCTGTCTGGGCCTAGGGTTCGCCCCCATGACACCTCCCATCTGCACACACTTGTCCACACTGGGGACCTTGGTGGCATGGCTGGCTTTCCTGCTGGCCTGGATCTAGAGCACACGGCCTTTCCAGAAGGTGAGGGATATGGCCTGTCCTCCTCCCTAGCCTCCTTGCTGTTGCCATCACATCACACAAAACGACAGAGGTGAAAAGCCGTACAAAGAAGATCCAAACCACTCACATCTGAAGGAAGTATGTCAAAGGTAGAGGCAGACAGGCACCCACTACAACACAGATCTTCACTGAACTACATGCCAAATTTTCAACTTGACATCAGCCCATTTTCCATATTTGCATTAGACATAAGGGTTGCCTGCTCTGAGCTGATATGTGCTCCCCCTAATATTTAGCAGTCTGGGCTTTCCTTGTAGCTCAGCTGGTAAAAAAATCTACCTGCAATGCAGGAGACCTCAGTTTGATTCCTGGGTCAGGAAGCTCCTCTAGGGAAGGGATAGACTAACCACTCCAGTATTCTTGGGCTTCCCTGGTGGCTCAGATGGTAAGAATCCACCTGCAGTGCAGAAGACCTGGGTTCAATCCCTGAGTTGGGAAGATCTCCTGGAAGAAGGCACTGCAACCCACTCTAGTATTCTTGCCTGGAGAATCCCCATGGACAGAGGAGCCAGGGGGGCTACAGTTTATGGGGTCGCAAAGCATCGAACACGACTGAGCAATTAAGCACAGCACAGAACATTTAGCAGGGTGTCCCTTTGAATGCACATACCTGCCCAAGTTCAAGGTATCTATATATAAAAGTCAATAGAAAGATTGCTGACCTAGAAAACCTGCTTCAGTGCCCTCTACTGACCAATTGGTGACTTTGAGCTCATCCCAACCCCTCTCAGGGTCTCAGTGTCTCCTTTACACGCTGGGGGAGCCCCCTCCAACATCCTCCCTTCATGGATCTCCAAGGCCCTTCTAGCCCTGACTGTTGGGATGTCCAGGACTGCAGGCGAGGCTGGCTCTGGTGGCATGGAGCAGTGGCCTGCCGGCCTCCAGGGTGCTGACCAGTCACCGCCGGATGGCACGGTGACAGGGCTCAGGGCCCTGCTGGCTTCTCTTCTGCATATTTTGAGGCCTCCCTGGAAATCTTTGGGATAGCCAGCATCACCCCAACCCTTCCTCTGATCCCCATGAAAACAACCTAGCCACATCAAAAAGCTTTTTTTTTAAGATTTTTTTTTTGATGTGGACCATTTTTTAAGTCTTTATTGAATTTGTTACAACGTTGCTTCTGTTTTTCTGTTTTGGTTTTTTGAATGCAAGCCTTGTGGCATCTGGAGTCTCCAATTCAGGATCCAGCCCACATTCTCTGCATTGGAAGGTGAAGTCTTAACCACTCGACCACCAGAGAAGTCCTTTGAAAGGCTTTTGAGGGAGATTTAAGGCTTCAGGTGGGCCTGGCTGGGCTTCCCAGGTGGCTCAGTGATAAAGAATCCACCTGCCAATGTAGAAGATGTGGGTTCAATCCCTGGGTGGGGAACACACCCTGGAGGAGGAAATGGCAACCCACTTCACTATTCTTGCCTGGAAATCCCATGGACAGAGGAGCCTGGCAGGCTATAGCCCATGAGGTCACAAAGGAGTCCATGAGGTCCAGAGGAGCCTGGCAGGCTATATAGTCCATGAGGTCACAAAGAGTGGGATATGACTGAGTGACTGAGCACACACACAGCTGGGCCCCGCCATCACCCCAGAGGTCCAGCTGCCCACCTGACCTCCCACGGCTTGATCTGCATTGACGGGCCCCAGGTAAGCCTTCTGTTTCCACCTAATTATTAGCACTACCTCACCTCACACTCAAGTGTGACCCACTTCGGAAGATAAATATCCATTGACCCTGCCCCTGAGGTAGAATGGCCTTCCCAGACATAAGAGTTCAGATCTTACTACAACAAGTGTGGGGACACAGACCCACTCTTGATCAAAATGTGAGGCCCTCTGTAAGGGTTAGGGTCTTCTGGGATCCCCCACCTAATTTGCAGCAGCCCAATCCGAGGCAGTGTTTCATACCCTTCCCAGGAATCAGTATCTCAAACTTACACATTCTCCTGGAACGAAGTTCTCAAAGTGTGGTCCCCAGACCAGCATCAGCATTCTCTGGGAACTTGTTAGAAATTCAGAGCCCCCAGGTCTATTAGATGAGGAGCTCAGGGTGGGGCCCAGCAAGGTCGGTTTTAACAGACCCTCCAGAAGACGCAGTCACTGAAAGGAGAATGAGGACCGCTGCCCTAGACAAGGTGAGAACTGACCTGGAAATTCCTCGGGCCTGTGTCTCCTCCACTTCCTGTTGCAGATGGAGATGATGGGGGCGGTGGAAGCGATGCTGCAGCCTGAATGCCCACGCAGGGCTGCCTGCACCTCTCCTGAAGAGCATCTCACCACCTGCATTTCAGTCCCTCGGACATAAGGTGTCCTCCCAGTTAGTTGAGCTAACTGTCACCCTAGAAAGACACTTTCTCCTTTGGGCCTCAGATTCTTCATCAAAACAACAGAAGTATTTGCTTGCCGTTGTTCAGTCATTCAGTCGTGTCTGACTCTTTGCAGCTCCATGGACTGCAGCATGCCAGGCTTCCCTGTCTTTCACCATCTCCCGGAGTTTGCTCAAACTCATATCCATCCAGCCATCTCAACCTCTGTCACCCTCTTCTCCTCCTGCCCTCAATCTTTCCCAGCATTAGGGTCTTTTCCAATGAGCTGGCTCTTCACATCAGGTAGCCAAATATGTGAGCTTCAGCATCAGTCCTTCCAATGAATATTGAGAGTTGATTTCCTTTAGGATTGACCAGTTTGATCTCCTTGCTAACCAAAAGACTCTCAAGAGTCTTCTCCAGCACCTCAGTTTGAAAGCATCAGTTCTTCAGTGCTCGGCCTTCTTTGTGGTCCAACGCTCACATCCATACATGACTACTGGAAAAATCATAGCTTTGACCAGACGGACCTTTGTTAGCAGTGATGTCTCTGCTTTTTAATATGCTGTCTAGATTTGTCATAGCTTTTCTTCCAAGGAGCAAGCATTGTTTGATTTACTTAGATGCTCTTTAAGGTCCCTTCCAGTGTGACATTCTTTCTATGTTCCATAAATCCTCCTCCAGGCAGTGTACCCTTCACAGGAGCCTCTGGGCTCAGGCTGTGATGAGATGACTATAGACCATGTTTCAAGGCAGACGGTCTTCTAATGACCCTCCAATTCATCTTAGAATCAGACTGGTAGATGTGAAAGAGAATCAAGGACAGACTAGGATGATTCCTAGCGTCCCTGGCCTCCACCCACCAGATGCTGGTAGCACCCCAGGTTGTGACAACTGAAGATGTCTTCAGGCATTGCCGCACGTGCCCGGGGTGGGGGGAGGGGTGTTGGGGTGCACAGTCACTCTTGGATGAGAACCACTGCCCATAGGCTGTCTGAGCTTTAAGCACTCACCCTCCTCCCAAATCTCCCCCATCCTCACCTGCACAGTGTCGGCAGGAATGCTAAATGCCTTGGGAACCCTACCCGTGCTGCCTCCACCCCAGCCCCACCCAGGTAAGAATGTTTGTCCAGTCCAGTTCACAGTCGAGGGCTGCATCATTGTGCCATCACCACTTCCTGATTATGCAACTCTGTACCAGTTCCCCATCCTCCAGAGTCTCACATTTCTCATCTACAAAATAGGAACAATACTTCCTACCTAGTTGGCAGGATGATAATAGTTTAAATGGGATGCCCACAAAGCACCTTCTGCTTGGACTCAACGATAGTATAATAGATCACTGCAGATGGTGACTGCAGCCATGAAATTAAAAGACGCTTACTCCTTGGAAGGAAAGTTATGACCAACCTAGATAGCATATTCAAAAGCAGAGACATTACTTTGCCAACAAAGGTTCATCTAGTCAAGGCTATGGTTTTTCCTGTGGTCATGTATGGATGTGAGAGTTGGACTGTGAAGAAGGCTGAGCGCCGAAGAATCAATGCTTTTGAACTGTGGTGTTGGAGAAGACTCTTGAGAGTCCCTTGGACTGCAAGGAGATCCAACTAGTCCATTCTGAAGGAGATCAGCCCTGGGATTTCTTTGGAAGGAATGATGCTAAAGCTGAAACTGCAGTACTTTGGCCACCTCATGCAAAGAGTTGACTCATTGGAAAAGACTCTGATGCTGGAAGGGATTGGGGGCAGGAGGAGAAGGGGACAACAGAGGATGAGATGGCTGGATGGCATCACTGACTCGATGGACATGAGTCTGGGTGAACTCCGGGAGTTGGTGATGGACAGGGAGGCCTGGCGTGCTGCAGTTCATGGGGTCGCAAAGAGTCAGACATGACTGAGCGACTGATCTGATCTGATCTGATCTGATACAATTAAGTGTTATTCTGTTCTTACTTTCTGCCTCCAAATTACAACTTCATCTTCAATCCAAAATAGTAGATTTGCCTCAGGAGAGATTCTGTTTGGTTTAGATTTTCCTCTTCAGCGATCATAACTGCCTGCCACCATTGACAGGTAAAGCTGGAAGGACATTTCTGGGCAGCTTTTGGGGGTTAAAGAGAGCTTATTTACGTGGATCTATGCCTGGCCTGGGCTTCTCAGGTGGCGCTAGTGGTAAAGAATCTGCCTGCTGATGCAGGAGACAGAAAAGATGCAGTTTGATCCCTGGGTTGGGAAGATCCCCTGGAGGAGGGCATGGCAACCCCTTCCAATATTCTTGCCTGGAGAATCTCAGTGGGCTACATTCCATGGGGTTGCAGAGAGTAGGACATAACTGAAACAACTTAGCATGCATGCCCAGCCCAGCCTGAGAGAACAGAGGAACCAGACCGTAGACCAGGGGGACCAGAAAGGACGTGAAGGAAGGATGGACCCTGGGCAGGCACCGGGCATCGTTTTTAAGGGGAACCATTTCTAATCAGCTCCTGATAGTCGATCTACATGGGATCATTGACTGAGGTTGTCATGGTTTCCTCTTTTTTATGAGAAACTGAAAATCTGCATTTTAGTGTGAAACTTCCAGATTTAAAAATATATATATAGTTGACTCTTAAAGCCTCTGGTAGAGAGAAATCCTAAAATAACTCAGTAACTTAATAGTCACTCAAAACAATGAAATATATGCTGTGACTATCCCAGTTTTATATTGAGGATACAGAGGTACAGAAAGATTAACTCACGGCCCGAGGTCACACACTTCAAAGTGGGTGGAGGGGAGAGCCCTGCACAGGAGGGGTAAAGTGAGAAACTATAGGGCCCATGTTGAATAAAAGGAGACAGAGCCAATTTTTCTACCATAACAGTAAATTGGCCCCAAATTAAGCCAATACCCAGTTCTTATTGCTTCTGCAAGGAATTAATAAACCATGACATCTCCTGAAACAGGGGGGAGGCCAGCTGCTCAGAGAAATGTCAGAAAGCCCTTTATGGGCCTGGAGCTGTTCAGCCTCAGCAAGTAAAACGATTCTGCCAGAAACATGCAGAGAGGGGAACACAGCGGGGGCTGCCGCCACCAGTGCCCACCCCTGGCTCCACTCAAGTGTGCCCACCGCTAGGAGACAAGGCTTTGCAGTAGCCAGCTCCTGGGCATTAATGGCTGCGGCCTCCCAGAGAACATTCTGGAAGATTTTTGGTTTACATTTTGCAGACAGTGTGCCAAGTCGTTCTCTCATTCTGCCTATTAGATGGTTAGTTTCCTTTTTCTAGTTAAAGGATTAGCTAGAATTACCAGTCATCATGAGCTTCCCCCAAGGACAGGTCAAAGGAAATTAATGGAAACGGCTGCCGTGGGGACATGGGTTTGCTCCACCAGAGGGATTCCTGACTGGGGGGAATTGTCCCTGGCATGAGACACGGCTGGAAATTCTTCCAGGCCCTGGGCTTGGAGAGGAAGTTACAGGCAAATAAGAAAGCAGAAAGGAAGCTGGTTAAATACTTTATGGTGAAAAGTTCTAAAAACTTGGAACTGGAGGCGCCTTTGAAATATTCCAGCCTGACCCCTTGATCTACAGAAGGGAAAACTGTCCAGAACTGGGCAAGGACTTGCTAAGGATCACACAGCTAAGTAATGATAAAGCTGGAATTCGGGGCCTCCTCTGGCCATAGTTTCCCAGGTTAGAGCTGGTCAAGTTCCCTAGAGATGAGACTGTAAGTTTCCAAGGTCCACCTCCCTTTTATACAAAAATGTATTTGACCTCCCCAGGTCTTAGTTGCAGCACATGGTATCTTCACGCTTCTTTGCAGCACATCTTGTAGCTGCGGCATGCAAACTCTTAATTACGGCCTGTGGGATCTAGTTCACGGACCAGGGATCAAACCCAGGCCCCCTGCATTGAGCGTGTAGAGTCTTAGGCACTGGACCACCAGGAAAGTCCCAAAGTTTCTCACTTTGTCCATCAATTAAATGGAGTGTTAGATTTAACACATCACAATGCAAGTATCTCCTTACATGTCTCTTCCCTCTCTAGGCTTGGGGTGAATGTCTCCAGGAAGGAGACCAAGACTTCCTCATCTGAAAAGGATGGGTGCCCTCCATATGGCCTGGCACACACTGGCCCCTCTGTAAGTCTCACAGGATTGGGTGAAGAGTCAACTATAAAGGTGCTAAGGCTCCGCTTGTGTGTGGACACAATCTCTCTGAAGTTCTGGATGAGATGTCCCTGGACAAAATGGTATCATTGTTGCCATTGGACAGATAAGAAACCTGGGTTCTGAGAGCTACATCAACTGGAGCAAATGCTATTAATATTTGTTAAATCTAGGCGATAAGTACAAGAGCATTCATTTCACTCTTCATTATAGTCAAAATGATTCATTTTATTCTTCTGCTAGTTTGAACTTTCTCCTAAAATGTAGTCCAAAAAGTTAATAAGAACCTAAGCTTATCCCTAAAAAAGTATACACCCATGAAGCTTGGTTGTAGAAAACAGCCACCTCATTCATTCAGTAAATGTCTATTGTTAAAGACACATGTACTGCAATGCTCACAGAAGCACTATTCACAAAAGCCAGGACATGGAAGCAAACTAGATGTCCATTGACAGATGACTGGATAAAAAAGTTGTGGTATATATATACAATGGAATATTACTCGGCCATGAAAAGGAACAAATTTGAGTCAGTTGTAGTAAGGTAGAGGAACCTAGAGCCTGTTATACAGAGTGAAGTAAGTCAGAAAGAGAAAAAACAAATATATATTAATGCATATATATAGGCTTCCCTGGTGGTTCAGGCAGTAAAGAGTTTGCCTACAATCTAGAAAAATGATGCAGGGCAGGAATAGAGATGCAGAGGTTGAGAACAAACTTACACCATAGGGGAAGGAACTGGGGACACAAATTGAGAAGAGCCCTGACATATACACACTACCGTGTGTGAAGTAGACAGCTAGTGGGAAGCTGCTGCACAGCTCAGCGCTCTGTGATGACCTGGGGGGTGGGATGCGGTGGGAGGGAGGCTCACGAGGGAGGGGATGTGTGTATACTTGCAGCTGATACACTTCATGCACAGCAGAAACTAACAGAGCACTGTAAAGCAATTATCCTCCAATTAAAAAATAAAGTTTAAATACATTTTGTAAATGTCTACTGTTGCTAATGGGATGAATGTTCCTGATTCGCTGGTGGCACCCAAGTGAAGTAGACTCAGATGCTGCCCTCAGGAATCTGAAAGGAAATGAGACTCAGGCGACTTTGCCACAGAGCGAGACAGATGTGACTGCAGGGAAAACGTGTGGAAAGCCAGGTCAGCCAGGGTACGGCCACAGACCCACTCCCTGACCAGCAGGGCTGACACAACCCATCGCACACCCACAGTCACACCACAGGCATGTACGGAGGCAACCAAAGGCTGACCAGGGTCCCCCGTCCCCAAGGAAAGCTTGGGACCCTTCGCGTCCACTGCCACCACCACTGCCCACCCGCCCCAGCATCACTTTCTACTCCAGAATATTTGCACAGAGATCCATGAGGCTGAAGTGAAACAAAGAGGAAAATGAGCTGCAAAAAGGCACACATGTGTGAAACGGGAGCAGGGTCACGGTCAAGGGGTATTGTGTTTTGGAAGTGGGAGGGGAGCTGTATTTCTGGGTGAATTATATGGTTAAGAATGCCATGGCCACAGCAGGACACCCCAGGTCCAGAGAGCATATGTATGAGCTCTGGGCTGTGGTATGAGAGCATAGAAAACACCAGGTTTAGAGTCAGACAGCACTAGATTCAGATGCCAGTGCTAACAATTGCTGGCAGTGTCCAGCAAGTCACTTAGCCTCACTTTTCCCAGCTGTAAAATGGGGTTAACAGTGAGTATTGACCTCACAGGGCAGGTGCAGGCAGCTGCCCCACTCAGCCTTGCATAGGGAGGGTGCTCGGTAAATGCTCCCTACTCACCCACTCTTGCACTTGACAGGGACAGCTTTGGGTTTGTTCAACTATCATATCAAGAGTTGCTATGACAGCTTCAGTTCCCTGCTCCATGATTTGTATGCTCATCCGAAGCCCCTGACAGGCATTCCCAAAGGTTGGTGGATGAAACAACATGCACTGCTCCAAGCCCGAGGCTCTATCCAGTCCTCTGATTGGTAGATCGAGAGACCCAGCTGGCCTCCCAGAGAGCAGCCGAGGATTAGAGGGCAAGATGACAGCCAGTAGGAGTGGAATGGCAGAGAACTGAACTTGGGGGAATGAAGCTGGGGTCAGAAAAGGCAAAGCCAGATCTTTGTGGATGAAACCCCCAGAGTCACAAAACCCATCCCACTTAAGACTTCATAATGGGGTCTTCCCTGGTGTTCAGGTGGTTAAGAATCCACCTTGCAATGTAGGGGATGCAGGTTTGACCCCTGGTCGTGGAACTAGATCCCACATGCTGCAACTAGGAGCATGAATGCCTC
This sequence comes from Tragelaphus eurycerus, assembly GCA_935064755.1. NCBI lineage: Eukaryota > Metazoa > Chordata > Mammalia > Artiodactyla > Bovidae > Tragelaphus > Tragelaphus eurycerus. The sequence continues at coordinate 19,708,784 of CAKXYN010000027.1, read as the reverse complement.
AACTAAAGATCATGCATACCATAACTAAGACCTGGCTCAGTCAAATAAATAAATATATATACTGCTGCTGCTAAATCGCTTCAGTAGTGTCCTACTCTGTGTGACCCCACCAGGCTCCTCCGTCCCTGGGATTCTCCAGGCAAGAACACTTGGGTGGGTTGCCATTTCCTTCTGCAGTGCATGAAAGTGAACAGTGAAGTGAAGTCGCTCGGTCGTGTCCAACTCTTCATGACCCCATGGACTGCAGCCTACCAGACTCCTCCGCCCATGGGATTTTCCAGGCAAGAATACTGCAGTGGGTTGCCATTGCCTTCTCCAAGATAGATAGATAGATATTAAATTGCACTATGTCCTTCAGAGAGAACACAGGCTACTTTTAAAAACCTATAAAGAATTAGACAATCCCTGACCCTTCCATTGTAAATTACCAGCCACGCTGTCATGAAAAGTCAGAGACAGAGAGAGAAAAAGAAGCAACTGCTCTCTAGTTCCAAGCCAAAATGCCCAAGCCTCAGGTAAATGCACAGCTCATGGTTTCAGCCAGGACCGTGCAGGAACTGTCTGCCCTCCTGGCGAAGGGCTAGAAGCCCAGAAGTTGCCCAGAAGGCCAATCACTCAGTCTCCCTCCTCTGGCTCCAGGCTCACTGGAGATGGTGAACAGCTGTTTACTATTCTGAGTGGAGGAGACTTTTATATACTTGACGACATATTAAATCATATCTTAAGGATGACTGGGAAGACTTCTTGTTACAGCTACCGCGTGGATAAAAAGTCATGGTGCATATGGCACTGGTGTTAATTTCATCTGGGCTGTGGACATGTGGGCACAGGGCAGAGAGCAAACAAGAGGAATGGCTTGGTTTTTAACACTTTGTCTTCAGGCAGAGATGCTGTTCTTTGTGTTTTTTTTTTAATTAAAAAAAAAAAAAGTACATTTCTTGAAAAGACTAAAATATTAGCAGCAGTCTAGCTTGAGGTGGTAGAAAGATAGGTGGATTTCCTTTCATTTCCTAAGTGAAGAAGTGAAGTGAAGTCGCTCAGTCGTGTCCGACTCTTAGCGACCCCATGGACTGGAGCCCACCAGGATCCTCCGTCCATGGGATTCTCCAGGCAAAAGTACTGGGGTGGGGTGCCACTGCCTTCCCCAATTTCAGCATTAGAGGTTAAATTTTCATCACCTAAAATACCTACCAAAAGCATGAATAATTTTTACAACCTGGAAAAGAGAAACAATGTATACTTGTGGATTTTTTGAGCAGGCTGTTAGTTTATACCTGTGGAGATTTTAATTCAGGGCTGTTTTTGAGATGTTGATGAGATAGCAGAGAAACTAAAGGACAGAAGTCTAGAAGGAAAGGTAGCAAATTCTTCAGGCGAGCACATAGTGGGCATGCAACAGTGATTTGAAGGAAGGCCATTACTTGCCTGGGGCCTCCCCAGGGGCTCAGTTGGTAAAGAATCTGCCTGCAATGCAGGAGACCTGGGTTCAGTCCCTGGGTAGGGAAGATGCCCTGGAGAAGGAAATGGCAACCCACTCCAGTATGCTTGCCTGGAGAATTCCATGAACAGAGGAGCCCGGCAGGCTACAGTCCATAGGATCACAAAGAGTCAGACATGACTGAGTGATCAACTTATTACTTGCCTGGTATGTCTTTCTGTTTGTTTGTTTTGTTTAACTTTTTATTTTATACTGGAGTATAGGCGATTAACCATGTTGTAAGTTTTCAGGTTGACACCAAAGGGACTCAGCCATACACATACATATACCCATTCTCCCCCAAGCTCCCTTCCCATCCAGACTGCCACATAACATTGAGTAGAGTCCCCTGTGTTATACAGTAGGTCCTTGTTGGTTGTCCACTGTAAATATAACCGTGTATACACGTTCATTCCAAACTCTCTAACTATCCCTTTACATCATCCCCCCTCCACCACTGACACCCATACGTTCCTTCTCTAAGTCTATGAGTCTGTATCTGTTTTGTAAATAATTAACTTGTATCTCTTAAACACAAAAGCTTCCCTTTATCTGAAGAGAACAATAGTGGCAGACAGACACAACATCTTCCAAGGAAACTTTAGAAAGAGCAGAGTATGTTAGACCTCTGGCAACTCTTACCATTAAGTTAAAAAGTGTCTGGCTTCTGGAGTCTAACCGAGGTTTATGGGATTCCCACATTTGCATGGAACAGAAGGAATTCCACAAACATGAATGCACTCACTGAAACAGCGTAAGTGCTAGAGAAATGTTGATAATAAAATACTAAATGAAGAAAGCAAGCCATAAAATACTATGAATACATAGTGACCACAACTATGATAACATTGTATTCACAGAGATAAGGGCTTTAAAAAGTCAAAATAGTTGCTGCGTTGGGGTAGTTGAATTATAGGTAAGATTTTTTTTAAGTTCTTAATGTAACTGTTAGCCATTTAGGGATTTCAGCCAACACTTTATATTCAAGTTTACAGCAAAGTGGAGAGAATTTTACAGTGAATCCCCATTTACGGGCCACAGAGATTTTGTCTTTCATGCCGCTCAATTTTTAAACTATTTAAATTGTTTTCTATTGTGTGATATTTGGCACTTATATTAACATATATCAATTGTAAAGCCTAATTATAAAATGAACACCTACAGTATAGATGATCTTATTTGAAAAACAAATAGAGACACAGACATAAAGAACAAATGTATGGACGCCAAGTGGGGAAGGGGGAGGATGAATTTGGAGATTGTGATTGACATATATACACCATCCATGCTATGTATAAAACAGATAACTTGTGAGAACCTACTGTATAGCTCAGGGAACTGTGGAGACCCAAATGGGAAGGAAATCCAAAAAAGAGGGGACATATGAATACATTAGCTGATTCACTTTGCTGTACAGTAGAAACTAACATAACGTTGTAAAACAACTATACTCCAAAAAAATTAATTTTAATATTTTTGAGTTTAAATAATTTATTTTTAATTGGAGGATAATTGTTTTACAATGTTATGTTGGCTTCTGCCATACAACAGTGTGAATTAGCCACAAGTATACATATGTCTCACCTCGAGCCAGACATCCTGGAATGTGAAGTCAAGTGGACCTTAGAAAGCATCACTACAAACAAAGCTAGTTGAGGTGATGGAATTCCAGTTGAGCTATTTCAAATCCTGAAATATGATGCTGTGAAAGTGCTGCACTCAATATGTCAGCAAATTTGGAAAACTCAGCAGTGGCCACAGGACTGGAAAAGGTCAGTTTTCATTCCAATCTCAAAGAAAGGCAATGCCAAAGAATGCTCCAACTACCAGACAATTGCACTCATCTCACATGCTAGTAAAGTAATGCTCAAAATTCTCCAAGCCAGGCTTCAGCAATATGTGAACTGTGAACTTCCAGATGCTCAAGCTGGTTTTAGAAAAGGCAGAGGAACCAGAGATCAAATTGTCAACATCTGCTGGATCATGAAAAAAGCAAGAGAGTTCCAGAAAAACATCTATTTCTGCTTTATTGACTATGCCAAAGCCTTTGACTGTGTGGATCACAATAAACTGGAAAATTCTGAAAGAGATGGGAATATCAGACCACCTGACCTGCCTCTTGAGAAACCTAAATGCAGGTCAGGAAGCAACAGTTAGAACTGGACATGGAACAATGGACTCGTTCCAAATAGGAAAAGGAGTATGTCAAGGCCGCATATTGTCACCCTGCTTATTTAACTTATATGCAGAGTACATCATGAGAAATGCTGGGCTGGAAGAAGCACAAGCTGGAATCAAGATTGCTGGGAGAAATATCAATAACCTCAGATATGCAGATGACACCACCCTTATGGCAGAAAGTGAGGAGGAACTAAAGCCTCTTGATCAAAGTGAAAGAGGAGAGTGAAAAGTTGGCTTAAAGCTCAATATTCAGAAAACGAAGATCATGGCATCTGGTCCCATCACTTCATGGGAAATAGATGGGTTAACAGTGGAAACAGTGGCTGACTTTATTTTGGGGGGCTCCAAAATCACTACAGATGGTGATTGCAGCCATGAAATTAAAAGACGCTTACGCCTTGGAAGGAAACTTATGACCAACCTAGATAGCATATTCAAAAGCAGAGACATTACTCTGCCAACAAAAGTCCATCTAGTCAAGGCTATGGTTTTTCCATTGGTCATGTATGGACATGAGAGTTGGACTGTGAAGAAAGCTGAGCACCGAAGAACTGATGCTTTTGAGCTGTGGTGTTGGAGAAGACTCTTGAGAGTTCCTTGGACTGCAAAGAGATCCAACCAGTCCATTCTAAAGGAGATCAGTCCTGCGTGTTCATTGGAAGGACTGATGCTGAAGCTGAAACTCCAATACTTTGGCCACCTCATGCAAAGAGCTGCCTCATTGGAAAAGATCCTGATGCTGGGAGGGATTGGGGGCAGGAGGAGAAGGGGACGACAGAGGATGAGATGGCTGGATGGCATCACTGACTTGATGGACATGAGTTTGGGTGAACTCCGGGAGTTGGTGATGGGCAGGGAGGCCTGGCGTGCTGTGATTCATGGTGTCACAAAGAGTCGAACACTACTGAGCAACTGAACTGAACTTAATACATATGTCTATTCCTCTTGAACTTCCCTCCCACCAACCACCTCTCCCACTTTTCTAGGTTGTCACACAGTACCAAGCTGTGCTCATTTTGTTATACAGCAACTTCCCACTAACTAGCTATTTTACACATGGTAGCGTATATGTTTCAATGCGTACTCTCTCAATTCAGCCCCCTCTCTTTCCCCTACTGTGTCCACAAGTCCATTTTCTTTAAAAAAAAATTTTTTTTAATTAATAAAATGAACACCTAAAAACCCATCACCCAGCTTAAGAGCCAAAACATCACCTTCCCTCTCTCGTCTCCCTGTGTGTTCTTTCCTGTCCCCCATCCCTTTGCCTTCCCCCAGGAGCCAGCCACATCCTCCACTGTGGGTTGATCCTCATCCTCGCCTTTCACACAGCTCTTCTGTGCATCTGCACCAGCCAGAACAGGCCACGTCCCATTGCAGTCATGAAGCAGCCTAACACTTCAGCTACTTAACACATCAGCCACGGTTTGTCTCTGGGTCAAGCAAAATCCACTGCCGGTGCAGCTGGCTTTCCAGAACAAGTGTCACATGTCCTCCACAGCCCAGGATGCCGCATTCTGCAGGACTCCATCAAAGTAGGAGGCTCCCCCAGGGTTACTTGAGCTGCAAGTAAAGCCTCTGTGACTCATGGCCCATGGACAGAACTAGTCACGTGGGCTAATTCCACTGCAAGGGGATGCTCCCATGTGCCCAGCAGGAGAGGATAACAGGACAGGGGTCAGCTCTGGAAAGGTCCATATTACCCCAAGCAACATATGGTTTACCTGATACTTGCGGTTCTCTTAGTCTTTGAGTTGCTGAATAAAAAAGAAATATATATATATATAATTATAAATTATATGTATTTTTACATATGATATACAGTACTCTGCAATCTGCTTTTCTCATTCATTATCATGTCTCTAGGGCTTCCCAGGTTGCGCTAGCAGTAAAGAACCTGCCTCCCAATGCAGGAGATGTAAGAGATGTGGCTTCGATCCCTGGGTGGGGAAGATCCCCTGGAGGAGGGCATGGTAACCTACTCCAGTTTCTTACCTGGAGAATCCCATGGACAGAGGAGCCTGGCAGGCGACAGGGTGACAGGGTGACCCTATGTCACTCTTTGTGTAATGTCACACATTACATAGGGGCACCAAGAGTCAGACACAACTGAAGCAATTTAGCGACACATAATCATGTCTCTATGATTTCTCCATGTTATGGCAGGTAGCTGTACTGTCATTCTTTTTCACTGGTGTCTAATATTCCATGGTGCAAATAACAGATCTTGATGTTTTGTCCATCCTCTTATAGAAATGCTGGAGTTTCCAGTCTTCTGCTCTGACAACAGTACTTCCATGGACAAGGTTTCTGGTGCTCATCATGCTCAGGAGTTTCCCTGGGGCACGGGTTGTTTATGTTTTTTTTACAGCTAAACCTTTCAACATGAGGGAAAAGAAAAAGAAGCAGCAAAAGGTGAGACATGGTGCACTGGTATCTTTCCATTTTGCAAAGGGAGGATGTGACATACGATTACTTAAAAGTAAAGGCAGATGAAGACAGGCAAATGCAAGGGTACAGAAAGATCACAGTTTTTAACGCCCCTCTTGAACAAGACACAGGTTGGACTGAGGAAGAGTGGTAAGTCAGAGATTGAATAAATACCTGGGACTTCTCTGGTGGTCCAGTGGTTAAGAATCCACCTTGCAATGCAGGGGACTTGGCTTCAATCTCTGGTCGGGGAACTAAAATCCCACAACCCAGGGAGAAACTAAGCCCACGTGCCACAACAAAAAACCCCACATTACGTAAAAAAGATCCTGCATGCTGCAGCTAAGACCTGACACAGCCATATATATATATACAATATATAATATATATAATGAGTAAATAAATAAATTTGTTGGCATAAAACTGCAATTTACAAGGAAGAAATAAGTGATGAACCCCAGCAGTTTCCTTTCACACAGTTTGGAGTTTTTTATGGCGTGTTTCTCAGTGTCAGGATGTCACCATTTCAAGAGACAACCTGAGTTCTTGATTTCAATGTGAAATTAATTTTCATTTGCTTCCATGTTGAAAATAAATGCCATACTGTGATCTTTTTTTCCTTTTTGCTGGAGGGAGGCACATCTTGGAATCAAAGAAATAATGACAAGGTATTTCAACTCCCCAAAGACTGATAATCACCACCATATGGCCCTGGAAGGAAATGAATGAGGCAGGAGAAACAAGGCTATCGGTGACAGATTTTGACATGGCTTACTAAGGAAGAACGTTAATCACACAGATTTTCCTACCAGGTTCCTCATAGGATCCCTCAGGTTGGCATTGACCATCAGTAAAAAACAATGGCCTCGATGAAATCTGTTTTATGGCTTATTTCAGGGAGGTGGGTAGCAGGGGGAACCTGGTGACCCACCTCAACAAGTCAGCAAAGAAGCTGAGAGTCATCCTGAACACCTCTGGAGTAGATGCCTGCGTGCTGTGCGCTCAGTCCCTCAGTCGTGTCCGACTCTGTGACCCCATGGACTGTAGGCCTCCAGGTTCCTCTGTCCACGGGATTCTCCAGGCAAGAATACTGGAATGGGTTGCCATTTCCGTCTCCAGGGCATCTTCCCAACCCAGGGATTGAGCCCACATCACCTGGGTCTCCTGCATTGGCAGGCAGACTCTTTACAACACTGCGCCACCTGGGAAGCCCCCGGAGTAGATGGCCGATGGGCAAACTGGACAAATGTTGGAAGAAGTCTGGGAATCTGTCACCCTTGGTTTTGCTGACAAGAAAGAAGATAAGCTGGATCTTAGCATTGACCTCAGAAGGCCAGGACACACAGTTGGCCTCTGACCAAGGGCAGAGAAGAGCCTCCAGAGACCTTCCCATGGAGAAGGAAAGATGATCAGCTGCCCAAGAATTAGTAGGAGCCCCAACTTGTCCTTCAGTGATCGCGGTATGGGACTCCATCAAGCTGAAACAAAAACAGACATCTGTTCATTGTTGCTGCCATAATGGGGCATTTCTAAGTGCCGTCCACCATACTCTATTTCCTCACTGATTTTTATTTGGTATCTTGCTCCACTTAAAGTTTTTAATGCTTACAAAAGCAGGACATCTCAAACTTACATAGGAATCACCTAGGGATCTTTTTTTTCCTTTTAATTTTATTTATTTATTTTAATTGGAGGATAATTACTCTATGATATTATGACGGTTTTTGCTGTACATCAACATGAACCGGCCATAGGTATACATGTGTCCCCTCCATCCTGATTCCCCCACCCCACCTCCCTCCCCACCCCGTCCCTCCAGGTTGTCAGCGAGCACAGGCTTTGGGTGCCCTGCATCACACATCACACTCACACTGGTCATCTGTTTTACATATGGTAGTATATGTGTTTCTATGCTATTCTCTCAAGCAGAATGCAGATCTAATTCGGTAGGTCTGGAGGCAATATGACAATAAGACCTAAGGCGTGTTCTCAGCTGCTCTTTCAGTGCCTTCTTTCTTTCTTGCTGTGGGAGCCAGAAAGCATAGCGTACAGAGAAGGCTAGGCAAGGGGGACTGGCATTATGCTCTAAAGGGCACCAAGGTTGCAGGGGAAACAGAAAGTTGTCTGTGCAGGAGGAGAACTAAACACTTGTCAGCTGCTGCTTTACCTGTTCCTTGTAGTGGTTCAACTGCCTAATGCTTATCAAGCCTAAAGCGCCTTCTTTAGCAGATCAGATGCTGGAGCACAGCATCGGGCATGAGCCTGTCCAATTCTAAAGTGATGATGACTGAGGTCAGTGTGGAGCCCTTGAACTGCAGCAGCTGGTGGCCGGGGACTCGGGGCTTCAGCTGCCTGGTCAGGGAGGTGGCCTGGAGAAAAGGATGCCTCCAAGGTGACCCCTGTACACGAGGCCAGCCCAGAACCACCAGGGAGTGGAATAGGGCTGAGAAGTCCAGCGGTGTCCCAATATAGAGATCCCAGTGCAGTGTGTCCAAAATAGCCAGCTCCATCATCAGAGGCTCACTCAGGAAGTAGCCAGAGCCATTGTGCTTTATGAAGTCTTCTCCTCATGGAATTAACTCCTCTTCGTCATTAACTTTGACAGCGAGTCTCAAAGAAATCTTTGTAACACAATGGAGTAAATGCTTTTTTATCTGTATTGAAACTATGAGGAAGCTGAACATGGCAAGAGCCAGGTTAAAATGGGTCTGCTGCTGCTAAGTCACCTCAGTTGTGTCCAACTCTTTGTGACCCCATGGACTGTAGCCCTCCAGGCTCCTCTGTCCAGGGGAATCTCCAGACAAGAATACTGGAGTGCATTGCCATGTTTGCTCCAGGGGAACTTCCCGACCCTGGGATCGAATCCCCATCTCTTTTACATCTCCTTCATTGGCAAGCAGATTCTTCACTACTAACACCATCTGAAGCTCAGAATGGGTCTAGGAGAAATCAAAGATGTTCTCAACTCTCAAGAGCCACAGCTTGATTTCCTGGAAGGTGTCGTGGATCTCCATCTGCCGAAGTTGACTTCTAAAGATAGAAATATGCATTTCTAACCAGAAATGCATATTTCTGGTCTTTTTAACCTTTTCTGGGGAGGGATGCCAAGTCTCTCAAATCCAGGTGTATGTTTCATACTTGTGTTTTTCTTGTTTGTTTGCTTGTACTGCACCATGTGACACACAGGATCTTAGTTCCCCGACCAGGGGTCGGAACCCATACACCTGGTGGTGGAAGCACTGAGTCTTAACCACCGGACCACCAGGGAAGACCCCCCACCAAGGGACCCCATTTTGAATAGTGAAGATTGAAAGGGTTAGTATTAAATAATAAGGATGACAAGCATTACCTGTTTTCCATCTGTGTCACACAGCTGCTATATTTTAATAACTCAATAAAGAACTTTGTGTTATAATGGAGACTTTTATTTCTTCCAGGTTGTGATCGATCATGTTATTTCTTGATCAGTTTTAAAGATGGAGGCTTGACCGGGCAACATATTGCACAAATGAAGTCGTTTCATGAAGGTTCTGGTCTAGAAAGAGTCACAAGCCGAGGGTGATACCACAGCTTGAGGGGCCAGCCAGGTTTGGAAATCCAGCCCTATGTCTCAGAAATCTGCCAGTCATCAAAGCAAGAATTTCACAGATAATGTGTCTCAGCCCAAGAAATTCAGAAACATGTCTCTCATCTTAAAAGGAAAAACACTCCTGAAAATTTATAAACAGCCAATATCCCTGCCTGGAGAAACACATATAGAAGAGAGGAAGAACAAAACAAATCTAAAAACCTTCACAGGGAGAGATGGCAGCCACATAACTCTGAGGGCCTGCTTGAAGAAGGAGCTGGACAAAACCCAACGGCCTCATTGGAACCAGGTCACCGATAGCCCTGCAGAATGAAGGTAAGGGAACCGATGGAGACAGCTGAACAGGAGACGAAAACCATGCAAAACCTAAAGAAAGCAGAGGGTTAAGAGAAACAACCACCTCCTCGTGAAAGGAAGCAAAGACAAAAAGAGAGAGAAGCAAAGGGCACCACGAAACCAGAGCGGCAGTGGCAGAGCCAGGGAATGACAGCTGGGGACAGGCAGAGCGGACCCCAGTTAGGGAAAGGGAGTTGGCATCCAGCCCTCGACAGCCATGTTTGGGGACAGGAGACAGTAATTAGAAAGCTATTTTTATGGTTTCCCTTGTCTCTCTGAAGCTGTGCCTATGTTCATTCATTTGGGCGCCTGAGAAAACAACACTGATTTCACCAAAACCCTTGAGTTCTTAAAAATAAGAAAAGAAAACACCCTTCTAAAGCTTCCACAAGTTTCAGCCCTTTTCCAAAATATGTATTTCTTTGCAAAAGGATATTACTCCACAGTGTGGTTTCTCTTTCTCCTCTCTCCAACTTGATTGCCCCATGTTTACACATCAAAGTAGGAAAACAGGGGTGGAATATTTTTACATCCCTAAGTTGTAGCCTTTGAGGGTGGGGAGCATGCTGGGTCTCACCATTCTGAACCATGCTGTCCATCTCAGGCAAGGCTATCCTTCCCCCCGCAAACTCCAGCCTCCTCACAGCACTCGTTCCCCGCAGCAGGAATGCACACCCTCCCTGACTCCTCAAAGCGTGACCCTGGGCTCTCTGGATGGACTTGCACTCAGTCCTAAAGAACGAGCCACCTTCCTTCTCACGCTAAGCCTTTCTCTCCCCTCCCACTCCTCCCCATCCTCCTCCTGTGATGTTCTCATCACCCTGCTTTGTCCACACTTAGACAAGGTAGGTTTTTGCCCCCACCAACTCATCTGCAGGCCCTGTAAACCCCACTGATGGTCTTCAGATTTAATAGCTCCCAGTCTGTGCCTATGGAGAAGGCAATGGCACCCCACTCCAGTACTCTTGCCTGGAAAATCCCATGGATGGAGAAGCCTGGTGGGCTGCCGTCTCATGGGGTCGCTAAGAGTCGGACACGACTGAGAGACTTCACTTTCACTTTTCACTTTCATGCACTGGAGAAGGAAATGGCAACCCACTCCAGTGTTCTTGCCTGCAGAATCCCAGGGATGGGGGAGCCTGGTGGGCTGCCGTCTCAGGGGTCGCACAGAGTCGGACACGACTGAAGTGACTTAGCAGCAGTAGCAGCAGTCTCTGCCTATAGGGCTTCCCTGGTAGCTTGGTGATAAAGAATCCGCCTGCCAATGAAGGAGATGTAGGTTCACTTCCTGGGTTGGGAAGATGCCTGGGAGAAGGAAATGGCAACCCTCTCCAGTATCCTTGCCTAGGAAGTCTCAAGGACAGAGAAGCCTGGCAGGCTACAGGCTATGGGGTTGCAAAAGAGTCAGACACAACTTAGCAACTAGACAATAACAACTCTACCTGTAGGTCAGTACTGATGGGTGTTATTGTCTAGATACTTCCTCAAAGGAAACTTTAGGGTCTTGTCTCAAGGGATCGGGGGAACAACTTCCCAGTGCAGCCTAAGAGGGTGTCATCCAGAGTATCCTATGGGGTGTCATCCTATAGAGGTGTCTTCACACCACAGAGGGGTCCCTTCCAAGTCTCTGCTCATAGCATTATTTCCACCTGCCCATGTTACCTGCCTCTTATTCAAAGCCTACCCATCCTCAAGGTCACCCTTAGGAGGTAGGTTTCTGAACCAGCCCAGTTCCCCCAAGACATTTCAACTCTCTGAATTGAAGACTCTCATGTCTGTCCCGCTGGGGCTGCCTGCTCTGTACTTCTGCGTGCCTAGACTCACCTTTGTTCCTCTGGGTAGGAGGCAGATCTGGGAGGGACTCTTTCTGTGTGTGGCCCCTGGGTATTTCCTCTTTTCTTGCCTGATCATTGGTAAGTGGAGGAAGAGGAACTGCAGAATTGGCTTGATCACCAGGGAGACAGTCAGGTGTGGTTATGATATACACTCTGGCTCTTTCCTTTCTGAATTCCATCTGTAGACTGTAGAACGGCACGGTCTACTGCTGTCTGTCCACACTAGAAAAACTGCTGTCCATGTCACACTAGAGAGACTGCTGTCTATGTGTCCACTCTGTCTATCCAGCACCCACATCCTCCAGGAATCATCCCATGACCCCAATCCCCTGCTGATTATTAACTCCCTTAGAGCAGGTGTAGGCAAAACCTGGGCCACCACCTGCTCTTTTAAATAAAGTTTTATCATAACATAGTTATGCTCATTTGTAGCCATTGTTTCTGGCTGCTTTTGTGCTACAATGGCAGAGCTGAGCAGTCACAGCAGAGCCCATACAGCCCACAAAAATCAAAATATTTTCTATCTGACCCTTCACGGGAAGAGTTGTTCAAGCCCTGCCTTGGGAGTATCTTCTGTCACAATTTAACACTTAATACATTGTGGCTTTCTGTGTAGTTATCTCATCTCTCCAATAAGCATTTGAGAGCTCTGGAGATCGGGGACAACACATGGACTCCATTGTTTCTCTCCTCAGAGCTCAGCTTCGTGACGGTAATAATAAGCACACAATCATTAAATAGGTGGGTCAGAATGCTTTCCTCTCAGGTAACAGCAACACTTTCTCAGACTCACTCACATAATCACGGCATTATGTTTCACAGAAGGAAGTCCAGAGGTAGGGAAGAGGTCAGTGGAGACAGATTCAGCCCCTCAACCCAAGCTCTTCTCCTTTCTCTGCTCTTTCAGCAGTAGAGCTGGCTGCACCCAATAGTATTTCCCCTCATGGTCTCAAAATGGCTGCCAACAGCACCTGGCACAAACTGCATCCTTGTTCACATCCAGCAAGGTGAAAGGAGAGGGGATGGTGTGACTGACTGCTCTTTCCCAGAAGCCCCGAGCTTCTCCCCTGTTGGCTCATTGACCCAACATGGCTCACACCTGCCCCGGGCCAACCCCCAGGAAGTGGGATGGAATTAGCATGACCCACCGAGACTGCCTAATTGGGTGAATGGATGTTGTGGAATCAACCACAGGGTTCCTACAACTGAAATTGCAAAACTCATCTTGTCACACCTTCATGTTCCAGTATACTGTGTTTTTAAATATTTTAGAAACAAAGCAAGATTGGAATTTAATTACTATAAGGATGGGGGCGTATTTTGTATGTCACCTGTTCCCTACGGTGTTATTGAAATTGTTGTACACATTCACTGAGTCCCTTGATTCCCCAAAATATGCAGGCTCTGCCTTCCAGAGTTACACCTAAAATTACCCCAAAACACACATTCTTCTTATATTACATATTTACATTCCAAACCCAAAATACCTAATTCCAATGTATTCTAGAACTTTTAACTTACTATATGCATGCTGGGTCGCTTCAGTCATGTTTGACTCTGCGACCCTATAGACCATAGCCCACCAGGCTCCTCTGACCATGGGATTCTCCAGGCAGGAATACTGGGGTAGGTTGCCATGCTCTCCTCCAGGGGATCTTCCCAACGCAGGGACTGAACCCAGGTCTCCCACATTGCAGGCGGATTCTTTACCACCTGACCACCAGGGAAGCCCGAAGTACTTCGTACAGCATGCCATCCTGTCTTCTGCATTGGCAGGCAGGCTCTTACCCACTAGTGCCACCTGGAAAACCCCTCTAACTTACTAAACCACAGCAACTTCCCCCCATGACTTTCATTCCTAGAACATTGAAATAGAAGCCTTCCATAGACCCCTGTCCCTCAGCTAACTGGAATTCCAAAAGGACCTCCGCAACCACTTAAGGTCATAGGAAAATACCTGATAAATCTATGAATGAGATGTTCAGCATGTTTTAACATTCTACTAACTAGCTCAGATGTTTTCCAGAAGTTGCTGGAATTGTTATTTCATCCCCGAGGGGGAAGCAAAAAACACACAAAAATTGAAATGAATAATTCCTTCCAGAAAAGATCAAAAAGGGCAACCCCACTATCACTTTGCGTCCCCTGCATAAAAACATGAAGGAACACAGGGCAATGGCTTTAATTACATGCCCTGATCTCAGATTTGTGCCAAGGAAGCTGCGGACACATGGTGAATGTCCATAAATGGTCAGTGAGAACTTGGCCAAGCATTCGTGTCCCTCAAGGAAGAACAAGGACCCACAAATCACAAGCCTGTGATAAGTACTGGTTGACCAAAAAGTTTGTTCGGGTTTTCCATAAGATGTTTAAAATCCGAATGACTTTTTTGGCCAACGCAATAAATGGGCAGCCCTTGCCAGAATGCATTACTCAAGATGCTAAAAATCTGCTTAGAGGCAGCCATCTTGCCAGCAGACACAGATCCAGATTGAGCTTCTATTTCCTCCTTAAAATCAGGCAAAGCCGACATGTACAAGAGGAGGGGAGCAGAGCTGTCAGTAGCTGGCCTGGTGAATTTACAGGCTGGGGACCTGACAGCCGGCTTCTCATAGGGGAAGGGCATGAACCTGCCTCTGAGAGTCATCCCCCTCTCCCCAGGAAGCCGTATGTCTACCACCCCCAGCAAAGCCCCATTCTGATGAGAGAGGAGAGTGCTATTAAATTATGTCACTTTGATATAGGGGCCTCTGTCTAGAAGTTCACTGTTGAATCATGGTGTGCTGGGCTTTGAACAATATAGAGGGGGGCCGCCCACGTCCCCTGGGTTAGGTCAGCCCAGGTCTGGACTCCTGTGCAATGATGATATTGCTGCCGACGTGAATAATAAGAGTGATTTATTTGTTCAAGTTCCATATTCCAGGCGGGAACGGCTTGTGGGGCTGACAACCTACAACTGGCAAAGCAGAAAGTTTACAGAGTTAATTTATGGAGAAAGTGAAGGGCCAGCTTTCTACACAGAAGATAACTCAGTGCCTTCAAGGCAAAGTCTTGCGCTTATCAGGCCAGCTTGCATCTCCTGGGTCCTGTCCTACCTGTAAAGGAAGGAAGCAGGTGACCACAGAGTCACTTTAGACTCCGGTGCACGGTGCGCACCATGATTCCTTGCAAACTGTTGCCAGCGTCACACTGGGGATGTCCCCGTCACTGTCACCATCGCCACCTCCACCATTGCTGCTGTCACTCCCAGCAGCACTCTGGCCACCAGGAGCATTGTCCTCACCTTCACTGTGACCGTGTCACCACCAGCATCCTTTTTGTCCACCCTCCATGAACACTGGCAATAACTGTTGTCTTTTCAAAATCTCCATCACATGGGACTTCCCTGGAGGTCTGTGGCTAAGATTCCACACTTCCAATGCAGGGGACCAGGTTCAATCCCTGATCAGGGAACTAGATCCCACACGCCACAACTAAGAATTCATATGCTACAACTAAGACCTGAAGCAGCCTAATTAATTAATCAAAAAAAAAACCCTCCACCACCGCTTCATTGCTGCCTTCACAATTCCCTCGGTCCCTTTGGAGGGCTGTAACTCATCTGACCTTCTCCAGCGTGACTGAGCTAAGAACAGGCCATTCCAAACAACACAGCCCCAAAGAGGCAAACACACGTGTTTCCACTTCATTTCTTAACAGATTCACAAGCCTTGACAGCACCCCTCGCTACATTACAATTCACCATAGCAGGAATCTTCCAGTCATGGAAAAGATATTCTTTTTATTTTTATTCGTGTTGAGAGAGGCTTCAGGAATCAAGGCTGTACACCTTCGGTTGGTCTCCCATGTTGCTAAGGTCTTCTATTTGCTCCAGGCCCATCGACCTCCCTGGGTTGCACCGCTGCTTTTCCAGAACCATCTCCTACTAAGCCCCGGTCTTTAACTCTGCAAACCTAGTGAGGTCATTCATATACAAAAGACCTCTCTGAGTTGGCAGCCCTTTCTCCCTAGGGATTTACTCAAAGTATACTTTACTACCCACCCTCATTACCAATGTCCTTCTCACCAGTGTCCCCACCATAACCATGAACTGGATCCTCATGATCACCACCATCACCATCGATACCCACAGCACCTGGACCATCAGCATCAGCAGGACAGTTAATTATGAAGTTACTCAAGGTACTCTGCTAGGTACTTCATGGAAAATTTGAGAATCCTGGTTTCTAGAAGAGTGGTCCCCAAAGACTATTCTTCAGAAAATAATCCCAGGAGACTGAGCATACTTTAGAGGGAAAAAACAAATTCCACTACCAATGAATTCAGGAAACGCTACCACATTGACAAGGCACTTTTGCATATTAAAGGCTCTGAAAAGTCCTGCAGAAGAGGACTCTGTTTAAGACTGTTTTACCCAGTATTTCTCAAGCATATTTTACCACAAAATCATGTTTCCACCTAACATCCATTAACATCACAAAGAACTCTCACTCCATGGAACACACTTTGAGAAGTGCATCTTCATAAGCTTACAATGGTGCAAGAGGCAGTGACAGGAACACAGAGGCATTTAAGGGACACCAGCGTGAATCCTCCTCTGGAGGTGTTGTGTTCCTAGGGCTTCCCTGGGGACTCAGTGGTAAAGAACCCACCTGCCAATGCAGCAGCCATGGGTTCGATCCCTGAGGGGGGAAGATCCCCTAGAGAAGGAAATGGCTATCCATTCCAGTATTCTTGCCTGGAGAACTCCATAGACAGAGGAGCCTGGTGGGTTGCAGTCCATAGGGTAGCAAAGAATCAGACACAATTTAGCAACTGAGCACACATGCACACATGTTAATTTCCTAGGGCTGCCATAACAAAGTACCACAAACTTGCTGGCTTAAACTACACAAATTTATTGTCTCACAATTGTGGAGGCCAGGGGTCTAAAATCAAGGTGCCAGCAAGGCCAGGCTTCCTCTGAGGCTCTGGGTAGAATTCTTACTTGCCTCTTTCTAGTTGCTGCTGGTGACCAGCAAACCTTGGCATTCCTGACTTGCAGCTGCATCAGTCCAATCTCTGCTCTGTCCTCACACATCCTTCTCCCCTGGGTCTTCACATCATTTCCCTTTCCTCTGAGTGCAAGTTTCCCCTTTTTATAAACACATCAGTTGTATTGGATTAGAGGCCCGTTCTATCCCAGCACGACCTTATCCTAACTACTTACATCTGCAATGACTCTATTTCAAAAAAAGGTCATATTCACAGGTACCAAGAGCTAAGATATCAATATATTGGGGGCAGGAGGGGGTGGGAGGCAGAGTAACAATTCAGTCCATTACAGTGGGGTTTTTTCCCTAATGTTCTTACTAGGAAAAAGAAAAAGTTGGAAGTACTCAAGCTAAATTGTGCTTTCTGTTTATTTTTCTTGTTGTTTTACAGGTGAGTGAAATCTCACTGCCTGGAAGCTTTAAGAGGGGACATGTTCCTCAGTATCCACTCTCCCATCTCCCCACCCCACTTTGGCTGGGCCCCCACCCAGGCCTCTCCCTGAGGGCTCCTCATAGGAGTGAGGGTTGGTTTCTGCCTCACTGCGTTCTCCCAGGAGCCCCAAGGCAAAGGCAGTCCCTCACCCTCCCCTGACAGGTTCAGATAGCTGGTGCTGAGGATGGAATGGCTGCCCTCAGCATTCCTTCCAAGGTCCCCTCCCTGAAGGAGAAGGAGGCTCTTCGTGGATTCAAGCAGCTGACCCCATCAGCCTTCCTGCAGTGACTCCTGCAGGCAGGACCACATCCCACAATGGTCGTGGGCCTCCCAGCTCCAAAGCACAGACAGTAGGTTGATGCCTGAGGCCTCGTCAACCAAGTAGGGAAAAGAGCCCCCCTGTCCACTGGGCCTGGCTGAGTTGAGAGCTGCCTGGCATTTAGTAGGTGCTCAAGAAGAGCCTGTGGAATTCAATAGAATGAACCTGAGTTTCATTTTCCCCACTTGCCTTTCATGTATTTGAGGGATCCTACTGCTCCCCTCAAACGAAGCCAGGCTGTCCACTTTCCCTGTGGGATTTTCTCAGTCTAAGTCCCATCACTTAGCTCATTGTACCTGCTACCTAGAACTTTCCCCCTTCCTCCATGTAGGCAAATTCCAGACACATTTGGAAGATCAGTGTAATGCCTACCACCTCCACAACTGTGCCAGCCTCTGGAGTCGTGAAGCTCCATCCCAGTCATGGGCTTGCACAGGTTGCTACCTGCTTATCAAAACAGATTTTCTACCCCTAGCCTGCATAGGAACAATACTGATGGACAACTCTAGAAACAATTGTTAGCAGCAACAGGAATGCAACTAGAGACGACCATACTAAGCGAAGTCAGTCTGAAAGAGAAGGACAAATCCATGTGATATCACTTATATGTGGAATCTAAAATATGACACGAACGAACTGATCTATAAAACAGAAGCAGGCTCACAGACACAGAGAACAGGCTTGTGGTTGCCGAGGCAGGGGGGCTATGGGAGGGATGAACTGGGAGTTTAGAGTTAGTAGATCCAAACTATTACACATAGACTGGATAAACAACAAGGTTCTGCATAGCACAGGGAACTATGGGGTTGCCCAAAAAGTTTGTTTGAGTTTTTCTGTAATTACAGAAGCTGGATTTCATTTACAGAAAAACCCGAACAAAATTTTTGGCCAACAAAATATATTCAATATCCTAGAATAAACCATAATGGGAAAGAATATATAGAAGAATGTATTAATATATATGTGTATAACTGAGTCACTTTGCTGTAGAGCAGAAACTAATGCAACATTGTAAATCAACTATACTTCAATTTTAAAAAATTTTTTAAAAAGGAAACAAACGTTAAACATCACATTATTCTCCTTTCTCCTCCCCCAGGCTCCTGGGGCACAATATCATGGGAAAGGCATGAGGTGTGGCTTCAAACAGCCTTGAGTTCTGCTCCTTACTAGCTGTGTGACCTTGGTGATTGTCATGCCCTCTATGAGCCTCATCTGTAAAATAAGGATATGATGATTGCCTTTGTAAATTGCAGACCCAAAGATACAACTCCCAGCTCCCCCTTCAAGAACACATACTGCCCTTGACTCTGGGCTAATCAGCAGATAGTCCCCGGCTGTTGGTTCCTCAGGATCTGGCTCCCTACAGAGAGCTGTCCCCCTTCCCAAAAGTCACACCCCTCCCAGGACAGCCTGCATCCAATTGTGAAGCAGATGTGGGGGCTATGGGCCCAGTCACTTTGGTCCAACACTGGACACTCCTGCTGCTAAGTCACTTCAGTTGTGTCCGACTCTGTACGACCCCTGAGACGGCAGCCCACCAGGCTCCCCCGTCCCTGGGATTCTCCAGGCAAGAACACTGGAGTGGGTTGCCATTTCCTTCTCCAATGCATGAAAGTGAAAAGTGAAAAGTGAAGTCGCTCAGTCGTGTCTGACTCTTAGCGACCCCATGGACTGCAGCCTACCAGGCTCCTCCATCCATGGGATTTTCCAGGCAAGAGTACTGGAGTGGAGTGCCATTGCCTTCTCCACTGGACACTCCTAGGGGGCCAATATTGCTCTGTGCTTCCACCAGACCTGGGTCACAATTCACCTACTTCCTCTGCACATTCTGCTTCCCCATTAATCCTAATCCCTCCTAAACACCTTGTTCCCCAAACTCCATCTCTACATCCACTTCTGAGAAACCAACCTGTTACAGAGTATATGAATTATAATTTATGACCCCAAAACACCTGTCACTGTCACCTAACACATAGTAGATGCTCAGAAACATCACTCTCCTCCTTTCCCTCGCCCCCCTGCCCACCCACCCCTCCAACCCCACCCCCTCGCCCCCTGCTGCCCTGTAAGGAAGAAACAGAAGGCTTTCTGGAGGCAGTTTGAGTTGAATCTCTCCAGCATGATAGGAGAGCCTCAGCAACAGCACATGCCAAGTTCCCGGGGAGGCCAGGCAGGCGGGGCCCAAAGAGATGCAGGGCCCTGTGATTAAAGAGACAGAAGTGGATTCAGATGGCCAGGAAATATCAAAACTCATCACCACGAGGAGTAGCCAGGGAGGAGTGGAAATCTATACGCGGAGTTAATGTTTTCCAGCTCCTGCAGATACCTGCTGCCCAGCAGACTTCTACTGTCTGCCTGGGAGTGGAGGCTTGCTCTACTTGGAGGAGTTTTTCCTATAAAAAGAGCCCCCAGGCTATTATTCTTTGCAGTGTGAAATGGAAAATTACCTGGATGGGGTTTCATGTGAAGCATCAAGCCATTAGAAAGAGTTGGACGAATGTCTGAGCTGAGAACAAGATACGAAGCAAGTTCTCGGGGCTGCAGAACTAAAGAAAAGAGTAGGGGGTGGGGGGGGGGAGGGGGGGGAGATGTGGATCTGACCTTGGGTGCCTGGCACCCAAATCTCCTTGGCATGAGAAGCTGAGATCTGACTGGTACCAAGCCCCCTCTGCCCCTCTTTAAAGACACCGCTTCGTCTGCCCTCACATCCACTCTCCAACCTGAACGACCAATGGGGTAGTTTCTAACGGAAGACTCAAAGGAGTGCAAGAGACCCAAGGAGAAGACAGCCGATCTGAGCACAGTGCTCAGAGCCAGGCAGCTCCAATCCAGCTCAGCTCTGCCACTTTGTCACTATGTAACCTTAAGCAAGTTATTTAACCTCTCTGGACCTCAGCCAGCTATTACTGCCTTTCCGCTGCTGCTGCTGCTGCTAAGTCGCTTCAGTTGTGTCCAACTCTGTGCGACCCCATAGACAGCTACCCACCAGGCTTCCCCGTCCGTGGGATTCTGCAGGCAAGAACACTGGAGTGGGTTGCCATTTCCTTCTCCAATGTGTGAAAGTGAAGTCGCTCAGTCATGTCCGACTCTTTGTGACCCCATGGACTGTAGCCTACCAGGCTCCTCCGTCCATGGGATTTTCCAGGCAAGAGTACTGGAGTGGGGTGCCATCGCTTTCTCCGATTACTGCCTTTATTATCATGCTATTCTTACATCAAGAGTTATAATCTCTGGGAAAAGGATGAACATGTCTTGAAACAAGAGCAAATATTGTGCTCTGCCAAAACTAGTACAGGCAAGACTGGAGCAGTCTAGGTGGACTTCATGGAGGAGGTGGCATTTGAGTGTGACCTTGAAGGACGGGCTTTAGGCAGACCTGGGAAAGAGAGAAAGCAGGGGGCATAAAATACTCAGATGAAACCATAAAGGCAGGAATGGATGTGTTTGCCACTTCGTGTGTTTGTAATGACACAAACAGCTTCAGCCCCACGCGTATAACTACTACAGTACAATTGGCTTTTTTTGGTAATCCTTTACTTTTTTTATTGTATGCTTTTGAAAACAGTGTTCTGAGAAGCATCCATAGGATCACTACAAAGGGACCCTTTGCCTCACATCTGATTCCCCCAGAAAAAGGCACCTCTGTCCACAGACTTACATCCTCAACTACTGGGGGTGGAGGCAGCAGGCAGCCAGCCCTCAGTTGCTGGAAGCTTTCTCCCAGAAGTTGAGCCCCCTTCCATGCAGCCCACATCCATGAGTGACCCATCTGGAGTCTTGGGAAGTGAGACGACTTTGGCCAAAAGCAGGTCTGCTCCAACCTGGGCCATGCTGGCTGCAGAGCCCACCATGGGGCCACTTATCTTCTCCCTCTGCCCATGCGGCTTCCCCCTTCTCCTCCCATCCCAGGCACCCAGGGCCCTCCTCACTCTACATCCTGCGCTCAAACATCTTTTCAGAATCTGCTTCCCTGGGAACACAGCCTACAGCAACTTTCCCCAAAGAGGTGGCAGCATTTTGCGTCTGGTGGGATGGCTGTTCCTGCAAGCAGCTGGCAGCCCCGGGCTGAATCAGAAGTGGTCCCTGCTTTCTCAGAGCAGTGTCTCGTGAGCAGCCAGGGTTTAAAGGGCAACAATAGGCATGTTCTTGGGAGCACAGAGGGATGTGTTTGTCCAAAGGGGTAAGGAGGAGCTTCCACGGAGCTGATGTTGAACTCGGCCTTGAAGAAGGAGGAAGAGTCCACAGGCAGATCAGAGAGGGAGGCCAGGGTGGGGTCTCCTGCCCCGCATGTTTGCATCATCACAGATGCATGAAGAAAGGAGGCCCGTTCAGGAAAACGTGAGATGACCAGGGAGAGGTTTCCCGAAGCACCTAAGACCACCAGGGTCTTATCTGGACTTGAGATTCTGGACACTAGGGAGGCTTTGAGGAGTTTCAAGCAACAGAACATGAACGTCAGGTTTGTTTTCAGGGAAAATAACTAAGGTGCCAGAGATACCTGAAAGGTGAGGACCCCATCATCATAAGACCTGAGAGAGAACCAAAGCGGCGAAACCCAGCAGTGGGGGAGGGTTTGGGTCTACAGTGACTGCTGGTTAGCAGGTTTTAGAAATTGGAAGCCTGAGTAGGAGCCCTGCCCCTTTTTAATAGTTCTGTGAACTTGGACATCTTATGACCTCTTTGATTCTACATTTTTTCCCTCCTCTGTGAATGTCCGCCTCACAGCCAGAGGTCAGGGTCCAGTGGGCTCCAGAATACAGTCAGTTCAGTCACACCCCGGAAGTTGCCTTCTGGCCTGATCTGTAGCCCCAAAGTGTGCATTGATGGGAAAGTTTATGGGCACAGGTATTTGGAACACAGAGAAAGCAGAACCAGGTCAGGGCCAGGGAGGAGGGTGGGGAAGGTGGGGGAGGGCGGCCCCTGCCACTGCCTATCATCAAGTCAAGAAGCCAAGGAACAGGAGGGTCCCACAATGAGAAAGAACAAGGGGAAAAATTAGAAGCAAAATGTGAAGTTAATAAAAATACTTTATTCAATCAAACTCTGAAAGCAGCTGCAACCCTGTAACAGCAGCCAAAGCCGGGCGCTCTGATTTTTCACTTTGGTTAATTACCTAATGGTTTGCAGAGCTCCCTGCTACTTTATGACTCACACATTTTTTCTGTTTCTTCCCTCCCCCAACCTCCACCTTCCTGCTCTATTCTGGTCTTCTTTCTCTGTAATCCACTTTCCTGGGAAACCATAACATCTTACAGAAAAACCCAAATGGACTTTTTAGCTGACCCAATAGCTTTACCCCATCTCCTGTTGGTTAAGGGGGTGCTGAGTCATCAATGGGCATTTTCTGGACCCCAATCTGTTCAGATTGAGCAGGTGCCGCTAGGGAACACAGAGAATTAGGGATCTTGGCCCCATCTCTCCAGAGCTGGTGTCCAGGTGAGATAGATAGTCTCATGCACACACGCCAGGTGCAGACAATGACTGCGTGTCCATAACCTCCCAGGTGGTGAGACCTCAACGCATTGTGAGGGGCAAAAGGGCATCTCCAACTCTGACTGCAGCTGTGGGCACCATCCTGGAAGAGCTGTTGGTCATGCTGGGTGCTGTGGGATGTTCTGGCCAGAGGAGGAGAGGCCAGGGGTGGGGATGGGGTGGTCATGTTGTTCTGGGAAGACTGAGCAACTCTCGTAAAGAGGCCAGGGCACCAGATTGCATGTTGATGGGGATGGTGGAGCCAGCGCTAATTACAGGCTGGTGGTCAGAGAGGAGGCCAGAGCAAAAAGATCTTTAGCCAGTTCACCCTTGCAAAAGGAGCCAAACCACCAGCCTGGAAATGGAGTTGTTCCAGGCAAAAGATTTGGGTCTCCGTCTTACTGGCAATGAGAATAAGATACTGCCTTGGGCTGAGTTCTCCTGGAAGTGAAGCTTGAGATGAGGATTTGGGTGCAAGTGGTTTACTTGGGAGGTGATCCCCGGAAGCGGGAGTCAGGGAGTAGGGGAGTGAGGCAGGGAAAGGAAGGGGTATAGTAATGAGAGGTGGCTTCTGGAGGCATCTGGGGCTCGATGGCACTGGGACCTCAAAGACCCTGAGTAGGACATGTCTCAGAATTATCCCACTGAGGGGCAGGGGAACTGGGGTACTTATACACCACTGGCATCAGTGGAGGTTTCTCTGGTGGCTCAGATGGTAAAGAATCTGCCTGCGATATGGGAGACCTGGGTTCAATCCCTGGGTCAGGAGGAAATGGCTACCCACTCCAGACTGCTCCCTGGAGTACAAATGCCCCAGCATCTCCAGCCCAACCCTCAGGCAGCAAGTCGTGGATAGATGCTGCAGCCAGCCACCAGTGCATGAGAATGGTGAGTGGCAGGGGTGCAGGGCAGGACACAGATTGTGTCCTTTACAGCAGCAACCAAAGAGAAATTCAGCTCTCATTATCACCCATGAGAGGGTCAGGGGTGGGGGGGCACTGCAGAGGAATCTGAGCTCATTGAAGACATGCAGAAGCCAGAGATGTGGGAGGAGAAGAAATTCCTAAACAAGAGTGACCATCATTTTTTTAAAAGCCTGGACCAATGGTGGAATGTGTAAGACTGTCATGGGAAAGACAATTCGTGCTCCATTCACAGAACCACAGTTCACCCCTCCCATTTCTACTCAGTGGATAAACTCAGGTTCCCCCTTCTATGTACCAGGCAGCATTAGGAATACAGGGATGCAGCCCCAGGATGCAGAGTAGGAAGGTGGAGATGATGAGCTGCCACAAAAGTGGAGAAGATGAGTGTGAGGGATTGTGAAGCTTCCCGGAGCTCAGCCCCAGCAATAAACTGGGAGGATGGTCTGTTCCCAGCACTTGCAGCTCAGACATGGGACCAGTGGGCATGGTGGTGGAAGCAGGGTTTGGGGCACCTTCAGGAATCAGCAAGCGGCCTTGAAGCAGCAGTGAGAGCAGAGGCAACATGGAAGGGAGGCTGGCAGAGTGGATAGGTCCAGCTTGCAAAGAGTCTGGACCTCCAGACAAAGCAGCGTGCATGTAATTCATTAGAAAATGGAGAGAAGTTGAAGGGCTTCTTTGGGGAGGGTTGTTAAAACAGAGACAAAATAGACTCAGTTAGAGACATGGGGTATTGCTTAGGGAGCTCTAGACCTTGAATGGCTTCCTCCTCAACTGGTCAATGTGGGTAAGGAGAGATTTATCTCCAGTGGAAGCCAGGCCAGGGCAGGGAGGAGGGCACAAGCAGAGGTGGAGATGGCAACACTCTGGGGTCAGGTGCTGGGGAAGGTTGACCTACAGGGGAAGGTCCTTCCCCATCCCAGCCCCGGACATCCTAGACAGTCCCGATGGGAGCGGACTGAGTGGCCGAGAATGGGGGCAGGGCAGGGAGGAGCAGCCTCCAGGGAGCACTCATCACACCCATTGAGTAAGGAAGCCAACCAAGACTCAGCAAAGGGTTTCAGGAGCAGGGACATAAGACTAGGCAGGAAGGACAGCCTGAACCACCCATGAGAGATGTGTGAGGGACCCCTCCCATTCTCTGGAGGGGACTGTTTCTCCCAATCCAGCCATGAGCCCCAATACCAGCTCCTTCCAGTTTGCCCCATCATGCACCTCTGGGCAGGGGTGGCCCCAGGGACTCTGGCTGGGCCCACAGCCAGGCTCCCACCAGCACATCAAAAACCCACTGAAGATTATTAAAATCTGTATTTCACATGCCATGCCTCCACATTTACGCCTGCAGGTAACCCTATACCTTATGATGTCTGCCTTATTATGCTGAAAGCGAAATCCAGTCCTTTCCAGCAGCAAGCAGATGCTTCCCAGGGAGTGCACAGGAAATGGTTACCAGATGCAGGTACAAACCGCCCGCCTCGCCAGGTCAGCAGCCCCCGGGCCCCATCTGCACTGACGTCCACCTGCACGTACCTAAGGGCACTTAATTCACACGAGGAGAGTTGGGGCCTAAGGAGTCCCCGGTTGAGCACATGGTGAAGTCCTGATTAACTGTTGCTACAATCCTTCAAGGCCCTGATGTGGCCAGAGGACCCATGAATGTGAGCTCTGCAAGAAACTAAGTATACAGTCTCATCCATGGGTTAAAAGAGACTTGTTTTAAAAGAAAAAATTAATGTCATTTACAGTCTACAGGGTATAAGACAGAAAGGGAGGGACTTCCCTAGTGGTACAGTCAATAAGTATCCACCTGCCAATGCAGGGGACACCGGTTTGATCCCTGGTCTGGGAAGATTCCACATGCTATAAGTGGGGCAACTAGGGCCACGTGCTACAACTACATAAGCCTGTGTGCCCAGAGCCCGTGTACCCAGAGCCCATGCTCTGCAATAAGAGAAGCCACCACAATGAGAAGTCCACTCACTGCAATGCATAGTAACCCGCACTTACCACGACTAGAGAAAGCCTGTGTGCAGCAACAAAGAACCAGCATGGCCAAAAATAATAAATAAATAAATTTTTTAAAAAGACAGAAGTTGAGGCCCTCTTCAGCGGGGGCACAGGTAGGTTCCACTCCCACTCAGCAGGCCCAGAGACAGCCACTAAGGACTCTGGGTGACAGTTTCCTGCATGGTTCAGAGAGAAGACTGAGTTGGCTGTGATCACACAGCTGGGTCATAGCAACCCAAGAACACAGACGCAGGACCCTGCACTCCTAGTACCAAACTCTGTTGTTTCTACCACCCAAGCTCCAAACCAGGCCACTGAAAAGTCACGTCATGCTGCTTTGTTCCTTGGGGTTTGAGGGACTATAGAGTATCCAGAGAGGACCAGGTGTAAACAGAAAGGAAGTGAAAAATGGTGAGTACAGAAGTGTATAGTACACCGTGCCTCCAAAATCAGACATGACAATCATTTCTATTTTTTAAAAAAGATTTTTTTTATGTGGACCATTTTTAAAGTCATTATTGAATTTGTTACAATATGCTTTGATTTTTTTGATGGTGTGGCATGTAGGATCTTAGCTCCCCGACCAGGGCTTGAACCTCCTGCATCAGAAGACGAAGACTTAACCACAGGACCACCAGGGAAGTCCCATGACAATCGGTTCTTAGCCACACACCACTGATTGATCACTGTGGTTTGATGGTTTGCTTTTTCTTGATTTCTTTATTATTATTACTTTTAACAGTAGTAAAATTCAGTAATTTTCCTCGTCTTTCCAGGAAACCACCTATCTAAAAACTGATAACTTTGTGATCCTCGCTTTCTTTTACCTCCTGTGTCCAGCTGATCACCAAATTCAAGAAAATCTTAAAAAATAGCTTTCCCCCATCCCTCACCACATCCTGGTAGCTGCCCCAGTTCGATTCCTCGTGTTCCCTAGGAACTCACTCCAGGGTCTTCCACGGCTCCCCACACCACCTGTCCTGTGCCCAAGATTGGTGGCTGTCCCTTGAAGCATCCAGCAGTGTCTGCTGCTGCTGCTGCTAAGTCGCTTCAGTCGTGTCTGACTCTGTGAGACCCCACAGACGGCAGCCCACCAGGCTCCCCCATCCCTGGGATTCTCCAGGCAAGAACACTGGAGTGGGTTGCCATTTCCTTCTCCAATGCATGAAAGTGAAAAGTGAAAGTGGAGTCGCTCAGTCATGTCTGACTCTTAGTGACCCCAAGGACTGCAGTCCACCAGGCTCCTCCATCCATGGATTTTCCAGGCAAGAGTACTGGAGTGGGGTGCCATCACCTTCTCCGCCAGCAATGTCTAAACACCAGTAAGAATGTATGCCTCCTGCTCTCCTCACACTCTGGGACAAGGCTGTGCTCTGTAGGGGGAACGGGATTCTACCAGGTGAAAGAGGGTCTCCTCCAGGATGCTAAATTCAAGAAGGGTAGGCACCTCCCTCCCCGTAGCACCCCTTAATACCCCTTATAGCATGCTTGTGTTATCTCAACCAAGCCTTCTTGGAACTGTCTCCTGTTTCCAGCCTAAAGGTCTTGTCAAGGTAGTAAGTTCTGAACATTTACTTTCACATCTGTGTTAAAACTGTCCAAACCCACCTCCTCTGAAATTTAAGCAGTGTAGGATCTGGGTGGAGTTGAAGGTCCTTAACTCCAGTGAACAAGTTCATAGCCCCCTATCCATTCCCTTCATGATCACTTCCACATCTGTAAAATGGAGATGTGCCCAGCCTTGTCCCAGAGTGCAAGGAGGGCAGGAGGCATGCATTCTTATTGGTGCTGAGACACTGCTAGATCCCTCAAGGGACAGCCACCAATCTTGGGCACAAGACAGGTGGGGTGGGAGCATCTTAGGATGATTGTGGGGTGAACTGAGAGTAGGCATTTTAAGCACCAAGCATAATGCCTGGCTTGGGATTAGTGCTCAATAAATGTTAACTTAAAGAAACAGGGAATTCCCTGGCACTCAGTGGTCAGGACTCCATGCTTCTACCGCAGGGTGCCCGGGTTTGATCCTGGTCAGGGAACTGAGTTCCCGCAAGTTGTACAGTCAAAAAAAAAAAAAAAGGTAAATCTTCTGCTTAATAAACTTTTTTAAAAAGAAGAAAGAAACAGCACCCCGGATGCCTGCAAGGCCAAAAAGGAAAGAATATTAATATTTCTTGAGCTTACCTACCAGCAAGGCATGGTGCCAAGTGTTCTCATAAGCCATGTCAGTTCATCAGCATGTCTACCCCTACTATACATTTTTATCCCAATTTTACCATTTTATAAATCAGAAAACTGAAGAACTGTGAAGTTCCTTGCTCAGGATTTCTAAACAAGTCAGTCTTCTTTGAGAGGCAAATGATTAAAGCCAACTTGGCCAACTTTATACCACAGGGACTCAGTGTTTCCGAAATCCCCTCACTGTCCACAATTAGTGCTAAAGCAAAGAGGCAATTACCTTGGGACTCATCTTCCTTAGGGATGCACGGATTAAATCGATATAAAGCACAGACGCTCACAGACACAGTTCAAAGCTATGGAGGTATGCTGCTGAGAAGTTGAGTGTAGCTCCCAGGGAAGGAGGAGAAGGCAATGGCACCCCACTCCAGTACTCTTGCCTGGAAAATCCCATGGATGGAGGAGCCTGGTGGGCTGCAGTCCATGGGGTCGCTAAGAGTCGGACACGACTGAGTGACTTCACTTTCACTTTTTCGCTTTCATGCATTGGAGAAGGAAATGGCAACCCACTCCAGTTTTCTTGCCTGGAGAATCCCAGGGGCAGGAGAGCCTGGTGGGCTGACGTCCATGGGGTCACGCAGAGTCGGACACGACTGAAGTGACTTAGCAGCCCAGGGAAGGAGCTTGGTGGAGCCACTCTCCCTAGTACACGCAGCCTCTACAACTTGCCTCGGCAAAACAAACACTGAACGCTATTTTTGCTTTCCTCCTTTTTCATAACAGCAAATATCCTCTTCAGATTTCTCTGGGTTAGCAATAACAAGTACTAACGCTGTGCTTTCATAAAATCAAACTACTGTAAAGTGAACTTTCAGAAAGCAAGAGATACCTGTAAAATCACGTGTTTAAGAAGCAAACCCTGCAAGGGATGGCAGCCTGAGAGTGACCAGAAGCAGGGCTTCAGATACCCTAGGCCTCTCTCTCCACCTCCCGTCTTTGCTCCAATGCACGTGGCAGTTAGCATCTGCCTACATTCCCTCGGGCTGTCCTCCACAGCATCAGTCAGCAGAGAACTGACTCCATTGCTCAGTTTCAGGTTCAGAAATCCCAGGGAAAGACTCTGATTGGCTCAGCTTGGGCCAGATACCCGTCCTTTAACCAATCAGCTGTGACCAGCGGGGTGTGGCCATATGAGATACGCAGCTTCCCACTGAACCACGGGAGCGGCCTCCAGAACGGCTCCCAAAGGAAAGGGGTGTGGGGCGCACCACAAAGTAGTAGCGGACTGTAGTTACCTCGCCAGTAAGTGGAAGAGTCTGGATTTATGCCCAGGTTTGTTGGGTTCCAAAGCCCACATTCATTCTCTGACGCATGCTGCCTCTCTGAGGCGCTAAATGTGCACTCCTATATTAGGAAATCAGGGTTGGTCAGTCTGACTCTCCAGAAAGTTAAAATAAATGTACTGTCTAGGCAGTAATAGCCACGGATACTTTTGGCATCCAAAGCCAAATGAAGGGCAGCACCAGACTGGGAGCCATATTGTCCATCTTCTATTTCATAGTCATGGTTATCACTACCTCTGTGACTACTTTATTTAAAGCATCTTTTTAAATTTTACTAAACTCTGTCCTCAGCCTGGATGAAAAGTGAGGTTTTCTGGTAAATAGAGAATTTATTTAGGTGTTATGTTTAGAGTCGTGATTTTCTGAGTATGGACAACATAGATGTGTGTGTGTGTGTGTGTGTGTGCGTGCGCGCACGCACGCGTGGGCTTAGTCACTCAGTCGTGTCCAAGTCTTGCGACCCATAGACTTTAGCCTGCCAGGCTCCCCTGTCCATGGGATTCTCCAAGCAAAAATACTGAAGTCGGTTGCTACAACATAGATTATTAGTGTTAAAAAAAAGAGATTTAAAAAAAAAAAAAGAAGGAGGGGGTAGATCTCAAAATTATTGAATATCTCCTTCCTTCTCATTTTATATGAACAAATGATGACCAGGGACGGAAAGCAATTCCCCACAGCCAGTTGGTGGAGAGCTGGGCCACTGTCCAGGTCTCCTTGTTTCTGGTCCAGTGGGCAGCCCCTCTCTCACTCTGTCTTTTCTGGAACACACTACAACACAATGTTTTATTGTGTTATGTTATACCAAACACAGTTCTGGTGCAAAATTTTATTTTTAATGATCCAATAAGCACCTCTGTTTTTAAGATTTTGTTTAATTCTGCTTTTAAGAATTTATTTAATGGGTAGAACATATTCCATAAATTCTTAATTTTCTCATAGACGTTCAATAATATCCTTCACCTCCTGGCCTTACTTAAAATCCTGCTGGCCTCTGAGAACATCACTTCCTTTGAGTCTTGTCAAGTAAAAGCCATTCTTCCTCATACCTGGTGGACCAGAGGCTTGTATGTGTTGATAGTCCTCCACGGATCTTTCATCTTACGGAACATCTTTCCAGCAGTGGCACTGACTCCCTTCCTTCTGGACTTTCTTTTCAAGATGTTTGTGTGGTGACCAGAATCTGACAATAGAGATTGTGTCTGCCTCCAAAGAAGAAGTAAGGCCAAGCTATGGCTTATTATAAAAGATTCGATTCCTTTCGTTCCTCTCCTGAAGTATAACTTACTTCACATGCATGTATCACTTGACGATCTTTGCATTACCTGTAAGAACTGGGGCTCAAAGAATCAATGCAAGTGATAATCCTCTGGTTACTGATATTGCTGTGAGTAATAAACTATCCTCTGTCTCTGACCCAAGAATTTCAGATGTTCTGCCAGAATCCATGAAGCTGTGTCAGTCTTAACAGTTTATCAGATCAGATCAGATCAGTCACTTAGTCATGTCTGACTCTTTGCGACCCCATGAATCGCAGCACGCCAGGCCTCCCTGTCCATCACCAACTCCCAGAGTTCACTGAGACTCACATCCATGGAGTCAGTGATGCCATCCAGCCACCTCATCCTCTGTCGTCCCCTTCTCCTCCTGCCCCCAATCCCTCCCAGCATCAGAGTCTTTTTCAATGAGGCAACTCTTCGCGTGAGGTGGCCAAAGTACTGCAGTTTCAGCTTCACCATGATTCCTTCCAAAGAAATCCCAGGGCTGGTCTCCTTCAGAATGGACTGGTTGGATCTCCTTGCAGTCCAAGGGACTCTCAAGAGTCTTCTCCAATACCACAGTTCAAAAACATCAATTCTTCAGCGCTCAGCCTTCTTCACAGTCCAACTCTCACATCCATACATGACCATGGGAAAAACCATAGCCTTGACTAGATGAACATTTGTTGGCAAAGTAATGTCTCTGCCCTTGAATATGCTATCTAGGTTGGTCATAACTTTCCTTCCAAGGAGTAAGCGTCTTTTAATTTCATGACTGTAGTCACCATCTGTAGTGATTTTGGAGCCCAGAAAAATAAAGTCTGACACTGTTACCCCATCTATTTCCCATGAAGTGATGGGACCGGATGCCATGATCCCCATGAAGTGATGGGACCGGATGCCATGATCTTCATTTTCTGAATGTTGAGCTTTAAGCCAACTTTTTCACTCTGCACTTTCTCTTTCATCAAGAGGCTATTTAGTTCCTCTTCACTTTCTGCCATAAGGGTGGTGTAATCTGCATATCTGAGGTTATTGATATTTCTCCCAGCAATCTTGATTCCAGCTTGTGTTTCTTCCAGTCCAGCGTTTCTCATGATGTACTCTGCATAGAAGTTAAATAAACAGGGTGACAATATACAGCCTTGACGTACTCCTTTTCCTATTTGGAACCAGTCTGTTGTTCCATGTCCAGTGTAGGTAAAAATGCAGACCCTACATAGTTCCTGACACAGAAATGAGATCCATCTCCTCACTCAGCAACACGACTTCCTGATCACTCCCTCTCCACTCCTGTTAGAATTCCTTGATGGGTTTCCATCTCACTTGGCAAGACCACGCTAGCTCTCTTCACTGTCATCTAATAACTATTCTCTCATCCAGTGGCACCTGTCTCCTCACCCCAAGTCCTGTCATTAATTCTGGATGAGTTCACAGGTCACATGAACAATCCACCCCCCTCCTCATCTCTCAGTTCCTTTATCACCTCAGCTCCTTTGAATGACTCCTCCATTCCCTCTTAGCCACAAGCTCTCACTGGCCACACTTTGAACAATGTCAACACTAGTAACCGCTCTGCTCAGAAGGTAGATCATTCTCTATTTTGATTACTCTATTCTGATCAAAGTGATCATGCTGTAATTTGGTTATTGTCTTTTTTAATTCTAAGAATTCTACTTGATTTTCAGATTTGTGTCCTTTTTGATGGTTTCCCATTCCCCATAGATACTTTTCAGCTAATTTTCTACTTCTTTCAACAAAATGAGCAGAGTTTTTTCAAAATCTGTGACTGATAATAATATCTGAAATCTGTTACATCTGTGGGTTGCTCCTGGTATATATTTTTATGCTATTTAGCTATCTTTGACTGTGTGCTAGTCATTATATAATACTTGAAAAATTATTTGTAGAGGATATATATCTGGTAACCTTAGTTTAGAACTGAGATTTACCCAAGGTCAAGGTTTGAATTTCCCTGGACTACTCATGTAGTAGAAATCTGAGCTGCAAGACTGTGTAAGAGATGGTTTAATTCAGTTCACTTGCTTTAAAGCTTCTTAGGAGGCCCACTTCTAATGGGGAAAGCTTTCTGTTAGACTCTACACTTTTTTGCTGGCCTTTGACTTAACTTTGTCAGATAAAACAGAGGTTCAGATTTGCTAAAATATCAAATTCCCTCAGGGCAAAAGCAGATTCTTTGCTCACTTACCTCTCTGGCTTCTTTTTTTCCTTAAATGTTGACCTGGTAATTCCTTACTATCTTGTACTTTTTACTGATCTTGCTACTTTTAAGAAGATGATTTTATATTTTATCCAGCATTCGTGGTTGTTTTCAGCAGGCAAGATAATCCCAAAAAAGCTAACTCACCATTACCTGGAACCTAAGTTCTTAATAGCCTGTTCTCTATCAACAAACACCCATTTCTTCTAGGAGGAAAACACCTGTTCTCCTCCACTAATCTCACAGCATCTGTTTTTAACTGTATTGAGACCTCTAGATCTTTAGCTCCTTCATTTCTTCTAATACATCAGACCTTCTGTTTCTATTCCCTTCTTTATATCATGATTCATCACCAGCCTCTGTCTTAGAAAAACTCTTAATCCCTTTGCCCCACTTTTTCCTTCCCTTAGATCCACCTGGAAAAAGCTAATCCTAGGTTGAGGCAAGCTGTCCTGCTTTTATCTTTTTCTAATATTTATTTTTATTTATTTATTTTTTTGGCTGTGCCGCACCTTAGTTGCAGCATGACAACTCTTAGTTGTGATGTGGTATCTAGTTCCCTGACCAGGGATTGAACCTGGGTCCCCTGCATTGGGAGCATGAAGTCTTAGCCACTCTACCACCAGTGAAGGGCCAAGTTTCTTTGCTTCTGTATTCACGCTGCTGAATACAGTGAAACCCACCAAACCACTCACTTTGGTGCCACTCTTCCCTCTGGTCCATGACAACAGCGGGGCCCCTGTCACCATCCAGTAGACATCCTCTATGACACAATCGGCTGCCGTGACCATTTTTCCCAACAGCTTTGTTAAACTTTCCCCTCACAGAAAGCCCTTCACCTTCTCACCAGCCCTCCTGCTCAGAAGATGCTCACACCTCCTGGTTCACCCAAGGCAGTCACATCTTCCTATTTCTCCACCTCTGGTTCCTTGTCTTGTAGCTCCTCTGCATCCATGTCTGCCCTTGTCTCTTTCTTATCTGTGTCACAGGCAAGAGTCTCCTTCCTCCTAAGGCACTTCCTTCCACCTGGCTCCACCTTCCCTCCCCTTCCCTTTCTAAGGAACCTCAGACCAATAACCACCCTTAAGCCTTTCTCTTTTCCAGTGGCTCCTTCCCATTACCTTGTATCTCTCAAATTCTTCCTGTTTTAAAAGGAGC
This sequence comes from Tragelaphus eurycerus, assembly GCA_935064755.1. Lineage (NCBI taxonomy): Eukaryota > Metazoa > Chordata > Mammalia > Artiodactyla > Bovidae > Tragelaphus > Tragelaphus eurycerus. The sequence continues at coordinate 19,674,596 of CAKXYN010000027.1, read as the reverse complement.
TCTTTCTTTCAACTCTACAGTCCTTTCGAGGATGTATTCTTGGCTCTGCTTCTCCAATATGGAGTAGTTAGTTCTCCTACTAATCCCCACTGCACCCCAAGATTATAGTCCATTTACTTATATTGCAATTTCTCCCCAAAAGATGAGTTCCTGGAGGGCTAGTGGCTCAGATGATAAAGAATCCCCCTGCAATGCTGGAGACCTGGGTTCAGTCCCTAGATTGGGAAGTTTCCCTGGAGAAGGGAACAGCTACCCACTCCAGTATTCTTGCCTGGAGAATTCCATGGACAGAGGAGCCTGGTGGGCTACAGTCCATGGGGTTGCAAAGAGTTGGACACATCTGAGTGACTTTCACTTCACTGGAGGGCTCGGACTTTGTCTTAATCACTGCTGCATCCCCAACATCTAGCATAGAATTTGTGAGAGGAGCAAAAGATTAAGCTGGGGTCACTGTTAGGCCCAGCAGCCCACACTAGTCACTGTGTACTGGTTACCAGGGAATTCTGCTTTGATAGGAGGCCAACTGGCCGAGTGCTAACTTTACAGCATTACTGAAGCTATGTAGTTCTTTTCAGTCTATGGAAACTCTGGCTTCATTTAGTTAGTATCTAATTTGCGGGTTAATAAGTCTTTGTCTGAAGGTCTTGGTGCATAATGCAGGACTAGGATCACCTTTCTCAGACTCCCCTGGGGCATGGGGTGGAGGGATAAGTATGTTTTGAGGCACTGACTCTTTGTATAATTTACAGGATCTCAGTCTGAGCGTATTACTCATTAGGGTTTATTTACCTTTTGTGGTGGCGTAGAAAAAGCCAAGCTTAATGAAGTGGTTACCAAAAGCCTTTAACATCATATTTTCCACAGAGTTCATAAAAATATTGACAGTGGACTTTGCTGGCACATTGCATCTTTCAAAAAGATGAACAAAAATGATAGTAAGCATATTGAACTGGCTTTTTATAAAGTCCTCATAGCAAGAAGCCTGATGGGGTTTATTCTCCAGGACAGCAAGTAGGACCTTCCAGTGGATGGTGAGTAAGTTGACCACAACACTATCCTCCTCTGGGTCTCAGTTTCCTCACTATAAAATAAGAATCTTGGATAAAATGAGCTTTAAGGTTATGTGTGTTTCAGAATGGAATGAATTATTCTTTCTAAATTCATTCCTAAGACAACAATTGCCTTTGCTTTCAAGGGAGAGACAATGAGGAATATCATTTTTCTCTCTAAAATGCCCCACAGTCAGCAGAGATGGCCATAATGTTGAGAGACACCATGATGGTCCTCAAGACCCAAGTCCTATGTTCCCAGTAGGATTTCTTGGCTGCAGCCTTCCTGGGTCACAGCCTGATTTGCCCTAGGGCTGGCTTGCATTGAACCTTTTCAACTCCCCCCACTTCCTGCTGAGGCGTTCTGCCAACCTTCCCTGCAGACTTCTCAGTAGGGAGAAGAGAGAATGATCAGAGACACCTAAAACCTCAGTGGTGGGTAAACCTTAGTGATCATCTGGACTGTGGTTTTCAAAATCACCTGAGATGATGATGATAACAATGGAGAAGGAGGAGAAGGGAAAGGAAGAAAAGGAAGAGAAGGAGATGAAGCAGCTGGTGTCAGTGATTATGATGATATGGATAATGACGGTGATGACAAAGATGGCGACATTGATGCTATACTGATGATAAAGACAAGACCACTATGACATGACATAAAAAGTAATAGCTGGGGGACTCCCCTGGTGGCCCAGTGATTAAGAATCCACCTGCCAGTGCAGGGGACATGGGTTTGATCCCAGGTCGAGGAAGAGCCCACATGCTGCGGAGCAACCAAGCCCATGTGCCGCAACTACTGAGCCTCTGCTCTACAGCCTGTGCCCTGCAACAAGAGAAGCCGCAGCAATGAGAAGCCCTCTCATCGCAAGAAAGAGTGCCTCCCACTCACCACAGCTGGACAGGGCCCGTGCAGAATGAAGACCCAGTGTAGCCAGAAATTAATTAATTAATTAATTAAATTATATTTTTTAAAGTAATAGCTGTTAGGCATGTGTATCAATTAGGATACATTTGGATGCAAGTAATAGAAGTCCTACTTGGAGATTTAAATAATAAAATTTTAATGCTCTCACATCATAATAGCAAACCGTTATGCAATCCTTACTGCCTACCAGCATTTGTTCTTTATGTTTTCTTCAGAAGTTTAGTCCTAACATCCTTCCTCCAAGGGAAGTGCTGTATGGTCGCCAAATTACAGATGAGGAAACAGCTTCAGAAAAGTTAAGCACTTTGCCCAAGGTCGAGGGAGTGATAGAGCCAGGACTTGACTCCTTCCAAGGTGGTGTGGTCACTGGCTCTACTCTTTCCTGCTGGTAGAGGTTGAGATCTGGGTTCTGGGTTCGACAGGAACTCAGGAACATCAGGGTGCTGGGTCAGTGTCTCTGTGATTCCCTTAGCCTTCCCCTCAAGGTTACCATAGCTCCATGCCTCTCTCCACTGCCCAACAGCTCCCGGAGCAGAAAGATATGGGTAGAGGATACAAGCTTTCCTCATCCTACCTTCACTTTTTCCAGGAAGGAAAGCATCTTCCCGAAGCACCCAGAGAGTTCCTCTTACATTTTACATCCTCTTACATCTCATTGCCTGGAACAGGGTCTCACAGCATTCCCACACCAATCCCGCAAATGGAAGTGGGGTGGCCGTGAAGAGCTGGTTTCAGTTAAGACAGTTTTTGTCTCTGCGAACTTAACATGCTGTCACCTGAATAAAACTGGGCTTGTCATCTGGAGGAAATGAGGATGGATAGTGGGTAGATCTCCCCAAGACTGGTGCAGCATGGGGGAAATGGCAAAATAATGGCAAATTGCATCGAGTGCTATGGAGGACCCATGCAGGATGGTGTGGTAGATATTTAAAGAAGGGATCTCACTTGTAAGAGTCAAGGAAGACTGCCATGAGGTCACATTTAAACTGAGACCTGGAAGGTGAGAAGGAATTAGCCAATGACTAAATGGGGAGAATGTTGTAGGCAAAGGGAACCATTTGTGTAACAGATTCTGAAATGGGAAAAAAGATTCACTTATTTAGTGAAGTGAAAGTAGCTCAGTCATGTCCAACTCTTTGTGACCCCAGGGACTATACAGTCCATGGAATTCTCCAGGCCAGAATACTGGAGTGGGTAGCCTTTCCCTTCTTCAGGGGATCTTCCCAACCCAGGGATCGAACCCAGGTCTCCCACATTGCAGGCAGATTCTTTACCAGCTGAGCCACAAGAGAAGCCCTTTGTTTATTTAAGGAATCCAGAGAAAGCCAGTATGCCTGGAGCATAGGAAGGAAAGGAGAAAGCTGAGGGCCAGAGCAGGCAGAGCCTGGACCATGGTGAGGAGGTCAGGTTTTCTCCCAAGAACAGCAAAAATCTACCAGTGGGCTTACCAGGCTGCTGACAGCCAGCCTTTGGGTGGAAAGAAGAGGTGGTCTTTCAGGAAAAGGCAAAGCTGTCAAGGGAGAAAATAAAAGCTAAAAGACTATATGGGATTGTCTCATGAATGTTAACCAAGGAGTTATTCATAAAGGGTTTAAATCTTCCAAAGGACACAGGAACTGTAATGACTGGGCTATTTTAAAGCCATATATGTCTGTGTCTGTGTCTTTGTGTATGAGTATGTATGTTCCAGAGAAGGCAATGGCACCCCACTCCAGTACTCTTGCCTGGAAAATCCCATGGGCAGAGGAGCCTGGTAGGCTCCAGTCCATGGGGTCTCAAAGAGTCGGACACGACTCTGCGACTTCACTTTCACTTTTCACTTTCATGCATTGGAGAAGGAAATGGCAACCCACTCCAGTGTTCTTGCCTGGAGAATCCCAGGGACGGGGGAGCCTGGTGGGCTGCCGTCTGTAGGGGCGCACAGAGTCGGACATGACTGAAGCGACTTAGCAGCAGCAGCAGCAGTGTATGTTCCAGAAAATCCTTGGAAATTTTAAGCACTAATAAAAAGAAAAGATACTGCTGAATTTTAGGAGACTTGAAACAGCTTGCACAGTTAAAATTCACCCTCAAACCCAACACCCACACACTTCCTGATAAATGTCTGCTGGAAAACAATTCATACTGAAGCCATACCTGAGTAAGAATGGGAGGGTCAGTTGAGCTTGGATAGCCATCCACAGACACCGGACAAGGCAAACGATAGGGACTGGGTGGCCCAGAGAGTCATGCAGGAGGCTAATGCTGCTCCCCATCAACTAAGAATATGGAGTCCTCCACCCTGTGATGCCTGAAAAGTTCAGTGAGAGTTTGACGACATTATGCCAAGATTTCTGGAAGCCAAGTAAAAACGACCTTGAAAATAAACCACATGCTGCTGCTAATTAATCTTAGTTCCTGGCTCTTTCCAATCAGACCCTGAACTATAATCCATCTTCATTACACTTCTTTTAAAGCAAAAACGGTGCATTTCCGCATGTCTAATTAAGGAAGGAACATTATAAGGCCCTGGGTCATAAGTCTCTTTCTGTCATATGTGCACATCTGCTATACACACACACACACACACACACACACACACACACAAATGTTTTTAAGAACCCTTTATGGACTGTTTGCCTTGAGAATCCCAGGGATAGGGGAGCCTGGTGGGCTGCCATCTATGGGGTCGCACAGAGTTGGACACGACTGAAACGACTTAGCAGCAGCAGCAGCATGGACTGTTTATTTGCACTCGCAGGCAGGCCACTCTAGAACCCAGGGATGAATGAGCTAGCTAAACTGCATGCCATCATAGTTGTGTCAGCCACTGGCCCTCCTCACTCATGTCCCCACCTTGCACACGTGTATCACAGTATTGCTGTGTACACACCTCGTGGGCAGCCTTGGGCTCAGGAGAGGGCTGCCTGCCCCCAGCTCCAGGAGATGAAGTAGGATTAGTCTGAACTGGGAGTGGCAGTCCAGGGCCCTTTGACACTGATTGGTTTTAAGATGACATTTAACCCACTTCTTCTGACCAATTAGACAAAAGGAGAGGTCTGTGGAAGTTTCTGGAAAAGATTCTCTTCCATGATAAAAAAAAAAAAAAAATGATGAACCCTGAATGTAGTTGGGTGTATGAGGTTGAGATGCTTGTCTCTGCAGCAGCCAGTATAGTGAAAAACTAGTGACCGTAGAGAGAAAACTTTCCTACTTGTGTGGAACTACCAAAGACGTGACTTTGGGATTTTGGAGAACTTGGGGAGAAAGTACTGGGAATAGGTTGTGCTGTCTCTGAGGACCTGTCTGGTTATCATTGTCTAACTACATGATTTGACTTGGGATCCCAAGTCAGGTTAGAATGGTTCAAAACTCAGCTTTGAGTTGGACTACACCTCGTAGGTGGGAACCAAAGTCATGTTTGAGAGTCTAGTGATAGATGTTTCCCAGCTTGAGATGGGTCCTTTCCACTGACACGTTCCTCACCTCCACTTCCATCACCTTCCCCACAACCCTAGATGAATCATAAGGTATGGTAGATTTTCATTTTCCCAATTGTTGATGGGATTTCCCAGTTGGCTCAGTGGTAAAGAATCCGTCCACTAAGCAAGGGACTTGGTTTCGATCCCTGGTTGAGAAGATCCCCTGGAGAAAGAAATGTCAACCCACTCCAGTATTTTTGCCTGGGAATTCCTCTGGACAGAGGAGCCTGGCAGGCTACATAGTCCATGGGGTCGCAAAAGAATTGGACACATCTTAGCAACCAAACAACTGTTGATGTTTAGAGGGTTCCTCCAAGCCTTGCAAATATTTTATTCCTCTAAGCCCATGTATCAATATCTATTGACCCTTAAGGAGCCTCTGAGATTAACTGAAGTCTCACTCTCATTCATCTCGCCTTCTCTATCTGAAACCCATCTACCCCTCTTCATCCCCTGTTTACTGCTACAGTTTGTATCCTAGAAGAACCCTTAATTCCAATCTGAGCCTAAATTATACCAACAATTATACATCACAAAGAGAGATTCACCAGCCTTTGAATTTCCTGCCTGGAAAATTTAACAATCCATCCCTATGACCCCCACCCCCATCATGACCAGCTCAGCCCAGAGCTAGTTCATTCACATTAAAAGAATATACACTCTGGCAATTTAGAAGGTGTTGATGATGTCTTCTTAGAGACCATATTCACACACATATATTTGTGTGTATTCACATGCACAGCATGGGATCTTCAAAGCCAGGCAGGAGAAAGGGAGCTGTTGAGCTGCCAACAAGTTAAATTACAATTTAAAGGGATGATCCCTCTAGTCAGATCCCTCATCTGACTAGACAGATGAGAAGCTAAATCCCAAGAAGGCAAAGGTCTTGGCCAACATCCCAAAGCTCCATGCTTAAAATAAGTGAAAACAAGTGAGTTAATAGTGGTGTTAAGGATGCTGGTTTCCTGTGTAGTAAAGCGGTAGGAAAGACTTTGTACATTATCCAAGGTCAAGCCTGGCTGATGTGGCGGAATTTCACAGAGCACCATAGACACCTCTTGGGTGACTCCCTGGAATGCCTCTTCAGAGGCAGGCATGGCCAGACATTTCAAGGTGAACCCCAAAGGTCATGGCTCTGTTACATGATCTGCCCACTGGTCAGAGCCATGGAAGGATGCATGACCCAAAGTGGATCAGAGACAATCTGCTTCCCCCAAATTTGAACCTGTATCAGCACACACTGGTCAGAAATCTTTGAGGCTGGGTGGTCTTAACGGGAGCCTACCGAAGAGAAAATCCAGGAACTCCAGCTGCTGAGCCATTGAAGGCAGCCCAGTTTCATTCCAGATCTTAACTGTTCAAGTCTTCCCTTGACTTTTGAGGTACCCCATAGTCCCTCTAAACAATTATCATTCTTCTTTGCTTAAGCTAGTCAAAGGGAGTTGTTGTAGCATGCAACCAAAACATCAAAAAGCCTAACTAGCAGAATGACAAGCTTAGTGCTCCACAGGTGCCCCAGTTTGCTGTTCCATGGACAGAGCATCTGAGAGTTCCATGGAGCTGAATTAAATAGAATCATATGGCTTTAAATCTCCCAGAGCTGTTTACTGGGGCAAAATTAATTAATTAAATGAATAAGGCTATAAAGCATCACCAACTCAAGGTTTTAAAGAACAGCGTTGGGTTTTATTGAGAATATTTAACACTGTACATAAACAGTGTCCCAAATGGATGACATTTTTGTCTAGACAATGATTAAGCTCAGAAGGCAGACACTGGGGAATGGGTCACTCATTCAGAGACCTCGGGCCAAATGTCTGGACTCCAAATCCGGGGTTCTATCCCTATCCCAAGCACTGCAGACCCACGAGGTAGGAGACTGGATCTTTGATCTTTATTCCATCACAGACTCACCCTCTAGCCAGAAATAAGCCATTCTGTCTCTCTGGAAACAATTTCCTCCTCTGTAAAATGGGAGTGTAGAGATAAATTACTTTTAAGTTCCCTCGTAACTACAAAATCCCCCAATTCTATTAAACCAGTCATTAGAAATCTGTTTATTCATTTTTAGGTACTGATTCCAAAAGTGGCCCGTCTGAAGCTCATTGAATGGGTTTTGTCTCAAAACAGATCATTGGCTTTTTAAAATATTTATATATTTGGCTGTGCCAGGTCTTCGTTGTGGCATGCAGGATCTTTTAGCTGTGGCGTGTGAGATCTAGTTCCCTGGCCAGGGGTCAAACCTGGGCCTGTTGCACTGGGAGCTTGGAGTCTTAGCCAATAAACCACCAGGGAAGACCCCACCCTCAGTTCCGTGGTAAATTCCTATAGGTGAGTCTCGACACTCTCAGCTGAAATGGGAAGAAAACAGAAAAGGGACTTTTTCTGCATTATGTCCAGAGGATAAAAGAGAGTGGTCTGCAGCGTGATTCAGAGTGCAGAGATCTGGAGAAACCCAAAAGGAAGGGACAGGGACGGTCTCCTCCTTTGCCCTCAGAGAGCGGGCTGACTTTCTGGAGGCTGGTTTCCTCACCACCTCAAGCTGCTTGTGCCAGTTTTATGAAAGAAAGAATATCATCCCAATAGAGTGTGGCCCCAACACCCAGCAAGAGGAATTCTGGAAGGTTCTGTTGCTGTGTGCACACCACAAGGAAGACTCCACCGGGACACACAGTGGGTGTCTCCTTCACTCGCATGCTAGGTCTCCTGCTCACACTCAACCAAACCTGAAAGGCTGGAGCCCTGGCTCTTGGTACCTTTGCACTGAGAGAAACAAGCCTGCCGCCATGAGGCAGACGCGACAGAGGGCAGGGCACTCCCCACTTCTTAGCACAGGAAAGAGCCGGGGTTTGACTCCCACCTTCCTAATGAACAAATGTTGACTGAGCGCACATGGTGGGCACATGCTGTGCTTTAGGGTCTCCTGGGGTCATGGTGGAGACAGAACGGAATGAGGCAGCTGGCAGGCAACCAGGGAACGGAAGCTGTTTCCACATTCAGCACCCAGCAAGGTGATGTCTCATTACTCGGACAAGGGGAGCTATACCTGGACACGTTTTCTTCTTCTGAGGTGGGCGTCGTGGTCACCTGGCCCATGGGGACAGGAGTCAGCCTGACCAGATACAGCTTCAAAGGGCATTTCTGGCAGGGGCAGCCCGAATGGCCCAGAGGATGGGGAGCCTCAGGGCATAAAGGTCCCCACCAGGGCCATCGAGCGCCAGCTCCAGCACTTTTCAGAAAGCCCCCTAGCAAGCTGCAGAGTGGGCAAGGACGCGGCTCCCAAAGAAATCATAACCATACCGTTGCACTTCATTACCGAGTTTTATGGCAGGCCAGGGAGTAGGCCTTCCACGTGGAGCTCTCTCCCCCATGAGTAATAAAAAACGCCCCAACACGAGAGTCAGATGTGCTCTATGTTAGGAGTTTTCCACCCACCCTCAGCCTCTGAGGCTCCGCCAAGTCCCATAAAGTAGACAAAGGTCTCCAAGCTCAGGAGCCACAGAGGGAGACTCGGCAGCAGTCAGAGCAGACAGCCCAGGGAACAGAAGGAATACAAGCAGCGTCAGTCTGGCCATCCCTGAATCTCCCCAGCCTCCCTCAAGAGGATCTGGGGCCATTCAAAGCTCTCCAGGGTCATGATTCTCAAAGTGTGGTCCCCAGACCAGCAGCTAGAAAGGCAAAGTCTCAGGCCTCCTGCATCAGTGACTCTGGGGCTCAGACTGGCAATTTGGAGCTGGGTGTGAGTCAGCATGGGCTTACTCTGTGGTACCGAAATCTCAGGGCCGTGAACTACAAGCTTGTTCCTCCCTCCTAGATCCTTCTCAGCGGGACACAGAGGAGAAGGAGAGACCGAGTCTAGAAGGAGGGAAGACACAATGGAGTCCTAATAACTGAAGCAGAAATCACTCACTCACTGCTGGAACATGTGAAGGAGTGAACACACGAGACAAAATAAGAACGGGACTGAGGGGACGAGGGAAGGATGGGCCTGGCTCCCCTCTGCCTCCCTGGTGTCAGGTAGTCCCTCGGCAGCAAGGAGGAGTAGAGAGATGGGATTTCTCTAGCGGTTCAACGGTTAAGACTCCGCGCTTCCACTGCTGGGAGCGCAGGTTCCATCCCTGAACAGGGAACTAAGATCCCACATGCCGCTCAGGGCGGCCAGAAAGTAGAAAACAAAACAAAAAAAAAAGGAGTAGAGAGCCCACTGGGCACAGGGTCAGCAGGGCTGCATCATGTCCCAGCTCTGCCATCAACCGGGCTGTGTGGCTCTGGACAGGTGTGAAGTAATAAAAATACATATATTGGTCTCTGCCCCTGGCTCCCGACACAGAGCTCCTAAAACCCTTGTAATTTTCTGAGCCATAGGACCATCTTTTGTTCTCATGAGGTGACTGTTAGCAGTCTCGTGGATGGGGGCTGAACCCAGGAAGATCAAGTCATTTGATGGTTGGAACTTACAGCCCCACTTCTCATCTTCTGGACTGGGGAGGGGGCTGGAAGTTGAGTTAATAATCAATGTGGTGAAACTTCCATTAAAGTCCCAGAAGTACAGAGTTTAGAGAGCTTCCAGGTTGCCAAACCCATGAAGGTGCAGGTGGGGGCTCCAAGCCCCTCCCATATTCCCTGTGTATCTCATCTTTGAGAGCCTTTATCATATCCTCTATTATACAATAAACTGATAAACCTAAGTGTTTCCCTAGGTTCAGTGAGCAGTTCTAGCAAATGATTGAACCCAAGGAAGGGGCTGTGGGAACCCTGATTTATAGTCAATTGGCCAGAGGTACAGGTGACAACCTGGACCTCGACTGGGGTCTGAAGTGAGGGCAGGGCTGTGGGACTGAGCCCTTGCTTTCGGCTTTGGATACTAACTCCAGGGAGAATATGTTGGACCTGAACAGAAAGGTGGGACACTTGGCTGGTGTCAGAGATTTAGGGACTGGGGAAGGAAACATCCACACATTTGGTGAGCAGAAGTGTCAGCACTTCCCTGGTGGCACAGCAGTAAAAATTTTGCCTGCCAGTGCAGGAGATGTGGGTTCCATCCCTGGAGAGGGAAGATCCCCTGGAGGGAGAGATGGCAACCCACTCCAGTATTCTTGCCAGGAGAATCCCATCACAGACGAGCTTGTCAGGCTATGGTCCATGGGGTCGCAGAGAGTGGGACACGACTTAGCAACTGAGCACAGCGTCAGTGCAGCAGTAGCAGAGAGTAAAGGAAGAGGCCTTTCTCCTTACAATAAATGGCTTCCCTTCCCCAGGCTTCTGCTTTCTTAACAGTAGACTGATAGAGCCAGACTATCAGAAAACAAGCCCTGGGACTTCCCTGGTGGTCCAGTGGTTAAGACTCCACACTTCCAGTGCAGTGGGCAGGGGTTCAATCCCTGGTCAGGGAATTAAGATCCCACATGCCACATGGTACAGCCAAAAAAAAAAAGTTTTTTTTTTAGAAAACAAGTCCTAACGCCATGTCAATCCACAACCATCCACAATCAGGAAGAAGCCACCAGATGAGTGCACAGTTGGGTTTTCAGAGGAGCAAGTATAAAGATCTGTATTTGGGGAAAATGACCAAACTCTGTGTCTTGCAGATTCTGTATTAACCGTCAGTTATGACTCAAGAATTCCCAACAATAGTGGTCAATATGTTCTTTGCCCCAAAAGGCAGACTTCATTTGAAGGGATACTGGAAATTTAAGCTCTCCTGGCCCAAGCGCCCTTTGGGGGTGTGCTTGGAGGGAGCTGGAGAGTGAGCAGAGGAGGGCCCCGGGCCTTCCTTTACTGCATCCCATGCACTCTGCCCTCTCCCCCTGCCCCAGGACCCAGGGAACCACCCCTGGGCTACCTCCATGCCCACATGCCCTCTGGCCTCTGGTTGGGTCCAGCCACAAGAGGCCCTGGGCAGGAGCTCAGAGCACAGGAGAGAGTGAGGCTTGGGGCCCCCCAGTGGCAACAGCTGGGCTGTCCTAACACAATCACCTACACCCACACCTCTGCACAGAAACCCTCTTCTTATGCCCTATTCTTAGCATGCCACCAGTTTCCTGTGGGAATGTGGGGAAAGGCTGCCAACGATGCAGATGATGCCCTGACTAAAGAGAAGGGCCTCCCAGCCAGGGGAAAAGGGGTTAGAGGGGCAGGTGGGAGACATCATGAGGGTCTACTGAGCTAGAAAGGGCTGATCCTGAGGGTCAGCTCCCAAGACTCTGAACCCTGAGATCAAGGGAAAAGTTTGCATCAGCAGAACACGGGTCTGTGACCAATATGAAGAAAAGTCATGCAGACAGGCCCCTGCCCTCGGAGCTGCCCCTCCCCATGACATCAGCTGCAGACGGCCTAAGGGGGCACGCTTGGCTGTGTCACCCAGCCCTCCCACCCTCACCGCCACCTCTGGACCAGGCACGGACAACTGACCCAAGGGGGCCAGTCGTATTTACTCCATCTCCAACTAGGAATTGGAGACCCAGCTGATGAGACGGGCAGTAACCAACAGATCTGATAGGATGCACTCTATCACCTCAGTTATAAACTTATTAAAGTCATCACTCTGGAAGAGGATAAAGACCAAAAACACAGGAGGAGGGATGTGTTGGGAGTTAGGGATTAGCAGATGCAAACTGTTACATAAAGAATGGATAGACAACAAGGTCCTACTGTGTAGTATAGGAAACTATATTCAATATCCTAGGATAAACTATAATGGAAAAAATATGAAAAAGAATGTGTATATATATATATATATATGAATCACTTTGCTGCATAGCAGAAATTAACAGTCAGTGTAATTCACTATACTGCAATTTGTTTAAAAATGTAAAAATAAAATTTTAAATAAATAACTCCAAAAAAAGACAAAAACTATAATGCAAGACAAAATGTTAGATAGAGTCAGGATCATTTACTAGAAATAGTTAGGATTTTACCCATGTCCTTTTATAAAGAATAAAATACATATATAATTTTTAAATACATTATATTTTAATATGTTATTATTTTCTGCATTATATAATTCTATTTATGTGTATAACGGATATATATAATCTATATAATTTGTCCCCAGACTTTCCAGAATAGATTCTCCAAGCAGCCAGTTGCTAGAAGTGAGTGGGTGTGTGGGAAAGACCCCCAGGTTTACCAAGCACTGCTTTGCTCCAGGTTCGATGCCACGTGTTGTACGTAAATGTTATTATTTAGTCTTCACAACTCCCTGAAAGTGACAATAATCTGCCTCATTTTGGAGTCCAGAGTCTGAGGCTCAGAGAGAGGGGAGGCTGCAAGAGGTTGCTGAGCTCCTCCGGTGTGCCCAGCCTGGTTCTTCATGTCTGTGGACAAAGCTGAGCAAGCCCCGCCCCCATGAATCCACACTGCAGTGAATGAGAGGCAAGGACTAAACAGCTGGGCAGTGTGGCCCCCTTGGCTGGTGCCTGTTATGAAAAGGCATCCTGAGCGGCAAGCAAAGGGCACGGACTGGATGTGCCCGGAGTGGGGTGGGTGCAGAAAGAGAAGGGCTTCAGTGTGCCGACTGAATCCAGATGGTGCGGAGGTGAGCATGCAAGCCATGCAGCCCTCTGGGCAAGAGCATCCTAGCAAACAGGAGCCAGAAATGCAGGGCCTGAGGCCAGCGGAGGAGCCACAGGGAAGTCAGTGTGTCCGAGCCAGAGGGAACAAAGGAGGGAACTAGGAAATGAGGTCAGAGATACAGGGGCCGGAGCGGGGTGGCACCCTTGGAGGGTCCCTGAGCGGAGGAGCTACCAGGTCTAACAAGGTCCAGCTTGGGCTTTTCAGGATCCCTGGGTGGTTCTGCAGAGAATAGATGGAAGGGGACACCTAGGAGGCTGCTGCAGTAACCCGGGAGAGAAATGAAGGTGCTGGCGGGGCTGAGTGACGGCGGGGGAAGCGATGCAAAGTGGTCGGACGCTGGATGCAATCTAAAGATAGATGCAACAGGACGTGCATACAGACTGGATGTGAGTGTGAGAGAAAGAGCAAAGTCAAGAATGAGTGAGGAGGTTTGGGTCTGGCAATTGGGAAGAGGGTGTCTCAGCTACCCACTGCTATGAGACAAACAACCCCAAATCTCAGTGGCACAAAACAACCACTTGTGCTGCTTGTGGGTCTGTGAGTCAGGAGTTTGGAAAAAGCTGGTTGGGTGGTTTGTCTCTGCTCCATGCGGTCCAGCTGGGAGGCTGGGAAATGGCACCACATCTCAGATGGCTGCTTCACTCATGTTGATCGCTCCTTGGTCTGTCTGTCTGTCTGTTTCTCTCTCACACATACACACACACACACACACACACACACACACACACAGAGCATGGTAGACCCAGGGGAGTCACACTTCTTACATGGCAGCTCCCTTCCATGGGTTGTGAACTGCACAAGACTAATTAAGGGCTATGCCCCCAAACTGGCGTCCCTCCCACCCTATTCTATTACTCAAAGGGGTCACAGGGCATGGTCCATTTCAAGCAGATGAAAAATTAACTCTAGTCTTTTGGGGGGCAGGCAGCATGTGTGATCCCCAGCCAGGGATCGAACCTGCCCTTCCTGCATTGGCAGCACAGAGTCTTAACCTCTGGGCCATCAGGGAAGTCCCTAACTCTACTTCTTAATGAAGATCACACTGCAGAAGAACACGTGGAATGGTAGATATCACTGCGATCACCTTTGGAAAGTGTAATCTGGCACAGATGACGTTAGCATTTTCTAAGGAGGGAAGTACAGGTGAGGAGTTGTTGCTATTTAGTTGCTAAGTCATGTCCAACTCTTTTGCGACCCCATGAACTGTAGCTCACCAGACTCTGCTGTCTGTGGGATTCCCCAGGCAAGAATACTGGAGTGGGTTGCCATTTCCTTCTCCAGGGGATCTTCCCAACCCAAGGATAGAACCCTCACCTCCTGCATTAGCAGGCAGATTCTTTACCCGCTGATCCACCAGGGAAGCCCATACAGATGAGGACACAAGAGCTTAGCTTCAGACACGTTGAGTTTGAGGTTACCGTTGGTTAGCTGGGCAGAGATGGAGGCTAAAGCCCCAAACCTACCTTTACCCACCCACCCAGCCGCCCATCCATCTGCCAGTCCTTTGGGGAACAACTTTTGACCTTTCGGTGGTTGAGCAGTTTCACAGAACTTTCTGCTGGGGAGGACGAGAGATGGAGATGAAAAGAGAGACCAAGACAGCTTCTTCCCAGGCTATGTCAGGCCCTTCATAGTTATAATAAACCTTTCTTCTGGCTCTATCCAAGGCCCCAGCACCAAGGTGTTGTAAAAAAAAAAAAAAAAAAAAAAGGAGGCTCAGAGTCAATGAGAGGCAGCTGGTTGAAGCATTTCCCAGTTTCTCATATGACTCATAAATTTGTTACATGGTGAGGAAATTCCCTGAAAGCTTTTTGGCAGTCTCATCCAGTCTGACCAGTAGCTAAGAAACACATAACCTTCCAGTTAAGAAAAGGAAGGAAAACACACAGGCTTTGACACCAGGCTTAAATGGAGGGTCACTTTAAAAAGCTTTCCTTCCACCGAATTCACAACAGCTTTCTGGGAGAGATGGGAGATTTATTAGGAAGCTTACAGTTATAACCAGACTTTAAATGGTAGATGGATCATGGGGAAAGGTGTCTGTGTGTGTGCATGTGTGTGGGTGAATGCATCCACAGGCCTTAAGGCCTGGCTGAGATAGATAAACAGAGAATTGGTTCCCTGAAAGGCCTTTCTCCATTTACTGAGAATGCATAGCCCCAGACACACAGATGTCCAGCCTACCCTTAGTGACGTCAGGGCCAGGACAGAGGCAAATTATGAAGTCAGCCCCACCTCTCCTGCCACTGCCTTCAGAGAAACACTGCCCTTTCTAGGGGCTCATATTCCAGTGGTAGAGAAAGAATCAGTCCCTTTACCCAGGATATGTTATTGTTGCTCTAAAGTCGATAAGTTGTGTCCGACTCCTTTGCGACCCCATGGACTGTAGTCCACCAGGCTCCTTTGTCCATGGGATTTCCCAGGCAAGAATACTGGAGTGGGTTGGCATTTCCTTCTCCAGGGCATCTTCCTTACCCAGAGATCCAACCCTTGTCTCCTGCATTGGCAGGCAGATTCTTTATTGCTGAGCCACCAGGAAAGCCCACCCAAGATTAACTTCAGGCAAACTGTCTCACCTATTTGTTAGAAGCCAGGATGATGATTAGCTTGGGGAAGGAGGGTGGGGCAGTGACCAGAAGGGGCACGAGGGGGCATTCCTGGGACACTGGTGATGTTCCACATCTTCTGGGTGGTGGTCATCAGAGGTGTTCACTTTGTGCTAATCTATCAATATCTTCAATCCAATCTAGTGGCTCAATTATTTTTACACAAGTAGCATGCTACTTCAGAGAAGGCAATGGCACTCCACTCCAGTACTCTTGCCTGGAAAATCCCATGGACGGAGGAACCTGGTGGGCTGCAGTCCATGAGGTCGCTAAGAGTTGGATACGACTGAACGACTTCACTTTGACTTTTCACTCTCATGCATTGGAGAAGGAAATGGCAACCCACTCTAGTATCCTTGCCTGGAGAATCCCATGGACGGAGAAGCCTGGTGGGCTGCCATCTATGGGGTCGCACAGAGTCGGACAGGACTGAAGTGACTTAGCAGCAGCAGCAGCAGCAGCATGCTACTTGATATCTGGCAGCACATGATTGTCAACCGATCTCATCTGCCAGTTTTTGAGGCAGAACTCTCTCCATAGAATGTGTTCTCTATATGTATGTTATACTTCTATTAAAAGTCAATTTTTTTTTAAATACCTTTCCTACCTGCTCCTCAATTTTCTCGTCTAGGGATAGAAATAAACACCTCTTGCTTTATGGAAGTGTGGCAAGGATTAGAGATGTGGACAGAAAGTGGCCAGCATGATACCATCACATAGTAGACACTGCAGAGGACAAAACGTACTCAGGTGTTGATCTCCTGTGATAGGAAAGGCTTATCACGATAAACCGTGGTGTCCACTGCCCTGCCCTCTCATCCACTCCCAACCAGTAACCCCAAAGTGTCTGTCAATTGTTTGGCACTGGTGTTATTTTTGGCAAAAGGAGAAGGGGGAGGCAGAGGATGAGATGGCTAGCTAGTGTCACTGACTCAATGGACTTGAATTGAGCAAACTCCGGGAGATAGTGAAGGACAGGGAAGCCTGGCATGCTACAGTTCCTGGGGTTGCAAGGAGTGGGACATGACTAAGCAACTGAACACTAACAATTATTGTCCGGGTTAGATTTTCAGAATTAAAATCAGTAGGCCAATTATTAGGAATGAAGGGAAAAAAATAAGGGTTTGAACATACTGGTTAAATTATATTAAAAATAGGAACCTTTGAAAACCCAGTGGATGTTGCCAATGTTGAGTAAAACACAGTGAGAAAGGGTGGATATCAGATCAGATCAGATCAGATCATATCAGTCGCTCAGTCGTGTCCGACTCTTTGCGACCCCATGAACTGCAGCACGCCAGGCCTCCCTATCCATCACCAGCTCTCGGAGGTCACCCAGACTCACATTCATCGAGTCAGTGATGCCATCCAGCCATCTCATCCTCTGTCGTCCCCTTCTCCTCCTGCCCTCAATCCCTCCCAGCATCAGAGTCTTCTCCAATGAGTCAACTCTTCGCATGAGGTGGCCAAAATACTGGAGTTTCAGCTTTAGCATCATTCCTTCCAAAGAAATCCCAGGGCTGATCTCCTCCAGAATGGACTGGTTGGATCTCCTTGCAGTCCAAGGGACTCTCAAGAGTCTTCTCCAACACCACAGTTCAAAAGCATCAATTCTTCGGCGCTCAGCCTTCTTCACAGTCCAGCTCTCACATCCGTACATGACCACAGGAAAGACCACAGCCTTGACTAGGCGAACCTTTGTTGGCAAAGTGATGTCTCTGCTTTTGAATATGCTATCTAGGTTGGTCATAACTTTCCTTCCAAGGAGTAAGCGTCTTTTAATTTCATGGCTGCAGTCACCATCTGCAGTGATTTTGGAGCCCAGAAAAATAAAGTCTGACACTGTTTCCACTGTTTCTCCATCTATTTCCCATGTAGTGATGGGACCAGATGCCATGATCTTCGTTTTCTGAATGTTGAGCTTTAAGCCAACCTTTTCACTCTCCACTTTCATAGATATAACAGATTCACTTTGCTGTGCAGCAGGAACTAACAGCACTGTAAATCAACTATACTCCAATAAAAAAAAAAATTTAATGCAAAGAAAACAAAGGAAGCAGTGGATATTCTAGTGGAAAGAATTTCTTGTGTAGGGACTTCTCTACAAGTCCAGTGGTTAAGATTCCATACTTCCACCGCTGGAGGTACGAGTTCCATCCTCAGTCAGAGGAACTAAGATCTCACATGCCTCAAGGCATGGCCAAAAAAAAATAAAAGAATGTCTTTTGCAAGGGCTTGGAGACATGGAGGCAAGAAAGGGCCTGAAACAGAGGAAGAACATTAGTCATAGCAGAAGTTGATGGACCCAAGGGTGGATAGGTGTTGTCGTTCAGTTGCTAAGTCATGTCCAACTCCTTGCAACCCCATGGACTGTAGCACACCAGGCTCCTCTGTCTTTCACTATCTCCCAGAGTTTGCTCAAAATCATGTCCATTGAGTCAGTGATACTATTTAACTATCTCATCTTCTGCCACCCCCTCCCCCTTTTGCCTTCAGTCTCTCCCAGCATCAGGGTCTTTTCAAATGAGTTGGTTCTTCGCATCAGGTGGCCAAAGTATTGGAGCCTCCACTTCAGCATCAGTCCTTCCAATGAATATTCAGGGTTGATTTCCTGGTACAAAGTTTGGATTTTCCCCTGAAGGCAGTGAGAGAGATTCTGGGTTTTCAAATAAGTGTCAGGACCAGAGCTGCATCTCAGAAAGAAAACAGGGTGATGGGTGAAGACTGAGAGCAGGGGGCAGGTCAGGAGACGCTTAAGTCACTTTTTTTTAATGTGGTAACATAGGCATATAAAATATACCATCTTAGGTATATTTAGTGTGTAGTTCAGTACTGGTTCAGTACAGTGCAGTGCAGTGCGGTTGGTCTATTCACATTATTGTACAACACATCTCCAGAACTTTGTCATCTTGAAAAACTACTAAAACTCTATACCCATTGATCAACCAGTCAGTCCTAAAGGAAATCAACCCTGAATATTCATTGGAAGGACTGATGCTGAAATTCCAATACTTTGGCCACGTGACGTGAAGAGCCGACTTATTGGAAAAGACCCTGATGCTGGGAAAGATTGAGGGCAGGAGGAAAGGTGGGAGACAATGAGATAGTTAGATGGCATCACTGATTCAGTGGGCATGAGTTTGAGCAAACTCCGGGAGATAGTGTAGAACAGGGAAGCCTGGAGGGCTTCAGCCCATGAGGTCGCAAAGAGCTAGACACAAACTTAGCGACTGAACAGCAAATACCCATTGAATGACAACTCCCCATTCCTCCCTCAGATCACTTTGATAAGACTTGTTGATTTACCAGATTGTGGAGCTAAGGAGGAGGGAGGAGCAAGGGGTGAGTCCCAGATTTGGGGGTTAGTAGCCTGGTGAGATGGTGGTGCTATTAACCACTTCCAGATATATGGGATACTTCAGCTATCTGTTGCTCATAAACCATCCCAAAACTCAGTGACTTAAAACAGCACAGATTCATTATTGCCCAGGATTTGGAGGGTTAGCTGGATGCTTCCTTTGCTGCCTGGATCTGGGCTCACTGCCTGGACTGCCTTCAGCTGAAGGGTCAGTTGGGCTGGCACATTCAAGCTGGCCTCACTTGTGAGCCTGGCAATGGGCATTGGCTTTCAGTCAGGGCACCTCAGTTCTCAGCCCCTCTCATCCTCCAACAGGCTGGACTGGCTTCCTCATGTGGCAGCTGGCTTTTCTTAAAGCCTAGGCTTCAGAACCCTCACAGTCAACTCTCACATTCTATCCATCAAAGCAAGCCCCAAGGCCAGCCCAGATTCGGGGAAGGGGAGCTAGATTCCACCCTGGATAGGAGCTGCAGAGGAGGTGTGGCCATACCGAATCTGCTGTAAAAAAAAAAAGGAGGGGGGGGGGCGGGGGGCAAGTTTAGCAGAGAAAACAAGTTTATGGTTATAGAGAATAGAAGAGAAATTAAAATTAACTCAGAGGAAGAGAACTCCCAACCCAAAGGGAACCACAATACTTAAAGGAATTGAAAAGATAGAGGGCCTCCCTGGTGGTCCAGGGGTTGAGAATCCTCCTTGCAATTCAGGGGACACCAGTTCGATCCCTGGTCTGGGAAGATTCCACATGTTGTGGAGCAACTAAACCCATGAGCCACTGCTACTGAGCCTGTGCTCTAGAGCCCGCGAGCTGCAACTGCTGAGTCCACATGCCGCAACTCACGACTACTGCAACAAGAAGCCAGCATACCACAGCTGGAGAGGGGCCCCTGCTCTCCACAACTAGAGAAAACCCACACACAGCAATGAAGATCCAGTGCAGCCAAAAACAAAGTAAATAAATATTTTTAAATGAAATATATTTTCTTAAAAAAAGTAAAGATGGACCCAAAGACATGAAATAAGGTGACTTGAGTAGGAAGCACCATGGGAAATCTCCATTCTAGAAGCCGAGAGGAGAGAGTTGTTGACAGAATCTTATGCTGACAAGATATTAAGCTGCATGCAGTTTGCCTTAAAAAAAAAAAAAAAGAATTATTAGATATGGTGACTGCAAAGACCCCAATGAACATGTTGAGAGCCTTAAGGCAGAGTGAGAAGAAAAGACACGCAACGGCTCTGGCTGGTGAGCCTGAAGGCACTTTGTATACACACCCGGGACATATCACATGCATGAGTGGAGATGCGGGGATTGAACCTTCTGGCAACAGGATTATTCTTCCCCACCCTATTGACCATCAGGCTTCTGACCTGCTTTGGCCAATAGGATGTAGACAGAGTCGTATGTGCCACATCTGAGCAAAAATGTGAGAGCCACAAGGGGGCCCCCAGTGCTCTCTTCCCACCCGCAACATGGTGAGAAGAGCAGGTCCCGCATGGAGGCTGCTCCTTCAGCCTGGATCCCAGAGGAATAGACAGTGTCACAGCCAACCTGCAGCTTACATGGAGGCTATCACTGTATACCACTGGGGTGGTGGGGTGTTCATTAACGTAGCATAACCTGGCAAAAGCTGACTGATAGGAGACTGAATGAATGTTCACTGAATCCTACCAACTTGAGTCAAATCAATGAGAGCCCAGAATTAGGAGTGCTTAAGTACAATTGCACCCCCAATTGTGGGCTCTCATCAATTGGAGGTGTAATCATACTTAAGCACCCCAAATCCTGGGCTCTCATCAATTTCTCTCGAGTTGATAGGATTCAATTGGTGGCTCAGATGGTAAAGAATCTGCTTCCCAATGCAGGACACCCGGTTTTGATCCCTGGGTGGGGAAGATCCCCTGGAGAAGGGAATGGCTAACCACTCCAGTAGTCTTGCCTGGAGAATTCCATGAACAGAGGAGCCTGGTGGGCTACAGTCAATGGGGCCGCAAAGAGTGGGACGCAACTGAACAACCAACACTTTCACTTTTTTTTTCCAAGTATGTTTGAGGTGATGGTCTGAAAGGAGCCCCGGAGAAGGAAACATTTGTTCTAAACCTTGAAGTCTGGCCAGAATTTAAAGAAGAAGCAGGACTTCCCTGTGGACCAGTGGTTAAGAATCTGACTTGTAATGCAGGGAACTCGGGTTCAATCCACATGCCTTGGGGCAAAAAAGCCTGTGCACCCATATGCTGCAATGAAAGACCACGAGTGCTGAAACTAAGACCCAACTCACCAAATAAATATAATGAAGGAAGAGGCATGGGAGGATGTGGGGTGAAAATGTCCTAATAATCAAGACCACGGATACCTGGGTTCTTCTTTTATAACTTCTGCCGAAAAGCTTTTTAGTTCCTACAAATCCTTGTTTTATAGTATGCTTTGGTTCTCTCTTGAAATACACTTCAAAAACCTGTAACCACAAACAGGGGCAGTGTATGAATGGCTTGGTCCAACCCAGGCAGGGCAAGAAGGTCCAAATAAAGGTGAAGTTTCAGAGCCGAGAAAACAGAAAGGGATCTGAAAAGAGTTCCAGATTGTTGCCTGCAAAACGATTCTCCTTTTCAGACAGACATCTGACACCCAGGAGACATTCATCCACAAAAGCTGAGCCCCCTTGGGAATATAGAATTAAGGTCTTGGGAGGGTGGGAGGGTAGCTTGACGGGGCTTCCTATGGCTCCACTGACAGCCTCCCCCTCCCTCCTCAGGGCCTAGATGACTTCAAAATGAAGCAGGAAAAAGCAAGCTGTGAACAGGTTGGGAATAAACTGTCTGGAATTCTGAGGCTGAACCAAACCCTCGGAACGGAGAGTATGTCCCAAGGCTTTGGGTGAGCAGCTTAGGTGGGGATGACTGTGAGCGTGCATGCGTGTGTGTGTGTGTGTGTGTGTCCACACACACACACGTTCAATTTAGCAAAGGAAGTCAAGGCAAATAGTTTAATCACAACCATCCCTTGGGGCAATTTGGAATAATTTTCTCATTAGAGACTATAGCGTGCGGCATGAGTAATGTTCAATCAGACAGTAGCTTCCCGCCCCTTACTCACTGCCATCACTCACTGGCTCTGATTAATGGGGGTGGGGCGTCTGTCCTTCCTCTCGGGGCAGGGATGCTGGTGAGAGTCCAGTGATGGGGAGGGGAGAAGGGGGGAAGTGGAGATTCTTTTTTTTTTCTAATATAAACATGAGAAATAAAATAATGGGACCCCTCAGGGCCTGAAGCAGACCTGATTAAAGCTGGAGGCAGAGTCACCACCCCCTCCTGGGCGGACCAAGATGCCAAGAAGGCAGGGCTACCCTCTGCACACTCCATCCCGATGGAGGCAGAGTTGGGACCCCTCCTTTTTCCCTTTGCCTCCATTATTCCTCTCCTCAGCTGTCTCCCTGCCTCCCTCTCTGTCCCCAGGCCTCTCCTCCTGTCTTTTCCCCCATTCACAGCATCCCGCACTGTGTCTGCTCCTGGCTGAATGGTACCCACTGTCTTGCTTTCTCTGCCTGGTGGGATATGTATGTGAACTCTGGGCCCAGGGCTGTTAGTTTGAGGAAGCCCAGCTTCCATGCTCTCCTTTCAAAACTGCAGCCCGGAGACATCCCTGGCAGTCCAGTGGCTAAGACCCTGCGCTTCCAACGCAGAGGGTTTGAACCCTGGTCAGGGAACTAGATCCCACATGTCGCAACTAGGCGTTCACAAGCCACAACTAAAAACCCCGCATGCCGCAATAAAGGTCTCAAGTGTGCCACAGCTAAGAGCTGGCACAGCCAAATAAATATTTTTTAGGAAAACTGCAGCCTGTGATGTTCTTATTAAAAGGGCTCTCAGTAATTTCTAGAACTTTGCTCCTCCAGATGTGGTCTGTAGACCAGCATTGGCATCACCTGTTGCTGGTCAGAAACAGACTCTGAAGTGCCTCCTCGAACCTACTGAATCAGAACCAGCACTTTGTCAAGACACCCAGGGAATTCGTATGCACAGCAAAATCTGAGATGGGACAGAGGAGGTGCCTGAGGCCCAGAGTGACACAGCTCATCCAAGTTAAAGACTGTCACAGCCGCAAACCCAGGACCCCTTTATTCACTGCAGTCCACGCTTTCCCCCCAGTAATAAGAAGATCTATTGTGGTCGACGTGCCTCTCATTTTAAGATAAGCAGTTTTCAGATGTCTCCTTCAGAGGTCACTATAGAGGTCTGTTCCCTAAAACATGGGCTTCCCTGGTGGCTCAGACGGTAAAGAATCTGCCTGCAATGCAAAGGATGTAGGTTTGATCCCTGGGTGGGGAAGATCCCCTGGAAAAGGGAATGGCTACCCACTCCAGTATTCTTGCTGGGATAATCCCATGGCCTGTGGAAAAGAGTCAGACATGACTAAGCACCTAACACTTTCACCTTCTTCTTTCCCTAAAACATTCACTTTGCAGGGGCACCTGAAGGTCTGGAGTTGCAAAGTCTCTAAAGTACTTACACACTGCCAACATCTCTGTTCTCCAAGTGCACTAAGTTATGGGCATTCAGAAAACCTAAATATCGCACACATGCTCTGATGCCCCTATGGAGTACAGCACACGCTCCTGTTTTCAGACCATGACAGAGACCAAAAAACTTCAGAGCTTCGTTCTTGTCCCCCAAAACTGTTCATTCCCAAGGCCTATCATCTGCCCCAAAAGACACGCATCCCTCAAGTCAGGATGGCGGAGTCCCAGGTGCCATACACACGTGTATATAATTATGCCCATTTACAATGGCTTGCCATTTCCTTCTTCAGGGGATCTTTGCAACCCAAGTATCGAACCCAAGTCTCCTGCATTGCAGGCAGATTCTTTACCACTAAGTCCCCAGGGAAGCCCCTCCTGGAACTTGCCTGGGGGCCAACGCTCCTTTCCACGCCCCAGTTTTCCCCAAATGTAAAAAAGGCAGCAGGAGGGAGTGACCCCACGTGGCACCCTCTTTCCTCCCTCCCAGGAATCTGAGCTTTAGTGCGGGGGTCCCCAAACCCAGGCCTCGGGCTGCTACCTCCTGTCACATCAGTGATGGCATTAGATTAGAAATAAAGCGCACAATGAATGTAATGCACTTGAAGCATCCCAAAGCCATCTTTCCCACCCCCAGTCCATGGAAAAATTGTCTTCCCTGAAATTGGTCTCTGGTGCCAAAAGTTGGGGGCTGCTGGTTCAGTGAATCAAGAGATACTGAGACAGAAGCAGAGGCAGAGCCCAGAGACCCCCAACTTTGCATCTCCCACTTTCCTCCTTGACCCAAGTGATTGACAAGTGATAGAATCTCAGTTTACACCAGACAACAGCTGCCAAGGCCGGCACAGAACCAGACCCATCAGCACAGGAAAATATCCTTCCAATGACTACCCTTATTGCTATTGCTCAGTCACTCAGTCGTGTTCAACTCTTTGCGACCCCATGGACTGCAGCACACCAGGGTTCCCTGTCCTTCACTATCTCCTGGAGCTTGCTCAAATTCACATCTAACCTAAATCCTGCAAATTCAAAGTGGAGGAAGCTGAATTCTGAGGTCAGCAGATCTGCTGGATCCCTGTCAGCCTCTTCTGGTTGTGGAAGCAGATGCGTTCCTTGGCCTCCCCCAGCCTCACCTGCCTCATCTGTGAAATAGGAGCATCAGAGGGTAGGTAAAGTGAAGGCCTCAGCACATGTGTGTGTGTGTGTGTGTGTGTGGACCCAGGAGATGCTCCCAAGGGGCTGTTGGCAAAGCAGAAATATTTCAGACTCCTCTGCAACTCCTGACACCTGGGCCCAGAGGCACAGGTAAAGGCCGGGGTCTGCTGAGTGTTGATTTTTATTAAATAATGCTCTAGGCCTCAAAGTTTTGCCAGGAAGCTTCACTTCCAAGAATCAGAGGCACAGGAGCACAGCCACAACCGTCACAGCCACCCCAGCTCCCGCAGGTTGGGGTGGGAGGTGAGGTATTGATGCCAACGAAACCACTCCCCACTATTGGCTCCCACAGAAGCCACTGGACGAGCCCACACGATCAAGCTCAGATGCAAAGGTCGTGGGAGGCACCCATGAGGTGAGTGAGGTTGCCCCTCACTCCCTTCGTGTCCATGACATCTCACACTCCATTTAAACAGCTGCCCTTCCCCTCAACACACCCATCTGGAACCTCCAGGCCCCCCAGATGCCTGGACACCCGCCTGCACTTCACGGGGCCCTCAGCAGCCCTCGCAATCCATCAGTGACTGGAGTAAGCTCCAGCTTAGTAAGGGAATGACCTTTTACTTGCCTCATTCAAGGTTATTACCCCAAAGTCACAACTTTAAAAAAGCATTTCAGCTCTAGATGGAGAGCTGGACAGTGGGAGGCCAGCAGGAGAGGCGGGTGGAGCAGGCAGGATCCAGCAGGGACAGCAATCCGCAGCTGGAGGTCAGTACTCAGGCTCTGAATGGGCAGGGAAGCAGCCCTCAGGTAAAGCAGGCCCCAGCCCCAGCCCTGCCCCCACTGGCAGCAGGACTTTGGGCAAGTATCTCCCCAGTGTGAGCCCCAGGCTCCTTTCCTTGCCCGGGAGGGACTTAGCAGGTTGCTGAGAGGCTGTTTCCCTGCCAGCCCCACACACCTCAGATCCTGAATCACCTAGGCTCTGAGCCTCCCGCTATGTGAGTTCCCCATGGGAACTCTGACGCAGCTTCCAGGGCCCCTGTGTCGCTCTTCCCTCCCAGGTACCCATCCACTCAATGCCTTTAACATCTCTCCTCACAGACCACTCCCAGGAAATGATGGAGAAGAGCAAAGTAGTCACCTGCATGCAGGTCGCTCAGCTCAACCACCATCTCTCCCAAGAGTCCAATCTCTGACTAGATGAAATGGAAGATGTGAACATGACTGGCATCTTGAGCTATCTCTTCCTCTTCAGGGTAAGGACCCTCCTTATTCCTTCATCTTTGCATCCCCCTACAGCTTCTAGGGCCATTCCAAAAGATATTTGCTGGATGGATGGATAGATGGACGGGTGGATGTATGGGTGGATGGCTGGATGGATGAGGGAGTGAGCCAGTGGCCCCTCGGCTGGGAGACTGCAGCAGGCATTCTGCCAGGCAGAAGGCAAAGAAGCATTGGCTGCCAAAGCCAAAGACTAGTCAGGCCCACAGCAGACAAGGCCTGGCAGTTGAACCCAGATTAAAATCTTTGATCAGCAATCTGTTTGGAAACCAATATGAACATTTGCCATTAAATCCATATCAATCTCTTTCCCAAGGCCTCTTTGCACAGTAAGGGCACCTTTGCTGTCCAAGGCCTCAGTCGTCTTTCCCAGTCAGCTCTCCAAATCAAGCTCTGCAGTCACAATGGTGAGACACAGGAAGACATAGGAAGAAAGAACTCGGACAGGGGTGGGGATGGGGGTTCAGCAGCCACTGGCCTCCTGGGACAGCCAGGCCCCAGCCTCCCTGGACCCACCCACATGGAAAGGCCTGAGTGGGCTGCAGCATCGTGGCATCTGGCTCACCCTGGTTCCCGCTCTGAGCCTCAGTGTCCTGAACCAGCTGGCCTCTGGGAGCCCTCCTAGCTCTGACATTGGGTGTGCTGTGGGCATGTCTGATGCTTACAGTGATTATGGTCAAAGTGCCCACCAGAATGGAGGTCAGCGATGGACACACTGCAACTGTGACCCCTTGACACCTCCCATTCCCATTAAAAAGCCTCCAGACACTCATGCTGCTAACTAAGGAAATCTTGCTGCTCAGGCGTGGTCCATAGCATGGGCACCACCTGAGAGCGCGTTAGAAATGCAGAATCTCGGGTACCCATCCCAGACCGACTAGATAGGACTCCCCCATTTTAACACAATCCCCACGGCACATGCACACACAAAGAAGTGGGGTCTTGAGCACTGTGATCCCAGGAGGAGGCTCCCATGAGCATGTTCATTTGAAACACAAATGTAACCAGGCATCCTGTTTGGTTTTATGTCGTTTTGTTTGTTTGCTTGCTAAATCTGGCTAATCTAAACCCAGAACAACCTTTGGATGAGCAACAGTGAATATGTCATTATCCCTACTCTGCTGAGAGGAAAGAGAAGTCTGGGACTTTCCACTGTGCCCACACTCCCAGAGCCAGTGAGTGACGGAGTTGGGACAGGACCTTGGGTTTCAGATTCCAGCCTGTTCTTTCCCCACACCAATAGCTCCTCATCTGCCCCAGCACAGAACTTACTAAAAATAAGAATGAGATGGAAGAGACAGGGATGCACCCAAACCGATGGTGGGGCCTTAAAGGGAAACAGAAAGGCTGTGTTTTTGCCTCACACACCTTCAAACTGTCTGACTGGTTCTCCTTGGGAATGCCCTGCTTTTGTGATTTTTTTTTTAATTTTTTTGCTTTTTGTCTGTGCCGTGGGGCATGTGGGAACCTTAGTTCCCCAACCAGGGATCAAAACCCTTACCCCCTGCATTGGCAGTGCAGAGTCTCAATCACTGGATGGCCAGGGAAGTCTCACTTTTGTGGTTTTTAAAACAAAGGAAATAAATGAGCAAATGCACTCCATCTAGTCAGGGGCAGGAGGTGGGTGGGTTTGGGGGAGTGGAACCCAGCACAAGGGAATGAACTATTTCAAAGTCTCCTCTGGAGCTTTTTCACACACCCGGGAACCCAGCTCCAGGAAGCAATCAGACATGCAGACAAAGATTCCTTTATGTACAGCCTGTACAAACCATGCTTTCAAAAAATATTGAATGTCACGAGAAAATGCTCATGATGCTCAAAAGGAAAAGGACACCAAACTGGGTGTGTGTTACTGTTACTGTTCCAGAAAGGAATGTAAAGGAATGTATGTATAATGCTAAAGATTAGACTTGTGCAGAAATGTTCCGTGTGATTTGGGGAGGGAGACCATTACGGTTGATACTTTCTTAATTCTCTAAATGTTCCCAATGAACACGCAGCCTTCAAGATTTTCTGAAATAAAAATAAATATGCTTGTTGGGACTTCCCTAGCAGTCCAGAGGTTAAGACTCACAGCTTCCAATGCAGGGGCATAGGTTCAAGCCCTGGTCAGGGAACGAAGATCCCATATGCCTCGTGGCGAAGCCAAGAAGAAAAAAAGATACTTGAATCCCACCTCAGACTGAACAAGAATCTCTGAAGGCTGTGAATCCCAGAAATCTAGACTTCTAAAGCATTTGGGTGTGCTCCGTGCCTATACCGCACCAGTGCTTTAAATCTTCACTAATGGACAGTAAGGAGATCCAACCAGTCCATCCTAAAGGAAATCAGTCCTGAATATTCATTGGAAGGACTAATGCTGAAGCTGAAGCTTCAGTACGTTGTCCACCTAATGCAAAGAACTGACTCATGGGAAAAGACCCTGATTCTGGGAAAGATTGAAGGCAGGAGGAGAAGGGAATAACAGAGGATGAGATGGTTGGATGGCATTATCTACTCAATGGACATGAGTTTGAGCAAGCTGCAGGAGTTGGTGATGGACAGGAAAGCCTGGCAAGCTGTAGTCCATGGGGTCGCAAAGAGTTGGACACGACTGAGCAATGAACTGAACTGAGCAATGAACTGAACTGAACAACCCAGGCCAGAAGAGGTCCCACTCCTACCTGTGCAAGACTCCAGCCACCTGACTCCAACTACCTCCAGGTGGTTCTGAGGAAGGAATGGCTGGGTAGAGAGGGGAGCCCGAGGGTGAGGAAGTGCACCTCAGGCAAATGCTCACCAGCATGTGACTTCCTCTGACTTGAAAGAAAACAGAGCTCTGTGGCTCTATGGAAATCACTTTGCAAATGAAATGAAAAACAAGGCCTTGGAGGCAGCTAGCCTCACAGCACATCCCTGGAGCCCCTCATTTGGAAACACAATTATAGCCAAACAGGTGGCACCTCCCCTCTTGTGACTCAATCAGAATCTTCTCTACAATTCACATGACGCTCGGTCATAGGGCCGCCATTTTGGATTTTGGACGTCATTTTGGACATCAATCCAGGACGTCCTTGTGCTTTAAAAGAGGAAAGCCGCTTGGACACCATGATACCAAGTCGATGATTAGGTCAGGAATCATGTTAGCCAGGGGTCTAGTGGCACGCAGACTGAACGGGAGGCGGAAGAGACCAGCTTGGACGGCTGAGAGCAGGTTTGACCCGGCAGGTCTCCTCCCACCTTGGTGTCTCTCCCCTGCCTCTCTCTCTCTCCCCCGCTCCCCCTTCCCCAAAGTGCCCAGAACCTCCTCCTGAAGGTTCCACCATATCTGGGCCCCATCGAAGATCTGTTTTAGTCAAATGCTCTTTCTTTTTTTTTTTTTAATTTTATTTATGTACTTGTTTTTGGCTGTGCTGGGTCTTCGTTGCTACACGCGGGCCTTCTCTAGTTTCAGTGCTCAGACTTCTCATTGCATTGGCTTCTCTTGTTGTGGACCATGGACTCTAGAGCACAGGCTCAGTAGTTGCAGCACCAGGGTTTAGTTGCTCCTCAACATGTGGGATCTTTCTGGACCAGGGATCCAACAAACATCCCCTGCATTGGCAGGCAGATTCTTAACCACTGGACCACCAGGGAAGTCCAAAATTCCCTCTTTCTAAATCAATCTTGTCACCCAAACTTCTAGCACCTCAATGGGAAGGACTCAACTACCTACTAAACAGACAGAAAGTGGTTCGATGGATTCACCTGAAGGTGAAGAACCAGTGGCCTGACCCCAGTGAGCCACAGGAAATGCACGAGCCGTGGAGAACGTCTTGGCTCCCCATCCTCGCTGGGAGTTGAGACACCTGTGTCCCCCCAAGAGGTTGAGAAGACAGTGAAGTCCTTCAGGATGACTTCCGCCATTAAGAAAGGACGCTGCTTCGGGAGCCCGCCTCTGTGAACACCAGCAGACCCGGAGCCCTGAGGAGCGACTCAGGGGGCAATTACATCAGCACAGGACGCCTTTGTTTTGAGCTGAGGCTGGTTTTCCCACAAGCGACTGAAATAAATTAGAGCGTTTTCAACGAGGGCGGTTGAAAGCGGCACTCTTGGAAAAATCTCAGCAGCTGGCCTTTATTGGATTATAACTAGGAGCAAAACACCCCAAACCACACAATTGCCTGCAAAGGGGGGAAAGAAATCAAATCAAATGCAACATTGTTGTAGGCCCTGGAAAATGTTTCCCCAGGAGAACCAGCTTGGGAACCTGGTCAATGTTCTCTAGCTGGGCTGCTCAGGGAGACAGACACTGCTCCGCGGGGGTCAGACGCAGTTTGTCTACACGTAGGCGGTCAGAGACACCAACAGACAGCCACACACAAGGCGGGCCGGAGACAGAGGACAGGCGCCCTGGTGCAGGCTGCCACCATGGGGTGCACAGAGGCCCCAAGAGAGGGTCCCCCCTTGCAGGGGCCTGGGACCCAGACACACCCTCTTTGCCAAGTCTTTAAACATAGGTGCAACCACCGTGCTTGTGGGGTGAGCAAATCCCACTGGGCCCTGGAAGCCATAGGTGGGTACATTCCCTAAGGAAGCCTATAGAGGCGTTAAATCTACTGTTGAGCACCTGGCTGGGAGACAAGAAAGCTGGGTTGTTCTAACCCGGTGACTGCCTGGCTCTATGAGTTCAAGGAAGTATGTGCATTTCTCTGATCCTCAGTTCTCTCATCCACAAAATGGGTATTATCGTATTTGTCCTCCTTCTTTCCAGAGCAGGGGAAGAGGGTTGTTTAGAAACCTCAAGCAAGAAGCAAAGGGGAACAGATATGAGAACAGTGGTTGTGCGGGAGGAGAACGGGGATGGGCCGGGAAGGGACAGAGGGAAGTCTGTGGGACAAATGCCCTGTATTTTGATGGATCAGGGGAGCTCCCTGAGTACATGCATTTGTCAAAATTGATCAAAATGTACATTGAAGATCTGTGCGTCCCACTACACGTAAATTATACCCCAATTTTTCAAGATGAGAAGCAAAACTGGACAAATGAAAGCTACCATCAAGGAAGCACTACTAGCCTTCTGTGAACAGGACAATCTCAAGCAAATAGAGTCTCACTTTGCCCTCGGATAGCTTATTTTGAAGTTCAGGTTCAATAGTTTCAGAAAACACATATGTTTGTGTCTAGTTCCAACTGGCTTGGTCGGTATTTAAGAAAAAAAAAAAACATTAGTTCAATTCAGAGTTCAGTCAAAAAATAATAATATTTGGATTCGGATTTGGGTTCGGTGAATCAAGGCAGTGTTTTTCCAATTCGGGGTCATGGTTCGGTTCAGTTGAAGTTCTTGTTGGAACAGCCCAGTGTGGGGCTCAGCCCCTGGGACATGGCCAGCCTGGCCCACTAGCCATTGTCCACACAACTTCAGCCTTTCCAGATCAGCATTGGTCAAAGAAGTCCTTTCCAGCCTCCTTGCTGAGCCTTCCAAAAAAGCGAAACTAGAACTGAAGAGAAAAAGAAAATAGCAAAATTTGTTGGCTCTGTAAAATCAACTTGGTCCACACTCTGGCACACATGCAAACGTGGGCAAGAGGTGGGAGCTGGCCCCTGAAACGCTGCCACCCAGCCAGAGGAAGAAAAAAATAATCATGACATCCGAGCAGTTTATGTCCCCTGGCTGGGTGGGAGGTGCTGTGCCTTCTTGCAGGTGGCAGAACCCAGGGCAGGGTGTGTGGCTCCCCCAGGTCCACACACACAGTGGGCAGGTAGGAGAAGTCTGCCAGATCACCCCAACCACGGGGACTGGCTCCTTCCAAAACCCCCACCACACCCTCTGAACTCTGTAAGTCCCAACAGACACACACACGGGGTCAGGGCTTTCTTCTTCAGACTTAGCATTTTTTGCTTGAGAGGAAGGCTCCCAACTTCTATTTCCAAGGTGCTCAGCAGGAACAAACACAACAAGCAGAAGACAGAGCTCACAACACTGGTGGAGGCCTCCAGGGATGCTTGTCAGTGCTACAGGAATAAATATCAGGGGAGCCTACAAAGATAAGGCCATCTCTCCACCTGCCCTCTTTCTCCAACCTGGCTCATCCCATCCAGGCTCGAACCACAGAACAAAGCCCAGAAGCCCAGGCCCCTACCTTCTACCTTCAAGCTCCCGCTCACCTCGTCCCCCACTGTCTCCACCTTGCTCACTACTCCCCAGGCAGCCTGGAGCTTTCGTGCCTCTGTGCATTTGCTATTCCTCTGTTCAGGAGGCCCTTCCTCCTCTTTATCTTCTTGAGTAACTTCTCCTGGGTGCTTCCCAGGCAAAGCTGATCCACTCTGTACACAGAGGGGAGCCAGATGCAGAGAGCATCACCAGGGCTCAGATACTCCCAGCTTCACTCCTAGGCCCACTCATGCCCAGCACTCTCCTCCTTTCTGATGAATTCTCTCCCAAAGAGCTTCTCCATTCCTGACACAAACAGGCTTCTGTTGGCAAGACCGCCATGTACAGTTGCACAGTTTGTGCACTGCACAAAGGGATTCAGCAGCAGGAGCTAGTGGAGACTTAACTCCACTTGCAAACTGTGCTGCTGAGAGCTGTGCCCACCCAGAGGGGACTCTTTTCTCTAACTTTTGCTTGAAAAGGCAGCAGCAGCTCTGTTCAGCAGACACGTGCTGCCCCAATGTGCCCAGAAAGGGAGACCACAATGAGCTTCCATCAGGGTCTACTCCTTCCTGCCCACTCTGCCCTTGCCCAGCACAGCCGGACAGTGGGAGCCAGAGTCCCTGGGTTCCCCTACCTGGGGCCTGAGCTCACCAGGCTTTGGGCTTTTATTCTTGTAATAGAAGGTATTCTAGATAAATGTCTGGGCCCCAGGGAGGGTAGAGGAAGTTGCCAGGACCTTCTTGGCGGGGTGGACTGGCCTCTCTCCATCTGGAGGTATCAAGTCTTGTCAGCCCAAACATGCTTCCTCAACCTGGCTCCACGTGCACTTTTCTGCTGCCTGTGCCCTGCCCTCCGGAGCCACCCAAGTCCCATCTCCAGCCAGGTTCCAAACAGGCTGCCCCTCCAGAACTACAGGCCCTTGAGGAGCTCCTGGGCTGCCGCCCCAGCTCAGGCAACCACCGTAGCACACAGTGTAATTATCTGTGCCCACGACACACAGCTGCCTACCGTCTGGGCCTCACAGACTGGCCAGTGAAAGCCGCTGCTTGGCTCCCCACCTCAGAGGCATCAGGAAGCAGGGCGTGCAGAGAAACACGCCTGTCAAGTGGACCTGCCTTCAAACACCAGCTGCTCCCTTACCATCTGAGGCTTGGAGCAGCTTGTTTGGCCTCTCTGACCCTCCGTATCTTCTTCTGTACAGTGGAGATGATAATATGACCACTGATGTAGAGTAAAAGAGATAACGCCTGAAAAGTAGCTGGTACCCAGTTAGGATGATGGAGTTGTTCCCACTTCCATGGGGTTTCCAGGTCTTAGAGCCAAAGTCTTGCATCCTAGGAACCCCTCCCGTACTGAGCAAATGGGACAGGTGGTCACCCTATAACCCCATTCAGGTGAGCCGCTTCCTTTTCTCCTAATATTCAGAGGAATGACTGAAAACCTGAGCAAGACCCTGGGAACCACCTCTGGAGACTGTGAAGGAGATGGACTCTGCCCACCAGACCTTGGCTGGGCCTTTTCTTTGTTACATTTGCTAACTCCCCTTCCTTATCCATCTGCCTGCTGGATTATCAAGTCCAGAAGAGTGGTGCTCCATGCCCCTTCTTCTGGGCACCACCCCTCAGCGGCTCCCAGGGCAGAGCAGGCAGAGGCGCCCTGGAGACCGGCCCTGGAGTGATGCTGCACGCGCTGACCTGTCTGCATGAAACCCTCCTCTACCTGCACCTTCCCAACCTTTCAAGGGAAAGAGGAGAGGGCGTTTCCCTCCTTTGCTTAGGCAGAAATTGCGGGGGTGGGACTGGGAATGCGAGCAGTGGGACACAGGTTTCTAACCCAGTCCTTTTAGAAGCAAACCCTGTGAGGTGGGCACAGAACGGCTTGAGCCTGCGTGCCCAGCCCTCCGCTGGGGCAGCAGTGACACCTACTGGCCGGGGCCGCAGTGGCTGCCAGCTGGGCCCACCTGATGCAGCCCTCTGGGAATTTTCTGAGGTCCACTGTTTATTGCCCCAGTGAACCTCCCTTGGACCCTCGCTGGCTGCAGAGGGGAGGCCGAGCCCACCTGAGTCCCAGCCCTGGGACAGCACAGCCCCTGGGGTGAGGGCGCTCTGGCCAGGCAACTGGGCTGCAGATGCCCACAGAGCCCCGGCCTTGCAGCCTTGGGGAGGGAAGGACCAGCGGTCTGGGGAGTCAGGGTCTGGGGAGTCCAGCTCTAGGGGGCTGGGTCTCCCATAGCCTTGCAGCCACAAACACCCTCCCCCCTATTCACCCATTTCCTCTTCAAAGCTCTCCCAGTGACCCTAGACCCTATCATTTCTCCCAGGACACTTCCTATGACAAAGAACCTGCCCTGTCCCTGAATTTTCTTTTTCTCTGTGTCTCAGTTCCAGCCCTCATAGCCGGTTTTCTTCTCAGGGCTTCCTCCGGAAATTACCATTTTGGCTGTTCATGAGCATGCCGGGAGGATGCCTCTCAGTGTGCAACCACAAGGCCATGTTGAGGTAGGGACACTGACCATCCGCTGCCTCCCCAGGTGGCTAGCTGGCCACTGCCCGCACTCCAGCCTCCCAACAGCAGCTGTTCAAAGATGAGGCCTCAGACTTTGCTGGTGGTACAGTGGATAGGAATCTGCCTGCCAGTGCAGGAGACACGGGCTCAGCCCCTGGTCTGGGAAGACTCCACATGCTGTGGGGCAGCTAAGCCTGTGTATCACAACTACTGAGCCAGCGCTCTAGAGCCTGCGAGCTACAGCTACTGAAGCCCGCTGTGCTCCGCAACGGGAAGCCACCGCAATGAGAAGCCCACACACCATGATGAAGAGTAGCCCCCGCTCCCTGCAACTAGAGAAAGCCCACAGGCAGCAACAAAGACCCAGCACAGCCAAAAATAAAAATAAATAAACGTGCTTTAAAAGGTGAGGCCTCAGCAATATCGCAGGCCATCCTGTGCCTCTGAGGTGAATGATCGATAGAGGTCGCTATTCCCATTGGACAGATGGGGAAACTGAGGCTTAGGACAGTGAAGCACCCAGCCCAGGACCTCACAGCTCATTTCCACTGTTCAGTGCTATGCTTTAGGCTCCTGGAAGAAGTCATAGATATGACCTGGAATGCCAAGACATCAAAAAGAAAAACTGAGCACAACTTTAAATATTCATCAGTAGAGGGGCTAGCTACATAAATAATGCATATCCACTCAATGGGATACTGTAGAATACTATGCTCATCTTAAAAAGCAGATTTAGAGAATTTCCTGGTGGTCCAGTAGTTAGGACTCAACACTTCACTGCCATGGCCTGGCAAGGAACTGAGATTCCACAAGTAGATTTACATAAATTTACACTACTACTTTTTACACACACACACACATACACTTATATATGCAGATTCAGTTCAGTTCAATTGCTCAGTCATGTCCGACTCTTTGTAACCCCATGAATCGCAGCATGCCAGGCCTCCCTGTCCATCACCAACTCCCAGAGTTCACTCAGACTCACGTCCATCGAGTCAGTGATGCCATCCAGCCATCTCATCCTCTGTCGTTCCCTTCTCCTCCTGCCCCCAATCCCTCCCAGCATCAGGGTCTTTTCCAATGAGCCAACTCTTCGCATGAGGTGGCCAAAGTACTGGAGTTTCAGCTTCAGCATCAGACCTTCCAATGAATACCCAGGACTGATCTCCTTTAGGATGCACTGGTTGGATCTCCTTGTAGTCCAAGGGACTCTCAAGAGTCTTCTCCAACACAACAGTTCAAAAGCATCAATTCTTCGATGCTCAGCTTTCCTCACAATCCAACTCTCACATCCGTACGTGACTACTGGAAAAACCATAGTCTTGACTAGACAGACCTTTGTTGGCAAAGTAATATCTCTGCTTTTCAATATACTATCTAGGTTGGTCATAACTTTCCTTCCAAGGAGTAAGCATCTTTTAATTTCATGGCTGCAATCACTATCTGCAGTGATTTACAAAACAATATATTATTATCAGTCAAGGTCCTGCAAAACAAGACGGGGGTGATTTGAGGAGTGTTTAATAAGAGAGTTTCTTTATGGGGCATGGTCGATGGGATATTTATTCCCAGCTTCCCTGGTGGTTCAGACAGTAAAGAGTCGGCCTACAATGTTCGAGACCCAGGAGACCCAGGTTGGATCTCTGGGTTGGGAAGATCCTGTGGAGAAGGAAATGGCAACGCACTCCGGTATTCTTACCTAGAGGATTTCATGGACAGAGGAGCCTGGGGGGCTACAGTCCATGGGGTCACAAAGAGTTGAAAAAATAATAATAAAAGAGCTTCTTTATGGGGTGTAACATGAGTTTGGGTAAACTCCGGGAGTTGGTGATAGACAGGAAGGCCTGGCGTACTGCAGTCCATGGGTTTGCAAAGAGTCCTACATGACTGAGCAACTGAACTGAACTGAACTGAACTGATGGGGTGCAAAGGATGATGAAGCATACGAGAGCCAGTAGCCATTTCCAAGGATGAAGGGTGAGGGAGGAGGCAGTTATGGGAATCCTAGAGGAGAAGCTCCTGATGGGAGTTCTGCCCCACAGTGCAGCCAGCCGAGGGCTGCAGCCAGTGTTTGACCTGCCAGAGAGAGAGACTTAGCCAGGGGATAAACATCCCAGTGGCCATACCCATCCCCTGCAGAGGCAGAGCATCCATTAGGGCAGAGGGGAGTGGGTCTGGGGGAGCATCCAGGAAGAGACCCACACAGGTTGAACACATGTGAAAATGTCCAAAAGGATACCCAGCAACATGATAAAGTGTTAAGAGTGTTTATTACTGGGGGAGGGAGCTGGAATTACAGGAAGTAGGGGAAATGACATTTTGACCTTTTACTTCCTATGTTGCTGTATCTGAATTTATAACAACTGCCGTATATAAAGGGCTTCCCAGGTGGCTCAGTGGTAAAGAATCTGCCTGCCAAGCAGGAGACGCAAGCTCAATCCCTGGGTTGGGAAGATCCTCTGGAAAGGAAATGGCAACCTGCTCCAGTATTCTTGCTTGGGAAATCCCATAGCCAGAAGAGCCTAGAGGGGCTACAGTCCATGGAGTTTCAAAAGAGTCAGACACAACTTAGCTACTAAACAGCAACAGCAGCACCCAAAGATAAAACGGATAATGGCCAACAATAAGTAAAGTGTTGCATTTGGGGAACTGCTTATAGAATTCAGTGAGCTTGAGCCTTCCCTGGTGGTCCAGGAGTTAAGACTTCGTGCTTCCACTGCAGGGGGCACAGAGTCTATCCCTGGTTGGGAAATGGTTGTTTTATAGTCACTTTGGTTTATAGCCAAAACATACCAAAAAAAAAAAATTCAGTGAGCTTGATGAAAGAGACATAGGAGAAAGAGGGTCACCTCCCTCAAGAGGTCTGCCTGTATTTCCACCTCCCTCATCCCTCCCTGCTCAGAGCTCCAGGGGTGAGGAACGGAGCTCAGGTTGGACTGTTCTGGATGGTTCCACTTCAACCAGGCGTGTGTTTATCCTTGGCCAGACACTGGCCACCTCAAAGTCCTTGCCAATAGCCCAGCGCTGGGCATAAGAGTGTTGGCTGGCAAATACGCAATCGTGACAGATGGAACATGCCAGCTCTCTGTCACCAGCGGGGTGACCTGGGCTGTGTGTCATTAACTGCAGAGCCCTCTTCTCTCAGGGGCAAGGATTGATGGAGGCCTTGTTCACCTCCTGGGGCTGCGGTGAATTGGAAACATTCTGAAACAGCAAAAGCACATGTAAACCCAACGTGTCAGGAGTAACACGCTTGGCTTCATGCACCTTTGCAAATGCTTTTCTTTTCATTATTTTTTTTTTAAAGTGTGTTTAAGAAGAGTGATCACCTCTCCTCATTTCCTGCCCTCTCCCCTTCGAAGGGGCAGAGACGTTTCATTCAGGGTTGCAGATTCTGTTTCCGTCTGGGGGAGGCAGGCCTCGGGGGAATGGCCCCCGTTAGGAATTTATACCGGCTGGGAAATAGAATCCAGTGTTTTCCAGCCATCATTTAGCAAAGAGTTGTCATCGGAATGGTTCCCTCCCGCCTCAGCCCCTCCCAGCCCCCGCCAAGGACCGACTTGGTGACTTCGTAGTTATGAACAAGCAAATCTGCGAAAACTTAGGAGGCCTCGGCTGAACCAAAACGTTTTTCAAAGAAACACTTTCCAGCCCAAGAAAGGTAATATCCTGGAGGGCTGCCCGCCTTCCTGCAATTAACTAGAATACCACCCAACGGCGCTTTTGTTGGCTACCATTTCCCATGGAAATACCTCAAATGCTTTTCCTCCTGGTGGTTGAGCAACTAGAGACATGGAAATAGACAGCGGCCCGAAAATGGGACCTTTGTCTCTTTCCTGTTCAAGCCACAGAAGGGCAGCCGGGACCAGCAAGCCCTTCCTCCGCCACCCACCGCAGCCCAGGCGCCTGGGCAAGGGGCGAGGGGCCTGGCTCCCGGGTGGGCTCTGGAGGCCAGGGACCCGAGGGAGGCGCAGGGCAGGGAGAGGAAGGGATGCCGTCTTGAGGAAAGGTGGGGTGCTGAGGCTCTACCCAAAGTGCTTTCAAGGGCAGCCCCACTGAGAGGCGCCAGTTCTGTGCCTTTGACCCAGTGACTGCACCTTCTAAGCCCCCAAACCTCCACTTCCCCATCTGTTAGTTTGGCGAGGGGCGGGGCGGGGGCGGGGGCGAGGCGGCGGGACCGGGCGGGGCGGGAACCTTCCAGGGTTGTTGCAGAGCTGAAATGAAGTGACGGTCTGCAAGTTCCTGACAGGCGGTGCCCCTTACAGCCTGGTTTTTATTGCATTCTCTGGGTTAAAGCACTGCCCTCTCCTGCTGCCCCACTGCCTCCTTTGGAAATAGAAATGCTCCAGGAAAGGATGACCTTGGAGGGTCTCCGGGAGACTGTCAGGAAAAGGAAAGGAGGTGGTGATGCCAGTCAGAGGGAGCCAAAGGCAACGTGTCAAAAAACCAAGCTGCAAAGCAGCGCATCTCCCTTATCAGAGCCAGTGGCAAAGAGGCTTCCCCAGGCAAGTTTTGGGGCACCTGAGCCCCCCAGACACCTAGAAAATGCCCCCTCTAGCGCAAGGACTGCAGGAGCCTCCTGTCCCCCGGCCTGGGTGTCTACAGGTCCCATCGGAGTTCCACCACTAACAAAGTCCAGAAGGGGAGCTGACGTGAAGGTCATGCCCCTCCAACT
Source organism: Tragelaphus eurycerus (assembly GCA_935064755.1). Lineage (NCBI taxonomy): Eukaryota > Metazoa > Chordata > Mammalia > Artiodactyla > Bovidae > Tragelaphus > Tragelaphus eurycerus. Next base: position 19,635,377 of record CAKXYN010000027.1, on the reverse strand, counting down.
TCACGCCTGCCCTGCGCTTCCCTCGAGGACCCCAGCACCTGCCCACTGCCCCCCTCCCAGACCGTCCCCCCTACTGGTCTCCTGCAGCCCTGATGCTGGGTTATGGGCTCTGGGCCCTTGTCCACCCAGTGCAGTCTGACCCATCCCGGGAGGAGCCCTGCCTAAGTGCTCTGTCCAACTGCGGTGTCTGCACCTGAAAGGATGGCACTAGCTGTTCATTTCCTCACGCAGGAAATACACAATTTCTTTGAAGGATAGTTGATCTACAACATTAGATTAGTTTCAAGTATACAGCAGTCATTCAATATGTTTACAGATTATTCTCTGTTCAAAGTTATAAGATAATGACTATAATTCTCTGTACTATATAATATGTCCTTGTTGCTTTTTTATTTTAAGCATAGCAGTTTGTAGCTCTTAATCCCCTACCCCAACTTTGCCCTTCTCCACTTTCCTTTCCCCACTGGAGACCACTAGTTTGTTTTCTGTATCTGAGTCTGTTTCTGTTCTGCTATATACATTTGTTTGTATGATTTTTTAGATTCCACGTATAAGTGATATCATACAGTATTTGTCTTTCTCTGACTTACTTCCCTAAGCATAATATTCTGAGGTCCATCAGTGTGACTAAATAATATTCCATTGTGTATATATACCACATCTTCTTTTCCCATGCATCTGTTTCAGGCACACATCATTGTGATTCAATACATGACAAAATGATCAACATGATAAGTCTAGTTACCATCTGTCACCATGTTATTATAATAGTATTGACTATATTCCCTGTGTTGTACATTACACGTCAGCATCATATTGTTTATTATTAAATTTTTAAATTTATTTGTGGCTGTGCTGGGTCTTTGCTGTGTGGGCTTTCTCTAGTTGCAGCAAGTAGAGGCTATTCTCTAGTTGTGGTGCTCAGGCGTTTCACTGCGGTGGCTTCTCTGGTTGGGGAGCACAGGCTCTCCGGCGAGCAGGCTTCTGTAGTTGTGGCTCCCAGGCTCTAAAACACAGGCTCAACAGTTGTGGCACCCAGGATTAATTGCTCCAAGGCCTGCGGGGTCCTCCCAGATCAGGGATGAAACCTGCATCTCCTGCATCGGCAGGCAGATTCTTTACAAATGAACCACCAGAGAAGCCCAATTTATTTATTCTATAATAGAAAATCTGTATCTCTGAATCCCCTTCATCTACTTCACCCTACTCCCTACCCCTCTCCCCTCTGCCAACCACTAGTTTGTTTTCTGTATCCATGAATCTGTTTTTTAAAGTATAATTTGGTCAGAAAATAACAAATTTGCTAACTGAATTGCATTTTTTTTTTTAACTGTGTGTCTGTGTGTGTCTGTGTGTATCAACTCCTAGTCCTACCCAATAAACAAGTGGGCTAGATTTTCACAAGTGCTGTCTTGCTAAATGTATGACTCTGCATCCCATTTTTCTCAGTAACTTCTTTCAGTTGTTGCACAGCAATTCCTCTTGAGACCTCCCCACATCCCATGCATTTTCCCTACTCACAGACGTTTAGGTTGCTCCCCTATACACAAGCTGAAGAGTTTCCCCTGGGTGTAAATGTAGACATAGAATTCTTGAGCAGCAAGATATTTGTATTTTACCAGGTTCTGTTGAGTCGCTCCCTCCATCAGTGTCTGAGATTATTTTTCTTTGTATCCTCAATACTTGATATGATTAGACTAATCTTTTCAGTCTAATGAGTGAAAGTGGTATCCCAGTGTTGTTTTAATTTCCCTAATTACTGGTGTGGTTAGGCATCTTTCCTGTGTATTAGCCAGTGAGAGGGCTTCTTCTGTAACCAGTTCATATCTTTTTTTCTATTAAGTCATTTGTCTTTTTCTTTAATTGGAGGTGTTCTTTATGAAGTCTGGTTACCCTCCTTTGCTTTACATGTAGCTTACAAATTTGTTCCTTGTCTTTTCAGCTTTATGTGTCATCTCTGGCCACCCTGAAAGTGACATCAAATTGTTCTTTTTCTTCCTGGTTTGACAGTGGGGCAGTAACTAAAAGCAGTTTCCATACCTAACTTCTTGAAGATAATTTTCTATTTTTTTCTAATAGTTTCAGGACTTATTTTTCAAGTTAACTTCTTATGGCATCTGGAATTTATTTTTGTGAATGGTGTTGGGGAGGGACACAAGGCAAGGAGAAGGGGCTTTAGGAGACAGGATTACAGCCATCAAAAATAACAGTACAGAGGTTTCCCTGGAGGTCCAGTAAGTAAGAATCCACCTTCCAAGGCAGGGGATGCAGGTTCGATCCCTGGTCAGGGAACTAAGATCCCACATGTCACAGAGCAACGAAGCCTATGAACCACAACTACTCAGCTTGCACCCTAAAACCGATGTGCCACAACTAGAGAGAAGCCTCATGCTGCTCCTAGAGAAGCCCAGGTGCCACAGCTAAGACCCTATGCAGCCAAATAAATAAATAAATATTAAAAATAATAACAGTAAAGGAAAAAGTAATGGCACGAAAAGATTCACCGTATTATACATTTTTAAAGCCAATGACAAATTGCACATACATTAGTATTGCACTTTTACTAAATGATATGCACATTTTTGAAGAATGTATCAGGTCATCCTTAGGTTCCTTCTGCCTCCAACGGTCCTTATCCCCCAACATTGTTTCCTTCCGCCTCCACCCTATCCCACAATTGGTCTTCTCTAGCCTCTGGGAAAAGAAGAGCTGCTCCCTAAGATTCATCCTTCGACCTTTGCTCATTAATGAGATGGCCAGTTGGCCTGCCACAGCCCAGTTTCCCCTAATTTCTCAACTATTTCGAGCACCTCTCCTCACTCAGCACATTTGATACCCATAGTGAATCACAGGCTTCCCAGGTGGCACTAAAGAGCCCCTCTGCCAATGCAGGAGACATAAGAGACATTGGTTTGATCCCTGGGTCAGGAAGATCCTCTGGAAGAGGAAATGACAACCCACTCCAGTATTCTTGCCTGGAGAATCCCTTGGACAGAGGAGCCTGGCAAGCTACATTCCACAGGGCCGCAAAGAGTCGGACACAACTGCAGTGACTTAACAACAAAAACTTTTTACATATTAAAACACTGATTGATCTAACATTTGCATATGTCAAAGATAAATATTACAACTCGCCATCTGCACTGTTACAGTGTTTAATTTTTTAGTATTTTCTTGCCCATTCTACACGACCTGTGGGGATCTTAGTTCCCCAACCAGGGATCGAACCCATGCCCCTCACACTGGGAGTGCAGAGTCTTAACCACTGGACCACCAGGGAAGTCCTTTCACTGTATAATTTTTGAATACAAATAAAAACTCCAAATGGTCACAGTGTCAGAACTGAGCTAAATTGTAGGACACCCAGTGGGTGTCTGAAGAATTAGAGAACTGGCTGGCTTGGCAGGGAGAAAACTACACATTTGGCGCCATAAATATAAGTATAAACAGTGCAGAAAGAGTGATGGACACCCCCTCTCATTTTAAGAACATGTCTCTGACATTTCTGCTTCTGTCCCTCTGGCCAAAACTGAGAGACATAGTTTTTTTTATAATGGCTTTGAAAACTGACTGTTAAAGAGTGCCGAGAGTGTTCACTGAGAGAGTGGTAGTTATTTTGGAAAAACGCAAACAGGCTTAGAGGCTAGGCCATGTGTAGGAAGTTAGGGGTTTGTAACTTTGGATTCCTTTTCTAAGCAATGTGGGGAATTTATTTGTAAGACAAGTGCATTAGCCGGGATTAAGTTCAGCTGTAACAGAAAACCCCAGAGTTAACAGTGATTTCGTTTTGTATCCCATTCCTGACTGTATGAAATGACAGTAAAACCTCCCACTGACTGGAGGCCCACTGTGTACTGGGTGAGGTCCCAGATACTTTGATTTAAACTTCACAAGACCCTGTAAAGGGGCTCCCCCACTTTACAGGTGAGAGACTGAAACTCAGAGAAGGTAAGTAACTTGCCCAAGGTCACGAAGTTCCTTTGAGGTCAAGCCTTCATGAATCCAAAGCTCTTTCCACCCCACTGCCTGCCCCCCAGGGGACAACAGATGCCACCCTCCTGTCTCCCGCATCAGCACTAAGGAGGAGGGACGACACCCAGCTTCCATGCCATCGACAGAAGCACATTTTCCCAGACTGGCTTTCAGAGCTATGTGTTAATGGTTGAAAACTAAAACTGAAACGTGTTTCCACACTCATCACCACAGTGCTCTGTTAATTTGTTTAAATCCCACAGTGCAACATATTTTGGTTGCGCCTCTGGCTCACCAAGTACAACTAATCAGCACATCCACTGACTCAGATAGAAGCCGATGCCAAGGACATGTGGGTCAAGTCACCGGGGATGGTGGGTCCGCAGGCGCTCTGGGCCTTCCCAGCCAGCGCCTCCCCCTCCACAGACCTCACTGCAGCTCCGAATCTGATGTGAGGCTCTCTCTAGGTTCCTTCTCCATAAGCTCCAGTCAAGAGGTCGTGAAGAGCTCAGGAAGCAGGAAAGCTTTGCAGGTGTGGGCGCTGGGCAGTTCACCAACCACACCAACCTGACTCTCGCTGTGGTCCTTCAGGAGAGCAGGCACAGCTGCCTTTCAACAACAGAAGTTCAGAGACATCAAGTAACTTGCCCTAAGTCACACAGCCTAAATACAACAGAGGCAAGACTTAAACCCAGAACTTTGGATTCTGAGAACAGAGTGTGATCCTGTTCCCTGGAAGGGCCTCCCCAATGCCTCCCCTTTCCCATACCCGGCTATCAGGTGGTCATTTCCAGAGTGAAGGCTCATCCTGCCGATGTGGGTGCCAGGCGTGGGGAGCTGGGGTTTGTGGTCCACAGGCGCCTAGAGACGAGAGGGGAAGAGAGAAACACAGAGAGAGAGACAGAGACAGATTGAGGAAGCAGTCTTCATTCTGGGCGGAAGACATGGTTCAAGAAGTCTAGATTCTGGCTAAGGGGCAAAAACAAGACACAGGAAGAAACCAGGAAGGAGGTGGAAAATACATGAGACCGAGCAAGCACACATCGGCACCGCGGGTGACAGAGGAGGGCCGAGTGGGGAGGGTAGGCTGGAGCCGGCCTGGCTGGCTTTGGACGGAGCCTGGTAGGAGGAAGATGGAGGAACGACCAGCCTGCAACAGGGTGAGCGGGGGAGGGCCCTGCACGCTGGGTGCGGGGCAGCACCATACCCCAAGGCGTAGGTGTTGCCAGGATGGATCGAATCCATGGATGGACGTCTAGGTTCTTCCCGGTCTTTCACTTAAGCAATATGTAGTGGATTTCCGTTGCATTGTCATATAAACCTCCTAGGAAGACAGGAGCTTCCCAGAAGGAAGACAGCTTCAGAGCTGCTCTTCTGCTTCTCCCCAGCTCAGGGACAAGGTCCTTTGTACCCTGATCATGTATTTGAGGAAATGTAGGGAAATGAACGGGGAAGGCAATGGCACCCCACCCCAGTACTTTTGCCTGGAAAATCCCATGGACGGAGGAGCCTGGTGGGCTCCAGTCCACGGGGTCGCTAAGAGTCGGACACGACTGAGCGACTTCACTTTGACTTTTCACTTTCATGCATTGGAGAAGGAAATGGCAACCCACTCCAGTGTTCTTGCCTGGAGAATCCCAGGGACAGGGGAGCCTGGTGAGCTTCCGTCTATGGGGTCGCACAGAGTCAGACACGACTGAAGCGACTTAGCAGCAGCAGCAGCAGCAGGGAAATGAAAGTTTATAAGCATATTCTAACCTTTCAAAGTGAACCAGAGCTGTAAATTCCAGGCTGACTCAACTATAGTGAACAACCACTCTCTCCTGTATGTGCTTTGGGAAAACATCCAGGTTTTTAGATGGATCTGTATTTGCAGGGCTTATTTAGAAAGGTATGGGAAGACACTGTCCTCTGGAAGTGACCTCCACCTCCCCAGGCCTAAGGGGGTTAAGCAGGTGTCACACTGGGAACTGAGCAGTCACAGATGGGGGCTGGATCATGACTGCCTCTTAAACGTGTTGCAGTCCTACCCTTTCACTGTTGAGCCTGACTTGCGCATCCCTTTTCTCATCTACTTCAGTGTCACTCAGAAGTGTGTACCTGTGTTCACAGCATCTACAAAATGTGAGCTCAGCTGAGTTTGAAGTACATTGAGATATGCTATTAAAAGCCAATGCACATTAATTTTTTAAATGACCAGATGTAAGGCCACAAAAACAAACAAAACTCAATACATTTCAAAAAGCAGAATGCGTACAGATAACTCTCTAATCACAATGCATTAAAACTAGAAAGTAACAGCAGAAACAGAAACTGAAAAGCAATACAAAGTTCAAAATTAGACAAAAACTACTCCTGGTGGAATATTATTCAGCCTTGAAAAGGGAAGAAAATTCTGACACGTGCTACATGTATGAACCTTGAAGACATTTTGTAAAGTGAAATATGCTAGTCACCAAAAGGCAAATACCATATGATTGAACTTACCCCAGGCATCAAAGTGGCCAGATTAATCGAGGAATCATTGTTTCCAGGGGCTGGGAGGAGTGGGGATTGGGGAGTTGTTGTTTATTGGGTTTAGAGCTACAGTTGTGCAAAATGAAGAAGTTCATCGAACTGCCCTGATGGTACAGTGGGTAAGAATCTGCCTGCCAATGCAGGGGACACAGGTGTGCTCCCTGGTCCAGAAAGATTCCACATGCAGAGCAACTAAACCCGAGCACTACAACTGCTGAAGCCGGGCACCCTAAAGCCTGTGCTCCCCAGCAAGAGAAGCCAGCACAATGGGAAGCCTGCAGGCTGCAACTAGAGAACGGCCCTGCTCGCCACAACTAGGGACAGCCCACGTGCAGCAACGAAGACGAGAACAGCCAAAAACACATATTAAAAAAAAAAAAATGTAAAGTGAGGATTTTTTTAAAGTTCATCTTGCGTATTGCACAACATGAATACACACCAGACACTCTAGAGCTGCACACTTGAAAATGGTTGAAATGAAAAAAAAAAAGAAAATGGTTGAAATGATAAATTTTGTGTTATGTATATTAAAAAGACCAGCCCACAGACACAGGATTATTTCTTAGACACTGTTTTACTTATACACAAGGAGAACCAATCAACAGTGCCGACTAACAAGTAACAAGAAAAAATCTTCCCCTTAGTGACAGAGAAAAACCGCAGGACAAGGTGCTTTGAATTTTAGGCAGGAAATCAGACACATTTTATATGTGCAAATCCTTACATTAAATGTTGAGCTATACAAGAATGCAAATACCATTGTGTCTTAAAATATCATTTTGCTGAATTGCCAAACTAAGGTTTTGTTATGCAAAACAGCCGGCATCAGGGTTTATTTCAGACCTGTTAAAAAGCAATCGGGGAAGGCAATGGCACCCCACCCCAGTACTTTTGCCTGGAAAATCCCACGGATGGAGGAGCCTGGTAGGCTCCAGTCCATGGGGTCGCTAAGAGTCGGACACGACTGAGCGACTTCACTTTCGCTTTTCACTTTCATACGTTGGAGAAGGAAATGGCAACCCACTCCAGTATTCTTGCCTGGAGAATCCCAGGGACAGGGGAGCCTGGTGGGCTTCTGTCTGTGGGGTCGCACAGAGTCGGACATGACTGAAGCAACTTAGCAGCAGCAAAAAGCAATACTTTTAAGTTTAGCAATACTAAACTTTATGGCATCATATTTTGATACCATTAAAAAAGCTCTCTGATGCCATGTTCACCCCTGAGTCCTCTTTTAAAGGGAATAATACACAGATTATGGGAAGTGCAGGGACATGAGTGTATTTTTTGCTATTGATACTGTTGTTTAATTTTTTTGCTGCTTTAACTAAATGAGTAGTCGTGAAGTGTTCCGTCTTCCAATTCCCATATGCAATTCGGAATTGCACTGTCGCCTTTTCCAACACACGAGCACACTGCCAGTCAGAGACAGACACCATCCTTGCATAAAGAGACCACTGGTGTTAGCACCTGTCCAGCGTGACGCAGGGCAGACAGTGATACTGGGTCTTCTGGCTCCAGACTCAGTACATGGCCCACAGCTTCTTGTCACTTCAAGAAGAAATGGACACAGATATCTTTGTTCACTTTTTTGCCTTTTTTTTTTTTTTTTTTGGCTGCACCGCACAGCATGTGGAATTTTAGTTCCCTGATCAGGGATCGAACCCACGCTCCCTGCACTAGTCCAGAGTCTTAACCACTGGACCACTAGGGAAGTCCAACCCTCATTTTACTTTCTATCTTTTAAAGCATCACAGAGTCAAAAGGTACAACCACCTAGGCTTAGGGAAAACCATGCATCCCTCAGGCCCCTTCCTGTGCAGTTCAGTTGTGAATTAAAAATAAATTACTGCCATCTTAGCAGCTGACATGCCTTTCAACTCCACATGACTTTCAAGTATAGCATGGCACAACAGAACTCTCCTGATGGTAGAAATGTAGCTATTGAACACCTGAAATGTAGCTAGGGTAAGTGAATGTAAAGTCACATAATTTTGCTTAGATTTATGTAAATATGATTAAAATGTTCGTTTTAACTGCTGTATGTAGCAAGTGTCCATGTCAGACAGCACAGTTCTAGGAGAACCAGCACAGTTCTGAACCTTCATTCTTCCTTGGATTTGTCTACCTCTTTCTCAAAGTACCAACTTGGGAACTAAGGATACAGCAAGAGCCCTTGTTCTCCCCACCCTCACCCCTAACTCCCTCTGCCCTTGCCACCATTCCCCCTTCCACCCAAGTCCTCTAGGGGCTTCCAGGACCAAATATTATTTCTAATAACAGAGTTTTCTCACTCCAGTTATAATCACAGATCTCTCTGGGGAGAAAGTCTTAGAGCAAAACAAATGGCCTATCCAAAGGTTTCAGAAATTACTTTTTAAAAAACTCTTTGGAGTGGATGATGCAGGGAAATGAAATAAGTATCAGGTTGGTTTAAGTAAGTTATCACATATGCCCCATGAGCTTCAGGGCATGTTTTGAGAAGGTTTTTTTCCCCCAGCTCCCAAATAACGGACAAATTGTTGATATAATGAGTGATCGAAGGAAGGGCTGGTTGGCAGCCTTTAGAGCAGGAAGGCCTCTGCAGGGAGGAGAATATTAATCAACGTTTCCCGAGACCAGGGGGCAACCAGGAGAAAAACAAGCTTCTCCTTCATGTATAAGGCAGCCCCTGGGTACGGTTCCAGCAGCGCTTCCCAAACTTTAATGTGTATGCAGGCCACCACGGGGGGAGCCCTGTTAAAATGCAGGTTCACACTTAGCAGCAGGGGGAGGGGGTGCTGGTGGTACTGAAGATGCGGGTGCAGAGACCACACTTTGCACAGGGAGCCTCTAGGCCTCGAAGCTCCTGAGGTCCGCTCCAAACATCTGGCAGTTGGCCGCCAGAACCCTGACTCCCAGCCCACTCCTGCCTGCCAAGGGCTTGTTTCTCTTGAAATGATCTGCTTGGAGCCTGTCTCCAAGGAATTCAATTCTGCTTTGTAAACCTCACCTTCGGCAACCAGAGATCAAAAGACCTTTTCAAAGTTGTCAGAAGCCATCATACAGGACCAAATGTATTAGGACCAGAGCCCCGAGAGACCAGTGGGAGGCAGCAGTCTGGGTGAATGTGACTGCTCCACAAATTCAGACCAGCCCACGAGAGACGCTGCTCTGAGGCTTGAGGGTCAGGGGAGCACCTGTGAGCCCAAATCTGACCTCTATATTGCATTCTGGTTTCATGGATAATAACAGTGATGTTTTCATTTATTTCTTCTTGCTCCCTACTATCATTCACTTAATTCAGCCTTAACTGGGGATGAAGATTGGTACAATCTGCCCTTTCAAACCATTTATCTCCATCTACAACGTGCAGGTGATGAGAGCACGCACACTTGCCAGTTTTGTGAGGATAAGTTAGCGAACAGAGGGGTTCAGCACTGTCCATAGCACGACAGGTGCTTACTAACCACCAGCTGTTACTATAGGTATTTTATGATGTTTGTTCCATGAATAAGTAACAATCGGTCTCCAATAATGATCTTCTTAACCTCCAGACCCAATGCCCGCTTGACATCTCCACCAGAAGCAATCTTTTCTTCAAAAATTGGAGAAAATTCATTTGCCATGTCATCAGAGACAACTTGTCCCTCTCAGAGACAACTGACGCACCACCATTTTTGCCTCCATATCCAAGCATTACACTCTTCAGTTCTGACTTCTCAAAGCCTCTGAATCCACCCTCTTCTGTCTCCACTGCTCATACCTTGTCACCTGTTCTTGGACTCCTGCAATCAACATCTTCTCATCAATCTTTCTGCCTTTGCCTCTGTCCTTTCCAGCCCCATTACATGAACTGTCTCCAAGTCAGTCTTTCCAAAGCACCAACGGAGGTTTCAAAACAATCCCAATAAGCAGTTCCAAAGAACTTTTTTAAGCAGTGGCAGCACTGTTGGAAAAGGGGCATGACTTCTTAGGCAAATACTTGGGGAAAGGCCTCACACATATCCTGATGTTTATGAAATTGTTCCACAATCAGTGTGGTACTTTACAGCCACATCACAGGTACTTAGAGACGCCGATCTTCACTTCCTCATCCACACTCGGGGAGCTTCCTATAGTAGCTCAGTCTATTGAGGGAGATTTCAGTCTCAGGGTGGATGAACCTATTTCTCAAAGAGCACCGGTTTTGTTTAGGTTTTTTCCTCTACGTGTTTGCTGTGGCTTTGTCATTAAGCAAAATTGTTGCTATTATTTCCTCATCATCAGCTAGGGATGTTGTTGTTTAGTCACTAAGTCTTGTCCTACTCTTTTGGGACCCCCATGGATTATAGCCCACCAGGCTCCCTTGTCTGTGGGATTCTCCAGGCAAGAATACTGGAGTGGGTTGCCATTTTCTTCTCCAGGGGATCTTTCCAACCCAGGGATCAAACCCATGTCTCCTTGTCTTCTGTACTGCAGGTAGATTCTTTACCACTGAGTTACTAGGGAAGTCCCAATAGGAATGTTAGGACCTAGTATTATTTTGGAATAGTTTTTTCCGAACTAGTTCCAAGTTCAGCAGTAAAGAATCCACCTGCAATGCAGGAGACATAGGTTCAATCCCTGGGTCCTGAAGATCCCCTGAAGAAGGGCACGGCAACCCACTCCAGTATTTTTGCCTGGAGAATCCCATTGACAAAGGAGCCTGACAAGCCATGGTCCATAGGATCACAAAAAGTCGGACGGGACAGAGCACATACAGGCTGGTTCAAAGCAAGGATTCTCAAAGAAGCAAGTGCACTTGAAAATCATGATGACATCTGAGAATCAGATCAGATCAGTCGCTCAGTCGTGTCTGACTCCTTGCGACCCCATGAATCGCAGCACGCCAGGCCTCCCTGTCCATCACCAACTCCCAGAGTTCACTCAGACTCACATCCATCGAGTCAGTGAATGCCATCTGAGAATGAACGTGTTCTATTTCTCAGATATGATGGTCCCTCAGTTATAAGCAACTCCTCCATTTAACCACTAGATGGCATTTGGCCCCTGGCATGCTGAGCCAACCAGCTCAAATTTCAGACCACACTCCATGGGCCCTGACAGAGTCAGTTGGAATTTGGAAGAGGTATGCCACCACTTCCTTAACCAACCATAACCACGTGTCACTTCAGGACTGATTCCTATTAAAGGCAAGAACAAAATATTGAGTTGGCCCAAAAGTTCCTTTGGGTTTTTCCATAAGATATTACGGGAAAAAATGAATGAATCTTTTGGTCAACCCAATACTTGATTAACCATCAAGGCAACAGTGGAAAATAAAACCAAACAGGTGACTAGGAAAATGAGTCCACACAAGAGTCTAAAAAGTCACGATTCCCCTAGACTCATTCTCTAGTTCCATCCCACCCTCTTCTGAAAATGATGGCTTCTGCCAGGTTAAATGCCCCCAAAGCCCTCTCGTTTACTGCCTGCTTGTATCTGCAGCCTCATCACTGCTAAGATCCCCATCTTCCCTCCAAGCTCAATTCTCCAAAGTGCAATCAAAGGAAGTTCATCCATGGAGGTTCCGCCTAACCCACCAAGCAGAGAAACAGCTCACTCCTGCCAGACCAAAGCCAAGTCAAACCTGGCTGCCACTCTCCTCCCCCACAATCTTATCAATCAGTTCTGAACTTTGGGGGCAGACACTGGACACCTCTACAGAGGTTAACAACTTCTAGTCTAGATTTCTCAAGCAAGCAAGTGCTACACCGGGACAGGTTTTCTGCACGTCTCTTTCCTTGGGTAAAAAGTTTGAACCACAGAACTACAGAGACCATTTCCGTTTGAAGTTCTCTTTCGGGCTAATTGAATAACCATCACCCACATGTTTTTGTTTTTGTTTTCAGTTTTTTAAATACATTTGTTTCATTTTGGCTGTGCCAGGTCTTCACTGATGTGCACAGACTTCTCTAGTCACAGACAGTGGGGGCTGCTCTTCATTGAGCGCGTGGGGTTCTCATTGCAGTGGCTGCTCTTGTTGGGGAGCGCGGGTTACCGGACACGGAGGCATAGTTGCTCCATGGCATGTGGGATCTTCCCGGACCAGAGATCGAACCTATGTCCCCTGCATTGGCAGGCAGACTCCCAGCCACTGGACCACTGGGAAAGTCCACACCCACATATTCTGAACAGTTCTACTCTCAGTCAGATATTAAGTTTCTCTGCAAAGCTACTCTGGAAGCAAAGAGTAAATTATATGTTTATTAGTCACTCAGTCGTGTCCGACTCTTTGTGACCCCATAGGCTGTATAGCCTGTCAGGCTCCTCTGTCCATGGAATTCTCAAGGCAAGAATACTGAAGTGGGTTGCCATGCCCTTCTCCAGGAGGCATGATTAGATTAAAATTAAATGTTTAGTCTTCCAATAATCCATCATACACCTCCTAGAGGCAAGCCACATGCTTGGCTTTTAAAATCTGGTCCAGCTTCTGCTTTTTAATCACTTCATTACTGCACGACAGTCTTTGAGTACATTCAACCAAACATTCTCAGGGGGAGCGGGGTTGGGCAGAGACAGAGCATCAAGTGATTTCTGGTAGAAAAGGATGAAAACTGCTTTTCCATGAATTTGATTTCAAAGGGTATCAGTACAAGATATACTCCCAAGATATAGAAAGAACGTCTAGAATTATTCATGAATCAAAAAGGTAGATTCAGCTCCTTCCAATGCAGGACACATGGGTTTGACCCCTGGTTCAGGAAGATTTCACATGCTGTGGGGCCACTAAACTTGTGCACCACAACCGAGCCGATATGTTCTCGAGATCATGCTCTGCAGCAAGAGAAGCCACCACAGTGAAAAGTCAACACACCACTAGAGAGCAGCCCTGACTTGCCGCAACTAGAGAAAGCCCGGACGTAGCAACAAAGACCCAGCACAGCCAAGATAAATAAATAAGTATATATAATTTTTAAAAGGTATATTCATGTGTTCCAATAAAATTTTATTTACAAAAACAGATATGGGCCCATAGTCTGCTGTAAAAACAAGCCTGAAAGGATTAAACTGATCTGAAAGTAAATTAACTATCTGCTAGAATAAAGGCCAAAATAAAGAAAGCAAAAGCCAGCAATATAACATTCAAAATGTATGCCATCCTTTGTAGGTACTAGACCTACAAAGAATTGGAAAATGACCTTCCAAGAGAAAAATCAATGAGTAGAAGTTGACCCAGAAATGACAAATGATGGAATTAGCAGATAAGGACATTTTGAAAGCTATTTATAGTAAACAATTACATACAGAATGGATGGACAAAGTCCTACTGTATAGCACAGGAAACTATATTCAATGTCCTGAGATAAACCATAATGGAAAGGAATATAAAAAAGAATGTATAACGGAGTCACTTTGCTGTACAGCAAAAATTAACATTTTAAATCAATTATCCTTCAATAAAAAATAAAAATAATAAATTAATGATGCATCTCCCAACACAAAAAAAGTTACTATAAATTTTTAATGGAGTATAAGCTACAAAAATATTGACTCACTATGCTGTACAGCTGAAACTAATACAGTAAATCAACTATACTTCAATGAGAATCATATATTAAAATTTTTTAACCTAAAAGCTATTATAAACATGCTCTTTATGCTAAAGAATGTAAAGGAAAATACAAATACTGTGAGAGAAAGGACATAAAGAACAAAATGAAACCACTAAAGACAAATGAAATATCTGAAACGAAAATTAATTGGAGAGGAATATTAATTTAAAAAAAAGATACTGCAGAAAAAAAGATCAGTGAACTTGAAAAACAGCAACAGGATTTATACAAGAGGAAGAACAGAGAAGAGAAAAAGTAAGTTTTTAAAAAGAACAGAACCTCAGTTACCTGTGGAGTATCAAGATGTCTGAGAGACATGCCTGCCACAACCAACATGATGAAAACTACCCCAACAGTAAGGATAGAGAGGTTAGAGGCAAAAAGACACACAATGACACAGTATCCAACAAGACAGGCTCCAGGACAATGCTGCCCCATATAAAGGACATTTCACAATGACAATTCAAAAGAGATAATTCAACAAGACATAATAATCCCAAATGTGAATGCAGAAAAAGGCAAAAACGGACGCAACTAAAAGGAGGCATATATGCAAACCCACAATTATAGTTGGTGATTTCAATATATCTCTCTCAGCAACTTATAGAAGAAGTGGAGAGAAAAAAGCAATTAAGGATTTAGGAAACTTGAGCTCCACCGATGAATGTGACCTAACTGGCATTTATAGAACATTACAGCCTGCAGAATACACATTATTTTCAAGTGAACAGGGAACATTCACCCAGACCATGTGGTGGGCTATAAAACAAGCTTTAATAAATCTAAAAGGATTGAAATCATTCAGAGTATGTTCTCAAACCACAATGGAATTAAATTATAAATCAATAACAAAAGAATTAGAACAGTGCTTAGCAGTAGAAATATAATGCAAGCCACACATGTAATTTTAAATTTTCTACTAGCCACATTTTAAAAAGTAAAAACAGGTGGACTTAATTCTAATAATGTTTTATTTAACCCACTCTATCAAAAATATTCGCATTTCAACATGTAAGCAATATTTAAAAGTTGAGATAGTTTATATTTTTTCCATACTAGGTGTTCAAAATCCAGTAAGTTACTTAGAGCACAACTCGATTTAAACCAGGCACATCTCAAGTGCTCAACAGACACATTTGGCTAGTGGCTACCATACTAGACAGCATAACTCTACAGGGTAGGTTAACAAATATATTAGAGCTGGTATTATAATTTTTTAAAAACTTTTTTTAATGCGGACCTTTTTAAAGTCTTTAGTGAATTTGTTACAGTATTGTTTCTGTTTTATGTTTTGGTTTTTTGGCCATCAAGCATGTAGAATCTTAGCTCCCCGACCAGGGATCAAACCTGTGCCCCCTACACTGGAAGGGCAAGTCTTAACCCCTGGACCACCAGGGAAGACCCAGGGCTGCTAATTACTTGGCCAACAAAGGTTCGTCTAGTCAAGGCTATGGTTTTTCCTGTGGTCATGTATGGATATGAGAGTTGGACTGTGAAGAAGGCTGAGCGCCAAAGAATTGATGCTTTTCAACTGTGGTGTTGGAGAAGACTCTTGAGAGTCCCTTGGACTGCAAGGACATCCAACCCGTCCATTCTGAAGATCAGTCCTGGGTGTTCTTTGGAAGGAATGATGCTAAAGCTGAAACTCCAGTATTTTGGCCACCTCATGCGAAGAGTTGACTCATTGGAAAAGACCGATGCTGGGAGGGATTGGGGGCAAGAGGAGAAGGGGACGACAGAGGATGAGATGGCTGGATGGCATCACTGACTTGATGGATGTGAGTCTGAGTGAACTCTGGGAGTTGGTGATGGACAGGGAGGCCTGGTGTGCTGCGTTCATGGGGTCGCAAAGAGTCGGACACGACTGAGCAACTGATCTGATCTGATCTAAGTTATTGTCCATGGCATTCTCCAGGCAAGAATACTGGAGTGGCTTGCCATGCCCTCCTCCAGAGGATCTTCCCAACCCAGAGCTTGAAATCTCTTATGTCTTTCCTGGATTGGCAGGTGGGTTCTTTACCACTAGCACCACCTGGGAAGCCCCATAATAAGTTATTGTACTCCTCCCCTACTCCCCCATACCCAAAGGAAAAAAATCTTGCCTTGAAACAGACTTTTCAAACATTTCAGTTCAGTTGCTCAGTCCTGTCCAACTCTTTGTGACCCATGAATTGCAGCACACCAGGCCTCCCTGTCCATCACCAACTCCCAGAGATCATTCAAACTCATGTCCATCGAGTCAGTGATGCCATCCAGCCATCTCATCCTCTGTCGTCCCCTTGTCCTCCTGCCCCCAATCCCTCCCAGCATCAGGGTCTTTCCCAATGAGTCAACTCTTCGCATGAGGTGGCCAAAGTACTGGAGTTTCAGCTTCAGCATCAGTCCTTCCAATGAACACCCAGGACTGATCTCCTTTAGGATGGACTGGTTGGATCTCCTTGCAGTCCAAGGGACTCTCAGAGTCTTCTCCAACACCACAGTTCAAAAGCATCAGTTCTTCAGCATTTAGGCCTATCTTAAAAAATCAATCAACCTCAATCAATCATTGAGGTTGCCAATTTGTCTTTAAACTTTTACTCTCTCACTCACCCACTACCCCAGTGGGCAAAACGCCTCCCAATTTCAGCCATCAATCTGATTGACCCACCACTCAGTCCTTGAATACCTGTGGCTACTTTGGGGTTCTCCTGTTCTTAAGTCTGTCAGATGCCCCACTGCCTCCCTTTTATTTTCCCTGCACAGACACAAAAGCAAACAGGTCATTTGCCTCCTGGTGGTTTATCTCTACCCACTCATATTCTGGAGTCCACTGGGATAGCTTGTCATCTTGTTATGTTGAAAGTGTTGTCCAGAGGCTGGGGGCTGCTACATTTTTATGTGGAGAGTAAAACAATTCAAAAATATAAAAAATAATCCACCATTTCAGAATGTGATATTCTAAGCATATGCATCTATTACTGATAAAACCAAAAATTTTAAGGATATTGTCTGAACTCCTCTCTTGGCTTCATTTCCAGGTGCAAATGTAGAGTTCAGTTCAGTCATGTCCAATTCTTTGCAACCCCATGGACTGCAGCACACCAGGCTTCCTTGTCCGTTACCAACTCCGAGAGCTTGCTCAAACTCACGTCCATTGAGTCAGTGATGCCATCCAACCATCTCATCCTCTGTTGTCCCCTTCTCCTCCTGCCTTCAATCCTTCCCAGGATTAGGGTTTTTATCAATGAGTCAGTTCTTTACATCAGGTGGCCAAAGTATTAGAGCTTCAGCTTCAGCATCAGTCCTTGTAATGAATTTTCAGGACTGATTTCCTTTAGGACTGACTTGTTTGATCTCCTTGGACTCTCAAGTCTTCTCCAACACCACAGTTCAAAAGCATCAATTCTTCAGCACTCAGCTTTCTTTATGGTCCAACTCTCACATCCATACATGACTATGTGGAAAACCATAGCTTTGACTAGATGAACCTTCGTTGGCAAAGTAATGTCTCTGCTTTTTAATATGCTGTTTCGGTTTGCAAATGTGGAGTAAAAAAGGACTAAAAAGGATGCAGGAGTGAAGGAGGAAAAACAAGCAATCAAGGTAACACTTCAAACAAATGCCCTAAACCCAAGGCACCAGGCAGAGATGAAAATCTTGGATTCAAATCTAAAGATTATCCATCAGGGACAACAAGATGAAATAAATTAGCTCTGAATAGTGAAATAGGACACATACACGAGATTCCCCAGAGACATAAAGGTGTTGTTAATGGAATTAAAAGTGGTTCAGACGACAGCTTCAACTCTTTACTCAGCTGCTAAGATAAATACAGGCTTGAGTAGAAAAGCCTGGAAAACAATGGGCTATTGAGCCAGCTCCAAATCCACCCATTTGCACTGCGTGTGATACTGGAGTTGCGGCCTATAAACAGTCCTCCCTCAGCGGTGACACGTTAGCACTGTCAGCTGACAGCACCGGCGGGGCGCTCTAAGTGCAAGTGGCTTCACCCCGGTTCTGCTGCTTTTCTTTTTTCCTAACACATCATTGTCAGCATGTGGCTTTCTTGCCAGCAGGAGGCTTCTTGGCCAGTGGCACACACTCTCCAGAATTCAGCCAGCCACTCAAGAGGCAGCCTCGCTCCAATCGTCACAGGCATCCCGGCAAGTGACTTCCTAGCGAGTTTCCCCAACACCCTGCCTGCCATTTTAAACTGCGGCACTTCAAGCAAATTTCTCCACCCAGTGAGCCACACCACACTATCTTCTGAATCTCAGCTTTGGGGGAGGAGAGAAAGGGCTCTTTCAAAAGTCTGATCCTTCCTCAGGGGCTCTCTTAGTCTACCAGTAGTGGCTGCTCCCTGCATCTGCTATTCAGGGATTCTTTAGAAATATCAGCCCCTCTCAGTGGGTAATCCCATTAGCTGTGCTGCAGGCTGTGTTCAGTCCTGTCAACTCTTTGCAACCCCATGGACTGGAGCGGCTTCTCCATCCACGGGACGTTCTAGGCAAATATACTGAAGTGGACAGCCATTTCCTCCTCCAGGGGATCTTCTTGACCCAGGGATTGAACCCACGTCTCCTGCACTGGCAGGTGGATTCTTCACCACTGAGCCACCTGTAGTTAAAAATTCTTCACACTGAATGCTCCCTGTTCAAATTACAGGTATTTCAAATTACTGGTATTTCCTTCTTCTGAATGATCCTGAATCTTAAATGATAACACAATCATCAGTAAAATTTACAAGTGGATATAAATTCTTTTTCTTTTTTTGAAGATATATATTTTTTAAATTGCTAAGAAAATTAAAACCAGGAAATGACAGCTCATTTAGGAAATTAAAGGAATCAGTGAGAAAGCACAAAATAGGATCACAGAACACCCAAGTCAGTAATTAACATAAAAGCAAATGGATTAGATTCCATATTAAAATGCAGAGACTCTCCAGATGAGTTGAAATATAAAATCCAATAAGACACTTTGTTTAAGACACAACTAGAAATTATATGAAAGCTAAATATAAGAGGATAGGTAACAATTTATCAAGCAAATATAAACAAAGAGGACAAATATTCTAATATCAAAGAAAGCCAAAGTAGAGGCAAAAAGCTTAAGTAGGACACAAAAAATAACATTAGTAAGTCTTCCTTATGAATTGTACTTAACAGACACAGGTATTTATATACTAAGTAACAGTATCAAAATACACAAAGCAAAAGCTAGACAAGACAAAACAGAGAAATAACTGTAATAGGAGACTCTAAGACAATATTATTAGTCTATGGTAGTTTATTAAAAAAATAAGAAAATGAAAATTGAATTAAAGTAGTTGCACAGATACACATTCACCTCTGTCACACACAAATTGAATAAACTTTCATTCAAGACACCCACAGAACACTCTTCAAAAATGCTAGGCCCCCAAATCTCAATAAATTCTTTAAAAAAGAAACCAAATAAGCCATATTTACTGTCAAGGTAAATATTTTACAAGTAGCAAAAAAAAATTTTTTTAAAAAGGCAAATCACACAGAAATTTTAAAATATTCTTAGCTATTAAACCAAAACACAAAGATAAACTACTTAGAAAACAAGACACATTATTATAGCTGGGATGTGAACATACTTGAAATTGGAGATAAGGAAAACCCTTGAACATATTCAACTGTATGTAAACAAAAAAGTACCAGACTTTAAAAGTTACAGGGAAAAAAATCTAGAGCAAACAAAGGAAATAATAAACACAAAATGAGAAAGTAATACATTTTAAAACAAAGTCATAATTGATAAACAAATCCAGTTTTCTTTTTTAAGAGAAAAAAGATACCTTTAGAAAATCTAATCAAAGAAAAGAAAATAGTAGAACTAAGAAAAGATAAATTTCTTACAACTTACAAGTATCAAATTTAATAGAAAAGAGATTTTTTTTATTCTCTATTAAAAGTATTGAATGTGTTAAATTTCAACAGAATGAAAAGTTTTCTGGGAAAGTATAAAATACTTAAATTTAGTAGATTAATAAACGCAAAAGAAGAAATACATTTTAAAACAAAAAACTTTTTAAATTTTAAAAACATACTAATAGCCACAAAAGAAACTGGAGTTATCAAGAATTTATTTCCTAAAAAAGTCTGAACTCAAAAGTTTTATAAGCACGGTCCTTCAATTTTTCAAGAAACAAATCACTCTCATGCTATAATGTAAAAGCTTAACATACGGAAAAATATATACAGTAAAATATATACAGGTATCCTTTTCACTTTAAAGAGCTAGCAAAATGCCTAACTCAAAACTTAGATGCTAGCCCAAAAGTCCAAACTCTCAAGTAAAAAGGCAATTTTCCTAAATAAAATATTAGCCAAATAAATTCTATCATAGCAATAGGGCAGTCACATTTTAGAAACAATGGATTCTGAAGGACATCCCATATTTCAAAGCTAGTCTTCCCAGGAAATCTAATGGAAAGAGGTGCATGGTTGGCGAGTGTAAGTCTACAATCACTCTAGTGTAGTTTTTTTCTTTGAGACTGCTTTTTCTTATCTCACCATTATTTCTAATATTTCAAAGAGGGCTCTCACTCATAGTGGTGGTTTCTTTTGGGTCTTCATCACTTTAATTTCTATCCCAAAGTTACTGAAACTTGAACATGCTTTTGATCAGTAGTTTTAACACCACCACCTAATGATCGCATGTTTAAAGAGAATACAATAAAAGTGAATGTTAAAACAGCCACCCAACATTGCCCTCAGGGGATGTTGGTAAAGAATCCCAGGCATTACAGGACAGTAACAAAAGACACCGGCGCGTCTGCTTTTTATGAACAGCTAAGGCTGCACTGCTAAGGGCCAAAACCATGAGCAGCTGACAAAGCTGAACAGCCAGCTTCGAAATGATGCAATTCTTGGTCATTTTTTAGGGTACAAGTATGTGCATTACTTCAAATTTTGAGAACAAAGTAACTATTAATAGTATTTGATCAGTTATTTTTAAACCACGTAACTCAAACTCACATAAGAAGTAAAAACTAATCTTTAAAAAAAAAAACACCTTCTTTACTTAACTGACCTAAGTCCAGGAGTTCAAAGATGGTTAGAAAATCTATCAAAGCATCATCAACAAATCAAATGGAAAAAAAGAACTAAACTGTATGATCATCTTAAGAGATACCCAAAATGTGTATTTGACAAAATTTCAGAGCTATTTCTAATTCTTTCAAATCTAAAAAGAGGGTATTTCCTTTCTAAAGAAAATAATATCTGACTCAAAACAGCCAACCTAAAGGTAAAACACCATGGACATACCCATTAAAACCAGAAATATAGTAAGAATGTCTACTACCATCATCATCATGATTATTGAAAATTTCAGCCACCAAAATGTGCAATAAAAATTAAAACTATTAGAAGAAACAACATTATCATTATCCACAGAGGACGTCAAAATACTTCCTAAAAAAAAAAAAAAACATATGAAATTCTTGAAAAAAGCACTAGAATATGAGGTGACTAAAAAAGTCAAAAAAGTGACTAGATATGAGGAAAATACAAATATATTTATAGACTACAGAATCATTACTGCTCAAATTCTTCCAACCTGTCTCCATCAGGACTGGCTCCACCCTAGTTTGAGTCCCTATTGTTGTTTGCCTGGATTACTGCACCAGGCTCCTATGTTTAACCAGCTTCCTTATCTCCAGCCTGGTGAGACATACCATATATCCACAGAATAAATCTCATTGTGTCATTCCTTTGCACAGAATCTTCTCCTAGCTTCTCATCAGAGTAAGATCCAAGTTCCTTACCACTGCCTCCTGAGTGGCCCTATCCAGCCAGGTATCCCATACAAATGCCATTGTTAACACTCAAGTCTCACTGTCTTCCTTTCTGCTCCTCAAATGACACCAAAGGCGCTTTGTGCTGGCGCTTCACTCTGCTGGTATTGCCCTTCCCTGGAATCTCACAAAGATGGCTCCTTTTAAGATGCCAAATACAGCTAATTTGATCTTTCTAGAGTAGCCACTCAGTCACCGTGTCCCGTCACCCTATTTTAACTCTCTCCATTGAATCTAAAGTTCATGATTCGATATTTGCCCCTGTTTGGTATTTATTGCCATTAACGTCACCTCTGTGAGAGAAAGAACTTTGTCTTAATAACACGTCATCTCTCAAACTTAAGTAAGTCCTGGTGTGTAAGAAGAGCATTCTTCTTCCCTGAATTTTCACTGTCAGTCATTTTCAATAGACTGTAAACTCCACAAAACCGGAAGGCTATCTATCTCCAGGACTCACACACTGGCTCGACAGTTAACGATATCTGATGAATGAAGAATGAGTCCCTCATCTGCTCCCTTTAATCCCCAGCAGTCTAAGATTAAGCAAACTTTTTTGGTGAGTCCAAGATATCACTGGCTCATTTTGAACTTGTAGCCAAATAATGATTTCGTATGAATTATTATAGTTAGATCTTTCTACCTCTACACAATCCCCAAATTCTACACTTGTGTGATTGACTTGTTAAGATAAACATTGAGCTTTAATAAAATTTGATAGTATGGTTGGAATTAATCTTTAAAATACCTTTGTCAAAAAAACTATTTACAAGACAATAACAAGTTAAGAAAAATTAAATCTTTTGAGTCCTAATCTAGTCCTATCTGTGTAAGTAGCTGGGCAGAGACCTGCCGATAGTTACACTGGGGAAAAAAAAAAACAAAACTGAGGTATTAAAAAGTTAACCTTTCTTGTCAATGTATAGAGAAATGATCATCCTATGCAAAAATGGTCAAAACTAACAAAGCCACAAAAGGATTGCCTCTTAAGGATTTAAATTAAGATACCAGATTGCCATTTTTATTATCCAAGAGTTACTCATTAATTATGACACACAGTATGTATCTGCTGGTTTGTGGGCACTCTGAGTATCTATTTCAAACAAAAGGCTACATTCTCAATTCTTTATATTTTGTTTTTATTCAAGAGTTTACTCACAGGCAGCACTTTAAAATCAGGCTTTTAAAATTAAAGGCCAAAACTAAAAAAATTTGCAAATAAGACACTGCTAAAAGAATGATCGTCTTAATAATTTAAACCCTAAAATGTCCTGTGGAGTTAAAGTCTTTACACATAAATGCGTAAGATTGGTATCATTTAAAACAAACAATCGAAAAACCACAGATGGTGGGCAAATTTGTCAATGAAGATAAACAGCAATTTCAGCCTTCCAGAGTCTGAACGCCAGCAATTAATTCAGCTTGTGAGAGAATTTGCTTCAGAATTTGGCCTTTAAAGTCTCTTTCTCCAACAGCAAATCAGCATATCTATGCTGAAGTTCCTTTTCTCTTTCTTGCTGTCGCTGAACATCTTCTTTTAGACACTTGAAGAAATAAAAACATTAATTATTTCATAGGTAAACACACTGAAAATTAAAAATATCTTATGGTACTTTATAATCTTACAAATAGCTGAGTTAGGTCAACATGCTCAAGAGTTAAGTATTCCCCAAAGAGAAATAAAAATAGCAACTACTTTTGCTAAAAAACCAGTGCTATAGCCACTCTTTGATTTGGTCATACACGTACCAGCATTTGTAAAATCTCTGCTATCTCAATTTAATTTAATTTGATATTTTGATAATTTGATAATATTTAATTTAATAATTAAAATTATTTATCTCAAATAAATAACCCATCACTGTCCTATGAACACCCACCATGCACTTAAATAAGTCCTGGCTGCCATTTATCTGGGCATGGACTTTCAGGCACATTTGGCAAATAAAATTAAACCAAATCTGGCCAAAGGAATTTGATGCTCTGGGATGACTAGCTATATTATATTCTCAGCATTCTAAATTACAAAACAAAAAGACATCGGTTTAATTACCTTAGAGAGCTGTATGAATGGGATGCAATTAAGTTTCAGGGGGGAAAATCATAGGGTTACTTATTCTATTTCATAGTGTTTCTACATGGAAAACAAAAAATTAGTAAAGGAAAAGTCTCTGTATCCACAATGGCCTGGCCTATCCATCTACACACAGACCATT
Source organism: Tragelaphus eurycerus (assembly GCA_935064755.1). NCBI lineage: Eukaryota > Metazoa > Chordata > Mammalia > Artiodactyla > Bovidae > Tragelaphus > Tragelaphus eurycerus. The sequence goes on along the minus strand of CAKXYN010000027.1, from coordinate 19,611,312 downwards.
TTAGATAAAAAAGTCAAAAATTTTAGGCTTTCATTAAAAAAAAGCCAGACCATGTCAAATGCAAACAATAGCCTGCACAGGCAGGGAAAAGAGGGAAACCCTGATGATTCTTCAGAGCTCTCTTTCTAAGCAGGGCTGCAAGGCAATAATGGTACCTCTAGCCTCCGGGGAATAGCAGAATCTTCATGTTTCTTGAGTTCTTCAAAAGTGCGTAACTCCAAGAAAGCCTGCTCAATCTGGTCCCATAAGTCATTCAACTGTTTCATGAGCCCCATCGCACGAGACTGGTAACCCCCAAGCAAAATTTTCATCTTCTTTTCCATCTTTGCGGCTCTCTTGGCTTCTGTTGTCATGTGACCCCTGTTTATCTGGAGGCCAGGGGGAGATCATATCGTGAGAAAAGCAGGCTCAATAATAGGACAAAAAAGGTACGACTGCTCATCTACTGCCTCAAAGCAAAAATACAGCAGATGTGATCCCCATCTCATTACCTATGACATTTTTCACACAACCAGAGCAAAGCCACCTGGCCTTCCTAGGAGCTTGGAGGGCTACAGTCCATAGAGTTGCAAAGAGTCGGACATGACTGAAGCAACTTAGCACGCACATAGAGCAAAGAATCCGAAAATCTATATGGAACCATATATGCCAGACCCAGAATGCCAAAGCAATCCTGAGGATAGAGAACAAAGCAGGAGGCATAACCCTCTCAGACTCTGGACAACATTAGAAAGCTACAATAATCAAAACAGCACTGGTATTGGCACAAAAACACATAAATGGATCACTGAAACAGAACAGAGAGCCCAGAAATAAACCCATACACCTACAATTAATATTCGACAAAGGCGGCAAGAATATACAATAAGGCAAAGACAGTCGCTTTAGCAAGCGGTCTTGGGAAAGTTGGACAGCCACAAGTCAGCCACAAGTAAGTTTTCTGAGTGAAGTCAGAAAACACCCTCATGCCTTATACAAAAATAAGCTCGAAATAGCTTAAAAGACTTAAAGATGGACATGATACTGTAAAACTAGAAGAGAACACAGGTAAAACATTCTCTGACATAAATCATACCAATGTTTTCTTAGGTCAGTCTCCCAAGGCAATCGAAACAAAAGCAAAAATAAGCAAATGGGACCAAATCAAACTTTTAAGCCTTTACATAGCAAAAGAAACCATAAGCAAAATGAAAAGACAAACTAAGGACTGGGAGAAAATATTTGCAAATGATGTGACTGTTAAGGGCTTAATTTCCAAAATATGCAAGCAGTTCACATAACTTAATAGCAAAAAAAATAAAAATTGAAAAAATAAGCAGAAGATCCAAATAGACATTTCTCCAAAACAGACTTACAGGTGGCTAAGAGGCACATAAAAACACTCATCATCACTAATTATTAAAGAAATGCAAATCAAACCTACAATGAGGTACCAGCTGGTCAAAATGCCATCACTAAAATGTCTACAAATAACATGATGAAGAGGGTATAGAGAAAGAGAGCCCTCCTCCTACACTGTTCGTGGGAAGGCAAGCTGATGCAGCGCTATGGAAACAGGATGAAGGTTCTGCAAAAGCTAAACACAGAGGCACCACACGATCTAGCAACCCCACTCCCGGGCACACATCCATGACAGAATCCTGATTCAGAAAGACACACGCACCCTTACGCTCACAGCAGCACGATGCACAATAACCAAGACATGGGAGCAACCCTAATGTCCACTGACACATCAACAGATAAAGAAGATACCGTATATCTGTATCTATACACACACACACACACACACGAGGCAATACCTCTCAGCCACTAAAAAGAGTGAAATAATGCCATCTGCGGCAACATGCATGGACCTAGAGATCATCACAGTAAGCAAAGAAAGTCTGAAGAATAAAGACAGACACCGTATGATACCACTTTTACGTGGGATCTAAGATATGACACAAGTGAACTGACCTGTGAAACAGACACAGACCCGCAGACACAGACCCGCAGACACAGAGCGCAGACACAGACCCACAGACACAGAGAGCAGACACAGACCCACAGACACAGACCCACAGACACAGAGCGCAGACACAGACCCGCAGACACAGACCCGCAGACACAGACCCCCCCCGCAGACACAGACCCGCAGACACAGAGCACAGACACAGACCCACAGACACAGACCCACAGACACAGAGCGCAGACACAGACCCGCAGACACAGACCCGCAGACACAGAGCGCAGACACAGACCCACAGACACAGACCCACAGACACAGAGCGCAGACACAGACCCACAGACACAGTGAGCAGACACAGACCCACAGACACAGAGCGCAGACACAGACCCGCAGACACAGACCCACAGACACAGAGCACAGACACAGACCCGCAGACACAGAGCGCAGACACAGACCCGCAGACACAGACCCGCAGACACAGACCCGCAGACACAGAGCGCACACACAGACCGCAGACACAGAGCGCAGACACAGACCCACAGACACAGACCCACAGACACAGAGCGCACACGTGTGGTTGCCAAGGGGGAGGGGGCAGGAGAAGGGTGGGCTGGGAGTTTGGGGTTAGCAGATACAAAACATTGTGTATAGAATGGACAAATAACAAGATCATACTCTATAGCACAGGGAGCTATATTCAATATCCTGTTATAAACCACAATGGAAAAGGAAAAAAAAAGTACTTATTTATTCTTATACTTCAACTACCATAATACAAAATTAGGCTTAAGGAAGGGTTTCTCTTACACTTGAACAGTTTTACAGTTTAATCCCAAATAAGTTATTCATAATAACTTCACCCATGATCCAAACTCAAAGCAGGCTTGAATTTCACAGTATGGGGAAAACTAATTTCTACCTCCAAAAATAACTCCTGCTATCATTAATCCTGGGGCTGGCAGTTTCAGGGGCTGGCAGCGATATATCTTCACCATCTATATCTCAAAAATGCACTTCTATATATTATACATCAAGCACATTTAAAATAACTGAATAATACTCAATTAATATACCACAGCTGTGATCAAAACAATCGCCTCAAAAGTACAAAATTACTAGATTATTATTATAAAGTTATAATCATAAACTTGGCATAAAACCCATAAAGGAGAGAATATCACATTTAGTAACAACAACAAAAATGTTTTTAACTTTTGAGGAGCAAAAAGACTCCATAAAATTAAGAGAAATAACAATTTTCCTATTAAATATGTACACTGAGCACAAGTGGGTTGGCTCTCAGATGATTCTAAAATTAGGTGAAAAAAATTTTAAATGTATATATTCAAAAAGAACTGGAGAGGGATACTTAGCAGAAGGTTTCAACAAAATTCTAGAGCTGCTACAGAGAAAGCCTCAGTTTAGAGGGTACAAGGAAAAGTCGAGAGGCAGCAGGCTGAGGTGCAGAATTCTCTGGGTGTACATTCTACATCCCACAATGTCATCACTTCACCATGATCTGCAAATACTTGTTTCCAACAAACAACACTTGTAATTGTGAGGTCAAAGCCTCAGGAATAATTATTAAATCTGTGTCAATTTCTTCGTATCCATTTCTCCCTACAACTTCTTTCCTCCCTCTTACCACCCTCCAAACTGATTCCATCAAGTGACTTCTAAAAGCAATCAAAGCTAAGTAGTTTCCGGATAACATATATCCAAATGATACTCTGTAATTCACAATAATATAATTGAGAGTGCCCTGTAACAAGGGAGACAGTGTGACAATTTTTTTTTTTCTGAAATACTAAATGTGAGGGTGAGGGCAGTAAATAAGTAGAAATGGTACCATGGGAAATATTGTCAAATAGACAACATTGATAAGAAAATTGTTCACAGGATGTTTCCTTAAATACTTAGAAGCGATATAATCATCAAAACAAATACACAGCTTCCCATTAAACATTTACTTCAAAGCATTACGTCTGATATAAAAATAAACATGTCAATCTCAATGCTTTCTTTTAGAATATGTAAGAATATCAAAAAATGCCATGTTCCCCAAAATATAAAGTACACTTCTACTAGAAAAGCAGTACTTCATACCTGTCCATCTCCAGGTTACTTTACTGAAGCCAAAGTCAAATAAGCCCAGGGCAGAGGGGGTGGCAGGGAAGGGACATGCTGTATGTGTCCCTTAAGAATATGAGATGGATCTAAAATTAATTAACATAAAGCTCATTTAAAGCCATTCCTATCTTCAACATTTTATAAAAGTTAAAATAAGCTTTTATTCCTCTGCAATGCACTTGAAGACTAAATCCATTAATAAACAATGTCCTTTATAAAAGAGCTATTTTCCTCCAACAGATAACAAATTAAAGTGAGTTCCGCAGCAAAGATACATCTATTAAGAGTCAGGAAATACTGGAACAAGTCAGTAGTACTGTGGAGTGAAGTGAGTCACTCAGCTGTTTTGAGTTGATGTGGGTTATTTAACCTCTGTATTTCCATTTCTCCATCAATAAAATGGCAGTTATCACTAAAAATTACTAAAGTACAGAAAGCCCTTAGCCACCCAGTAATATCTGGCACAAAGCAAGCAGTCAACAAATGTTAGCTCTGATTACAACTATTATAGGTACTACGAGGTTAACCATTTTGCTCTCCTCTCTAATGGACCAAGGGCCTATGGATGACAGTTTAAAACCCTCTTTTAAATTTCAACTTTAATTTTAAAAGTGACAGAGATCTCTTCCTGGGAATAAAGCAAGGAAAAGACAGCTGTTTCTTAAGTGAGCAGTCTGCCTCTTTAGGACCACCACACCAAGTAAAAGGTACTGGAGTACATCTTTTTAAGCCAACGTTCTTCAACCCCAGCCAAACTTAAAAGGGGCTTCCCTGATAGCTCAGCTGGTTAAGAATCTGCTGGCAATGCAGGAGACCCCAGTTCAATTCCTGGGCCGGGAAGATCCCCTGGGGAAGGGATAGGCTACCCACTCTAGTATAGGCTACCCACTCTAGTATTCTTGGGCTTCCAGGGTGGCTCAGCTGGTGAAGAATCTGCCTACAAAGCAGGAGACCTGGGTTTGATCCCTGGGTTGGGAAGATCCCCTGAAGAAGGGAAAGACTACCCACTCCAGTACTCGGGCCTGGAGAATTCCATGGACTGTATAATCCACACGATTGCAGAGCCAGACATGACTGAGTGACATATGTATGTATGTAAATTTAAGAAGTTAACTGTAGAGTTTTTAAAATCTATCAGTGCAGACACTCTTATTTTTAAAGCCCCTAGATGGCAGGAGGCAGTCAGGATGGAGAACTGTTCCAGCCTCTGTCATTACCAAAGCTAGGTGTCAGCCGTTTTCTCTTACCTAGGCCTACCAAAATGTCCTCATTTCAAATAATAAGTGAACTAAATCTGTAAGTTAGCTGCATCAAGTTCTTGATACTATAATTCAATGTGTTCCAACAATAGCAACATTAGACACTCTAGTCACATGTGGAGTCAAATGTACATTCCAAAAACCTTAACAGCAAAGAATTTCAAATTAATATATGCAGCGCTTTTTTAAAAAATTTGTCACACAAATTATCATTTTCATTGGCTAAGATAATTCAATTAGCTATACACTGCACGCCATGGAAATTCAATTTCCAATTTAGTGTAACAACATAACACTTAGGCTCAGAAAGTGTTTAATTAGTCATCAAGGCACATTTAGTATGACTTATATCTGGGAATTACCTCACCTCACACAGTTGAGTCATTTATTATTCCCCAAACACCAAAGATTTTAAAACTGCAAAGCTTCCATTTAATGTGAACAATTTTATTTAATTTAGCTCAAACTTTATTAAAGTCTTCTGGCTCAAATACTGTGCTAAGATTTCAAGCAAACATGGAAATAAATTATACAAAAAGTTAAAGTACAGAAAAAAAAAAACTTAGTCAATTAACTATATGAAAGTGTCAGTCTCGTCAGTTTGCAGCCCTATGGACTGTACCCTTCAGGCTCCTTTGTCCATGGAATTCTCCAGGCAAAAATGCTGGAGTGGGTAGCCATTCCTTTCTCCAAGGATCTTCCCGACCCAGAGATGGAACCCGGGTTTCCTGCAGTGCATGCAGATTCTTCACTGTCTGAGCCACCATGGAAACCCCAAATAACTACATGTTAGTACAAAAATATAAAGAAGAAACATATAAAGTATATGTAAACATACCTTAAATGTAAAGAAAGGAATATAGCTTTTAATATTCAATTCTAGCTTATCTTAATCTGCCATCTGATCATTAAAATGTAAAGGACAATATCCACATAGTTTGTAAAATGCTCGACCTATGACTGCTCAATACATTTTAGGAGGGAAAAAAACTAACCTATAAAGTCTGGACTTTTTCTAGACAGTAAATCTCAAGCATGAATCACACATGCATACATGGAACACATCTACCTGGAATCAGTCCCAGCTCCCTCACCCCATACTCATACACAGAAACATTAAAGTCCAACAGAGCACAAAAACTTTTTATAAAAATATACAGAATCAAGAAGAACCAGGCTCTGACTTAACCAGATTAATATTTTAAGCCCTTTTTAAAAACACAACTAAGCGCTAGCAATTGCCCTGAAGGATAACTTATTTTCAACAAAAAAGTATTGGTTTAGGGAGTTTATACTACTTCTTACAGGTGATTTACCAAAAGTTCTTCCAAAAACTGATTTCAAACCACTGCATTTACAGTTCATCTACCAAAAGTTGTCAAAAGTTTTTTTTCAAATCCTTAACTGCACTTAGAGACATACTTTAAAGTCTTTTTAAAACAACTAACAAACTTAGTAATGGAATTAGGATTAAATACTTTGTTCACTTGTCACCAGACAAGCCTCCCAAATATGGTTATAATGGAAGTTTGTGCTTAAATATGTATCAGCACAAAATTTCTAATGATTTTAAATAAAGTTCACTATAACTATTAGGATTTTAAAGTAGGACAACACTGGATATAATTAAAGCTGACTACATCCAAAATGAAAGTGTAAAATTCAATTCAAGAAGAGATGAATGAAAATATATCTACATATAAACGTATAGGGGGACCAAGCTGACGAATTTCATGCATCATAATTCTGTTTTACGATATGATGTCTGGAATTTGTTTCAAACAGCGGGGAAGGGGAAATGACATGAAATAAGAGTGGCTATGAGCTGACGGCTGTCACAGCTGGGTGATGACACACTAGGACTCATTACACCAGTCTACTTGAGGGTGTATTTTAAAATTCCCATAATAAAAGTTTTTTTAAATTTCAAATTCAGTGTCTACACCAAAGGATAACTATTTTGTTAAGACTATATACCACAAACCATGAAACATCAATATAATGGAAACATTAAAATGTAAAAGTATGTCAACTGTCTCAACATGCCAAAATGTACAAATGTTAAAATCCACAATTATGTAAAATTCATTTGTACGAAACAAAATCTGAGCCTTTAAGTATTATTCAAATCTCTCTCCTAAAATTGACCCATGTCTCGTATTTCAGACATTCATCAAAATTTATACAGCAAAAACTTAGCCACCCTCTTACTCAAGGTAGTTACTTCTTGGTACCTTACACTATCAAATCTAATTAAGCTAACACCAAGAGTGATAATGAGCCACTTTACCTGGTGGCTCAGCAGTAAAGAATCCACCTGCCATGCAGGAGACCTGGGTTCAGTCCCTGTCAAAGATCCCCTGCAGGAGGAAATGGCAACCCACTCCAGTGTTCCTGCCTGAGAAATCCATGGACAGAGCCTGGCAGGCTACAGTCTATGAGGTCACAAAAGAGTCCGACACAAGGCAGCGACTGAACAAGGGTGATATGAAGCTGAGACCTGGGAGAGGATTCCTATCCACTAAAGCTTCCCAACTGTAAGGCACACACCATCTTATTTCATCTTACATTATTTCAAGCTCTCACTTCCATGAGATATAAACCATCACCCAAATTTTACAAGTAGGAAACATCTGAGACTCCGAGAGGTTAAGCAACTTGCCCTATGCTACACACACAGTCACTAAGACATGAAGTTCTGCCACTGTGTCCACTTGGAAGTCCAGCACTAGGGTACACTGCAGTTCAACCAGATGTCCTCTCTGCCTCAGCCCGTGAAATGCAAACTCGCCTGAAGAAATTCAAGCTGCGGCGCTAGATGGCTTAATGCCACCAGACAGTTCACTGAAAAATTATTCCAGACACATGTAAACAAGATCTCAATTAGTGAACTTGCCCATCATTCCTTCCCTGATTTAGGCATTAACCTTATGTAGCTACTTGTAAGAATTTTATTTGACACTGGAAAAAAGCTTTCAAATTTCCCCAGCTTACATTTTTTTAATTCCAAGTTCTTTTATTCTTAACAAGCTACAAAACTACAGGAAAAACATCTCTCAGAAAAATTTTATGGGAAAAATAAGTTTATTTTAACAACTTTTTGAGAAGCTGGGCAGAATATAACTAGAATTAGAGATTTCGCCAAAGCTAATCTTTTGCCACAGGCTTTAAAAGAGTACAAGTGATCAGGGTTTGGTTTTGTTTTGTTTTGTAGAATGGTACTTATAATATTATACTATTAAATGAATGGAGTAGTACATGGTGATTCCAATTTAGTTTTAAAGACCTTTATCCACACACTGATATGTGTGGCTGTACATATATTAAATCTTTTTCTATCATACTTAATCTTATACATACACACCCCAAGATGTTTAATGTGATTACACTTGAATGGTAGGCTTTTCTCTTTTTTTTAATTTAAAATTTTCTACAAAGTACTGGTATTATTTTTAGAAAAAACGCCTACAAATGTTATTTTTTAAATGCATAGAAGAGAAACTGTCTAAAAAAGACTGGCCAGAAACCAATGGAAAACTGATGGTCCCCAGGAGATGAATCAGTGGAACCATAAGTGTTTCCTTGGGTCATTACAAAAGGGAGCTGTATGGGACTTATAAAAGTGTAATTGTTACTCTCAAACTCACTAAGTTTGTTAAAGTTACTAAGCGTAAGTAATTCCAAAATAAACACATTATCCTTGGGTCTCCAATACTGTCCTCAGTTAAAGTCTGTTACAGTGAGGTTCAGAAACATTAAGAGCATCCCTCACTGAAATTCTTGCTTGGGGACCCAGATAATAACCTTATACCACTGGAAAAACAGGTTTCAGAATACCTAAAATAAATATAAAGTTAACAGCAGCTCCACTTCCTAGTCAACATGATCCTATAGTAGTAAAGATGTGATTCAACCATTGAAGTGTTTGCAAACAAGAGCCCATGAGTGATACTCCTTTAATCTCTATACTGCTCATTAGCGTTGTTTTAGCAGTGAGCCATCTCAATATTGATGAGATGCAGGTCCAATTAAGTGATTATTAGTCAGCATCTATCAGTTAGCAACCATCATACTGCCTCCCGAAAAAGCAAGCTAAAGCAATAAGGTAAAACCTTACTAGACACATTTTCAAGAACAGAAAAGTACCAATAATACAATGCCAAGAGCATTTTACTTTTGCATAAGTTAGGAAATGAAACCCAACAACTATAAGAAACAAATTCAACTTAACGCTGAGGAATAACAAAAGCAACACTGTTGTTATCACAAGACATCTCTGGTCTAGCTTCCAGAGTTGCCGCTAGAAACAACCAAGAAGTCTGTTAATGTCTTTAAGGGTGATGGCAGAGAGCAGAACTTGAGAACTGAGAATGTTCCAAGTACTGAGGACTTCTCGCCTGCCACCGCACACCACCCCACACACACCCTCCCACCCACACAAGAGCCTAAGTGTAAACCTGCCGAGATACAACAACATACCGTCCCCCCACCCTCCACTGCACACCAACTTAACCCTTACCCTAGGTTTTAAGGGAAGTTTTATCTTGTGTAAAAATAAATGACGACCACTGAGAAAACAGGATCCATTGTGCAGCTAATTTTGCTGAAATATAACCATCCGGAAAAGTCAGGGTCCCCAAATAAGTTCTACAAACACACCGAGAAGGGTTTTAAATGTGTTATCTGTGTTCTTTAAGTTACTTTATTTCCAAGAAGTCAGTGTCACACAGTATTTCTTGACTAAATTGGCTGTGCCAGTAAAACACAGGGAGAAGTATTACTTCTGGACCTAGTTCCCACCTCTAAGGAAAGCCTTTCCATTTTTACAGCTAACATGACAAAATCTACTTTTCAGCCAAACTTCCTCAACACAGCAGTTTAGATACAATTTCAAATACTATTAAATTTAATGGCAGGCCTAAATTCAGACTTCTCATTTCACTTTTGCACCTACTGGAAATTATTTCACTCAAAATAATTATGTCTTCAGACGACTTCCTATTTCCACTTAAAGTGGAAACAAATTAGAACACTTCAAATTCTATTTGCACTTCCCAAATACAGTAATGACTCATTTATCTGGCATCATTGGAAAAGAAGGTTCTCCACGTTAAGTGTTTTCCAGATAAATGAAGTCTGGAGGAGCAGAAAGCTCATCCGCCTGGTGCCCTGCTGTGTCCCCAGGGCCTAGAGCAGGGGCTGGCCACAGCAGATGCTCAGTAACACACACTGAATGCGTCATTAAATAAAGGCCTACAGTTCTTTTACTTTCAGCCATTTGATGAAAATTCTTCTACAATGGCCATCCTTCTTTTTCTGTTTTATAAAAACATGACACTGAACAGAAATTACGTTTTTCTTATTAACTGGAGTATCCCCATGAACGGCAAACATGCTACTCTCTTACCTAACACACCTATAATGCCCTCAGAAGCTATTCGAATAACATGGCCTTTCGCCACCATATTTAAATGGCCGCAACATGCTGTGTTTTGCTAACTTTTCCTTTTCTGATATTAGCTGCCACTTCTGCTTTCAGGTGCTGCCACACTTTACACACAGATGTCTGGTCAAGTTCCAAAATCAATTCCATCTCCTAAGCAGAATAAAGTGTGTGGACTTGGTCAGTCTTTCCCACTTGCTTCTGACCTGTGACTATCTTCTGATTCTATTTACTCAACAGACTCCTTGTACCAGCCAAAACATTCTACATAAAACCTGAGATGGTTCTAACTAGTTTTAAATGAGAATCTTAAGGATTTTAATTTAAGTTCTAAGTTTCAAATACTAATCATGAGTAATGGCTTGAAGACTACCTCCAATATAAACCTCAGGGCGTATTTTTTTAATCCATTTAGGAGACACCAAGCACGACGAAGCTGGATTTCATCTTGCTTGATACGGTGTGATAGGGCCCTAACTTAGATTCCCTGTTCCAGAGTTCACGGCAGCAGAAATCAAGCATACTGGCAGTCGTGACCTGTGCTCAGCACAGCACAGCACATCTCCCTGAACCTGAGAGTGCAAGGATAATTTAAGTACAGCCTTAAGTTTATATAATACAACTAGAGTTCCTTCCCCACAACAACTCTGAATAATGTTTATAATTTAGCAATCAACTGAAATGATGAAAGAATTACCACAATTGAAATAAAATATTTATGTATTTCAAATCAGGAGAACTGTGTCTTCAAAAACTAAAATAAGCTAAGACAAATCTAGTTCTGAATTAGGGATGGATACAAATAAAATGGGAGATTTGTTTATTTGTGTTTTTGAGTCTCTTTTCTTCTTTTTAAAGATTTAATGAACTTTCATTTGAAATAAGCAGAGTTTACTAAATTAAAGGATTTGATTACGTGTTCTTTAAAAGTAACTAGCTGAGTAAACATTAAAGCAAGTTATCCAGGAGTCAAGAAAAGAAAAATTACTTCAGACTGTTGTATGAATATTCTTCCAAAATCACCAATCCTTCAGCAAAAATAGTTCAACGGAAGATTTCGGTTCCTGGTACTGAACTGAACAAAGAGAACCACATGTTTCTAATGGTTGCTCATAAACGACCCAAATAAATCTCCAAAAGAACAGCAGTGGTTCTCTCTGTATTTTTCCCTTCAAAACTCACAAGACCAATTCAACATAGAAATAAAAATTACTGTACTTTATGGCACCACTCACTTTGTGACACATTTATTTGCTGTCATGAAAGTTAGTGCCTCAACAAAGTAAATGAGATTTGGGGGAAAAACTTTTTTATATATTTTAAACAGCACAAAATGTCCTTACCATTTGAGCAATAAAGAGTTTGCCCACCTCAAATGAGATTTTCAAACCAAGTGAGAGACCTAAGCATTTATACATAAAGGTTACAAGGAAGCTTTCCAAATAGCTTTCCAATCAATTATGATGCTGACCTTAGAACAGAATTACACTGCTAACTACCACTTATCAGAAATGAAGCCTACACAACAGAAAATATAACTTAACCACTGATGTTCTTTTTACTTTCCCTGACTTGTGAATTAAAACATGGAGCAACAGCACACCCTGCTGGAAGTCAGGAACACAGCTAGAGTAACTAGTAGCAATGGACTGTTAAAATTTTACCCAAGATGAAAATCACTTCAGGAAGAAACTCTGATTTCCCACCAAATGAGAAAAGAAGTTCACGAGCATTACCATTAGGTGCCTAGACATGTGACCTTAAAGGTAAAATTAAAAATTAATTGAAGTTTACTGCTTTTTCCAGCTCATTACCCTAGCTCCACACAGCCCCAACCACTCCAAATGACTTCACTATTTATTTTAACCCTAAATAAAATATATTCAAATCTACTTTACTTATGGTAATCACATAAGAGGAACTTGAAGCCACCTTCTGCACGTGACTGCCTGAAGCACCCCTTTATACTTCCCATCCCAAGATATCTTGGCCTCAGAAACATCCCTGAAGACCAGCACTAAGAATTCACAAGGCAGCCTAGTGGTCCATGAACCACAGTTTACATACCACTGGCAAAATTCCTACACAGATTCTGGAATTCAAAACATGCAGACTATATTAAGAAACCACATGCTATGAAACTCCCATCGAGTACCTTTCAATGTTTTCACAGACGTGAAAAATCATGGAAGCCACTGTCTAGGTAACCCAGCTCAGCGCTCTCCCTGCAGCAGACTCACAGGAATCAGAGTGAGCAGAAAGGTACTGAGGTTTTTCAAGTGTGCCCTCCTGGTTACGGAAAGAGGGCTCCCTGGTACACTGACCTCCCTCCTTAGAGAAAACTGCTATTTCAGCACTCATCTACAGTTCTGAGTGACCAGTGTTCATTTTTTGGCTCCTTGCTCCCACATGTAAAAGGTTCTGATTGACCTGTGGTCAACTTAGAGCTCTCTTTATCACAAAGCCCAGCCATCCTGAAAAACCAATGCAGATCAAACACTTCAGTGCAGTGCAGTTTTTTCTCAAGAAATTCAAAAATAATTACATCTATTTTTCTGAAGTTGTATGAGTTTCATTCATCAGAGGTATGAGTATGATTCATCATTTCAAAGTACACATTTAAAGTTGAATATTAAAAGGATACCAACCTCAAGCCTCTTTTCCAGCGACTCAATTCTGTCCTTCTTGCTAGCAAGGTTGGCCCGGGTGTAGCGGCTCTGCCCAGGAAGATACAAAACTTGACTGTAGCACTCTTCCCACACCTGGTTATAAGCTTCACTTGAGAGTTCTCCATGGCTCATACCTTGTTTGACCACTTCCATCTCCTGTACCAGAACATCCTGAGCCTGTTCACAATAATAATTTCAGGAAGCTTGAGTACTAGAGACACTTGCCATCAATAGAAAGTTTTAAAGACTGGTCTTTCCCTCCCTGGGCAAAAGCAATGAGCTTTGGTTGACTGACTGGTTTTTGGAAGGGGGGTTATAAATATCTAAGTGAAACAAATTAAGAAGCCTAGAAATCAATGCAGATTGATCTGAAGAGTCAAGCATCCATGTATTACCCCCAATAATATAAACATTCTTCACCTTCACTCATTAAAACAGCAGCTACCATTTCTCAGGTGTCTACTATGTGCCAGGAACTGGACTGAAAAGTTTGACCTATTTTATCTCCAAACAGCATACGACTCTTACAAAGCATTCAACACTAACCTCACTACAGTTCATGAAGCTCATGAAGTTCATTAACCTCGTTACAGTTCACGAAGCAAAGGCTCAGAGAGGTTAAAAAATTTGTTCAAAAACACAACACTAGGAAGCAGAAGAGACAGGCTCACACCCAAACCAAAGGTGACCAGTGCGTGGGGGTGCTCCTTCCACTCACCACCAACCCCGACACTTCTGACTTCCCAGTGCGGTGAAGGGGAATTAGGCGGGTTTTTTTTTTTTTTTTGACACATGCCTTTTTTTTCATCTGAAAGAATGTCCCTGACATTACCAGGGCATAGGACTGGAAGCACAGATCAAATAATGACAGATCACAGGCCAGTTGCTGGTCACTATAAAAGATACGGTTTAAGATGACAGAACGAGGATGGAGTTGGACAAGCGGAGTCCACTCACAGCGTTAACATTTAAATAGCTATCTGAACTTGCTGAACTTCTATGAGCCTGTTTCTCATCTGGAGAGGGGAGATAATACCTAACATGTTTGTTATGAGGATTAAGTGATACAGCAAGACACAAAGAGCCAGCCCAGCACCAGACACACAGACTCCATCAGCATACCACATGAACTCTTTCCAGCCCTTTGCTTCATGGCTCATGAAAAACCAACAATTACTTTTTGTGCTTTATAGAAAGCTCTCAATCATTCCAGGAACATCAGAAAATAAACACAGATCAAAACATAAGAAAAATCAAGATAAATAACTAGCATATGAAAAAATTTAAACAAAAAAAAAAAGGGAGGGGGATCAAGTCTACAGAATATAAAGAATGGATCCTTTTAAATGATAGCTCTTAGAGGAAATAATGGAAACAAACCAATTTTAGCACACTTAATGACAACTGGGCTCTTTATTATCAGTGAAATGATATTTCACTCTGAAACTGCACATGGTAAAAATTGACAAATTTAGCTCTTATAATGATTAGGAGAAAGTACAGCTAAGTTTCACTGAAACTGTGCCTAAAGAATCTGCTAAGTAAATAGTTGCTTCAAATTTTTCAGAACACAGGGGACTATAAACAGGTAATAAAATACAGGAGGATGAACTACTTTGTAATGGTTTCATATAAATTCTAAAGCACTACTTATAGTTATTATTTTCAAAGCATGCATTAGAATCTGTCCCTTAAAGAACTTCTATTAGTAACAATGCGATCTTTGTTTCAGGTTTCCATATATACAATAAATTTAGGAAGACTGATTTCCTCAAATCCATCTTCTCATATTTTCACTCTAACAAGAGGAAACTGTTCAAGCAATGAGGTCATTATCTAATTCTCAACAGAGGGTAGCTTCCATGGCACTTACTAGAAGACAGCAACTCAAAGTTACTCAGAAGCAAACTGAAACAGAAATCTAAACCCTGCTTCCTCTATTTTCTAAAAATTCTATAATAAACAGGTATCACTTATACCGTACGAAAAAGGGAAAGTAGGAAAGAGAGAAGGCGAGTACAAGAGGGAAAAGAGACAGAAGAATCTGGTTTCCTCCTAAGTCAGCCCATTCTAATGGACAGGTACTTCACTGCCCCTCAGAATGAAGGACTAAAGAAAGAAGACTTCAGCAAAAGACCACTCTTCTTCCAACCATGACACCAACTCTCTTTTCCTGGATCACTGTACAGATTTCTAGGCACAATCACAGCTGTTTGCTCTGTCAAAGCAGAAAGAATAAAATGCATATGGAGGAAGAGGTAGGACAGACGTTATATTATACAAGAAAACATTTCTTTATTTCCTTATCCACAAGGGTAGGGGGAAAACACGTCAGGGAAATACATGAAGTAAATGGTATTTCCTTTCTGTGAATAAATGAAAGGTTTAATCTGTAAATATTTTAATACATTCTTGTTTTTTCATAGTATTCTAAGTAAGTGAGGTTTAAGTACTAAAGGCAATCCCACCCTATTCAGAGACAGCAGAATTAAACCCAGAAAATGGCAACTGTAGGAACGATCAATGAGGCACACACACATGAGACAAAAACACCCTGCCATCAAAGCCAGTGTCTATATGATAAAGGTCTATCATTGAACATTGTGGAGAGGGGAGGGGAGAAGGGAGGATATCTGCATAACATTTAACATGAAAATTTCTCTCTTAACCATATATTTCTGTTGTTTATGAACATCCATATGGGAAAATATGTTGTTTGTCCATGATACACAGTATCTAACAAATACTTAAACCTTGAGACAAAAATACTCAATGATACCTTTTTCAGCTCTTCCTTGGAGAATTTTTCATAAGGGTTATGTTCCAGATAGGCAATGTGCTCTGCATTATTGGTACCAAATCCTACAGTTTTTCCTTTTTTATTTCCAGATGGCTCATAAGGGTGATGTAGAAGGTCATAATGAAGCATTGTGATCATTTCCTTTTTGATCAGTTCTTCACTTTTCTGTAAATCTGTTAGAGGTGGTTCTACATTTAACGGTCTTAGAATTGTTTCATTTACCTAAAATTTTAAAACAAGACCAATTATTAAACATAGCACTACAACATACTAATGTTATACTTCTTCTAGCAATGAATTAAATACAGGCACATCTTGTTTTACTGTGCTTCACTTAACTGCAATTTGCAGACAAGGTGTTTTTTTTCACAAACT
This sequence comes from Tragelaphus eurycerus, assembly GCA_935064755.1. Lineage (NCBI taxonomy): Eukaryota > Metazoa > Chordata > Mammalia > Artiodactyla > Bovidae > Tragelaphus > Tragelaphus eurycerus. The sequence continues at coordinate 19,594,688 of CAKXYN010000027.1, read as the reverse complement.
GAAAGTTCGTGGCAACCCTGAATGGTGCAAATCTATTGGCACCATTTTTCCAACATTTGCTCATTTTGTCTATGTCACGCTGGCAGTTCTTGCAATATTTCAAACATGTTTTTCATTATTACTCTATCTGCTACGGTGAGCTGTGATCATTAATGCTGCTGCTGCAGTAGCAGCAGGGTCAGAAGCTTAGACAATAACTAGCACTTTTTTAGCTATAAAGTAGCTTTTAATCAAGGTATGTACATTAAGTACATTAAGGTATGTACTTTTTTTAGACATACCACTACTGCACACTTAAAAAACTACAGTTTAGTATAAACGTAACTTCTATATGCACAAGGAAACAGAACAATTCGCACTTTACTGAGTGACATGCAATTCACTGCAGCAGCCTGAAACCAAACTGCAGTATCTCCAAGGTATACCTAAAGCACTCTAACATTTTCAAAAGAAATTATTTTTTTCTTTCAAAATTCTTATTTGTACCAGTGAAGCATTTCAAAGATTGGATCTGGGAACTGCTTTACTATATTCCAGAAAGTAGATGAAATGTTGTTTTACAGACTTTATGAATAATATAAAATACATCAATCACATAAAAAGAAACTTAAAACTTCCTAAGGCAGAAATTCTAATACTTACTTCTGATGGTCTTGGCAGATCCTTCTGGACAGCTTTGTGCATTCGTTTCATTTCCTTTACACGTTCTGCATCTCGTATGGCCTAGAAAAATTATTTTTATAACCATTTCTACAGCTATACAGTATCTGACACATTTCGGTAAAGGTGAAAACACTTTCGTCTATAAGAGCATGTATGTTCAAGAGCTAAAGCTGTAGTAATCTGTGTTAAGTTTGCAGAAAGGCAATATAACGCCACTGAAATTAGCCAGTCTATTCATTCTCATGTTACAGCACAAACTAAGAACTTCCAACAGCTACTAGGAGCATTCTCCAGATTTGCATGGCTCCCTTAATCAGATAATCATTCTTTTCTTGTCTAAAAGACCAAATCCTAAACTTAGAGGGGATGCTTCCAATGATCCCTTCTGCAATACAACCTTTCCCTTCCACCTCAGAAGCTACTGATTTTTTATTTAAAAATCCAGCCAGCAAGGGTGCTGTTTTATGACTCTTAAATTATGAATAATGTGGGTTAACACAAGACAACTTTAAGCCATTTTTTAGAATAAATGTAGCTCAAAATAGTGAAGAGAACTAAATTCATAAAGTATTATCATATATCCCCCACCAAAAAGCACATTCATGTGGTTTCTCTCTAAAGCATGACTTCCATCACTCCAATCCCCAGACGTGATTCAATTTCTAAAAATATCCCAAAATAGGCTGCAACAAGAAGTCCTGAAGTGGATCACATGATCTCAGTTTTAGCTCAAGTTTTACCACTTTCAAGACACAGACCTGGGACAGTTAACTTAATTCACCTGAGTTTCCTCATTTCTAAAAGGAACCTGATACCTATCCTACTTATGTCACCTGGTCGTTATGTACATATGAAAAATAATTAACTAGAAAGCATATTAGTACAAGGTGTTACTAATTTTATTCTGATGCACTCTAAATTTCCAAATCCACATTTTTTAAATGTCTTTTTCACTGGAGGATAACTGCTTTACAATACTGTGTTGGCGTCTGCCATACAACTCGAATCAGCCATAAATATACATATGTTCCCTCCCTCCTGAATCTCCCCCTCAGCCCCAGCCCATCCCACCCCTCTAGGCTGTCACAGAGCACCGTGCTGAGCGCCCTGTGTTACCGCAACTTCCCATTAGTTTACACTGACCAAGAAACAAATCAATCAACCAACAAATCCATCAATAAGATGTACTTGTTTTAAGACTGGTCAATAACATCTTTTCTTGGCAAAAGTGAAAGCAATATCTAAAAGACTACTTACACGTATTTTAAAGGAGCATAATGAATTTGACAGAGGATATTTAAACTGCAACGTATATAATTATACATTTTAAGAACACCTATCAAGATTGATCTAAGTACTTTCTTTTAGCACAATTTTTTTCAATACTGAAAAAAAACACTAAGTAGAGATCTTGGGACCTGTTAACAGTCGTCACCCACCTGCTTCCGTGCATCCACATCAGCAGCATCTTCAATGTAAGTATCATCTATTTCACGCTCTTCCAGTTCCTTCTCAGCATTTTCTGGTAGAACAATTTCAAAGTCATTCTTAGGAGCAGGAAGACCCAACAATCCTAAACGGAGGTGTTCACGAGATTCTCTTTCCTGTAGAAAAAAACTAGTCTTTCTCAATTTATACACATTAAAATACTCAACTAATATTGTATAAGAGTTTCTAAAACACAATTAGCCTAATTCTAGAAAAATGATCCCTAACTTAAGGGTTGAGACAAAATTTTGTTTAATTTTTATCTCTACTTCTTCCCTACATTAAGACCAATCATAAAAACTTACATTTGTGGTCAATGAATTTACTCTGGGATAGTCTAATAGCAGGTTTGAGAATTATACCTCTGGAGGGCAAAAAAACAAGAAGTCCTTTAGGATTTCCTTTTAAAGATTTCTGAAATTTAATAGGAAATGAAAGAACAAATTCAAAAGTAAATTTGTCCTTGGATAAATAAAACCTAATCTGAAAAGGCAGCTGAATTTGTGTGTATGATTCTTTTTCATGCAAAACAGGTCATATGCAAGCCAAAGAAAACAGCTCATACTTCCTCAAAGTGCCTAGTACCCAAAGTCTTCCCCAGTCCATCCTCAGCTCACCTGTCTGTCTCATCCCCTACTGGTCCATCGCATATATGCAAGAAGGGAAGATCAGGTGAGCTGCTACGTCCAGAATATCCTCCACGCTTACTCATGTTGTGATCTCCACATGGGACGCCCCCCACCCTACTTCCAAGCATACCTCTCTCAAGGAAGGCGTTCCTAGTACCCACCCAACAAACATGATTTATTCCTTTCTTCGGCCACGCTGAGCATGTTGGTTTTACTCAAAGGGCTTTATTTTGTTCTTATATTACAATTATTTTTGGATTTGGTTTAGTACTGCCAATCTCTCCAGAGCATAAACTATTCTTTAAGAAAAGGGACATCTTTAATCAACTTTCAATCCCAGGAAGTGTCCAGATCTGTGCTTTTACACACATTAGATTCTTCACTTGTTTAATTCCTATGTAGCCATTCAGAGTCAGCATTACATGACATCAATCCGGACATTTAAAAAAATTCTCAACTAACCAAATCTATATGTGAAGTTAGAATTAATTTGTAAACTAGAAGCAAACCACCATTCAGTTCAGTTCAGTCACTCAGTCGTGTCCAACTCTTTGCGACCCCGTGAACTGCAGGACGCCAGACCTCCCTGTCCATCACCAACTCCCGGAGTTCACTCAGACTCACATCCATCGAGTCAGTGATGCCATCCAGCCATCTCATCCTCTGTCGTCCCCTTCTCCTCCTGTCCCTAATCCCTCCCAGCATCAAGTCTTCTCCAATGAGTCAACTCTTCACATGAGGTGGCCAAAATACTGGAGTTTCAGCTTTAGCATCATTCCTTCCAAAGAAATCCCAGGGCTGATCTCCTTTAGAATGGACTGGTTGGATCTCCTTGCAGTCCAAAGGACTCTCTAGAGTCTTCTCCAACACCACAGTTCAAAAGTATCAATTCTTCCATGCTCAGCTTTCTTCACAGTCCAACTCTCACATCCATACATGACCACTGGAAAAACCATAGCCTTGACCAGACGGACCTTTGTTGGCAAAGTAATGTCTCTGCTTTTGAATATGCTATCTAGGTTGGTCATAACTTTCCTTTCAAGAAGTAAGCGTCTTTTAATTCATTTTTTAAAATCTCACAATGATTTTTCATGGCATAAGTAAGAAGGCTCAATAGTAATGTAATAAAAGCAATAACATGATCAAAAATAAAACTGTAACTTTTATAATTAGCTTTCTATATCACCTTGCAAAACATACAGAAGAAAAACTTCACTAAGGTCAGCAATGAACATCAAATTAACTTGGCTCTGATACTTTGACTGTCCTTCTAAAAGTACAGAGGCAAACAGAGGAATCAAATTCAAAATCTAATTTATGAGGCATTCGAAATTCATACCTTATTTTACAAAAATAGGAAAAAAAATCAGTGTACCATTCAAGAAGCTAAACTATTAATTAGTAAATAATATAAATTAAAAATCACAAAAGATACAAGGACCATTACTATCAGCATAATCAAAACTGAAAAATAAATTAAGAATAAGAAAAAGTAGGCTAATAAGACCAAAAAGTTTCCCTTCTCAAGTCCTACAAGTCATGTGCCTTTTCTAGTGTCTGCAGGTGTACAGAATCTGTAGGCATATGAAATACGCACTGACCAGGGGAAAAATTTTATTTTGGTACCCTTGAGATTTTAACTTTTTTAAAAAAGTACTAAAAGAGAATTGACACAGACCATCTGCTTCACATAAGAGGGATCACTGTAGTCTGCCATTCCATCCTCAGGATTAATGTTTAACTTGTCTCGAAGAGGAGTTCTACCCGGGGTGGAGTTAATAACTGGTTTGGGAGTCGTCCCACTCCGAGGAGTCAGCCCTTCAGATCCATGAGAAGGAGTCCTAGAAAGACAGAAATTCTAGTTAATGAAAGTGCCAACTTTACTTGAATTGTGCTTCCAAATATTTTTCACATAAATTATAAGAAAAGAAATAAAGATTCCTAAAATTCTGTCTCCCTATCTGGTTTTAAGTTAGACCTCTCGGTTAAAATAAAGGTTTGGTTCAGCTAACTCAGTATTTACACACAGTGTATTTATTTTAATGACTTCAAATAAAGTCATGATAGCTAGTTTTTTTTTACCTTATTAACTAGGTCGATAAAACATTTTTCAACCTTTTCTTAACACATCAGGGTGGCTAAGAACACACAGTAGTCAGGGAGCTTGGCCACCACACTTAGGACCCCAGACGACTCTTATTAAACTCAGTTTATCATTTGTCTCCTCCTTGCCTATAGCTGTTGGCCATCACATTCTCATCACAGGTATGCATACTTGAAGTTTGTTTGGAAACCAAACACCAAACTTTTAGGATCACATCTTAATATGTATTGTTCTGAGTTAGGTCTAAGAAACTCTAAGAAATAAAAGCCATAAACTTCATACCATACAGCTTAAGCGTCCAAAGCTTTGGACTTCTCTGGTATTCCAGTGGTTCAGGATCTCCCTGCCAAAGCAGGGGACACAGGACAATCCCTGGTCCATCCCTGGTCCAGGAGAATCCCACGTGCTTGGGGCCACTGAGCCCGTGCACCACCACAGGAAACGCTACCACAGTGAGAAGCCCCAACTGCTGCAACTAGAGAAAGCCCTCGCATTTCAATGAAGACCCAATGCAGCCAAAAATAAATAATTTTCTTTTTATATGTTCAAAGACTTTTGTTTTTTTGATTACTTCCTGAATCCTGGCTGTGATCCAGACAGGTGATGCTGCCAGAGAGCTGTTCCCAGAGGTGAGGTGAGGTGCTACCATATAAGACGTGATTCCTGCCCCCAAGGAGCTCACAATCTAGTTGAGAAACAAGACATACACGGGAGAAAGAGGGATTAGGCTCTCTTGCAAGCCTTGCGTAAGTGTTATGTCACATAAGGTTTTCGCTGCCAATGTTCTTGATCCTGCTGTCATGCACAGCTATAATAGTCAGAAATGTTTCACATACTTTACCAGTAAGAGGACAAATTTTAAAATTAATAGTAAACCCCAACTATTTCTAACCTTAAAAGCTCAAATTCTATTTTAATACAAATTATTTCTATAATATTTGTATCTTAAAAATTATTCTTTAAAAACAGTAGCTTAAAACAAAAGAAGTTAAAAAAAAAGAAGTCTAAACAAATACTGAACGCTAGTCAATGATTTATATGACAAAGTGTTTAGGGTGAAATGTACTGATACCTGCAACTTGCTTTGAAATGTATTTAAATATAAGACAGGCTGATGGCTGGATGGATACATGATAAAGCAAACACAATACAACCTAAACCTTGGGATCAAGTAGTGAGTATATGGATGTTTGCTTTACCATTCTTTCAACCTCTCCAAATGTTATATATTTTCATAATAAAATGTTGGGGAACAAGCAACAGTAATACATACATAAAAGGGATTACAATTTTTATAAGTCGCCAAATCATTAATAATAGATGAATCTACTTCTTAAATCAGATTAAAAGTATTCACAAACAAGGTGACAGCACCAGAAACTCTGAAAAAAGAAGGAAGGTTCATGTAGTATTTGACTAGTTCCTAAATACTGTAATGTTATTTGTTTCTATGAATGAGGGAAACTCTAAAAGCAAGTTAAACACTAATTTCCATTTTCTGTCAACATTTCTAAAGCAAACACATTGTCCAAGTCCTCAGATTCAGGTTTTTCTAAAGCAGAAATCAGTTGTTTATTTACAATACCTGAATGGGGTAGAAAGAACTGTGTTTGGAGTCTGTACAACCTGCCGCTGTGGTGTCACACCTGAGAAGTCGCTCTCATGCAAAGGGGTGTTGAGTCCACCTTTTAATGGGGTGTCCACATTGGTCAGAGCCATGAGGTTTTGGGCTTCCTGATTAACAAGATAGTAAACAAGCATGTTTTAATAGTTTAGACAGGATAGCAAACCCCTCTCTTATCGTCCTACTACATAAAAAGCAGGCACAATTCTTACATATTTTCTCAATGAAAACCAAGAGAGAAAAAGAATATTGAACCATGGAAGAATTCAATACTTCCATTCTTTCTGACATTAACATGTCAGAAGTTTTGAAATAGTTTTATATGTCAAGAAATGTATATGTGATTGTGGCCTCACATATGAAATACCACTACCCACGAACTTTTCCTATTATCCATGCCAAGCCTCTTTACATGAAGAACTAAGAATTCAACTTTCATAACATGAGCTTAGGCTAAACATGAGAATACCCAGTCTGGCTCTATCACGAATTCTTTATCCAATCTTCATTAGACTCTCGGAGTCTCAGTTTCTTCCACTGTGAGGTTAAAATATTACCAACTGGTCTATCTACTTCATAAGAAAACTCAAGAAGACAGATCACTTTCTGAAGTCTTGCTTGACCTCTTCAGGTTAGACTGACATGCTCTCTTTACAGTCCCTCTACTATAACCCTGCACTCATTACTAACACAGCACCCACAACTCCTAATTCCCAATTCAGGGTGTGTGGCAGGCTACATTTTCCAGAGTCACAACCATAATTCTCATCTCACATGCTCTTCTTACAATCCAACGGTGATACTCCAACCATTGAACTGTACATTATAAAAGGATAAATTATATCTTAAAATATATGTATATTGTGAGATGATTGGGGAGAATAGCATTGAAATATGTATAATATTATATCTGAAATGTATTAATTGTTCAAACTAAACACTATCATGTTATAATTTGTTCATACTAGATGTTTGTAATGTTTCTGATAATCAATAAAAGAGATTCTTGATCAAAAAAAATAAATAAATAAATAAAACTGATCTCCCCCTCAAAAAAAAAAAAAAATATATATGTATATATATACACACACACATATGTGCTTCCCTGGTGCCTCAGACAGTAAAGAAACTGCCTGCAATGCAGGAGACATGGGTTCTATCCCTGGGTTGAGAAGATTCCCTGGAGAAGGAAATGGCAACCCACTCCAGTATTCCTGCCTGGTAAATTCCATGGACAGAGGAGCCTGGTGGGCTATAGTCCATGGGGTTGCAAAGAGTCAGACACAACTGAAGAGACTTCCCAAGTCTAATTAAAAAAGAGAGAGTTCAGAAATTCAAAATATGACAGGGTAAAATTCAGAAAACCTTCTAGCAATGAATCAAAAAAGTCAAATAGACAGAAAACCAGAGAGGAATAGCAAAATAAAGCAATGAAAGGGAGGAAATTTTTCAAATTTTCAGAATAACTTCCCAGAATTGAAGGTCATGAGTCTACAGAATGAAAAGACTCACCAAGTACCTAGTACAGTGGCTAAAAATAAACCCACATCAAGAAATATGCATGTGAAAAAGAGGTCATATAAGCTTCCAAAGGAAAAAACCAGGTTTCCTATTAACCTTAACAGCACAAGTCAGAAGACCCTGGAACACTACCTTCAAAGCTATCAACAAAAACCCCTTCAATCTGGAATTCTATACCCAGTTGTACAATCAATCAAATTAAGAGATTAAAACGGTAATTTACAGATATTCAAGACTTAAAAATTCCATCTCCCATGAAACCGTCCTCAGAGAGCTACCGACAGATATGCCTCACTAAAAGGGAGCCGACAAGAAAGCAAGAGACATGGGAGCCAGCAAAGAGGAGGCCCAAGGGAAAACTTCCCAGGGTGACAGTGAAAGGAGAGCAAGAGAACAAGCCATAAACAAGAGCTAAGGAGTAGGCAGTCCAGACTAGAACATTCAGAAATTCTGGGAAAGACGTCAAGCGCTGAAAAAGATGATACCTAAAATCTGGCCAGATTACAGGAGACTGACAGTTTATAAAGTCCAGATCCAGAAATGAATTTGTGCCAAGTAATCAAAAATCTTAGCAACTAAGTAAAACAAGTATTAATCCAAAGAAAAACAAAATACTATGCAGTAGAACAATTACAAGGTACTTTGTAGGTCAGCAGTGAATGCAGTTTACATAGTCACAAGTGAGTGTGCAAGTTGCTCAGTCATATCTGACTCTCTGCAACCCCATGGACTGTAGCCTGCCAGACTCCTCTGCCATGGGATTCTCCAGGAAAGAATCCTGGAGTGGGTTGCTATACCCTCCTCCAGGGCATCTTCCTGGCCCAGGGACAGAATCCGAGTCCCCTGCATTACAGGTAGATCCTATACCGTATGAGCCACCAGGGAAGCCCCACAAAGTCATAAGGTAAACCATAAATATGGAGCTAACCAAAATCATGATTAACTAGAGTGGAAGATGGGAAAATGGAAAAGAGTGTGGATGCATAGTAGAGGCAGAGGGCATGAGAGAGCCAAATGTTTAAATTCTAAGTGGAAAAAAAAATGCTCTAAACTGAAAATAAAACCTGATGAAACAAGTGTCTTAGCATTACAGTGGTCAAAACAAAGAGCTGTCACTGATAACTCTAGAAAGCAGACAGTGATGGGTACTGTTTTCTTACAAAGCCTTATAGGACTGTTTGACTCCTGAATCAAGACCTTAAGATTATATTTGACTCTTAGAAAACTGAGATGTAAGGAGTGCTGAAAGATTCAATAGTATTCCGTTAAGTCTGTCTATTATCTAGCATGCTAACACCCTAGGAACACACAGAGCTGTACACCTTATATGTTAAGGAGCGAGAGGGAAATACTACTGAAGGCCATCTATGCCATGCTAAGTATAGAATCACAAGGAAGTTTTAAAAATCACTGTAAAAAAAAAATTACTAACTACAGGGAACTCTCCTGGTGGCCCAGTGGTTAAGAATCCACCTCGCAATGCAGAGTACACAGGTTTAATCCCTGGTTGGGGGAACTAGGATCCCATGTGCCAGAGAGCAAGCCAACCTGCTCACCCCAACTACAGAGCCCACGGACACAACTAGAGAATCTGTGCGCTGCAATGAAAGAGCCTGTGTGCTGCAACTAGGACCCAAGCACAGCCAAATAAATAAAATTACTAACTACACACGTATGACTTTTTCTTCCAGGACTGCTAGGCAATGCGTAATTTTTAAATTCTGTGCTTTACTGACAAGATTTAGCTTCCCTACCACGGAAATCTCTAGCAGCTACGCATTCAAGACTGTTTCAAACTGCTTATGCTAAGAGACACAAAACCAAACCATTTAGTCTTCTCCTTTATACCACTTTCAAGGACAGGAGGCAAAGTGAAAGGCTCATTCTACCACATGGCACCCACCTGCAGAATTCTGTCCTGGGAAGCTGGCGTCCGTGGTGTTCTCAGAGCAATGCTGTTGTTGGTGACATTGTACTCAGACAAGAGAGTACTGGAAGCAGAGTTTGTTATGCCAGATTCCTCAGCAGTTTGACGTGCAATTTCACTTGCTTGGCCGACTTTTACAACTTCTTGGAGTTCTGCATCTGAAATCTGAAGATAACAGTTATCATAGTAGCAATATTTAACCAGAGAATAACACAGCTTAAAACGTCCACATTCTAGAAAGATGAACTGCTTAAGTACACAGAGGTTCACTGTACTACTCTTTACTTTGTGGGTTTGAAAATTTCCATAATATTAATAGTTTTTTAAAGTGTTCCCTATATAAAGTAAGGGGGAAATTCCATACATGATACAGTATCAAACTGTATTCTTCTATTTCCATACTGAAATTCTCTCAAAATAATATATTAATAAATCAAGACTATAAATTAACAGTGTTTGTACAAAACCATTTATCAATTGGGGGGCATACTAAAAATAAATTAAAATATCACAGAGTCCACTGAGCCACAAAAATCCCTAAGAAAATCAAAAGGTGTTATTTTTGTAATTTTACCAAAATAAATATCCTAAGAACTATAAAAAAAAAAGTTACAGGCAAAATTCCAATTTAAGAAATATCACCAGTACAAATGATAGCATCTGACAAATCTATTTTATGTTTATACCCAAGAATTTTATATTAATGCAGCCAGGGCATTCATTTGGCTAAAGAAGCTATTCAAACCTCCTAAATCCATCCCTCTGCTCCATTAAACTGTCCAATTCTACAGAGCTGTACTCATCAAAATGCAAGAGAAGCTTATTCAAAATCCCCGTTTCTGACCAACCACAATTCAGCCACAGGAACAGAGCCTACAATGAGCTGAATGAATTTTTTTCTTCTCCACAACTCCCACATTGATTCTCACAGTTACTGTCTCAAAAAGAGAAGAACGACACAACCAAACATTCCCTAAAAGACAGTCACCTGAAGTCCACAAGGCCAAATACCACCATTACCAGCTACGAAAAAAAGAGGCCTGGAGCCCCAGTCTACTGACAAATTGCTAAGAGCTGACAATTAATTACTAAACCATCAAATGAGAAGTTCAAGGCCTAATATTTCTTAGGAGTACCAAGCACCTAAAAGAAAAGCCTGGCACATAGACCCACAAACATTTGCTGAAAAAATGTATAAAAGCATGTGAGATCACACAGTGAAAAACCTACTTTCATCAGATTACCTGAGGGGCAGGAAGTACTAGTTTGCTCCTCTTTTTAGTAAATTCAGAAACACCACTAGTTTGAAGAATAGCTGATGGTAAATCAGATTCTTTTTTCCTTTTCAAATGCTGCTTGTCTTTTTTCCTATCTCGTCCTTCTTTTTCACTGTCATGAATCAAGGTGGAGAACAAATTTTTCAAAGTTACTTATAGGCAATAACATTAAAAGCCATAAAAATAGTCATATACCCTGGACAAAATAATCCCTTCTTAAGAAAAGTACTAATAAAAAGACAAAACTATATACATTAAGCTGTTTCCTTTTCCTATACATTACCTAACTACTATGTTCAAAAGGAATATAAAATAGCAATAGAATTACTAAGAAAATAAGATATACTAAGTAATTTAAGTACTAAGTATTAAAACTATGTAACTATAAAGACTACGATGATAAGCAAAATGCTACATATAACATGAAAAGAAAACCATAAAACTACTCCTATATCATGATTACATTCTTACAAAAATGTGTCTGTACTAGGAAAATGATAAAGTATACAAAAAGGGAAACAAACGAAGGGAACAAAATTAAAACACTGATTTTAAATTTTCCTTTAAAACTAATCTTCAATTGTTTGATATTTTTTTTAAAGGATAGTTAAGTTCTCATGAATGACATCGCAGAGTTGTTAGGCTCTAGTGCCAGGCCCAAGGTCATTTTCTAAAGGACCAGGAACGCTTCCTTTCCCTCTGCATGTCAGCCTTCTCTCGTCCTAGTGTACTCCATCCAAATGACTTTTCTTTCTTCAATCTTTGTATCTGTAGAGGCTACCTAAAACAAGGTTCTAATCTGAAAAACAAATACAACGGAGTACATTCAAGAAGATGCTGATCCACACTGGCTGACATCTGTTGTTTACTAACAATTCATGTCAACAGAAATATAGAAGGCCACTGGGGGAGTGGAAAACTGAAAATCTTTGATATGCATAAAAGGTTTTTTCCACAAGATTCAGATATAAGATTTAAAAAAACTCTAAAAATCCCTATAAATAAGCAAAAGCCTTTGCATCCTAAGATATCTGATAAAAATACACACTGATCCCCATTAGATGAAAAGATTTAAGAATGAACTGGTAATGGTCATTTCCTTTTAATTTCATTTTAAGAAAAATAAGATAAAATTTTCACTAAGGAAAAAAAAAAAAGCAGACCAAATTTTTGACATATTCCTTCAGGCCATTAGTGAAATAACTAACCTGTTTCCAAATGTTAAGTCTGTGACTCAGTGAATAGACAGTTCACTAACAGCCAAATGCTGACATTTCAAGAAATGCAAACAGTATTATGTGCTAAAAACATTACAGCCAGGGTCACTGGTTTTCTCAGAAAGGTGCATCCATTAAATAAGTAAAAGCATTATGTAAGCCACATCGTGCTGACTAAGAAAAATCTGGCTCTGACAAGGATAATATCTGGCCCTCCATAAAATTCCTACTATACTTTTCCATTTATAAAACCAGAAAGGCAAAAAAAAACCCAGAAAGGCAACTTACGATCTCAGCTCCCCATCAAGATCCTGTTGTCGTAACTTTCTGAAATCAGCATCAAGAGTCTGGTAGTTTTCCTCAGAAGTATCATAGAAACCAAGAGCAGGCTTTTTTTCAAATGGAATTTCAGCATTATAATCAACTCCTCTTTTCTTTTTTCTTTTCTTCTGAATTTCTATGCCGGCTGCTCGAAGTTCTCTTCTCTTTTGGAGGGCAGCAAGACGCCTGAAGCAAAAGAACAAAAGATCACCTTGAAAATCATACACCATGGGGAAGCGATGGCTCAACCAACAGAGCTAAGAAAGCTGTCCAGTCATTTGGGGAAGAAATATTTACTTAAATCCTCACCTCACACCATGCACCAAAATCAACTCCAGTTCTGACTTAAAGGTACATATATATACTAGAGCAAAGAGAAAAACCAGAAGGAACTATAAGTAGATATGTATCTAATCTCTGGATGGGAATATACTCACTTAATATCAATGAAATGATGGGCAAAGAAAAAAATCAACAGCTTTGAATTTTAAATTTTATATCTCTGTAGCACTATTTTTAAAATCATAAAACAGTATCAAAAGGTAAATAGTAGAAAAAAATTTTGTAATTAGTATTGGGAATGGTTAGATATAAAGAATCCAGGCAAGTTTTTTTAAAAATGCTTCTCAAGGGAATAAAGCAGAAGGAAAGACAGTTCACTAAGGAAAAAAGGCAAAAAGTTAAAACAACAAATGCTCAAACTACCGCACAATTGCACTCATCTCACACACTAGTAAAGTCAAGCTCAAAATTCTCTAAGCCAGGCTTCAGCAATACGTGAACCGTGAACTTCCAGATGTTCAAGCTGGTTTTAGAAAAGGCAGAGGAACCAGAGATCAAATTGCCAACATCCACTGGATCATCAAAAAAGCAAGAGTTCCAGAAAAACATCTATTTCTGCTTTATTGACTATGCCAAAGCCTCTGGCTATGTAGATCACAATAAACTGTGGAAAATTCTGAAAGAGATGGGAATACCAGACCACCTGACCTGCCTCTTGAGAAACCTGTATGCAGGTCAAGGAGCAACAGTTAGAACTGGACATGGAACAATGGACTGGTTCCAAATAGGAAAAGGAGTACGTCAAAGCTGTATATTGTCACCCTGCTTATTTAACTTATAATGCAGAGTACATCATAAGAAACCCTGGATTGGAGGTAGCACAAGCTGGAACCAAGATTGCTGGGAGAAACATCAATAACCTCAGATATGCAGATGACACCACCCTTATGGCAGAAAGTGAAGAAGAACTAAAGAGCCTCTTGATGAAAGTGAAAGAGGAGAATGAAAAAGTTGGCTTAAACTTAAACATTCAGAAAACGAAGATCATGGCATCTAGTCCCATCACTTCATGGCAAATAGATGGGCAAACAGTGGCTGACTTTTTTTTCTGGGCTCCAAAATCGCTGCAGATGATGATGGCACCCATGAAATTAAAAGACGCTTACTCCTTGGAAGGGAAGTTAGGACCAACCTAGATAGCATATTCAAAAGCAGAGACATTACTTGGCTCACAAAGGTCCGTCTAGTCAAGGCTATGGTTTTTCCAGTGGTCACGTATGGATGTGAGAGTTGGACTATAAAGAAAGCTGAGCGCCAAAGAATTGGCGCTTTTGAACTGTGGTGTTGGAGAAGACTCTTGAGAGTCCCTTGGACTGCAAGGAGATCAAACCAGTCCATCCTAAAGGAGATCAGTCCTGGGTGTTCACTGGAGGGACTGATGTTGAAGCTGAAACTCTAATACTGTGGCCACCTGAGGCGAAGAGCTGACTCATCTGAAAAGACCCTGATGCTGGGAAAGACTGGGGGCAGGAGGAAAAGGGGTCGACAGAGGATGAGATGGCTGGATGGCATCACCGACTCAATGGACATGGGTTTGGGTGGACTCCCAGAGTTTGTGATGGACAGGGAGGACTGGTGTGCTGCGGTTCAAGGGATCGTAAACAGTTGGACACGACTGAGCGACTGAAATAAACTGAAAATGACAAGGTGTACTTTAAAAATTAAAGAATCACAAATTAAATCAAGTACCATTTCTGCATACCTAATAAACTGTTGTTGTTCAGTCACTAAGTGTTCCCTGCCTCCAGGGAACGACTGCACAGGCTAAGTCCACACACAGTCACTGAGGAGAGACTTCCTTCTGCCCAGACGCTCTCCCTTGGGCACAGCGCTGCTGAGAATACTAGAGCCACAAGAGTCCTTGCCTGGGCCTGTGGCATGAGGGTTCCATGACAGGGGAGGCAAGCCAAGGAGATCTGGGGCGGCTGCCCACCCCACCCCTGACACTTTAGAAGCACTCAGCTTCTAAAGTAGAGTGTCATGCAGGAACAAGTACATCATAGCCTATGGGACAGAATAGAGAATTCCAAGCTCTCCCCAAAGAAAATGACTTTCATTTGCAACAGGAAATGGAGAGGCTCAGGCCTCAGGGCACTCTCAAAAACAGTAGAAGTTGTGATGAAAAGGCAACTGATATCTGATAGATTCTTTGGAGATACAGCTGAACTGCAGACCTACTAGTCTGCCAGAATCAATCCCTTTCGAAAAGTGGGAGAAGCCTTCCTGGGATGAGAACAAATATCAAACACTGACCTCAGAAACCATCCCTTCAAAGGAGCCAAAGTTTACTTGGATCAGTTTGTGGAGCAATTTATGCCTCAAGACATTGCTGAAAACAAGGCAGCAATAAGCTGGCAGTCAGTAGAGTCTAACAGCTGGGTGTACCCAAGGAAAACTATGTCAAAGCAAGTCTGGTCAAAATCACCTCATCCCCAGGCGACTATAGCCACACCCAAGACTGCCCCCACAAAGAACACGATCAAAGGCTTCACATTTCTGCGGGAGGAAAGGGGAGAACAGACTTCCCTACAATAACCCTGCCTGCTAGTCACTAACAAGTAAACAAGCAGTCACGAGTGTAGATGGGGGTGGGGGGAGCCTTTTGCTGGTTGTCCAGTGGACAATTCACAAGGTGATCCAACTCACATGGTGGTCCAACTCACAAGGCTAAAAGGCTCAAAAAACTTAGTCCCCAAACCACCATGGACAAAAGCAGAAAATCAATTTTTTGTAACCGTACTCACATTACTCATCCCTAAAAGGTAAGCAAAATAGAAAGGTGACTGAGACTCGGCAGAAAACTTAGCACCTCCTCTTAGTTTCTGTTTACTGTTCCAGGCCAATCATACTCCCATCACAAATCCCTACTCTGGGCTAGTGCTTGGTCAGCTACGCCAAAAAGCATCCTCTGGCAGCAAAGAATCCTTCATCCCAGGACCTGATACTTCACGGTCACTGCTGAGGAAACCATCAGCACAATGCTAGTCATCAGGTCAGGAAATACTTCCCAGCTTAAGGACCAAAAAGGCAGTTATGGAGGCTGGGGAGGTTACTTCAATGCTTGAATTCCAAAATCTAGTAAGCTTTCATAAAGTTCAGGTTTTTCCCTTTAACCACTTCATCTTGGCTTCTAGACCATTAGCAATGAAGTCAATAATGGATCTAACCAAAAAGAAGAGGAAAGTGGAGAAAACCTTGAGCACAGGGCAGTATTTAATTCCACTCATTTTTTTAAATAAAAATTCCTATGACAGCCTAAAACATGGTTCAAGGCTCATTTACTCCCTCCATGTTCAGACGGGCTTCCTATTTCACAGCCCGTGCCTTCCCAACACTAATCAACGAAAGTAACTAATAGCAGTCATGCCAAAGTCACAGAGCCCAGTGTGACCTCCAGCCATCTGATACCAAGATGGCCACAACAAATGAAGCTCTCCTATACTAACAGAATACATCACAACAAGACATATATGTATGTCTATACCTGGGCATTTGGAGAAGGCAATGGCACCCCACTCCAGTACTCCTGCCTGGAAAATCCCATGGATGGAGGAGCCTCGTAGGCTGCAGTCCATGGGATCGCTAAGAGTCAGACACGACTGAGCGACTTCAATTTAACTTCTCACTTTCAGGCACTGGAGTAGGAAATGGCAGCCCACTCCAGTGTTCTTGCCTGGAGAACCCATGGATGGGGTCGCACAGAGTCGGACATAACTGAAGCAACTGAGCAGCAGCAGCAGCATACCTGGGCATTACTTCTGCCACATCTTATAAATTAAAAAAAAAAATTTTTTAAACATGTATTTTGGGGCTTCCCTGGAGCTCAGTAGTAAAGAATCTGCCTGCCAATGCAGGAGACACAGGTATGATCCCTGGTCTGGTAGGACTCCACATGCCACAGAGCAACTAACCC
Organism: Tragelaphus eurycerus; assembly: GCA_935064755.1. Classification (NCBI taxonomy): domain Eukaryota; kingdom Metazoa; phylum Chordata; class Mammalia; order Artiodactyla; family Bovidae; genus Tragelaphus; species Tragelaphus eurycerus. The sequence goes on along the minus strand of CAKXYN010000027.1, from coordinate 19,577,662 downwards.
ATGTGCCACAAGTACTGAACCTGTGCTTTAGAGCCTGGGAGCCACAACTACTGAAGCCCACACGCCCGAGAGCCTGTGCTCCACAACAAGAGAAGCCACTGCAATGAGAAGCCTGTGCGCTGCAACTAGAGTAGCCCCCGCTCACCACAACTAGAGAAAAGCCCTCGCAGCAACGAAGAGCCAGAGCAGTCAAAATTAAAAATAACTCATTTTTTTCATGTATTTTTTCTATCAGATCAGATCAGTCGCTCAGTCGTGTCCGACTCTTTCAACCCCATGAATCACAGCACGCCAGGCCTCCCTGTCCATCACCAACTCCCAGAGGTCACTCAGACTCACATCCATCGAGTCAGTGATGCCATCCAGCCATCTCATCCTCTGTCGTCCCCTTCTCCTCCTGCCCCCAATCCCTCCCAGCATCAGAGTCTTTTCCAATGAGTCAACTCTTCGCATGAGGTGGCCAAAATACTGGAGTTTCAGCTTTAGCATCATTCCTTCCAAAGAAATCCCAGGGCTGATCTCCTTCAGAATGGACTGGTTGGATCTCCTTGCAGTCCAAGGGACTCTCAAGAGTCTTCTCCAACACCACAGTTCAAAAGCATCAATTCTTCGGCGCTCAGCCTTCTTCACAGTCCAGCTCTCACATCCGTACATGACCACAGGAAAGACCATAGCCTTGACTAGATGAACCTTTGTTGGCAAAGTAATGTCTCTGCTTTTGAATATGCTATCTAGGTTGGTCATAACTTTCCTTCCAAGGAGTAAACGTCTTTTAATTTCATGGCTGCAGTCACCATCTGCAGTGATTTTGGAGCCCAGAAAAATAAAGTCTGACACTGTTTCCACTGTTTCCCCATCTATTTCCCATGTAGTGATGGGACCGGATGCCATGATCTTCGTTTTCTGAATGTTGAGCTTTAAGCCAACTTTTTCACTCTCCACTTTCACTTTCATCAAGAGGCTCTTCAGTTCCTCTTCACTTTCTGCCGTAAGGGTGGTGTCATCTGCATTTTTTCTGTAACTACTCTCAAGTGGTTAGACAGATATATAAAAGACTCTTCCAGGTAATAAGGAAGTTAAGCACTATTACCAAAACTGGAATGAGACAACTCTAATTGTCATTCACCAAACAGGGTTGATGAAGGATTACTGGACCTAAGGATGCACAGACTAACTGGTCAACTATGGAAGGAAACAACCATACCTTGCTTCTTCCAGCTGTTTCTCTCTTGCTTTCCTCTTGGCTTTCTTTCCCTGAGTATTAGCCAGGCGGGCTCTAGCTTCAGAAAGCATCTCCAATTCATCTGCAAAAATAAAAAGAAAATTAACTTCTCCAACAGAAGTAAGGTGAGAGATGTAGTCTAATGCTTAAGATGAGAAAACCCATCAGTATAATCATTGTATGGTGCAGCATAAAGGAAACAGCTTGGGTTTTGAAGTCAGAGGTATCTAAGTTAAAAATCATGCAGACTCACTGGTTATGTGATTCTGAGATAACAACATCTCACCATTTACAAAATGGGAATAACAATTCATACTTCACAGAGATGTTGAGAAGAACTAACCAAAATGAACTAGGTAAAGCATCCAGCAAATATTCATTGAACAACGGCTATAATTATCATGTCCTTTATTATCATCAACTATCTGGCACAGCACAAATTGTAAAATATTATAAAAGCTATTATATAATTTTAAGGGGACTAATTATCTTCATTATCATTTTTCCTTGATTTTTCTCCCTCAGAACTATTTTTCTTCTCCAGTACATTTTCCATAGTTCCCCAGAGTAGAACAGAGTTCATTAATGATCCCTTGGAGCAATTCCTATACAAGGGTGTCCAATGAAATCACAAGGGAACTTTAAAAAAAAGAAAATCTCAGATTCCAGGATTACCCTACCCTCCATTCCCCTTCCCCAGTTCACTGAGTCAGAGCTCCTGGGGATGCCCTGCTCCCTGCATTTTTTAATGTTCGCCATCTGACAGTGATGCAGCCAGCCCAGCCCCAGTCTGCCTTTGGGAACCACCACCTTCAAGTGTTTAAATTAAAAACTCGACAAATATTCACTGAACACTCACAACAACCCTGGGAATTAAGATAGACACTATTACTCTACATCTGACAGGAAACAGAACCAAAGTTCAGAGATTATATGACTCACCCAAAGTCAAAGAGCTTAATACTTGGCAGATATGGCACTAAGCTAAAGTCTAGTTCCTCTGATTCCTGATTCAATGTCTCAAAAAGGCATCATAAGTCTCCCTCATGGTACTACAGTGGTGCCTTTTCACGAAACTCAAACTACTTGTCCAAAGTCAAACAAGCAGTTAATAGGAGCACTGGATCCCCAAATCCAGACTTCTCATCCCTCAGAAGAGGAATGACAACAGAGTCCTAAAGAGCTCACCTCTGGCCACCAGGAAATGTCCAGGAATACCACACTGCTTAACTAAGTGAACTGGAACATTAAAAGATAAAGGGACAGCGTCCAAAAAAAGCAAGTACCCTACAACAGAAGGCTGGACACATTTGGAAGGAGACTGAGAGTAACAACTGCAGACAGAACCTCAGTTCTAAAAAGTCGGAGAAGTTTGGAAAAGAACTCAGAAGTAAAAGAAAGCCTGAGGAGTCTATAGTTACCAAAGAAATAAATTCCTCACAAAAGTACACTTGCCCTCATCCATGTCAATGGGATCAGGCCGTGCTGGCTTTGTTTCTGGATTTGGATCTATTTCTCCAGGCTTAAGCTTTCGTGGATCATCTGTTGTTTCCTCTTCATTGTCTCTCTGGGCAGCTTTATCCCTAGAAATGAACCCAGAGTAATTAACCACACCACCACACCATTCAGTCTTAGAAATACCAGGCTCCCTAGTGCTAGCACTCTTTCTTTCAAAAACCCAATGCATGGGCATAACAAAATAAAGCATTTCTTACTGTTGCTTCACCTAGAAGAGATGGTTTTAAATTTCTAATTTCAGTGGTTCCATTCACCATGAAATAGCTGTTTCAAAGCTGTTTCCTAAATCACAAATGCAGCAGAGCTACACAAAAAAAGCTTTTAGAGGAACAACTAACATGTTCCAATGGTTAACTCTCAGCAGTGTAATTATGGGTGATTTTTATTTGCTTTTTTATTTTTTTCCCCTACTTTCTATGAACATGTATGATTTGTGTAATATGTTTAAATTATTCTTTTAAAAAGTATATAACTAGAGACATAATCTTGATCAACCACATGAGATATGGAATACACTATCCAATAGCTTTAGCTCCTCTGGCTTTATTCAGATCATCAACTAATGTTTAAAGATAGAAAATGCTAAAAATTTATTCAGCCTCATTCAGAAGATATACACACATTTTAGTACCATTTTTGGAGGTTCACTTACAGAAGAAATTCATAGTGTTCCAAACACTGGGCGGCTGTTCTGCCAATGATTGGAGCAATAGTCCTCCACTGAGTCGGCATCAACTTGGCCAAGTGCAAGAGTTTTTCCTCTTCTTCTCTGGACCATTCTGTTTTCTTAATGCTTGGATCCAGCCACTCATACCTATTTAAAAGACATCATCTCATACCTTAATCAGTCACCCAACATGAATATTTACATTTTAGACATACTAACTTCTAGCATTCGAAAAATGCAAGTTAACTCTCATCCTTCAATCACAAAAGCTGTTCCTTTTTACAACAGACTATTCCCTATTTGGTTAAACTTATTCCATTCCAAATACCCTATTTCACTAAATTCTACTATATTTTAACTATGCAAGGTTAGTAATGCTTTAAAAAGGTAACCTCACTGAAACATGATAATATGCCTTCCTTCTCAACTATCAACTGCTGTCATTCACCTTATACTATATGAGAGGTATTGAAATTATTTGCAAATAAGATAAAACTACCTCATATTTTCATAGTGCTTCCAGTTTTTATAGTTCTTTCTCATGTTTTAATTTCTCACACCTTCACTTATTTCTGAAGCATTTGACTTATACTCACTAAACACTTTTCAACACTGTATGTTTTTGTGTGGTGAGTTTAAGTAAAACCACTATTGTCATAGCTGTCTTTCCTAATGCCCCACCTGACCCAACTTTTCCATCCAGTCTACTTAGCTGGAGAAGCCTGAAAACAATATATAAGCCTTACCAAACATGGGGGTAGGAGCTTAGTTCCACGTAAGAGAAGCAGAAATCAGAACCACTTACACAGGCCGAGGACCATCTTCCTCGTTGTGGGCCAATCTCTACGTTCTGATCCTTTCCCTTATGCAGGTGCCCAGGAAATTAGGTCACCTTATACAATCGAAAATATGATCCTAGTACCACATGGGTCAGTGCTGGGGCCAGGTCACTCATGCCAAAAACACATGTAAAGAACTTAATGTGTCCACTGCCCTTTAACCACAGATGTAATGTTGGGGTATATTATATTCTGGGAAACCAAATATGTAATGTTTCAACCATTAATGAGGAAACTGAACTACTGAAAGCTAGCCTAGAAAAATAACCAACATTTCTCATTTATTTCTTTGGGAAAGTAAGTTCTAAGACAAGAAACTTACAAACTTTTGGAATACAATCCTTTTATAAGCTGGTGTCCATCTGTACCCAAAATTAGTTTTATTTTATGCTTCACAAAGCATTCTCAAACAACATTAACTCATTTGAGCCTCACATCTCCATGAGTTAGGACCAAGAGTCATACCACTGGAAGACAATAATGGCAGGAGAGAGGGGACAGAAAATGGCTTGCCTAAGACCACATAGGAAGCAAAACAGAGCTAATTTTTACACTGAAATTCCCAACTCCCACTCCCTACTTTCTGTTACATCACAGTGCCTGCTTTTCTTTGGTAAGGTTCAAAGAAGTGACATTTTCCTCATCATAATGAAGGTCATTTTGTGTTTTCCACTCATTAGCTGATACATACCATCTGGCTTTGCACTGCTTTGCTGACTTTCTATGCAGCAGTGAGGCAATCCTTGACCACTGGTTTTTCCCATATTTCATCACCGCTGCTTTCAGAATTTCATCCTAAAATTTTTCAAAGGAAAAACAATGTACTCATTCACAAAACTCCAAGTGAGAAAAGATAACATTTAAATTAACTCTAACTGGGTTGTGCTAGGGAGAAAGAGATATAAACACGCACGTATATCCTAAATTCAAAACCAAAGTATAAAACTTCATTACAATAATAAAAATTAAAAAAAAAAAAAAAACAGCAACCCAGAATCAACAAAATGAAAGAAATTAAGAACTCCCTTAGAAGGACATCCTACCCTCCCTTACACACAACCCCTCCCCCAATCCCATCCAAAAACTGACAGTGGGTACACAGCCCAATGTGAGAAACCCTACTTGACAGAGATTTCAAAAAGGATTCTCCAATTTGTGGATGTAAGTCTCTCAAAAAGATTATAGCTCATTCATTCATTTACTGATTCACTCAAAAAATACTGCCCAAACACCAGCCTTGTATCAGGTCTTGTGTATCAATACTTGAGGAAACAAGATAAAACAGGACACATCCAGCCCTCAAAAAGTCAAGACTCAAGTGAATCCAATTTCCAACTCAGGCTTCCCAGTTTACGAACCGCATTTTCTCTCCAGTCCCACAGCCCCCACTCCTGACCTAAGAATCCATATCTCAGGTCTAACCTAAGAATTAAGTATGTCTCCCCTAAGTCACCAATCAACTCTGTCTCTAGTTTCCCCCAGTCTCTAGATACTATTTCATATTTCACCAGGGCACCCATTCCAATAAGGAATTCGCCAATCCCAAGGGAGCCTGTCAGGCTTAATCAGAGACACCAGGAATATCAGAGCCATACACTCAGGGCATTTTATTTCAGGCTTTTTTCACCACCAAGAACTTGAGCTATATGCTTCATATGTTAGCCACTCCCAGCCACTCCACACCCCTAACATCTGAGACTCAAGGACTTGCAGGGCTTTGGCCACAGCATCAGAATCCTGCTGTTACTTGATCTGGTACATCTGTCTCTCCCTCAGAAGTCATCTCTTCTCCAACTGAAACAGCCTGGTCCCCTCTGTTCAAGCTGTGAGGCAAGGTTCTCACTGACTTAATTTGTAACTTTGTTGCAGTACTGCTATACTTAATCACATCTTCAACTAAGTATATACTACAGTTATCCACCCTGCTGGATCCATTCAGCAAAATTTCCCAAGCAAACTTTGTTTGGCACTGTCCGGGGTTCTAAAGATAGCAATATCTGATCCTGCCCACTTGCAGTGCTGTCTACCCGGGAAAAGAAACAACAGCTAGTACTTTCTGAAAGATTACTATGTGCCAGACTCTGTTCTAAATATTCCAAATGTAGTGACTCATTTAATTCCGAGAGATAAGTATTATTATCATCCCCATTAGAAAACTGAGTCTCTGAGAGGTTAACAATCCCAGCATCACACAGGATGTGATGCTTGCAAAAAAAGAAAAAAGCAAACCATAACAAATGGATGAAAGAGGTGTCCAGGGACCACTGCGGGTGCAACTACTTTTTACCGGATGACCAGGCAAAAATTGCAGAAGAGTTTCTAAACTGTTTTTGAAGGAAGGTCAGAGATGCCAAGCAGTAGCAGGATATTCCAAGAAGGTGCAAGATGTAAAAAGACAGAGTGCGCTAAGGAAACTGACAAGTTCAATGCACTATAAACAGAAACTGCACTAAAACTTTGTTTCTGTTTTACTCCTCTTCTGTTCTTTGGTTCACCAATGACACGATCCACTACATTTCTGGAAGCAAAAGAGACTACGGTAGGCCTATCTGGCTTCTATCCAAGATGAAGCGGAAGAGACAGGCCTTGGGTGACCGGAGGGCGGACAAGTTACACCGTGGTAACAGATGACCGCGGAGACGCGGACACAACCGGGTACTCAGGACCTGGCACTCAAACTGCTTCCCCTCTGCAAGGAACTCAAGGAAAGAACAAAGTTGTGGCCATAGCACCTCTTCATTTTTGAATAGCAGAGACAGTCGCGGTGCCTGGGATGAGGAATTGGCGGGGCGTGGGGCGGGGGGGGGGCGCTTTAGAAGACCGACTATCGCGACTGTCCTGTGTCCCCCTCCCACTGTGAGTTCCACCACAGCGGAGGACGCGTCAGTTCAACAAATGTTCACTGAGGGCCTAACGAGTGCCCAGCAGGTAATCAAGCTGTTAAATCACGGACCCTGTCCTTGAGACGGTCAGATAACTGAGGACCAGGCACAGGGTAAAGGCCCCGCACCACCCCCTACGCAGACCCCGAAGGCATCCTCTCCGCCTCCCGGACCTCTGCGCGCGTGCGCACCCGCAGCCGGAGGGGCGGAGGGCAGCGGACGGCGGGAAAAGGGGACTTACCTCGGTATTCCTCCACACGCCCCCCTTGATCATAATTCGAGGCATCTTGGCGGCGGGGTGTCTCGGCAAGCGGCCGAGCGGAGCTTCCGAGAAGTAGTAACGGCGCGGCGGCCACGGGACCCAAAGCCGCCACTTCCTCCAAGCGCGACCTTCTGCTTTGAAGAGCTCTGCGCAAGCGCGGGGGCGGGGTGGGGGAAAGAGCAGGAGTAGCAAGTCTCGCGAGAACTGGAGTGACTGGAAGGAAGGAAGTGCCTCGATGGTAAAGCTCTACTCTAAGAAGACTGACGGAAAACCATCAAACCACTCTAGCCAAAGTACTCGAAGCCGCGCGCATGCCCAAAATAGGTTGGAAGAAAGCACGGCTTTCGCGAGATGTCGGCGGAAGCGCTTGGCTGGGAATGCAGTCCTGGGATTGGTCGTGACGTCACGTTGTGGCAAAGAATGGGAACGTCTCGCCTGTGGGGGTTTAAGCTCAGCTGGTCTAAAAATAGCGTCGATAATTTATTAATTTAGCACTTTATTAAGCATTTAACGAACAGGAATTTATTCAAAAAATATTCAGGGAAAGGCAATAGCTTATTTAAGCCTAAATTTCCTAACCTGCAAAATAGAGATAATAATAGTGCCAACTTCATAGGGTTGTCCTAAGGATTAAATAGGGGTTTCCCTGGAGGCTCAGATGGTGAAAGAATCTGCCTGCAATGCGGGAGACGCGGGTTCGATCCCTGAATGGAAAAGATCCTCGAGAAGGAAATGGCCACCCACTCCAGTATTCTTGGCTGGAGAATTCCGCAGACAGAGGAGCCTGGCGGAGTATAGTCCATGAGGTCTCAGAGTGGCACACGACTGAGCAACTACCAAGGATTAAAAGAGATCGTAAATCCATCGTAATATCTGATACATAAAAAGTGCTCACAAAAATGGCAACTGTTACTACGAGAAGCGCAAGCCCAAGTGATCAGAGATTGTCCCAGAAACAGTCATGTCAGAGTTTTCCATATATTGCTCTTTAGTCTGCTACTGCTACTGCTAAGTCACTTCAGTCGTGTCCGACTCTGTGCGATCCCATAGACAGCAGCCCACTAGGCTCCTTTGTCCCTGGGACGTGGGTTAATATTGATAGGCGCTGGTATTAGGCAAACTTGATCGGGGTTGAAATCTTGGCTTCCTCATCAGCTTGAGTAATAATCATACTGAATCTCATTATTCTGATTTGAAAAGTGGAGTTAACAGTTCGTACCTCATAAATCTGAAGGGCAAATTAGTTGAGACCAAAAACCCAGTGAGATATGGATTGCCAAACTGGGATTCCACCTCACTTGGTTTCCTTCTCCATTCAAAAACATCTCTTTGGAGCTAGTCCTGGAAGGGACGAAAATACTCAGGGGACTGGGATATACCCTAAGTATTTAACTAACGTGTTTCTCTTTATATTTCTCATTTTTCCCTTTGCCTCTTCTGAAAAAGCTACAGAACTTTCTGATTATATTTTTTGCCATGAAAGAGGAAATTGTATTAATAAAAGCACTACTTTGTTAAGAGGACACAGTGTCAGATTATGAAGAACACACAGACTTTGCTGTTTGCGGTGTAAGATGTCAGTCCACTCCTGTCTCTGCTGTCAGCTGGCTGTGTGACTGGTGACAAACCATTTTCTGCCTCTGGACCTCTGTTTGCAGGGCTCTTCTGTAGGATGCGTGACCATTACTTCCTGCCCAGCCCAGCCCCAATATCAACTCAGTTGCAGTGGTTACAGTTTGTCTCTCTCTCACATAGACACATTGGCTGATTGGCTTGATCAAAGCTGAGCCAGTTAAGTCTCCTCCCCAAGGAATTTTGACACTGGAACCTAGAAGAGCTGGGTGTCACTGCTGGCTGATGAACCTCTAACATGTGACACCCTGGAGTTGTCTGCCACCATGCTTTGTACAATGTAGACTAAGAAGCGGGAAAAGTAGATCCCAGGTGCATTGAGAGAAGCAGAGAGGAGAGTATAGAAAGACAGAGGTAGGTCTTGTCTAGGCCGCTGTTCCTGGATGCAACCTGTTCCTTAGTCTGCGGTGCATCCCTGTCCTTGAGTTCTAATGATTACTATCCCTTTTGGCTTTAGCCAGTTATAGTTGGGTTTCTGTTATTTATAAGCCAGATTCCTAGCATATCCAGAGTTGAACCTATCCTCTCTCAGAAGCCATTTCAGGTCTAACATCCCAAGAGTCTTCTTCCCATTCAGGACCACCTTTACCCTCTATGTCAGCTTTTTACCAACTAGAAAAAGGCATGCCTTCCTGCAGGCACTTTAATTGACTCCTGGTGGAAAACTGTCAACAAACTACTGATGTTTGGAGAATAGGACACTTACTATAAGAAAATTAGATCGCCCATTTCTGTGACACAAATTGCACCCCCTTAGGGACATGTGTTGTACAACCTGCCCACCAGGACAGAGAAGCCCTATTAAAAGTTCCCCAACACACCCTTGAACGCATGCATGTCCCAGTGAAATTCTAATATCCCCTTTTTTACCATCAAGAAACTGTGCAAGAAACAGCTAAAATTAGGGTCAAAAGCCTGTGACAACACCAAGGCATGGCAAGACGCTAGGGGTAGACATCCTCATCATCTTCATCATCTCCCCAAATAAGGATATGGAATTTAAGTAGAAATACTCTGATGCTTTGCAAATATAATTTCAAGACAGGTCCTCCAGCCCTGCCCTCCATCTACTAGATCGCCACCCATACGCTCCTCCCTGGGTGTCCACTTACTACAAAATGGATTCCAGGCACCCTAAATGCTAGTAATCCATATCATAATGTTAACCATGGTTAATCATCTAAATTGGCTTGAGTGTCACCTACCAATACTCCCTTGCGGTGTATCAGTTGTAGCTTGTACTTTTTTTCTCAGACACTCATCTTCATGACTGTTATTTCTGGGGTGCCCTGGGGTGGGCAAGTGTTCCCAAAGAGAATACTCTCATTCTCAGTCCCCAGAGGTTCAAGAGTCTTTTCGAGCTCATTTCCCAGTTTGGGATCAATACTCCAATCAGATAATTTACATCTAACCCTGCATCCACAAGGCATAGGCTTCAGATTTACATTTCTCACAGGAGACTGGTATTTTTTCCCACACTCATATGCTATGCTAAGTCACTTCAGTCGTGTCCGACTCTGTGTGACCCCATAGATGGCAGTCCCAAAGGCTTCCATGTCCCTGGGATTCTCCAGGCAAGAACACTGGAGTGGGTTGCCATTTCCTTCTCCAATGCATGAAAGTGAAAAGAGAAAATGAAGTCACTCAGTCATGTCCGACTCTTAGCGACCCCATGGACTGCAGCCTACTAGGCTCCTCCATCCGTGGAATTTTCCAGGCAAGAGTACTGGAGTGGAGTGCCATTGCCTTCTCCACCACACTCATATACCAGATCCCAAACTCACTTGCCCAATTACATCCTGAACAGTTCCACTTGGGCGTGTCACAGGTTTCTCAAATTCAACTTCTAAAAACTGACCTCCTGTGAAAGCCCTGGTGGTCCAGTGGTTAGGACTCCCTGCTTTCACTGCCGAGGGCCTGGTTTCAATCCAGGAACTAAGATCCCACAAGCTGCATGGTGGAGCCAAAAAAAAAAAAAAAAAAAATTGAGCTCCTTCTAGAAAACCTATACTTCTCCAGTATTCCTTATTTCAAGGGATAGCACAGGGCTGGCATGTATGGTTGTGTTAGTGGTTCATTGCATAAGTGACACATAGAGGCTAAAATCCAATTTGCACACTGCTCACCAAGTAGTGCATCCACGGGACCGTGTCCATCAAGAGAGCATCTCTCTAGGTGAGTGAAGACACTATATGGTCAGAACACCACACGTTGCCCTGGCAACAGCACCACCATCTACCTGTTGCCACTTTTCCTTCTGTCATACTTTCCTCCCACTCGCATCCAAGTCATCGCAGAGTCTTGCCATTTTCATCTCCTAGGCAGCCCTCCAGTTCCTCTCCTATGTGCCACCTCTGCTCTGTGTTTCCAGATAGAGCAAATAAAAATACAGAGTTTCCAGTTAAATTTGAATTTCAAATAGACAGTAAGTGATTTTTAGTATAATTATGCCCCATGCCTTCCTTCTGTCCTCTCTTTCCAAGAGAACCTTAGCTTTTTCCTCCAGCCCACGCTCCGCTCAGCCAAGAGAACACATTTCTAGCCAGATGGTCACACCCATGCTCACACCATCACCACTAGAAACTGCCCCCACACCCTCTCTGTATTTGCTGGACTCAGACACATTTCTTCAGAAAACAAGCCATTGGGATTTGGGGCTTCTTATTTGATATGAGGCTGGCTCTCTCCATGTGCACCATAAAAATGTTTAGTTTTCATGGATTTCTTACAAAGTCCAGATTTGGGAGCTTCAAGTCAGTAGTGGCCACCCCACCCCCAGGGAGTCTCAGGCCATAACCCCTGTGGAATTCCCTGGTGTTGGAAGAACATGAGACATCTCAAGTAGGCTCCCAGTCTTTCCCCAGAGTCCACTCGAACTTGGCCAGTAGATGCACTAAATCAGCATCAGAACTTCTAACTACAAGGGATGTGGGGGCCAGGGGGTTCCTTTAGTGCATTTCCGGCTCAAATGGGAAGAAAGGTCTCAGGACAAAAAGATGTGAGAGGGGCCAAGGCAGGGGACCAAAGGGAGAAGGGATGAGTCAAGGGAGAAGGTCAAGGGAGAGAGGAGTGAGCCTGGTCAAGGGAGAAGGAATGAGTCCAAAGACTCCATGGAGGCAGCAGCCCTGCTCTTCTCAGGGGCCTGGCCCAGGACTTGGGTGCCCTGCACTCGGAGGCTACTCCCAGACGTCACCCCTGCACGGTGAGCTGATTCTTATGAACCACCAGATTACCCTTGACCTTAGGAGAACCATTAAGAAGTCAATTACCATTGACCATACTAAAGTATAATAGGTATGTAGGAGTAAAGAGTTATGATGCCTGTTACTCTCAGATAACTGAGCAAAATAACAATAGGAATAATATGAGAAAAAGAATGTGTACACCTTTGGACAAATGTTAACTACTGTACATTCTAAGTAAAGAATATATAGATGTTTGTTGTACGATTCTTAAAACTTTTCTAACAGTAAAGTTTTCAAAATACAGTGAAGGGAATTCCCTGGTGGTCCAGTGGTTAGAACTCGGGGCTTTCACTGCCGAGGGCGGGAGTTCAGTCCCTGGTTGGGGAACTAGGATCCCATGAATGGCATGGCACGGCCAAAACATAATAACAACGTTTAAAAAGGCAAGACACAGTGATTTTGCATCCAAGTCAAACATTTGATTTAGAACAGTTGCACTAACAGAAGCACTCAACAGGAAAAGGCTCTCCAGGGGCCAGTCAGGGCCTGCTTCCTGGAACTTCTGTTCAGGACTGTCTTGGAAAGTCCAAAGAACCTGTGGATAGAGGCACAGAGTTAAAGGCTGTGCTCCATCACAAGACTACCAGTTCTCGAACACACACTTGACAGCGACCCAAAGCCGTGACATCTGCCCAGGGGCCACCTCGGGGCCAAGGATACCATCCACTCTGAGAGAGGCTCTGCCTCTCTCCTCTCCATTGTGAAGCCTCTCAAAAGTCTGCTCTTCCGGGCTTGCCTCCAGTTGTTATGCTATTTTTTGCAAGTCCTTTGACCCACCAGCAGGTAGCAAACTGTGTAGCAAGGAGACCGCTGGCTGCCAATCGTCAAGCTCTTCGACTTCTCTTATCTCACTCTTCAGCATGTTGGCCTTTTCCTTCACCCAGAAAGGCAAGCTGTGGGAAGAAAACAACACCATTTCAGTCCGCCTGATGCAAAATTTGCAAACACCTTCAGGAGACAAGGTACTCCATCCTCCAAAAGTAAGAAGGCCTCCAATTCTGGAGACCAGGTGTCAACGTAAAGCACCATATTGGGGGAGACCAGGTGTCAACGTAAAGCACCGTATTGGGACTTCCCTGGTGGTCCAGCAGTTAAGAATCTGTCTTCCAATACATGGGAGGCGGGCTAATCCAAGTCAGAGAACTAAGATCCCATATGCCTTGCAACTAAGCTGCTGCTGCTGCTGCTAGGTCGCTTCAGTCGTGTCCGACTCTGCGCGACCCCATAGACGGCAGCCCACCAGGCTCCCCCGTCCCTGGGATTCTCCAGGCAAGAATACTGGAGTGGGTTGCCATTTCCTTCTCCAATGCATGAAAGTGAAAAGTGAAAGCGAAGTCGCTCAGTCGTGTCCGACTCTTAGCGACCCCACGGACTGGAGCCTACCAGGCTCCTCCGTCCATGGGATTTTCCAGGCAAAAGTACTGGGGTGGGGTGCCATTGCCTTCCCCAGCAACTAAGCTAGCGAGCCACAACTACTGAGCCTGCATGCTCTGGAAGCCGCGTGCCATAACTAGAGAGAAGCTTGAGCTCCACAATAAAAGATCTTGCATGCCACAACTAAGACCCGATGCAGCCAAATAAATAAATATTTTTAAAAAACCCATCATATTAGTTGTTGCCATTGTCCCTTCTCCAAACCCATGTCTCTTTTGTGTCCCTCTCTGCCCAGGAGTCTGAGCTCTATACCCTGCATCACCTTGACTCCTCCCTGCCCCCACCTTTGAGTTGGGCTTGGCTAGTGAGAAGCACCCACAGGAGATCAGAAGGTGCAAAGACAGAGGCTGAGATGTGTCTTATTGAGCTCCTTGACTCCCACCCTGTCTCCTGAGGTACCCCAGTTCCGGAGTGTCTGTATTCTCCACAGCCACAGCTCCTTTACAACAGCCCTTCTCCATTCTCTCACTGCCCTGTGAACCATGAGCTCTTCTCCTGCTGTTCAGACTTAGACGTTATTAACAGCTTCCCACTGGTGGGAGTCCCTGGGTGCTTCACCCTCCCATGTGAGTTCCCTCAATCTGCTCACTCATTGGTAAACAGTCCTTTCATTAAACTGTCTTCAGAATCCCAGCAAAGCATGCTTTTTGCTTTCTGCTGGGACCTCAGCTAATACAGACACCCAGCATCCTCCCAGGTCTGTTGAGATTTGAAAGGGCATATGTTGGGCTGAGCTGTGTGTGATCCAAGAGGTCTTGGGAAGTCTGGCTCCTGGGATGAGTCAGAGCAGGAAGATGAAGAATGCTCTCATCTTTTGGCTGCTAGAATTTTGATATTTGGAGGGAGAAATGCATTATGATTGTGAAAACACCCTGATAAACCTGCTGAAGGTAAGGAAGTCCCTGTAAGAAGACAGAGGAGGATTACCACATGTGGGAATAGATGGTGGTGGTGGTTTAGTCACTATGTCGTGTCCGACTCTCGCAATCCCATGGACTGTAGCCTGTCAGGCTCCTCTGTCCATGGGATTCTCCAGGCAAGAATACTGGAGTGGGTTGCCATTTCCTTCTCCAGGGGATATTCCCAACCCAGGGATCGAATCCAGGTCTCCCACATTGCAGGCAGGCAGATTCTTTACCAGCTGAGCCACATGGGAAGCCCAAGAACACTGGAATAGACAGCCTATCCCTTCTCCAGCAGATCTTCCTGACCCAGGAATCGAACCAGGGTCTCCTGCATCGCTGGCAGATTCTTTACCCACTGAGCTATGAGGAAAGCTTTTTTCATTTCTTTGAGCCCCTTTTTTTGGGCGGGCGGGGGGCGGGGACAAGAATACTGGAATGGGTTGCCATTTCCTTCTCCAGGAGATCTTCCTGACCCAGGAATTGAACCCGGGTCTCCCGCACTGTAGGCAGACACTTTACCGTCTGAGCCACCAGGGAAGTCAGGAATAGATGGGATATCATTTAAAGCTGACAACACAATAATATTGGGTTGGCTAAAAAGTTTGTTCAGGTTTTTCATAACATCTTCTGTAAAAATCCAAACAAACTTTTTGGCCAACCCACTAGAAGCCCAGCTAAAAAAAAATCAGGGCAAAAAGCAATATAGGAAGATATCAGCATAAAGAACCAGTAGAACAAAAAACACCAGCATTCCTAAGCATCCAAAGAAATAATTTTTTAACTTTTGTTGAAATAAAATGATGAAAGACTCAGGGTAAATATAACATACATAACACATGTAACAAACTATTCTGACAGAATTTAAAGCAAGTCTGTCAAATCAATAAATGCAAATAACCCTAAATCACCTCTTAGAGAAACTACTTTTCAAATTGACTCACAGAGAAAAATCCAGTTCTATTTCTGAGAGAAAGACGTAAAACACAGTAATTTGAAAGTCTAAGAATGGGCAAAAGCATATTAGTCAAGTACAAACAAAGTAAGAGTTCTAATCTTAATATATGGCTAGGTATAACATAGGACAAAATGCATTAAATGGGAAAAAAGAAGGATATTTTTGCAATGCTAAAAGCTACTAGTAATAAAGACAGAAACACACTAATATTTGGGCATTTTAACACACCAACTCTTAGTCCAAGTGGACCAAGTGAGCGGTCAAGTGGACAAAAATGGGTAAGAAAAAATAGGGACTAAACAATAAACAATAAGATAAATCTTCTGGGTATGTATCTAAATTTGCATCCTGATAAAATAGAATGTATTCTCTTTTTTTAAAATATATATTTACCTATTTTATTTATTTGGCTGAATTGAGTCTTAGCTCATGGGCTTAGCTCATGGGCTTAGCTCATGGGCTTAGCTGCTCCACATTACATGGGATCCTAGTTCCCCAACCAGACATCAAACCCACATCTCCTACACTGCAAGGTGGATTCTTTTTTTTTTTTTTTTTTTTTATTTTACTTAACTTTACAGTATTGTATTGCAAGGTGGATTCTTAACCAGTGGACCACCAGGAAAGTCCCTAGAAGGCACTTTCAAATGCAAATGGAAAGAGTCCCAAAACTGAACGTATATTAGCTCACAAGAAAACTTTGATAAGTTCCACAAAATAAAAATAATAAAAACAATATTTTCTGATCACAAGGTAATACAAGTAAGAACGAATTACAAAATAAAAGCCAAAAAGCTCTCCTATCTAGAAAATCTCCCTATTAAGGAATTTTTTAGTCAAAAGAGAACTATCAGTGGGAATGACAGAATTCTTCAAAAAATAAAGATAACCTACATATCAAAATATTTTGGTTCAGAATGGAGCAGAGCTAAACTATTAGATCAGAAGAATGAGAACTTCCCTGGTGGTCCAGTGACTGGGACTCCACATTCCCAATGCAGGGAGTCCCAGTTTCAATCCCTGGGAATTGAACCAGGGATTCAGGGAACTAGATTTCATAAGCTGGAACTAAGAGTTTGCATGTAGCAACTAAAGATCCCACGTGCTGTAACTAAAAGATTCAGCACAGCCAAATAAATAAAAACAAATATTTTAAAAAAAAGAAAAGATCAGAGGAATAATACTTTCCTGAAATACAGAAGTACTAGCTCACTCTCTGTCTCTTCAAACTCTAACCATCCTCCCTGGCTGCACTTATTTAAGTATATGTCTTTCTTTCCCAACAAACTCTTGTGTTTTGGAAAGCAAGGACCCTGACTGTTTCTCCACATAAAACCCCTCATGGTGCATGCCTACAATAACACGTGGAATCTGGCAGTCTGTCAATCATATCTGCTGGAAGATGTAAGCAGCCCAGCAGCTAGACCCCATAGACACTTGACCTTCAAAACCAAAGACCCTCCATTCAAACCGCCTCACCCAACTGCCGGAATTCAAAAGGTCCATATGCAACAGGTGTCTATGAGCTCCTCCATGCTGCTGCTAAGTCGCTTCAGTCGTGTCCGACTCTGTGCGACCCCACAGACAGAAGCCCACCAGGCTCCCCTGTCCCTGGGATTCTCCAGGCAAGAATACTGGAGTGGGTTGCCATTTCCTTCTCCAACATATGAAAGTGAAAAGCGAAAGTGAAGTTGCTCAGTCGTGTCCGACTCTTAGCGACCCCATGGACTGGAGCCCACCAGGCTCCTCCGTACATGGGATTTTCCAGGCAAAAGTACTGGGGTGGGGTGCCATTGCCTTCCCCGGAGCTCCTCCATAGGAGTAAATAAATAATTGATATTTTCATAAAGGTAGGATAATATGAAATATGTTGAGATAACTCACTTGGGGATTTGTGGAAGAGGCTCAAGTGGAATAAATGTATCAAATTTCTTTTCATAAGGCACTCTGAAAATCAGAAAAGAACCATCAGATTGGTATGGCTTCTATGGCAAAGATATCGATACTTCATTGTGTTCAATACAATGTCTTATTTTCTTGTTTTAATTGCCATGTATGGGCTTCAAAACCATTAAGGGCCATAATTCTTAGTAATTTTTATCACTTTTTGTAAACATCATTAAAACAAACACATGATTAATTTTTACTGAGGTATATAGTTGATTTTTGGAGAAGGAAATGGCAACCCACTCCAGTGTTCTCGCCTGGAGAATCCCAGGGATGGGGGAGCCTGGTGGGCTGCTGTCTATGGGGTCACACAGAGTCGGACACGACTGAAGTGACTTAGCAGCAGCAGCAGCTTTGGTTAGAAGTAAGCAGGCTGCAGTCCATGGGGTCGCTAGGAGCCAGACACGACTGAGCAACTTCACTTTCACTTTTCACTTTCATGCATTGGAGAAGGAAATGGCAACCCACTCCAGTGTTCTTGCCTGGAGAATCCCAGGGACGGGGGAGCCTGGTGAGTTGCCGTCTGTGGGGTCGCACAGAGTTGGACACGACTGAAGCGACTTAGCAGCAGCAGCAGCATAGTCGATTTACAATATGTTTAAAGTGGATACATAAGTGATATATGATTTTTAAAGGTTATACTCCATTTGTGGTTATTATAAAATATTGGTTATACACCCTGTAGTTTATATCCTCGTGACTTATTTATTTCAAGCATAGCAGTTTGTACCTCTCAGTCCCCACCTCTATCTCACCCCTCCCCAGCCCCCTCTCCATTAGTTTCTTCTCTATATCTGTGAGTCTGTCTGTTTTGTTATATTTATTTTTTAGTTTGTTTTACTTTTTAGATTCCATATATAAGCGATATCATATAGTATTTGTCTTTCTCTGTTTGACTTATTTCACTAAGCATAATACCTCCAAGTCTATCCATGTTGTTGCAAATGACAAAATTTCACTTCTTATGGTGGAGTATTACTCCATTGTGTGTGTATATATATATATATAAACATCTTCTTTATCTTTTCATCTGATGAGATTGTTTCCATATCTTGGCTATTGTAAATAATGCTGCTATAAACATCGGGGTGCATGTATGTTTTCAAATTAGTGGTTTTGTTTTCTTTGGAACATGATTAATTTTCTAAAATATTTTAAATGTTCTACACCAACTATTTTTCTTTTAACTTAGTGACTCTCCCTTTCTCATCAATGCTTAGTCCCAAGTGTAAGTCAACCCTACTAACCAACAACATGATTCAGAGTGAAAATGGAAGCCTTCATATTTGTAGTAATAATAATAGGAACAAAATTAGCAACCACCTTTTGGTAGTCAAGATCCTGTGTGTGATCTCAGTTACACGCAGGCATATATACATACACTAAGGAAACATACGTGGACTTTTTTAGAAATTTTTACCAACTATGTCTTGTTGAGATTCACTCCTTGCAAAATATAATTTATATGCAGCAGAGAGAAATAGAATTCCTTTAAAGTTCACTAAGTAATGCTAGTATTAACATACACTCACATTGAAAAATTCACTGGCGGGAGAGTTGATCCTGCTTTGTGGAAGCCTTTACTCTGTTCTGGATACATATATGGATTATCTCCTGGAGTTAACTTTGGGATGCCATTCCTGGGGTCAAGAACTGTGAATGGTGTTTAAAAATGAAATCATAAAAAGAGCTGAAGTGGTCCACAGATTTGCTCTAAGTATTGACATGACCATGGAAATAGGATAAATTAGTGTTTTATCATTAGGTACATATAGGTTTCTTAAATGTTTTGTTTATGATTGTTTCACCTTGAGGAGATGAAAAGTATGAGCCTGAAATAAAATAAAAGTAAATTTAAAAAACAGATTAAAAAACTTTTTTAAAGTGTGAGCCTACGTTTGAGACATTTTTTAAAAAGGTGTTATGATTACTTTACCCTGAGAAAGAACAATAACTTCAGTTTGGTTGGGATGGTTTGGTTTAAATTGAATGGTGAATCAAAAAAGTTATCTGCAATAATGAGCATAAACTCTGACTTGAAATATTTTCATTCCTAAGCATTAGTGCACTTTGAACCCCTGAATTTCTCAAGGATTAGAGGCCATTTTAATGGGGCTCTGCCTCTCTGATTGAATCTCAACTAATAAGGGTGCTGGCTCCTCCTTCTGTCTCAAAGACTGGGACAGGGGTTTCCCCAGTGGCGCAGTGGATGAAATCTGCCTACCAATGCAGGGGACGTAGGTTGGATCTGTGGTCCAGGAAGATTCCACGTGCTGCGGCACAACTAAGCCCGGGTGCCACAACCATTGAGTCTGTGCTCTAGAACCCGGGGGCCACAACTACTGAGCCCATGTGCTGCAACTATGTAAGCCCTAGAGCCCATACTCCACAAGAGAAGCCACCAGAATGAGCAGCCTGTGCACTGCAACTAGAGAGTAGCCCCTTCTCACTGAAACTAGGGATAAGCTCATGCAGCAATAAAGACCCAGTACAGCCAGAAATAAATAAATTTAAAAAAAAAAAAAAAAGAAGAAGAAGAAGAAGAATGAGGAGGTGCAGCAGTAGGAGGTGGCCTTTGTGGTGAAGAGGAGTCAGGAAAAAGTCTACTGATGCTGAGTAAACACTGCTTTTAAAAGCAATAAACACTGCTTTTCCTAGGTGTCAGCCTAGGCTCTGACACCCGACCCAGCCCCTTCCAGCGCCCCAGGAACAAGAAACCAACCACATGAGTTCCCATGGAGTCAGGATGGCCATTTAAACGTGCACCTCCAACACCAGATGCCTCTCCTGAGAAAGTAATCCTGGCCTGCAAGAATACCTTGGGACTAGAGGCAGGGACATGTGGCTGGGAACACAACCTCCTTCTTTGCTCACACCCAACAGACAGGACTCTTTTTAAATGTTTTATTTATTTTAAAAGTTTTTTTTTTTTTTTAATGTTCATATTTATTTGGCTGGGCCAGGTCTTGGCCATGGCATTTGGGAATCTTCACTCTTTTTTGCAGCACGTGGGATCTAGTTTCCTGACCAGGGATTGAACCCAGGCCCCTGCTTTGAGAACACTGAGTCTTAGCAACTGGACCATCAGGAAAGTCCCTCGTTTACTTTGCTTTTTGGCTGTGCTGGGTCTTGGTTGCTGTGCAGGCTTTTCTCTAGTTGCAGTGCTCAGGCTTCTGTGGTTTCAGCTCCTGGGCTCTACAGCACAATAGCTGTGGCACATGGGCTTAGCTGCTTAGTTGCTTTGCAGCATGTGGGATCTTCCCAGGCCAGGGATGCAACCCGTGTCTCCTGCATTAGCAGGAGGGTTCTTTACCACTAAGCCACCAAGGAAGTCCTCCTCATTTACTTTTAATATATACTTGCAGTTGTTCCTGTTCTGGCCAGTGAGACAAGGAAGTCTCCCAAGGACCATATGGGAAAACTTTCCTTCCTTCTAAAAGGGGAAGGCAACAGGAGATTTTCCTTTTTTACGTCTTGAATACAAATTAGAACTACAACAGTTATCTTATAACCATAAGGGGAAAAGCATCTAGACAAAAAAAAATCCAACATGATGAAGAATGGTAATATATCAAAAAACCCAAAATGAGCCTGTGTCTTTGATGAGATCATTGGGCAACCAGACCATATAGGTCACTTAGATACCAAAGCTTCTTGTTAATTACTTAATAAATATCTTACAGTTGAAGTCTCTGATAATTTGATTTTTCTCTTACTTGTGGCCAAAAGCATGCCTAAGTAATAGACAGCTAAACTTAGTCCCTTCTTTGTTTTTCTCAGTTGTTTCAGATTTAAACCAGTTAAATAAATACTTGTTCTTCCTCCCGAGGACTGCATCTCAGGAGTGAGAAGTCAAGAGTGTGCACAGCAGGCTTACATAACATCAGGATCTAGGAGAAGGCTTTGGGTCCTGGGTCACCATCTGCAAACCACACGGGGACCCGCTCCTCTCTGAGAGCTGGTATCTACTTCTATTGTCTACTAAAATGGGCCATCTAGTCTGATCCTCTGAAGCCATCCCTGTCTGCCGTGCATCAGGTGAAACACGCATTTGTTCCCATATGACCCCTGGCTTGGTGGTCAACAGTACACCATGTGGTGGCCTGCCAGCATTCCAGCCATACAATCAGCTCCCCTGGCTTGCTCATTTGCTCTCTCCCTCTCTCTTTCTCTCTGTCCTAAGCTCCACAGTCTTTACAAGGCGCAGAAACGCTGCTATTCGTCCACATCTCCTGAGTGGATGAGACCCTCAGGGGGCTTTCTCCCCAAACATCGCCCAGAGTTATCATCGCTCTCTGCACATAGTCAGGTGAGATGCCTCTTCATCTGGAAGCTCAAGGCCTTCCCCCAGCCACCCTGTGAGGCAGAAGCCCCAGCTAGACTCACATCCCCTCAGCCACTAGATTTTGATCTCAGGAGTTGGGTAGGACACAGGACTCCTCAAAGTCCCCGTATCAATGACTACTTTCTCACCTCCTCTAGTCTGGCTTTTGATGTATTCTCTATCCATGCAAGGGCTTCCTTAGTGGCTCAGTGGTAAAGAATCCACCTGTCAATGCAGGAGACATGGGTTCGATCCCTGGGTCAGGAAGATCCCCTGGAGGAGGAAATGGCAACCCACTGTAGTATTCTTGCCTAAAAAAATCCTTGGACAGAGGAGACTGGAGAGCTACAGTCCATAGGGTTGGACAAGAGTTTAACATGACTTAGCAACTAACCTACCCAAGGAAAAGCCTTGGTTTTCAAAACTACCTGTCTCTGCTGTGAGGAGAAGTTTCTGTTTCTTTCTCTTTGTATACTGGCGTGCATAGCCTTTCCCTTCTCCAGGGGCTTGTCCCAACCCAGGGATCAAACTCAGGTCTCCCGCACTGCAGGTGGATTCTTTACCAGCTGAGGCACCAGAAAAGGTCAAGAATACTGGAGTGGGTAGCCTATCCCTTCTCCAGTGGATCTTCCCAGGAATTGAACTGGGGTCTCCTGCATTGCATGCAGATTTTTTACCAACTGAGCTACCAGGGAAGCCCTGTATTCCTACTACAGCAATCTTATTCTTCCCTGAAGCACTTGCTGACTCCTATACAGGAACTTCTATAGAAGCGTGTGCCATTAATGGTCCCTTGGTATTCAGAAACTCTTTAGGGTCTTTCAATAAACTTACGATGGCTAAGTTGGAACAGAGAACTGACCAAGTCACAAGCTGAGAAGAGATATATATATATATATATATATATATATATATATATATACACTTCCTCATCACATCTACCTTTCATTAAATCAGCTACATAACAACAACACACACTGAAGCTAAGGTTTACAGGATGTTTTCCTTGTAAAGAATCGAAAGTACGATTTAAACGCATATGACAAGCAGCATCTAATTGAAACATGAATTCTTTTCCTCGGACTTCAGTGGAGATTTCTATTAATAAGTATCTGAGAGAACTTATCTGATGACTTAAATACCACATTACCATTTTATGAAACTCAGAGAAAAACAAAAATGTGGATCAGCATATGGTGTGAGTTCTTTGCCAAAAAGTGCAGCCTGCCAACCATCCCCTTGTCTTTCCTATTTTCTTGGCTGCACCTGGATGACACAGTGACCCCCTAGGTCGGCCCCAGCCACACAAGGCTGGGCTGCCGGAATGACAACTCACGAGTATTCTGGGGCATCGCACAATGAAGATTCAGGAGGAAAACGTTACCACATTTCTTTCTCCCAAGGCTCTTGTCCACTATTCTCTCTGATAGAGACCTCCTATTGCCGAGGAAGACCCCGTTAAAGAAACACTGCTTTCCAACATGGTAGGTGTGGATGTTGCTGCTAAACCTTGGATAAAATGTCCACTCAGGACGCTGCCCATCTTCTGCAAGACATCAGAAATGCTTACATCAGCACTGCTCCAGCCTCACAGTGGAGCTGGATAACAAAATGGTGTGAAGCCCCACCCCCACCCCCGGCACCATCTGGCTATACGACCTGTATCAATGTGTGTAGTTCCGTAATTCTACATCAGGGGCAGTGTTAACCTCTATGGGACTAGGCACAAAAGAAGAGAAGGAGAAAGAAAGCTATCTAAGCGGGCTCTTCTCTTTTTCCTTTTTACCCTCTCTTTCAAAAATAAAGCCAGTTTTATGGTTGGAAGTGACGTATGGGTTAGGAAGCTCAGAGACAGCTTTACAAGCATCTGTGAGCCAATCTTCACTCTAATAAATGTATAGGAATAGAAAGCCCATCAGGGGAAGGGCTGGAACACCCATGGCATCTTAACCAGATGGCATATGGTGTTGGCAGCCCACAGCGGCACATGCTCAGGCTGCAGAAACACAGAGAGATGCAGTGCGATTAGGACCAAGGAGAAGGGCTGCTCTGAGACCTTAGGCTAGTTACTCGACTTCTCAGAGTCTCTGTTTCTTCATCCAACCCTTTTCCTATAAAACTGCTCAAGTGATTTTGAACGGTGAAAGATCTGACAGCTCTAGGGTTGCTTAAGAAACTCTTGTCTCCTTGGTGGCTGTGAAGGACCAGAGGCTTTGGAGGCAGGCGTGTTTGAGTTCTAATCCCATCCCTTCACTTCCTAACTATGTGCGCTTGCGTGGGTGACTGAATGTCTCCAGCCTCAGTTTCCTTCTGTGCAAGACAGGTAGGTCTGTATCAGCCACACAGGTCTATATGTATTGACACAGAAAGAATCCATGTTCTACTTATACTTTGAGTGAAAACAATACTTGGAAAATAATTTTGTACTATTTTCTATCAGTGAAAATATGGTGGTATATTACAATCCATAAATATATATATCCAAACATACATATATTAAACATATATATGTTTATACATATACATATATATTTCAAATACATTTACATTTCAAAATTTTTGAAGAATAGATATCAAACTCTTCACAGCTACGGAGCAGAATAGGGGGATAATTGGTAAATATTGGGGAAGGGCTTTTCATATTCTACAATGCTTCTTTATTATCTTAATATTTTATTATAGTACTTTTATGTTTATAAGGCATTTTAATTTTGCAAAACATATAACAGTGGCTACCCCGCAGAGTTCTAAGAATTAGAGAGGAAGCATGTTGGGCACCTAGTGGGTCTTCAGCAAATGGCACCCAACAGTATGGCAGCCTTCTGCAAAGACCCTGGGCATGGAGGCACGTGGAGGAGGACCTATAACCTACTCACTTGTCTGCAACTTGAGCAGGCTGAATTCCTGGGGATATTTATTCTTTTGGACTTCAGGCAGTGAAGTTTCAGAGGAGTGATCAGAATGTGAGGAGGAGGATTTCAGATCCAACTCTGCAGCAGGGCTGGAAAGGAAGCAGAAGGATGAAAATGTCGATGTGCTTAAATTGGAAGTTACAACCTGATCTTACATCTCTTACACTAGAATTGCCCTCACGTATGAAAACTAGGACTACTCTTCAATAAAAGTCCATGAGCATATAATTTATTTATTTATAATTTGAGGGGACTGAAATATATTCAAAAGATGCATGCTTAAAGGCAGTTTGGTGTCCAAAAGTTAAATATAGAATTATCATATAACCCAGCAATTCTACTCCTGGCATACACCTAAACATTCGGCTGAATAAAAGAAGCCAGACACCAAAGACCATATATTGGTGATTTCATTTATATGAAATATCCAGAACAGGTACATCCATGCTGCTGCTGCTAAGTCACTTCAGTCATGTCTGACTCTGTGCGACCCCATAGATGGCAGCCCACCAGGCTCCCCTATCCCTGGGATTCTCCAGGTAAGAATACTGGAGTGGGTTGCCATTTCCTTCTCCAATGCATGAAAGTGAAAAATGAAAGCAAAGTCGCTCAGTTGTGTCTGACTCTTAGTGACCCCATGGACTGCAGCCTACCAGGCTTCTCTGTGCATGAGATTTTCCAGGCAAGAGTACTGGAGTGGGGTGCCATCGCCTTCTCTGACGGGTAAATCCATAGAGATAAAATTAATGATTATCCAGAGCTGGAAGGATAGGGGACGTGAGGGTGACAGGTATCTTTAAGGAGTCAATAAAAATGTCCTAAAATGGATTGTGATAATGGTTGCATTATTAAACTGGTTAATTACATGGTATATGAATTATGCTTCAACTAAAACTGCTACCAAAAAAATGCATGTTCAATAAAATCATTAAATGGAAATAAAAAATCAATCAGTATAAAGAAAAGAGACAGAAAGAATCAAACACAAGCCTCGACTGAAATGGCTATAATAACAGAGCACTGTGTTTAGTATGGAATTTCCTGGCAGTTACAAATGCCTGCAGTGAGCTATTGTGGGCATCAACAGAAAAAGCCATCACTTCTGGTCTTAGTGGCCTAGCATTTGATAGATGGCCTTGGACAATGCTTTCAGGCAGAGTTATCTGTTATCAAGTCATAGGATCTTTTTTCAAAATATTATGCCACCCTGATATTGGAATCATTTCAAACCAGCTTCATGTTGATCATTTTGTTTGCTCCTGACAAAAAATCCTATTATTATAGGTGGGACCAGTAGAATCATTTCCCTTTGCAAAGGAAATGAGCCCTCAAAGAAACTAACAACACACACCCTAGAGAGGGGCCGAGCTGGATTTGCAGGTTAACTCAAGACTATGTTGCCTAAAAATCATAAAGAACCCTGGGTCCATAACTCACAGTCTTGCATAGCCCAACTTCAGTTTTAAGTAAACATACCCATACTAATGTCTCTGAACTTCCGTAGTGTGCAGATAAAGCACAAAAGCCAACAACTCAGTCCACCCTCCCAGTTCCAAATGTATGATAACTTTGACACTGGGTGATATATGTCTCTCCTAAAGACTTTTTATATATTTGTGTTTGCTGAATTAACTGCGTAGAAAGCATTGCCAAGATAAAGGAAATGTTCCAAAAGAACTTTAGGACTATCCACCTACTTGTTTCACTCAACAAACACGTATCTGAGTACATTTTGTGGCAAGCATTGGTCTAGACACTGGGGATCCAAACAGTCCCTGCTCTCAGGAGCTTAGGAAGAGGACATGGACAGATAAACAGGTGACTGTGAAAAAGTGGGTAAATGCAAAGTTGGAAAAAGCAGGTTTTGCAAAAAAAGTAGTACACTGCTGCTGCTGCTCAGTCGCTTCAGTCGTGTCCAACTCTGTGCGACCCCATAGACGGCAGCCCATCAGGCTCCCCGGTCCCTGGGATTCTCCAGGCAAGAACACTGGAGTGAGTTGCCATTTCCTTTTCCAATGCATGAAAGTGAAAAGTGAAAGTGAAGTCGTGTCCAACTCTTAGTGACCCTATGATCTTAATTGTGAAAAATAATTACATATTTCCATGCATAAGAAATAGATTTTTCTTTCATGCATATAAAAAAAGTTAACACCAATTTTCTAAGAGATGAGATTACCGTGGTGGTTGTTTTTTATATTTTCAAAATTCCTATAATGAACTTAAATAACTTTATTTTTTAATTTAATTATGTATTTATGGCTGTGCTGGGTATTCGCTGCTACACAGGCTTTTCTCTAGCTGTGGCTTCTTCACTGAGGTGACTTCTCTTGTTGCACAGCACAGGCTTAAGGGCTCAGTACTTGCAGTTCCCAGGCTCTAGAGCATGTGGATTCAGAAGTTGTAGTGCAAGGGTTTAGTCGCTCCCTGGTATGTAGGATCTTCCTGGACCAGGGATTGAACCCATGTCCCTTGCATTGATAGGAGGATTCTTCACCACTGAACCACCATGGAAACCCCTAAATTACTTTCATTACAACAAAAACTGTTAGAAAAAGCTTTTTAAGACTTTTTATCATAAGAAATCAAACAGAGCAAAGTATATAAAACAGTGCAGTTTTACAAATACTTATAAAGCCAAAATCCAAGACAAGAAACAACGCATGGCCATCCCTTTCCTCCCACTCCCCAGAAACCATCTGTGTCCCTTTCCCAGAGAGGTAACTACAATCCTGACTCTGACTGTTATGGCAACCATTTTTTTGCTGTTCTTTAAGAGTCTACCACCAGGACTTTCTTGGTGGTCCAGGGGTTAAGAACCTGCCTTCCAATGCAGGGAACATAGGTTTGATCCCTGGTCAGGAAACTAAGATCCCACATGCCCTGGGGCAACTAAGCCCACACGCCACAATGAACATCCATGTGCCACAACTAAGACACAATGCAGCCAAAAACAAAAATGACATAAATAAATATTGTTTAAGAGATTTACCACCTGTGCGTGTATATTTGTATTCCCAAAAGTACATAGTTTAATTTCACCTTCGTAATAGTGAGGCCTTGCACAGCCTGTATTTTATGCCAAGGAGTCTTCTAATCACTTTATATGTATTACCTCATTTCATCCTCACAACAATCTCCTGAAGTATTACTACCACCACCACTCCCTGCATTTTGCAGATAAGAAAGCTGAGGCCCAGGGAGGTGAAGTAATTTGCCCAAATTCACACAGATACCGAGTGACAGAGTGAGATTTGAACCCAGTCTGGCTCCAGAATCCATGCTCTTGTAAACATGTCACACTCCCTCTCAGACTGTTGGTCCGCTGGTTAGAATTGACCCCAATATTTACAGCTCTTCCCTGCACCCTTACTTACTCTAGGTGGACAAAGCCTCTGCCAGGGCTGAGAGGCCCACTGACACTTAGACCTGTTTCAGTAGATGAGGGGCTGACCCTTCTGCCAGGTGATGTTACGTTGGCAAAGCATCCCTTAGATTCCAGAAGATCATTGCGCTTGGTACCTGTGACACATAGATATCACACTGGGTTACATTCATGAAAATACCTCCCACTTGATCTTTTTCCCAGATGGTAAATAATTTCTTTTTAAAAAACTATAAGAAAATTCTCAGAAATAAGAGTCAGACTTCTCTGACGCTGGAGTGCATTTTTAGAATGACTGCTGTTCCACCTACCATTTCATGATTCACATGTGTGTGGCATCTACTGGGCACCTCTGCAAATTCCCACCATCTATCAGTGGGACTACCCCTTAGCCAAGTTTTATTCACTTCCTATCAACTCCCTCTCAAATTCATCTATCAAGTGAATCATGTCCTTCCCACACTTGTCAAGACCCAACTCTATTACCAAACACTTTACTCTTAAGAGGACTTGTCTCTGACTCTACAAAGT
Source organism: Tragelaphus eurycerus (assembly GCA_935064755.1). NCBI lineage: Eukaryota > Metazoa > Chordata > Mammalia > Artiodactyla > Bovidae > Tragelaphus > Tragelaphus eurycerus. The sequence goes on along the minus strand of CAKXYN010000027.1, from coordinate 19,549,005 downwards.
TTAAATTCTACAAAATCTGTCCTCTCACAATACTCCCATCCTGGGGTTTCTCAGGATAAGAACTGTTGCATCAGAGTTACCTGAGAGGCCTGTTAAAAATACAGATTCCCAGGATAAAGAAGATGTGATGCATATATACAATGGAATATTACTCAAGCCATTAGAAACAATGAAATAACATCATTTGCAGCAACATGGATGGGCCTGGAGATTGTCATATGAGTGAAGTCAGACATCCCTCATAAAAATGTGGAATCTAAAAAAAGAATGATATAAATGAACTTATTTCCAAAACAGAAACAGGCTTACAGACTTAGAGAACAAATTTATGGTTGCTATGGAGAAGGCAATGGCAACCCACTCCAGTGTTCTTGCCTGGAGAATCCCAGGGACGGGGGAGCCTGGTGGGCTGCAGTCTCTGGGGTCGCAGAGTCAGACACGACTGAAGTGACTTAGCAGCAGCAGCAGCGGGGCGAAATGGGGGACGGGATCATTGGGGAGTTTGGGATGGACACTGCTATATTTAAAATGGATAACCAACAAGGACCTACTGTATAGCACAGGAAACAGTGCTCAATGATATGTGGCAGCCTGGGATGGGAGGCAAGTTTAGACTAGATACATATATTTGTATGGCTGAGTCCCTTTGCTGTCTACCTGGAACTATCACATTGTTAATTGGCTATACTGCAATATAAAATTAAAAGTTTTTTCAAAAAAAGAAGAAAAAATACAGCTTACCAGAATAAATGGAAAAAAGGGGGTGCTAAAATAGATAACCAACAAGGACCTGCTGTAAAGTACAGGGAACTCTGCTCAATACTCTGTAATAACTGAAATGGGAGAAGAATTTCAAAAAGAGTAAATACATGTCTGCGTATAACTGAATCACTTTGCTGTACACCTGAAACTAATACAACATTGTTCATCAACTACACTCCAATATAAAATTTAAAAAGAAAAAATTAAATAGGGCTGGTGGAAGAAAAAACAACATAAAACATTTAAAAATAAGAAATAATTCAAAAATACCAATTCCCAAATCCCATTACAGACCCATCAAACTGGAATCTTGGTCAGTGAAGCCTGGGAATCCACATTTTGCAGAAGCCTCACTCCCTCAGTGATTCTTAGGCTCATGTTTGACAGTGAAATTCCTCATCTTCAAGCCCAGTTCCATCACTGCACTCATTCTATCCTGCCCCTCTTCCTGATTCTCCACATGTGTCCAGTGATGAGAATCACCTTGGGACACTTGTTCAACATGCAGATTCCAGGGCTCCAAGCCAACTTATGGGGAGGGGGCAGCAACCTGGAAATCTGTATGTTTAAGAAGCACCTCGGGTGATTCTCAGAGCCAGCCAAGTGTGGAAAGAGCTGTTTTGGCACAAGGCCCTAAGCCATGCCTTGGAAGAGGGCATGGCAGCCCACTCCAGTATTCTTGCCTGGAGAATCCCAACGAACAGAGGAGCCTGGCGGGCTGCAGTCCACGGGGTCGCAAAGAGTCGGACATGACTGAACGACTAAGCACAGCATGGCGTGCAGCCTTGGGCAGCCCTCCATGCACGAGGGCCAACTGGTTGCTTGAGGAGTGGGTAATTGGGATGGAGTGGAAGGAAGGGCAGAGCTGTGAAGAAAGAGCACAGGTCTCCAGCAGCCCCACATACGGAGCCACAAATGTGGTATCAAGAACATAATACAGACCACACTCTCTGACCACACGCAATACTATTAAAAATCAATAATAAAAAGACGGCCAAAAAACACCCATAAGCTTGGAAACTCAAACCACATCTCCAAACATTTCACATAATAGAAGAAAGCATAATGTGACTCATGAGGTACTTAATGATCAATGACATAAATACAATATATCAAAACTTGTGGACTCAACTAAAGCAGTAATTAGAACCTAGAGCCTTAAATGCATACACTGTATTTTACTGAACGTAAGACACCATCGGTTGTAAAAACATTATTATTTTATGGACCACAAAGAACAGAGGCTGCCAATTAAATTATGACACATGCTTTATCATTTTGAACTTTTATATTTATTGAAGAATCCTTTTAGACTTACTTAGATATAGATTTTAATCCTGTGCATATTTAAAGAAGGAAGATAAAAGCAAAATTAAATGGCTAAAGGCACTCGTGGGGCTTCCCAGGTGGTGCTAGTGGTAAAGAATTGCCTGTCAATGCAGGATACGTAAGAGACTCGGGTTTGATCCCTAGGTCAAGAAGATCCCCTGGAGTAGGAAGTGGCAACCCACTCCAGTATTCTTACCTGGAAAAATTCATGGACAGAGGAAAGGAGTCAGGTAAGACTGAGGGACTGAGCACAAGGCTGCTGCTAAGTCCCTTCAGTCGTGTCCAACTCTGTGCGACCCCACAGACGGCAGCCCACCAGGCTCCACCGTCCCTGGGATTCTCCAGGCAAGAACACTGGAGTGGGTTGCCATTGCCTTCTCCATTGTGTGAAAGTGAAAAGTGAAAGTGAAGTCGCTCAGTCGCATCTGACTCGTATAGACCCCATGGACTGCAGCCCACCAGGCTCCTCCATCCATTGGATTTTCTGGGCAAGAGTACTGGAGTGGCTTGCCATTGCCTTCTCCGATCTTAAACCTTATGCATATTCAAAAGTCTGATTATTGAGTCACTTTTCACATTTTCCTCCAAAATTGATCTCAATGCAACAAGAATGTAGGTCACGGAGCATTTCTTAAGTGCCTCTGGAATTTTCTTCCAAACCACAGACACACCTCTGCATTATTTAGTGCTCATCCAGCAAAGTTTATAACAACTACTTCACAGGGGCTACTGGGCCCATGGCACTGGTAAGACCCATCCAACTTCAGAGACACAAACTGTGAAAAATGTCCATCTTCCAAGTGACAGGCTATAGTGTCAGAAAACAAAGATTCTAAAATTAATGACCTAAACTTTCAATTCAAGATATAAGAGGAAAAAGACAAATGCCTCAAAATGATAAGAAATCATAAAATAAAAGCAGAAATGAATGAAATAAAGATGATTATCAGAATTAGCGGTTCATGGAAAAAATTAAAAATGTAGATAGAGTTCAAGAAAAAAAATTTTAATGTAAGTAAACAGTATAAGAAATGAAAAAGAGGCCACAATTACAAATAAAACAGAAATAATCTTACCCATAAAGAAACTGAGTACCAGAAATATCAAATAACTGTACAAGGTTACAGAGCAATGGCGTATAACTCATAAAATGTAGTTTAGGGTCTTCCCTGGCAGTCCAGTAGTTAAGACTCTGAGCTTCCATTGCAAGGGGCATGGATATGATCCTCGGTTGGGGAACCAAGATCCCCACACACAACACAGTGCAGCCAAAAAAATAAAACAACAGAAAATGTAATTTAATGTTACAATAATCATGATTGAACTGACATAAACCCTGACAGATAAATCAACAGAACAAAACAGCAAATGTAGCTAGAATAAAACTTCGTGTGATAATAGTGGCCTTTTATCACAGTGAAGAAAGACTGGATCATTCAAAAAAACATTTCTGGAACAGCTAATTAACTATTTGGAATGAAAATAAAATTAAACCTCCCTTATCTCCAAATACATTTCAAATGAATTACAAATGTGAATGCAAAAATTTAAAGATGTATCTGAAAAAATAACAAGTGAATGTTTAAATAATGTTAGAGTGAGGAAGTTATTTCTAAGAAAGGTATAAAATACAAGCAATAGAAAAGATGTGTAGATTTGAATACATGCACATTTGAAAATTTCATAGCAAACTATAAATAGATTCATAACATACAGGATAAAAAAAGAGCTATTAATCATGACAAAGCATGAGTTTTTTTTAATTTATAAGATGAAAATCTTATACCCAGAGGAAAAAAAAATGAGCAAAAGACATGATTAGGTAATTCACTAAACACACATATATAGACAATATATGTTTGGGGAAAAATAATCATCCTTACATTAGTAAAAGAGCTGAACTTAAAACAAGATATTATTATTTGGTATCCGTTTACAAATACCTAAGGCTGGCACAGCTTGGAGGATTGACATTCTTGTACACTGCTGCTGAAAAAAAACCTCCATCTTACTGAAGAGTAATTTGGCCATTTATGTCCTCCAAAACCTATGAGAAGTGCTCTTTCATTCCAAGGCTCTACTTTCAGTAACATATCTATGAAAAGGGTATGAAATGTATATATAAAGATTCGGAAAGGACCCACATATGTAAAGAAAAATATAAGATTAAGAGCAGAGATGTCTTCTGGGTTGAGACTCATATCAGTTCTGAGTTATTTATCATAGCATTTACTTATGATAATACTTGCCCTTAGGTTTTAACAGGGACTGCTTTTTCTAACAATGGCACCCCACTCCAGTCATCTTGCCTGGAAAATCCCATGGGCGGAGGAGCCTGGTAGGCTGCAGTCCATGGGTCGCTAAGAGTCGGGCACGACTGAGCGACTTTACTTTCACTTTTCACTTTCATGCATTGGAGAAGGAAATGGCAACCCACTCCAGTGATCTTGCCTGGAGAATCCCAAGGATGGGGGAGCCTGGTGGGCTGCCTTCTATGGGGTTGCACAGAGTTGGACACGACTGAAGCGACTCAGCAGCAGCAGCAGCCTTTTCTGAATAGTTCACATTGTATATTGTATTCGGCCACTAGGGGGACTGGCGAATTCACCAAAGCAAGGATTGTTTCCTAAGGATGGTACCAGAGGGGGCCCCCTCACAAGTTTTGGGGTTTCTTTTTTTTTTTTTTTGAGAGGTAAAATATAAATATATTATGCAACCCTAAGCAGCGAGCCAGTGAAATCATATCTACAAATTTAGCCTATTTCCCTGTTTACTTAAGAAGTTTTGTGATGGCAACATTCTAGAAAGCGGCCTGCAGCTGCCGTAACAGCAGACTCTGCAGACTGACCAGCAAGAGCTGGAAGAGGGGTCTGTCTGCTCAGCTGGCACTTTCTCCAGACCTGGCTGACTTCCGGGAATTCCTAGAAGAAACTCAGCTTCAAACATGATCTGGAAACACTTAAGCCTGACCCCACGCTGCCTCTCCACGTCTCCTCAGGTGGGAGAAGAGGGCTGGAAATGCAAGTCCGAACCCTCCCATTCTGATATTGATGCCTCCGCTGTGTAGAGTAACATCAAGTTACTTTCAGCAAGTCAGTGACCTGTTATGCCCAGCTCACAATGCCTGTCCCACCTCTCTATCTGGCACTGTAGCCTGAGGCGAGACAGGGTAAGTTAAGGAACATCCTTCTTGAAAGGGTCACCATTTATCATGCTCATTGTTATGCAAATGCAAAAGATATCCAGTGAGCTGTGAACTTGAAAATTCTAAATCAAAACACTTCGAGACAAAGAAAAAAGATGGTCCAACCTAAGAGAAAGTTCTGATGACTAGAAAGGAATTGAGGGGGGAAAATCTGTTTCAGAAGAAAGTCTGTTTCTTTGATACCATCTGTGAAATTCACAATAATTATTTCCATTTCCGTTAGGCAGGAATAACACCTTACGTAACCAAGGCACTTCCACACGCTTGTTATCTCAGCTGAGTTACACAATAGCACTGTCTGGCGGAGAGAAAATAACACAGCAAGCCAAGTTAGCTTCTTGTGGATACTCTTTAACCAAACAACTTAGTTTCCAATCTCTATCTGCTTAACAAACAAAGGAAAGATCTAGGACAGTGGTTTTTAACCCTTTTTTGAATCACAGACTCCCCCCAAGAAATAAAGAAAGTCCTGGGTCCTTTCTGCTGGAAAAATGCATACACACCCAGAGTTGTGCACTCAGCCTATGCTGGTTCATGGATCCATGCTCCTTTCCTTACTGAAACCTGTGGACTCCATGTGAAGCTGAGCTCAGATGTGGTCTCCTGAGTGGATACACCTCTCCAGCAGAAAAGGAAGCCATGGGTCTTTGGTTAATGTGGCGTGGCAATCTCAGGGGCTGGTGTTCTTCTAGGAGCCCTAACCTAGAAACCTGAAACCCTTTTACCCACCCTTAAAATAGCAGCACCCTTCCTTAGGCCTGGTCAACCTGAAAACTGCAGAATATTCTGGAGCTTAAAGCTAGAGTCCCAGAACCTTTTTCTCCTTGCTGAACTAGCCACATTGGGCAATTAGTGGCTCTAATTTCTATTGCTCCACTGGCCCCTGCTTGTAAGAAAAAGTGAAAGTCTGAGTCACTCAGTGGTGTCCGACTCTTTGCGACCCCATGGATTGTAGCACGCCATGCTCCTCTGTCCATGGGATTCTCCAGGCAGGAATACTGGAGTGTGTTGTCATTCTCTTCTCCAGGAGATCTTTCTGACTTAGGGATTGAACCCCAGTCATTGAGGGCAAATTCTTTACTGTCAAACCCACCAGGGAAGCCCCAGTTGTAGGTAGGTAGTAAAGGGGATAACAGAGGATGAGATGGCTGGATGGCATCACTGACTCAGTGGATGTGAGTCTGAGTGAACTCCGGGAGTTGGTGATGGACAGGGAGACTTGGCGTGCTGCGATTCATGGGGTCGCAAAGAGTCGGACACGACTGAGGGACTGATCTGATCTGAATCTGTCGATTTCCTTTTAGATACTGGGGCAACTTATTCTGTGCTTACTGAAGCCCCTGGCCCACTTTCTTCCCGATCCACTTCTGTAATGGGACTGTCTGGATGAGCCAAAAGGTATTATTTCAGTTATTCTTTATATTGCAACTGGGATTCTGTGCTGTTTTCACACGAGTTTCTGATCATGCCAGAATCTCCATCACCCCTTTTGGGAAGGGATATACTGAGCAGTGGCACCCCACTCCAGTACTCTTGCCTGGAAAATCCCATGGACAGAGGAGCCTGGTGGGCTGCAGTCCATGGGGTAGCTAAGAGTCGGACACGACTGAGCAACTTCACTTTCACTCTTCACTTTCATGCTTTGGAGAAGGAAATGGCAACCCACTCCAGTGTTCTTGCCTTGAGAATCCCAGGGACAGGGGAGCCTGGTGGGCTGCCTTCTATGGGGTCGCACAGAGTTGGACACGACTGAAGCGACTTAGCAGCAGCAGTAAATCATACTTCCACCCTCTCCCTGCACTTGTAAATGGACCTGGAATGCAGAAGACCAAAGACCAAGCTCTAATGGGCAGAGATGGAACGTTCTACAATCTCTTTTTGTGGCATGAAGGCTACCCACTTACATGTACTCACTCGGGGGTTTTCTGAGAGACTGTGACTGTTCTCCACAACACTGTTCTCTAAAGGCAAATGTACCCCTAAACATTCTCTTCAGCCATAAAAATCAATCACAGAGCTCCCATCCACTGTTTAATTTAAACCTTTCCTTAAAGTATTCCTAATTTCTACCTGAGCTGTCCCATCCAATGAACAGTGCCACAAATCTGATATATGAGCAAAGAGAAAAAAGAGGTGGGGGCCTGGGTTTGGAGACTGGAAGACTCATGTCAAATCCCAGCTTTATCATTTATTGACTGATGCACTGGGCAGGTCAAACCTATGTCCTCCTTCATTCTTTGTAATATACCTCTTCGTAGGATATATTAGGAGATCCAGGGAGGTCATTTATGAGAACGCCTGCTTCAATGCTGCCCTCTGCCTTACCAGACCTTGGGTTAATACAGACAGTATAAATACAAATAGTCCCTATTACAGGGTCCCAAACTAGCCTTCTTTTAAACGTCAAAAGATGCCTTCTGGCTCAGTGTACTTGGTTAGGGCAACCAAATCCCAGTCAGCCCTCCTGATTTTTTAAACTCAACTGTATCTCTTCTCTCCCGTGGTGATGTCAGAGTCTCCTTTCTCTTGAACCTTCTTCAGGTCTCTGCTGTAGAGGAGGCGGAGATGAGAGCCCGGAGGACCGCTTCCAGAGTCCATGGACTCAGCTGTGCAGATGTTGATTTAAATATTAAAAAGCGAGCCGGAGACAAAGAAAAGACCTTTGTTTAAAAAAAAAAAAAGGCATCAATCAAAGGAAGCAGAAACTTCAGGGGCCATTGAAAGTCTAGAGGGCCGTGCTGCCTCTTGATCAAAGCTTCCCTCGCTTTCTCTGATTGGGCGTTTCCGGTTTCTGATGCCCGCCGAGCTCCCTGGGCCCTCGCCCGCCCACCGAGATGCTCCTTCCCTTCCTCTGCTGGGTGGTCCACCCCTTCCCCCAGGGGAAGCCTGGCTCTACGCTCCGAGGCCTCCAAGGAGGATGCGGCCGACAGCAACTCACCAACCCCAACCGGCAGCCGAACTGCCGAACTGCAGGACGGAGAGCCAAGGGCTAGAGGGACGCCACGGCCACCTGCTTCACCCGCGGAGGCGCGTTCCGGGGTTGCCAGGACACCAGCCCAGCAACGCGCGCCGCCGCCTCCCGCCAGGCGGTGCTTCCAGATCCTCTAGGCTTCCCCCGGCTCTCTGGGCCGCCGCACGTGATGGAGTCTTTTGAAGGAGCAAAACCAGTGGTGGGCAAGGACCAGTGGAAAAGTGGCTTTGTGTTTCTGAATTTTTTTTTTTTTTCCCCAAGAACTGTGGGGGACTTCCCTGGTGGTCGAATGGCTGACTCACTCCCGCGCTCCCAAAGCAGGGGTCCTGGGTTCCATCCCTGATCAGGGAACTATCCTGTAAGAGGCAACGAAGACCCGGTGCAGCCAAGTAAACAAATACATTTTTAAAAATTGTGGTTCTTCTCCAGGCAGTTTTCATTATCAGGACTGTAGCCTCTGGTGGCAGTGAATGATGAGCCCTCCACAAAGCTTGCAGATGTGGTCTTATAACTGGCATTGATTGGACAAGATCACCTAACACTTCAGAGCGTCTTTCCTGGGCCAGGCGCCCTGGTGGATGTTATCTTCGTTAAGCAGCCAGCTGCATTTTTCAAAATAGAAAGCTGAGTTTGAGCAAGGGCTTGCTCAAGGTCACCCAGAAAACTGAGATTCATTTCCAAGTTTTCTCACTCCAAATCTACCACTCTGTCCATCATACCAACTTAAATGATCTTACTTAACTCTTATCAGCAACTAATCAATCTTGCAAGCAAACCTTCTCTCCGACTCTAGTTTATGTCCCTCAGTTCAAATTCTGATGCAATTTTTCCCTTGGTGAAGTGGAAAAAAATTAGACTGTGTTTTTATTTTAATAACATTTTTACTGATTATAAAACAAAAAAGTAGTCATTCTAGAAACCTTGAAAAAAAATTTAAAGTATTGTTGCCCAGCTAACATTAAGATGCTGCGATGCCAGGAAGGCAGAGATTTTCATCTCTTTTGTTCACTGCTATACACCAAGCACTTAGCACAGTGCTGGCACATATAGGCACTCAATAATCACTGTTTAACAAATAAATGGGTGGAGGGATTATGCATTTAAATGGCCCGAGCTGAGCTACTCCCTCTTCTGTTTTCATCCTCCTGGAAAGAGCCCAAGTCTCTAACCTGCACCATCAAGTTTCAAGACATCAGGACAGACAGCAGAGCCAAAACGCTCTCATCCTAGACGAGCCCTGCATACTGTAACTCCTAAAACTTCCCTTACTCTGCAGCTTTAAAGCCTCCTGGGCCACTCTGTGTTCATCCTCTGGGCAAATTTTAGATGCCTCCCACCCTGGGCTGGGGTCTGGCAGGGCATGGAAGTCACCCTAAGGAGTTCTTGGGGGCAGTGGAGCTCCAGAAGCTGCCTGGATGCCTCGATTCAGCAGTAGAGGTGAGGGTTTGGACGCTCGGTGTATCAAGAAGCCCAAGGCCTCCTGAAGCTCCCAGAAAAGTCTGTGTGTATAGCCCAGAGGGCGAGAGCCATCCAGCAAAAAGGGCTTATCTGAGGGCTCTCACCAGCATCCTCTCTCTTGGCTGCATCGCCCCAAACCAAGCCTGGCACAGAGGTCACCGCAGAACCCACATGGAAACAGAGGGTTGATGCAGAAAGCGGGCCAATCTTGGGCCCTGAAATCAACCTACTTGAGGGCTGTAGGGCCCTCCTTGCAGCTCTGCAGTCTGGGATCCTGCCATGCCATGAGCTGGGTCAGAATTAGCTGGGGAGGGAGGAGGGGTCCCAAATGAGTGGGGTTGAAATCTCAGAGCCATCACTAGCACATATAGGGTCTAGTGCCTAAATAAGAGTTTTTTTAATCGATGTTTTTGTGGGTCATAAGTTGTTGTATATCAACATTTTCATGATCCAGCCTAACCATAAAAGGCAAGTGCTTCTGGGAGGTTACATGGTGAGGTGGAAGGAAGGTGAGCTAGACCTTAGCCCCACCAACCCCTCTGCTCTGCGGAACCTCACTTTACAGTCACTGACTGGGGGCTCAGCTCTGAGAAGGGACAGCAGAGCGAGACAGTTGGTGGAAAGAGGTAAACCAGGCCGGTGTTTAGACACTGGTTAGGGAGGGCCAGTTCTGGTTTTTGCTTGGCCTGCTCTGAATCCAGACCCTTTAGAACAAATAGTGAGGCAGTTATAAGAACTAGGTGGGTGCATGCTAAGTCGCTTCAGTCATGTCTGACTCTTTGCAACCCTATGGACTGTGGCCTTTCACACTCTTCTGTCCATGGGATTCTCCAGGCAAGAATACTGGAGTGGGTTGCCATGCCCTCCTCCAGGGGATCTTCCTGACCCAGGGGTTGAACCCTCATCTCTTACATCTCCTGCATTGGCAGGCGAGTTCTTTACCACTAGTGCCACCTGGGCAGCCCAAGAACTAGGTGCCTAGGGAATTACAGGAAGCCAGACAGCAGAGGGGGAATCAAATAAACTCTCCCCTGCTCCTCTGGGGTCTTTAGCAGAACACAGGAAAGAAGCCTGGCTCTAGAAGGATGGCATTGTGTGCTAGTCAAGCAGTCAGGGACATGGTAAAATGCTTCTCGTATCTGGGAAACCTCAAGAGTTTCCATCTAAATTGGGGGGAGGTCCTTAAACATTAACTCTCCCCTCAGCTGCATGGCAAACAGTGCATGTATGGGAACCTCTTTTCTCCAATGTCAAGAAAAAGTCACCACAAACCCACCTGACATGCATGTCCCATAAACACACACCAGAGGGCAGTGTAAACCAGGACATGAGAAAAATAATCACAGAGCCTCCTACAAAGAGGGCGCTGGGGAAATGGGTGTGGGGTGGATTACTGATACACCGTTGTCTTTGAAAACTTTCAGTGGTAGACAGAGAGGGCCTGGCAAAGGTGGCCGGGAGGGAGCATTTGTACCTCAGAACATGCTACCTCCAGCGGCTCCCAAACCCTCAAGGACTTCCCATCAGGTCAGCTCAGGTCAGGAAACAGCTTCCAAGCACCTCCCATGTGCAAGGCACTGTGCTAGGGACAGGGATTTGAAAGTGAGTAAAACCCCATCCCTTCTCCAACTGAGCACCTATGAGGTACCCATCTCTTTACATTCATTAGCCCATTTAACTCTCACAATGGCAAAGTGCTATAAGAATCATCCCCATTTTACAGATGATGAAAAACAGACTCAGGGGGTAAAATACTAGTCCCACTGTGCGCATGCTAAGTCACTGCAGTTGTGCCCGACTCTGCGACCCTATGGACTGTGGCCCGTCAGGCTCCTCAGTCCATGGGATTCTCCAGGCAAGAATATTAACGTGGGTTGCCATGACCTCCTCCAGGGGATCTTCCTGATCCAGGGATCGAATCCATGTCTCAAGTCTCCTACATTGGCAGGCAGGTTCCTTACCACTAGCGCCATCTGGGAAGCCCACTAGTAAATGGCAAAATTGGAGTTTAAACCAGGTCTGTCTAGATTCAGAGCTGGGACCCTCACTACTGTGAACCTTCTTTCTTAAAAAAAAAAAAAAAATGTATTTATGTATTTATTTGGCTGCTCCAGTTCTTAGTTGCATCATGTGGGATCTAGGATCTTTGCTGCAGTACGTGGGATCTAGTTCCCTGACCTGGGATCTAAGCCAGATCCCCTACATTGGGATCGTGAAGTCTTAGCCACGGGACCACCAGAAGTCCCCAGGAGCCTTCTTAGTATGTGCTCTCACAAGGTGATTAAGAGGATTAATGAATAAACACATGTAAAGCACTTAGCACATGCTGCACAGGGTAAGAAGCCAATAAGTGTGCACTTTTGTTAAGAGCGCTTCCTTCTATGACTGCTTTCTCTAACTATGAAGCGCCAACTCAAATCTGGAGCAAGGGAAGCTGAACAGCATCTGGCCTGTTCTGTTAGAGAATGGCGAAGAGAGAAAACAGTAGATGTGATTTTCACTTTTGCAAGTTGTCGAAGAGCTTCCCTGGTGGTCCAGCGGCTAAAACTCTGAGCTCCCAATTCAAGGGGTGCAGGGTTTGATCCCTGGTCAGGAAATGATCTCACATATCGAAACTAAAGACTTCACATGCCACAGCTAAGGGTTTGCATGCTGAAACTAAAACATCATTCCACAGTGAAAATCAAAGATCCTGAGTGCCTCAACTAGGACCTGTCACAGCCAAATATATAAATAATTTTTTTAAAAAAGATGTACTCAGAAAAGTTCTGTCTTTAGATCACTCATACTTTTATTCTTTTTTTTTGCTGGTTTTATTTTTTATACAGCTTTTAAAGGCTACACTCCATTTGGAGTTATTACAGTAATACTAGCTGTACTCCCCCGTGTATACAATACACTCTTGTAGCTTATCTTACACCCAACAGCTTGTACCTCCCCCCTCTCTCACCACTGGTAACCACTAGTTTGTTGTCTCTATCTGTGAGTCTGCTTCTTTTTTGTTAATTCAGTAGTTGGTAGGATGTTTTTGTTTTTGTTTTGGTATTTTTTAGATTTTTTTATTGTTCCATTGACCCAATGTGAGCATAAGCCAAGGTAGAGCCCCAAACTGGAAGTCTAGACAGGTTAGGAATCAAACCAGTACTCCCTGGAAACCTCTCAGACATTGGCAACAATGAACAAAGACAGCAAAAAGGTGCAGTGCTCATCAGAGGCACAGGGGATGTGCGTGTGTGTGCACACGTGAGTGCATGCACTCCTGTCCCACCGCCTGTATCCCAGCACCTGAGGGCACTGCAGCTGCAGCGTGCCTCCACCTCTTGTCCACCTCATTCTTCTTCTCAGAGGCCTTTCCCTACCTGTTCTCTCCACAGACCCCACCACCACTTCCTTCCTTACTCATATGTCAGCCACCTACTTCACTTGCCCTTTTTCTCTCTGCTTCCACATTTTGGTCTTTGTATGAGTCAGCTATTGCCACAGTACTGCTCTGTAACAAACTTCCCCCAAACTCAGTGACCTACGACAAGCATATATTCTTATCACTCATGAGTCTAGAGGTAAGCTAACATCAATCTACTTTAGGCTGCAGGTCAGATTGGCTCCACGGTGTCCCTGAGATTCAGCTTCATTCCTCAGGTTTTGTGTCATTCTCCTGGGGCCCATAGCTCCCCAAATAATGTTCTTGGTTTTTTAGTATTTATTTTAAATTTATTTATTTGGCTGCACTGGGTCATGGTTGCAGCATTCGAGATCTTCATTGTGGCATGCAGAATCTTCAGCTGCAGCACTCGAACTCTTAGCGGTGGCTTGTGGGATCTAGTTCCCTGACTAGGGATTGAACCCAGGTCCCCTGCATTGGGAGCTTGGAGTCCTAGCCACTGGACCACCAGGGAAGTCTACACGAGACATGTTTTTCTCGTATCAAATGGCATAAGCACAAGAGGAGGGTATAAATTAGCACACTGCCCCTTCCACCCATTTTCTCTTGGCCAAAGCAAATTATGTGGGGAAACTCAAAATCATTGAATTGAGGATGTGTACTCCATCCACACCCAGTGGGGGATAATACAGAGTCCTATGGTACAGGGTGTGTATGTGTAATCCAAGTACAGGGAGGGCCTGGTGAACTGAGAACAATCATTTCATCCAGTGAGTTTCATGTGCATCAACCGTTCCTCCAAAACATCCATGGGGGTAGGAGGCTATTTGTCCTTGTTACCGTACGAAATATCTTCCTCTTCAGTCATCTCCAGCTCCTATAACAAACTGTAGTCCATTTTTCTGATGCCTGCACTGCTCACTGGTTCATGAAATGGGGCTTTGGCAAGAGTAAGGCCTTGGCTGCAGGACTCCCTGCTTCCTCCACACCAAACAGCCTTATGATGTTCATGCTCTAGAGTAAGGCATGGACATGTCCTTCCAGCATACTCCAGTCTTTTCAAATTCCTATTCTGCTTTTTCATTTTCCAGAAATATTCTAAATTAGATGTGCCTTTCTCCTGGATGAAACAGGCCTTGATGACTTCCAGATGTTCCTTCCTCATCTAGACAGGATTCAGATTCAGGGAAGGGGTCAGGTCAGAAAAAGGCAGGACTGCATACTTAACACATTTTGATTTTAAACAGACATTCTTGGATACAAAGCCCTCAGATTCAGAAGAGTCTTTCAGAGCAGAGGAAGAAACGTTCAGAAATCATCATGATTGGAAACAGCATCCTTCAAACAGGGCTTAGATTTATTCTAAAAGATGGCGTTTGCATCACCGCTAAGCACTTAACCAAATGCACTTAGGGGGAAGCAACCCACTTATTACTGTGACGGGCACGGGAAGTTAACTGTGAACTTGGCTGCTCCTATTACTCACACTGGAGGCTGTGGTCTGACACTGAGACATTAGTTGCCTAGCAGTTTCTCATGGGGATGACAGAAAATAAGAGAAAAATCCATGACAACAGTCTTCAAGGCACCATGGCTAGCTGGGGACTGCCATCACATGGGTGGACATTAATAAACTTACCCTGAATAAAAAGGAATGGGTGACACGTGGTGTCTGGTCTCAGGACCACAGCCAGTCCACTTCATATTGAAAGTCCACAGCCATACAGGAGGTGCCTGGAGTGGCCAAGTTTATAGAGACAGAAGGAAGAACGGTGGTCACCAGGGGCTGGAGTGGGGGGCAGGGCGTTGTTCCTTAATGGGTACAGAGTTTCAGTTTGGGATGATGGAAAAGTTCTGGAGACAGACAGGGGTGCTGGTCGCACAACAATGTAATGGAACTTAGTGCCAGTGAATCATATACTAAAGAATGGCTAAAATAACAAATGTTACATATATTTTACAATAAACATGTTTTTAAAGTCGGTGACCGCTGGAAAAATCTACCTGGCAGTTCACCTAAGTGGGCTTTTCTACACCTATGTTGTATTTCAATGACTTTAAAAAATCTTTTAATTGTCCACACAATTTGTAGAGGTTAATTTACAGTTACTACAAAATACTGGCTATATTCTCCACATTGCACAAGGCATCCTTGAGCCTATCTTATACCCTTTTGTACCTTCCACTCCCCCACCCCTATATTGCCCCTCTTCTACCTCCTCACTGGTAACCAGTAGTTTAGAGTCTATATCTTCAAAGGCTGCACTGCACAGCTCATGGGATCTTGGCTCCCCGACCAGGAATTGAACCCACACCACAGCAATGGAGGTGTCAACTCCTAACCACTGGATTGCAAAGGAATTCCCTTCAATGACCTTTTTAAACAA
The DNA here is from genome assembly GCA_935064755.1 of Tragelaphus eurycerus. Lineage (NCBI taxonomy): Eukaryota > Metazoa > Chordata > Mammalia > Artiodactyla > Bovidae > Tragelaphus > Tragelaphus eurycerus. The sequence continues at coordinate 19,533,511 of CAKXYN010000027.1, read as the reverse complement.
CAAAGAAATAACCACGAAAATGAGAAACAGAAATAAGTGCTGTGCAAACTTACAGTTGCCTGTACACATTGCTGTATTTAAAATGGATAACCAACAAGGACCTACTGTATAGCACAGGAAACTCTTCTCAGTGGCAGCCTGGATGGGAGGGTAATTCGGGAGAGAATGGATCCATGTATATGTAGGGCTCGGAGAAGGCAATGGCACCCCACCCCAGTACTTTTGCCTGGAAAATCCCATGGACGGAAGATCCTGGTAGGCTCCAGTCTACGGGGTCGCTAAGAGTCAGACACGACTGAGCGACTTCACTTTCTCTTTTTACTTTCATGCATTGGAGAAGGAAATGGCAACCCACTCCAGTGTTCTTGCCTGGAGAATCCCAGGGACGGGGGAACCTGGTGGGCTGCCGTCTATGGGGTCGCACAGAGTTGGACACGACTGAAGTGACTTAGCATAGCGTAGCATATGTAGGGCTGAGCCCCTGCGATGTTCACCCGAAACCATCACAACATTGTTAACTGGCTATAGTATTATTTGTCTCTCAGTCGAGTCTGTGCAACCCCGTGGACTGCAGCCTACCAGGCTCCTCTGTCCATGGGATTCTCCAGGCAAGAATACTGAGTGGGTAGCCATTCCCTTCTCCAGGGGATCTTCCTGTCCCAGGGATCGAACTAGGGTCTCCTGCACTGCAAGCAGATTTTTTACCACCTGAGCCACCAAAGACATCTCACACAAAATAAAAAGTTTTTTTTTTTTTAAAGAAAAAGTGCTAGGATAATCAAATCAAGTGAAACAAAAGAGCGTGGAGGAAGAAGCAGAGTTCAGGACAGGGCGCTTGCTAGGCTATGCTATGGATTTCATTCTCTATTAACCTCAGGAAGCAATTTTATACCTTTATTTTAGGGAGAGATTAGATTAAAATTCAGGTACTTAATACAGCATGACAAATAGTTACTACTCAACATACTTATTTATTATTTGAAAGTGGACAGTGTTAACTCATCCAGGATAAATCAGAGCCTTCTCATTTATAACTGAAATCCAAAATTTTAGCAAAATTCAAGAGATTTTTGTTTTGGTATTTTATTTATTCCATCGTTAGTATTTTTTTTAATCTGGTCACAAAGTTTTGCATAAAAAACAAATGCAATCAATCTTTGTTAAAAATCAAATAAAATACTGATATGTATATATATTGGGCTTCCCTGGTGGCTCAGATGGTAAAGAATCCGGCTGCAATGCAGGAGACCTGGGTTCGATCCCTGGGTTGGGGAGATACCCTGGAGGAGGACATGGCAACCCACTTCAGTATTCTTGCCTGGAGAATCCCATGGACAGAGGAGCCTGGTGGGCTATAGTACATGGGGTCGAAAAGAGTCGGACACAGCCCAGCACATGTATATGTGTGTGTGTATATATACATATGTGTGTATATACATTTATACATGTCTATGTATGTGTATGCACATGTGTGAAAGAATAATTTTCCTTAACAAAATTAAAGGCAATGTTTTTAACTCTATAAGCATAAACTGCTGGATTTTGGCTTTGACTAAAATCAGCTAAAATTAAAGCCAAGTCTTAACTCTGGGGACAGAAAAGGTAAGGAAAATGTTTAGAGTGAGACTCCATGGAAGCCAGCCTCAAACTACCATTTGGGGAAAGAGTTCTCGTGACCTCCCTACTCAACCTTTCCTTGCTTCTCCTCTGTGTTCTACTAGTCACCCCAACTACCATAATCTGGACTCTTTTCCGGAGTTCTACTCTCTGGGGAGAAGAAAACATCAGCTGTCTGTCAGGCATCAATATATCTGCAAGACTGCTCCAAAGTCTTTAATTACTGACTCTCTCTGTCTGCCAAGTGCCATCTAATACCTCCAATTTATCATCCTCACAGTCCCTTGCTAGGGTAAGGGTAACATCACCATCCACAGAACTGACAGCCAGACTTCAATAATTAGCCCATCATCCATCAGCCTGTCACTGAGAATGAGGAAGAGACAGACAGAGAAAGAGAGGGGCAGGGCGCTGACCCTGCTTCCTGTGGGCCTGTTTCAGTTTCTCAGGCTCCTGGCTACTTCTTTTACCACTATTCACAGATGAAAGAAAAGAATTTGAGAAAGAACAGACACTTGTATAGGTATAGCTGAATCACTGTGCTGTACACCTGAAAGTAACACAACAATGTTCATCAACTTTACTCCCATAAAATTTTTAGTAAAAAATTAAAAATAGGACTTCCCTGGTGGCTCAGTGGTGAAGAATCTGCCTGCCAATGCAGGAGACACAGGTTCGATCCCTGGTCTGGGAAGATCCACGTACTGCAGAATGACTAAGTCCGGGTGCTGCAACTACTGAGCCTGTGCCCTAGAGCCTGGGAGCTGCAACTACGGAGCCCAGGTGCTGCAACTGCTAAAGCCCACATGCTTTAGAGCCCGTGCTCTGCAACAAGAGAGGCCATTGCATTAAGAAGACCATGGATCGCAACGAGAGTGTGGCCCCCACTCACCGGAAGTAGAGAAAAGCCCGAGCAGCAATGAAGACCCAGCACAGCCAAAAATAAACAAATGTTGCTGTTTAGTAGCTAAGTCATCTCTGACTCTTTGTGATCCCGTGGACTGCAGCACATCAGGCCTCCCTGTCCCTCACTGTCTCCTAGAGTTTGCCCAAGTTCATGTCCATTGAATTGGTGATACCATTCCAACCATCTCATCCTCTGCCACCCTCTTCTCTTTTGCCTTCAATCTTTCCCAGCATTAGGGTCTTTTCCAATGAGTTAGCTATTCCCATCAGGTAGCCAAAGTATTGGAGCTTCAGCATCAGCATCAGTTCTTCCAATGAATATTCAGGGTTGGTTTCCTTTAGGATTCACTGGTTTGATCTCTTTGCAGTCCAAGGGATTCTCAAGAGTCTTCTCCAGCACCACAGTTTGAAAGCATCAATTCTTCAGTGCTCAGCCTTCTTTATAGTCCAACTCTCACATCTCTACTTGACTCCTGGAAAGACCATATCTTTGACTCTACGGACCTTTGCCAGCAAAGGGATGTTTTTGCTCTTTTAGAAATAAATTTTGAAAAAATAAAGATGAAAGAAAAGGCATTCAGCTGAAACCCTCTGATTCCTGGAAAGTATATCCTAGGGAGTATTTTCTAACCCACATCCCAAGAGGGCATCATGACCACCCAAGGTTATCTGGAGTCTCTCCCAAAGATGCAAGGAGCTTGGAACAAGAAGAAAAGATGAAAGGGGGAAACTCCAGGTGTCAATTTCTTGGCTCACATCTCTCAAGGCAGAGAAGTTTCTGAATGAGCTTTTCAGGTCCAACCTCCATAAGACACAAGTACTTGTCTCTTTAAGGAAAACTTAACCCTGCCAAGAGCTGGAACAGCAGCCAGCAAACCTTCTGATTGCTCCTCCTAAGAGCCTTCCCTGATGCTCAAGTCAGGGCAGGGTGTGTGCCCATCAGCCTGATCACTTTTATATCCACTTACTCATCAGTCCGTGTTCCCGAGCCCCCTGATCCCCAAGCCCAACTGTCAGCTCCCTGAGGGCAAGGGTGCCATCAGCCTTGCCTGGCATGAAGTAGCTTTTCCATAAATATTTGTGGAACTGAACTGAATTTACATCCTCTCTTTATCACATCAACCAAGAGGAGTGTGTTCTTTTTTCTGCCAGCATTTCGGAAGTTTCTGGGGATGCTTCCAAATAATTAAAGTTGCTCCTATTAGGCCTCAAAACTTGTTATCAAATTATTTCTAAAATGCTCTGAATATTTCCTTGCCTTATTAACAAAATACAGCAAACATAATGTAACCTCTCCTGATGTCCTGGGTGTCTTCATCAGCTTGTGAGTTTGCCCACACTAAGAGCGTCAACAAGAAAGCTGGTTTCTCTCCCATGCGACAATGCAGGAATGAACAGTCCAGGATCCCCTTGGTGACTCCACAGGGTCAGGGACCCAAGTTCTTTACATCCTTTGCTGTAACTGCTGGGTGATTCCCTGTCCCCTGAGACTGTATCCCAGCCCATGAGAAGAGCAGCAAAAGGGCAGAGCTTGCTGATCTGGTACATCCCACTTCTGCTCCTAGTCCAAGGGCCACACAGCCAAGCCTTGCAGTATGAGATCCAGTGGTGTGGTCCATAGAAAATCTGGGGATTCCATTTCTAAGAGAAGGGGAAATTGAATGTTAGGGACGGTGTCTGCCACAACCATCTTGGTAAATGGAATGATGCACCTCTATTGTGCTTTGTGGTTCCTGAAAGGACAGCTGAAATGTGCGAGAAAGACTCATTAGCAGAGACCAGACTGCTGGAGGAGATGACTCGTTCCTCAGACCCTACTAGGTCCCCAGTCTGTCTCCTGAGGTTATACACATGCTTTTAGTGGCCCTAATTCTTGATCTGCTAAGAGTTAGAAAACCAACCACTGCAACTGTTTAGAATTATATGTGCTAAACACACACACACACACACACACACACACACACATCAGATGGGCGGTGAGCAGACGTGGTTAGTAAGATGGGCCTTGGAGCCCAGTTGTGTGGGTTCAGATTCCTCATCTTCCATTCTCTGTGTATGATCTCAAGCGAGTCACTTAACCTCTCTCCATTTTTTCATCTGTAAAATGGGAATAACAATAGTAACTTACTTCATTGGGCTGTTATGAGGACTAAATAAGTTTTTATATATAAAGTAGCTTACCTGGTATACAGCATATGCCCAAGAAGGGACAGCTATCATTATTAATATGAAGTAAGTTACTGATTCCACAGGTTGAGTGGCAAAGACACTCGTTTGGTTTCTTTGTTGTTGGTGGCGGTGTTTTTGCTTTTGTTTTATTTCTTTTTGGTCGTGCCGCTTGGCTTGCAGGCCCCTGAAGTGAATGCATTAAGTCCTAATAACCACTAGACCACCAGGGAATCCCCAAACCACCAGGGAATTCCCAACTCTCCTTTGAAGTAAGCTTTATGAGCTTTAGGCCAGTACCTTTCACTGCTCAGAGGCTCTCATCCCTCATCCCCAGGACTTGGGCTAAAGCCGCTGGAAGCTAGAGGGCCAGAGAAATGGAGTGTCACGGTGAACTGGAATCAGCTTGAATTTTGATATGTTTTATCTCACTCACATCCTGCATGCATTTTTAATGGTGTCTCAAAGACGAGCACAGGAAGCCAAGAGCAAAGGCAAATTGCATTAAAGATAAGATTCCTGATTCTGTGTTTACTTTTTCACTCTGCAGACATCCTTACAGACAGACAGTGGCTGGCCCCATTTCAGGAAGGGATAATGGAAACCTGTGTTCTAATTTATTAAACACTTATTGCATAAAGGGCTTCTTATCATATGTCTCTAGACCAAAGCCAGAGTGACCAACTCTGTCCCTAAAAGCCTGAAAGACAAGAAGCAAGGAAGCCACAGGGCAATGAGACGCTCTGGTAAATGAGTGGCGTTGCAGCCAGGAGCCGCAGCCATTACGGATGCCAGTCTTTTAGGACGTGTTCTTGAAGACAACGTACTTTTGCATCCCCAAATCCCACATATAGGCAGGGTCTACCCAATTACCTTTGTGAAAGGGGAAAGATAAGATAACAAACTTAACTGTAGAATACATGTGTCCGTGCGTGCTAAGTCACTCCAGTCGCGTCCGACTCTTTGAGACTCCATGGACTGTAGCCTGCCAGGCTTCTCTCTCCATGGGATTCTCCAGGCAGGAATACTGCAGTGGGTTGCCATTTCCTACTCCAGAGGATCTTCCCGACCCAGAGATCAAACCCACATCTCTTATGTCTCCTGCATTGGCTGGCAGGTTCTTTACCACTACCGCCACCTGGGAAGCCCTTAGAATACACATAAAACACAAAACAAAGCAAAGAGAGGTGTTTTCTGGCAGTCTAGTGCTTAGGACTCAGTGCTTTCACTGCTGTGGCCCAGGGTTCAATCCGATCAGGGCAATGAGATCCTGCAAGCTGTGAGTTGACAGCCAAAATAAAAATTTTAAATAAAAATTAAAAAACAAAGAGAAGTAAAAGTAGTACTAGAATAAAGCACCTTGATGGCAGAGTCATGTGCATGATAAGACACATGTGCATTATTAAGATACAGAGTCCCGACTCTCACAGCATAGTGCTGGTCTTTGAAATTTCGATTAATCAGGGAATGCCAACACCTTTAAATTTCCTGTTTTGATGTGTTCCAAGGAACTGGACTGAATTGTCTCATATGAAGCTCTTATAGCTTCTTATTTTGCATTTTAGTTATTAATTTTTAAGTAGAAAATGCACTTTCACCACTTGAAAACACCATAAAAAGATAGCTCAGCTGGTAAAGAATCCACCTGCAAAGTGGGAAACCCCAATGCGATTCCTGGGTCTGGATAGGCTACCCACTCCAGTATTCTTGGACTTCCCTGGTGGCTCAGATGGGGAAGGAATCCGCCTGCAATGTGGGAGACCTGGGTTCAATCCCTAGGTTGGGAAGATCCCCTGGAGGATGGCATGGCAATCCACTCCAGTATTCTTATCTGGAGAATCCCCATGGACAGAAGAGCCCGGCGGGCTGCAGTCCGTGGGGTCGCAAAGAGTCGGAAATGACTGTGCAACTAAGCACACACAGCTTGAAAAATCAAAACTCTGAAAAAGTATACAAAGAGGGGCTTTCCTAGTGGTCCAGTGGTTAAGAATCTGCCTGCTAATGCAGGGGACATGGGTTCGATCCCTGGTCCAAAAAGATTCCACATGTCACAGGACAACTAAGCCCGTGGGCTGCGACTACTAAGCCCACACTCTAGAGCCCGTGCTCCTCAACAAGAGAAGCCACTGAAATGAGAAGCCTTTGTACCTCAACTAGAGAGTAGCCCCCGCTTGTTGCAACTAGAGAAAGCCCGAGTGCAGAGACAAAGACTCAGCACATGCAAAAGTAAAAAAATAAATTCTAAAAGTAGACAAGGAAAGCCTCCTTCCCACTGTATCCATGACTGGAACGGGCTCCACCTCACCTGCTCCAGCAAAACCACTGTTCTTCCTTTTGTATCCCTTTCGGAGCATTACAAGCAAATACAGATGTGTGTGTTTTTCCCATCTGTTGTACACAGCAATAGCATACACTCACACTATTCTTTTCACTTTTGGAGATCTTTTCATAGCATTTCATACAGAATTTCTTTATTCCAGGTTCTCTCAAGGAAGGAAAAAACACTACACATGAACCCCTGGCCTTGGTCAACTCTGATAGGAGAATGGATTCTTTTCTTAAAAAAAAAATTGAAGTACAGTTGATTTACAATATTGTGCTAGTTTCAGGCATACAGCAAACTGATTCAGTTATACATGTATTTTTTAGATTATTTTCCATTATAGGTTATTTTTTTTTTTCTTTTTAAATTGGATCCATCAATCATCACCCTATGGCTTTCTTTTTTTTTTTTTTTTTTTTTTTTGCAGGGGAAAATGGACAAAGGAAAGGCGCAATAAGGGTGGGAGGGAAATGGGAAGAAAGAAGGGGAGTGATGGTAGGGAGGAGTATATGTAATTTCTTTCTTTTTTTTTTTTTTTTTTTTATTTTTGCAGGGCAAAATGGACAAAGGAAAGGATCAATGAGGGTGGGAGGGAAATGGGAAGAAAGAAGGGGAGTGATGGTGGGGAGGAGTATATGTAATTTCTTAACCAATGGCTTTCTGTTTTTAATCACAAAGAACACTTAAAAAAATCATGGTGAGTTCATCTTATATTAGGAGGTTTGTTCTCGAAATGAAAAGTCCAGAAAACAAAAAGTCCAGTTTGGGTGTCCTCATCTTTAGGCACATCTTGGTATTTTGTATTGGTAAATCTATCTTTACCACAATATATTATTTAGGACAGGATCACATTTGTCACCTCTTCCTCCCTACTACCCAAAGTGGTACCAAACCCACAAAATAGTCAATAAACCTCTACAGAGTGAGCAAATAAGTCTTTTTTTTTTTTTTTTTTAACTCTCCTGAGTGAACTGAATTTTTTGAGGCTCATAAGTAAATATGTTTTCCTCTTTACTTTGTCTATTACAGCCAGATTATATGAGTGGGGTGTTAAAGTCTCCCACTATTATTGTATTGCTCTAGAGAATGTCCTTTAGTTTTTGTTGGAGAAATGGTTTAGTGATGCAAAATTCTCTCAACTTTTGCTTATCTGTGAAGCTTTTGATTTCTCCTTCATATTTGAATGAGATCCTTGCTGGATACAATAATCTAGGCTGTAAGTTATTTTCCTTCATCACTTTAATTACATCTTGCCATTCCCTCCTGGCTTGGAGAGTTTCTATTGAAAGATCAGCTGTTATCCTTATGGGAATTCCCTTGTGAGTTATTTGATGTTTTTCCCTTGCTGCTTTTAATATTTGTTCTTTATATTTAATCTTTGTTAATTTGACTAATATGTGTCTTGGGGTGTTTCGCCTTGGGTTTATCCTGTTAGGGACTCTCTGGATTTCTTGAGCTTGAGTGGTTATTTCCTTCTCCATTTTAGGGAAGTTTTCAACTATTATCTCCTCAAGTATTTCCTCATGATCTTTCTTTTTATCTTCTTCTTCTGGAACTCCTATGATTCGAATGTTGTAGCGTTTGATGTTATCCTGGAGGTTTCTGAAATTGTCCTCATTTCTTTTGATACGTTTTTCTTTTTTTCTCGTCTGATTCATTTATTTCTAGGATTCTATCTTCTAGTTCACTAATCCTATCTTCTGCCTCTGTTATTCTACTATTTGTTGCCTCCAGGGTGTTTTGGATCTCATTTATTGCATTATTCATTATGTGTTGACTCTTTTTTATTTCTTCTAGGTCCTTGTTAAACCTTTCTTGCATCTTCTCAATCCTTGTCTCCAGACTCTTTAACTGTGATTCTATTTTGATTTTGAGATTTTGAATTAATTTCGCTATCATTATTCGGAATTCTTTATCAGGTAGACATTATAGGTTATTATAAGACATCGAATACAGTTCCTGTGCTATACAGTAAATCCTTATTGTTGATCTATTTTATGTATAATAGCTTTTTTAAGCCCATACTCCTACTAATCCCTCCCCCGCTTTCTCATTTGATAACTATAAAGGTAATTATTTCAGTTTGCTTTCTCTGTGAGTCCATGTCTGTTTTGTATTATTATTTTGTATGTAAATTACAGAGTCATTTGTATTATATTTTAGATTCCACGTAAGTGATATCACATGTTATTTGTCCTTTGTCTGACTTAACTTCACTAAGTGTAACATTCTCAAGGACTATCTAGTCTATGTTACTAATAGTAACATAGATAGTTACTGCAACATAGTAACATAGATAGTAACTATGTAGTAACTATAGTAACTATTTAGTAACATACTATGTTACATACTATGTTACATACTATGTTACATAGTAACATAGCTACTGCAACATAGTAACATAGCTATTGCAACATAGTATGTAGTATATTACATAGTAACATACTATGTTACTATGTTGCAGTAACTATCTATGTTACTGCAAATGGCAATTTTTCATTATTTGTATGGATAATATTTCATGTACACATACCACACCTTATTTCTTGATTGTACTGGGTCTTAGCTGTGTCGCGTGGGGTCTTCCATCTTCCTTGCAGCATGTGTGACTTTTTTAGTTGCAGCCTGAGAACTCTTAGTTGCAACATGTGGGATCTAGTTCCCTGACCAAGGATTGAACCCAGGTCCCCTGCATCAGGATTGAGGAGTCTTAACTGCTGGACCACCAGGGAAGTCCCTTACCATATCTTCTAAAAGATCAAAACTCTAACTCAAAAAGATACATGCATCCCAATGTTCATAGCAGCAATATTTAGAATAGCCAAGTTGTGGAAGCAATCCAAGTGCCCATCATCAGATGACTGGCTTGAGAATGGATTCTTAATTGAGCAGCCCTTAGGAAAGGTGCCCAGACACTTCCCTCAGTGAGCACTGTTGGCCAGTCAAGCACACTGCTGAGCCACAGGGCTGGGCTCCTTGATACGCTACCTGTATGACTTAGCTGCTCTTCCCTCTGCACAGAGCACCAAGGCATCTCAGGCCCACGACACAACCCCATCATTCACAACCACACTTAAATGAAACTGCTTAATCTTCAGCTGCTTTGCAATATACATGCTCTTCTTCTAAAATTAGAGAAATGTGTATTAAATACTGCTGCTGCTGCTGATTCACTTCAATTGTGTCCACCTCTTTGCGACCCCATGAACTGCAGCCTGCCAGGCTCCTCTGTCCATGGGATTCTCCAGGCAAGAATACTGGAGTAGGTTGCCATGTCCTTCTCCAGGGGATCTTCCTGACCCAGGGATCGAACCTGCATCTCTATGTCTCCTGCATTGGCAGGAAGGTTCTTTACCACTAGCATCACCTGAGAAGCCTGTAATAAATACTGCTTTTTAAAAAATCAGTGTCTAAGGGATGGTGTTCTGTTACACATGACCTGCAACTTTTGAGTTCTTTTCCCCACTGTCTAAAATAAATGCCTCTAAATTCATTCTTTTTTTATTTTTTGCCAGGCTTCACAGTTTACTGGATCTTATTTCCCCGACCAGCAATTGAACCCATGTCCTCAGCAGTGAAAGCATGAGTCCTAACCACTGGACCACCAGGGACTTCCCTCATCCTATTTCTGATGCATTTCACCGTCAGTTGCAGATATCAGAACACTTTACCCCAACAGTTCAGTATTCATATCAACTAGATTCAAATTGCTTTAGTTTTTTTATTATAAAAAATACAATTTTTAACTGAAGCATAGTTAAATTGATTTACAATGTTGTGCTAATTCCTGCTCTACAGCAACGTGATTCAGTTGTACGTATATATATTCTTTTTCATATTCTTTTCCATGATGATTTATCACAGGATGCTGAATATAGTTCCCTGTGCTATACAGTAGGGCCATGTAGTTTATCCATTCTCTATACAGTAGTTGGCATCTGCTAATTCCAACCTCCCTGATCCACCCCTCCCCTAACCCCCTCCCTCTGTTCTCTGTGTCTGTGAGTCTGTTTCTGTTCAACGTGAAATGTTTTGACATGAGTTTTGACAAACACTTACAATACCTCAGTAAGCCAAGATAGTGATGTTGTGCTCTTTTCTACACGCCAGTCAGGTAAAGACTGCTCTGCTAGGGGCTGCAGCTGAGACGGTGAGCGAAGAGCCCATAAGACTCAACATCAGAGGTCTTGCTTTCACTTAAGGATGCACCATAGGACAGAGTGCACAGAAAAATGCCACACCCCCAAGCTATCAAAAGTCCAGCTGGGAAGGGGAGACGTGGAAAACTCACAGGATTAAAACCCAAATAGACCCACAAAGACCAGAAACCCTGAAAAGGGTCTGAATTAAAGTCTGAGTGGGAGAAAAGGGAACCCTCTTACACTGTTGGTGGGAATGCAAACTAGTACAGCCACTATGGAGAACAGTGTGGAGGTTCCAAAATAAATAAATAAAGTCTGAGTGTTTAACTGGCTGTTTACCTCTACCATCACCTTTTCTACTTTCTTAAAACCTCCTGCCCCCAATCACAGGTCATTTTATGTACCTCTGACTCTTGCTACAGGTGGCACGCAAAGGTGTGGCTAAGAAGTCATGGAAAGGCTTCCCTGGTAGCTCAGTGGTGAAGAATCTGTCTGCCAGTGCAGGAGACACGGGTTTGATCCCTGGTCAGGGAAGATCCCACATGCTGCAGAGCAGCTAAGCCCCTGTGCCACAACTTCTGAGCCTGTGCTCTAGGGTCTGGGAGCCACAATTACTGAAGCCTGTGTGCCCTAGATCCGATGCTCTGCAACAAGAGAAGCCACTTCAATGAGAAGCCTCAGCACCAAACTAGAGAGTAACCCCTGCTCGCTGCAGCTTGAGAAAAGCCTGTGCAGCAACAAAACCCCAGCACAGCCAAAAACAAATAATTAAAAAAAAATAGGAAGTCATGGAAAATAGTCATGGAAAAACTGACTCGAGATGTCGCAACCTAATTCATTGTGTCATATGAAGAAAAGATCTGTCAGCAGAAGACACATGGAGTCTAGAGGCATGGGGTCCACAAAGGAGAAGACCAAGGATCAAGAACACAAGAGTGTGTCTTCAGCCCTGGCAAGGGGGGAGTACATGCTAAGCCTAGCCAAGGTGAACATTCCAGCTGGATTTGCAAGCATGCATCTGCCACCCTAAGTCAGTGATGTCAGCCACGCACTTCCCCTGTTACCTTGTTCTGCTCATCAAAGACGCTTCGAAGACATTTGTTTCTCATGATCCTGGGAGACAGAATGCAACGGCTGAGTGTCTGCTCCATCTGGCACTTTCAAGTCTCCTCATTCTGGTTTGTGTACTAATCACCTGTGAAGAGGGCTAGCATGATCTGGGCACAGTGGGCCACTCATATTTACTTATTTTTATGGTGTTTATTGATTTATGTCTGCACTGGCTCTTCATTATCGTGCACAGGCTTTCTCTAGTTGCGGCGATTGGGGGCTACTCTCTGCTACTCTTGTGCAGGCTTGTCATGGCAGTGGCTTCTCTTGTTGAGCATGGGCTCGAGGGAGTGTGGGCTTCAGTAGTTGGGATATTCCCGGACCAGGAATCCAACCCATGTCCTCTGCATTGGCAGGCAGATTCTTAACCACTGGATCACCAAGGAAGTTCTTTTTTTTTTTTTTTTTTTTTTTTTTTTTTTGGCCAAACCACATGGCTTTTGGGATCTCAGTTTGACCAGGGATCAAGTCTGACAGTTAAAGTGTTAAGTCTTAACTACTGGACCACCAGGGAATTCCCACACTCTTTTTTTTTTTCCCTTTATCCTTAAAAGATATTTATTTGAAGTACTGTTCCATAAAAAACAAGAAATAAGGTTTTTACTGGTTGGATATGGAATCCAGGGTTTTTTGTTTTGTTTTTAAAACAAAAGTGTTTTAAAAGGTGTTTTGTTTTGTTTTTAAGCACTTTAAATGCCTTTCCACTGTCTTCTGGCTTCTATTGTGGCTATCTAACATAATTTTAAAATATTATAGACACTGACTCAATGGATATGAATTTGAGCAAACTCCAGGAAATAGTGGAGAACAGAGGAGCCTGGCATGCTACAGACCATGGCATCACAAAGAGTCAGACATGACTTAGCGACTGAAGAACAACAAGCTAACGGTCTCTTGTCTCTTTTCTCCACCTTAAAATACCAAGCTTCCAAAGGAAGGAGGGTGGGGGTGGGGGGGCACATGTATACATCATTATGTTTTTGTTTAAGGTTTGTGTTTTAATATGAGACATGAGACTACCTAAGACTATTAGATGAGATAAGGGCCTATATGGATTGCCTTTAGAACTCAAATACAGCCCAAGTTTCAGGATTTCAACCATTTCCCTGCAAATGACCTTACTCATGCCAGTCCCCTCCCTCCATCATGATCAGACGGCAGAATCCCAACCCTAAGTACACCCAGTAATCTATGTGCTCCATGCATGTACCTGAGCAGCTAAGCATGGATGGAGAAAATCCCATTGTGCTCATCTGTCTCAGTTTAAATCAAAGACCTCAAATCTTAAATGAGCAGCCAACACTGCCAGCTAATCCTACCACACTTTCTTAGTAAATCTTCTCTCCTTCCAGGTGGCAATTTCACCTCTTCACCTCACTGCATACTGACTAGGAAATAGATGTCTGAGGATGAGTCGTCTCTAGATTTCCCAGCCCTAGATCCTCTGACGTACTGCGTTTGTATCCTCATCTCCTCCTCTTACTGTAATGGAAAGAGTGTTCTTGCTTGTGGCTACACTTTGTACTGAACTTTTCAATCCCCTCAAGTACTTAAAAACTTGGCTGCTACAATAATACTCTCATTCTCTTGCTTTGTCAGTTTCTTTTCTGTACCGGATCACACCCATGTGCACACAAAGACTTAATGTTGCTGTTCTTAAAAATAAATACATTTCCTAGAGCCGGTACCCCCTTTCAGACTCTTTTTTTCTGCTTCTCTTTTTCTGCAAACTCACTCCCAAGTTGTCTCTATTTCCTTTCTCTGGCTTCTCGTCTCCCCTTCTCACTCACTCCAATTGGCCTTTCCATCCCTCCATCCCACTGAAAGTTCTCCCACTTTGCCCAATCCATTCGTTAGGTCTGTGCTCTCATCTTGCTCAGCCATCAGCAGCACTTGATGCAACTGGCCACTCCCTCCTACTGGAATATCATCTTCTCTTCTTCAGGTTTTGGTATGACCTCACTCCTTCCAGTCTTCCTCCTGACTCTCATCACTTTCTTAAGTTTCTCTCCAGCACCTCAGAATACCAGGTCAGGACATGACTCTCCTCTCTTCTCCTCCATCCTGCTCTTCCAATCAGATCAGATCAGATCAGTCACTCAGTCGTGTCCGACTCTTTGCGACCCCATGAACCGCAGCACACCAGGCCTCCCTGTCCATCACCAGCTCCCGGAGGTCACTCAGACTCACGTCCATCGAGTCAGTGATGCCATCCAGCCAGAATCTCATCCTCTGTTGTCCCCTTCTCCTCCTGCCCTCAATCCCTCCCAGCATCAGAGTCTTCTCCAATGAGTCAACTCTTCGCATGAGGTGGCCAAAATACTGGAGTTTCAGCTTTAGCATCATTCCTTCCAAAGAAATTCCAGGATTGATCTCCTTCAGAATGGACTGGTTGATCTTCTTGCTCTTCCAATAGGCGATCTTAACTTATCCAGGTACCAGTGACTCCCAAATCTATAGCCACAGCCCTGATCTTCCTTCTGCACTTCTGACTTTTATATCCACTGAGTGACATCTCTACTTGGATGTCTAAACTTAAACGTATTATGTCCAAAGCAAACTCTTGACTTCCCTTCCACAAACCTGCTTCTTCCTCAGGCTTTTGGAGGTGAGTGAATTGGCAACACTAGCTACCTAGTGGCAGGTCAGAAACTTAGAAGTTAGTCTTTTCTTTCCCTGGTGGCTCAATGGGGAAGATCCCCTGGAGGAGAAAATGGCAACCCACTCCAGTATTCTTGCCCGGGAAATCCCAGGGATGGAGGAGCCTGGCAGTGAGTTAGTGACTAAACAACAGCATACATACATGTATATATATGTAAAATCTCCACATATAGCCTGAATCCAACAACTTTTGAGCTCCTGTCCATCACTTCTTTCCTGAACAACAAGGTTCTAACAGGTATCCCTGCTTCCCCTTTTGCCCCCACAGTTCATTCTCTCCCATTACAATGATCTTTCAAAAGTGTAAATCAGGGATTTCCCTGCTGGTCCGGTTGTAGAGTCCACCCTGCAGCACAGGGAACCCAGGTTCAATCCCTGGTGTGGGAACTAAGATACCACATGCTGCAAGGCAACTAAGCCAGCCGAGCCACAACCAGAGTCCGAGCACCACCACGAAGTTCCCACATGACTCAACGAAGATGCCTCGTGCCCCAACTAAGACCCTACATATCCAAATAATTTTTTTTAAGTGTGAATCAGATCATGTTGCTCCTCTGCTTAAAAACTGTCTCACAGAACATTTAATTTGTATATATATATATAGTACATACATGTATATTTATGTATATACATATATATGTGTGTATATATATATATATATATGTATGTATGTATGTATGTATGTATTCTCCCCATCTCTGTCCTCTATAAAAAACCTGGAAACAAAGACCAACCCAGTAGCAATGAGCATCCCCAGCACCTAATTAGTAGTGCTGAACTATCATTTCTCACTAAAACTATGATTTTTGGAAGCGGCTGATTCCAAGACTGGGGTAAGAAATGTCTGGGGTTGGCAAACTTTTTTCAAAGAGCAGGCAGTCTTTTAGATTTTGCTGGCCAAGAGGCAAAATCACAGAGATTATGGAGGTCCTTACATTACCATCTAAAACGTAACCATTTGGAAATACACAAGGACAAACGCGAGCATTCGGACGCCACTAAAGCTTGGATTCCCGATCCCAGGCTGCTCCGACCTTTCCAACCCCGCCATCAGCGACTCCAGCCCTAGCCAGCTCCCCAGAGCTCTGAGTGGCCGCTGGGATCCGCAGCCTCTGGTCCGCGGCGCCTCCGCGTCTCCTAGCAACAGGCAGACGCAACTTCATCCTCGCTAGGACTCCCGGAGGGGCGGCGGGGAGCGAGCACCTACGCGCACTTAGAGCTGCCAGCCTCACACACCCCTTTGTGAGGCTTTGGAAGAAAGGGGAGATCCCCAGAACGCCCAGTCCCAAGCAAGTCTTTGTCCTCACTATTCCCACAAGTCCTCTACCACACCCCTGTTACTCGACCTGTGGTCTAGGAGACCATGGGTAGCAATAGCACTACTCAGGAACCTGTCAGAAATACAGAATTTCAACGTCATCCTAGACCTACCGAATCATTATCTACAGGTCGAACAAGATCCCAGGAGATCCCTACGCATATTAACGTTTGAAGTGTTGCTTTCACAATCTAGATAAGGCAAAGCCATAAAAAAATACATCAACATAGGAACACCTCTTATAAATTGAACTCTTAACCTAGACACTAAAACACAGCCTTTATGATTTACAAGCAGAAGTTCCCAGAGCCGAGTTCCTTATGCTTAGTAAGGGTGAAAATCCCCTCGTGTCTCCTCTGACCATCGGTCTAGGATGGAATGCATCACTGACCTCAGGTTCCTGCTCTTGGAGTCAATGGGGAAATCGGGAAGGACAATTTCCATTCCCAGAATAAGGGCGTTGCTTCTCATGAATAAGGCGGAAAGAGAAGGTTCAAACACAGGCGCCCTTGGCCTTGCCGAGGTCAATCAGACAGCAACATAAGGGCAATCCCTACCCCAGGGAAGACCATACCGAAACCCAGCTAAACAGCTCCCAGGAAACAGACATCGTTTGTATTCTAAACCTGAAGTGACATTCCTATAAGTATTAAGGCAGTGGATGAGAACTCCTGAGAGAAGTTCCGGGGTCAGTAACTTCCCTGTCTGGCACATTCTCTCCTGTATTCATCTATCCTGAGAAACTGTAGACCATAAATTTAACTTCCTCATCTGATGACAGTGGCAAATCAAAATAAGCACAGCCCAATCCTAAAAGAACCACGTGGCTTGACTGGGAAATACTAAAAAGAGACCGATTTACCAGAGGATACAATATTCAAAAAAAGCATTTTTAATGGCAAGGACAAAACAACAAGATGGGGAGAAAACTGTTTTTCAAACAGAAAACAACCCAAAATAAAATCCATGATGCATACTACAACATGGATAAGCCTTGAAAACATTATGCTAAGTGAAAGAAGTCAGTCACAAAGACCATATATTTTGTATGATTCAATTTATAGGAAATGTTCAGAATAGGCAAATCATTAGAGACAGAAAGTAATTAGTGATTGCCTAGGGCTGGGAGGGATGGGGTAATTGGGGGTTAACAGGTAAAAGGTATGGAGTTTCTTTTGGAAGTGATGAAAATGATCTAGATATTCTGAAATATAAACAGCTAACAACTCTGTGAATGTACTAAAAGCCATTAGAATTGTATACTTTAAGTAGGTGAATTATATGCTATGTGAACTATATTTCATTAAAGCTGTTTGGGAAAAAAAAAATCTGTGGCTCCACTCTAGATCCACAATAGTCTAAAAATAAGGAGTTCCTACTGTAACGCAGACTTTCTGGGCAAAATCTGAAGGGAAAAAAAAAAAAAGTTGACGTCAGTCCTGAGGAGAAGCCCTAGCTAGATTTCTCTAGCAAAATACTCCCATTTCAATTTGGGGAAGAATTTCACAGGCTTGTCTCAAGATCATGAATCTCACAGAAATCCCCATCTAGCTTTAGGTTCCTGTTCCAAAAACACTGGAAAAACCAACATAGGCAAAACACACTTTCAAAACAACACCTTTCATCTGCGTGGGCAAGGAAACAGGGGGCAAGGGAAGAAACAGGATAGATGTCTTGGGTTCTGTCAGAATACAAAGTTGAGAACTCATTGTCACCATAGAAACTCAAGTCCAAAAAAAGACCACACATTTCCCAAGGCTAACTCTCTTCAAAGTCCCTAAATAACAAACTCACAAAGAATGGAGGCCAGAAGAGCCCACTGGTTAGCTGAAGCCTTGGAGATGATCACATTAACCTCAGTGCTGTTTAGGCTTTAATTGAGGCAAATTCTCTTCTTGACCTGCTTAATTTCCCAAACCAAGAGCAGAGGGTATCAAGAGAAGCCTGGTGAAGACCCTGGCTCCACCTACAAGTGCCTGTGTTGGCCTCATGGCCGAAGTTGTTACCGTGGAGAGAAAGACAGAAAGGGAGGTGGAAAAGGTATCTCTCTTACCCTGAAGCAAAAACACACAAAAGCCTAGGGCACTGGGATGCTGAGAGAAAGAGAAATCTCAGCAGCTATCAGCCAACAGCTTCATCCTGCCCTGACAACCCGGATTCCTTCTAATCCCCAGGCAAATTAAAAGACCAAATGTTATTAAGCAATTAATAATGGAACAGCTGCTGCTTGGCTTCTGTGCCACTAAATTTCTGCTTTAACCCCTAAGAACAAAATGGCCATTTCCAATGCCAAGGGCAAAGGAAAATGAGAAGTTCGTAGCACAGTGCCTGACACATACTATTTCAGATCAGATCAGCCGCTCAGTTGTGTCCGACTCTTTGAGACTCCATGAATTGCAGCACGCCAGGCCTCCCTGTCCATCACCAACTCCCGGAGGTCACTCAAACTCACATCCATCAAGTCAGTGATGTCATTCAGCCATCTCATCCTCTGTCGTCCCCTTGTCCTCTTGCCCCCAATCCCTCCCAGCATCAGAGTCTTTTCCAATGAGTCAACTCTTCGCATGAGGTGGCCAAAGTATTGGAGTTTCAGCTTTAGCATCATTCCTTCCAAAGAAATCCCAGGGCTGATCTCCTTCAGAATGGACTGGTTGGATCTCCTTGCAGTCCAAGGGACTCTCAGGAGTCTTCTCCAACATCACAGTTCAAAAGCAGCAATTCTTCGGCGCTCAGCCTTCTTCACAGTCCAACTCTCACATCCACACATGACCACAGGAAAAACCATAGCCTTGACTAGACAGACCTTTGTTGGCAAAGTCATGTCTCTGTTTTTGAATATGCTATCTAGGTTCATCATAACTTTCCCTCCAAGGAGTAAGCGTCCTTTAATTTCATGGCTGCAATCACCATCTGCAGTGATTTTGAAGCCCCCAAAATAAAGTCTGACACTGTTTCCACTGTTTCCCCATCTATTTCCCATGAAGTGATGGGACCAGATGCCATGATCTTCGTTTTCTGAATGTTGAGCTTTAAGCCAACTTTTTCACTCTCCTCTTTCACTTTCATCAAGAGGCTTTTTAATTCCTCTTCACTTTCTGCCATAAGGGTAGTGTCATCTGCATATCTGAGGTTCTTGATATTTCTCCTGGCAATCTTGATTCCAGCCTGTGTTTCTTCCAGTCCAGCGTTTGTCATGATGTACTCTGCATAGAAGTTAAATAAACAGGGTGACAATATACAGCCTTAACGTACTCCTTTTCCTGTTTGGAACCAGTCTGTTGTTCCATGTCCAGTTCTAACTGTTGCTTCCTGACCTGCATATAGGCTTCTCAAGAGGCAGATCAGGTGGTCTGGTATTCCCATCTCTTTCAGGATTTTCCACAGTTTATTGTGATCCACACAGTCAAAGGCTTTGGCATAGTCAATAAAGCAGAAATAGATGTTTTTCTGGAACTCTCTTGCTTTTTCCATGATCCAGCGGATGTTGGCAATTTGGTCTCTGGTACCTCTGCCTTTTCTAAAACCAGCTTGAACATCAGGAAGTTCACGGTTCACGTATTGCTGAAGCCTGGCTTGGAGAATTTTGAGCATTACTTTACTAGCGCGTGCATACTGTTTAGGTATCAATAAATACTTGTTAGGGCTTCCCTTGTAGCCCAGATGGTAAAGCGTCTACCTACAATTCGGGAGACCTGGGTTCAATCCCTGGGTTGGGAAGATCCCCTGAATAAGGAAATGGCAACCCACTCTAGTATTTTTGCCTGGAAAATCCCATGGACTGAGGAGCCTGGTAGGCTACAGTCCATGGGGTCGCAAAGAGTCGGACATAACTGAGTGACTTCACTTTCTTTTCACTTTCAAGTATCTGTTGAATGACTATTGAATGAATGTTGATATCACCTCCCTTAGCCATCTCTGCCTTCTTCTCTCAGCCTGGAAATACACACAGGTAGACATCAGGGCTTCCCACGTGGCTCAGTGATAAAGAGTCCACTAGCCAAAGTAGGAGGCATAGGAGACAGGGGTTGATCCCTGGGTCAGGAAGATCCCCTGGAGGAGGAAATGGCAACCCAGTCCAGTATTCTTGCCTGGAACATTCTATGGACAGAGGAGGGTGGCCGGCTAAACTGCATGAGGTAACAAAGATTTGGACATGATCCAATGACTGAGCACACACATATATACACCACACAGAATCCACACCTGTTCACTGCAATTCCATTTGTAACCTTGAAAAATTAATGAACATAAGAATTACTAGTATAATACAGATTTCTGGAGGGTAGGGACTATTTAAAAAATTTTTTTCTTGGCTGCGGGGCATGGCAGGTAGGACTTCAGTTCTCTCACCAGGGATGGAACCCAGGCCGCCTACATTGGAAGCACAAAGTCTTAACCACTGGACCACCAGGAAAGTCCCCAGAGGGCAGGGATTTTTGTCAGTTTCATTACTGATGTACCTTAAGCACCTAAAAAATGCCTGGCACACAACAGGCTCTCAATGAATATTTGTTGAATGCCAGAATTAAGGGCGTCATACGAGGTCAGTTTTCATTCCAATCCCAAAGAAAGGCAATGCCAAAGAATGCTCAAACTACCGCACAATTGCACTCATCTCCCATGCTAGTAAAGTAATGCTCAAAATTCTCCAAGCCAGGCTTCAGCAATACATGAACCGTGAACTTCCTGATGTTCAAGCTGGTTTTAGAAAAGGCAGAGAAACCAGAGACCAATTGCCAACATCCTCTGGATCATGGAAAAAGCAAGAGAGTTCCAGAAAAACATCTATTTCTGCTTTATTGACTATGCCAAAGCCTTTGACTGTGTGGATCACAATAAACTGTGGAAAATTCTGAAAGAGATGGGAATACCAGACCACCTGATCTGCCTCTTGAGAAGCCTATATGCAGGTCAGGAAGCAACAGTTAGAACTGGACATGGAACAACAGACTGGTTCCAAACAGGAAAAGGAGTACGTTAAGGCTGTATATTGTCACCCTGTTTATTTAACTTCTATGCAGAGTACATCATGACAAACGCTGGACTGGAAGAAACACAGGCTGGAATCAAGATTGCCAGGAGAAATATCAAGAACCTCAGATATGCAGATGACACTATCCTTATGGCAGAAAGTGAAGAGGAATTAAAAAGCCTCTTGATGAAAGTGAAAGAGGAGAGTGAAAAAGTTGGCTTAAAGCTCAACATTCAGAAAACGAAGATCATGGCATCTGGTCCCATCACTTCATGGGAAATAGATGGGGAAACAGTGGAAACAGTGTCAGACTTTATTTTGGGGGGCTTCAAAATCACTGCAGATGGTGATTGCAGCCATGAAATTAAAGGACGCTTACTCCTTGGAGGGAAAGTTATGACCAACCTAGATAGCATATTCAAAAGCAAAGATATTACTTTGCCAACAAAGGTCTGTCTAGTCAAGGCTATGGTTTTTCCTGTGGTCATGTATGGATGTGAGAGTTGGACTGTGAAGAAGGCTGAGCGCCGAAGAATTGCTGCTTTTGAACTGTGATGTTGGAGAAGACTCTTGAGAGTCCCTTGGACTGCAAGGAGATCCAACCAGTCCATTCTGAAGGAGATCAGTCTTGGGTGTTCTTTGGAAGGACTGACAATAAAGCTGAAACTCCAATACTTTGGCCACCTCATGCGAAGAGTTGACTCATTGGAAAAGACTCTGATGCTGGGAGGGACTGGGGGCAGGAGGAGAAGGGGACGACAGGATGAGATGGCTGAATGGCATCACTGACTCGATGGACGTGAGTTTGAGTGACCTCCGGGAGTTGGTGATGGACAGGGAGGCCTGGCGTGCTGCAATTTACGGGATCTCACAGAGTCGGACACGACTGAGCGACTGAACTGAACTGAATTGAATGCGCCAGGCCGCTTGTGTTATTAATAGTTAGGTGGACTCCTGCAGGCGCCTTCTTGCCAATCACTTCTACCTGGAGCCAGAAGCGGTCTTGAGTCCTCCTGCCGCCAGGGGTCGCTCTAGGAAACGCCGGGCCTCCTCTCGTTACTTCTATCCCTGCGATACCCTTTGACCTCGTGAAGTAGTGCCCCCAGTTAAGATGGCGGTGTCGGTGGCAGCCGCAGCTGGGGGACTTCGGCGGGCCATTCGAAGGTCGCCCTCATGGCGGGGCCTTCGGGCGCTCTCATCGGAGGCCCCTCCAACCCAGGCCGCGGCCGTGCGGGACGCCTTCCTGAGCTTCTTTCGGGACCGCCATGGCCACCGCTTGGTGCCCTCCGCTTCCGTGAGGCCCCGCGGCGACCCCAGTTTGCTTTTCGTCAATGCAGGCATGAACCAGGTAGGGGCTGAACCACGCAGGTCTGGGCGGAGTTTGCAGCTTTTTTCCTTAGAGAAACGCGTTGCGGGATTGGACAAGAGGCGCAAAGGGCGGAGCTCCTACCTTTCGGGGAAAGAGAGCTTGTGCGTGATTGGACAGAGTTTGGGGTGCAAATTAGGGCTTGGGGAGAACTCGATCGGAAACTTCTGAGTTAAGGTTGAGTTTTAGTTCCAGGAATGGCGGGTGAAGGTTGAGTTTTAGTTCCAGGAATGGGGGGTGTGGAGTCCCATGGGGGCAGACTGGTGGGGGAAGTCTGGCTTCATTTATTAGTTTTTTAAAATAAAGATATCATTCATTAAAATAAATGTTTATTGAGTACATGCTACTGTGCTAGCCTGTGTGCTCTAAGCTTTCGACTTTGAGCACCACTTACCCTCTGTAGACTTGCCCTGTTTCTAGCCACCAACACATTCGTTCTCATTTTACTAGCAGAGTCTTTCATGATTTATTTGTCTGCTCAGACACCACCAGAGATGGGTGCTCCCAAGTTGCCCCCCTGGCCAAGACTTCACTGTACTCTCAGGGGGCACGGACAGCCCTCAATGTGAATCACCATCTCTATGTCCACTCCCTACGTTTCACTTGTATTAGGATATCTCTCTCCCCCTTCCTGTGTTTCCAGTTCAAGCCAATCTTCCTGGGCACTGTGGATCCACGAAGTGAGATGGCAGGCTTCCGGCGGGTAGCCAACAGCCAGAAATGTGTGAGGGCTGGAGGACGCCACAGCGACCTGGAGGATGTGGGCCGAGACCTCTCCCATCATACTTTCTTCGAGATGCTGGGCAATTGGGCCTTTGGGGGTGAATATTTTAAGGTAAGTCCCCAGGAAGCCCTGGAGCTAGGAAAGGGTCAGTGGTCAGCCAAGAAAGGAGTCAAGGTTAATCCTGTCTCCACTGTTAGAGTCGGCTTAAGCAGGGCCTCATACCAGACACAGAGGCAAAGTGCTCAATGGACACATATAATAGAAATGTGTCTCGCTTCCCTGGTTGGGCTGTAAACTCCTTGAGGACCAGGACTATGCCTCCTGCCTAATGGCTGATCAATAATTATTGTAAATAAATGGTCCAAATGGAGTTAAAAGTCCTCTCAGGCTGAGGTGGGTAGGGGACTTCATGGAGAAGGTGGTGCCTGAAAGAAAATGGGATTTAGAAGCCAGGACACTTTCTATGCAGGAAAATCTCAGAAGCAGAAAGAGTCATGGCTTGTTCTGAAAACCAGGTGGGCAGTGGGAATGGTCTTGTCTTAAATGGAGGGTGGAACTCTTGTGGCTTGATGGGTACTTCAGTGGGGCCTTCTCACCCATCTTCCTCTTCCCACTGGGTTTCCACTACAGGAGGAGGCTTGCAACATGGCCTGGGAGCTGCTGACCCAGGTCTATGGGATCCCTGAGGACAGGCTCTGGGTCTCCTACTTCGGTGGGGACCCCAAGGCTGGGCTGGGCCCAGACTTGGAGAGCAGGGACATCTGGCTCAGCTTAGGGTGAGTCCACTCCCACTTACGTCCCACTCCTGGAGCACAAGAAAATGGGAAGATAACCAGCACCTGAGTTATTAAACGCTCAGAGTCTCAGCGTATCCTATGATACTGTAGGGTCAGCCCTGTTCCTCCTCCTGCTGAGCTTAATGGAAGGGCTCTCCTGGCAGATAGCGGGGGTGGGGTGGGGGGAGTCCCCAGCCTCTGCCTTTGTCTCCCACCATCCGTCTGGCTTTCTTCTCAGGGTGCCTGCCAGCCGCGTGCTCTCCTTTGGGCCTGAGGAGAACTTCTGGGAGATGGGGGATACTGGGCCTTGTGGGCCCTGCACTGAAATACACTATGACCTGGCCGGTGGGGCAGGGGCCCCCAGCTGGTGGAGCTTTGGAATCTGGTCTTCATGCAACACAACAGGTAATGGGTTGCTGGAGGAGGAGGGAAATCCCTGACTGAAAGTGAAAAAGTTGGCAGTCGGGAGACTTTGATCCATTTGTTATGAAAACAAATACTTAAACAGCATTTGCAATGTGCCAGGCATATTTCTGGGGGCTTTCCTGGTGGCTCAGATTGTAAAGAATCTGCCAATAATGCAGGAGACCTGGGTTCATTCCCTGGGTCAGGAAGATCCCCTGGAGAAGGGAATGGCTACCTACTCCAGTATTCTTGCCTGAAGAATTCCATGGACAGAGGAGCCTGGCGGGTACAGTCCATGGGGTGACAAAGAGTCAGACGTGACTGAGCAACTAACACTTTCACTTTTAGGCATGTTTCTAAACACTTTTCAGATAGTAACCAATTTAGTCCTCTTTGCCCATGACATTGCAACTAGACACTGTGGGTCTTTGGACTCTGCTCTCTTATCACAAGATGGAGTTGAATTTGATAATCTCTTAAGATTTTCTACCAGCTTTGACATGCCTCTTTATAAAGCAAAGAATTGTGTCCCAGAAAGTGGAGGTCTGGGTCCAGGCAAGGGCCCAGTCACCCTTTATGAGAAAGGAGGACCCAAGGCTATCATTGTCCGCTTTGGGGGATGAGGGGGTGAGATGATACTGCCCGCTGGTTCCTCTCACTGTTGGCCCCCCAAATCCCCTCCTCATCCCTTTATGCCACTTGAGCATCATATCTGCAATCCTGTGGGGGGCCTCACCTTACACCCCTTTCCCATACACCTGGCCAGAGAGGCAGACGGAAGCCTGCAGCCCCTGCCCCAGCGGCACGTAGACACAGGAATGGGCCTGGAAAGGCTGGTGGCCGTGCTGCAAGGCAGGCTCTCCACCTATGACACCGACCTCTTTTCCCCACTGCTGGACGCCATACACCAGGTAAGCCCGCCTCTTCCCTTCCAGAAGCCACTCTGACCTGCGGTCCTCAGGGCTCACCACCACTGCTTTCTCCCTTTGTTGAGAACTTGATTATTCCCGCCTGCGGGGACAGTGAGCAGCCGAGAATGCGAGGGTGTCGGACGTGAGGCTCCAGTTCACGTTTACAGCCTGATACTGCTCCTCACTCTTTCCTCCGTAGTTGCAGTGCACGGGCTTAGCTGTGGCATGTGAGATATTAGTTTCCCAACTAGGGATTGAACCCAGGCCCCTGTACTGACCAGGGAAGTCCCTGATCGCCACTTTTAAAAGACATTCCTGTTGCTGTGCGGAGGATGCGCTGGAGGGCAACCGGAGTAGAAGCTGAGAAATTGGGAGGCTGTTTCATAGTTCAGATAAGACAAGGTTTGGCTTAGGCTGGTAGCAGAGGAAGTGGAGAAGAGTAGATGGATTTGAAAGATCTCTGGAAGTAGATGCAAAAGCCCCTACTGATGGATTAGATGCAGAGAGCAGAGCCAAGTCAAGGCTGGCCCCCAGTTTCTTGACTTGACTAATGTGAATGGCAGGGCCAGCAGCCGTGTCTCATCTCCTGCTTCCAGGGTTGCAGGGCACCCCCTTACTCGGGCCGTGTTGGGGCAGCAGATGAGGGGCGCACAGACACAGCATACCGCGTGGTGGCTGATCACATCCGCACACTCAGCGTCTGCATCGCTGACGGCGTCTCCCCTGGGATGTCAGGCGCCCCGTGAGTCTGGAAGGGCTATAGTGAAGGGCAGGGGTTGCTGCAGGCTGCAGGGGAGAGGAGGAGGGGATGGAGAGGAGAGTGGGGTTGAGATGGCAGGCAGAGGAGGAAGGGAGCATACACTCTGCGTTTTGCCCTCCCTTCTCCCCTCCCTGCTGACCCAGGGCTGCTGGGGGCTCATATCTGGGCTCTGACCCCCTCTAGGCTGGTACTTCGTCGGATCCTCCGTCGAGCTGTGCGGTTCTCTACTGAGGTGTTGCGGGCACCACCTGGCTTCCTGGGCAGCCTGGTGCCTGTAGTGGTGGAGACGCTGGTAAGGGCAGAACTTCATTGCCTCCCTGGGCCTCCCAGGGGACTCGGAGAGCCTGTCACTGAACCCAAACAGTGACCCTGCCCCGGTTCCCCACCCTAAGTGTCTAACCCAGAGTCTTCTCAGCGGGCTTACAGAAAGCAGGGAGCTTCCTTGCCCAGGCTGCTGAGCCTTTGACCTCAGGACCCCCTTCTGCCTGTATCATGCCCGCCCCTCCCTAAAGAAGCTGATTCCCCATTTGGACCCTCTGCCATCCATCTGCCTCTCTGAGCCCCCGAGGCAGGCATCCCCAGGGAGGGCCAGGGTGGAGGTGCAGAGTGTGCTCTGTTGCCTCTGACACCGCCTTGGGCCTCTGCACTGTCCCCAGGGAGATGCTTACCCGGAATTGCGGAGGAGCTCAGCCCAGGTACCGGACTCCGGTGGGCGAGGGAGGGGCTGACGAGAGTGGTGAGGAGAGGCTCTCCCTCTCAGGAGGCCCGGCTCCAGCCCTGCCCTGCCCCTGTTCAGATAGCCAGCCTGGTGTCGGAGGATGAGGCAGCCTTCCTGGCCTCCCTGCACCGTGGTCGGCGGGTCATCGAGCGGACCCTGAAGCGCCTGGGGCCTTCTGACGTGTTCCCAGGTGAGCAGGACCCCTGGCCGCGGCGTGAAGGCCCCACTTAGGTGAGCCAAGCCCAGGCCTCACATCCCCGGTCCAACGTCTCTCTCCCCTGCTCTCTCCACCACCACCCTGCTTCTCCTCACTTCTCTACTGCCCAGGCTGGCCGCGCCTCTGGTCTCTGCTTTCCAAGGCTGGCTGCGGGCCGAGAATGAACTGCCCTCCTCTGAAATGACATTTGCCAAGGGGGGACCCTGGGCTACCCCCAGCTCTTGCTTTGGAGCCTGAAGGTGACCCTTTTCTGGGGCCTGCCCAGCGCAGGGAGAGGGCCCGTGTGCTTGGCGTCCGATGGCTTCTGTGGTCTGAAAAGCCCTGGCCTGTACTTCTCCCCGCTCCCTCCCTCAATAGCCCTGACACCCATTGTCTTCCTTCCTCAAAGCTGAAGTGGCCTGGTCCTTGTCACTGTCTGGGAACCTGGGGCTCCCCTTGGACCTGGTGGAGCTGATGCTGGAGGAGAAGGGGGTGCCTCTGGACACTGCCGGACTGGAGCGACTGGCCCAGGAGGAGGCCCAGGTACTGGCTGGGCAGCCCGACCAGTTCTGTTGGGTCACAGCCCCTCCCTCAGTCCTGGGATCTCGTAGGAAGAGGTAAATGGGAGGCTGAGGTAGGGTCTGTCCCCTTGCTCAGTCCCCACCTGCAGCCCTCAGAGAAGAAGGCCAGCGCAGTGGGCCACACAAAGGAGCAGAAGGGGAGAGGCCAGCATGAGTCCTCAGAAGGACCATTGGGGGCCTCAGTGGGTCCTGGTCCTGAGACCCCTGCATGAGGGAAGGTTCACCAGCCAGCCCAGCCCAAGGGCTTATTCCAGAGGGAATGCGGGGTGCACAAGCTGTGTGGCGGAGGCAGGTCTCCACACAACCCCTCCTGCACATACGCCTGTCCCACAGCGCCGGGCACTGCAGGCCGAGCCGGTTCAGGATCAGGGACTGCAACTCAGCGTCCACGCCCTGGGGGAGCTGCAGCGCCGAGGGGTGCCCCCAACCGATGATAGCCCCAAGTACAGCTACTCCCTGCAACCAGGCGGCCGTTACGGTGAGAGCCTGGGCTGAGGCGGGTGGCCACGGGCTTGCCTGACCGCCACTGGGAGGACAGACCAGCCACCAGGCCTGTGCCTTCCCCGGGGGAGCCGCCAGGGGTCGCTGTGGGTCCCGGCTGGAAGTGCCCCCCTACCCCTGCCGATTGGCTTCAAGGGAGACGCGGGCCCAAGCCCCTGCCTGGCACTGATAAGCAGTCTCGGCCCTGGCAGAGTTCAGCACCTGTGAGGCCCAGGTGCTCCAGCTATATACAGAAGATGGGACAGCTGTGGCCTCCGTGGGGGACGGCCAGCTCTGTGGCCTCCTCTTGGACAAAACCAACTTCTACGCTGAACAGGGAGGCCAGGCTTCCGACCGAGGCTACCTGGTGCTGGTGGGCCAGCAGGTGAGCCCCCTACCACCACCACCACCCCCAGCGACGGCCACACAGACACAGCCGCACACACACAATCACACACACACACACGTTCCCCAGTTCTCCTGAGCAGAAGGAGCCACAGGGAGGGAGAGACAGCAGGCACTCAGTGCCTCGGCCCTGCCTTCCCCAGGACGTGCTCTTCCCAGTGGCTCGGGCCCAGGTCTGCGGAGGCTTCATCCTGCATGAGGTGGCGGCCCCCGAGTGCCTGAGGGTGGGGGACCGGGTGCAGCTGCATGTGGATGAGGTGAGGACCCCACCCCTGCTGTTTGTCCTCTGTGTCCTGCAGCCCCTCCTCTCCCCCCACCCCACCCGAACCCGGGGCCCTGGGTGACAGAAGTGTTTCAGGCCTGGCGTCTGAGCTGCATGGAGAAGCACACGGCCATCCACCTGCTCAACTGGGCACTGCGGCAGGCCCTGGGCCCCGGCACAGAGCAGCGAGGCTCCCATCTCAATCCCGAACGGCTGCGCTTCGACGTGGCCACGCAGGTGAGCTGGGCACAGAGAGGCAGCCTTCACACGAGGCAATGGGCTTAGAGTCTGGTGGGGTGGCAGTTTGACCAGTAAGAGGGCTGGACTCCCCTCGCTCAGTCACTGGGGGACCTTGAATGGGGGGCTTTGCATCAGGCCGCTCCTGCGCCAGCGAGGGTCAGGCAAGCTGGTATCCGGAGTCCTCTCTTGGCTTCCAGCCGCCCGGCTTCCTTGTCCCTGCTGTCACCCAAGCCGCTCTTGCTCAAGCTGAGCTGCCCTCTTCCTTATCTGTCATCCTGTGTCCGTGTCCATCTGGGTCAAATCCTGCAGGAAGTGCACACTGAATCCCATTCGGCCTGATGACTCCCTCCTTGCTCCTGCGTCTCCCCCGTCCTGTATTTCTCTTCCCCTGGCTGCCCTCTGTTACAAGCTCCTGAAGTACAGAGCCTCCGTCTTCTGTTTCTTTATCAGCTTTCAGTGTCTTCTAGCTAAAGGCCTGCTGCTTCCAATAGGCCCAGTTCCCGGGTAGCTTTCTAAGGAAAAGAACTGTCATCTCCACAAACGTATTGAGTATGTGTTCTGTACTAGGCACTGTTCACTGTTGTGTACTAGCTTGGGGCTGGTTCAGTGAACACCAACTGCTTCTTCATGCATCGCTCCCAGGCACGGGGCTGACTGCCTGTCGGTCTATTTCCCCCACAACCCCCCAGGCCCCATTGACCCCAGAGCAGCTCCGGGCAGTGGAGGTCACTGTGCAGAAGGCCGTGGGGCGGGATGAGGCCGTGTACATGGAGGAGGTGCCCCTGGCACGCACTGCCCACGTCCCTGGGCTGCGCTCCCTGGATGAGGTGAGTTGGGGGGGCCCCGTTGGTGGAGATCGTGTGAGTGACCGCCCCCACTCACAGACCTGTTAACAGATCTGTGCCTCTCACCATCAGGTATACCCAGACCCTGTGCGGGTGGTATCCGTGGGCGTGCCCGTAGCCCATGTGCTGGACCCAGCCTCCCAGGCCGCACTGCACACCTCTGTGGAGCTATGCTGTGGGACGTGAGTCACTCCTCTCTGCCCACTCCAGCCTGGGGCCCTGGACCTCCTCCCTTCCCTCGTCCCTGGAGCCACCAGCCCCTTGTTTGGAGCTCCAGCCGCTCTTCTCTGTCCCATCATCACCCAGACTTCCTGCTCCCTCTCTCTGCCCACAGGCACCTGCTTCGCACAGGGGCTATAGGAGACCTGGTCATCGTCGGAGAGCGCCAGCTCGTCAAGGGCATCACCCGCCTGCTGGCTGTCACTGGGGAGCAGGCCCAGCAGGTCAGCACACCAGCGGGGCCTGGGAGGCTTCTCTGGGTGTGGATGGGTCAGGGAGCACGCAGCGGATGCTCTCGGGCCTGGGAGTGCCCAGCAGCAGAACCGGGATGCACACCTGTGCACTGAGCCATCCCAGCTGCTGGCAGCTGGCTTCTGTTGTCATCATCTGATACCTTGATGAGTCTTGATTGTTAAATGTTTCTAACTTGTCCCTGCCCAGCAATAGGTCAAGAACCCCTGTCTTGGGGAGGGCAGGTATGCCACACTGCCCTGACCATCCTGTGCCCTCCCTACAGGCCCGGGAGGTGGGCCAGAGGCTGGCCCAGGAGGTGGAAGCAGCTGCAGCTCGGCTGAGTCAGGGCAGCCAGCATGTGGCGGAGGCGCATCGGCTGTCCAAGGACATGGGGCGACTCACCGACGTGAGGGCCACCCCTACCGTGGAGTTGCCCACTCTGCCTGACCCTGTTCCCCTCCCCAACCCTGCCTGTCTCCCCCCAGCATCCCCAGCCCAGATATTTGTTGTTTGTCTGCAGGGGGTCATGTAGGGGGTGTGACCTCTTCCCTGGCCCTGCTGGTTCCTGCCTCAGGGACCATGACTCAGTGGGGCCAGGGAGTGATATGCTGCTTGTGACCACAGGCTGTGGACACCGCCATGATGCCCCAGTGGCAGCGGCGGGAGCTTCAGGCCACACTGAAGGCGCTGCAGCGGCGTGCCAACACTGCTGTCCGGAAACTGGAAATGGGGCAGGTGAGAGGGGGTGCAGCTGCACCCCACGGGGCAGATAGCAGGCACACCTGGCGAGCATCAGAGATGCTCTAGCACGCACGCTGAGACACCCCCAGGCCTGGGGGGAGTGGGGTTGGGTGGCAGTTGCTGCCTCTCCTGCCACCTGGGTGCCATCATCAGGTCATTCCCACACTTCTCTCTGCCAAACTGGGTCTCTCCCCCAATTCCCAAGCCTGGCTCAGACTCTCCCTCCAGGAAGCTGACTTGATTACGCCATTCAGCCCTAATTGCTCCTTGACTGTGGCTCCTCCTCCCTCCGCCCCGCCTCGCCCATCTGTGCTGCAGCCTTAGTCCCTTCACCTGCAGCGGCCCATGTGAAGGGGCCTGGAGCTATAATGAAAGGGAGGAGAGAGGGAGGAGAAGAAGGATGTAGAGGGGACCCAAAACAAGGCGGCCATTCTTGGCAGAACCCCTGGCACCTTTGCTAGGGTGTGGAGGGCGTGGGAGGGGATTTCTGGGCTGGGGCTCAGTTCAGAAGTGGGGGCTGATTGCTCCCCAGCCAGACCCCTGCGCTGTTCTTCCTGCCTCCTAGGCTGCACAGAAAACCCAGGAGCTGCTCCAGCGGCACACGGAGGGGCCCCTGATTGTGGACACAGTTTCCACGGAGTCCCTCTCTGTAAGCACTGGGCGTGGGCTGGACCCAGGGTGTGGGGAGGGGAAAGTCCCGGCGGGGAGGAAGCTGGGAGCTGCAAGGTAGCCATCTGCCCTCCCCCTCGCAGATGCTGGTGAAGGTGGTCCGGCAGCTGTGCAAGCAGGTGCCCAGCACATCCGTGCTGCTCCTCAGCCCCCAGCCTCTGGGGCAGGTGCTGTGTGCCTGTCAGGTTGCCCAGGTGAGGGGAGAGGGCAGTCCCCACCCCACTCATCTCCTAGTCCAGCTTGCTGATCTCTTTTGTCTTTTATTCCTCCCACACAAGAGAGCCGTGGCTGGGTAGAGGTGATCTCTGAGGATCACCTCCTTGTCCTTAACGCACACCCTCCCACCCCACCCTCAAAGGATTCCCTCAATTCCCACCACCCCACCCTCCAGGCTGCATATTTCTTGCAAATAGGTAGCAGCCATTGATCAACCTCTATACATGCATTCCCCGGCCCTCCGTCTCCTGTCTCCTCACCCACTTACCCACTGAGTGGGAGGGGCAGGGAGGGCTGCTCTGCATCACTCCCCCTTCTGTTTCTGTCCCCAGAGTGCCACACCGGCCTTCACAGCAGAGGCCTGGGCGCTGGCCGTGTGCAGCCACATGGGGGGCAAAGCCTGGGGCTCTCGGGTGGTGGCCCAGGGCACTGGAAGCACTGCTGACCTGGAAGCTGCCCTCAGCGCAGCACGAGCCTATGCCCTCAACCAGCTGTGAGCAGGCTCACGCAGGGGCTTACACACACTGAAGAGACTGTGGCCAGGGTGGTGCCTGGAGCCCTGAAGGAGCCAGCAGAGCCTCCCCGGAGACTCAGCAGAGGATCCAAGTCTGGAGGCCAAGCAGCTGAGCCGAGAGGGTGCCCTGGGCTGGGACCTGCACAGACACAAGAAGGTGGGGGCTGGGGAAGGCAGAAGTGAGCCTGAACATAGACCCGGCGAGGTGAAGGTGAAGACGTACATGGCTGTTCTGGCTGCGATTGTTCATTAAGAAGTATTTCACAGGATAGGAAGCTCCAGAGGGCTTCCCAGGTAGCGCTAATGGTAAAGAACTCACCTGCCAGTGCAGGAGACATAAGAGACCGAGGTTTGATCCTTGGGTCGGGAAGATCCTCTAGAGAAGGGAATGGCTACCCACTCAAGTATTCTTGCCTGGAGAATCACACAGACAGAGGAGCCTGGCGGGCTCTGGTCCATAGGGTTGCAAAGAGCCTGACAAGACTGAAGCAACTTGGCACACACACAGGAAGCTCCAGGAGATTCTTTGACCTAAAAAAAGCAGCCTTTCCCGTCTCAGCAACCTGACCTGGGTGCCCCATCCCCAATCTGACCCTTCACACTGGACTGGAAGGCCACCTGGCATCCAGATCTGAACTCCCCCTTGTCACCACCACAAGCACTTGGCCAAGCCTGCTGTGCCAGCCTGTTCTGAGCACCTACAAAGGCCTCCCTAGCCAAGACTGAAAACTCATGTGAAAGTCCTGAGAGCTGGGCAGATCCTCTCTGGTGTCACTTATTTCATTAACAACTTCTCATTTTAATGAAGGCTCTGGTGATTTGTTGATAAAATGAGCCGACAGGGACTTCCCCGATGGGGCTGCGACTCCAAGCTCCCAATGCAAAGGGCTTGGGTTTGATCCCTGATTGGGGAACTACAATCGCGCATGCCACACTATAAACTGAAGAACCTGCATGCTGTGACTAAGACCCAGCAGAGCCAAACAAGTAACCCAGCAGGCACTGATCAGTTGCTGAGACTGGCAAGAAACAAACAACTTCCTGCCCTTGTGGTGCTTTCTTCCCATGGGGAAACAGCAATGAAGAGAAAGAAGAAGGCATCAGATGGGGATGAGGTCTATGGAGAGAGCAGATTGGGGTTGGAAGGGTGTGAGCCCCATGGACATCTGCGGGCAGAGTCAGTGCAGAGGCCTGAGGGGCAGGTGCAGGTCTTGGGGTCAGAAGGGAGCATAGCCAGAGCAAGCCTACTCTTTTTTTTTTTTTTTAAACACATTTTTAAAATTTTTTATTGTTGGTTGTGTGGGTCGTCATTGCTGTCTGTAGGCTTTCTAGTTGGGGCAAGTGGGGGCTACTCTTTGTTGCAGTGCACGGGCTTCTCGTTGCGGTGGCTTCTCTTGTGGACCACGGGCTCTGGGGCACAAGGGCTTCAGTATTGCAGCACGTGGGCTCACTTGTGGCACAGGGCTTAGTTGTTCTGTGACGTGTAGAATCTTCCCGGACCAGGGATTCAACCCATGCATTGGCAGGCGGATTCTCACCCACTGTACCATCAGAGCAGTCCCAAGCTTTCTCTTTTAAAACAACTTGCAAAGCACCTGGCCCAAACCTGAGCTGAAGCTGAAATTGGCAGCTCAGAGCAGGAGGAAGGTGTGGAATGGAGGGCAGTTGTCCTTCCCTCCCAAAGTGAATCCACCCAGGACCAAGCCAGACACCTGAGCTCCACCTCTGTTCGAAGATCTCTGTTGCTGGATGAAGGAAGGGGAACTCAGGGGACCGATTCCCCAAGTCAGAGCCACCCTGGCTGCGAAGTTCTAGGGCCATTTAGTCAGAATTCTAGAGCAGAGCAGGCCTTCCTGACAGCATTTCTTGTGTGATTGCTCATTCTAATTGAGGCAGTGGTGATTAATTGGTAAATCACTGATGAGGGCTTGAAGGGGGCCTGGAGCCCCTGGCCTCTGGCTGCTTGCGGTCCTGAGAGGTCGCAACTGTGGATCTTAGCAACTGTAGCAAGGGCCACTGTTCAGTACACTGACTGAAAGCCTGGATCTTAACACATAGTCACCACAGTGAGGATACTGGGGGGTTGGGGTGGGGGTTTGATGAATTAACTGAGCTTCTAAGGTGGCAACTTATCCAGGATAACCCAGCTAGTAATCATCAGAACTGAAATTTAAGTTCTGCCTCCAATGAAACTTCCAACCACCCTTGGTTGCTCTTCCCCTCTTGAAGGATGATTTCCTTTTCTATGAAAGCTGGTCATTTCACAGAAGCTGGTCATTCCTGGTGTCGGGCTTAGGGCTGTGGAGGGAGCCCTGTAGAGGCCTGGGGTCTTCCTGCCCGGTGCCACTCAGCCTTGCTGACAGCTGAAAGGCTAAGGGTGGCTCCAGAGGGATGCTGCAGCCAGTGGTCAGCTGAAGGCCTCAGGGGAGTTCCAAGAACTACACGTGCCCTTCCATCGTCCCTTCCGGAAGGGAATGGTCACTGGTGCTTTTCCTGGACCGTCTTCCCACTCGTCATCCCCACCTCCATTTCCACACAAAAGGCCCGGAGAAGGAAGAGCCCTGTAGCAGTCCAGGAGTCCTGCCCCATCCGCAGCTCCCCGCCTTTCCCGGCAGAAACCCACTGTTCCTAAACATGTCCACAGGACGCACAAAGCATGTCCCGTGGTGAGAGTTCCCACTGCCCTCTCTGGGCCCCATACAGTGCCTTAGATGGGGACACGTATTTGCATCGATCCTGAGCCAAGGCGCGCAGCGACAACCATCGAAGTCCGGCAGCCCTGCCCTCGCACAGCACGGAGCACAGTAAACCAGCTTCCGGAGAACGCATGCGCACCCGCCCTTGAGGGCCCGCCCCCTAGCGACGCACAGCGTCCCTAACAACCGGCGAGAAGGTGAGCGCCCTGGTCTCGGAACGGTGAGGCAACCACTGGAGAGAGAACACCCGGCCCCGGTCTCCCCTAGCGGGCTGAGCTCTCTCTGCCCCAACTCCCCCGACAGGACACGGGAGCACGCCCCAGAGTCAGCCCACCCGGCCGAAATCTGCAGGTGGCCTTGGCTCCCGTGAGAAGGAAGGACCGGCCTGTACCTATGGGAGGCCCCCACCCCCATATGAAGTTGACCGTGCCTCCTTCCTCCGTACGGCCACTGCAAATTGGCTCTGCGAGTCAGGGAAGGGTCACCCGAGATGGAGAAGGGGAAAGTGGAGTGAGAGTTGGTCATGGGGAAGAGCAGTCCCTAGTTCCAGGGCCCCAGCCTTCCTGGAAAGACAGACCTCTATTCCCAGCTCCTGGGGCTGCAGTCCTTCCCGCAGGTCTAGATGCTTCTACACCTCCCTCCCTCCCATGACAAGGTTGGTTATCCTTGGTCACCAAGGAGAAGGAAGGCCCCTTCATCTCAGGCGGGTTGAGGGAGGGACTTGCTGGCATTTGGAGCTGAGCTTCCCCCGGTGGGGTGTCTGAATCAAAGGTAGGGATGAGGGTGGAGTTCTTTTTTAAGGCAATAGACCTAAGTGGGCAGTTGGGGCCTGGCCCAGGGGTGTGATAAGTGTGCAGACTGTCTCACCAGCAAAAGACCAGGGGTGCTGGGCCAGAGCTCTGTCAGGGAAGCTTTTTTGCCCCTCTTTTGTGATTCCACAAACTCTGAATTCCCAAATGGGAATGACTTGGCCTGAGGTGGAGTCTGACACAGTAGAAAGGATAGGGATTGGGGAAATGTAGACAAAAGCCAGGGCCCTGAGGAGCAGCTGACTGAGAAAGCAGGAAGCACCATCAGAGAAGCTGGGGGATATGGGACGTCAAAGCCCAGCCCCCAAGAAGGGATGTCCAAGGCCACAGAGGTCCTCACAGAACCTAAGGAAGGCCTGGCACTTCTGCTCAGTTCAGAGGAAGAGAGGTGAGGACCAGGGATGTAGTGAGCAGCAAGGGGATAGGACTTACCCTCCCCTAGCATCTAGCATCTTCAACTTTCCCATTTGGGCAGGCAGGTGGAGCCTCTGCCCAGAGTGTTTGGATTTAACTAGGCACTTGAGAAAAATGGAGGAGGTCTGAGACGTTTCTGAGAGGAGGGAAGGTGCAGGAAACTCGAGCACTGAACCCTAGGTCTGGAAGGAACATGGAGGGCCCAATGTGGGCCACGGGGCAGGAGAGCACCGCTTTGTGGTATCTCTTGGATCCTCTTGGGGCCTCAAAAGCTGAAGTGGTCATCAGTTCTGCAGAAGAGCCCTGAGACTGCAAGGGACAGGGAGTGAGGGAGCCTGGACTGTTCAAGTCAGCACCAATGAGGGTGACCCCAGGCTCCCACTGGAGAGAGTGGGAGGCCCACTAGAAAAGTGCTATGACAACTGAGTCTGGGCAATTTAGGAAGCAACCCCAACATCCCGTGATTTGTCTTTGCTTTTGTGCAGGGAAGTGAGGGACAGCTTTGGACAGACATTGGTTCAGAGTCAGCTTCTCCATTTACTATGTGATGCTTAGCAAGTTACTTAAGTTCTCTAAGCCTCTGTTTTCCTGTTTGTGAAATGAGGATAATGGTGTTATAATAACAATATTTGTCAATAATAAGTCTGAAGATTTCATAGGTTTATATAGGTACAGCATCTAACATCTTTGTCATGATATCTAACACCTTGAGTGTTGACTCTGGGCCCAACACTATACAGAATGTCTCACACATGTTTCCTGGTGGCTTGGACAGCAAAGAATCTGCCTGCAATACAGGAGACGCAGGAGATATAGGTTCAGTCCTTAGGTCGGGAATATCCACTGGACAAGGGCATGGCAACCCACTCCAGTATTCTTGCCAGGGGAATTCCAAGGACAGAGGAGCCTGGTGGGCTATCATCCATGGGCTCACCAAGAATCAGTCATGACTGAGTGACTGACACTTTCAGTTTAGGGCTTCCCAGGTGGCACGAATGGTAAAGAACCTGACTGCCAGTGCAGAAGACACAAGAGATGCAGGTTCAATCCTTGGGAAGACCCCTGGAAGAGGAAATGGCAACCCACTCCAGTATTCTTGCCTGGAGAATTCCATGGACCGAAGAGCTTGGCGGGCTACAGTGCCTGGGGTCGCAAAGAGTCAGGCACGACTGAAGCGACTTAGCACGCAAGCATGCACACACATTAGTTCATTTAATCCTCTGGATAATCTTAAGAAGTAGGAACCCCAGTTACTATCCCATATTACAGATAAAGAGATGGAGGCTTACTGGGGTTGCATGACTTGCCAGGTTCTCCCAGATGTTGGGGACAGAGTAGAGATTGGACCTCAGGCGGTGTAACTCCTGAATCCTGAGCTAGCTGTTAGTTAGGCCTCCGCCTCCTGTGCACACACTACTGAGGGCCTGCCGTGCTGCTGCGTGCGTGCATGCTCAGTCACATCCACCTCTTTGCGATCCCATGCACTGCAGCCCACCAGGCTCCTCTGTCCGTGGAATTCTCCAGGCAAGAATACTGGAGTGGGTCACCATGCCCTTCTCCAGGGGATCTTGCTGACCCAGGGATCTGCCCTATGTCCTCTACATTGGCATGTAGATTCTTTACCACTGAGCCACTTGGCCTAGAATACAGTAAATCAGAGCTATGTATAGACAAGGAGGTGGTTCACAGAACACTTGTCCACCATCAAAAATGAGGACAACCCTGCCCAAACTAGGACATCTTGTCCCTTTGTATTGCCTGTGTTTGGGCATGTGGAGAGCAGACCCTAACACTTAACCCTGCGAGTTAAGAAATGAATGTTATTTTAGGACATGGATGCTGGTCCTGAGGACACAGCTGGGACCGGGGGAGGGGGAGGAGGAGTCACCTTTCTTCAGGGGTTGTGGCAGGGTTGATGTTGGCGACATAGCATGTGAGGCCCCATAGGTCCATGACCTACTGGTTTCAGGAGGTGAAGGGTCACTGGTTGCCCCCACTTGCCCCATCTGAGGGCGGGGTGTGCCCTTCGAGGGGCATACCTGATGATGGCACAAGAGGCACTCACTCGGGAATTCCCTGGCAGTCCACTGGTTAGAACTCAACCCTCTCACAGCTGTGGCCTGGCTTCAACCCCTTGGTTCCCTCAGTCAGGAAGCTAAGATCCCGTAAGCAACACTGTGCAACCACAAAATAAAATTAAATAGCAGTGCAGGGTTCACATAGGGAGGTATACCCACACGTACGGACTGTTAAGATTTCGTTTCATTAGGGAGGAAATGCATTTTACTATAATAGGCATGTCTTTTGTCAGGGGCCTGAAATTCCCATCGTGGGGTGCCACAGACCTAGTCACTCTTCCAGCCTGGGGAGACCCTCCCCGACACAACCTCTCTGCAGTGGAGACAGGATGCCTGCTTCCCTGGGAACAAGAACAGGCTTTTTTCTTTTCTAGTGGAAAGTGGAAAAGTGACTGGGAGAGCAGGGCATTGTGGTTAGGGCAGCCGACCTCCTGATCTGGCCCCAGCCCTCCTATACAGCCAGGGGCCAGTTATTTCCCGATCTGGTCTTCAGTTTCTTCATCCATAAAATGGGGTTGAGAAGCCTGCCCCGACTCCAGTGTAGAATAAGACTTTAACAAGAGAAACACTCTGAAAGACGCTTGTAACTTTTTTTTTTTTTAATATTTATTTGTCTAGCTGCATCCAGTCTTAGTCATGCTCATGGGCTTAGCTGCTCTGCAGCATGTGGGATCCTAGTTCCCTGACCAGGGATCAAACCCACGGCCCCTGCATTGCAGGACATATTCTTAACCACTGGATCAACAGGAAAGTCCCAGAAGCTTGTAACTTTTAAGTGCTGAGCCGTTGTACGTTGATGATGCTGTCAGCAAAGAGATGGGAGGTGGGGTTGGAGGCTTGGGTGGTCAGGAGAGGAACAGGCCACCAGAGATAGACATCAGGAATGGCCAGGCAGCCTCTGGCCATCCTGTTGAACTAGTTGATCTACTGATCTGGGATTGTTCCCGTAATTTCATTCACAAAACAGTAAGCCTACCCACATAGTGAGGACCTTTTGGTCACAAAGGGGCACAAACCCAATTCTTAGCTTCAGCAAGAGAGACTTGCTGGAAGGCCATCCAGTCAGGTCTCAGAACTGAAGGAGGCCGTCAGAGGGCCTTCAGCGATGAGGACTGGGGACGGGAGGTGCCCGGTGCCCTCTGTCCACCTCCCTCTCCTGCTGGTCTCTGCCAGGCGGCACTTCCTCCTGCTGCCGCAGCCCGGCCTTTTCCGTGTGAAGGGAAACAGCTTCCAGCAGCAGGGGATCTGTATCCTTCAAGGACATGTGTCCTTCTGTCTACTTCCACTTGGACAAATCCCAGGGAGGACTCTGATTGGCTGATATCAGGTGCACCCCTGAACCAATACAGGGCACTCCTATTGGCCAGAATCTGTGATCAGAGGGAGGTGGGGCAGCCCAGAACAGCAGCTGCCTCCCTGGCAGACCTGACACCAGGTTAGGGATTAGAGAGCAAAAAACGAGTAAGAAAGAGGACTTCCCTGGTGGTCCAGTGGCTAAGACTTCACGCTCCCAATGCAGGGTTCCATCCCTAGCTGGGGAACTAAGATCCCACATGCCGAATGGCGCAGTCCAAAAAATATAGACATAGTCCTCACACCTGGAGGAGCCCACAGTCCAGTGTGGGTGTGAGGAGAGAGTTGTTAGTCCACTGAAGTGACACAGGTACTAGGAATCTGACAAAGGGAAGGGGGAGACAAGAAAAGCCAAAGGCTCCAGAGGGGAAATGATGCTTGAGTTCAGGCTCAAAATACCAGTGCTGGTCTGCTTCCCCGGGCAGAGACTGCAGGAAAGGCCTTCCAGGCAGAAAGAGTGGCTTGAGCAAAGGCTGGGTGGCACAGATTAGCCTGCCGTATTCAAGATGCAGAGAGGGGTTTGTTTCAAATAGAGGATCCAGCCATGGAGGGCCTTCTGCACTGAGCTGAGGAGCCAGGGGCTTACCCAGAGGCCTGCCAGGACAGCTGTGAGAAGGCTGGGTGCTGGATGACACACCCAAGTGCGGGGCAGCTGCAGCTACAAGGACAATGGACAATGAGGCCCTGAGCTGAGGCCAGGGCAGGAAGGGAGAGGAGGTACCGCGGGGGAGGGAGTCAGAACTGAGGGGAAACTGCAGTGACCAGGTTGGGGGGGGCTGGTACTGAGGGAGAGAGGTGAGTCCCCAGCTTCCAGGTTCACACACCTGGGTGGCTCCTGGTGCCTCTGGCCAAGGTAAGCAGCCAGGAGGAGGAGAGCCTTGGCGGAGGCACTGAGCGCTCTTGGCAGGCAGACTGAGGCTGCAGGCACCTCGAGGTGGCCAGTGGCCATGAGTCTGGAGCTCAGAGGGGACAGGGGAGCTGCAGCCCAGCAAGAGGAGGAACAGGGCAGGCAAGGCTCAACCCTGAGGGGTGGGCAGAGTCAGAGGAGCCTGTGTTGGAAGCCTCTGGAGAATGTCTGAGAGGCCAGGGGAAGAGTTGAGAGAGCGGCAGCCCAGTGGTGGTTGAGAAGGACAGGTTTGGGTGCGTGACTTGATGCCATCTTTGTAACATTAGTAACTGGCAGGCAAAGAGTTCATCGTGCTCATTATCCTTCGAAACATACTCTGTTTTATATTTGATTGATTCTTTTAGGTATGTATATATATAAAAAAAAACATTTGGAACTAAAAGCCTTCTTAGAAGAATCCTCTGTCTGGTAACAATTTGCTTGCCAAAAATATTTCTGTGATGTTGAGGTTTTTTTAAAAAAATCAAGACATGATAAATGAAAACTACCAATCAGACCTTATTATGAAGTTAACGTTATCAACATTTGCCTTTAAAATGACATCAGACCTCGGGGTATGGAGGTCTCTGTGAATGTTGCGGGACAGTAGGAGCTCTGGTTTATACCAGCCAAGCACATGGAGCACATGCAGGGCCACCGTGTCCCTGCTTCTGAGGC
Source organism: Tragelaphus eurycerus (assembly GCA_935064755.1). Classification (NCBI taxonomy): domain Eukaryota; kingdom Metazoa; phylum Chordata; class Mammalia; order Artiodactyla; family Bovidae; genus Tragelaphus; species Tragelaphus eurycerus. Next base: position 19,492,120 of record CAKXYN010000027.1, on the reverse strand, counting down.
AATGGCTCAGGGCCCTGGACCAAGCCCCAGGCAGGTCGTGCAGTGTCCTACCAGAGAAGGCTCCAGGCTCCAAACAGCGGCCAGGCAGTTAGGACCAGACCTGAGGAGCCAGGTCCTAAGACAGTGAGGCATTAGATGGTGAGAACAGGCCACCCTATTCCTGGGAGCACCCTGCTAGGCCCCAGGAAGGGTCTCCCGACATGTGGCTTCCCAGGAAGCAGAAGGGACCACTGAGCAGGATGGTGAAGCCAGACAGTTCTGTGAGAGAGGCCTGGAGAGCCACACTAGGTTCTGCTCCCACAGGCATGGCCCAAAGGCTGTCCTGGGTTGCGTCTGGGACCAAGGGGAATCCCAGAATGTATTAGACCAGAACTGTGGAGGGAGCCCTATGCGTCCAGACACAGAGCTGGCGGGAGCAGGGCTGGCCTGTCGTCCCTACCCCTCCTCCTCCGGCCCAGTCTGCCAGCCCTCCACCCCACCCCGTCCTGTCCAGACCTGAACACCACCACCATCTTGCCCTCACGTGTCCCCTGCATGAAGGGAAGCACCTCACTCAAAGACACCATCTCAGGTTAGTACTCAGAAGCAGGTCTCTAGGGCCTTACCTCCCCAGCCCAAACCGCTGTCCCTCAGAAAGCCTGCGTCCACACACCCACTCCAGTACTCCTGCCAAATAGTTTAAAAAATGTTTATTTATCTACTCAGAACACGGCGCCTTCGTTGCCTCCTGCAGGATCTTGTGTTGTGGCACACAGACTCCATGCTTTTGTGGTTTCGTGGGCTTAGTTGCTCCAGAGCACATGGAATCTTAGTTCCCCGACCGGGGATCAAACCCGTGTCCCCTGCGTTGCAAGGCGGATTCTTAACTCCTGGAACACCAGGGAAGTCCCACTCTTGTCAAATATTATGAATATGATTCCAGTATTATCTCAGGGGAATCTCCACAAAGCCTGCAGAGGAAGATATTACTGTGCCCTTGGATGGATAAGGAAACTGGCACTCAGACCGAGTAACTTGGCCAAGGTCACACAGCAAGTGCCTGGCAGAGCCAGAAATGCAAAGTCATCCGGGGCCTCCAAGCAGCATCCCCTCCCAGCCACACCCTCAGAGGGACCATGAGTCAAAAAGCGCCAGCTGCTTGTCCCACAATGCATGGACCCAATCTGTTTGTCAATTTGCATTTGATTTGCATAAGTGTGTCACCAAAATACATAGATATCTTCCTTACACTGCCCCCTCCTGCCTCTCTCTCTCTCTCTCCCCCTCCCTTCCTTCCTCTCTCTCTTTCTCACACACACACACACACACACATTCACATAGCCAGATTCTTCCTCCTTGAGATGCCTGGAGGACTGGGGAGCACCATCTGGTTCCCTCCATCTGCCAAGGACACCTTCACTGGTTCACAGTGTTCTGCCCACAGGCCACTACCCAGTGCATGGAGTCGGGAAGCAAACCCAGAGCAGGAGCTCCGTGCTGGGCTGAGCAGACCCTATTCTTCCTGAGGTCCTGGGGAGGGGACAGTGCAGCACGGGTGCAGGAATGGACAAACGGGGATGACGGCACGCCCGGATATATCCTCTGTCCTCAGCCCCATATTTAGCTGCCTTGTAGCCTCCCACACTTTCCCACTGTTGCTGTCTGGAATGCCCGGAGCCTGGGAGAAGTAGGAAGACTGGGATGGGGAGACTGAGGGAGGGGCAAGCTAAAGCCCACTGAGAGAAGAGGAGAAGGTGCTGATGCCCCGGGCAGGGTATGGGCCCGGTTTCCCTAGCCTTCCCTTCTGGCCTGCACTGCCCAAAACAGTAGTCACTAGCCATCAGATTTTGAAAGTTTAAATACATATACCTAATAATTATAATAATTTTTATATTGATTACATGTTTAAATATTTTGGACATACTGGGCTAAACATAAAGTTAATTTCACTTGTTTTCTCTTTCCTTTCTTAGTGTCCATAGAAGTTTTTAAATAGTCTATGTGGCTTGCATTTTGGCAGCCATTCTATTTCTATTTCTATACTTCAATTGGCCAGTACTGTTCTTCATCTCCTCCTCCTGGTTAGGCAGTTGTTTTTCTGTAAAATGCTTAGTGGCAGGGAGCTGTTTTGAACTAAATGTTTATCATACCTCAGCCTTTGGGCTGAACTTGATAGACTGAGTTGTTGTTGTTATTTTTGGCTGTATGGGGTCTTTGTTTCTGTACGGGGTCTTCGGGGCTCTCTCTAGCTGTGGAGAGTGGGCACACGGGCTTAGCTGCCCTGTGGAATGTGGGATCTTCCCCAACCAAGGATAGAACCCATATCCCCTGCACTGGCAGGCAGATTCTTAACCACGGGACCACCAAGGAAGTCCCAATAGACTGAGTTTTAATCCACCTTTGTTATATATAAGCTGTGTAGCTTTAGGCAACTCAGTTAACCTCTCTGAGCTTCAGTTTCACATCAGAAAAAAATTAGTCCATCAGCGCCTATCTCAAAAAGGCTTCTGTGAGAATCAAATGAGCTGATATACATAAAAAAACTAAAAAAAGGGACAGCATACAGCAATTGCTTGTAATTACTGCGTAGCTATTATTGTCTGAAATGTGATTCTGCTGCTTGCTACAGCTTCGTGTGTCACAGAAAGCTGTGCCTCTTCAGATGCATTATTTTAGTCACTCTTCCCAATCATCTTATTGGTAACTGCTATCCTCGTTTCACAGGGGAAGCATCTGAAACTCAAAAAGCTTCAATGACCGGCCCAAGGCCACCCAGCTGGTGGGGTGTGCACCTGAACCTGCTCTAGTCCAGAGACTGGCCCTTCAGAACCACCCTGTGCTATGTCTGTTGGTAAATGCCCACCGAAACCCTCCAAGATAACAACTCTCCCTGCTCCTCTTTCTCCAGGTTCCCGCCAGCAGCCAGGATCTGCCTGTCTGAGAAGCTCCCTATCACGAGGCCATCACCAAGGGGCCACCTGTCCCTGTCTTGCCAACCCCCAGCATGCAGGAAACCCAGACAACAGAGTCACCGTCAATCCCCAGCCGGTCCTCAACCTCCACCCAGGACCGGTCTTCTACCGTGGGCCAAACTTTGAGCATAGCCCCACAGCCCTCAAAGCCCACCCCAATTATCCCACCCCTGGCTAAGTCCACAGGCCCAGGTTCTGGGTCTGGGGTCCGGCGGATGCGCAGGATCATCGCTGAGGATGCTGAGTGGTCGCTGGCCATCGTGCCCCTCCTCACAGAGCTCTGTATTCAGCACATTGTCAAGAACTTCCAGAGTGAGTCTGTCCCCTCCTCACTTGGGAGGGAGAAGGCCAGGAGTGGGGCAGGGTGGGAGGGGATTGCCTTGAGGCCAGGCCTCAGAGCTGGTTCTGGGGGCAGCCCCTGCCCTCTCCTACAATGTCCTCTTGTCTTGTTCAGTCCCTCGGTCATGTCCGAATCTTTGCAAACCCATGGACTGCAGCACACCAGGTTTCCCTGTCCTTCACCATCTCCCAGAGCTTGCTCAAACTCACATCCATTGAGTTGGTGATGCCATCCAACCATCTCGCCCTCTGTCATCCCCTTCTCCTACCTTCAATCTTTGCCAGCATCAGGGTCTTTTCTAATGAGTCAGCTCTTTGCATCAGGTGGCCAACGTATTGGAGCTTCAGCTTCAGCATCAGTCCTTCCAGTGAATGTTTAGCACTGATTTCCTTTAGGAAAATGTCCTCATCCCCACTCACCTCCTCCCTTCTGCCTACCCTGAGGCCAAGTCAGTTTCTCCAGCCATCCCCCCTCCCAGGCTCCACCAGACACCTCCCCCATCCTGCCCTGTGCCCTCTACATCTAGGCCCTCTTCTTACTTTTCCCACTCTTTCCAGCAAAGCCTGGCCCAAACCACATCTACCTCCTCCGCTAGAAAGCCCTCCCTGGTTGATCATCCTCCACTCTCTTGGAGTCTTCTATGGATGCATATAGATCCTTGGTTTGTCCTGTACTTTAGTCTCTGTTAGTGTTCATCCTTTTCAAAGATGAGTCGCCAACCTCTCCTACCAGACGGGAGCTCTCTGAGGACAGGGCCATCGTGTTGTCTATGGCACCTGTCACCACCAGGCCTACAGTATATTCATTTGACCTGTTTACAGTCTGCCTCTGCTAGTAAGATGGAACACCTTTCTCGGTTTTGTTCACTCTTGTATCCTCAGCACTTAGGGTGCAAGGATAGTAAGGGGTATGTAGTGTGTGCGTGTATGCTCAGTCACTTCAGTCGTGTCTGACTCCTTGTGACCCTATGGATTGTCGCACTCCAGGCTCCTCTGTCCGTGGGATTATTCTCCAGGCAAGAATGCTGGAGTGGGTTGCCACGCCTTCCTCCAAGGAATCTTCCTGACCCGGGAATCAAACCCATGTCTCTGCCTCTTTTATGTCTCCTGCATTGGCAGGCAGGTTCTTTATCACTAGCACCAACTAGGAATCCTGTGGTACATAGTAGGTGCTCAAAAAAAAAAAAAAAGTTTTTGTTTTGAAATGAATGAATCAAATCACACTGGGAGCCTCTGAAGTCAGGAGTTACCTCCTCTGCTAGATTAAGAAAAAACTAAGGGCTGGACCTGGGATTCTGTCTCAGACAGAGAGCTCCCTGAGACCAGATGCGAAGGTGTCCACCTTCAACCAGGACCACCCCAGATCAGGGATGGTGTGTCCCTCCTCAGATCGGGCCTCCCTGGGAATGAAGGCTATCTCTTCTCACAGACTGGGGCTCCCTGAAGGCAAGGGGAGGGTCTTCGCCTTTCCTGGGTGCCCCCAGACAGACAGGCTGAGCCCAGGGCACCACAGTGCAGTGTCCCCAACACTGTGCCTCCTATTTGCCTATTCTTGCTCCCAAAGACAACCCCATCCTGAAGCAGCTGCTCCCAGAGCATCAGAAGAAGGTCCTGAACCACCTGTCTCCTGACCTGCCGCTGGCTGTGACCGCCAACCTGATTGATGATGAGGGTTACTGGCGCCGCTGCTGCACACAGCGGTGGCCCGTGTGCCACGTGGACAAACACGGCGGCAGCTGGAAGCGCATGTTCTTTGAGCTGCATCTGGAGAACCTGCTGAAACACTTCATCCCGAACACCACCGACCCCGCAGTGATCCTCAACCTGCTGCCGCTCTGCAGGAACTACGTGCGCGCCATCAGGGTGGATCAGTTCCTTCCGCCCGTGCAGCTCCCGGCCCCGCCCCGCGGCGGGGATCAATCCGATTCTGGCAGCGAAGGGGAGATGGAGGAACCGGCCATGGACCACTACCAACTGGACAACGTGGTGGCTGGCCTGAGCCATCTGGAGGAGCTGGACCTGGTATACGGTGTGAAGGACTGTGGCATGAACTTCGAGTGGAACCTCTTCCTCTTCACCTACCGCGACTGCCACTCCCTGGCGGCCACCGTCAAGGCCTGCCACACCCTCAAGGTACCACCCAACCCCAGCCTCCCCCTATCTACCATTCTCAGCATCTCTCTGAGTCCCTCTCCCCTTCCCCTCCTCCTCCATCACCGCTTTCTTGCTCCTATTTCCTTCTCATTCGTTGACCAAGTGTCCTTGGTGGCCCTGGACCAAGCTGGGTTCTGGGAATGCAGAAACGCACAAGGTTCTGCCTGGCCCATTCACCAGCTATTAATCCAACAGGCAACTGCACCCCGGGCCCTGTCCTAGGTGCTGAAGATTCCGCAGTAAGCACAATTAGACCATTTGTGCCCTCCATCTGACAGTCTGGTGGGGATAAAAAGCACTAATCAGCAATCATATAAATGCGAAATTGCAACTCAAATAGGGTTGCCAGATTTACCAATAAAAATACGGGATGTCCAGTTAAATTTGAATTTCAGATACACAACGAATTTTTTTTTAGGTTTCTACTACTACTAAGTCGCTTCAGTCGTGTCCAACTCTGTGCGACCCCATAGACCGTAGCCCACCAGGCTCCTCCATCCCTGGGATTCCCCAGGCAAGAACACTGGAGTGGGTTGCCATTTCCTTCTCCAATGCATGAAAGTGAAAAGTGAAAGTGAAGTCGCTCCGACTTCATGGGGAGCGGAGTCGGACCTCCATGGGGTCCGACTCTTCACGACCCCATGGACTGCAGCCCACCAGGCTCCTCCGTCCATGGGATTTTCCAGGCAAGAGTACTGGAGTGGGGTGCCATTGCCTTCTCTGTTTTTTAGGTTAAGTATGTCCCAAATATTCTGGTTGGAAGAAGGAGAGCATGCCAAGAATCAGAGGAGGAGGAAAAGGAGGACATGGCATTGTATCATAGAGTCCAGGGAGGGAGGCGTTTCAAGAAGAGGGGTGAGCAGCAGTGGGGGGCGATGGAGCTGAGGACCGGATGTAGCAAACTTGGAGGTCACTGAGGGGAAGCTATGTCGGTGGAGTGCCAGGAGCAAAGTCCAGATCAGAGGCATTTGTGGAAAGAGTGAGAGGTGAGGAGACAGATCAGCTTTTTCAAGAACTTGGCTGTGAAAGGAGAGAAAGGTAGAACAGTAACAGATGAGGGATTTGGGTTTCCTTAAGAAGAAACTTGCATGTGTTTAAAACCAATGTATAAAAACAAAAACAAATGGATCCTAATCAAATGCATAAGCTTTTGCACAGCAAAGGAAACCACAAAACAAAGAAACAACCTTCAGACTGGGAAAAATATTTGCAAACAATGCAACAGACAAGGGCTTAATTTCCATAACATACCAGCAGCTCATACAACTCAATAACAACAACAAAACAACCCAATCCAAAAATGTCCAGAAGACCTACACATTTCTCCAAAGATGGCCAACAGGCACTTGAAAAGATGCTCAACTTAGCTAATTGTTAGAGCAATGCAAATCAAAACTAGAGTGGGCTATCACCTCACAAAAATCTAGGAGGGTGCAGTCTAGGAGGGTCTGCAACAGATCTGGATTCAAAACCTGCCTCCATGGCTTAATCACCGTGTGACTCTGGGCAAATGAGGTTTCCACTCAAAGCCTCCATTTTCTCCTGTAAAATGCAGAGGACTTGTTCAATCTCACTAGCATGCCGAGGGTTAGAGATCATGGCTATGGAATGTTGCAGCAGCATGCCCAGCACGTAGTTATTACTCAGTAAGTGATAGTTTTTCCCCTACCAGTTGCCACCAATTCTGCACCACTACCATGTGGGTAGACCTGCCCTGCCCAAAAACCAGCCAGGTGGTCAAATCCTTTATCCCTTACTGCTCCACCTCTCTCCCCCTTCCCAGCCAAGCAAGTTCTTCTCCCTCTCTTTTTACTATTTATTTATTTGGGTGGGTCCCATATGCAGCATGGGCTTCCCTGATGACTCAAGCAGTAACGAATCCTGCAATGCAGGAGATGTGGGTTTGATCCCTGGGTCGGGAGAACCCCCTGGAGGAGGGCATGGCAACCCACTCCAGTATTCTTTCCTGTAGAATCCTGCAGACAGAGAAGCCCGGTGGAGTACAAGTCATAGGGTCACAAAGAGTTGGACACAACTGAAGGGACGGAGCACACACACACAGCTGCAGCATGCAGGGTCTTCTATCTTTATTGCAGCATGTGGGATCCACCTCCCATACCAGGGATCTAATCTGAGCCCCCTGCACTGGGAGCTCGGAACCCCAGCCACCAGACAGCCAGGGAAGACATCCCCCTAGCCAGGTTCTTGAAAGAGCAGAACCTTGGGTGTTCCTGGGGCTCCCTCCTCTACCTGGGGAAGGTATGTAGGGAGGCACATTCTTCCTGCTGCCCACAGATCTTCAGGCTGACCCGAAGCAAGGTGGATGACGACAAGGCACGCATCCTAATCCGCAGCCTCCTGGACCACCCGGCCCTGGAGGAGCTGGACCTGTCGCACAACCTCATCGGGGACCGGGGCGCTCGCGCTGCCGCCAAGCTGCTGAGCCACAGCCGCCTGCGCGTGCTCAACCTCGCCAACAACCAGGTGCGTGCGCCGGGTGCACATTCGCTGGCTCATGCCCTGGGGCACAACAGCAACCTCATCTCCCTCAACCTGCGCCTCAACTGCATCGAAGATGAGGGCGGCCAGGCACTCGCCCACGCCCTGCATACCAACAAGTGCCTCACCACGCTGCATCTCGGGGGCAACGAGCTGTCCGAGCCCACCGCGACCCTCCTGTCCCAAGTGCTGACCATCAACACCACGCTCACCAGCATCAACCTGTCCTGCAACCACATCGGGCTGGTGAGCCATGGCTCTGGGGCACGCAGGGCCAAGGGGAAGCCCTGGGGGCTTGGGTGGAGGGCTTGGAATCTGACTGCTGCTGGTGCTTACTGGGAAATTGCTAGGACCACAGGCTTTACCCAGTTCTCACCCCAGCTCTGCCATTTAGCACTTGGTTACAGTTACTTGACCTTTGGGACCTCCATTTCCCCATCTGTAAAATGCAAATAGTAATAGCAACTATCTCTAAGTGTTGTTAATGGGAGAACTGAACGAGTTATAACTGTAAAGCAGTTAACCATTGAAGATACTGGCTAGGTCCTCAGTATTTACTAGTTGTTGCTACTACTCAGGATTCTATACTATGCTAGGCACCCAGTATCCGTTAGTTTTTCTTTAGCCCTCAACTTATCTAGTAAAATTGCCCCCACTTTATAGATGGAAAATAGTCTCAGAGAGGTTAGTGAGTTGCCCAAGAGCATCCAGTCAGGTTGAAAGCCTGGGTCCTTCCCAACAGACAGTATCTTTCAAATCTTGACCAAGTCTCAAAGAAATGCAATTTGCATGAGCACCTAGTGAACACATACATCGATATAACATAATTGAAATTTAACTTGCACTGCTTGTGATATATGCTGATGTTTTCCTGTATAATGTCTGCTATTTTTAAAAAGATGCTTCAGTGACCCACTGAGTTGACTTTGCAACATACTGTTTTGTCACAACCATAGAAAACCAGCATTCTGCCTCCCAACAGGAAATTTTTCTTACTGGGCGAGGGCCACCCAACCCAGAAGGGGCTGGAACTATGAGGCCTAGAGAAGAGGGCCCTCCATGCACTCCAGCTAGGGCCCTGCACCCTCTACCAAGCCTCCCCAGAGGACAGTCGGGCTCACAGACACTCACTCCAGAGAGAGTGCTATTGGCTACAAGTAACGAAAGCTTGAATGGGAAATGGCTTAAACAAGAGGGATGTTCACTGTGTCCCATAATCAGAAGCCCGGGAGAAGGGGGTTCTGGGGTTGGTGGGTTCCTTGGCTCAGTGCTTCTGAGCCACCTCTGCTCTGCCTACCCAGCCCCACGGCCCTGTTGTCTCTCGTGTGACTCTCATGGGCCCAAGATGGCGGCATGTACTTCCCACAGGGCTATGCTCAGAGGCAGAAAAAAAGGAGACCACTTCTCTCTTTTCTTCTCTTTTACGAGAAAAAGCTTCCCAGATGCCACTCCCTCCAAACTTCTTCCTTATATCTCACGAGCCAGATGTGTCTCCCGTGCTCGTGGCTGAACCAGAAGAATGGAGTCGTTGTCATTGCCAAAGCACCACGTTTTTCAAACCACTGGGGCTGAAAAGTCAATGTGGTGAATTTCAAGCACCATTTTTCTCAGAGAATAAGATGGAACAGGATAGAAAACGCTACACAAAGTAGGAATTGTGTTGTGAAGTTGTTCCCGTCACATCTGTATATCAGTATGTGTACGTGTGCACACATCCGCCCATGTGTGTGTGGTCCTGAGTCATGGTGGAAAGTGACCCTTTCCCTTGTATTCCTGACCCAGGATGGTGGGAAGCAGCTTCTGGAAGGCATGTCAGACAACAAGACCCTCCTGGAGTTTGATTTGCGCCTGTCAGACATCGCCCAGGAGAGCGAGTACCTCATCGGCCAGGCCCTCTGTGCCAACCGCGAAGCAGCCCGCCAGCGGGCCCTGAATCCCAGCCACTTCATGTCCCCAGTCACTGCCAAGGGCCCTGAGAACCCTGCAGGATAAGATGGGAACAGGGCTGGGGCAGTGGCCAGACCTGGGTCACTGCCCCAGCCCCACCCCTCATTTCATGCCCCTGCCATGCCTGCTCTTGAGGGTCACCCTGGTCCCGAGGGAGGGGGAGGGGAGACCAAGACTATCCTTGGGGTGAGCTATTGAGGTTCTGCAGAGATCTGTGAGGAGAGGAAGGAGCCTGGGATAGAGGTAGGAAGTGGGACTTAGCCTTGGTACCTATGGAGAGGATATGAACAGACTCACTGAAATGACTGACTTCTTCCAATACGGAAAGCCAGTCCTTCAACCCTTCGAGACTGTGAGGCCCAGACTCTTCCCCCCATCTCCCCAACCACCCTCCTCCCCACTGTTGTTCTCTCTACCAAACAGATTCTTGACCTCTTGACCTTCAAACGCACACACACTCCCCGACCCCAGGCTTCAGCAGAGCTCTCCCTGGCTCTTCCACCCTCACCCCTGCAGATGCCACCTCCCTCTGACTTGACTCTGCTTAAGTCTTCCAGTTCTGCAGGTCATGCCACCCCTAGTCCACCCCACCCCCAACCTGAGCAGGAGGAAGCAAAGGTGACAGGAGGGGTTCAGACCCATCAGCCTCCCCAAAGAGCTGCTCACAGAACTGGGAAATGGTGAGAGAGGTGTGACCCTGGGAGGGAGGTCAGTGAGTCATCCGCAACTTTATTATCCACCAGTTTGATTTATACAATCTTTGCGCTTGGAAATCCATGACAGAAAGGCCACAGTGTGATGCACCCAGTTGACAGAGACCTGTCTTCTCCCCAGCCAGGCCCAGCCCACCCCACAAGCCCTTGTCCCAGAACACATGAAACCCTCCAGGCACCCTCCACAAGTCCCCATCACTATGACCACCCGCCCTGGGGCCACACCCACAGGAATCACATCTCCCCATGAGGCCATCAGAGGATCTCCTGATGGATTCAGGCTGAGCCCCAGGGCCCATCCTCCGCAGACTGAACCCCCAGCCCCAGGGTTTCCAAAGGGTGGGTCACAGGCTGCAACCACAGCCTAGGAGCGCTTTCCAGGGACTCCTTCCAACAAGCAGGCACGGAGCAGAGCACCAAAGGGGGCTTGGGAGTGACCGCACGTGTGTGCCTGTCTGGGCAACTTCGAGTCTGTCTGTGCCTGACACCCCTCTGACAGTTCCAGAGTGCAAACTTATAGGTGTGAGGGTGTGTGTGAGTGTGTGAGTGTACATAGCCACAGCTGCTAGCAGAGGTTCTAATTAGAGAAACAAGAACATTCAGTGTAAAGTTTAATTTTAGAGATTAATTTTTCTGGTTTTTGTTTTCCCTGGCAATCAATAAAGCTACCAAGAAAACAGACCAAAGACTTGGTTTCTCTCTAAGTCTGTGCGTATGTGGGAGGTGTGAGGCTGTCAGTGTGAGAAGACCTAGGCAGAAATGGTCAATACAGGCAAAAATAATCACAGCCCCTCCCCTCTCCCTTCCTCCCAGCTCAGGTTCTGTCTCAGGCATCTGCCTGAGGCAGGGAGCTGAGTTCCTCCCTTCCCCAGAGCCATGAAGTGGCCAGGATGCCCCAGACAAGGGTGTGACATCTGGGTGCCAGCTGGCCAAGAACTGGGTGCCAAGGCCACAGCTCGCCACCTGTACCTCACAGACATCCATTCAAAGGAAAAAGGGGTACTCCAACCCCCAGGCCCCTGAAGAGCACAGTGCTGGCAAGTAGGTGGGCACTGCTGCCCAGGGAAACCTAGTGGGCAGCTGTCCCCTCCTGCCCAAGCCTCCCCTTCTCCGGCCTCCTCCCCTTCTCACTCAGCCATCTCCACCTGAAAGTTAAGCTCAACCCCAATGCGCCACAGGCCATGGTGTCCCCACAATCTGTGCCCCCCACCAACTCCCCAGGGAAGGGGAGCAGGGGAGCCAGAGGAGATGTTGCATAGGTGGAGGCCACGCCCCGGGTGGTGCAGGCCTGGCCAGGCTGGAGGAAGAAGGGAGAGGAGCGGCTCTGATGGCTCAGATGAAGTGAGAAGCATCAGGGGCAAGCCTCAAGGCTGAGGGTTATCCTCTCCGGCTGCAAATGTGAGCTCACTCCCTGGGCACTAAGTCAGCTGGGAAAACGTTAGCCAGGGGAGCTGGGCGGGCAGGGGTTTTGTACACAGACATGCACACGGAAGCACATCAGGGTAGGAGTGGTGGAGGACAGCACATGGGGCCAGAGCCCTGGGGTGGTGACCGAATGCCCCTTTGAAGACCCTGGGACACACAGCAGGGCTTCAGCTCACGGGCTAGGGGAGGACAGAGGGATGGGGCAAGATTTAGAGAATGCCTGCCTCTGACCTCGCCACTGGAACGGAGCTTCCAGCTGGGCTCGAGACAAGGTCCTCAGCCCCTCAGAGGCTCAGCTTGCGGACGACCACTATCCACTCCTCCCCACCAACACGGGGGAGCCAAGGGGCGGCCCCCACAGACACCCCCACCTTTGAGGGTCTTTTCGTGACCCTCTCCTCTTCGACTCCCACTTGCTTCCTGAGTTCTCTGTTGTCACCCAGGCCTGTTCCTAGTCTCCCCGCTGAGTCCTATGCCTTGGTCAGCTTGAAGGAATGCCGCCTGAAGGAGGTGCCCTCCCAGAACCTAGGCAAGGAGGCTGAAGTTTAAACGACTGAGGTGCATTGTCCTCCACAGTTTGCCTTCCCCTTCACCCTGGCAACAGCTCTTCAGAGCCAGGGAGCAGGCTGGGGAAGGAGAGCTGTGGTGAGTACGGTCCCCCCAGGACCCAACCCCCGGGGGCCCAGGGAGATAAACAACAGCGGTGAGAGTGGCGTAAAGGAAACCCCGATCTTCGGATCTTGTCCGGGCCAGCGCCAAGAAGAGGAGAGCAACATCTCCAGGGCTTTGAGATGGAGTACCACGGCTGACACCTGGGCCGGGCTCAGACCCACTGAATTCATTAGCTTGGCTGAAAGCCAGCCCTGCTGTTCTCCGAACCACTGCCCCCCTGGTAGAGAGAGGCCCCGGCAGGATCAGGCTGCAGCGAGGAAAGAAAGCCGGGCGGCCCTTCCCCCCTGGCCTCCAAACCTCCCCAGCTGCACAGCGAGGGCCTCTCCCTGGAGACGGGGCCCAAGGCGGGTCCCAGGGCGCAGTCGCCACGTAATAGTCATTGGATCCATTGAAAGGCAGGACAGGGAATCTCCAATGTGCGAGTGTGTGTGTCGGAAAGGGAGGTGACCCCCTAGGAACTCAGGGGCGCGCAGGCCTGGAAGAGACGGCTCTGCCGGGGTGGGTTGTCTCCCCTCTCCCCAGCTGTCTCTTTATGTACAGGAAGTGGGGGGTGGTGTCGGATCGGCCTCATCTGAGTCTGGCCCACGCCCCCTTGCCTCCCACCTCCCCACCCCCACCGTTCCCAGCACGGCCTCGGCCACACTCGTGACTCCCCCTGCTCCACTCGCGGAACGCGCCGTCCAGCAAGGGGCAGGAAGGAGACCGTCGGGCCGGTCCCGGGACCCGGGGTCACAGTGAAGTCTCTACACAGGAGCCGTGGCGGTGCAGCGGCCGGTGGCTGTGGCCCAGACACCCCTCCTGACGGTGCACAATGAGCACCGGGAAGTAGAGGGCGTCGTGGTAGGGCGGCGGCGGCCCGGCCTCCTCGTCGTCGTCGTCCTCCTCGTCGTCCCCCATGCTGGCCTGGCTGGACAGTCGCGTCTGCTCGGTAGGGCAGCTCGCCTCGTTGACGCTCCCACTCCGACTGCGCCACAGGCAGCTGCGCCGGGAGCCGTAGAGGCGGCCGAGAGAGAAGCGGCTGCCCCCGCAGCCCGCCCCACTTCCTCCGGGCCCGGGGGCGGCCCGCGGGCTGGCGCAGATGCTCAGGGCGCTGCGCGAGAAGATGGACGAGCTACTGACCGCGCGTTGGCAGTGCTCGCAGCTGCGCCGGTACGGGGCCAGGCCCGCCGCTCCCGGTCCACCCACCCCGCCGTAGCGGCAGGTTGGGGCGTAGCCCCCAGCCGCGCCCCCAGCGCAGCGCGCTCCCAGTCCCGCCAGGTCCATGAGCACCGCCTCTGAGTAGCTGGGCACCAGCTGCTGGTTGGAGCGGATGTGCCACTCGAGCTCCGTGCTGTCCACCGTGTTGACCCGCGGCAGGCGGTGCATGAGCGGCGGCAGCAGCTCGTCGCTGGGACTGAGGCCGCCGCCGGCGCTGCCACCCGCTGAGCCCGGGCCCTCCAGGCCAAAGAGCTTCTCTACGTGGTAGTGAGCGTAGGCCGTGCGGTACTCGGCCAGCACGCGCAGCGGCCACGACAGTGTGAGCAGCGCCGCGGCCCAGAAGGCGGACGAGCAGGCGTACCAGGGCGGCCTGGCCGGGTCGGGGAAGGCCACCATGAACTCGCGGAAGTCCACGTTCTTGAGATGCATGCCCTCGCGCGCCTCCATGTAGTCGTCCAGGCCCTCGTTCTCGGCGAAGAAGCGCGCGCGCTGGCACAGGTACGCGTTCTCGGCCTCCACGCTGGCGAAACTGAAGCACTTGGTGAAGCGCAGTCGTGTGGCCGGCGCGCCTTCCAGCCCCACCAGCGCCTTGGACACATCGCGGACGCCACAGCGCGCGTAGTCGAACTCAGCCTCGGCCACGTGCGTGTTCACGCGCTCATGGTAGACCTGCGGCGCCGGGGAAGGCGGCAGGGGTCGCTTCAGTCCGCTCACCCTCGTCCGCCCCATGGCGGCTCTCGGCGCCTGATGGAACCCTCAGCCTGTCCTGGCTTAGCTCCCGGTTGGTGCCAGGTAGGATCTCATCATCTCCAGAGACAGACCCTGGAGTCAAGACTGCCGGGCTTCGAATCCCAGCTCCACCATATACTAGCTGTTTGACTTTGATATTGGTAAAGTACTTAGAGCAGAACCTGTCTGCTAGTGTTTGCTGTTATTATTATGGTGGTAGTTATTGCTCTCCTGTGGCAGTGCCCACAAGAGCTCACTGCTGGCTGTGCTCTCCCTGGGGACAGTCGGGCAGGGTCCCAGCAACCCCTTCCCCCCAATCTGGACCAGCGTGTGCTCCCCTTCCGCTCCTCACCTGGGTGGTGGTGTAGGCGTCTCCATTGCGGTATCGGGTGACTTGGCGCGTGCGGCGGACGTAGTGGTAGCTGATGGCCTTCCACCAGATACAGGGCGTGGCCTGCTGCATACGGCCCACGCGCTCTCGCACGCTGCTCACGTCCACCCGGTGCTGCAGCTCGTGGCGGGCTTGGCAATGCCAGCACTCCACCAGGTAGACGGCATACAGCATGAGCAGGAAGGCCAGGGGGATGTAGACATAGCCGTTGGAGCAGGGGCTGTCGTGGTACATGAGGCTGTTGCCCTGGTAGGCGCTGCTGAAGGTGAGGCGGGTCACCGTGGTGACATGGCACCAGGCCACCGCCCCCAGGCAGCCGTACATGAGCAGCGAGAGCAGCAGGCACTTCCAGTGGGACTCACGGCAGAGGGACTTGGTGAAAGAGGGCTGGATGGGACGCTGCTGCTCAGATGGGCAGGCAAAGGGCCGAGATGATTGGGGAGTGAGACGGAGTGGCAAGGACCCAGTACAGAGATGAATGTGGGAAGGGAGGGCCAGAGGCCAGCACCCGAGATGACAGGCAGAGACAGACAGGGATGGGGAGAAGAGTCAGACCAAGATGGGAGGCCAGGACCAGAGATAAACACAGAAGTGACCCAGAGTGAGCCATGAGGACAGGAAAAAAGAACAGAATGCCAGTTTGGGGAAGTGCAGAGAGAGATACCCCAAGAGGCAGAGGGATCAGAGCCAGGGATGGAGGGAGAAGGCCCAGGTAGCAAAGAAAACACAGATGGATAGATGGCACCCAGAGGAATAGTCCAAAGACAGATAAAAAGATGACAGTGAAACAGGAGAAGGTGTGGGTAGGGAAGACAGGGAGGACAGACAGGCATCAGCGAAGGTAGGTCCCCAGCCCAGACCCCTTCCAGGTATTCTAGGAAAGGAGGGAGGGCCCCACTGACATCCCCTTCCCACTTCATAGGTGGGGCCCTCCCTTCTTCCAGGACCTAGGAGGAGCCACTTCCTCGGACCCATCCACCTCCCTCATACCTCCCAGGAAACCCCAAGTGCTGTCTCCTTCCCCACACTCTGGACCCCAGGTCCCTAGCAAGTCTCCCTAACATCCTACCCCTGTTCTAAGATGGAAAGCAGTGGGTTTGTGTCCCTGAGCAGCAGGTGATCCAGGAGGAAATATCCAGATGGACAGAGGCATATGGTTGGGGAGAGGGGATGGGAGACAGGGGTGGGGGTGGGAGGCAAGGAGGAAGATATTTGCAGCCCAGCCCTTTGTCAAGAGAAAACAGTTCTCAGTACCTAGGCTTGTTAAAGCACTAAATCATATTCTGCCCTGCGGTGGTCCCGGTGAGTTGTTTATGTGTCCGGCTCCTCCACTAGACGGGGTGCTCCTGAAAGCAGGGCCTCATTCTCTTTGCATTCTGGGTGCTGGCACCCACAGCCACTCAAGGACAAGTATACTGAGTCAGATGTCTGGTGGCGGCCTGGGCTTTCCCTCTGCTCCCCCCACCGTCTAGCTTTAGGAACCCTCCACACATCCTCCTGCTGAGATCCTGACTTATTCTTTCCATTCCTCTGCCTGGACCTGGAGGCTCCCCAGGGGAAGGGAGAGAAGGTGGAGAGAGGAAAGGCACAATAACAGGCAGAGGGCCCTGGACTGGTGTGAAATCCAAGGAAAGATCTGGAAGTACAGATAGGTGGCTGGGTTAGGAAATAGTACTCAGCACATGCAGACAAGATTAGGGTGCATATGCTTTTGTGAGAGCCTCACCCTTGGGGAGTGCATATGTGCCCCTTTGCATGCCCACTTGAGTGTGTGCTTGTCCCAGTGAGAGTGCGTGTGAAAGGGGCCCTCCCTGCAGTCCTGCCTGTGTGCTTCTGCCCTAGGGCAGTGTGCAGAGTGTGCACGAGAGTGCATCGGAGATTGGGGAGCCCCTGGTACTTTCCTTCATCGCTTTGTCTCCAGGTTTAATATGTCCCCAACGAGGGGTAGGTATACTCGGTACCAACACCTGGAAGGATTCCTGGGAGTCCCCTGGAAGGGGATGCTACACAGACGTTGGATGAGAGAGGTGCACATCCCCCACACAAACAGTCCCAGTGACCTCAGGGGGGGTGGCTTCTGCACACATTTGACCTTCTTAGGACCCCGGCTCAGGTAACACCACCGTTTCCTCCGTGGACCTGGCAGGTTCTCTCCTGCCTTCCGCAGCCCCTTCAAATCACCCTTCCTGGCCTTCTAGAGAGCATCTCCCTCCGCGCGATAGGATTCCCGGCTGCCGTCCCCACCCCCACTCACCCGGGGTCCGCGAGGCCCCGCCCCTAGGCCCCTCCCCCTGCCCGGGACCCCCGAGCCCCGCCCCCGGCGCGGCCCCTTCCCCGACACCGCGGACACCTCCGGCCGCCGGGCGGGGGCAGCGGCGCGGGACTGCGGCTGCGGCTGCCGGCTCGGGGTGCGGGGCGCCGGGCGCGCTGCGGCGGAACCGGCGGGGGGAAGGGGCGCCACGCCCGGGGAAGGGACGACCGCGCCCGGGGAAGGGGGCGCCACCGGCTCTCACCTCCTCTCGGGCGGGGCCCTCGTCCGCAGCCGCCGCCGCCGTGGGCTCCTCCGGGACCCCGGGGCCGCCACCGCCGCCGCCGCCACCGCCGCCGCTCTCTCCCGCGGCCGAGCCAGGGGGGACATGGCGTAGAGGGGGCGCGTCGAGCTCAGGGTCTCCCGGGGGGCTGCCGGGGGCCGGGGGCATCCTGCGCCGGCCCTGGGGAGGGGGGCGGAGGGGGCGGGGCCCTCGCTGCTCCCCACCCCCCGCCGGGGGGAGGGGGCCTGGAAAGGGCACCACGGGTAAGGGGCTTGGGGATGGGGATGGGGAGGCGGGCTGGGGGGCCGGGCTGGGGGGGCCGGGGCCGGGGGCGGGTGTCACCTTGAGGCCCTCGCGGCGCCGCTCCGCCTCCCGCCCGCTCCCGCCGCCGCCTTTTGTCTGAGCGGAGCTGGAGCCAGCGCGCCCCCCCTCTTCCTCCCAGCACAGGAGCCCCGCCCCCGGCCCCCCAAACTCCGCCTTCCCCAAGCCTACCTAACAGCCACCCCAAAGGGGACAAGCAACAGGGGCTCCGGCACCCCTTCCTCTCTCCCAGCCCCGCTCACTACCCGTACCCCCGCCATCCTTCTTCCGAGGAGGAGAAACTAAGCCCAAACTCCTCTCCGTCTATTCACTGAGGGGGCGCCAGCGGCCAACTAACATCCCTCTCCACCGTTGGTTCTCGCAAGTTCCCAGGGCTGAGGGTGGGGAGAGGAAATTGAGTTTGGGAACCCTAGGCAAGATCCTCATTCCCAGTTGGATGGTAAAGGGTTAAAGCAGGAGCCAGACTTCAGAGGCCGGACCCAGTTGAGCAAGGTTGGGAAAGGCTGAAAAGGAACGGATCGGAGCTGGATGTGAGGAAGGACTAGCAGAGGGCAGAAAAGAGGATATTGAAACCAGCCTTCTCTGAACTAGCTCTCTATCCTAGAAGAAAAGCCCCAGAGAAGCAATGGAGTGTGTACATTGCCCTAGACTGGAGATCAGGAAACCTGAAAAGAGATTCTTAATCCTGTCTCTGTCATTAGCTGTGTGACCTTGGGCAAATGCCTTCCCCTCTCCGAGCCTTAGTTTCCCCATTTGTGCAGTGAGAAAGTTGACTGAACAATCTCTAAAGCTCTGACTTTGGGTGTAGGAGGCCAAGTCATAGGTCACAGGCCAGGCTGAGTGACTGCAGGTCGCCTGTCCCTTCATGTCATCCACCCACAGTGCTCTTTCCCACCCCAGTTAGGGGCAGAAAGAAAGCTGCCATTCATTCATTCCTGAATGCACCCATTCAATAACAAAGTATTAAGAACCTACTGTGCCCTGGATAGAAAGGCAAAATACAATTTCCCATCTTCAAGGAGCACAAAGTCTAACGGGGAAGAAGGACATGGAAGCCTGTCATCAAAGAATAAGATGAAGCCTATGCTTGATCCATCTGCGTGTGCACAGTCCCAAGGAAGGCTGTTGTGTGTCATACGCTACATTAGTCTTTGACATATAGTGACTTTCCCCATTTACCCACAAGGAACCAAGGCAGAGAGGAGGTGAGGGGCTTACTCAAGGTCACCTGCTGATACTCACAGAGTGGTTCTAGAATCAAGACCTTTCGCATTCAAAAGTCCATGGGGATCTTCAGGGGTCGGAGGTCAGCTTGAGGCAAAACCTGGATATCTGATCTTTGGGAACAGAGGACAAGCCCACTGCTCTGCTGACAGTCCTGCCCCTTACCTGGGGCAGAAGGGCCTCTGCCTTCACCCACACACCCACCCCCTACTCTTGGTCCTGTCTCCATGTTGCTACTCTTCTCTTTCCAGGGAAGGTGAAGGGGGCTCCCAGTCTGCCTGTCACTTCAGTACTACCCAGCCTGTGTGATCCTCCCCAGGTCAGTGAGCCCCCCTTCCCTGCCCAAACCAAGGGAGAGTGTGGTCCCAAAAGGCATGGTTCTCTTTCATCCCCGTGACAGAGGAGGAATCTCACTTGCTGGCTCATTCCAATGTGTCTCTCCTACCCATAATTTTTGAGAAGTCCTGCCCACAACTAATTCTAACTCCTCTTCTGGTTTCAGTTCATTTCACCTAATTCAGTACTTCCTGCAGATAGAGAGCAGAGGTCCTAATCCTGGCCTTTCCTAACCCAAATAGGATCTTCACACTCCCCATTTAGTTGTTCTAATCTTTCTCCTGTCCTCCAGCCCCACTGCCTTCCTGGCTCCACTTCAGCGGGCTTTGGAAAAGAGATAGCTCAACTTCTTTTGGCCAACCTCAGAGCTTTCAAGAGATAAAAGACCACCTCCCTTTTCTCCATACACATGCATTACCCCTCCTTGGAAGCCCAGAGAAAAAAGGGGGCTGTGGAAGGAGCCAGCTGACCAGCTGGTCACCATGGCAACTGGGCCTGTTTGCTGAAGATGAGTCTGGCTGGAGTGGGCAGAGATGGGGAGTGGGAGCGTGACAAAGGGAACCAGAAAACAAGAGAGAGAAGAGGACCTTGGAGAAGACTGAGTGGGACTGAGGGAATGAAGTCAGGACCTGGATCATGCTGTGACTTGAGTCAAAGTCCCCAGGTCGTCTTTCCAGATGACACTGCCATGGTCCCTGTCCCCATTCCTAAATTGTACTGAGAAGGGCTTCCAATTGGAGTGCAGAATAGGTGCTGGAA
The DNA here is from genome assembly GCA_935064755.1 of Tragelaphus eurycerus. Taxonomy (NCBI): domain Eukaryota; kingdom Metazoa; phylum Chordata; class Mammalia; order Artiodactyla; family Bovidae; genus Tragelaphus; species Tragelaphus eurycerus. The sequence continues at coordinate 19,471,932 of CAKXYN010000027.1, read as the reverse complement.
GCAGTCAGTGACTCAATGCTGACCTCATGTGGCCAGAAAAGGGGCTGCCACGTACCTGTTAGGATTTAGAGCCAGACCCGGGTAGGTTTCTGGCTAGGTTAATGGGGTACGTTTTTCCTTAAAGTCAGCCTGTGGGTATAACAGAGGTGCTCACTGCACACCCTTGAGTTCTTGTGTCCTTGGAAAGGGCTTGGATGCTCCCAACTTCTTAGACCTTCATGAAGGAAAGAAAGTCACTGAAAACATTGTTTGTTTTTATGTGGCTGCACTTGCACCCGGGCTTAGTTGTGGCATGCAGAATCTAGCTCCTTGACAAGGAATCGAACTTGAGCCCCCTGAACTGGCAGCTCAAAGTCTTAACCCTTGGACTACCAGGGAAGTCCCTCACTGAAAACATTTTTAAAGTTTTGTATCAGGAACAGGAAAACACAGCTCTACACTTTCAGATTGTTTGACCTTGGGCAAGTCAACTCACCTTTCTGGGCCTCAGCTTCCCAGTTTTAAAATGGAGATGATTTTGAAGTGGTTAAGGTCTGTATTTTCGCTCCAGCCTTTGAGATTGGGAGAGGAACGGGTCGGGGGAGGAAGTTGAGGATGTCTGAAGTCACAGTGACCCCAAGGGAAGGAGATGCCTCATTTTCCTTGGGCTTTCCCCTCGTGGCTCCTCACCCTGTCATGCTCAAAACATCCTCCCCACTCCAGCCTTCAGTGGGGGATGGAGACCAGTGGGTCACCTCCTCCCATCTGTCCTCCCCTCTCCCTTCTCCCTCCACTCACCCCCTTCCCAGAGACTAGATACTTCTTCCCTTCCCATTTCCAGTTCAAATGGAACCCCCCTACCACTCACCCCATTGGGTAGTTGGCCCCATGTTGTACCCCTCCAGCATCCTGTTCTCACTCCTATCTTAGCCCAATCACTCTGTGTTGTAACTGCTGGGGGTTTTGAAGGCTGGAACCATGGGATGGTTTTTGTTTGTTTGTTTGGGGGTGGGGATGGTAGTTGTTGGTTATTACTGTTACGTTTTGCTTCCAACAGAGAGAACAATGTCAGGCATATAGAAAAAGCTCCTTATGTGTCTATCAAATGGATGAATAAAATGAGGTTTCATGGGGAGGGTGGGAGGGAAACTGGTTAGTAGCTGCGTGTTCACACCCCAGCTTCCTTCCTTCAAAGCCAGAGTTGGGAAAGGGAGATGTTTTCTTGGGGGTGATTTTTCTAAGAACATTTCTGGAACTTGGGGTAGGGGATAAATCTTGGGCAGCTGATTTGGGGCTCACCACGTGGGTGGGATTTGCCTACAGCCTCCTGAGGCTAGGCCCAGGGAAAATAGGGATGGGGAAGGGGAAAAGATGTGCTGGTATTAGGGCTGAGGCTGCCAAGGGGACCTCGGCAGAGTGCTGCCCAGAATGTCTGGGGCCTCCCCATCCTGGCCCCACCATGAGGAACTACACTTCCCCAACCAGATGCTGTTACTGTCTGAGACCAGTATTTTATCCCTGTGAGGAATGACCACTCTGCTTTTTTAGACCACAGTCTTTTCAACAGAAAAACCACTTGCGAAAAGCACATCCTCATGTCCAGTTCTATGTGATCCGAAAAACTAACACAGGAGAGACTCTGTATCCAGAACCCAAAAGGAGAACTCCTTTAAAGACATGGGTGTCCCCTTTGTCTCCGGGAAAAGCAAGAGAAATTGAGAGTAGTGGGCCGGGGACAGGTAGCAACGCTTTCCCGTCCCACCTTCCACGTGCCCTCCCCAGAAGACGCCCAGCTTGTGCAGATGATTAACATGAAAAGAAAGTGAGGTCGCTCAGTCGTGTCCGACTCTTTGCGACCCCATGGACTGTAGCCTATCAGGCTCCTCTGTCCATGGGATTTTCCAGGCAAGAGTGCTGGAGTGGATTGCCATTTCCTTCTCCAGGGGGTCTTCCCGACCCAGGAATCGAACCCGGGTCTCCCGCATTGCGGGCAGATGCTTTATCATCTGAGCCACGTGTTAGGTGGTGATGATTAACATATGTTCCTCTTAAACGAAAGAATAAATGAATGGGAAAATGAATGAAGAAAACAGAGGAAGTGAAGGAAGGAAAGAAAGAATGCATGGAATTAATACATGGAATGAAGGGAGGGGGAAAGAGTGAATGAATGGACGGTTGGATGAATGAATGAATGGGTGAGTTAACGCAAGAGTGAGTCAGGACCGGGGAACCCCTGACTCGGAGCCAAAGCAGAGGGCGGGGTAAGGGGGATTCCGAAGGGCGGGGCCTCCGTCCGGAAGCTCGGCGCCTGCCGGGGGCGGGGCCTGAGGGCGGGGCGAGCGAGCGCGTCTGACTGGGCTGCCGGGCTGCCCAGCTGCCCGGAGTAGCGGCTGCCGCCGACCCCGCCGGCGCTCCGAACCTCGTCCACGCTGCTCGCCGAGCCCCTCAGCCCCCACCGCCCCCCTCCCCGCAGCCCGGGAAGGAGGCCATTTCGGGTCCCGCACCCGCTCTGTGAGGCGGACCTGCAACCCGGAAAGGCGGCGAGGAGTCGGATCCTGCTGGGACCGGGCCGGGCGGGCCGGCGCCGCGGGGATGTCGGAGGCGCGGAAGGGGCCGGACGAGACGGATGAGAGCCAGTATGACTCGGGCATCGAGTCTCTGCGCTCCCTGCGCTCCCTGCCCGAGTCCACCCCGCGCCCAGCCTCGGGGCCCTCAGACGGCGGGGGCCCCCAGCCCTGGATTCATCCTCCGGGAACCGCCAAGGAGCCAGAGGAGAAGGAAGACACGGACGGGGAGCGGGCTGACTCCACCTACGGCTCCTCATCGCTCACCGAGCCCCTGTCCTTGTCGGGAGACCCCAGGACCGAGGACGCAGTTCCAGACTCACCGCTCCCCGCCGCCGGGGCGCTGAGCCCTCAGCAGCTGGAAGCACTCACGTACATTTCCGAGGACGGAGACACGTGAGTATGGGGGCTAGGCTAAGAGAGGACCCCTTTCTCCCTCCCGATGCCAACTCGGGGCCTTCCCCAGGAGCCGCAACAGGCCGGGCATTCCCTATGTGGGGATCCCTAAAGGCACCAGCTCTGGAAGGGGCGGTCCCCACTCTCTTTCAAACTGAACTCTCAACCCACTTTTGAGCTGTAGCCAGACCCAGTCCAGAGGACCTGGCATCGTCTGTCTGCCCCACCTTTTGGCAGGGCCCTTACCAGGCACCTGGAACCCCAGCTAGCATCTTGGAAATCTACCAGTAACCCATCCCAGGGAAGAGAAAATTCCCCTGACCAGCCCAGTTTTGTTTTGTTTTTCTCGCTGGAGGACAGGGCATCCTTGTTTGCTTAATATCTGGGATTCCCGGCCTCTGACCTCAGAATGCCCCGTCTGAAAGAACAAGAGGGGCCAGTGACAGGCTGCCAATGGGCCCAGGAAGCTAAGGTCCGAGGTGCTGCCAGGGGTGCATGGCTGAGGCTGGCCTGTGGAGTAAGTGAGCCAGGCTGGGACACTCTTGCCCCAGCAGACAGATAGGCGGCTGGTTACCCCAGCTAACTTCCTCCTCTGTTGAGAAAGGGGAAGTGAGGGCTAGAGTCAGCCTTACCGACACTCTCCACCTCCTGAGCCCTGCAAATCCCCCTCACTGTTCTATGTGACCCCTTCACTTCATCCTTCCCTCCCCAGGCCCAGGTGGAGCTTGGTGGAGACTGGGCTGGGGCGGGGCGGGGGGAGGGGGTGGTCAGAGAGGCAGTTGAAGTAAGAGGCAGTTGTGTGGTAGGGGCTGGCCAGGTGAGGATCTGCCCCTCTGGAAGAAAAGATGGACAAGAGACAGGGTGGCTGGGATTTGGGGATGGGAAACAGAGTGGAGGGGGGCTGGGGTCCTGGATCTGGGCTGTTGGAATGAACTGGGAGAAGGCAGGAGCTATCTGTCTTGATCTGCTTTTTTGGAGATGCAAAGGTCCTGGGTGGCCTCTGACAGAGACACACTCTGGACCCACTGGGTGACCCTAGGCCTTTTTGTCCTCTGTGCCTAGAGATCACCAGCCCTCAGGCCCACAACCAAGATTGTGCGGGCTCTGTGCAGAATACCTGTGGCTGACCTTTGACCCAGGGAGTGGAGGCTTTGCCCTGCCCCTCTTGCTTAGCCTCTCAGCCCCAGCTTTAATCGCCTCTAGTTAGAGACAGATGTGGAATCTAGACCTGGTGCGGGGGTGGGAGGGAGGTGTCAAGACCCCCAGGGGGTTCCCTGAGAGGAGAAGGCGCTTTCTTCCCTCTGGAGGTGTCTGGGCTGTGGACATATGGAAATGGGAAGAGGAAGTGGGAGGAGGGAGACTGAGGGAGAGAGGGAGGTGGCTGCAGGAATGTGACCAGAGAGCAGGCCCTGGCCGAGGGGATTTCCAGTGCGGTTCCTCCCTCCCGCCCTCCCTCCGTCACTCTCTCCTGGGCCTCGCCAGCCACCAAAGCCTGCCCCCCCTCCTGCCCTAAGCAGCCCCCTCCCCAGCCCAGACGGGTCTTTCAGCCAGGCTTCCCCCTGACGAATGCCCCAGCAGCTGCCCGCCCCGGCCTAGACCCTCTGGCACTGGCTTTCATTTTCCCCACCTGACGTGGGGAAACCCCAGGGCTGGAACTTCCCCTCCTGGCCGCCGCAGGTTAAGGCTCTTTATCCCCCACCCCAGGCACACATTTTCTGCACTGCACAGTCCTCCCCGCAGAGGCACACACAGGAGTGGGGCCCCAGCTCAGGCCCCCGCCCAGCCCTGCAGAATGGCCTCTGGCTGTCCCGTGGAGGGCAGCAGGGCAGGGTGCTGCCCTGTCTCCTTGCTCCTCTTCCAAGAGCTTCTGTCTCCTCTCTTTTGGGAGGTGTTCATGAGGGGACAGAGCGTGACCCCACCCCCTGCCCTCTCTGTCCTCCCCATTGAGGGGGCAGAGGTGGGGAGCCCAGCCCTGGAAACCACCTCTGTGCTACCCCAGCGGCTTTCAGTTTGGCTTTGAGCTGCAGCTGCCTGGTGGGGGCCCCAGGGGGCCAGGGGGGAACGGGGTGTAGGCAGGGTGGACAGGAAGGACCTTGTCCCGTCAGCACCCTGCCCACATTCTCACTCAGCCAAGGCCCTCCCAAAGGCCAGAGATGGGAACTTGGAGCTTCCACCCTCAGGATCCTGGCTTCCCGCAGCAACCCTCACTTCCTGGCCCAAACTCTCACTTCCTGCACCTACCCTCTGGGTGGCAACTTAGACATTGATGTGTTCCTTCTAACCCCAGAACCCCAGCCCACTCTGTCTGGCCTGAGCCCTGACCCCAAACCTTGCCCCTGCTTCCCAGGCTGATCCACCTGGCAGTGATTCACGAGGCCCCCGCCGTGCTGCTGTATTGCCTGGCCCTGCTGCCCCAGGAAGTCTTGGACATTCAAAACAACCTTTACCAGGTAGGTGGAGAAGGTGGGCTCAGCCCAGATACCTATGTCTGCCCCAGCAGCCATCCCCAGCCACCAGACAGCATCCTTTGGCTGCTCCCTCAGGGAACCATATGCCAGACACTGGGCAAGAAGCTGAGGACAGAGAGACAGTAGGAATCAGACTCTGCCCACAAGGTGCTCGAGCCTGGGCTAGAGGACTTGTGTCAACACCTAATGACACAGCACGGTGACGAGAGTCGTGATAGAGACACATGCCAGCTGCTGTGGGAACCACTGTCTGTGGGAAGCAGCCAGGGAAGCTGTTAGTACAGGACATGACTTCTGCAGGGAGTATTCAAGGAGGAGTGTGCCGCGCAGAGCCTGCCCGATGCCTCTGTCGCCTCCCCCTGAGACCTCAGCCCCTCACCTAGGATAACAGGCCTCCCCAGAGGATGAGAAGCTAGATTCTGCTCCCACCATCACCATCACGCCCTGTCCCTCCCTGCCCTGGCTCTGTCCTTTCTCCAGGGTTGGGGGCAGGGGTGCCGCTAAGGGGACTTAAAGAATAGCAGAGGGCCACTTGCCTTACCCTACCTCCAGAATTGGGGCCCTAAGAGTTTGATAGGGGACAACAGAAGGAAGACCAGGGCCATAGCCTTTATAGGCAGTCCTCAAAGAAGGGGCTGGCTGCTGGCAATTCCCGTGCCCGCCCCAGCAGGTTCCCAGAGGTTGCAGCACATTGCAGCCATCCTGTGACCCTCTCTTTGTGCCTGCAGACAGCACTTCATCTGGCTGTACATCTGGACCAGCCAGGTGCAGTTCAGGCCCTGGTGCTGAAGGGGGCCAGCCGGGTGTTGCAGGACCGACATGGTGACACAGCCCTGCATGTAGCCTGCCAGCGCCAACACCTGGCCTGTGCCCGCTGCCTACTGGAGGGGCAGCCAGAGCCGGGCAGAGGACCACCTCACTCCTTGGACCTCCAGCTGCAAAACTGGCAAGGTACAGGTGGCCTTAGGGCCCATGGGAGGAGGAGGGGACAGGAGACAGGGACCCCACTCTCAGGGAAGGGAGGGCCACAGCTTGTCTATTGATGCATCTACAGTTCTAAGCACACAGGTACTCAGAATACCTTTGTTGAATGAAGGAGTGAATTAATGAATGGATTCTGGTTAGAATGTATGGAGAACCTATTATATGCTAAGCAGAAGAGCTCAACTTTGCCCTCAAGATGTACAGTTTGGGAGGCTTCCCCAGTGGCTCAGTGGTAAAGAATCCACCTGCCAGTGCAGGAGACATGGGTTCAATCCCTGATCCAGGAAGATCCCATATGTCGTGGAGCAACCAAGCCCAAGCGCAACAACTACCGAGTCTGTGCTTTAGAGCCTGGGAACTGCAACTGTTGAGCCCACGTGCCACAGCTACTGAAGTCCGTGTGCCCCAGAGCCTGTGCTCTGCAGCAAGAGAAGCCACCACGATAAGAAGCTGTAGCACTGTAACTAGCAGAGTAGCCCCTGTTCACCACAACTAGAGAAAAGCCTGTGCAGCAACAAAGACCGCAGCACAGCCAAAACAAATCAATAAATAAAATTATAAAAAAAAGAAAAAAGATATTCAGTTCAACAGAGATTAGATGAACTCATTAATTCATTCAACAAAGATGTACCGAGAACTTTCTCTGTACCACACATTGTTGTAGGAGCCAGACTTGCGTCTGTGAGCAAAACAAGATAATGTCTGAGGCAAACAATAAACGTAAGAAGTGAGTTCTCTGGCAGGTTAACAGACAGTCACTGCTGTGGGGACGGGAGAGCTAGGTGAGAGGACTGAAGGGGTGGGGGGAGCTTGATGGGATTTTTAGTCTTTGTGCTAGCTCCTTGCTGGCCTGGGTGTCCTTCTTCTTAAGAAACTCGATGCAAATTCACATCCTTCATCTCTTTCAAGTCTCTGCTCAAATGTCCCTGCTCCATGAGGGTCTCCCGGACCACTCTGTTTAAAAATGAACTAATGAATTAATTAGTTCATTAATTCAGGGGCTGGGGGCCTGAGGATCCCTAGAGCTCTGAGGAAGGTGACTTTTAGAAGGGGCCTGAAAGCAGGTAGAGCTTTATAAAAAGACTGTGTGTGTGTGTGTGTGCGGACAGGGGAGGCAGCATGTGGTGGGGGAGGGTGTGTGTATGGGGGGGTGTCACTCAGCAACCTGACTTCCGAAGCGTGAAAGTTTCAATAACATGACTGAAAAGGTGGAAACTTTGAGTTCCTTTCCCCCCAGACTTTTGAGGGGTTTTTTGGGTTTGTATTTTAACAGTCTTGTGATCAGGGGCACTGAGTAGGCAGGGGATGGGACGGGGGGGTCCCTTGGGGCTGAGGGGTAAGGGAGGTCCCTGAAGAAAGGGAGAGCGAGCTGGTAGATGCAACCCCCATCCTCACCCCATCTCAGGTCTGGCCTGTCTCCACATCGCCACCCTGCAGAGGAACCGGCCACTCATGGAACTGCTGCTTCAAAACGGAGCTGACATTGATGTGCAGGTGAGGCGGCCCATCAGAGAGCTGCCAGGCCCAGGGCCCAGGTATGGGGCCCCTCTTCTTAGAGGCATGCCTCCTCTGAGGGCCTTGGCTGACATCCTTCTTTCCCTCAGGAGGGCACGAGTGGGAAGACAGCGCTGCACCTGGCCGTGGAGACCCAGGAGCGGGGTCTGGTGCAATTCCTTCTCCAGGCAGGGGCCCGGGTAGACGCCCGCATGCTCAATGGATGCACGCCTCTGCACCTGGCGGCAGGCCGGGGCCTCAGCAGCATCTCGTCCACCCTGTGCGAGGCAGGTGCCGACTCCCTGCTGCGAAACGTGGAGGATGAGACTCCCCAGGACCTGGCTGAGGATGTAAGAGGCGGACACTCAGCTCTGCTGTCCAGGGCCTCCCACATCCCTAGTGGAGACAGGAGCTATCACAGCTGAAAGGGCCAAGGAGTTAGGAGCCTGGGGTTGTAATCCACGACTGCCACTCTCTCAGCCTGTGTTCTCAGGACCCAGGGCCTGAACTTGGGACTCCTGCAGGAGCCATGTAGCTAAAGCGGGCTGGGTGTGGACAGCCAGGTGCTGGGGCCTGCGGGAAACCAGACAGTCTTTTGTCTGAGGGTCACTTGCTCTACTCAGCTTCAGCAGATTCTTACAGAGGAGGAAAATGGACCCAGTATTTCCAGATCTTGGATTTTTTTTTTTTTTGGATTTTTTTTTTTTTTAGGAGAGATGAAACCTAGATTTTCTGTACAGTCTTTCCCATTTTTAAATATGTGATGTAAAAAGAAATTCAAAATGTTTTGTGAGTGCCCTTTCCCACCCTCCACTCCCAAAACGAAAGCAAAAACAGCCCCCAGTTGCCTTGAGGGACCACTGTTTTGGGGATCAGTAGGAAGATTTGCTTCCTACTGATGTCCTTCAGGGATCACTTGGTGGGGAAGAAAGGGCCTAATGGGTCTCCCGGCTCCCGCCTCTGTCCACGGGCCCTAATCTTGCTTCTCTCCATTCCTTTCCTCAGCCCTTTGCCCTGTTGCCCTTCGACGACCTGAAGATCTCTGGGAAGCCACTGCTGTGTGCTGACTGAAGCCAGGACAGGCTCTCGGACCCCGGATGCTCCCCCTCTTCCCATCTGGAAGCTGGAGCCACAGCTGCTGCAGTCTGGGCCCAGGCCGTGTGTCCTGGGAACTGCTAAGGCCAGAGCCTGGGGCCAGCACAGTCCTGAGCTGAGAGGAACCATCCCAAGTGAGAGAGCCAGTCTGGAAGGAAGAGCTTCGGAGTGGACAGAAGATTTCTCAAAGCCCCAGGCAGCGTGGGCGAAGCCTGTTGGCCTCTGTCGAAGATGGCGGGGCTCTCATCTCTTCCCACGTGGGGTCAGCCTGAAACTGCCAACCAGTTAAGACAACATGGACTCTCCCAAATGAGGAGAGAGACTGAACTGTGAGTGAGCAGGGCTCCGGAAGGGTTCCAGCTCTCTGCCAAGGAGGATTCTGAAACACTGTTGCTTAAAGACTTCACACAGAAGGCCCTGAACTTCTGGGGAAGGGGAAGTTTCAATAACATGACACTAAAACGGCAGAGACTTTTAACTCTCACCCCCACCCCCAGTTGTTTTGCGTGTGCCTGCGTGCGTGCCTGTGTGCACTGGGGATTTCTAGACAGACCTGTCCTGTGACCTTGTGGTGAAGGCAGAGAGAAGGAAATTGGTACTTGAGAAGTGTAGGGCCCTGCCAGGGAGGGAAGGGAGGTTGATGGTCCTCAGGCCTCTCTGTCTAGATCAGACTCTTGCCCTTTCTGTGGAAATGCAGAGGATGGAGGAAGAGAAAGAGGAGTGAGAAGATGCAAGTGGGAGGCCTCATCATGGCCCTGGAAGAGCCTGGGGAGAAGGGCTAGCCTGTGAAGAGTACACGAGGGAGTGTGGCTTTGTATGTTTTTTCCTCTCATTCCACATATGTTTGAGGCATCTATTAGGTCAGGTCTGTGTTGTGATAGAATTGGGGGAATAAAGCAGTACAGTTTCTGACCATTTAGAGATTATGGTCTAGTGAGTGAGACAGATTTTTATGTTTAAAATCATAAACATCTAAATAAATATGTAATTTCCAAGTTGCAATAGAAGGAAAAGCTCGTGGGAGGGAGAACGATGGACTGGCTGGAGGGCCATACTTGGTGGTCAGGGGAGGCCTGGGTAGGGGACACGTCCTCTGTTGCTCGGTCATGTCCGACTCTGTGACCCCACGTACTGTAGTCCACCAGGCTCCTTTCCATGGGATTCTCCAGGCAAGAATGCTGGAGTGGGTTGTCATTTCCTCCTCCAGGGGATCTTCCTGAGCCAGGGATCGAACCTGCATCTCCTGTGTCTCGACTTGCATTAGCAGGTGTGTTCTTTACCACTGAGCCACCTGGGAAGCTTCAGGAGGGGACAAGGAGAGCTTCCCTGGGGAAAGGTTTTTTGGTGATTTAGTAGAACCAGGAGCAGGCCAGTAGGAATCTGCAGGGAATGGATGAGTGGGCGAGGTACACGGGGGACAGGTCATGCACATCCTCAAAGGTCATGGGGATAGGGGGGACAGAACTGCTAGCCCAAGCCCCCAAACCAAGTAGACATCTTCCTGCCAGAAAACGGGGAAGTGGTAACATCAGGGGGATGTTAAAACGGTAACATAACGGGAATATACTTGGAATGCAGAACCTCCATATCCGCGTCCCTAAGACGGCAGTGGTCACCGCAGGCGATAACGAAGCGGAGGCGGCACCGGGCTGGAGCTCCCGCTTCCCCAGCGACACAGCAGCGGGCTGCCGCGCGCTGAGGCGCGGCTCCCCGCCGGGCCGCGAGGGGGCGCTATGGTATAGCGGCGGCCCAGGGCGCTGCGTGGTCACGGCCGGGGGCGGAGTGGGGGCCGCGGGAGGGAGGCGGGAAGAGCGTTGCACTTCCGCTGGCCGGCGGCTCCTGGAGGCCACAGTGGGAGCGGAGGGAGCGCGCGGCCCGGGGCCCCCCTCCGCCCCACGCAGCCCGGACCATGGACCCCAGGTGGGGACTAGGGGGTGGGGGGAGCGGCGAGCCCACGTGACCGAGCCCCGCGACACGTGACCGCTGCTCCTCCGCGCGGGGGGCCGGGCGGGGTCCCGGCTCCCGTGCGGGTCGCCGGCCTAGAGCCGCCCGGAGCCGGCGCGGGTGGGGATGCGCCGTGGCCTTGTGCTCCTCGGGGGCTCCAGGAAGGTCGGGAGAGAAGTGGCGGGAGGGACCCTGGAGCTTCGGGAGCCCCGAGGGCGGGGTCGGGAGGCGCCGCGCCTCTAACTGGAGCGGCCGGCGGGCGCTGGAGGGAACAGAGGGAACCTGTGTGGCCGGAGGGGGCGGGTCCGCTCTTGGGGACGGAGGGAGCCCAGCCTGGCCCGCGCCGCCCCCCGCCCCCAGGAGAGAGAGAGGCTCTTTGTCCGTGCTGGGCTGCAGCTGAGGGGGACGGGGAGGAGGCTCCGGGCCCTTCTCCAGAGTCGTCCCCTCTAGAGGGCCCAGAGGGTGAGGAGCTGTACTCTGATATTTCTGCCCGCCGTGGCCGCAGGTGGTGGGCAGTGGTGGTGCTGGCCGCGCTCCCCTCCCTGGGGGCAGGTGGGGAGAAGAACCCCGAAGCCCCTCCGGAGTCGTGGACTCAGCTCTGGTTCTTCCGCTTTTTGGTGAACGCGGCTGGTTATGCAAGCTTTATGGTGCCTGGCTACCTGCTGGTGCAGTACTTCAGGCGGAAGAACTACCTGGAAACAGGTGTGTGGGGAAAGGGTGAGGGAAGTGTGCTTACTCTAGATTAAAAATTAGGAGAGTTGGCCGGCGGTGCAAAGGGGATGTGCTTTGGCAAGCGAGGCAGGGCCGGCTGGCAGCAGTGGGGAAGGTGAAGTGCTAGGAAAAAGCTTCGGTTTCACCTTGTGTACTTTCTCCAGGTAGGGGTCTCTGCTTCCCCGTGGTGAAAACTTGTGTGTTTGGCAATGAGCCCAAGGCCCCGGATGAGGTTCCCCTGGCTGCCCGGGCAGAGCCAGCGGAGACCAGTCCCACTTGGCAGGCCCTGAAGCTGCTGTTCTGTGCCTCGGGGCTCCAGGTAGGTAGGTGGGCTCTGCCGCTTTCCCTGGGTGGGGTCCCCGAGGAGCCAGCGCTCTCACCCCACCAGTCCCAACAGTTTGCTGGTGGCTGTGTTGTGTGTTCTCCCAGAGGCATACCATCATCTTAGGGGTGGTTGGAGGAAGCACTGTCTTTTCTTTCCTCCTCTCTCTATCCTCCGTCATTTCTCCCTTTCTCTTGTAAATATACCGTACATGGACTGATAAAATTTTCAGCCTTCCCCCACTACTGCATGTGAGAGGGATGCTAACCCCACGGCATGTTGGAGTGGGCACTTATGTTTCCAATATGCTAAGTTGGACTTCTGGGTGTCCGATCTTCGTTAAGAAGTCTAGACCCCCAGAATTGGTTGAAAATAGAAAAGAAAATACTTGGATGGAGTCAGCTCTGACATACCCTACTCTGGGGACAAACAGGGTCTGGTCAGTCTTAAAGCATTAGTCATTGTGTTTCACACACACTTGATTCTCAACAGGGTGAGTCCAGGTTTGGGAGAGAAGAGGCAAGTAACTTGTAGTTACTACAGAGAGTTATCTGTCCATTTTAATAATTTTCAATATCATCCTGAGAAAGGAGGTTGTCAGGATGCTTTGGGGCCTCCCTGCTGTTTCCTTCTCTTGCATATCTTCTCCGCTGTCTCTGCCCTGCCCCATTAAGGTGTCTTATTTGACGTGGGGAGTGCTGCAGGAAAGAGTGATGACCCGCAGCTACGGGGCCACGGCCACGTCTCCAGGCGAGCGCTTCTCGGACTCTCAGTTCCTGGTGCTCATGAACCGCATCCTGGCCCTGATGGTGGCTGGCGTCTACTGCATCTTATGCAAGCAGCCCCGACATGGGGCACCCATGTACCGGTACTCCTTTGCCAGCCTGTCAAATGTGCTCAGCAGCTGGTGCCAATACGAAGCTCTCAAGTTTGTCAGCTTCCCCACCCAGGTGCTGGCCAAGGCCTCCAAGGTGATCCCCGTTATGCTGATGGGAAAATTGGTGTCTCGGCGCAGCTATGAGCACTGGGAATATCTGACGGCTGGCCTCATCTCCATCGGGGTCAGCATGTTCCTGCTGTCCAGCGGACCGGAGCCCCACAGCTCCCCGGCCACCACACTCTCAGGCCTCATCCTGTTGACAGGCTACATTGCCTTCGACAGCTTCACCTCCAACTGGCAGGACGCCCTGTTCGCCTATAAGATGTCGTCGGTGCAGATGATGTTTGGGGTCAACCTCTTCTCCTGCCTCTTCACGGTGGGCTCCCTGCTGGAGCAGGGGGCCCTCCTGGAGGGCATCCGCTTCATGGGGCGACACAGCGAGTTCGCGGCGCACACCCTGCTGCTGTCCATCTGTTCTGCGTGTGGCCAGCTCTTCATCTTCTACACCATCGGGCAGTTTGGGGCTGCCGTCTTCACGATCATCATGACCCTCCGCCAGGCCTTCGCCATCCTCCTTTCCTGCCTCCTCTACGGCCACACTGTCACTGTGGTGGGGGGCCTGGGAGTGGCTGTGGTCTTTGCTGCCCTCCTGCTCCGGGTCTACGCCCGGGGCCGTCTAAAGCAGCGGGGAAAGAAGGCCATGCCAGTTGAGTCATCTGTGCAGAAGGTTTGAGGGCCCAAGGGATGACTGGGACCCGCTCACTGTACCAGTTTTTGTCTCCTACTGTCTCTCCTTGGAGGCAGCTGGCTCCAGGGCAAAATGCAGGTTTCTCGACCAGCACTGCAGCAGGGGGCAGGGATCCCAGGAGGTGGCCTTCCCCCGTTGCCTTAAGTCACCCAGCCTCCAGTGGGCAGGATTCTCCCCAGGGTGGAGAGAACAGTGGGGCACTGAGAAGGTGGAGGTGCCTTCTGAAGCCCCTCCCTTCTCCGGTTCCCCGAAGTCTTGCCCTGGAGGCTCTGCTAGTGCCTCACCTGTGCTTGTCCCCTACCTTGACTACTACCCTTTCAGACTCTGAGACATGCGTTTCTTACTCTGGTGAGAGAAGCACAAGTGTCGTAGGCTCCGGATGCTGCTTTCCCAGGAGAGAAAGTGGACGATGGTGCTGTGCTGGGCGAGGGGTTGGCAATCCTGCCCAGCACCACCAGCCCCCCTGCTCCTGGATCCCTGGGCTCTGCCCTGTGAACCAGTTGCAGGTTTTGGTACTTTGGAAATATAACTTTTGCTCTTATTTTATTTTATTAAATTAAATTGCTGCAGTGTGTTTGGTCCTGTCTTTTGGTTGACTTAAGTACAAACATTCAACTTCAGATACTTAAAACTTCCATTAGCTCAGAACAGCCTACAATCTGTTTTACAAGTCAAATGTTTAACTTGTTTAAATACTGAAGTGGAAAAAAAAACACAGTGGTTGTTAACATGTAGCATTTCTTTGTCCTTGTTTGTGGCCTGGTGGCTGACTGCAAACTGCAGCTCAATGCCCAGCAACACCAGTGAAGCTACCTCATCCTGTCAGCCCAGGGAAAGATCAAAACTCAGCAAGTACTGAATATATGCTTTTGTACTACCATAGTAAACTCAAATTTTGAGTGGAAAATTGTCTGTATATGCTAAACTTAGGAAAGGGACTTTTGAAAGTCTTAGGTGCTAAGTTGCTCCAGTTGTGTTCAATTCTTTGTGGCCCTATGGACCACAGCCCGCCAGGTTCCTGTCCATCTAATTCTCCAAGCAGCAATACTGGAATGGGTGGCTATTCCCTCCTCCAGGGGAATCTTTCCGACCCAGGGATTGAATTCGAGTTTCTTACTGTCTCTTGCATTGGCAGGTGGGTTCTTTACCACTTACCTTCAGTGTTTATCATTATTTTTAAAAAATTGTAGCTAATTCACAATGTTAATTTCTGCTGTACAGCAGTGATTTGTTTTACAGTATTTTTCCCCATTATGGTTTATTTATAATAGGATACTGAACATAGTTCTCTGTAGGACTTCTTTCTACATAGGAACACTTAGGCCAGCTGACTGTAATGCCCTACTCAACCACCAGTGTTGTTCATGACTTGATTCTGAGATTCATGTTGTATTTTCCACATGTCCCACTTAGGTGCTTATCAAGGGGTACGTCTTCCCTATTAGTATAACCCTCAGTGGCATCCACATTGCTGCAAATGGCGTCCCTTCATTCCCAGTGGCTGAGTAGCATTTCACTGTATGTGTACATCCTCCTTACCAGTGACCATGTGTCCACTCTTGACTACTGTCCATAGCGCTGCTGTGAACACAGGGGTGTAGGTTTTTTATTTGATGTTTTCTCTGGATGTTATATCCAGGAGTGGGATTGCCTTTTTTAGTTTTCTAAGGAACATTTTCCACTGTGGCTGCACCAACTTTGGACCAAGAGCATCCAGTCCCACCTGTAGCATAGGAAGGTTCCCTCTTCTCCACCCCCTCTCCAGGCCATTTGGACCCATGTGTGGTAGTACATCATTTTGTTTTACATTTCTCAAGTCAGCATCTTGAACATCTTTTCATCTACTGGCCACCTATGTCTTAAAACGTCTATTTAGTTCTTTGCCCATTTTTTGACTGGATTGAGTTGAATGAGCTATTTTGGAAATTTAGCTTATGTCTGTTGCATCATTTGCAATTACTTCTCCCACTTGATGTCTCATTTTGTTTTTATGACTTCTGAATTTACTTGTGGTTTTAATATCTTCCTATGTACCATAATTGGGCTTCCCTGGTGGCTACGCTGATAAGAAAAATCTGCATATAATACAGGAGACCTGGGTTGGGAAGATCCCCTGGAGAAGGGGACAGCTACCCACTCCAGTATTCTGGCCTTGAGAATTCCCGGGGAGGTGGGGCTCTTAAGAGTCAGACAAAACTGAGCAGACATGGCTGAACAACTCTTTCACTTTATGTACCATGTTATCTACTCAGAATGGCAGGTTAAGATTTATAAAGGGATACATATAGGATAGCTCCAAAGGCAGCACTGTATATACTTAAATCTCCGAGAGCAGAACTGTGTAAAAAACCTGCATCTTCTTTAATACTTTAATTTCAGAACAAAATAAACAAAACACAACATACAACATTCAAACCCCATGTCAAACGTGGAAAGGGACAGGGCTTGAGGTCCATGTATCCTGCCTTAGAAGGACAGAAATAAAACCACTAGACATCAGCAGAGGGAACCACATGGGCCAGGGCCACTGGGGCTGCTGCTGCTGCAGGAGCCACGGGGACGCTATACAGAGGGAGCAGTCTGCAGGTAGAAACTCCTAATCTACTTCTTCCATGCGAGAGGCGTCCTCGTCACCTTCAAGGGGGGAATCTCATCAGGAACAGCAGCACTGGGCTCCTCTGCCGTCACCTCATCTTCATCAATGCCTAAGAGCAGAAAAGAAACCACTTCAGATACGCCCCCAAGAGCCTTCGAACGCGCCCCGACACACCTTGCTACTTGAAAGGACAAGGGTACTCACCCAGGCCAAGCTTGATCATGCGGTAGATGCGGTTGGAGTGGGTCTGGGGGTCCTCAAGCGAGAAGCCAGAGGAGAGCAGTGCAGTTTCGAACAGCAGCACCACCAGGTCCTTGACGGCCTTGTCGTTTTTGTCTGCCTCTGCCTTCTGCCGCAGGGTCTCCACGATGGGGTGGTCAGGGTTGATCTCCAGGTGCTTTTTGGCCATCATGTAGCCCATGGTCGAGTTGTCCCGAAGCGCCTGGGCTTTCATGATGCGCTCCATGTTGGCGGTCCAGCCGTATGTGCTGGTCACAATGCAGCAGGGTGATGACACGAGCCTGTTGGAGATTGTCACCTGAGGGTAGTCAGAAAAACTCGTTATATTTCAAATTACCACCTCAAGGCAAAGATGCTTCTCTCTACTTTTTGGGGAAAAGATGCCTCATCTTTTTAAGTTCTACAGAAATACCAACCTTAGAATAAAAAGTAGGAGGGCACTAAACAAATTAGGCTGCCTAAACCACAAACTGTAGCAGCCAAAGATGGAAGGAAACCACTCTGAAGGCATCTAACAAAATAACTTAGCTTCATATCAGCTTACCTTCTCTACCTTCTTATCCAGAATCTCCTTCATGAGTTTGCAGAGGTTCTCAAACTTTGCCTTGCTCTCCTCCATCTTCTTCTTCTCCTCCTCGTCCTCAGGCAGCTCCAGGCCCTCCTTGGTCACAGAGACCAGACTCTTCCCATCAAACTCCTTGAGCTGCTGTACACAGTACTCATCGATTGGCTCTGTCATGTACACCACCTCAAAGCCCCGCTTCCGCACGCGCTCCACAAATGCAGAGTTGGCAACCTGCTCTTTGCTCTCACCTGTAGGATTACTCAGTGTGACTCAAGGGCCAAAATGCCTCATCCTGCCAGTTCCCCAGCACCCTTGAGTGTTCTCCCCACACCTCTAAAAAAGGCTTTGATCAGACCCAGGTTCCAACGCACCAGTGATGTAATAGATGGACTTCTGGGTCTCCTTCATGCGAGACACATATTCTGAGAGAGAAGTCATCTCGTCTCCAGACTGGGACGTGTGATAGCGCAGCAGCTCAGAAAGGCGTCGCCGGTTAGTGGAGTCCTCGTGGATTCCAAGCTTTATGGGTAGTGGAGAAAATAATTTTGTTAGGAAATAACTTCTTATCCTCTAACCGAATGAAAAAAACCCATTATTAAGCAAGTACTTGCTGCTTACCTTCAGGTTTTTAGAGAATGCCTCGTAGAATTTCTTATAGTTCTCCTTGTCTTCTGCTAGCTCAGAGAAGAGCTCAAGGCACTTCTTAACAATGTTCTTACGAATAACCTTCAAAATTTTGCTCTGCTGGAGCATTTCTCGGGAGATGTTCAGGGGAAGGTCTTCAGAGTCAACCACCCCACGGATGAAGTCTGAAATCAAAATATGGAAGCTGGGTTTTAAAGATACAGGAGTGGTGGGGATAAAGATAAAAGGTATATAAGGTCATCTGGATTCAACAGAAGGATGGATTTTTCTCATCAAACTTTCACTTGTTGGGCTGCAGAGAATCCTTAATCTAAGATACAGACTCCAGTCCCCCTGAGAACGCTGAAACGAACTACATTAGGGCAGAAAGATACTCACTGAGATATTCCGGAATCAACTCATCACAGCTGTCCATGATGAACACACGGCGGACATACAGTTTGATGTTGTTCTTTTTCTTTTGTTCTCAAAGAGGTCAAAAGGAGCCCGACGGGGGATGAACAGCAGTGCTCTGAATTCCAGTTGACCTTCTACAGAGAAGTGCTGAAAGAAATCCAAAATAAGCCAACTATGTACTCAAGAGTGGCTTTTGGTCCCAATACCAAAATGTCCAGTTATTTGAAACAAAAACCTTCTTATCCCTGTAGAGGAAATTTAAGCCCTAATGCCCTGACTCTAACTACAAGCACTGTATAACCTTTGGATCAAAGACTCCAGGTGGGTAAAGCCGCCAGAGACCGGTCACGGGGGAAGATGTCATTTCTCCACCCTGGAAGGGTCCATTAGCAAATAAACTCAGCATTCACAGTTCGCAGCTACCAACCAGTTGGGTAAGTTCCATCTGTCCGTATCAGTGCCTCCTATTGAGCCAACAAGCAAGACTTCTTACCTTCACTGCCAAGTGATCTTCCCAGTCATTAGTAAGACTCTTGTAGAACTCTCCATATTCCTCCTGGGTGATGTCATCAGGGTTCCTGGTCCAAATGGGCTTGGTCTTGTTCAGTTCTTCCTGATCAATGTACTTCTCCTTTATCTTCTTTGTCTTCTTTTTCTTATCTTTGCCACTATCATCCTCCTCGTCTGAGCCCACATCTTCAATCTTAGGCTTTTCTTCATCATCTTTATCTTCCTCTTCTTTCTCTCCTTTCTCTTCTTCAGCCTCATCATCACTGATTTCCTTCTCACGTTCTTTCTCCAGCTAGAAGTATCAAAGATGACAGTTTCAGAGTACAAAAAAGCAAAAAAACCCCAAAGTCTATGCAATTCTCTAAAGCAGCAGTTACCTGCACTTGAGTTACCAGTCCATACTCACATAAAGTGTGATGGGATAGCCTATGAACTGAGAGTGCTTCTTCACCACTTCTTTGACCCGCCTCTCTTCCAAGTACTCTGTCTGGTCTTCCTTCAGGTGGAGAATCACTTTGGTACCGCGGCCAATAGGCTCACCTAGAAAAAATTAATCAGAACGATATAAAAAACTAAATAAACTCAGAATTATAACTGCTTTACATATACAATACTCAAGATCTTCATTACTGTTTCCCCAGAATTCTAATCCAGACACCTTAACAGGAAAGCCAACTTACCATGGTCAGCCCGGACAGTGAAGGAACCTCCAGCAGAAGACTCCCAAGCATACTGTTCATCATCATTATGCTTTGTGATCACAACCACTTTCTCTGCCACTAGGTAGGCAGAGTAGAAGCCCACACCAAATTGCCCAATCATGGAGATGTCTGCACCAGCCTGCCAAAAAGTTTAAAAACGTCAAACTCAAGTTTCAAAGAAATGGCAAAGCAAACACCAATAATATAAATGGGGTGTGCCTAACCAACCACATACCTGAAGAGCCTCCATAAACGCTTTAGTGCCAGACTTGGCAATGGTTCCCAAATTATTTACAAGATCAGCTTTGGTCATGCCAATGCCTGTGTCTACCAGAGTCAGAGTACGCTCCTGGGGGTTTGGGATGATGTCAATTTTCAGCTCTTTACCACTGTCCAATTTGGAAGGATCTGTCAGGCTCTCATAGCGAATCTTGTCCAAGGCCTGAAAGCACAAAATGGCAGTTTTACAATTCTGCTTCCTCAAAACCCATCTCACCCAAAATAAAGTTTTTTAAACTCCCCAAATGCCCTAATTCTGATTACTCCTTTAGCTTGTAGGTTGAGAATGACATCCAGTGGGTTACAGTATCCTATCTATCCACAAAGAGCAAGGCAATACTTTATGGAACGGCAATTAAGTTTATATCACCTTTATCAGTAACACCACAAAATGCCAAACCACCCCACTTTAACTCTCTTGGAGTACTTGAGAAACAAAAAACCAACGTCAATGAAGACATTCAGGGCACTCACATCAGAAGCGTTACTAATCAACTCCCGAAGAAAAATTTCCTTGTTGGAATAGAAGGTGTTGATAATAAGAGACATGAGTTGGGCAATTTCTGCCTGGAAGGCAAATGTCTCCACCTCCTCCTCTCCATGGTTCACTTCCTCAGGCATCTAAAATAAAAAGGCAAGAATTTAAGACTCCTCAAATTCACCCTCAGCCACTATACACATGAAGAGACTATTCAAACTGTTTTGAGCTGAGTACTAAGACTGGAAAATCCTCCCCTCTATCAATTTCAAGCAGCACCCTTAGAAACAGTGTGGCGAGGGGCGCGCCTAACACATTGAACAAATTGCATTTATGTTTCTTGTAAAGTATTTTGAAGCCAAATTCCTGTTAAGTGAATCACAGATCAGCACAACCTAGTTTGTTAGGCATTCCAACCCAGGTATCTCGAAACCGAGGTAAATTCACACATATTTAAATACGCAAATTACTGACTATAGTTCCACCTTCAAGGTTAACAGGTTTCACATTAAAGGGCAATGATTTTAAACTGTCCTCCCATTAGGTAACTCCAAGGAGATAATATGGTACTGCTGCCTCCCATAGTAGGGACAGCTAACTTGAGATTGGCGGGATGCCTATCCAGGTGGGCTATGAAGACAAAGAACCGATAAAGAAAGGGCTCCATCGTGACCCTCTGCACAGGTGACTGAAGCTCAAGAGCAAACCAAACACTAAGATGGTGCCCTTAGTCTGCGGGGCCGACTCTCGTCACGGCTTGACATGCGTCGACCACGCGAGGAGGGGGCGCCAGCGCGCAGCCTCCCTCCGCCCCAACATCCGGGCACCAGGGCGGGGCGCCGGGCTCCAGAAGCTTCCAGAACAATCTCAGCTCTCAAGAGGGGCGGGGGAAAGGACGTGCCCACGAATCCCAGAGCCTGCCCCCTCCGCTCGCCAGCCCCTCCTCCACCGAGACGAAGGAAAAATCTAGAAGGATGGAGGAAGCAAGATATACGCCGCCGGCGACCGAAAACGGAGCTCTTCGCAGACCCTCAGGGAAAAACCCCAAACAAAAGGACTTTAAAAAATTGCGTCCGATAGAACAATTGGCAAAACCTGGTCATGACCAGCCTTGCTGAGTCACAGCGGGCGCGCCCACCCACCCCGCTCGGGGACCCTCCGGCGCCCCGTAGCCGCGTCCGGAAGTGGAGAGGCAAGCATGGCAGCGTCCCGGGCCGGCGCGGCCACCACGTGCAGTGCCTACCCCGCGCCCCATTCTGCGGCCCCACAAAACAACGCTTAATAGCTGCAGAAAAGCAGCCCCGCCGCCAACCACAGAAAAGAGTTTAGACTCAAGAGCTCGCTCCCAGCCCCTCCCCCAAGAGAAGAAATGGTAGCGTTACGCCAGAATCCGCCCCAACACGAGATGTAGGTCTCGGAAAGGAAGCGTGAGCCGAAAGCAAAGCGAAAGAAAAAGCTAACCTGAAAAGCCCAGATGAGACTGAAGCCCTACCTTCAATGATAAGAATCACAGGTACTAGAGAACGACAAGCGAGCAATGGCTGCCTCGGGCTCCGCGCCGCAAGAAGGCTGCGCGGGGGTGACTCAAGAGAACGGCTGTGTGCCCCCAATCGGCTTATATAAGGCAAAGCACCGCCCAGCTGCCCGCCCCTGGATCCCTCCGCCTTAAAGGAGGATGCCTGTGGGCCGCGCACCTGCTGCCGCCCGCCCGCCCACCTTGACGTCACGGTCCAAAATAGGGGAGGGGACCGTGAAAGGCGGGAGCCGCCGGCCCTGAGAGTACACGTATTTACTCATGTTCACAGCCCCGTCTCTGCGCTCCTAAAACAGGACACCATCAGAAACATATGTTGGGAGTGCTCATATAACATAAGCGGTGGAACTAGAGACGAGGATTCCCCACTGACGTTTGTAAAAACCTGCAGGGCAGGCGTCTCCACTCCCGAGAGTCCCAGCCTCGGGACTAAGGTCCAAGCCTAAACAGGAGTCACCCACTCCCCCTCTACGCTCCACGGCTCGACCTCCTCATTAAAAGCTGCCCTACAGATACTCCAATAGCCTGATACGGGAAAGGGGTCTTTTCCGCGAGCGTTGCGGAATTACAGAGGTCCCACTTCGTGGGCATGCCCGAAATACAGGCCCTCCCGGGGGCGGGCCAGCGTTTCGCGGCGAGGAGTGACTCCGGCTGCGGGTCGGGCGCTGGCTCCAGCCGGCGAGGGGACTCTTTGCCTGCACACGCGGCGGAAGGAGCCAGGGCGGCGTTGCTGCGACACTTCCAGCAGCTTCCAGACCGGCCTGGGCGGCCCTGCCCCGCCCCTTCCCTCGAGGCCCCGCCCCGCCTTCTGCGGCCTGGGCTGTGCCTCTGCGGCGGCTCCGCCCTGCAACCGCACTGCTGGGATCCTGGGGGCCAAGTGGGCTATACCCTCATTTCCTCCAGGAAACTGCAGAGGGGGCCTATTACCCTACCTGTCAGGCCCAGCTAGCCCGGCACTGCGTCCGGGGTGGGGTGGAGCGGGGATGACTCCACTTCTCCCCCTTTCGATAACACAGCACACCGGCTGGTGGGGCGGCTCTGAGGGTACCGCCTTCAGAGAGCAGACTCTGGGGATGGGGTCGCTTACCCAACGGACCGCTCCCACCACCCCCATCCCCAGCTTCTGCAGCCGCCCACAGGTGAGGGAGCGCAGGAGACTTGCATATCGAGTTGTTTCTCAATCTGGCTTCCTTTTTCTTTTTTTTCCCCCACCCTCTTCCCTCCTCCTGCAGCTGCCTAGATCTGGGAAGTCGGGTCTCCCAGGACTCCTGTAGGATGGCAGGAGTTCTTGAAGGCAGCATGAGGACGCTGGTCAGAGTGTGGCCCGCTCCAAGTGCCAGAACCAAGACGTTCTCTTTCGGCTGTGGCGCCGGAGCCTCAAGGCCATGGGCCTGCCCAGGGAGTGCCAGAGGGATGCCCTCCTCTGATGTCTCTGCCCCGTTTGCGTGCCCTCCAGCTGGTGAGCTGGCCTTACTTTTCCAAGGCCTTATTTCTGAAGCCTCCTTTACGCAGATCCCCTCCAGGAGAGAATGGCCCCTCCCTACGCTGTGACCTTGTGGATGTCCAGCAACTCCCTTCGTGGCCTGCTTTGTCGGTCCCTGGCATCCTGGGGAGAGGTTCCCCCACCACCCACCCGCAGACCTCCTCAGCAGCCGTGGTGCCCAGTCTCATTCTTTCACATTTTCTTTGTTCATATGTTGAGTTCCAGGGAACAAAGGACCCTTCCTTCCCTTCTCCTTGGCCCACACTCCAGACCTCAACAGCTCCGCCCCCATTACCTCAATTTCATCTCTCCATAGACTTCGACTTCTCTTCATTATGGTCTGGGAGAAGCCTGTGGCTGGGAGAAGTCAGTGAGTGTGGGAAGGGGCGTGGGCGCTGCTGCTAGGAGGGGCCCCCGGCTGCTCTGTTCCTGATGGAAACCTCAAACCAGGAGTATCACCCCCCACCAGTGCACCAGCCCTTCCTATGCACAGAAGGGGTTAGTTAATTAAACACCTGCTCCCTGGTTCACAACAGCATTCACAGTATTTCACAGTCCTGTGAAGGGGTGGGAGTGAGTCTGCACACCTAGAAAGTGGGAGAGGAAGGTTTTAGTGAGTACCCCTGGGTGGGTCAGCTCAGAGCCTTTGCTCCACTAACTCCTGTGCCCCCTGCTGCAGAAGTCCGGTAGTGTGGATGCTGTTTCTCAGACTCAAGCCGGAAGCAGAACAAAAATCACTCCTATGGACCAGTGTCAAGACCAAAAATTCCTCAGGGGGTTCCTAATGGGAAAATCTCAAGTCTCAGCACCAGCACAGAAATTCTGATTTCTCTTCTGGAAGCCTCCCAGGATAACCTCTCCAGCTCATCGACACTCACCAAGCCCCACTTGTAAGCCCTGCCTTACCATGCGGAGATGTGGAAACAAGAAGCCGTCAGCCCACTGGGGGGAGCTGCAGCAGAACAGTTGTGAATCAGAGAGCTAGAAGCAGGGGAGAAACCTCAGAGTTCCCAGCTCAGCCTGGGGAAGGTGGCCTGCACAGGTCTATCCCCAGCAAAGGGAAAGCATGGGGAAGGCACACCCGTGACAGAGGGACTAGGAACCCTCAAGGGAGGCAAAGTAAAAGTGAAAGAGAGTGAAGTCGCTCAGTCGTGTCCCACTCTTTGCTACCTCATAGCCCACCAGGATCCTCTGTCCATGGGATTCTCCAGGCAAGGATACTGGAGTGGGTTGCCATTTCCTTCTCCAGGGAATCTTCCCAACCCAGGGATCAAACCCAGGTCTCCCGCATTGCAGGCAATCTACCATCTGAGCTACCAGGGAACCCTGGGGAGGCAGGGGTCACTGAAAGTGGCCCAGCAGGCAGGAATCAGGTCACATAGGGTCACAATGCCATGCTAAGTAGTTCTGACCTTAACTTAGGGTCAGGGAAGCCACTGAAGGCTGTTAAAGATGACCTGACCGCCCCTCCCTGATCCCCAGAAGTCTATTCTCAGCAGCATTTGCAATCCTTGATGTTCCCAAGATACCCTTTATTTCCAGATCAGATCAGTTGCTCAGTCGTGTCCAACTCTTTGTGACCCATGAATCACAGCACGCCAGGCCTCCCTGTCCATCACCAACTCCCGGGGTTCACTCAGACTCACATCCATTGAGTCAGTGATGCCATCCAGCCATCTCATCCTCTGTCATCCCCTTCTCCTCCTGCCCTCAATCCCTCCCAGCATCAGAGTCTTCTCCAATGAGTCAACTCTTCTCATGAGGTGGCCAAAGTACTGGAGTTTCAGCTTTAGCATCATTCCTTCCAGAGAACACCTAGGGCTAATCTCCTTCAGAATGGACTGGTTGGATCTCCTTGCAGTCCAAGGGACTCTCAAGAGTCTTCTCCAACACCACGGTTCAAAAGCATCAATTCTTCGGCGCTCAGCCTTCTTCACAGTCCAGCTCTTACATCCATACATGACCAGAGGAAAGACCATAGCCTTGACTAGACGAACCTTTGTTGGCAAAGTAATGTCTCTGCTTTTGAATATACTACCTAGGTTGGTCATAACTTTCCTTCCAAAGAGTAAGCGTCTTTTAATTTCATGGCTGCAGTCACCATCTGCAGTGACTTTGGAGCCCAGAAAAATAAAGTCTGACACTGTTTCCACTGTTTCCCCATCTATTTCCCATGAAGTGATGGGACCAGATCTTCATTTTCTGAATGTTGAGCTTTAAGCCAACTTTTTCACTCTTCACTTTCACTTTCATCGAGAGGCTTTTAGTTCCTCTTCACTTTCTGCCATGAGGGTGGTGTCATCTGCATATCTGAGGTTATTGATTTTTCTCCCAGCAATCTTGATTCCAACTTATGTTTCTTCCAGTCCAGCATTTCTCATGATGTACTCTGCATAGAAGTTAAATAAACATGGTGACAATATACAGCCTTGACGTACTCCTTTTCCTATTTGGAACCAGTCTGTTCCATGTCCAGTTCTAACTGTTGCTTCCTGACCTGCATACAAATTTCTCAAGAGGCAGATCAGGTGGTCTGGTATTCCCATCTCTTTCAGAATTTTCCACACTTTATTGTGATCCACACAGTCAAAGGCTTTGGCATAGTCAATAAAGCAGAAAT
This sequence comes from Tragelaphus eurycerus, assembly GCA_935064755.1. NCBI lineage: Eukaryota > Metazoa > Chordata > Mammalia > Artiodactyla > Bovidae > Tragelaphus > Tragelaphus eurycerus. The sequence continues at coordinate 19,446,300 of CAKXYN010000027.1, read as the reverse complement.
AGATGTTTTTCTGGAACTCTCTTGCTTTTTCCATGATCCAGCGGATGTTGGCAATTTGATCTCTGGTTCCTATGCCTTTTCTAAAACCAGCTTGAACATCAGGAAGTTGACGGTTCACATATTGCTGAAGCCTGGCTTGGAGAATTTTGAGCATTATTTTACTAGCGTGTGAGATGAGTGCAATTGTGCAGCAGTTTGAGCATTCTTTGGCATTGCCTATCTTTGGGATTGGGATGAAAACTGACCTTTTCCAGTCCTGTGGCCACTGCTGAGTTTTCCAAATTTGCTGGCATATTGAGTGCTGCGCTTTCACAGCATCATCTTCAGGATTTGGAATAGCTCAACTGGAATTCCGTCACCTCCACTAGCTTTGTTTGTAGTGATGCTTTCTAAGGCCCACTTGACTTCACATTCCAGGATGTCTGGCTCTAGGTCAGTGATCACACCATCATGATTATCTGGGTCGTGAAGCTCTTTTTTGTACAGTTTTTCTGTGTATTCTTGCCACCTCTTCTTAATATCTTCTGCTTCTGTTAGGTCCATATCATTTCTGTCCTTTATCGAGCCCATCTTTGCATGAAATGTTCCTTTGGTATCTCTGATTTTCTTGAAGAGATCCCTAGTCTTTCCCATTCTGTTATTTTCCTCTATTTCTTTGCATTGATCGCTGAAGAAGGCTTTCTTATCTCTTCTTGCTATTCTTTGGAACTCTGCATTCAGATGTTTATATCTTTCCTTTTCTCCTTTGCTTTTCGCTTCTCTTCTTTTCGCAGCTATTTGCAAGGCCTCCCCAGACAGCCATTTTGCTTTTTTGCATTTCTTTTCCATGGGGATGGTCTTGATCCCTGTCTCCTGTACAATGTCACGAACCTCATTCCATAGTTCATCAGGCACTCTATCTATCAGATCTAGGCCCTTAAATCTATTTCTCACTTCCACTGTATAATCATAAGGGATTTTCAAAGACCCAGCCTCACCTTCTGCTGCCTGGAGGGCCGCCAGATGAAGCAAACTGTGGCCCTCAGCCAGTGGTCTTATCACTTGCTTCTGTATGGCCTGTGAATAAGAATGTTTTTTATGTTGTTTAATGGTTGGAAAAAATCAAAGGAAAGATAGTATTTTGGCATGTGAAAAGTATGTGAGGACTTTCTTGGTGGTCCAGTGGCTAAGACTCTGCACTCCCAAAGCAGGGGGCCTGGGTTCCACTGATAGTCAGGGAACTAGATCTCACATGCCACAGCTAAAAGATCCCACATGCTGCACCCAAGACCTTGTGCAGCCAAGTAAAATAAATATTTTTTAAAGTAGATGAAATTTGGATTTGTGTCCATAAAATTTTACTGAAACACAGCTTTCTTCTCTGCTTACATGTTGGTTTTAGCTTGTTTCACATTGCAACGAGGGAGCTGATGAGACAGAGACCATATCGCTTGCAAAGTCTAAATATTTACCCTCCCACCTTTTGGAGAAAAGTGCTGTAGACCCCCTATCTAGCTAAAGCGAAGTAGGGTCTTGCAGGGCACACAGATTCAGCCTGGGTAGAGGCTTCCTGCTGCTGCTCATTCTGGGACTTCAAGTTAGGAAATGCAAATTGTCATTCATGAAGGGTTAGGGGACCACTGAGGGGAGTTTAGATACTGAGCAATGGATGAATCAATCAACTGAGGGCATCGGGACATCAGAGCCTGTATAAGGACGGAGACATAATAGACGTGAGTTTGATCCCTGGGTTGGGAAGATCCCCTGGAGGAGGACATGGACAACCCACTCCAGTATTCTTGCCTGGGGAATCCCATGGACGGAGGAGCCTGGCAGGCTGCAGTCCATAGGGTCACACAGAATCAGACATGACTGAAGTGACTCGGCATGCACAGAGCTCTGTATCCTTAACCCCCAGAACAGGCAGCCCCCCAAGTTCAGAGCCTGCCAGATGTGCTCTATCAGTTTTGGTTTTCCTGGTTTCATCAAGTTTACATCTCTGAATTCCTGAGCTGACATCCTCCTGGGCCAATGGATCTGACATTAAGATATGTTGGGACAGTTGAGCAGGTCTGCAGGGCCAACCAGTGTTCCATCTCTGCCTCAGTTTCCATGTTCTGCTGGGACATGTCTCGCACAGCATTTGCTCATTTGATTATTATGTTATTTTTTTGATGCAGTGGCAAACGGAAATTTGTGTTCATTTTCTGTTTCCTGGAGAGTCTTAAAAGCAATTGATCATGGTGTATTGATCCTGCAACTTGGTAAGCTATGTTGCTGCTGCTGCTGCTACATCACTTCAGTCGTGTCTGACTCTGTGTGACCCCAGAGACAGCAGCCCACCAGGCTCCCCCGTCCCCGGGATTCTCCAGTCAAGAACACTGGAATGGGTTGCCATTTCCTTCTCCAGTGCATAAAAGTGAAAAGTAAAAGTGAAGTCACTCAGTCGTGTCCGACTCCCAGTGACCCCATGGACTGCAGCCTACCAGGCTCCTCCATCCACGGGATTCACCAGACAAGAGTACTGGAGTGGGTTGTCATGGCCCTCTCCAGTAAGCTATGTTACTAATTCTTAATTTGTCCATCAATATTTTGTTGTTTTCTATCACAACCCTAGCTATCATCTGAAAACAATGGTATTTTGGGTTTTGCCTTTCTAACCCTTGTGGGTTTATTTCTTGTTACACTGCACCAGGTAGGACCTGCAGAAAAATGATGTGTGAAAAGAGTGGTCCTGGGCATCCCTGTCTCCTTTCTGATCAGAAAAGGAGCCTTCATCATTGAACATATTTACTGTCTCTGCTCCCCACTTGCGATACATCTTAAACTGAATAAGTATCAGATTTTTTTGCCATCTATTGAAAATATTGTTTTTAAAATTTCCTTTATCTATTGATATTTTTAATTCATTAATAGACTTACTAATGTTGCACTGAGATTATTTTAAGTTTTGTAGAACCCATCTATAAAACTGCCTGGTGTTTCTATTGTTTTGTATATGAAAACATTTTAGGGGCTTCCCTGAAGGTCCAGTGGCTGAGACTCTATGCTCCCAATGAAGGGGGCCCTGGGTTCGATCACTGGTCAGGGAACTAGATCCCCACGTGCTGTGCTGCAACTAAGACCTGGTGCAGCCAAATAAAGAAGTAATAAATACGATTAAAAATTTTTTAAAGAAAACATTTTAATTAGAAACTCATTTTTTTTTTCATGGTATAAGTGCATTCAAGTTTTCTACTACTTTACTCCTTGAGTGAATTTTATTTAATAATTTTTCTGGATGTTTCTTGAAAGCTTTAAAGATTATGGCATTCTATTTCCTTGACTAACTTTTAAATCTCTGTTCTGTCTCAAGTATGTCTCCTTTTTCACACCAAAATTGTTTTTTGTGCCTTTTCCTTTTTTATAATAATCAGTTTCACCAGTTCAGTTCAGTTCAGTCGCTCAGTCGTGTCCAACTCTTTGCAACCCCATGAATTGCAGCACGCCAAGCCTCCCTGTCCATCACCAACTCCCGGAGTTCACTCAGACTCACGTCCATCGAGTCAGTGATGCCATCCAGCCATCTCATCCTCTGTCATCCCCTTCTCCTCTTGCCCCCAATCCCTCCCAGCATCAGAGTCTTCTCCACTGAGTCAACTCTTTGCATGAGGTGGCCAAAGTACTGGAGTTTCAGCTTTAGCATCATTCCTTCCAAAGAACACCCAGGGCTGATCTCCTTCAGAATGGACTGGTTGGATCTCCTTGCAGTCCAAGGGACTCTCAAGAGTCTTCTGCAACACCACAGTTTAAAAGCATCAATTCTTCAGCGCTCAGCTTTCTTCACAGTCCAACTCTCACATCCAGTGAAATGAAGTCGCTCAGTCATGTCCGACTCTTTGCGACCCTATGGACTGTAGTCTACCAGGCTCCTCTGTCCATGGGATTTTCCAGGCAAGAATACTGGAGTGGGTTGCCATTTCCTTCTCACATCCAGGGACTTACCTATTTTATTTACATAATTTTTCTGCTTAATTCTTTAATTTTTTTTTTACTTTATTCCTTTATTTTTTAAATTTCTGCTAAACTTTTTCTCATGACTTCTGTTTTTGGGGGATTGAGTCTATTGTTCTTTTTCTATTTTCTTAACTTCAAAACTTAGCATATTAAATTTCAGCCTTTCCCCTTTTCAGACATAAGGATTTAAAACTATAAGTTTCTTCTCAAGTACTATTTTAGCTATATCCCACAAATTTCAATATATAGTATTTTTAACTCAGTTTAAAGGATTTTGATTACCCTTATGGTACCTTTGTTGATCCATTTAAAAGTGCTTAAAATGTTCGGTTTTATATTCTTTTTTCATTTATGTTAACAATATACAATGATGTGTACAGGGCTGAACTTTTGTATTTGAGACTTCCTTTGTAATCTAGGATGTGGTTATTATTAATAAAGCCTCCATGTGTGCTTGAGAAAAAGTATCTATCACCTAGCTGTTGCTGCTGCTGCTGCTGCTAAGTCACTTCAGTCGTGTCCGACTCTGTGTGACCCCATAGACAAGCTGTTGGGTAAGTCTAAATACGTTAAACCTACTAAATCAAGCCAGTTAATTGTGTTGTTCCAAACAAAACACCCACTTGGAGACTCCTTCGGACATAGCTTGGAGAAGGGAACGGCTGAGGTGGGGAGCTCACACAGGGGTGGGGCAGAGGCAGGGTGCATGCCTTTTCTGAGGTAGGGTGAGAGAAGTGGGGGCTGAGGCACTTTGTGCTCCCAGTGCAGGGCCCGGGTTCTATCCCTGGTTGGGGAGCTAGATCCTGCATGCTACAACTAGAAAGATCCTACACGCTGCAGCTAAAGATCCTGCTCGCTGCATCAAGACAATCCTGTGTGCTGCAATGAAGACCTGGTGCAGCTAAGTAAATGCATAAAAATAAAAAATATCAAAAAAAGAAATGGGGATGGAGAGGGAGATGGGAGGGAGGGTCAGGGTGGGGAACACATGTACACCCATGGCTGATTCATGTGAATGTATGGCAAAAACCACCACAATATTGTAAAGTAATAAGCCTCCAATTGAAATAAATTTTAAAAAGAAAAAGAAATGGGGGCTGAGAGGAGGAGGACCACTCTGGGTTTGAGGGGTCTAGAAGTCTATTTCAGGGTTGTGGGGCATCAAAGACGTTCAGGAGGCAAAGGCTGATGGCTGAAGTCAGGGGCAAGAATGAAATATCTCAGGAGAGTAGGGTGTGTAAGCCAGAAACTGTGGTCTAAGCCATTCAGGAACTGTAAATGGGGCACATGTTTGGTAACTTTCTCTTTAATATTCAATATCAATGTCTTGACTCTCTAAGGGCATAGTTATATGTGGCCTGGGGGGTGTGGCTGAGTCCTGCCTACCCGCTGTGGTCAGCCTGGCCCCAGTGTCTGTCCTCCTCCTGCCATTTCATCCACCAGGCAGCCCTTTTTGTCCTGGGCATTGTTCAGTGTTCTGGGTCCCCTCTGACTAAGAAGGGAAAACGCAACCCCAAACCGGCTCAGCTCAGAGCAGGTTATAGTCAGGGAAATGTGCAGGGGGCAGGTGACATTACAAACAACCCTGACCTGCTTAACCATGCTGCCTGACACCTGTCCTGCCCCAGGCACAAGTCACCGCTCAATGCGCAGGTCTCAACTGCCTGGATTTCTGGGTCATTCACAGGACTCAAGGCTTGCGTGATCCACCTGCACCAGGTAAGAGACGGGTAGGGCCATGGTAGGGGGGTGAGGAACTCACCAACAGGAGGGGCTGAGGCAACACATTGGGAAGGACTTTGCTGGTTTCTCCCAGGAAGGATGCCAAGGGAATTTGGGATCCTAGGAGGCTTAGAATCCCTGGGATGTCAGAAGATGCCTCTCTGCAATGTTATGGAGGCAGGGAGGCAGGTGATGGTACCACTCTATCACCTTTGGACCTTTGAGGCTTTGGACCTTTTCCCACGCCCTTCACTACCTAGAAACGTGTGTGTGTGTGTGTGTGTGTGTGATGAGGGCTGAGAGACACAGAGATAGAGAAACAGAGACTTAAACTTACCTGGTGCTTTGAAGTTTACAAAATGTTTTCCCATCTGTTAACCTTTCCAGCCTCGGTTTTATGGACGAAAACAGGCATTGGCCATCGTCAGCCCTCCTTAGGAGTCAATATATGTAAAAGCAGCCGCAGATGAGCGTTATTCATTAACTCCGTGGAGTTTCACAACCGGAAGAGGTAGGCTAGGCAAATATTATTACCCCTGCTTTACAGATGAGCTTTTTTTTTTTTTTGTACAGTTCTTCTGTGTATTCTTGCCACCTCTTCTTAATATCTTCTGCTTCTGTTAGGTCCATACCATTTCTGTCCTTTATTGAGCCCATTTTTGCATGAAATGTTCCTTTGGTATCTCTGATTTTCTTGAATAGATCCCTAGTCTTTCCCATTCTGTTGTTTTCCTCTATTTCTTTGCATTGATCGCTGAAGAAGGCTTTCTTATCTCTTCTTGCTATTCTTTGGAACTCTGCATTCAGATGTTTATATCTTTCCTTTTCTCCTTTGCTTTTCGCTTCTCTTCTTTTCGCAGCTATTTGCAAGGCCTCCCCAGGCAGCCATTTTGCTTTTTTGCATTTCTTCTCCATGGGGATGGTCTTGATCCCTGTCTCCTGTACAATGTCACGAACCTCATTCCATAGTTCATCAGGCACTCTATCTATCAGATCTAGGCCCTTAAATCTATTTCTCACTTCCACTGTATAATCATAAGGGATTTGATTTAGGTCATACCTGAATGGTCTAGTGGTTTTCCCTACTTTCTTCAATTTAAGTCTGAATTTGGCAATAAGGAGTTCATGGTCTGAGCCACAGTCAGCTCCTGGTCTTGTTTTTGCTGACTGTATAGAGCTTCTCCATCTTTGGCTGCAAAGAATATAATCGATCTGATTTCGGTGTTGACCATCTGGTGATGTCCATGTATAGAGTCTTCTCTTGTGTTGTTGGAAGAGGGTATTTGCTATGACCAGTGCATTTTCTTGGCAAAACTCTGTTAGTCTTTGCCCTGCTTCATTCCGTATTCCAAGGCCAAATTTGCCTGTTACTCCAGGTGTTTCTTGACTTCCTACTTTTGCATTCCAGTCCCCTATAATGAAAAGGACATCTTTTTTGGGTGTTAGTTCTAAAAGGTCTTGTAGGTCTTCATAGAACCGTTCAACTTCAGCTTCTTCACCGTTACTGGTTGGGGCATAGACTTGGATTACTGTGACATTGAATGGTTTGCCTTGGAAACGAACAGAGATCATTCTATCGTTTTTGAGATTGCATCCAAGTACTGCATTTCGGACTCTTTTGTTGACCATGATGGCCACTCCATTTCTTCTGAGGGATTCCTGCCCGCAGTAGTAGATATAATGGTCATCTGAGTTAAATTCACCCATTCCAGTCCATTTTAGTTCGCTAATTCCTAGAATGTCAACATTCACTCTTGCCATCTCATTTGACCACTTACTTCCAATTTGCCTTGATTCATGGACCTGACATTCCAGGTTCCTATGCAGTATTGCTCTTTACAGCATCAGATTTTGCTTCTATCACCAGACACATCCACAGCTGGGTATTCTTTTTTCTTTGGCTAGATCATGGAAAAAGCAAGAGAGTTCCAGAAAAACATCTATTTCTGCTTTATTGACTATGCCAAAGCCTTTGACTGTGTAGATCACAATAAACTGGAAAATTCTGAAAGAGATGGGAATACCAGACCACATGATCTGCCTCTTAAGAAATCTGTATGCAGGTCAGGAAGCAACAGTTAGAACTGGTCATGGAACAACAGACTGGTTCCAAATAGGAAAAGCAGTACGTCAAGGCTGTATATTGTCACCATGTTTATTTAACTTCTATGCAGAGTACATCATGAGAAATGCTGGACTGGAAGAAACACAAGTTGGAATCAAGATTGCTGGGAGAAATATCAATAACCTCAGATATGCAGATGATACCACCCTTATGGCAGAAAGTGAAAAGGAACTAAAAAGCCTCTTGATGAAAGTGAAAGTGGAGAGTGAAAAGGTTGGCTTAAAGCTCAACATTCAGAAAACGAAGATCATGGCATCTGGTCCCTTCACTACATGGGAAATAGATGGAGAAACAGTGGAAACAGTGTCAGACTTTGTTTTTCTGGGCTCCAAAGTCACTGCAGATGGTGACTGCAGCCATGAAATTAAAAGACACTTCTTGGAAGGAAGGTTATGACCAACCTAGATAGCACATTCAAAAGCAGAGACATCACTTAGCCAACAAAGGTTCGCCTAGTCAAGGCTATGGTCTTTCCTGTGGTCATGTATGGATGTGAGAGCTGGACTGTGAAGAAGGCTGAGCGCCAAAGAATTGATGCTTTTGAAGTGTGGTGTTGGAGAAGACTCTTGAGAGTCCCTTGGACTGCAAGGAGATCCAACCAGTCCATTCTGAAGGAGATCAGCCCTGGGATTTCTTTGGAAGGAATGATGCTAAAGCTGAAACTCCAGTACTTTGGCCACCTCATGCGAAGAGGTGACCCATTGGAGAAGACTCTGATGCTGGGAGGGATTGGGGGCAGGAGGAGAAGGGGACGACAGAGGATGAGATGGCTAGATGGCATCACTGACTCGATGGATGTGAGTCTGAGTGACCTCAGGGAGTTGGTGATGGACAGGGAGGCCTGGCGTGCTGCAGTTCATGGGGTCGCAAAGAGTCGGACACGACTGAGCGACTGATCTGATCTGATCTTACAGATGAGCGACTGTGAGGTGGAAAGCGCTTGGCTCAAGGTCACCTGGACTTAAAGGGTAGTAAAGTCTGCCGGCCCCGCCTTCCCCCACAATTGGCAGGGGCCAGATGCAAAGAGGGGAAGGCAATGGCACCCCACCCCAGTACTTTTGCCTGGAAAATCCCATGGATGGAGGAGCCTGGTAGGCTGCAGTCCATGGGGTCGCTGAGTCAGACATGACTGAGCGACTTCACTTTCACTTTTCACTTTCATGCACTGGAGAAGGAAATGGCAACCCACTCCAGTGTTCTTGCCTGGAGAATCCCAGGGACGCGGGAGCCTGGTGGGCTGCCGTCTATGGGGTCGCACAGAGTCGGACACGACTGAAGCGACTTAGCGGCAGCAGCAGCAGCAGATGCGAAGAAGGGCTGCGCGGAGGCAGGCCGCGCTCCCGCGAGGGGGCGCGCGCAGCACGGTGACGTCGTTCCCCTAGCCCTCGCCGCGGGGCGGGGCTGAGAAGGACGCGGGCTCCCCTCGTTCGCGTCCCTGCCTGGCGGTTCTCGGCTGTCGCGCGCGAGGCAGGGACTCGAGTGCTCGTTCGCACTTGGCTGGGGTGAAGGAAATGAGGTCTGGTTCTCGAGGCTTTCCGGGGCTGAAGATGCAGGGGAGGGGCTCGAACAGCGTGGAGGGAGGAGCCGCGGGTCGCTTAGATGGGGGCAGGGAGCCCACCAGGCAGAGACCGTCCTAATGAGTCTTGGCACCTCTATCTCTAAGGCTCGCATCTCCCGCATCCAAGCTCTCCGGCAGACTCGCTTAATTCCCCTAGCAAGTTCCTACACGTCACCCCGTTTAAATAACAAGAATCTGGGCCACAGAGGATGGGTGACAGACCTCGTCTCTGAATCTGAACCATGTCCCCAACCCGTACAAAGTTCCTGAAAGGGGGGTAGCTGTCCTGAGCAGAAGCCCCTGCTTTTGTGTGGTTCTGCTGACTCATTTAGCATTTGCCCTGCTGTCTGGAGCCAGAACGCCGGCGGGCTCACTGGCAGGGATCACCCGGACCGCCAAGGCTGTGGGGCTCTGATGAGCACAGACTCCCCCGAGGGAACCCCCGCAGGAAGCCGGTCAGGTGGAGAAGAGCGAGAGGAACCCAGCTGGGACACAGGCTCCTGGTGGGTTGTGGGGAAAAGTGGGTTCTCAGCACCTTCACCCTCCCTACCGGCTTGCCCCAGAAACCAGATGGGCCTCCCTGGAAGCCTGGCGTCCCTCCTTCAGACTGCCACTCTTCCCGTGTGTAAGACGGGTTTCAGGCAAGGCCTGCTGGCCAAAACCCGGCTATCTCTTTAAGGTGACTCTGCACTTCTCTGCTCACATCCATTTTGATTCACTATCAAGAGTTTTACATCCTGAGAATAAATTTCCCAATAATGGGGGGGGGGGGGCGGGGGCGGGGAGGGTTTCCTGTCAAGCTCCTGCCTCCATCATACTACCCCTCACCCTACTCTTCCCATCTTCACTCCAAAGACTACAAACAGGTATATTCCAATTCATCAGTGATACCTGATGGTTCACTTCTGTATTTAAGGATGATGGCTAATTTTGCTGGGGCTCTTTAACTTTTCAAAGATTTGAAGCTCCAACAATTCACCACACAAGAGGGGAAGTTGCTGTGGGGCTGTGGCGGCCACCTCAGGGAGTACAGCAGCCTCTGCACAGAGCACTGCTTGGGGCAGAAATGTCACACGGAAGGAGATGACCAGCACAAGCCCAGCCTTTGCCCACCTTATAGGAAGCAAAGTGCAGGGAGGGAAGAAGGCGAGGCCCCAGAGGCCTGCCTCCAGCAGGCAGCATTGCCTGCAGGGCGCCCTCTCGTGGTCAGAAACCGCCACTGCAGTTGGGCCGGCAGGAGCCGTTTTCTAACCGCCAGAGCTTTCTAACCACTCTGCTCTCAGGGGAGGACACTGAGGTCTTGAGTAAAATGAGTGAGATTCACATTTTTTGATAATTGCATTAGAAAAATTTTTGGAAAGGATATTCTAGTAATCTTCAAACATCAGTTTCAGTCAGGGGACTTCCAGTGGCTAAGACTCTACATTCCCAATGCAGGGGGCCTGGGTTCAATCCCTGGTCAGGGAACTAGATCCCACATGATCAAGCACAGCCAGATAAATAAAATTTTTTTTCAAAGTTCAGAAAGATGTGACTGTAATCTAACACGTTTGTCCTTCAAGTCACTGCTGGAGTTGAACTGAGTCCTACCACACAGCTTGAGTCTGGCCTGTGAAGACTGTGAGGGGGAACAAGCAGATGCAAGGAAGCGAACATTTCTGAGTATCTCTGGGAGCTTAGAGTGAAAACGTAGGATGTGGACCTGAACCTGAAAAACATGACTGGCAGCTGGAGTAAGATAAGAGCATAAGCCACAGAGATCAACAGGTGGGGACGGCGGCTGAGCTTGCGAGGCGGCCGTTGCTTTTCAGGGTCGCTCTCTTCCAGACTCAGTCCGGGTTGTCATCATGGCCCGTGGAAATCAATGAGAACTTGCCCGCCAGAAGAACATGAAGAAATCCCAGGAAATTAGTAAGGGAAAAAGAAAAGAGGATAGCCTGACTACCTCTCAGAGGAAGCAGCGGGACTCTGAGATCATGCAACAAAAGCAGAAGGCAGCCAATGAGAGGAAGTCTATGCAAACAAGAGAGAAATAATGACTATCTGGAAAACCTGGGTGCTATTGCTAACTAGGTGTATCATAAGCTCTATGATCAAGATTTTGTAGAGTGAACAGTCAGTACATATGTTATATCCTTATAAAACTATTTTAAACTTTTCCTTTCAACCTGACTTAGTGTGATGTTTCAGAACCATTCTTCAAAGAATAAAACACTAACCATGCATATGAAAAAAAAAAAAGAGCATAAGCCACAGTTACAAAGGGTGCAGAGGGGGAAGGAACTGGAAACTGGCGGCTGCTGGTGGTGGAGGAAGATCAGGAAATGCCTGGCGTGCTCCAGGAGAGACCAGCCTGTGACTCAATGCTCTTTTCAGATTATTCTGCAGCCGCGTGTGTGATGGGCTGCAGTAGACCTGGCTGGAGTCCTGAAAGGCCAGGCAGGAGGCAGGAAGGGGCCCAGGGTAGCACAGGGTCCCTGGAGGGCTGTGGTGTTGAGGAGGGAGCCCAGCAGGACTGTCTGGTGAGGGTACCATGGGTCTGTCGAGGAGAGGGAGCAGAGAAAGGGTGCGGTTTTCTCTCAGCCTTGTGACCAAAGGGCTCTGCAGGGATGAGCGAAGACTCAGGGCACCCCTTGCTTTTGAAACTGATACGAAAGGAACAATTTGTTTCCCACCAGCCTCAGATTATGTGTCCTGGTTTGACGTGTACCCTGGGGTATATCTGTGGACTTCAGTTCCCCATATGATAATACTTAACTCTCCTGTTAGGACTTCAGAGCTAATCAAAGACCTTTAAAAATGTGCCAACAGCCCTTAATGAAGCCTGAAGCCTTCAATTAAATTAAACTGTCAGAAATAAAGCCCTGCACAAGTGGGGGCATGGGGGAAGGGTGGGGAGGGGGTGGTCAGTGTCAGCTCAGCCGCCAGAGCTCGGTTTCACTTCCTATCAGGAAGAGCCTTTCTGAGAAGGGGGACTCCAGTGGTATGGCCCCCTCCACCGAGTCCTCTCTCGTTCCTGAGCCACTGCACACCTCCCTAGGCCAGAGTCTGGGAAGAGGAAGGGGCCCAGCTTCAACGAGGACACACAGGCCCCTTGTTCGCCAAGAAGCCTGCCTTGACTTAGGTGTCAGGGCCTAGTGCCAGGCAGGGCAGAACCCTCCGGCTACAGCCTCTTCCTGCTGGTGGGGTCGGGGTGGGGAGGTGGAGCTGGCTGCTGCTAGAGAGCTCCCTCCCCAGGCTGTGGGGTGAGGACAGAGTGGAGGGGGCAACTCTGAAGACAAAAGAAAGATGGCGCACGTCTCCACCCCCCCAGGCCTCCACCCCACCAGGCCTCCGAAAGGAGGAATGAAATGGCAAAAGGAAATAGCCTTTCTCTATCTCAGCCAACAGGCTGGGTGTCCTGGCTCCAGGCCTCTCTCTCTTCTGTGGCCCCAGCAGGAGGCACTGTAGTGCCTCTGAGACTAAAGAGGACCCACCCCATCCCTAATGCCTTGGACCCAGGCCCAGTGCTGGCCAAGGCCCATCTGGGTCATGCTCATCCCCCCAGACTCAGGCTGCCATCCCTCTAGCCTCTCCAGGGCGTGAAGCCATGACTGGAGGACACAGGGAGCCAGGGAGGCAAAAAAAAAAAAGTTTATTTAATCAGCCTTTGAAGGCACCTGGTTTGAGTATAAAAAAAGGCAGTAAAATGGCAAATGTACAGGGTTCATGATGGGTAGGAACATGGAGAGGTGCGGGGAAGAGGCACATGGGGAGAAGGGGGCTGCGGAAATACTAGATCAGACTTCAGAACAAGCAGTCCTGGCCCCCGGCCACCCTTGGTACAGGCAGACGGACAAGACACACAACTCACTCTCTGAGCCTAGGAACCCCTGCCCAGGCAGGCACTGGTCAGAGCCAAGAGACTGCGTCCCCTCCCTTGACTCTGACCCTCCAGCCCACAGTGTCCCCATGTTCATCCACAGAGGCGCTCTCCTTGGGGCCTGGATGCCGGGCCCAGCACAGGTCATGAGCAAGCAGAAGATGGCTAGACAAGAAAACCTCCAGAGGACCCCTGCCCACCCGCAAAGGAGCAGGCAGCGGGTGCCATCCTGCCGTCCATCCGAGGTCACACGATTGCCCGGAACAGGAAGGAGAAGACGGCCCCCAGGGCCAGGCCCAGAGACAGAAAGAAGGCCATGATGGCTCCAGCTGTCTCCGCCTCAGCCGGCTTCACTTTCCTAAAGGAGGGAGGGCGAGCCGACCTTAGGACGTCCCTGACGCCAGTCCCCTGACCAACCCAGAGCATCTCATTTTGCTGGCCCACTTGTCTTCCTCTCCCTCTTGGTGAGGGGGTGTGTACTGAGGCTGTCTCTACCTTTCCCTGGGAGCCCCTCCTCCCCTCCCACTGCCTGGGCCCCAAGGGTCAGTGGGCTCCTCTCTCAGCCTGGAAACCCTGAGCTCCGTGATCAGGAGTCTCCTTCCACCCACTCTCCCTCAGCTGAGGGTCCCCAGCTGGAGCACTAGACCCCGCCCGAGGCCACCATACTCCCCACTCACTTGGGCCCAAAACACATGCAGAGACTGGCAAGGTAGCCATTGGAGAAGGCGAAGGCAGCCATGAAGATGATGAACCAGGAGTCGTGCTCAAAGACCACAGGCAGGTTGTGGCGGGGCTGGACGTTACACAGCAGCAGCAGGGGCACGAAGGCCGACCGGGCCAGCACCAGACTCGGCAGCCAGTAGCTGTCCTTCCCAGGCTGCGGGGACCAGGCCCTGCCACAGTCAGGCTGGGCCAGCCCCCGGGCTCCATTCGGAGGCCCTCAGGATCTGAATTGAAACCTCCAAGCCTAGTTACCCTTGTAGGGTATCCCTGTAGGGTACTTGTAGGGAGTGGTAGATAGAGCCTTCTGGCCATGTGCTACAGCATGACCTGAGTGGTGATCATCAGGGGTGTGTGTGTGTATGTGTGTGTAGTCATTAAACTGTACATCTGCAACTTGTACACCTTACTATACATAGATTATGTCTCAGTTTTTAAAAAAAGTACGGTCCCCTTTCCACCATACTTTCTTGGTTCCCTCTCTGGGTGTTTCAGTCTGGACTCTTCCGTCTCACAGGGGCTTGGTGACCCTCCTTCACTTACCCACATAGTGATGGCTGTGAGGCTGCGGCCCAGCCAGTCAAAGACATTGAAATTCAAGAAACAGGACACGGGAATGAAGTAGGCCTCTGGAAGACAAAGAGTAGGTTAGGAGAGGGTTAGTGGGTCCAAGAAAGGCAGGATCTAGCAACCCTGACTCTCACTGGGACTTAGGTTTCCCAGCTGTGAAACGGAGAAGATGCTTCCAGGCCAGGGAAGGGTGAGTGGGCCAGCAGAGCCTGGCTGCAAAAGCGACAGCCCAGGCTCTCCTCTCCCAGGCTCCTAGCCTTGCTCCCAAGCCCCTGTCCTTCCCCATCCTGGGAACCCGTGGTTTCCTCACTCCAGGCGCTGGTGCCCGCGATGGTGGACTCGACCTCAGCTGTCACGGCAGGAAATATCCCAATGGTGATGGTGAAGACGAAGCAGACGGAGAAAGCCGGGACTAAGATCTGGAGGAAAGGGACCCTGGGTCTGTGTCTTCATGGTGGTTGTGCATCATTAAAGAATCAAGATTCCCCAAAACACACACATGCCCGTGCACACACACATGCAGGAAAATCCAGGAAAGTGGCCAGTCTCCAGTCAGAAAGGGAGGGGATGGGCATGGGATGGGAAAGGATCAGAAAAAGGGAAGAAAGGGAAGGGTAGAAGGCAGGATGCCCCAGCCCCACATACACTTTTGAGGATAGTGCGGACAGAGTGGCTTTCCTTGGCGGGCTGAGAGCTGGGGGCTGAGAATCCGGTCTCCTCTTGGCCTGCTTTTGGTTCCTCTCCTGGGGGGGGTGGTGACAGGTGGTGAGAGAGTCTTCAAGTGTAGGAGAAACAGAGCAACAGGAAATGACACAATCCCCAAAAGGGCTGGAGTCAGCTGGGGGTGGACACCCCCTTAAACCAGTGCACAGCTCCACCCAAGACTTAGCCCAGATGGCCTCCAACCCCCACTGCCCAAGTCCTCTGGGTCCTGACCTCTCCTAGGAGTCTCAAGTCAGTCAGGTCACGCCCTGCCCAAAAATCCATAATTGCTTCCCAGTTGCATTCAAGGCCTCCCAGGATCTCCCCCAACTTCTCTAGCCCAGCCCTCGTTTACTGGTGTTATCCCCTCACCCCTCTGGCATCACTGCAGGAGGCTCATTCTTGCCCCCAGCTCATGCTGCCCCCCTGCTGAGCAGCCACCCTCCACCGCAGCTTCCTCAGGTTCTTCGGACCTTTGCTAATGAGGTCCAGCTTGGTCTCCTGCTCCCCAGGCCCTTCGAGCTTGAGCTGCCGGTAATATTGGTAGAATTCCTATCAAGGGAAGGAAGGTGGGTTCAGAAGCAGACTCTCCAGAGCTTCTCCCTCCCACAGGTTTCGTCCCCTTAGTCTGGAGCCCTGGACCCCCCTCTCTCCCTGCCAAGAACTCCAAACCTGGGGTTCGAGTGCTCACCAGCCGTGGCAGGCCCAGATAACAGATGATGGTCAAAATGATAACTCCACAGGCTGTGATAAAATAGCCAAAGGCACTTTCCGACAGCTCGGAGCCACCTGGGGCGGAGGGTGTCAGCGATCAGAGGCCGGCCCCGTCCCCTCCTCCCCGCAACCACCAGGGTGACAGGCAGGCAGATGGCAGGACTTACTGGCGATGGCGCAGATCATGGCCACGGAGGCGAAGAAGCCTGCCAGGCCCTGGCCACTCATGATGGGGGCCGTGTAGCTGGCAGGCAGGAGGCCGGCCAGGCCAAACAGACTGCCCTGCAGGATGGCGCCGAAAGCTGTGCAACAGGGTGGACAGCAGAAGGGAGAGGGTAGCCAGGTGGGTCGTGGGGTCTTGGTAATTCCTGCTTGACTCCCAGTAAGTCCTGACGCTGAGCAGCCCTTTTCTTCCCACTCCTAGCCCTGCTCAGGCTCTTGAATCCTCACCACCCAGAGGGAGGAAAAGATTCCTCTCTGACCAACCGTGGGACTTCTGCCCAGGTCCCCACCCAGCCCCGCTTACAGTTAATGAGCATGATCTTGAGCATGGTGATAACAAAGAAGGACAGCGCGTGTAGGGGCACCTTCACCAGGATGGCAGTGATCAGGAACACCAACAGGATGGCCACCAGGCTGCCCAGGATCCGCACAGGCTGGGGGATCCTGTCGGAGAGGAGGCGGTGGCAGAGATGGGTGGTGAAGCCGGGGGCCCAGCCCAGGGAGGGCAGGAGGCACCGAGGGGGTCAGGGTGGGGGCCTGGGGGCTCACTTCTGATGCAGGAAGGAGTTGAGGCAGGTGAAGATCAGCAGCGGCACCATGGCACATAAGGTCATGACGTTGTTGAAGATGGTGCTGAGATGAGTCCGCTCTGGCGAGGATGCCAGGGGGCTGGCCGAGGCCTGGATGTCCTTGCTTACTTCAGCAGGGCCCAAGGACATATTCTGGGACATGTCCAGGCGGTTTGTGAAATACTGTGAGGGTTGCGGAGAGGAGTGTTGGCACCTTTCGCCCTGTGCCTGCAAGCACGTATCCAGGCCCTAAATGCCCAGTGGATAAGCCCCTGGGAGCCCATTCCCACATCTCACCTTAGTGGCTGTCATGAAGAAATTCCAGGGCAGCAGCGTCCCCAGACCCAGTATGAAGAAGATAAGCCAGACGGCTTTGTACCTGGGGATGGGAGAGGAAAGTGGGGCCAGGCGACCCACCATCCCACCTTCCTTCCCAAATCAAACCTGGGGCAGCCCCACCCCCTTCCATCTCTCCAGCTGTCCCAGGGCGCAAAACATGCAGAGGAGGAGGTGGCCTGGGATGGGGTAAGGGCACAGATGAGTCCCGAGGGGGAGGGGGACCAGGGACATAGGACTGAAGGGCATGGCCAGAAGGACCTTGGTTCTCAGTCCCAAAGACTCGGGGGACCCTGCAGGCTTGGGAACTGATGTGACCCACACATCCACAGGTGGTTTTGGAAATCTTGCTAAAGGCTGGGGCGGTGGGCGGGTGAGTGAGAAAGCAAAACACAAGTCTTCTACCCCCGCTGGGCAGGCTGGAAGTGATTACACTGTCTGGGAAGGGCTGTGTGGCTTTCCAAAGAGGAATCTGAGGTCAGGAAACTCCTAGACCATTCTGGATCTAGGAGGACAGGGATGCGGGTGCCTTGGGACAGCTGAGAAGTGAGGGAGCTGTTTTTTCCTGGCCCAGACAGAACCAGCTTTGTAGACTACACCACATAGGAGGCCGCGAGGGATGGGCCACGAGACGTCATCTGGGCTCCAGACTGTAAATAAGAGCCTCCCAGCCTGGGTCAGGACACTCACTTGCCCCAAGCCCTACACCTCGGGGCCTGTCTGGGATGGGACAGCTTCTCCCAAGCAGCCTTGTGGTCCCCAAATGTGTCTGCCGTACTTTCCCCACTGTCCACACCTGCTATCTTCACAGAGCTGGCAGGGACAAGCCCAGGGCAATGAGGAGACTGGTCAGGCCAGACAGCGGGGCCTGGCCCCACAGGGCGGGGGCCTGGGTGGGCGTCCCAGGTGGGCAGGTCTGAGTCCTGACAACTGCAGCCCCCTCCCACCTCCCTCCTATAGTCCCCACCCTGAGGAAGAGACGTGAGGCCTGGATTCAGAGGCCCAAATGAAAGGAGCAACTCCAAACCAATGTCCCACAGGATAGGGACCCAGTGTGGGGCCACTGGAGAAGGCGGAGGGGTTCACAGAGGGCTGCCACCAGAATGGGGGTGCTAGGATGGGATGGCAGGCAGCTTGGGAATGAAGGACACCAGGAGGGATCCAACCAAACCCTTAGGGCCTGTACTTACTATGTCTCCTTAAATTCCCTCCCATCCAAATAAACCTCACTTCTGCTTCACAAATGGGAGGTGGTCCCAGAGAGAGAAAGCTAAGTGCCTAAGATCCCACCGCCAGAAGTGGCCTTTGGCATAGAGGGCTGGGATGAGCAGGGGATGGGGCTGTGGGACTGCGATGGAAAGATGTTTTGGGCACCAGGCACGGCTCCATCAACTTTCTTGGGGTCTAGACTCCTGGAAGAACTTGAATCCAGCTACGGTCTCTTCCCCCAGAACACACACGCATGGCCACAGCTGTGGGTCTAACTGGAGGGAAGTCCTAGGCTCCAGAGGTGGGGAAGTGAGAGGGAAGTCAGAGTGAGGACCAGAGTAGGCCAAAGTCATCTGAGGCCGAGGCCAGCTCCATCGGCTGGCCAGCCTGGGAATGAGGGTGCTGCCAAATGTCTTCCCACAGTGCTGGCCGGAGGAGCCGGAAGCTGCCGAAGAGCAACACTGGAAACTCCAACAGGCCAGGGAGGGGTCGCCACCACCACCCTGGGCCTCCCTGGAGACACTGCTCTCAGCACCCAGCTACAACAAGCAGGGCCCCCTGATGCAAATGTGACTTGTAGCTACCTGGCTGGAAGGCTCATTGTCCGTGGCAATCCCAAATTCCAAAGAATACAGCACCCAGCCCCTCTGGAGACCCATTCCCACTCCCCTGGATCCACAGCCCCAGTCTCCCTCCCCGGTACCTGTCCTGAGGCTGGTGACTGGTTGTCATGGTGACGGCGGTCTCAGTTATGCCTGGCTGACAGCTTCCTCCCTCCGGTGCTTGCTGGGGGCAGAAGCAGTGTGAGGCCCTGTCGTGGCCCTGCTTCCCTACAGGCCTCTTCAGACACTTGGTGGGAGTGGGCAGGCAGGTGGGTGAAGAGGGCCAGGCAGACAGAGCAGGCAGGCTGTAGGGTCCCGAAGGCCCCGCTCCTGGCCCTGCCTCTCAAGGCTGCTCCTTTGACCCCCTTGGGCCGGTCCTGCTGAGCCCCTCTGCCTGCTCAGACGCTACCTGGCTCCCGGCCTGGCCTGGCCACTGCCTCCGCTATTTTTATCCAGCTGCCGAGGCTGTCTGTGAGCAGGGAAACGGGCGGGTGGAGAGCAGGCAAGGAGGAGGAGGAGGAAGTATGGCTGAGGGGGAGGGAAAAAAACAGACAAAGGCATGAGGGGGGTCATGAGAGGATAAGAGGGGTCAGGGACAGTGACAACATGGAAGTGGGGAAAGAGGAGGGAAACAGTAAAGAGATAAGGGGGAAGAGGGAGGGCAGGAGGAGGACGCAAAACAAACAGATCTGCTGCAGCAGCTGCAGCCTCAGGCGTGATGACCAGGCCAGCCAGAGAGGCCGGCCTGCCTGCCTGCCTCCCTCCCAGGGCAGCCTCCTTCCCTGGGGCTCTCCCTCTGATCTCTCTGCTTTCCCGAGGAGCCCTTGGGTCATGGCTAGGGCAGGCTCTGGAGAGCCTGTCCCCCCTGCAGGCACCCCAGATGCCAGCCTCTCTGTGGGTGGCACCTTAACCATCCTTTCCAGACAATGCTCAGGGGTTTCCTGGTTCCTGGCCCATTTTCCTGGAAAACACTTTAGGATGCGCTTGGGGACACAGCCACTTCCTTGACCCCTGGGGACATCCCATCTCCCCCTCCCCACTCCCACTGGGTTCCTCTCTGACTCATTCCCAGGCCCCTGGCTTCTTCCCCTTTCTGAGAGCAAAAGTTGGAGGCAAGATGGAGGGATGGGAGCACAGGCCTGCCCAGTCCCCAGCCTCCCTACTTCGTGCCCCTTCCCTGCTCCCCGCTCAGGAGGGGTGGGGGGTGGGGAGGCGGGGGGAGCGTGGCTCCCTGGCACTAGGAGAGGAACCAGCTTTCCCTTGGATGGCATGGAAAGCCAGGCAGGAGTGGGCAGGCCTGTCCCTCACGTGCCAGCTCTGGAGCCAGCTCTGCCATTCTGGGTGAGGACTGGCTTCCTTGCCCACCTGGACCAGCACTCACCGGATGCCCAGACTTGCCAGCAGAAGGGTCGGGGCAGAGGGGGCCTGGGTGGTCTGTGAGAGGTGGTCCTAGCTCAGAGGCAGGCGGCAGGTCTTGTCCATGGGCTCCTTCTGAATAAGGGTCCAGAGTGAAAATTGCGGCAGCGGGCGTATCGGGAGAGAACCCCCCAGGTCCTGCCGGGGGACGCAGCACCTCCATTCTGAGAAGCTTTCTCAACTAACACAGCCAGGGAGATAAAACTCAGCCCTTATCTCCCACCAGCAGTCTCAGCAGGGGAGCTGAGGGGGTGGGTCAACCCCCAGGTGCAGCCAGTACTCCAGGCCCCAGCCTGAGATGGACAGCCCTGGGGACTCTGAGAAAGGACCTAGACAGGCCTTTCTGCTCCTCCCCAAAATTCCTCTCCACCCCTCCCTGCGTCAACTCCAGCCTCTCCGAAGGCCTTCCTCCCCTCCTCCCCCAACCACACCTGGACGATGATAGCACAGGGAGAGGAGAGGCAGACCCAGACACCCCAGAAGGAGGCAGAGGGCTTCTTTCACTCTTCCTTCCTTTCCACAGATATTTACCTAGGACCCCTGCATGCCAGCCAGGCAATGTTCTAGGCACTTGGGAGACTGGTGAACAACAGTTTTTACATTTTCTAGAAGGATGGGGGTGGTGGTGAGAGGGCTCTACTCTGGGCAGAGGAGGTGAGAAATTCATGTTTTCTATTAGGTAGAAGGAGGGAAACCTCAGCTTTTCACTTCAGCCAACCCTGTTCTCTACCCACAGGCAAGATTCCAGGCAGTAAAGAGCAGGTGTAGTTTCAACACAGGTGGAGACTGAGGTGGCGGACAGAGTACCTCCTCTTTCTCAGGAAAATCTGTTTTAGGCTGAGGAGTATTCCTTTCTGCCCTCTGGCCTTCCTCTTCACCGCCCCCAGCCCCCCCACCCCCGTCAGCTACACCCCTACTCTCTGCTGTCCCCAACCCCAGCCCTGAGCACAACTCAACTCCAGGGGCAGCCCACTCCTCCTGCCCATATCCTGAAGATCAGTCACCCCTTTGGCTTTTGTCTGCCTTGGCCCAATCAGGGATTTGATACCAGTTCAGAACATCTGGTTTCCCTCCAGCCAAGCCCTGGCCTGCCCAGATGGGGCCCTGATAGCAGCCACCAAACTGGGCACCTCCCTGGCCCCCAACACCTCTCACCCACGCCAGCTTCTAGAGACATCTCTGTGGCATCAAATTCACCACTTCCATGGATCCCATATGGGGCAGCCACCACCTGCAGATACCCTCTCTGGCGTTGCCTGCACAACCACCATAAACTCATATAGATTGTCTCCATTGAACAAATGAGGACAGCTGAAGTTCAGAACGGTTAAATCATTTGCCTAAGGCAACAGAGCTAGTGAACGAGTGAGTTGGAATTCAGAACTCAATGCAGAAGTTTACTCTAGGCATCTTCCGGGGGAGGGGAGGGAGGTTTAAAGGCTGCTTCCCAGCCAGCCTCTTATACTGGGAGGTGGAGTAACTGTACTCCAACTAAGGGGTTAAAAAATAAGGTGGGGGTCAAGTCATCTCGAGTCTGACTTGTGTCGGGTGTACGGCGCTCCGCCACCCCATTACACACACATCCTGGCAAAGACAGCTCACACAGACAGGAAGGCAAGGCAAGAGGATCTGGAGGTGACAGTGACCGAGAGGAACGGGCAAAGGAGTGGCCCCAACAGGGGTGAGGGGCAGGGGTGGGAGCAGCCTTCATCCGCCACAGCTCTCCCCTGGGAAGAAAATCTGGGATGTCCTTTTAAGTGAAGCAAAGGTGTTCTCTCTGGGAATAAACGAGGACGCGCCCAATAAGAGGCCGGGTGTTAAACAGGCAGCGCCTGCACCTCTATTCCGCGTGCTCTCCAGGCCATTCCCCTCACCCGGCGCAGTTAACGGTGCGGCCACTCCCCGGTACCAACGACGAGATTGATCGAGATTAACCTTCAACTCGCCCGCCCCTTGGCGAGGTCAGCTCGGCGACAGGCAGTTTCAGGCCCGGTAGCCAGGTCGTCCCCGCCTGCTGGGGTCGAGGTCCCCGCACAGTAACCCTACGCCCTGGCCCCGGCACGCCACGTGCCGCGCGGCTCCGCACGGGGGCCCCACCCTGCATCCCCCAGTCCCGGCGGCGCAGCTGCCAGGCCCAGCCTCCCAGCCCGAGTGGCAGCAGGCAAAAGCGGCGCGCCTTCCGTCCCAGCGACCCCCGGCTCCCCCGCCGTTTCCCGATTCCCCTCCCACCCCCCGGGCAGCACCTGCTGGGAAGGAGTCCTCCCGCGTGGAGGTCTGCGCGCTCTCCCGGGCAGCTTCCCGCGCCCGCGCGAGCACATTCAAACCCGCCCTCCGCTTGCCCCGCCCCGGCGCGCCCCCGCCCACGTCCGCTCCCCCGCGCTCGCCGCGGCCCCGCCCCCGCCCCGCCCCCCGCAGTCAGCCCAGAGCCAAGAGGGACCCCCCAAACCCGAGACCCCGTACTGACAGGCCCACACTTTGTACTATTTCTATAGACTGGACTTCTGGGGGCCCTGCCCCGCCAAACGCTGCCCCATCACGGAGTGTATCCCTGGTCTCCTCGCTGGGGTTACACAAACTCCTACACGGCCGTCTCGGGACTCTCCCAGCGACAATCCTGCTCAGGCAGATCCGGAGCCCCCCACCCCCACCACCGCCCGGTCCAAACACCGTCTCAAATGTTCCGTTATGGCTTGCGAAGCTGCCTCCTACATACACCACTCTCACACCGCACCTTTTTCCTTCCCAGCGCCCCCTTCCCTTTTCAGTGCCACTTTCTTCGTTTGGAAGTATCCTCTCAGTCCCCATGCCGGGGCATCCCTCTGACCGAATCAGTATGATGTGTGACCAGGGTTTTCCCACCTCTAACACTTACAGATCCGCTCACCATTTAGAGAGCTATGTGTGTAGGGGGTGGAGGAGTATGTTGGGGGTGGGGTGGCAGCCCTACTGTAGCCTTCTCATGATTCACCCTTTCTAAATCCAGAATTTGGAAAGGCTAAGGCACTGCTGGGTACGAGAAAAGCCTTACATCCTGAATGAATCCTGTAATCCTGATACTCAGGGAGGGGAAGCCTTGCTGAGCCCCACATCCTCCCAATCCGAGGAAGAAAGGGGTGGGCACGCTGAGGGATGATTGGTCCTTCTTGTACTTGCAAGGAAGGAGGAAGGATTTCCTCCTTTTTGGTTGGTCAGTAAATTTGAGGGGACAGGGGAATCACTGCTCCTGCAGCAGCCTTCAGTACAGGGGGACAATCCAAAGGCTAGAGAGATGCTGAGGACAGAAAATCCAGTCCAGTCCCACTCCCTTAACGCAATTACCCAAGAGGCCTTTACCCTGGAGAAAGTCACAGACACTAATCAACAATTAGCAGTACTAACATCATAGGAATAAGGGAGAGTCACACCCTCTCTCCAGTGAACAGACTGGGCTTTGAGGCAAAGGGTAATTTTTCTTCTTAGGACTGATCGGTGGATTCACCCCAAGATACTCGGAAGAGCTGTTGCCAGCCGACTGGCTCAGGGACCCACAGAGACATGACACACAATCATCCCCTGGCCTTAACCAGCAGAGGGCAGGAAGAGGGGGATGAGTAGTGTTTTTCTAGGCACCGCCCCACAGCTTGAGGGCAGCTTCATGTCTGGGTCTCCCCCACCCCATTCCTACCCTGTGTCTGTCCAGCCTCTCTCTTCCTTTCCAGACCCTCCTCTCCCCTTTTTCTTGGCCCCTGTCTCTCTCCGCATCCTCATTTCCCGTCTCTGAGCCTGTGGGGGTGGCAGGCTTTAGTGGCCAAATGGATCCGGCATCAATGGCCAGGCTGGTGGCCAGTGGCTGCAGTTGTGTGCAAAGGGGGCTGTAAGCGGAAGGAGATTGGGAGGAAGTGGTGAGGGTCCCAGACCAGACAAGAGAAGGCTGGTTCTCCTCCCCACCCCCGCTGAAGCCTAGCCTGCTAGTAGATGTCAACAGGCAGGGCTGTTATTGCTGGACAGAAGCCTGTCTGGCACTCTCCTTGCCTGGGCCCTCAGCCAGCACCCACACCCCTCCAGCACCACCTCTCTGCACAGGGATGGTTGGTGAGGGCCAGGGCCCTCTGCTGGACAGCCTGAGAGCCCAATTCACAGTGGCCTGTGCCCACCAGGCCAGTGCTGGTCATTCGCTGCCCAGTCTTTTGGGCCCCTCAGGTCCCAGGTACAGGAGTAGTGTGTGAAGCACCGATCCAGCTGTACGCCCACCCCTACCCGATCCCGTGCCTCTGTGAGGCTGTAACCTGTGACTCCCTCCTCCCGCTTCCAGGCCCCAAGGGTGCCTCATCACCTAACACCACACAGTCCTATCTTTTCCTAGCCCTGCCTCCATCTGTGTTTGCTGTAAGTGTGTTTGCTCGGCTCTGCACTTTGTCACCAACGTGTCTCATGACTGTATGTTCTCCGTTATGTTTGTGATTCTATCTCCCTGGCCTTGTGGCAGGGCTGGGGCCAGAGAGAGGCCAAAGAGGCAACTTGTCTGAGGTGCAGTATTTAAGGGGGAGCCCAAATATTCCAGAATCCGGATAATGTTTTAATACAATATTTGTTAAAAAAAAAAATCAAAGTGAATGCAAGAATCAAAAATCCATGACGAACAAAATATCAGCTAAGATGAAGACAGAATCAAGCCCTTTCAGTAAGATACCTCAAGTCCCTCATGTTCCTTACTGGGTGTGTAAGGGGGTCAGGGTTCAAGAAGACTGAACTTGGTTTTCCAGCTTCATGTCTCAAACATCTGCCTCATCCTTTGCTCCGAAGTCCCTGGACACATCTGCAAGTGATTAGAGGAGGGCAGTTATCTCACCACGGTCTCCAAAGTCCGGGAAAATGACCTCCGCCAGAAACCGCAGATGCAAACTCCGTTGATTTCCAACCCCCACGATAGCCCTGCCCACTCCGTTCTCCGCCCCGCCCCGCCCTCTGGGGAAACAGCAGGCCCCGCCCCTCGCCGCTGCCCCGCCCCCTCGCCGATGCCCGCCTCTGCTGCCCCGCGCACCTGTTGGGACTTCCCAGGGGGCCTTCGGTGTCTGGGATCGGGGACGGAAGTTCCCGGGCCAGTTGGCCCCTGGTTCCCATTTGGCCTCCTCCATGTGGGACTGGTGTCGTCGCCGTGGCCGGAAACTGCAGACCGCTCCGGGTCTGACCCGTCTGTGCCACCGGGCGGGGAAGGGGCTGCAACGCACTACCCCGGCGTCCGCCCCGCGCGCGGTTGCAGACTCCCAAGAGAGTAACTCTCCGGGAGGCCAGCGGGAGGAGAAGCCTGGAGCGGGCTGAATAAATAAGGCGCCCTGGGCGTTGGAAGGGACCAGGGGTTCGAATCCCCTTCATCCCGCCCCTCCCCCAAGCCACCTTTCTGAGTGGGCGGCGGCGGGTAGAGGGTGCGAGCACGTGCACTGGCTTTTGATGACGCCTGGAGGAAGCAGATGGTGTCCGGGTAGTAGGGAAGCGGGGCCTAGCGGAAAGCCCTGAGGGGCCGGCTTGGGGACCCACAGCTCTGATCTGGAGTCTCCCCCCCAGGGCAGCCTTCTAATGGGGTGTGCGGACAGGATGAGGGTCTTGCAAGGGGCTTGTCTCCTGTGGTCCTCACTTTACCGCCTTGAACCGGAAGCCCAGGGCTGGGTTGAGGCGGGTAGGAGGGGGGAGTGTTGCATGAGAATAGTAAGCAAAGTATCTGGAGGCAGGTTTGCAAAATGCCTCTGACAATTCTTGTTTGAGATCCCCGAGGGGCCTCCCACTGGAGAGGAGAAATGAAGAGGTGAATTCCTCAGATTACCCTGTGCCCCCTAGATCCCATCCTGGACAGAGTACCCCTCAGGGGTATGCATCTCTAGTCCGCTTCTCCAGGAGGGGGTTGCTGCCCACAGGGTCCCTCCAAAAACAAATCTCCCTCTTCCCACACCACTAGCTAAGAAGCGTGTTCACACTCGTTGGAGGACATTAACCTCCTTACCTTGAGCTGCCAGCAAGACCCAAGACTGCTGACTCCCAGTGTGAGACATTCAAGTTAGAAAGAGAAACAGCTTCCAGGGCATTGGGACTGAGAGGGACAATGACAGAGATAGCAAAAGAAAGGCTTGAGGTGTTCCCCCACCCGTCTCTGGACAGTTTCGACTGTCCTGCAGTGCAGGAGTGTGACAGGACTGTCAAAGGCACCCTAAGAATTAAAGGCAACAAATATTTATTGAGCCCCTATTGCATACTGGGCTTTGGGGGCAGGACTAACTCTCTAGTAGGGAACCAAGTTCTTATTATTTGGGAAATCTCAAACCAGAGACAGTCTGGATTAGCCGAATTGTCCATTGTCCCAGGGTTAAGCATTGTCCCTCATTGGACCTCCTTTCTCCATTTGCCTGGGGGTTGGGGTAGTGGAGGAGTGTCAGTACCCCTCCCACCAGAGGCCAGAGGTGATTAGAAAAGGTCTTGGGAAGAATGCTGGGAGGGAGGGACGGTGATCTGTTTTCTGGAAACAGAGCATCCCTCCAATCCTTTCTGCTGGGAGGTAGGGGGCATGTCCTAGCTGGACCCCTCTCATGCTCAGTCCCCCACCACGTCTTCTGCCCACTGGGCAGGCTGCAGTCAGTGATGGGGCCAGGACTGTCTTACTCCGAAATAAAGCATTTCAGGGGCCACAGCTGCTACCAGGATTCATAGGCTCATTTTTGGGAGGCTAGCCTCTCCCTCCTCTCCAGGCGGGCCACTCTGGAAGCCTCCCCCGCGTCCGGCGGGGGTCTCTGACTGAGGACGAACAACAGACAGCCCAGCAAAGCCTCTCGCAAATCCTGGGAGCCCAGGCGGCGGGCCAGCCGGCGCAGCAGGGGCAGGAGGTGCTGGCGGGCCAGGCGGGCAGCGGGCAGCAGCAGGCGGGCCAACAGCGTGCGGAGCAGCAGCGGAAGCAGAGGAGCAGGCATGGCTGGCAATTTGCAAGGCGATCCAGACTCCAGACTCTCCTTTCTGCTCCCTTCTCACCTGGCAAAGACACAAGGAGGTGGGCAGGAGTAGACTCCCACTTCAGTTTTACACCCGCCAGCCCCCACATCTCAGTTCATGGGTCATTTTAGCTTTCTGGAAGCCCTTTCTCTGGGAAGGGTGGCTGAGGCTGGAGGATTCTCATCACAGCACGGATGGAGATGGAGTCAAGGCAAGAGTGAAGCCCGCGCTGGGACCTCCAGCTAGCCATTCCCAGCCTCTGGGGCTCCTACTATCCCTGGAATCCTCCCTTCCGTCAGTCACCCTCTCCTGCACACCCTCAGTCACCTGGCATTGCCTAACCCCTCTCCCTCAATCCAGCAGGAATTCTTCCCTAGACAATTCTAAGTTCTCTTTTCAGGGACCTTGATCCAACCAGACCTGACACTTCCTACCCTCCCAGTTCCCCACCCCTACCCATGGGCAGCAGCTCTCACCAGTCAGAACTGCTGCTCGGCATCAATGTCTGGCTGAATTTGCCTGTAGGGGCCACATCCTCACTGAACACTACACAGGGCTGCCCCACCCAGCTCAGCCCCACCCAGAACAGCTTGCCTGGGTTGGGGGAGCAAGGGAGAGACAGCTGTGTTCTGGTATCTGATAGGTGAAGGGAGGGGGCAGCTGGGCTGGAAGAAGAGATGCAGTAATTTCTCCTACTGGATGCAGACCTCAGAGTCTAAACCCAGACTGCACTTTCTAATGGTGTGATCTGAGGCGCATTGATTCTTCTAGGTTCCAGGTGCCTTATCTGTTACCTCAATAATTGGGAGAAGTAACAGGAATGGGACAATGTATGAGACCCACCGACCCAAACCTCAGAAGCAGTAAAGCTGAAACCCACACACTGGGCATGCTCAGAGCGGCCCAAACAGAGAACAGGACTGGGGCAGGCATTGTGGGCTGTTTCCTGGGGAGTGGAGAAGTGGGGTCAGAGTCCATATCATAGCTGAACACAGCTGGGTGGAGCTCCCACTCAGGGATGGGAAGAGGCATACCCATGTCAGGACCCTCTCCCCATTTTTCTCTGGAAGATTAAATGGAGTTCCATGAGATAGCCAGGTAGAGATGGTCCAGATTTGTTTTATTTTGTTTTTAAATACCTCATACTGACGTGCACATTGCTGTATTTGAAATAGATAGCCAACAACCACCCACTGTATATCATAGGAAACTCTGCTCAATGCTTCATAATAACCTAAATGGGAAAAAAATTGAAAAAGAATTTTTTTGTATATGTATCAGATCAGATCAGTCGCTCAGTCGTGTCCAACTCTTTGTGGCCCCATGAACTGCAGCACGCCAGGCCTCCCTATCCATCACCAGCTCTCGGAGGTCACTCAGACTCACATCCATCGAGTCAGTGATGCCATCCAGCCATCTCATCCTCTGTCATCCCCTTCTCCTCCTGCCCTCAATCCCTCCCAGCATCAGAGTCTTCTCCAATGAGTCAACTCTTCGCATGAGGTGGCCGAAATACTGGAGTTTCAGCTTTAGCATCATTCCTTCCAAAGAAATCCCAGGGCTGATCTCCTTCAGAATGGACCGGTAGGATCTCCTTGCAGTCCAAGGGACTCTCAAGAGTCTTCTCCAACACCACAGTTCAAAAGCATCAATTCTTCGGCGCTCAGCCTTCTTCACAGTCCAGCTCTCACATCCATACATGACCACAGGAAAGACCATAGCCTTGACTAGGCGAACCTTTGTTGGCAAAGTGATGTCTCTGCTTTTGAATATGCTATCTAGGTTGGTCATAACTTTCCTTCCAAGGAGTAAGCGTCTTTTAATTTCATGGCTGCAGTCACCATCTGCAGTGATTTTGGAGCCCAGAAGAATAAAGTCTGACACTGTTTCCACTGTTTCTCCATCTATTTCCATTGTAGTGATGGGACCGGATGCCATGATCTTCGTTTTCTGAATGTTGAGCTTTAAGCCAACCTTTTCACTCTCCACTTTCACTTTCATCAAGAGGCTTTTTAGTTCCTCTTCACTTTCTGCCATAAGGGTGGTATCATCTGCATATCTGAGGTTATTGATATTTCTCCCAGCAATCTTGATTCCAGCTTGTGTTTCCTCCAGTCCAGCATTTCTCATGATGTACTCTGCATATAAGTTAAATAAACATGGTGACAATATACAGCCTTGACGTACTCCTTTTCCTATTTGGAACCAGTCTGTTGTTCCATGACCAGTTCTAACTGTTGCTTCCTGACCTGCATACAGATTTCTCAAGAGGCAGATCAGGTGGTCTGGTATTCCCATCTCTCTCAGAATTTTCCACAGTTTATTGTGATCTACACAGTCAAAGGCTTTGGCATAGTCAATAAAGCAGAAATAGATGTTTTTCTGGAACTCTCTTGCTTTTTCGATGATCCAGCGGATGTTGGCAATTTGATCTCTGGTTCCTCTGCCTTTGCTAAATCCAGCTTGAACATCAGGAAGTTCATGGTTCACATATTGCTGAAGCCTGGCTTGGAGAATTTTGAGCATTACTTTACTAGCGTGTGAGATGAGTGCAATTGTGCGGTAGTTTGAGCACCCTTTGGTATTGCCTTTCTTTGGGATTGGGATGAAAACTGACCTTTTCCAATCTTGTGGCCACTGCTGAGTTTTCCAGATTTGCTGGCATATTGAGTGCAGCACTTTCACAGCATCATCTTTCAGGATTTGGAATAGCTCCACTGGAATTCCATCACCTCCACTAGCTTTGTTCGTAGTGATGCTTTCTAAGGCCCACTTGACTTCACATTCCAGGATGTCAGGCTCTAGGTCAGTGATCACACCATCATGATTATCTGGGTCGTGAAGCTCTTTTTTGTACAGTTCTTCTGTGTATTCTTGCCACCTCTTCTTAATATCTTCTGCTTCTGTTAGGTCTATACCATTTCTGTCCTTTATCGAGCCCATCTTTGCATGAAATGTTCCTTTGGTATCTCTGATTTTCTTGAAGAGATCCCTAGTCTTTCCCATTCTGTTGTTTTCCTCTATTTCTTTGCATTGATCGCTGAAGAAGGCTTTCTTATCTCTTCTTGCTATTTTTTGGAACTCTGCATTCAGATGTTTATATCTTTCCTTTTCTCCTTTGCTTTTTGCTTCTCTTCTTTTCGCAGCTATTTGCAAGGCCTCCCCAGACAGCCATTTTGCTTTTTTGCATTTCTTTTCCATGGGGATGGTCTTGATCCCTGTCTCCTGTACAATGTCACGAACCTCATTCCATAGTTCATCAGGCACTCTATCTATCAGATCTAGGCCCTTAAATCTATTTCTCACTTCCACTGTATAATCATAAGGGATTTGATTTAGGTCATACCTGAATGGTCTAGTGGTTTTCCCTACTTTCTTCAATTCAAGTCTGAATTTGACAATAAGGAGTTCATGGTCCGAGCCACAGTCAGCTCCTGGTCTTGTTTTTGCTGATTGTGTAGAACTTCTCCATCTCTGGCTGCAAAGAATATAATCGATCTGATTTCGGTGTTGACCATCTGGTGATGTCCATGGATAGAGTCTTCTCTTGTGTTGTTGGAAGAGGGTATTTGCTATGACCAGTGCATTTTCTTGGCAAAACTCTGTTAGTCTTTGCCCTGCTTCATTCCGTATTCCAAGGCCAAATTTGCCTGTTACTCCAGGTGTTTCTTGACTTCCTACTTTTGCATTCCAGTCCCCTATAATGAAAAGGACATCTTTTTTGGGTGTTAGTTCTAAAAGGTCTTGTAGGTCTTCATAGAACCGTTCAACTTCAGCTTCTTCAGCGTTACTGGTTAGGGCATAGATTTGGATTACTGTGACATTGAATGGTTTGCCTTGGAAACGAACAGAGATCATTCTGTCATTTTTGAGATTGCATCCAAGTACTGCATTTTGGACTCTTTTGTTGACCATGAGGCCACTCCGTTTCTTCTCAGGGATTCCTGCCCACAGTAGTAGATATAATGGTCCTCTGAGTTAAATTCACCCATTCCAGTCCATTTTAGTTCGCTAATTCCTAGAATGTCAACATTCACTCTTGCCATCTCTTGTTTGACCACTTCCAATTTGCCTTGATTCATGGACCTGACATTCCAGGTTCCTATGCAATATTGCTCCTTACAGCATCAGACTTTGCTTCTATCACCAGACACATCTACAGCTGGGTATTCTTTCTGCTTTGGTTCCATCCCTTCATTCTTTCTGGAGTTATTTCTCCACTGATCTCCAGTAGCATATTGGGCCCCTACTGACCTGGGGAGTTTCTCTTTCAGTATCCTATCATTCTGCCTTTTCATACTGTTCATGGGGTTCTCAAGGCAAGAATACTGAAGTAGTTTGCCATTCCCTTCTCCAGCGGACCACACCCTGTCAGATCTCTCCACCATGACCCGCCCATCCTGGGTTGCCCCACGGGCATGGCTTAATTTCATTGAGTTAGACAAGGCTGTGGTCCTTGTGTGATTAGATTGACTAGTTTTCTGTGAGTATGGTTTCAGTGTATTTGCCCTCTGATGCCCTCTTGCAAGACCTACCGTCTTACTTGGGTTTCTCTTACCTTGGGCGTGGGGTATCTCTTCCCAGCTGCTCCAGCAAAGCACAGCTATCGCACCTTACCTTGGATGAGGGGTCTCTCCTCACCGCCGCCCTTCCTGACCTTGGGGGAGGGGTATCTCCTCACCGCCGCCCTTCCTGACCTCGGTCGCGGGGTAGCTCCTCTTGGCCGTGCCGAGATATACATATATATGTATATGTATACATATATATATTCAGGTATATACTTTGCTGTACAACCAAAACTAAGACAATAGTCTTAATCAACTATACTCCAATATAAAATAAAAAATTTTTTAAATAGTACATAAGATAAATACCTCATTCTTCTACTTCTTAAAATTAGTATAATTTCTGCCTTGATGGACTCAGATGAGATAATTGCCATGAAAGTGTTTTGTAGAATAAGGACATGGGAATATGATCGTTTATCATCAACCTGTCACCACCCACCATTAGCATCATCATGATCTCCACGTGTCCACCATCAACAACCTTGAAGAAAGAAAACTTTCAGTTTTGTCAATAAGGTCTGTCCTCCTCCTACCCAGAGGAAGCAGGGAGTGGGGGACAGCTGGAGTACAGATGCATAGATGTGGTCTTCCTTTCCTTCCTGTCCCTTCCTGTCCCTTCCAGAGGAGTTGTGCTGGTCAGTGTCTTCCCTGGGCTATGGTTGGGACATGTATTGAGTACGTGTGTGTGTGTCACGCCTGGGAGTTCATTTTGTTGTTTTTCAGTCACTCGGTTGTGTCTGACTCTTTGTGACCCCATGGACTGCAGCATGCCAGGCTTCCCTGTCCTTCACCATCTCCTGGAGTTTGCTCAAACTCATGTCCATTGAGTTGGTGATGCCATCCAACCATCTCATCTTCTGTTGCCCCTTTCTCCTCCACCCTCAATTTTTTCCCAGTATCAGGGTCTTTTCCAATGAGTTGGCTTTTCACATTACGTGGCCAAGGTATTAGAGCTTCAGCATCAGTCCTTCCAATGAATATTCAGGATTGATTTCCTTTAGGATTGATTGGTTTGATCTTACTGTCCAAGGGACTCTCAAGAGACTACCCCAGCACCACAGTTCAAAGGCATCAAATCTTCGGTGCTCAGCCTTTTTTATTGTCCTGCTCTCATATCCATTCATCTCATATCTTGCTCTCATTTCTGACTGCTGGAAAAACCATAGCTTTGACTATACAGGCCCTTGTAGGCAAAGAAATATCTCTGCTTTTTAATATGCTGTCTAGGCTTGTCATTGCTTTTCTTCCAAGGAGCAGGCAAGGAGTTCATGATCTCACTCAATTTTCACCATTGCTCTTCAGGGAAATGACTATTATGACCTTTGTACAGATAAGGAAACTGACATTTAGAGGGGTTACCCCAGATCACACAGCGGATAAATGGCCTGGTCACCCCACCAAGACCTGCCTCTCCTCCAGGCTCTCCCATATCTGTAAGAGGCAACTACCTCTTTCTGTTTACTCTGGCCAAAATCCTGAAAGTTATCCTTGACTTCTGTCTTCTTATCACAGTTCACTACCCACAGTAGTAAATCCTGAGGGCTCTGTTTGTCATCTTTCACTTGAATTATTATCAGATCAGATCAGATCAGTTGCTCAGTCATGTCCGACTCTTTGCGACCCCATGAACTGCAGCACGCCAGGCCTCCCTGTCCGTCACCAGCTCCCGGAGGTCACTGAGACTCACATCCATCGAGTCAGTGATGCCATCCAGCCATCTCATCCTCTGTCGTCCCCTTCTCCTCCTGCCCTCAATCCCTCCCAGCATCAGAGTCTTCTCCAATGAGTCAACTCTTCGCATGAGGTGGCCAAAGTACTGGAGTTTCAGCTTTAGCATCATTCCTTCCAAAGAAATCCCAGGGCTGATCTCCTTCAGAATGGACTGGTTGGATCTCCTTGCAGTCCAAGGGATTCTCAAGAGTCTTCTCCAACACCACAGTTCAAAAGCATCAATTCTTCGGCGCTCAGCCTTCTTCACAATCCAGCTCTCACATCCATACATGACCACCCCCCCCCCCCCCCCCGGTTTCGAAATGGGGGGGGGTGCCATTGCCTTCCCCGATACATGACCACAGGAAAGACCATAGCCTTGACTAGGCGAACCCTTTGTTGGCAAAGTAATGTCTCTGCTTTTGAATATGGCATCTAGGTTGGTCATAACTTTCCTTCTAAGGAGTAAGCGTCTCTTAATTTCATGGCTGCAGTCACCATCTGCAGTGATTTTGGAGCCCAGAAAAATAAAGTCTGACACTGTTTCCACTGTTTCTCCATCTATTTCCCATGTAGTGATGGGACCAGATGCCATGATCTTCGTTTTCTGAATGTTGAGCTTTAAGCCAACCTTTTCACTCTCCACTTTCACTTTCATCAAGAGGCTTTTTAGTTCCTCTTCACTTTCTGCCATAAGAGTGGTGTCATCTGCATATCTGAGGTTATTGATATTTCTCCCAGCAATCTTGATTCCAACTTGTGTTTCTTCCAGTCCAGCATTTCTCATGATGTACTCTGCATATAAGTTAAATAAACATGGTGACAATATACAGCCTTGACGTACTCCTTATCCTATTTGGAACCAGTCTGTTGTTCCATGACCAGTTCTAACTGTTGCTTCCTGACCTGCATACAGATTTCTCAAGAGGCAGATCAGGTGGTCTGGTATTCCCATTTCTTTCAAAATTTTCCACAGTTTATTGTGATCCACACAGTCAAAGGCTTTGGCATAGTCAATAAAGCAGAAATAGATGTTTTTCTGGAACTCTCTTGCTTTTTCCATGATCCAGCGGATGTTGGCAATTTGATCTCTGGTTCCTCTGCCTTTTCTAAAACCAGCTTGAACATCAGGAAGTTCATGGTTCACATATTGCTGAAGCCTGCCTTGGAGAATTTTGAGCATTACTTTACTAGCGTATGAGATGAGTGCAATTGTGCGGTAGTTTGAGCATTCTTTGGCATTGCCTTTCTTTGGGATTGGGATGAAAACTGACCTTTTCCAATCTTGTGGCCACTGCTGAGTTAGCCTTCTAATTGGTGTTTTTGTTTCTCTTTTCCATACAGTGACCAGGGTGATCTTTCTAAAACATGAGTTAGATCCTGTACTTTTTCTGCTTAAACTGTCCAATGACTCGCTTTTCATTAAGAATTAAAGCCAAAGGCTTTAACTGTGATCTCCGAGGCCCTGGCTTCCAAGTTCTAGTCCTTGCCTCTCTCTCTGTGGCAGCTACACTGGCTTCCTGCTGCTCCTTAACTGTGCTAGACATGTTTTTGACTTAGGGCCTTTGCACCTACCACTGTTCCCGCCTACAAGGCACTATCTTCAGGCATTCTTGTGGTTCCATTGCTCACCTCCTTTAAATCTTGGTTCAAAGGTTATGCATCCACTCTTTAACAGGACATTCACTCCACTCCATCCTGCCTTCTCTCCATCCTCTCTTTTGCTTTATTGACCTCCTCAGCAAATCCTTCTGACAAACTGTATATCCTCCTTTCTTATCTTGCTGATTGTCTGTGTCCTAGAATGTAAACTAGAATGTGAACTCCATGAGAGTAGGGACTTATGTCTGTTTTGTCTGCTGCTCTGTCCCCAGTGCTCAGCAATAAATATTTCTTGTAAGAATAAATAAGTATATATTCTGTCAAGGGCTCCAAATCCAGGCCTGCTTGCTGCAGAGCTTGTGCTATTGAGCCCCAGAGCTCTGTGAATCTGAACACATTTCTAGGCTGTGTGCAGAACCCCTGCGGGCCACAGTCAGCTGGAAAGAGCCACTCAGAGGAGAGGAATTGAGCTCGGTGAGCCCAAGGGAGGGGAAGTATTTTCCCTCTGGGATCTGCCAAAGTATGTAATTTCCAGAGAACCTTAGAGGTCCCACCACGCACTGACCCAGATCTACAATTGCTGTGACCTTGGGTAAGTCACAATCCATCCCTCTCAACTCAGTGTACACAGATGTGAGATCCTCTGAAACCGTGGACAAGCCCCCGTGTCCTTGTCTTTTTAAGTAAAATGTTGACTCAAGAGTTCATGATTGGGAAATGTGAAGATGTAGGAACAAAGAAGAGCTTTTGGGGTAAGGAAATGGTAACAGTTTGGACTCTAATTCTCCCACATAAAACAATCACCAAACATCCAACAGTGAGATCCTTGGATCCTGGGCCTGGGGCTGGACCTCTGTCCCTTCCCTGTCCCCAGCAGACAGTGAGGGGGAAACAGGATGTCTCCGGTAACAGTAGGAAACCCCAGAGGGGGTTGGGAAGGGAGGTGGGGGAAGGGCCGCAGCTGTGTCCAGCGCCTGGATCTGGCTTTAGTTCATTCTCTACCCCTCATCCCCTCTTGGGATTAACTCACTTCATCTCCTTCCCACTTTCACCTGGGATTAATCCCACCAAGTGGCCTTCCCCAAGGCAGAAAAGGATTTCCTCAGCCTTTCCTAGAAAGATAACCATCCCTTCTGGCAACAGAGCTGCCAGGAAGCAGTTCCTTTTAGTTACTGATTTAGCTTTGTGTAATGGATCCTGCGTGCTTGGCTCTGACCTCTGCCCCCAGTCCTCTGCTGGCAGGGGAGGAAACTGGCCCAAACTCCTGTTTCTCAAAGTCAATTTAAAAAATGATGTATTTGGGTGCCAACTTGTGAAATTAAGGCCTGTAGGCTGAGTCATAAATGACCCCTGAGGTTCTTTCAGTGGTTTTCCCCGATCTACAAGCTTCTCAGAAATGTTCTGGGGACCCGCTCTCCCCATACATAGACATCACTTTTTTTAATATAATTTTCTTTATTTATGTATTTATCTATTGGCTGTGCCGGGTTTTAGTTGCTGCATGGCCTTTTCTCTGTTATGATGAGCGGGGGCAGTGTGCGGTCTTCTCATTTCAGTAGCTTCTCTTGTTGCTGAGCACAGTCTTTAGGGTGCACGGGCTTCAGCAGTTGAGGTTCCCGGGTTCTGGAGCACAGGCTGCAGAGCATAGGCTCCATAGCTGTGGTGCACAGGCTTAGTTGCTCCAAGGCATGTGGGATCTTCCTGGACCAGGGATCGAACTCACATCGCCTGCATTGGCAGGCGGATTCTTTACCACTGAGCCACCAGGGGAGCTCACATAGACATCACTTAATTGGGCTGTTCATGTCAACAGCAAGCATGTATGCGGTGCTGAGGACACAGGACACACACATCAAGAGCCAACCGCAGGACCGACAACGACATGGGCAAACCAGTTCAGTGGTGAGAGCTGGGAATAGAGCTAATGGGTTCTCGCGAGACCTAGAAGCACTGGGCCTTCTGCTCCTCCCACCTCTGTCTGCTGTCTCCATCTAGGGCTTCAGAGCCTTGTACCACCCTGCCAGTCATTCTGCGAGGACCCAGACAGACCCGTGAAGAGCGCTTCCAATGGTCACTTCAATCTGGATTCACCCTCCGGCTCTGGGGCCCTCTCAGTGCTGCTCTGGATGACCAAGCATACTGCGCGAGGCCAACTGGGGGTGTGAGTGACTTCTTGCCGTTGTGCTGCGTGGCGGTCCTCCTCCCTACAGTGGTAATCATCATATAATCTGCCTCAGGCAGGATCAAGAGATGGGAGATGTCCAGAGCTTGGCTTTTAGAAGGTGTTCAATAAATAACATTTTCCTGCCTGATTGGGAGTTGGGGATTTGTAGATACAAACTGTTATATATAAGATGAATAAACAACAGGGCCCTACTGTATAGCACGGGGAGCTACATTCAACATCCTGTGATAAACATTAATGGAAAATAACAGGAAAAAGAATATATATATGTATAACTGAATCACTTTGCTGTACAGCAGAAATCAACACACACACTGTAAATCAACTATATTGCAATTAAAAAAAAAAGAACGTCCTTTCTGCCATCATTTTGGGTTGTCCCTCCCAGGACATCCCGTGTCTATGGCCAGCCCGACAGGTTGCTCCTTGAAGGCCTGGTACGAGGCACCCTGACACCCATGAACAGCCACTGACAGTGGGTGCTGGGGCTCAGTTATCACTTGAAGAAGCCATGGAGGCCTGGATTCTGGTTCTGCCGTGTTCCAGGGTCATCATCCCTGGGGGGAGTCAGCACTGGGCTGTAGCCGTGGGCCGTTGACAGCGATGTCAACCCCCAAGCAAGGATGCTGAGAAGAGGCCAGAGAGGCCTCACCGAGGGCAGGGAGTGCCGAGGGGAGTGGGTGCCAGGAGCAGGTGCGGAGGCCAGCCAAGTATAGGACGTGTCACTGGGAAGGGGTAGAGTCCCAGCCTTATCACTCATCACAGCACCTCTCTGCCTGCAACAGTACTCACTAATCTACCTAATTGGGCCACTGTGAGGATCTGAGACCTGAACGCGGTGACAACTGAGAGAACGCTGTGGGAACAGCCAGTCCTCCAAGGTGAGAGAGGGATGATCCGTTTCCAAGACCACCTTTTCTCTGTCCACCAGTTTCAGGCAATGACAGAGCCATGAACAGGCAATCAGCCCATAAGACACACACGAGAGACAGGCTCATAGGACATTCATAAGGGACTTTCCCTGGAGGTTAAGAGTCTTTGCTGCCAGTGTAGGGAGCACAGTTTTGATCCCTATTCAGGGAGCTAGATTCTGCATGTGGGGTGGGAAGGGGTTGGGTGGGGTGGGTGGAAGACATGAAGAAAAAGGATCAGGGAGTTGGATGTTGTCTGAAAGAGTAGCTAGAGCTGACAGGTGGGGCCCTTCCCTACCCACAAGAACAGTTGCTCCAGACTGGGGGAGAGAGGCTCAGAGAGGAGCCTGTATAGAATGCAACTCATTGTCCCTGTCGAAACAGCTGTGCCTCTCCCCAGGCTCAGCTGACAGGCCCAGAGGTGGGAGGTGGGAGCCCTGTGCACTCGGCAATGTCTCACAGACACAGTCAGCTGTTGGAGTAGACAGCTGCTCCCTGGACCTGGGCGGGGAGGGCGTGGACCAAACGGGTAAGGAAGGAGGCACCTGGCATAGTTGATGTGGGGCTGGGGGATGGGGGAAAGCCAGCCATAAACCCCACAGGCCCTGGGAACAAATCTAACAAAGATGGAACAAGACCCTCATGGAGAAAACAACCACATTTAAAAATATATTTATTTATTTACTTATTTGACTGTGCTGAGTCTTAGTTGCAGCAGATAGGATCTTTGATCTTCACTGCAGGATGTGAGATCTAGTTTCCGGACCAGGGATTGAACACAGATCCCCTGCATTGGGAGCTTGGAGCCTTAACCACTGGGCTACCAGAGAAATCCCCAAACACAGATTTTTACATAAGGATCAAAATAGAAGCCCTTGTACATGGAAGGATATGACAAGGTGATGGTCAGGAAGATATCGTGTTAGAAAGATGTTGCTTCTCCCAAAAATGAATCTGGAATTCAACAGGATTCCAATTAACCCAGGACTGTTGGGGTTTTTTTTTTTGTTATTTTGTTTTCCTTCCTGAAATTGCGTAAGCTGATTGCAAAATTTGTATGGAAGGAAAGAGGCTAAGAAAAGCCAAGTCAATCTGAAGAAGAAAAAGAAGAAGGGATACCAATCTGGCCTGACAGATACTACTGTGGCCAATCTGGTAATATGGGAGTTAAAGCTGTGGCAGAGGGAACTTCCCTGGTGGCCCAGTGGCTAAGCCGCCACTCTCCCAATGCAGGGGCCTGTAGGGAGCTAGACCTCACATGCTGCAACTAAAGTAAAAAAGGCTTCATGTCACAACTAAGACTCTACTTAGTTGTATTTGTAGGCGCAGCCAAATAAATTATTAATTTTAAAAAACTGTGGCAAGATGAAAGTACACACAGTGACTAAGAAACAGAATAGAGAGCTTAGAAGCAGACTTAGGGATATATGGGGCAGAGGGGAAATTTCCAGTCAGAGGAGAAGGGATAAACAGGATCAGAAATAGAACTGGACACAGTTGGCCATCAATGAGGGAAATATAATATTTGATCCTCTCCCACAGCAACTACAAAAAATAAATTCCAGTGGTATTAGAGACCTGAATGTGGAAAGTAAAATGATAAAATATAGGAGCTGATCTTTAGGACTTTGGGATAATAGAGAATTGTTTTATGGATTTTTAAGAACCTTTTTGTTAGGGTAATATTAGAAATTACATAAAAGTAGA
Organism: Tragelaphus eurycerus; assembly: GCA_935064755.1. Classification (NCBI taxonomy): domain Eukaryota; kingdom Metazoa; phylum Chordata; class Mammalia; order Artiodactyla; family Bovidae; genus Tragelaphus; species Tragelaphus eurycerus. The sequence continues at coordinate 19,406,364 of CAKXYN010000027.1, read as the reverse complement.
GATAACAGTATAATGATTCTCCATGTATCAATCACCCAGCTTCAATAATAATTCAAAAACATTTAACAAAAGACACTATAGGAACTCCCCTGGTGGCCCAGTGGCTAAGAATCCACTTTGCAATTCAGGGGATGCAAGTTTGATCCCTGGGTGGGAAACTAATATCCCTCATGCCACAGAGCAACTGAGCCCTCATGCCACAAGTGCTAGGCCATAGTCGTGGCATGAGGACTCAGTAGTCACGGCGTGAGAGCTAAGTAGTCGTGGCGTGAGGGCTCAGTAGTTGTGACATAAGAACTCAATAGTTGTGGCATGAGGTCTCGGTAGTTGTGGTGTGAGGGCTCAGTAGCCCTCAACTACTAAGCCCTCATGTCACAGCTACTGAGACCTCACGCCACAGCTACTGAGACCTCACGCCACAGCTACTGAGACCTCACGCCACAGCTACTGAGTCTTCACGCCACAGCTACTGAGACCTCACGCCACAGCTACTGAGACCTCACGCCACAGCTACTGAGACCTCACGCCACAGCTACTGAGCCCTCACGCCACAGCTACTAAGACCTCACGCCACGACTACTGAGCCCTCACGCCACAGCTACTGAGCCTCACACCACAGCTACTGAGACCTCACACCACAGCTACTGAGACCTCACACCACAGCTACTGAGACCTCACACCACAGCTACTGAGCTCTCCCCCTCCTACGCCACAGCTACTAAGACCTCACGCCACAGCTACTAAGACCTCACGCAACTGACCACGCACCTACTGAGCCCTCACACCACAGCTACTGAGACCTCACGCCACAGCTACTAAGACCTCACGCCACGACTACTGAGCCCTCACACCACAGCTACTAAGACCTCACGCCACAGCTACTAAGACCTCACGCCACGACTACTGAGCCCTCACACCACAGCTACTGAGACCTCACACCACAGCTACTGAGCTCTCACGCCACAGCTCCTAAGACCTCACACCACAGCTACTGAGACCTCACACCACAGCTACTGAGCTCTCACGCCACAGCTACTAAGACCTCACGCCACAGCTACTGAGCCCTCACGCCACAGCTACTAAGACCTCACGCCACGACTATTGAGCCCTCACACCTCAACTACTGAGCCCTCACACCTCAACTACTGAGCCCACATGCCACAACTACTGAGCCCATATGCCACAACTACTGAGTCCTCACACCACCACTACTGAGCCCTCCTGCTATGACTACTGAGTCCTTATGCTACAACTACTGAGCCCTCACACCACAACTACTAAGCCCATACACTGCAACTACTGAGCCCACATGCCACGACTACTGAGCCCTCACACCACAACTGGAGAGTTCATGCATCACAATGAAAGCTTCCTTGTGCCACAACTAAGAACCAACACAGCCAAATAAATTAAAAAAAAACAAAACAACACAAGAACAGAAGACACTACAAAGTAAAAGTCTCTCACAGACTGGGAGAAGAAATTTTCAATTCACATAACTGAAAAAGATTTAGTATCAATCATAAATAAAGTACTTTTATAATCAGAAAGAAAAGAACACACACAAAAAGCATTATAGAAAAGTGAATGGAGGATGTGTGCAGGTCATTTCTTGAGAAGGAAAAATGAGTGGTCCATAAATGTGAGATGCTATTTATCCACTCTGGTTCATGGAGACATGCAAAGTATTTGAGAAGAAATTCATGGAGTATTGGACACAATCATTTTACAGGGCAATTTGGAAACATCTGGTAAAGCTGAAAACACATTTCTTTGGAACTCAGCAATTCTACTTCTAGGTGTGACTCTAGAGGAATTCTCACAGATGTGCACAGGGAGGTATATATGAGGAAGTCCATTCATGGTTTTTATAATAACAACAACTGGAAACAACTTCACTGTCCACCAACAAGATAACAGAAACATCAGATCAGATCAGTCGCTCAGTCGTGTCCGACTCTTTGCGACCCCATGAACCGCAGCACGCCAGGCCTCCCTGTCCATCACCAGCTCCCGGAGGTCACTCAGACTCGCATCCATCGAGTCAGTGATGCCATCCAGCCATCTCATCCTCTGTCGTCCCCTTCTCCTCCTGCCCTCAATCCCTCCCAGCATCAGAGTCTTCTCCAATGAGTCAACTCTTCGCATGAGGTGGCCAAAATACTGGAGTTTCAGCTTTAGCATCATTCCTTCTAAAGAAATTCCAGGATTGATCTCCTTCAGAATGGACTGGTTGGATCTTCTTGCAGTCCAAGGGACTCTCAAGAGTCTTCTCCAACACCACAGTTCAAAAGCATCAATTCTTCGGCGCTCAGCCTTCTTCACAGTCCAGCTCTCACAGAAACATAAATGCAATCAAAATGGAACACTATACAGCAGATAAAATGAATGCACTCTGATATATTAACAGGGATAAGTTTCAAAAGAATGACGTTGAATAAGATAAAACCAAATGGCAAAAGAATATAAGCCAAATAATACCCAGTATTTAAAAATGTAGAACACATAAGCAACAGTATATATATTTTTATAGACAGCTAGATAGCATATTCAAAAGCAAAGACATTACTTTGCCAACAAAGGTCTGTCTAGTCAAGGCTATGGTTTTTCCTCTGGTCATGTATGGATGTGAGAGTTGGACTGTGAAGAAGGCTGAGCACCGAAGAACTGATGCTTTTGAGCTGTGGGGTTGGAGAAGACTCCTGAGAGTCCCTTGGACTGCAAAGAGATCCAACCAGTCCATTCTGAAGGAGATCAGCCCTGGGATTTCTTTGGAAGGAATGATGCTAAAGCTGAAACTCCAGTATTTTGGCCACCTCATGCAAAGAGTTGACTCATTGGAGAAGACTCTGATGCTGGGAGGGATTGGGGGCAGGAGGAGAAGGGGACGACAGAGGATGAGATGGCTGGATGGCATCACTGACTCGATGGACGTGAGTCTGAGTGACCTCAGGGAGTTGGCGATGGACAGGGAGGCCTGGCGTGCTGCGATTCATGGGGTTGCAAAGAGTTGGACATGACTGAGCGACTGATCTGATCTGATCTGAACCCACATATACCCATGTAGTAAAAGTTGAAGCATAGATGGGAGGGACTTCCTTGGTTGACCAGTGGTTAAGACTCAGAGCTTTCAATGCAGGGGGTACTGGTTCCATCCCTATTCAGAACTAAGATCCCACATGCCATGTGGTTAATACAGAAAGTGTAAATTAAAAAAAGTAACCTAAGAAACACAGATGGGAGAAAGGCTCTAAGTAGCTGTGTCTATAATGTATGTTGTTGTTGTTGTCTGTTGCTCAGTCATGTCCAGCTCTTTTTCCACCCCGTGGACTTTAGCCTGCCAGGCTCCTCTGCCCATGAGATTTTCTAGGCAAAGATACCAGAGTGGGTTGTGCCATTTACTTCTCCAGGGGATATTCCAGACCCACAGATCAAACCCGTATCTCCTGCATTGGCAGGTGGAGCCACCAGGGAAGCCCCTGTAGTGTACTATCTCTTTAAAAAAAAAAAGAATGAAGAGGGCTTCCCTGGTGGCTTAGTGGTAAGCAATCCACCTGGCAATGCAGGAGACACGGGTCCAGTTCCTGAATTGTAAAGATCCCACATGCCATGGAGCAACTGAGCCCATGGGCCACAACTATTGAGCCTGTGCTCTAGCGTCTGGGAACTGCAACCATTGAGTCCGCGTGATGCGACTACTGAAGTTAGTACCCTAGAGCCGTGCTCCTCAACAAGAGAAGCCGCCACAAGGAGAAGCTCGTGCACCACAAAGAAAGAGCAGCCTCCACTCACCACAACTAGAGAAAAGCCAGTGCAGCAACAAAGATCCAACGTAGCCAAAAATCAAATAAATAAATGTAAATGAATAAAAACTACAGGAAACATGGCAAAATGTTGACACTGTCTAATCTTGATGCTGAATACGTGGACATATTGTGTTACATTAACTGCTGTCTTCTGCATCTTTTCTGAACTCTGCATATCGATCATTTAATAATGAACGTGGGTCCCCTTCACATCTGCCCTTTTTCTCTGGATCTCTCTAACCCTCTTCCATCTTTTGCCCTCTCTTTTACTCCTAGCATCCAACAAGTTTCTGGCCTCCCAGAAGTAAAGGCAGTGTGACCTAGCAGTTAGGGGGCATGGTGCTGGGAGGCAGACCTTTTGCTTCTAGCTGTTCCCTGGGGAGGAGAACTCCTCCTTTCTGTCTCAGTCTCTCCTTGGGTGTCCAGCACTGGCCTCTTTCCGCCCCTTCTCCTTTCTCTGGTCCCCATAGTGCTTTGCACCAAGGACAAGTCTAGCATCAAGGGGTGGGAACAGAACAGACAAGGGAGGGAGACTAGGGAAACTTCTTATCTGGAGGTGATGTCACCATGCCACCCTCCATGGACTGAGCTAGAGATACCGAAGGATCCACATTAACTCTTCTATCTCTCTTCTCCTGCACCCAGGCTAAGTAAGCTCTTTCCTCCTTCCTTCATCTCTCTCTTGGTGAAGAAATTCTGAAAATGAGGGAAGGGATTGGAAACCTCATCCTCAGAATGCTTGAAGGACCTAGAAGTGTGGATCTGGGGACAGATGTCTGTAAGTACCACTGAAGGCAAGTCTGTGTCAAGTATGACCAAACAGATGTCTTTAAATGTCTCTGTTTAACTCTAACTATGAGTACTTATTCTATTTGAGTCTGATAACACTAATGTTGAAGAAGAAAAACTATGGGCGTGGTTCTTTTATTTCTCTATGGCTGTGCTGGGTCTTTGTAGCTGTGTGTGGGCCTTCTCTAGCTGTGGCGAGTGGGGGCTACTCTCTGGTTGCAGAGTACAGGCTTATCATTGCAGTGGCTTCTCTTGTTGCTTAGCACAGACTCTAGGGCACGTGGACTTCAGTAGTTGCAGTTTGCGGGCTTTAGAACGTGGGCTAAGTAGTTGTGGGGCACGGGCCTAGTGGCTGCTTAGTGGCCTCACAGTATGTGGGATCTTCCTGGGCCAGGGATGGAACCAGCGTCCCCTGAATTGATAGACAATGGATTCTTAACCACTGGACCACCAGGGAAATTCAACATTTTAATTTTTTTTAAAAGCTACATTTTGAACATGTCTCCATCCTTGAGAGGTAAGTGGTTATCTACACAAAAATCTACCTACAGATTTACCATTGGAATTAGAATCAGGCCAAGAGAACATAGCTGTATGACTGGGTCACAAAACCCAGTTAATTAATTGAAGAAGGCAGCTTTCAGACCAAATGTTAAGTGTATTATTTAATAGATGGGCAATACAGGGTGGTGGTTAAGCAAGTGGAGTTATACGAAATGAAAGTCGCTCAGTTGTGTCCGACTCTTTGTGACCCCATGGACTGTAGCCTGTCAGGCTCCTCTGTCCGTGGGATTCTCCAGGCAAGAATCCTGGAGTGGGTAGCTGTTCCCTTCTCCAGGGGAATCCTCCCAACACAGGGATTGAACCCAGGTCTCCTGTGGATTCTTTACCATCTGAGCCACCAGAGAAGCCCAAGAATACTGGGCTGGGTAGCCTATCCTTTCTCCAGGGGATCTTTCCAACCCAGGAATCGAACTGGGGTCTCCTGCATTACAGGCAGATTCTTTACCAGCTGAGTTGCTAGGGAAGCGCGAGGAGCTATATACTGCTGCTGAGTCACTTCAGTCGTGTCCGACTCTGTGCGACCCCATAGGCGGCAGCCCACCAGGCTTCCTCGTCCCTGGGATTCTCCAGGCAAGAACACTGGAGTGGGTTGCCATTTCCTTCTCCAATGCATGAAAGTGAAAAGAGAAGGTGAAGTCGCTCAGTCATGTCCGACTCTTAGCGACCCCATGGACTGCAGCCTACCAGGCTCCTCCGTCCGTGGGATTTTCCAGGCAAGACTACTGGAGTGGGGGTGCCATTGCCTTCCCTGTTCAGCTATATGCTGCTAAGTCGCTTCAGTCGTGTCCAACTCTGTGCGACCCCATAGACGGAAGCTCACCAGGCTCCCCTGTCCCTGGGATTCTCCAGGCAAGAACACTGGAGTGGGTTGCCATTTCCTTCTCCAATGCATGAAAGTGGAAAGTGAAAGTGAAGTCGCTCAGTCGTGTCCGACTCTTAGCGACCCCATGGACTGGAGCCCACCTGGCTCCTTCGTCCATGGGATTTTCCAGGCAAAAGTACTGGGGTGGGGTGCCATTGCCTTCCCCGTTCAGCTATATGACCTGGGTTCAAATCCTAACTCCTCTACTGCCAGTGTGGAATCAAGGCAAATCAGTCAAGAACTGCTCTGTGCCTTGGTATACTTTTCTATGAAAAGGAGCTAATTTGTTGGGATGAAAGACATTAATATCAATAGTTGGGTGTTAGAACAATGCCTGGTATAGAAAACATGTTTGATGAACAGAAGTGCTTTTTTTAAAATAATGTACCCACTCCTGGTATTCATTCATCACATTGCCATCTACAAGGTACATTGTTCACTTGTCCTCACAATTTTCCAGAGTGTTCTTTCCTGTAGACAGATGAGTAAATTGAGGTTCCAAGAGGACTGCGGTGACAGTCAGAGGAAAGCAGTCAGTCCAGGTGGAGGGGCTTGCATAGCAGACCTAAGATCAGATCAGTTGCTCAGTCGTGTCCGACTCTTCCCAACCCCATGAATCGCAGCACGCCAGGCCTCCCTGTCCATCACCAACTCCCTGAGGTCACTCAGACTCACGTCCATCGAGTCAGTGATGCCATCCAGCCATCTCATCCTCTGTCGTCCCCTTCTCCTCCTGCCCCCAATCCCTCCCAGCATCAAAGTCTTCTCCAATGAGTCAACTCTTCGCATGAGGTGGCCAAAATACTGGAGTTTCAGCTTTAGCATCATTTCCAAAGAAATCCCAGGGCTGATCTCCTTCAGAATGGACTGGTTGGATCTCCTTGCAGTCCAAGGGACTCTCAAGAGTCTTCTCCAACACCACAGTTCAAAAGCATCAATTCTTCGGCGCTCAGCCTTCTTCACAGTCCAGCTCTCACACCCATACATGACCACAGGAAAGACCATAGCCTTGACTAGGCGAACCTTTGTTGGCAAAGTAATGTCTCTGCTTTTGAATATGCCATCTAGGTTGGTCATAACTTTCCTTCCAAGGAGTAACCGTCTTTTAATTTCATGGCTGCAGTCACCATCTGTAGTGATTTTGGAGCCCAGAAAAATAAAGTCTGACACTGTTTCCACTGTTTCTCCATCTCTTTCCCATGTAGTGAAGGGACCAGATGCCATGATCTTTGTTTTCTGAATGTTGAGCTTTAAGCCAACCTTTTCACTCTCCACTTTCACTTTCATCAAGAGGCGTTTTAGTTCCTCTTTACTTTCTGCCATAAGGGTGGTGTCATCTGCATATGTGAGGTTATTGATATTTCTCCCAGCAATCTTGATTCCAACTTGTGTTTCTTCCAGTCCAGCGTTTCTCATGATGTACTCTGCATATAAGTTAAATAAACATGGTGACAATATACAGCCTTGACGTACTCCTTTTCCTATTTGGAACCAGTCTGTTGTTCCACGTCCAGTTCTAACTGTTGCTTCCTGATCTGCATATAAATTTCTCAAGAGGCAGATCAGGTGGTCTGGTATTCCCATCTCTTTCAGAATTTTCCACAGTTTAGCAGACCTAAAGAGGGTACCAAGTCCAGCCAGGCCAAGTTAGCCCTCCAGGAATCATGCTGGTTGGAGAGCTTTGAGGGTTCCATGTGGGAGCAGTCATGTTAGCTGGAGAGTCATTTCTTTCCTCCACGTCAACAAACTTATTTAATGTGCACTTGAAATACATCAGTGAAAAAACAGTCCTGCCCCTGGTGTATGGTCAGTAGGGATACAGAGGAGTAAATAGGAAATTACAATACAAAGACATAAATGTTCTGCCAAGGGAAGTGCCTGACACCTTGGGAGAATGGGGCAGCCTGCCAGCAAGGGGCCTGGGTGTGTGCGAGCAATGAGAGCCAGGAAAGTGGGGGGGACTATGAGGCAGCGGGGCTCGGGAGAACAGGGAAGCCAGGGCTGCACTGGGGCAGAGGATGGGCAGAATGTGACAAAGGGTCCTGGGGAGACCTGCTGCGGGAAGGGGACCGTGTCCAGGCGAGGAAGAGCACGAGGAAAGCCCAGAGACCAGAGTGGGGTGAATTAGGGAAATGTTTGGTGCGCAAGACAAGACATGGCCGGAAACCACTCATAGTGAATCTTGGAGGTTACTCCTGGCTGGTTTTACTACCAGAAGGAGGGAAACCAGCATTGTTTGGGAGGATGAGTTGATAAACTCAGGTTTCCACCTGGGTTGTTCTGAAGAACAAAGGAGACCAGGAGTTTGACGTCTCTGGCGGGAGGATGAACAGCAGTTAAACTTGGAGTGGGTAGGGATGGGGCAGGCGAAACAAGTCCAGGAGAGAGAGTGAGGCTGTTTGGGGGTGGGCAGGAGGGAAACACTCCCTCATGTCAAGCACCTCGGGATCACCTCCTTGTGAGACAGAATAGGGACAAAGAGAAACCCAAGCCGTGGGAGAGTGCAGCTATCTGCTCCCAAAGGGATTGGATAAATTTAAGAAATTTACTTTGTGAATAGAAAAACCTACACACAATTAAAAATGTGCATAGGCACTGATAAACTGAAAGCAGTTATCCTGGGAGGTGCAATATAAGGTGAGTTTTGCTTTTCATCCGTGTACTTTTCCATGTTTTCTGTGTCCTAATGAGAATGTGCAACCACTAAAGTCAATAAAGGACAGAATAAAGGTTATTTGCTCACAAGAGGCGTCTCAGTCTAGAGTCCAATGTCACCAAGAGATCAAAGGCCACCGGGAAGGATTCCCTTTGGGGTCTAGCGAATAAGAGTCTGCCTGCCAGTGGAGAAGACATGTGTTCAATCCCTGGTCCGAGAAGACCCCCACGTGCCTCTGGCTCCTAAGCCAGTGCACCACAACTGCTGAAGCCTGAGCACCCTACATCCTGTGCTTTGCAACAAGAGAAGCCACCTCAACGTGCAGCTCAGGCACCACAACCAAGAGTAGCCCCTGCTCACTGTTAACTAGAGGAAGTCTGTGTCGCAACAAAGACACAGAGCAGCCAAAAACAAGTAAATAAATACATCCAAAAAAAAAAAAAAAAAAGCCACCAGAAAGAGTGAGGAACTAGAGTGTCTTCTGGATGTGTCTGTGAGAGGGGTCCATGACCTGGAGAGGGGAATTCCGAGGGGGTGAAGGGGTGGTGTCTATGGGGCAAGCTTAAAAAACAGAGTGGAGAGACACGTGACAAAGCAAAATATTTGCAGACAAAGGTCAAATCTTCCTAAAATGTAAACTGCCCCTAGAATTTTATAAGGAAAAACACAAAAGCCCAGTATAAAAATGAGCTAAGACTAGAAAGCGCTCATAGAAAATGAAATGCAAGGAAAATGTGAATATCTGTTCAGCTTCAATTTGCAAAAAGAGAAATGCAAATTGCAAGGTCAGAAATCATTTTTCTTCTCTCACATTATAAACATGCAAAAGTTTGACCACATACTGCCTTGAACGGGGAAATGTGTGCTCAGTGGCTCAGTCATGCCTGACTCTTTGCGACCCTGTGGGCTGTAGCCTGCCAGGCTCCTCTGTCCATGGAACTGTCCAGGCAAGAATACTGGTGGGGAAATAGACACTCTCGTATTGCTGGTAGGAACTTAGATTGGTATTACCTTTATGGAGGAGAATTTAATATGTATCTGAGTTACTGATCTATATATTCTTGAGCTCAGTAACCCCCTTTTAGAAATTTATCCTATAGAAATATTTCCACTATATAAGATGACATATGGACAGTGTTAACTTTAACATTGTTTATAGTAGGGAAAGGTTGCAAACAACTTAATAGCTGATAAATAAATGATGAAACTTTGCTGCAGTGGAATACTGTGCAGCTATAATAAATCAAAAGGAGAGACTTCCCTGGTGGTCCAGTGGCTAAGACTCTGCACTCCCAATGCAGGGAGCCCAGGTTTGATCCCTAGTCTAGGAACTAGATCCTGCACGTCACGACTAAGACCCAGCACAGTCGACAGCAAAAAAAATCATAAGGAAGCTCTCAGTATACTGATAGAAAAATAGCTCCAAGATATGTATCTCCTCCCCTTCCCCTTCTCCCCAAGAGCAACTGTTTTTTCTCTGTGTCTATAACTCTGTTTCTGTTATGTTTGTTCATTTGTTTTATTTGTTTAGATTCCACATGTAAGTGAGCTCATGCAGTGTTTGTCTTTCTCTGTCTGACTTATTGCATTTGGCACAATACTGAGTCCATCCATGTTGTCACAAATGGCCAGATTTCATTCTCTTTTTTTGTGGCCAAGTAAACTCCAGTACTTTGGCCGCCTCATGCAAAGAGTTGACTCATTGGAAAAGACTCTGATGCTGGGAGGGATTGGGAGCAGGAGGAGAAGGAGAGGCCATAGGATGAGATGGCTGGATGGCATCACTGACTCGATGGACCTGAGTCTGAACTCCGGGAGTTGGTGATGGACAGGGAGGCCTGGCGTGCTGCGATTCATGGGGTCGCAAAGAGTCAGACACGACTGAGGGACTGAACTGAACTGAACTGAATACTCCATTGTATGTATATAGTCTCTTGACTGTGACAGTTTCTCATACTTGCCTTGTTTTTGATGATGTTGACAGTTTGTAGGAGTATTGGTCAGGAGTTTTGCATAACGTCCCACAAGTGGGATTTGTCTGCTATTTTTCTTATGATTAGACTGGAGCCTAATCTTTAAACTAAATATCTAGTATTTATTTATTTACTATTCATTTTTGGTTGCGTGAGTCTGCATCCCTGCATGCAGATTTCCTCTAGTTGCGGCCAGCAGGGGCTACTCTGCATTGCGGTGCATAGACTTCTCATTGCAGCGGCTTCTCTTGTTGTGGAACGTGGGCTCTAGAGCATGGGCCCCGCAGTTGTGGCCCACGAGCTCAGTTGCATCCTCAGCATATAGAATCCTCCCGGACCAGGGACTGAATCCGTGTCGCCTACCTTGGCGGGTAGGTTCTTAACCACTGAGCCACCGGGGAAGTCCTGGAGTTTGCGGTTTGGGGGAATGAAACCATAGACATAAAACGTCATTCTCATCATGTCATATCAAAGAAATATTCTGCCCACATGGTTTTTCTCTCTTGATGTTAACCTTGGTCACCTGCCTGAAGTCAAAGGTCCTATTTGTCAAATTTTTTTTTTGGCCACACTGCACCCCTCGTGAGTTCCCAGTTCCCCTAAGGGGCCCTCGGCAGTGAAAGCACAGAGTCCTAACCACTGAACCGCCAGGGAAGTCCCATGTTTCTTTACCTTGAAGGTACTCTTTTCTCTCAGTTTTCATGCTGTCCCTCTTTGGAAGGAAGTCACTATGAACTGCCCACACTTAAGATGTGGGGAATTACATGTCACCTTTGACATATTCCCATCATTGTGATTTTTGTTTTTGCTACTTTTTTTTTTTTAAAAGGATTTCCGTACTTCTTGACACTCAGGATGCTCTGGGCTCATCCTGTATATTTCTTGTCACACCCTCCACCCTATTCCTAGATTTAGACATTCCTTTCTCCTTTCTCACTTTTCTTGTGATGGGAACTTTTAAGATCTATAGTCTTAGCTGTTTTCAAATAAACAACACAATCTTATTAACCATAGATCACTGTGCCATATGTTACATCCCCATGACTTTGTTCTTTTTATTTCTTTGGCCAACCCGTGCAGCTTGCGGGATCTTAGTGCTTTGAGTAAGGATTGAACCCTGGCCCCTGGCAGTGGAAGACTGAAATTCTAACCGCTAGACCACCAGGGAATTCCTTCCAGCACATGTTTGTCACTGAAGTTTCTTCCTTTTGACCACTTTAACATCTTTCACTCAGTCCTCATCCCCACCTCTGGCAACAACCAATCTGTTCTCTGAGTTGTTTTTGTTATTTAAAACATTTTTCTAGATTCTACACTTGAGATCATCCTGTGTTTGTCTTTCTCTGAGTTATCTCATTTAGTACAGTACCAAGGTCCATTCCTGTTATTGCAAATGGCAGGATTTCTGGTCTATTTTGACCCCACTTTCTCAGAGAGGAGAGGGAAAACTCTGGAGCTATTCTGGGGGACCTATGTTCCCCGACGTGACCTTGTTTTTGCAATACAGATGGAGGCTGAAGAGGGGGTCTGAAGGGAACGGGGCAGCAGCTGTGGAGAGCGGCAGTGAGTCATCCCGAGGCAAGCTCTACCACATGACCTCAGTCACAGGCACCCAGCACATGCTGAGCAGGGTGCTGGCAGCATGGTCTCGCCCTTCTCCAGCAAAACACTACTGTGAACAGAGGAAGCTCCCCATGCTGAGGACCAGAGGAGAAGAGCAGAAAGTGTGATTACAGACCATCTCTGGAGATGGCAGAGATGTCATGGGAATGGCCTCCCAAGCATTGATGGAGTGGGTATTTGAATGGATTGAGTCAGAAAGAGTGGTCAGGGTGTGCACACAGAGAGCAAATTTGACCACCAAGAGGAGGGAGCAGCCAGGCCTGGCCGTAGCTGGGGGGCGGGGGCGGGGGACAACTTCTTTTTAGAGTTTGGGTGTAGAGGAATGTGATGAAGGCATGTTTGCAAATGCGTTGAATGCATGCGTGAATTAGATATATTTATTCAGTGTATGCTGGTTTGTCTCACTGCTCCAGTACAGTGTAGTCATGTGGTCAAACTCTGAGGGTGCCTCTCACATCCTAACCGGGGTGAATGGTGCCCCCTTGGGTTATTCAGAGCACAGACTATATATAGGGCTCTGCTCAGCATGGTGACGACGGAAGCAGAGAGGGTAGGGGGGTCCCCAGAGGAAAAGAACGAGATACTGTTTTTTAACATAAGAGAAAGCATTTTGAGCCTAAACCTATTTTGTGACCCAGGCCCGCTACAATGCTTGCACTTGAGTAGGTCTCAGTAATGATGGTCTTACGCGAACAGAAGAACAAACAACTCATGAGGCAAGAGAAGTAAGAATAGCAAATCAGTTATAAATTATGACTTACAGTTCTGTTTCACTGGTAAAGATTGGCCTGAAGTGCTCAACCACCAGCTCAACAGAAACATATGGAATGACAAGGTTGACCTTTTCTGACCCCTGGTGACTTCAATCAACTGAAGCCCTTCCTCTGTTAACCTTTGCTGTAATCCAGGCAGAATTCTCCTCCTCTCAAGCCCCTTCATGCATATGCATATACCCTCAGTTTAAAAATTCCAATAAAAAAATTAAAAATTACTCTTTTTTTTAAACACAAAAACAAAACAAACAAAAAATTTGCCCGATTTTGCTGTTCGGGGAGACACAGCTTTGGGAAAGATCTCAGGTGTTCTCCTTATTTGCTGCAAGTAATAAATCCTTCCTTCTGCTCTTTGAGTTGTTTGTGTCTTTTGGCTTAGCATCCACTAAGAGGGGAACCCAGTTTCCAGGTGACAATGAGAGCTTTACCATCTGTGGGAAGCACAGTGCTTCACCCTCTTAATCTTAGTCGTCCATACAGCACCCCTGAGACAGGCACTGTGACCCCCATTTTGTGGGGGGCGTTATGTCGCATGGCTTGCAAGATCTTGGTCCCCAGAGCAGGGATTGAACCCCAGCCATCGCGGTGAAAGCCTGGGATCCGAACCTCTAGGCCACCAGGGAACTCCCTGTCACCCCCGATTGACAGATGAGAAAAAGGAGACTGCTAGAGAAATAAAATAACTTGCTAAGGCCACCCAGATAAAAGATGGTGACATCTCCAGCTGGGGCAAGGGACAAGGAAGGGGTGTGGGTCAGCATCTAGCTGGGCTCCCCAGAACCAACTGGGACTGCCTGGTCCTCTCAAAAACTCAAGTTTTCCAGCCTGTCCAAAAAGATCCCTGCTCCCACCTAGGGACCTTCGCTCCTTAGCTGCTCTGAAAAGAAAAGGTGGTGGTGGAAGACAAGGTGGAGGAATCAGTCTTTAAGACCCTTGTTAACAAACTGTGACCTCTTTCTTAGACAAGACCACAGAGGATGGGAGAGAAGGGTGGCAGAGCCGGAAATGATTGCTCCGACGCGGTGGGGGAGGCTATGGAGCAAAGGGTGGTTGTCACAAAGGCGACAAGGGGCAGGGCTGATGCTGGGAATTGGTCACCAGATCCAGGAAGACTGGAACCCCACCCCCACCCCCCACCCCCAAGCCTAAGAGGAATGGGTGGGTTTAATGCAAATAGAAGGAAGCCTCTGAGCTCTTAGTGCAGGAGGAAACAAGCCAGCTACCCTGGGAAGCTCAAAGTACACAGAGCTGGAAAGGATTACAATTCATTGGGGGTTTAGATTCATTAGACCTTATTCTAAAGGAATTTAGAGGCTGTGTCTATGCAAGAGGCTGCAAAGCTCCCAAGCACAGTTACCCGGACAGGAGTTGGGGAGAGAGCCACGGGGAGATCTGGAAGGTTGAAAGAAGTGCAGCTGGGGGCACTGCTGGTGGTCTCAATCTTCCCACTGCAGCAGGAGGCTGGGGTCTAGGGGCTGGAAGCTGGAGGTGTCCGAGGCAGAGACTCCAAGGTCAAGGACTGGTGGACTAAGGATCCCGCAATCCTTCAGGGTGAGGACAATAGCCATGCAGCAGTTTTTAAACAATAAGAATGATTTGAATTTGAATATCTTTTAAGGCAGGAATGAACTAATCTGTGGCCACAGTTCCCCACTCCTCCCCAGCCACACATCCAGGAGGCTCAGTGCATTTCTATGACTGGCTGACTCCTGTAGGGTTTTTGAACTCTGAGACAGCAGCAGTGCCACCTTTGGAGATTCCAGTCTGAGGGAGGAGATGGGAGGGGAGGCTCAGTGTCTGGTGGCTCAGCTCTCCCCTAGGATGTTGCTCCAGGTACCACGCTGTGATGGAGCATTCCTTGCCTTTAGCATCCCCAGATCAGATCAGATCAGTCACTCAGTCGTGTCCGACTCTTTGAGACCCCATGAATCGCAGCACGCCAGGCCTCCCTGTCCATCACCAACTCCCTGAGGTCACTCAGACTCACGTCCATTGAGTCAGTGATGCCATCCAGCCATCTCATCCTCTGTCATCCCCTTCTCCTCCTGCCCCCAATCCCTCCCAGCATCAGAGTCTTCTCCAATGAGTCAACTCTTCGCATGAGGTGGCCAAAGTACTGGAGTTTCAGCTTTAGCATCATTCCTTCCAAAGAAATCCCAAGGCCGATCTTCAGAATGGACTGGTTGGATCTCCTTGCAGTCCAAGGGACTCTCAAGAGTCTTCTCCAACACCACAGTTCAAAAGCATCAATTCTTCGATGCTCAGCCTTTTCACAGTCCAACTCTCACATCCATACATGACCACAGGAAAAACCATAGCCTTGACTAGGCGAACCTTTGTTGGCAAAGTAATGTCTCTGCTTTTCAATATGCTATCTAGGTTGGTCACAACTTTCCTTCCAAGGAGTAAGCGTCTTTTAATTTCATGGCTGCAGTCACCATCTGCAGTGATTTTGGAGCCCAGAAAAATAAAGTCTGACACTGTTTCCACTGTTTCCCCATCTATTTCCCATGAGGTGATGGGACCGGATGCCATGATCTTCGTTTTCTGAATGTTGAGCTTTAAGCCAACTTTTTCACTCTCCACTTTCACTTTCATCAAGGGGCTTTTTAGTTCCTCTTCACTTTCTGCCATAAGGGTGGTGTCATCTGCATATGTGAGGTTATTGATATTTCTCCCAGCAATCTTGATTCCAACTTGTGTTTCTTCCAGTCCAGCATTTCTCATGATGTACTCTGCATATAAGTTAAATAAAAAGGGTGACAATATGCAGCCTTGACGAACTCTTTTTCCTGTTTGGAACCAGTCTGTTGTTCCATATCCAGTTCTAACTTGTTGCTTCCTGACCTGCATACAGATTTCTCAAGAGGCAGATCAGATGGTCTGGTAATCTATTTCAAAATTTTCCACAGTTTCTTGTGATCCACACAGTCAAAGGCTTTGGCATAGTCAATAAAACAGAAATAGATGTTTTTCTGGAACTCTCTTGCTTTTTCCATGATCCAGCGGATGTTGGCAATTTGATCTCTGGTTCCTCTGCCTTTTCTAAAACCAGCTTGAACATCAGGAAGTTCACGGTTCATATATTGCTGAAGCCTGCCTTGGAGAATTTTGAGCATTACTTTCTAGCATGTGAGATGAGTACAATTGTGCGGTAGTTTGAGCATTCTTTGGCATTGCCTTTCTTTGGGATTGGGATGAAAACTGACCTTTTCCAGTCCTGTGGCCACTGCTGAGTTTTCCAAATTTGCTGGCATATTGAGTGCAGCACTTTCACAGCATCATCTTTCAGGATTTGGAATAGCTCCACTGGAATTCCATCACCTCCACTAGCTTTGTTCGTAGTGGTGCTTTCTAAGGCCCACTTGACTTCACATTCCAGGATGTCTGGCTCTAGGTCAGTGATCATACCATTGTGATTATCTGGGTCGTGAAGATCTTTTTTGTACAGTTCTTCTGTGTATTCTTGCCACCTCTTTTTAGTATCTTCTGCTTCTGTTAGGTCTATACCATTTCTGTCCTTTATTGAGCCCATCTTTGCATGACATGTTCCTTTGGTATCTCTGATTTTCTTGAAGAGATCCTAGTCTTTCCCATTCTGTTGTTTTCCTCTATTTCTTTGCATTGATCGCTGAAGAAGGCTTTCTTATCTCTTCTTGCTATTCTTTGGAACTCTGCATTCAGATGTTTATATCTTTCCTTTTCTCCTTTGCTTTTCGCTTCTCTTCTTTTCGCAGCTATTTGTAAGGCCTCCCCAGGCAGCCATTTTGCTTTTTTGCATTTCTTTTCCATGGGGATGGTCTTGATCCCTGTCTCCTGTACAATGTCACGAACCTCATTCCATAGTTCATCAGGCACTCTATCTATCAGATCTAGGCCCTTAAATCTATTTCTCACTTCCACTGTATAATCATAAGGGATTTGATTTAGGTCATACCTGAATGGTCTAGTGGTTTTCCCTACTTTCTTCAATTTCAGTCTGAATTTGGCAATAAGGAGTTCATGGTCTGAGCCACAGTCAGCTCCTGGTCTTGTTTTTGCTGATTGTATAGAGCTTCTCCATCTTTGGCTGCAAAGAATATAATCAATCTGATTTTGGTGTTGACCATCTGGTGATGTCCATGTGTAGAGTCTTCTCTTGTGTTGTTGGAAGAGGGTGTTTGTTATGACCAGTGCATTTTCTTGGCAAAACTCTGTTAGTCTTTGCCCTGCTTCATTCCGTATTCCAAGGCCAAATTTGCCTGTTACTCCAGGTGTTTCTTGACTTCCTACTTTTGCATTCCAGTCCCCTATAATGAAAAGGACATCTTTTTTGGGTGTTAGTTCTGAAAGGTCTTGTATGTCTTTATAGAACCGTTCAACTTCAGCTTCTTCAGCGTTACTGGTTGGGGCATAGACTTAGATTACTGTGACACTGAATGGTTTGCCTTGGAAACGAACAGAGATCATTCTGTCATTTTTGAGACTGCATCCAAGTACTGCATTTTGGACTCTTTTGTTGACCATGATGGCCACTCCGTTTCTTCTGAGCGATTCCTGCCCGCAGTAGTAGATATAATGGTCATCTGAGTTAAATTCACCCATTCCAGTCCATTTGAGTTCGCTGATTCCTAGAATGTCGACTTTCATTCTGGCCATCTCTTGTTTGACCACTTCCAAGATGGTGTGATCACTGACCTAGAGCCAGACATCCTGGAATGTGAAGTCAAGTGGGCCTTAGAAAGCATCACTACCAACAAAGCTAGTGGAGGTGATGGAATTCCAGTGGAGCTATTCCAAATCCTGAAAGATGATGCTGTGAAAGTGCTGCACTCAATATGCCAGCAAATTTGGAAAACTCAGCAGTGGCCACAAGATTGGAAAAGGTCAGTTTTCATCCCAATCCCAAAGAAAGGCAATGCCAAAGAATGCTCAAACTACCGAACAATTGCACTCATCTCACATGCTAGTAAAGTAATGCTCAAAATTCTCCAAGGCAGGCTTCAGCAATATGTGAACTGTGAACTTCCTGATGTTCAAGCTGGTTTTAGAAAAGGCAGAGGAACCAGAGATCAAATTGCCAACATCTGCTGGATCATCGAAAAAGCAAGAGAGTTCCAGAAAAACATCTATTTCTGCTTTATTGACTATGCCAAAGCCTTTGACTGTGTAGATCACAATAAACTATGGAAAATTCTGAAAGAGATGGGAATACCAGACCACCTGATCTGCCTCTTGAGAAATCTGTATGCAGGTCAGGAAGCAACAAGTTAGAACTGGACATGGAACAACAGACTGGTTCCAAATAGGAAAAGGAGTACCTCAAGGCTGCATATTGTCACCATGTTTATTTAACTTATATGCAGAGTACATCATGAGAAATGCTGGACTGGAAGAAACACAAGTTGGAATCAAGATTGCTGGGAGAAATATCAATAACCTCAGATATGCAGATGACACCACTCTTATGGCAGAAAGTAAAGAGGAAATAAAAAGCCTCTTGATGAGAGTGAAAGTGGAGAGTGAAAAGGTTGGCTTAAAGCTCAACATTCAGAAAATGAAGATCATGGCATCTGGTCCCATCACTACATGGGAAATAGATGGGGAAACAGTGGAAACAGTGTCAGACTTTATTTTTCTGGGCTCCAAAATCACTACAGATGGTGACTGCAGCCATGAAATTAAAAGACGCTTACTCCTTGGAAGGAAAGTTGTGACCAACCTAGATAGCATATTGAAAAGCAGAGACATTACTTTGCCAACAAAGGTTCGCCTAGTCAAGGCTATGGTCTTTCCTGTGGTCATTTATGGATGTGAGAGTTGGACTGTGAAGAAGGCTGAGCGCCGAAGAATTGATGCTTTTGAACTGTGGTGTTGGAGAAGACTCTTGAGAGTCCCTTGGACTGCAAGGAGATCCAACCAGTCCATTCTGAAGGAGATCAATCCTGGAATTTCTTTGGAAGGAATGATGCTAAAGCTGAAACTCCAGTATTTTGGCCACCTCATGCGAAGAGTTGACTCATTGGAGAAGACTCTGATGCTGGGAGGGATTGAGGGCAGGAGGAGAAGGGGATGACAGAGGATGAAATGGCTGGATGGTATCACTGACTTGATAGATGTGAGTCTGAGTGACCTCTGGGAGCTGGTGATGGATAGGGAGGCCTGGCGTGCTGCGGTTCATGGGGTTGCAAAGAGTCAGACACGACTGAGCGACTGATCTGATCTGATCTGAATTTGCCTTGATTCATGGACCTGACATTCCAGGTTCCATGGACCTGACATTCTAGGTTCCTATGCAATATTGCTCTTTACAGCATCAGACCTTGCTTCTATCACCAGTCACATCCACAGCTGGGTATTGTTTTTGCTTTGGCTCCATCCCTTCATTCTTTCTGGAGTTATTTCTCCACTGATCTCCAGTAGCATATTGGGCACCTACTGACCTGGGGAGTTTCTCTTTCAGTATCCTATCATTTTCCCTTTTCATACTGTTCATGGGGTTCTCAGGGGAAGAACACTGAAGTGGTTTGCCATTCTCTTCTCCAGAGGACCACACGTAAGTGCCAACACTCCCCTCTAGCTCTGTGACAATATTGCATTTCCACATGCTCCCTGGACAGGGGTGTGGTACCACCCCAACGGAGATCTCTGGGTTCCCCCTTTTTGGTGCTGAGGAAACGACTTACACCCCCTCCAGCCTCTTCCTGACGTAGAAACACAGAGACACAGAAGCCAGTGGCATGTGTTGTTCATTATATTAATGCTCCCCACACCCAGTGAGGGGGAGGAGAGGGGCCGTGAAACAGGGAGCCTGAGCAGGGTGAAAGCGTGGACCACCTCCCCAGCTGGGGACACTGGGAAAAGTGTCACTTAACCTGTAGTGAATATACTTGGAGAGGGAGGAAACTGTGGAGTAAATACAGCCCCTGGAAGTCTGGTTGGGGTAAAAGAAAAACACTTTGAGTGGGGAGGGTGGGCCCGGAGGCCCGCTGATGGAGTGAGCCCGGCATCCAGGGTCCATTCCATCCGCAGAGGCTGCAGAGCTGAGTGCCACAGGGAGTACACCGATCCCAGGCCAGAAGCCCTGGGGGGCTGGTGGTGGTCGGCTGGTGGTGGGTGGCTGGAAGGAAGTCGGGCTCCTGCAGTGCCTCTAACCCCACATAGTTATCTGCAGCCACTGTGCAGTGAGAAGAATGTCAGAAGATGTGAGGTGGGGGTGGGGCATGATGTCCCTGGAGAGGGAAGGGTCAGCGGAGCTGTGGGCGGGGGTGCCTGAGATCCCTTCCATGTACCTGGTTCAGGTCCAGGGAAATCTGGCCAGTGTTCTTAGGGTCCATGGTTAGAAAGAACGCTGTTTCAGGGAGGAGGCAAAGGGAGGAGGGTTGGGAGGTAAGTCAGTGGTCACACATTTTCAACTAGGGCAGAGGTCAGAAAGGGTATCCCTCTCTGCAGCTACATCCCCAGTCCAGTAGGGAGTTAATGATAAGGACTCCTCCCTAAAGCCTTGCTCTGAACCACGGCCAGTTCTGAGTGCTCTCCAAATACTCTCTCATTTAACCTCTACCGTGGTCCTATGCAGGCAGCACTATTTTCTACACTTACAGGCACAGAGAGATACAGTGACTTGGTCAAGGCAACAGAGCCCGCAAGTGGTGGGGCTGGGGTTTGAACCCAGATTGTCTGCGCCCTGTGGAGGGGAGTGTTCGGGAGCAGTGCTTCTCGTGCAGGTATGCGGGAGAAGGCCGGTGGGCCAGTGTCCCGGGCTGGGGTGCGGGCAGGTGCCCGGCTGACTCACTGAACATGGCCTTCAGCCTCAGGAAACAGCTGATGAAGCTGTCGAACTCCATGATCAAGTTGTTGTTCGCATACCTGGCCACCAGCACCTGTGTCACCTTGTTGTTCAGTTTGATGCCTGGGAGAGAGAGGGGTGTGGGAGGAGAGAGTCCAGCCCTTTGGCTGCTGCCTCCCCCATCCCAGCCCCCAAACCCTGTCCCGCCCCTAGCCCACCTGCTTTCTCAATTGCCAAGCGCATCTCATAGGAGTTCAAGGTGCCTGACTGGTCCAGGTCGCACTCTAGGAAGATTTCCTGAAGGGACAGGCAGTTGTGGTAGGGCCGTGTGCAGGGCACAATGCTTCACAAGGGGTGAAATGCTTCACAACCACCACCCAAGCCCCCAGGACCCCCCGTGCCCCGTCCCCCGCGGGCCTACACCTGAGCTCCCCTATTCCTATCGCCTGGTGGCCGCAGAGCTGGCTCCTGGCACCTTGCTCAGGGCTCTCTGCCTGTATTCTTTATGTTAGTTGATACCTAGACTCTGCTGGTTATTGAATTTTTTTTTTTTTTTTTTTTTAGCCACATTGCAGGGCAGGGATCTTAGTTTCTTGACCAGGGATCAAGAAGTTTCTTGACCACTCCACAGCCCCCACATTGGAAGAAGTCCCAACCACTGAGACTGTCAGGAAAGTCCCGGGAACATTTTGACTATTTCCTGTGGTAGCATGTCAACAACTCCGTCCCAGGATGTGTGTATGTGTGTGTGTGTGTGTGTGTGTGTGTGTGTGTGTACATGCGCATGTCTAGCCAGGGGCTCCTGTTACAATTTCATCTTTGTTAGACCTCCTAGTCCTCATTCCTCATAAGGACCTCTCTCACCCCCATAAACTGCCCCCTCAATGCCCTTTACCGTCCATTTCTTGATTTTTCTCCACAGGACTTGAAACTCCTGAAGCCCCAGTTTGCCAGAGCCATCTTTCTGAGAGGAGAGGCAGTCAAGGATATCAGAGGAGGGGGTGAGGAGGACACCCCGGGGGTTAGGAAGCAGAGCAGCTCACTGAAGTAGGGACCACGACTGAAGGGCCCTGTAGGTAACTGGTGACTGCCAGAAGAGCTGGCATCTTTTGTCACCCCAGAGCCTAATCCCCATCCAGAAGGAGGGCACGGCTGGCCAGAGAGCTGGCCGCCTTGGGGCCAGGCTCAGGGGTAGGAGGCTGGGACAGGACAGCACTGGGCAGGACGGCCCACGGGACGGGAAGATACATCCAAGAGGTTGATCATGCGGCGGCACACATCCAGGCTGAAGCCGTTGGTTTTGAAGGTTTTGACTGTGAGGGAGGGAGGGGCAGAAAGAAGGGGGGGTGAGCTGAGTGTTGCTGGGATGGGGAGGAGGGGCAGGGGTGATCAAGGGTGATTAAGGGAAGGATTGTAGCAGGTGGAAGACTCACATCTGGAGATCACCCTGTTGAGCAGCTTCTGTAGCTCATACTTGCCTATCTCCTTGCCCTAGGAAGGGGGACTGTAAACTCTCCGTCTGGCCCCTTCGGCCCCCAGTCACCTCCTTTCAGCACCCCCAGACCTCTGCCTCTCACCTCTCCATTGGCCACTATGTGAAACAAACGTACTAAGTCCTGGTCTATGTCACTCTCAGAGATGCTCTCCTGGAGGGAAAGAGGTGGGAGAGAGGCACTGTCCAGAGCGTTCCTTCACATCCCAATCCACACATAGTGCCCCGAACCCCCAATCCCATGGCCTCCCCTCACCTCTTGGAGAAGCTCAGCGTAGTTGGCTTCATCCAGTTCCCTGGGCAGAAGTGGATGAAGGCGTGGAGTTAGCAGGGGTTGGTTCAGGGAAACAGGGACTTCAGGGGGAAGGGTGGGGAGGTCATGTGTATCTGAAGCAATAGGGAATGGGTGCCATGGGATTGGGGTTCCAATTCTGACTCTGCTACTACCTTGGACTTCCCTGCCTCATGCCTCAGTTTCCTTGACTGTAAATTAGGGACAGAGTGTCGGTGGCAGGGGGAGGCTACCGGATGACTGATTCCCTGAGCATGACATCCTATAGCTCAGGGTGGGGGGCAGGTGGCCTTGGAGCAGTGAGGTGGGGGCCCTCACCAGGACTCGCTGTGCTTCTCGGTGAAGACCCGCAGCAGGAAGTCGGCATCCTTGTGCGGCTCGAAGGTGGAGGGGATGATGATGTATTCCCCTGGGGGCAGCTGGAACTGGCTGCTCACCTCCCGCGAGTTGGTGAAAATCTCCGAGAAACCCAGGTCTTGGTACTTGACGAAGAAGTCCTTTTTCAAGTGGACATCCTGGAGGTTCTGAAACTGTACGTGCCCTGCAGGTGGGTCCAGGGTCCTCGGGGGCAGGGCAGGGAGAGAGGGACCCCCACAGTGAGGCCCAGCTGGGCAAAGTTAGGCGGATGCTGTGGCTGGCAGGTAACTCCAGTGTGGTGGTTTCCTTCCCTGACTCCCACCCAGGGCCCAAGGAGGCTGGAACCCTGACCCAGTGGCCCCTAGACCCTTCACCGAATTCCACCCCTGGCCCATCTACACGCAGCCAGGAATGGGGTGGGTGTCTGCCGGACGTCAAGTCCCTCGTCTTCAGTACCTCCTTTGGGATCTGGGAAAGGAAGAAAGAGGAAGGTCAGATCCCCAGGATGCTAAGGGGCTCAGGTCCATGGAAGTCAGGCTGTGTGTGTTGAGCAGGGGCTGCTACTGCTAAGTCGCTTCAGTCGTGTCCGAGTCTGTGCGACCCCATAGACGGCAGCCCACCAGGCTCCCCCGTCCCTGGGATTCTCCAGGCAAGAACACTGGAGTGGGTTGCCATTTCCTTCCCCAATGCATGAAAGTGAAAAGTGAAAGTGAAGTCGCTCAGTCGTGTCCGACTCTTAGCGACCCCATGGACTGGAGCCTACCAGGCTCCTCCGTCCATGGGATTTTCCAGGCAAAAGTACTGGGGAGGGGCTGCTAATAAAGGCCCTGGGACACCAGTGTGAGGAGGCGTGTGGGATCTAAGAGTTGTTAAGTCCCAGCTTTAATAACCTTTCCTTTTGCTTTGGACAGCCAAGTATGGTTTACACCAAGTTTTACGAAGAGGATATTCTATCACTTTGGGTTAAGGATGGAAAGGAAATCCCCCAGAGGTGATGAACTAACTCACCCAGTCTCATGCTGCTAAGCAGTTGGAGAACTGGGGAAAAACACGGGGAGAGCATTTTCCATGGAGTGCTCATTTTTCCCAGGAAGTTCATAGAAACCCAGGAATGAGCACAAAGGTGTTCCCTAAAAAGATGCTCTATGAAAGATGCTTTATAAAAAGGTGACTTAAACCAAGATAAATACATTGCTCTCCTGCAGAAATATAGGTTCCTGCAGAACCTTTAATATACTAATGGCCCAGGGGAGCTCTGGATGGGTGTAGAGAAGACAGCCTTTCCGGGAGAGGTCACATCTAACCTTAGAAATGGCTTTGGGTGTGTCTGTTAACCTGCAGGACACACAGCCTAGGAGGAGGGCAGGGCTCAAGTATGCTTTTTTCATGATTGAGCATACAGAAGGTGCCCCATAGATACTGTTGATTATGTAAGTGAAAGGACAAATGGGCGTTTCTAGGATTTTGCAAGACACAGTTTGGGAAACACTTGTCAGGGATTTTTCCTGGCCAGACTCCATGTTCTTTGTGGGGTGGCTCTGCAGAGGTTTGGGAGTTGTGGGGAAATCTCTGAGTGTGTCGAAACCGATATGAGTTTGGACATGACCTTGCCTCTGGCTCCCAGTCTCCTTCCTTTTTATTAAAGGCGTTACTATTTGAAAGGCCCTTGGAACAATGCCTGGCACAGAGGAAGTGCTCCTTAAGTGTTTTTTTTCGTTTTTTTTTTTTTTTTTCCTTTTCTTTTTTTCCTTTTTGTTTACACCTCGTGGCATGTGGGATCTTTGTTCCCAACTGGGAATAGAACCGGTGCCCCCTGCACTGGACCACTAGGGAAGTCCCTCCTTAAGAGTTTTTGATTTAAAAAATTTGGAAAGAAAACTGTCAGCCCTGTCTTAAAAGCTCAACACACCACTCAAGAAAAAGCCAGGGCAGGGGGTTGGAGGGGGAGGGATAAACTGGGAGATTGGGATCGATATATGCACACTACTGTAAATACAATCAGATCAGATCAGATCAGTCGCTCAGTCGTGTCCGACTCTTTGCGACCCCATGAACCGCAGCACGCCAGGCCTCCCTGTCCATCACCAGGTAACTAATAAGGACCTGGCTTCCCCAGGGCCTCAGTGGTAAAGGACCTGCCGGTAATACAGGAGAAAAGGCAGGAGTAACGGGTTGGATTCCTGGGTCAGGGAAGATTCCCTGGAGAAGGAAATGGCAACCCATGCCGGTAAAATCCGGGAAATCCCCTCCTCAACAGGGCCCAGTGGCATCTGATGGACCTTGCCCCTGGGCCCCTGAAAATCTGATTGCCTGGGAAATCCCATGGATGGTCCACGGGGTCGCAGAAGAGTCAGACACGACTTAGCAACTAAACACCACCACCAATAAGAATCAGGGAACCCTACTCAATACTATGTAATGACCTATGTGGGAAAAGAGTAGGTATGTGTCTGTATGCCACTGATCCACTTTTTTGTACACTTGAAACTAACACAACATTGTGGAGAGCGAAGAAGAAAGAAAGAGCTAGAGGTGTGTAGGTGGTTGAAGGGAGAGTGTCCTAGTCCTGGGGCTGTGGGGTGCGCAGTGGTCTGGGGGTGAGGCCACTGTGGGAGCAAGAGTGGCCAGGGGACTGGCTGAACACCCACCGAGTAGATGACGAAGCCGATGGTCTCCAACTGGGCTCCGTAGGGCCTCGTCTGCCTCCAGTTCTTCTGCATCAGGGCCACCAGGCAGGTGCAGACAGCTTCATCATCCTCTATGTCGTCATCCTCCTCGGGGAGACAGATCTTAAACTGGGGGTTGGTCCAGAATGTGTCTGTGGAGGAAGCAGGTCAGGATGGTCCTGCCCTTCCCGGGGTGGATGGGCTTCCAGGCCACACGCCGGCCTCCTCAACAGGGCCCAGTGGCATCTGATGGACCTTGCCCCTGGGCCCCTGAGCCCGGTTGTGCAGTGGGTCAGTGGCCCATCACCCACTCCCTGCCCCGAGTTCCACCCCCCCACCCCGCCCAGCCCACCCAGGTAGCTCCGGCAGCCCCCTGCGGTGCTGCCCCTCCGCCAGCTGCCCTCGTAGAAGGTGGTGTGCCAACAGCTCTTGTAGTCCCCAGAGAGTGTGTCGGGTATCACGTTGCAGATTTCCAGGAGGGTGAAGTTGCCAAGGAAATCTTGGTAGGACATCCTGTGGTGGGGGGTGCACAGAGCCATCAGCGGCACATCCACACCCATGGACCCCCCCAGAACCTCCCCATCCAAGGCTTGGGTGCGATGGGCGGCAGGAGGATGAAGGTGGTGGGCATGGGACTGACCAGAACTCCCCGTCCTCTTTCCTGTGCAGCAGCTGCCTCTGGACATCTGGAGTCACCTCCTCCCACTCCTTGGCGCTGGAGCAGAGACAGGTGGGGGAGCAGAGCTCATTCCTCCCCCAGGGCTCCCCTCACCCCTGAGCTACTTGAGAGTCCTGGTTAGGTGGAGAATCTCTCTGTGGCATGGCTTTGCTGTGTGGGGGTGGGGCCTGTGGTGTGCTCTGCCCCTCCCCCCAGAGTGCTGGCAGGGCACCTACTTGTCACTCCAGGCTCCATTCCACTCAATCCGACCCCAGGGATTCCGGACTCGGATCAGTGTTTCTGTCCTGCCTTGGTAGGAGACCTGGGTGGGTTGTGGGCAGAGGTCAGGGGCGAAGGGTCAGAGAAGTTCTCCTTCTCGCACCCTTCTGGGTGGGGTTGCAGGGGTCAGACTCACGTCCTGGAGGCCGGTCACTGAGTAAGCATGTCCTCTCACCAGCATACCCTGGGTCAAGGTCTCCAGCTCATGTTCGTGGGTGACCTGCAGAACACAGAGGGCTCGAGAGGAACTTAGGAGCTGATCAGGGAGATGGGGGCACCTGAAGACAGGTGACAACCCTCTGAACTCTCTGTTTTAAAACTTATTTTTATTGGAGAAGAGTTGCTTTACGATAAATGTCGTGTTCGTTTCAGAGGTAAAGTGAAGTGAATCGGCTAGACATGTATATATTATCCCCTCTTTTTAGGACTTTCTTCTTATTTAGATCTGGGTTCACTTTTTTTTTTTTTTTTTAATTAAACTTTGCCTTTTCAAATGCTTGCAGACTCACAAGCAATTTTAAGAAATGATACAGAGAGATCCTGTGTGCCCCATGTCCAACATCCTACAGCGGTAACATCTTCCAAAACTATAGCTCCGGGACTTCCCTGGTGGTCCGGTGGTTAAAAACCCGCCTTCCACTGCCTGGGACCAGGGTTCAAACTCTGGTTGTGGAACTGAGACCCCACATATTGTGGGGCAACTAAGCCCACACACCGCAATGAAGACCCAGTGCTGCCCAAATAAAAATAAGTAATTAGTTTTTAACAACTGCTAAAAAAAAAAAAAAAACACGCTATAGCATGATATCAAGGTTTTTTGTTCTGTTTTATTTTTTTAGCTATGCCATACAGCATACAGAATCTTAGTTCCCCAGCAGGGATTGAACTCGTGTCCCCTGCAGTGGAAGCATGGAAGTCCCTATAGCACAGTATAAAAACCAGAGTGAGTATGTTGACACAATCTGTTGATTTAATGCAGATGCCTCCACTTTTACTAGTATTCACTTGTGTATGTTTTATGCATTGTTATCATATGTATAGTGTTCTGTATCCACTACCATCGTCACACTACAGAACATTTCCATCACTGCTACTATCCCACATGTTGCCCTGTTATAGCCAACAATCACCTGTTACGACCGTCTTCCCTAAACTCTGAGAACTCCTAATCTGTTCTCCATTTTTCAAGAATTTTGTCATTTCAAGGCCTTCCCTAAGTGGCTCAGTGGTGAAGTATCCATCTGCCCAATTCTGGAGAAATGGTTGTGGGAAGATCCCAAATGCCTTGGGGCAACTAAGCCCGCAGCCACAACTATGAAGCCTGTGCTCTAGAGCTGTGGCTTCTGAAGCCTGGGAGCCCTAGAGCTCATGCAACAAAGAAAAGCCGCAGTGAGGACTAGAGAGTAGCCCCCTGCTCGGTGCAACTAGAGAGTAACTTGCACAGCAATGGAGACCCAGCACAGCCAAAAATAAATAGATAAAAAAATAATAATTTTGTCATTTCGACACTATCATATAAGCAATCATACAGTATGGAACCTTTGGGGATTGGCTTTTTTCATTCAGCAGAATTTCCTTGAGACTCATCCAAGTTGTTGTGTGTGTCAATAGTTCATGTCTTTTTATTGCTGAGTAGCATCCCCTGAAATGCGTTCACTGCAGTCTGTTCAACTGTTCACCCGTTGAAAGGCATCCAAGTCGTTTCCAGGTTCTGGTTATTACAAATAGACCTGCTTTGAACATTTGGGCACAGGCTTTTGTGTGGACCTAAGTTTTCATTTCTCTGGGATAAATGCCCAAGAATGCAACTGCTGGGTCTTACAGGGACACTCTTGTGCTCAGTCACTCAGTCATGTCTGACTCTTTGTGACACTTTGGACTATAGCCTGCCAGGCTCCTCTGTCCGTGGGGTTTTCCAGGGAAGGATACTGGAATGGGCTGTCATTTCCTCCTCCAGGGGATCTTCCCCACTCAGGGATTGAACCAAGTCTTTTGCGTCTCCTGCCTTGCAGGCAGATTCTTTGCCACTGAACCATCGGGGAAGCCTCACAGTGGCACTCTGGGTTTATTTATTTATTTGAATAAATACGTGTTGGCAATCTATTGTATGCCAAGTACCACCGTAAGTCCCAGGATCAGCAGTCAAAGAGACAAATAAGGTCACTGCCTTCATGGAAGGGATTCCCTAGTGGCTCAGATGGGAAAGAATCTCCCTGCAGGGCAGAAGACCTGCGTTTGACCCCCCGCTCCAGTATCCACTCCAGTGTTCATGCCTGGGAAATCCCATGGACAGAGGAGCCTGGTGGGCTACAGTGCATGGGGTCGCAAAGAGTTGGACATGTCTTCGTGGAATATGGAAACTGTTTGGAGAAGTTTGGTCATGAATATACACATTAACAAGTATGACAGTTCCTGAGACTGTGATAAATGTTGGGGGGGGAAATCAAAACAAAGTAGAGAGAAAATCAGGAGTAGGAACAGCTAACTGAGATTGAGAGGCAGGGAAGACTAGCCTGAGGGAGGGGCACTGGAGTGGAAATGTGAATGAGAAGGGGCTAGTTATGCAGGTATCTGGAGAAAGAACTTTCTAGGTGAAAGCAACAACAGGTGCAAAGGTCCTGAAGCGAGACCAAGCATGGTTTACCTCAATGGAGCAGCCCATGAGGGAAGATCGCTCTACGGCCTTCCTAAGAATCCTCTGCAGGTTCCTAGGGGGATTCTGGAGTTGGAAGCTCTGCGTCACGCCCCCTGTGAAGTCCTCAAAGCCCTCCACCGTGTTGCCCCCCGACAGAGCTTCATACGATCCGTTCAGCCTGCGGGCACAGAGAAGGCACTGTCTGGGCTCTGTCTGGGAGGCGGCTGGTTGTAAGCTTGGACCTCAGAGGGTGTAGGGAGGGAAGTGAGGGATGCCCCGCGGTCCCCCTGCCTCTTCCCCTGACTCCAGGTGCTTCCATCACTGCCAATGGTCAGGGCAGGCTTGGAGGCCAGGCCAGTCGCTTGGCTAGACACTCACTTGGCGTATGCCTTCTCCAGCAGGGCACTCCAGAACTCGGTGCGCTCTGCTGAGTGCACAAACACCAGCTTGCCATTCTTTGTGGGCAGCCGGTCATCCACTACTACGTCCATCCACTCCCCAAACTGCCAGATCTGGGGGTAGCAAGGTGGGTGTCAGCGGGGTGTGGGCATCTGTCTGCCCCAGGCCCCCTTCCAAATGTGAGTGCGCACACGCATGTGCACACACACACACACACACACACACACACACTCCCCTCTCCTTGCAAGAGGACTGTTACACAAGTGCCCCCTGGTGGCCAATTCAATGACACACCAGTGACACCTCAAGAAAAGCTTGAAAGATCTGACAGGCCCTCCAGCCTCTAGTCAGGTTTTGCCATGGCCTCCAGACGGATCCACCCGCCTTTGGACCTTGGCTGGTCTTTTATTTCTGAGGTCTTTAGATTCAGAAAAACTCTTGTGACTTTCAGAAATATTTTTATGACCTGAGGAATTTGTGAACATGTTGCATAATTTAAAGAGCAGATTACAAAAATTATGTGAAACTCCCATGTCATAAATGTTGACAAACACACACATACACATGTGTATATTGATACATATATGTGTGTTTCTACTGAGAGGAGGAGAAACAGAAACATAGCAAGAAGCAGGAGAAAGAGATAGAGGGGAAGAATCACAAACCAATGCAACTATTTTCTTTTGGGGCTTTAAAAGCTTAGCTTACACAATTTCTTTAGTGAGAGGCTATTTTTCTAATAATTAGGCAAAAATCTACCCTAGTAGATATCATTTTTTTTCTCAAAAGGAAAGGGAAAAGGTAAGCTTCAAAGCATGTACTAATTCTCTCTCACACAGCCTCCGCACACACGTGCTCACGCCTCAAACACAAATCAACTCTGGCTTTCACATCATCCTTCACCTGAAAATGGAAGATGCCAGCGTAGTTCTTCTTGAAGCTCTGCCCCTTGGGCACCACGCGGGACAGCAGTTTGGGGTACGCGGTGAGGGAGCCAATGGCGGCCAGCAGCCAGCAGTCTCCTGGGAAGACAGCAGGACTGTGCATTCCCCTGTGTGTGCCCCAGGGTCCAAGCCGAGGATGGGAACCAGTGGTGGGAGCCCACGTGAGAGCAGCTCTCTTTCACCTAATACCTTAGACTGAGGAAGTCGGAGCACCTGCTGCTGCTGCTGCTGCTAAGTCGTTTCAGTCATGTCTGATCCTGTGTGACCCCATAGACGGCAGCCCACCAGGCTCCCCTGTCCCTGGGATTCTCCAGGCAAGAACACTGGAGTGGGTTGCCATTTCCTTCTCCAGTGCAGGAAAGTGAAAAGTGAAAGTGAAGTCGCTCAGTCGTGTCCGACTCTTCGCAACCCCATGGACTGCAGCCCACTAGGCTACTCTGTCCGTGGGGTTTTCCAGGCAAGAGCACTGGAGTGGGGTGCCATCGCCTTCTCCCGGAGCACCTGCAGGGACTTTAAAAATGTGTCTACAAGTCCTTCTACAACTCTCCCACCAAGAGCAGAAGGCTAGTTCCCCTTTCCTTCCATGGGATTTGGATTGCACGCATGCATGATTTTTTTTTTTTTTTCCTGGCCGAGTGGCACGTGGGATCTTAGTTTCTGGACCAGGGATCGAACCCATGCCCCTCTGCAGGAGAAGCACAGAGTCTTAACCACTGGCCCGCCAGGGAAGTCTCTGCAGGTTTGTTTGCTTTTAACAGCAGAACCTGGGGAGGTCACCGCCTGTTTCTCCTGAGATAAGCTGGTGAAGTCAGTCTAGCCTCCCCCTTGTTCTGTCTCAGGCCACTCACTCTGAGGGATGCCAGCTACCATGTGGGGATGCTCGAGTGTCCTACGGAGAAGCTACATGGCAAGGACCCAAGGCCTCCTGCCACGTGAGCATGCCATCTCGGAAGGGGACCCTCCAGGTCCCGTGAAACCTCATGAGAGACCCTGAGCCAGACCCACCCAGCTCTATTGCTTCCTAATTCCTGCCCCGGAGAAACTGTGAGATGATAGATGTTTGTTGTTGCTTTAAGCCACTGAATCTTGGAGCAATTGATAACTAATACGTTGCTGTTCAGTCGCTAAGTCGTGTTGGACTCTGTGACCCCATGGTCTGTAGCCTACCAGGCTCCTCTGTCCATGGGATTTCCCAGGCAAGAAAACTAGAGTGGGTTGCCATTTCCTTCTCCAGGGGATTTTTCCCAACCTGGGATTGAACTCGCGTCTTCTGCAGGCAGGTTCTTTATGGCTGAGCCACCTGGAAAGCCCGATAACTAATATAGCTCCCTGCTTACTCCCAGACCCAGATGGCAGCAGGTGGGGGTGGCATCTGGCTTAGGGGAGGATCAGGGAAACAGAAGAGCTGTCTGAGCCTTGGGGTCCCAGTTCCCCAGCCCCAGAAGACACCCCAGGCTTTCCCGCTCCCCACTCACCGAGCACGCCCTGGCAAATGTCGGTTGGGCTGACCCCATTCACGATGAATTGAGGATTGCTTGTGATTTGCTACAGAGAAGGAAGAAAGGTTTCAGAGAGCCCAAGCCATCCCCTCTTAACCTCCCTCCTACCTCCTCAGGGAATGCTGTCTGCCTCTTGGATTCTAGGGGAAACATGGATGGGGGAGATGGGGTGGAGGGGGAAGCTGGCATAGGTGTAAGCTGTGACAGCAAAAGTCAGTGAGTGACCTTCCCAGGGTCATCTGAGAGATTTTACTTAAGCACTTCCAGAACTGTCCTTAACCCAAATGGAAGTGGAATCCAGGGCAGAGTCAAGAGAGGGCGGTGAGGGATTGGAAATTATGCAAGTGACCGGGGTATCACTACATGTCCCATCCCCCAGGAGTCCACGCCTCCCCTCCTGGTGCCCACAGTGGGCCGCTGCCAGCTGATGTTCTGCACGTGTTTGGAGTTGGGTGCCAGCTCCTTGAAGCCTAGTGAAGTGGGTTCTGCGGGGAAAAAGGGGTCCTCGAACAGCTCTCCCCTCCGTAGGCAGAGTGCTCGCAGTTCCTGAAAGCTCTGGTTGTTGTAGTTCTGGGCATTGTGGTGCTGGCCCACGCCCTTGGCCTTGAGTCGGTTCTGGCTTATGTGGGCTGCAATCCCTCTGTCAAAAACGGTCTCTGAAAAAAAAAAAAAAAAAAAAAAACGGTCTCTGCTTAACAATCAAAGGACAAATAACCCATCAAAAATGGACAAAGGAGTCCGGCGCTCCAATCTGCTCCAGCCCAATTGCCTGCCCCAGATCTGGTGCCACCGTGCTCAGGTGCCCTGTGTGCAACAAGGAGGTGTACTTCGCTGAACGGGTGACATCCCTGGGGAAGGACTGGCATTGGCCTTGCCTGAAGCATGAGAGATGTGGAAAGACGCCTACCTCAGGGAGGGGATCAGGTGGAACATGAAGGCAGGCCCTGCTATGCAGCCACACTTGGACCCAAATGTTTTGGGCATGGTGGAGCCGAAAGCCACACTTTCAAGTAAACCCAGGTTTTGGAGACCCCTCTCTCCAGCTGCCTGCCAGGCTGCTGCCCTCCAGACCAACAGCAGGCCTTTCCCACAGGCACTGGGCTTCCTTGTAGACCCCCATGCCCTCAATAAACCTTGGGAGAAAAAAAAAATGGACAAAGGATCTGAATCGGGGTCTCTCTGAAGAAGATATACAAATAACCAATAATCACATGAAAAACGCTCGGTATCATTCACCAGACAAATGCAGGTCAAGGTCAGTTCACACCCACTGAAAGTTAAGTGTTCGTCGCTTGGTCATGTCTGACTCTTTGCGACCCCATGGACTATAACCTGCCAGGCTCCTCGTCCATGGAATTCTGTAGGCAAAAACACTGGAGTGGGTTCCCATTCCCTTCTCCAGGGGATCTTTCTGACCCAGGGATCGAACCCAGGTTTCCCACATTGCAGGCAGATTCTTTACCATCTCATCTATCAGGGAAGCCTGCGAGGATAGCTCTAATCCAAACGATTGGTAATGAGACGTGTTGGTGAGGATGTGGGGAAATGGGCGTTCAGACACTCCTGGTGGGGACGTGAAACGGTGCGGCCACTTCGGAAAATAGTCTGGCAGCTCCTCAGTTAAACACAGAATTACCACATGATCCAGAAATTTCACCTCTAGGTATATATACCCAAGAGAGATGAAAGTATGTTAATACGTCCAGGACTTCCCTGGTGGTGCAGTGGTAAAGAATCACCTGCCAACGCAGAGGACATGAGTTCAATCCCTGGTTCTGGAAGACTCCACGTGAGTCGAGGCAACTAAGCCTGTGCTCTGCAACAAGAGAATTCACTGCCGTGAGAAGCCTGTGCGCTGAAACTAGAGACCTGCCCCACTCATCACAGCTAGGGAAAGCCTGCGTGCAGCAACACTCAGAGCAGCCAAAAATAAATAAGTAAATACAATTTAAAAACATCTGTCCATACAAAAACCTGTACACAAATGTTTATAGCAGCAGGATTAGTCACAATAGCCAAAACGTGGGGGGAAAAACCCAAATGTCCATCAGCTGATGAATGGACAAGCAAAATGAGGAATACATGGATGATGAAAAGAAATGAAGCACTGAGATGAACCTTAAAAACACTTGGCTAAGTGAAGACAGCGGTCACAAAGGACTATGTGTGATATGATTCCAATTATGCAAAGTGCTCCAAATGGGCCAATTCATATAGAGACAGGAAATATAATGATGGTTGCCTAGGGCTTAGGGGGTTGTGGGGTTGGAAATTGATGGTAACAGGGTATGGGATTTCTTTAGCGGGAGAATGAGAAGGTTCTGAAATTGATTGTGGCGATGGTTGCACAACTCTATGAATGTACTGAAAGCCACTGACTCCTACACTTTAAATGGGTGAATTATACGGTGTGTGAATCACAGTTCAATAGAGCTGTTTTTTGTTTTTTTTTTTTAAATGATCTCCAGACCCTGCAAACAGACACTGCCTTTCGGGGAGAGGGTAAATAACGGAGAGTCAAGGGGAGGAGGGCAGAAGGAAAGGAGCGTCTCAGGGGCGAGAGTCAGTTAGGAATGGCCCCACGGCTGAGTCTCTGAGGAAGTCGGCTGGCTGGCAGACCCTGGGTCAGCGGCAGTGGGGGGACCCAGGGTCCGTACTTCTGCACAGGGGCTGCAGGCTCTTACCCGCTTCCTGAGGCTTCCCGTGGACTGACTCCCCTCTGCCACCAACGGTGAACCCCAGGCCAGAGCACGGAGGAAGGGCAAGAGGAGCTGAGACCCACTCTGAATCTGCAGTCCTACCCCCCAGGCGCCCAGGGACAGTCCTCCCATCTCCCCATATTCTCAGCTGTTTCTGAAATAAGGAAGCAATTAGAGGGGAGGCTGAAAGGATGTGGTCTAAGTTAAATAGAGCCCAGTGAGGCCTGGGGTGAGGGAGGAACCCAGAGTGAGAAAAAGAAGGGGGCAGCTGCAGAGAGGGGCGGGGGTCCTGGGCTGCCTAGAGGGGAGACCAAGTTGGGCCCCCGAAGGGTTGCTGCTCTCCTCAGAGGCAGGAGCCAGGGGCTCAGCTGTGCTTCCTCCCTCGAGCTGGTCAAGAAGAGTTAGAGCAGCTGAGCTGACGGGCCTGAGCGCCTGCTCTGCCGGGCATACCAGGCCCAAGAGAGGGCCGTGCATTACCCACAGTTACCAGAACAGGAAGCCGCAGTACCAAGGTCGGGGGTTGGCGCAAGGTCACAGAGTCAGGGTTGAGGTGGATTCAGTCTGACCGCAGAGCCCAGGCTAGGCTCATGACCTTTGCACCACACTGCCCTGGAGGAAGCGTGGGAAGGCCTGGGGACCCAGCACCACCTCCCCATTCTCGTCACTAGGGAGGTCACAGGCCATTTGTGGCTGAACTCATCTGATGCCCCTTCCTCACCTGATGCCCCCTTCCTCACCACCCCACGCAAGCAAACCCATTTTTCAGTCCCTCATCAGTGTCTCCTGGGACCTCCCTGGGTCCAGGAATGACCCCTGTTCTCTCCACTTAGTAGCCTGACAAACCCACCCAGGCTGCCCCCAACCCGCCCAGCACCTTGGAGCACAGGCTGCCTCAGCGCCTCTGCTTGGAATCCTTCCTGACCCCATGCTCACATCTGTCCACTGGGAAAAGTCCTGGCTCCATGCCACCTGCTCAGTGAGGCCACCCCCAGACAGGCCTGTGCAAAGCTGGGACTGTCCTGGTGTCCGACACCGAGGTTGGGGGGTTTCCGGTTGTGGAAGACCAGAGTGGGGGGCAGGGGAGAGAGTAGGTGGGTGGGGCGAGAATCTGGGACTTATTCTCTTCACCTCTTTCCCCTCCAGCCCTTTCTCTTCCAACCTAAGCCCTCTGGGCTTCTCTTAGGAATGATTAGGAAGCTCGCTCTCCCTCCCTCAGACGAGGGGAAAGAGAAGGGGTGTGTGTGTGTGCACACATCCGTGGAGTATTGTGTGTGTGCGTAGAAAACGTACGTTTGTGTTTACGTGGTGTGTCTGTGTATGTGGAGTATGCGTGTATCTGTGGAGTACGTGTGTGTGTGTGTGGAGAATGTACGTTTGTGTTTATGTGGTGTGTCTGTGGAGTAGGCGTGTGTCTGTGGAGTACGTGTGTGTGTGTGTGTGTCTATGTCGAGTGTGTGTGTCTATGCAGTGTCTGTGTGTCTGTGTCGTGTGTATGTGTCTCTGTGTGTAAAGTGTTATGTGTGTATCTGTGGAGTCTATGTGTGGGAGGAGGATGTGTTTTTTTCTTTAGCCCAGAGATGAAGAGGGTCCTGAGAGGAAGGATGAACCCAGAACTCGTGCTTGTTTCACCTCCAGGCCGGTCCTCACCCAGTGTTGCCGTCGCTGGCAGGAGAGGCTGTCTCTGACTTGGGTGGGTGGAACCCAGGGCACCCCCGAGAAGGTAACAGCTCTTCTCCCTGGGGGGCGCTGTCAGGAGATGCTTCAGCTGCCTTAACTGGGGAGCAGGGGCTGCTGGTGTCCAGTGGGTAAAGGCCAGGGATGCTGCTAAACATGCCACAGTGCACAGGACAGGTCTTACGACAAAACATTATCCTGTCCCCAAGCGTCAGGAGGGTGGAGGGTGAGAAACCTGGGTTAAGTGAAAGTCCTAAAGCCCCACATCGTGAGGGAAGCCTCTGTGCCCTTCCTCCAACGGGGCTGCCCCGAGGCCTCTGCCAGGCTGCCCCCAAGAGTGGCTGTGCTGAGCTCTTGGGATGGGGGGCGGTGTCTGGGAGGACCACAGAAGGTGCTGGTGTCCCAGAAAACTGGAGAACATCAGAGAAGAAACCAAGGTGAAGAGTCTCCTTAATCTCCCTGGAGCCTTCCCTCCGGCTCATCACCCAGCCAAGAGGTCATCACTCACTGTCCTGGTCTGTGCTCCTGATGCAGCAGCTGGGCTGGCAGGGAGGATTCACACACGCGTGCACACACACATGCACACTCCACCACAGTTATCCCCCAAATGTCTCAGGCCCAGGCATGGGCAAACTCAGACAGACAGACAGACAAGGCTGGCTGGGGGAAGGCAAGGCAGATGGCCAGAGCAATATGTGAAAGCAAGGTGTGAAGAGATAGGATGATTTTTGTCCTGGGTGCTTGTCTTGTTTCTCCCATCAGACTGGGGCCTTATAGATTTAGGGGCTAGGTCATGTCCAGGCTCCTCTGACCTCCACTGTCTCCCCGATTTGCTCAGATTCATGTCCATCGAGTCAAGCGATGCTGTCTAACCATCTTCTCCTTTGCCTCCCTCTTCTCCCTTTGCCTTCAGTTTTGGGAAGGGACCCCGATGCTGGGAAAGACTGAAGATTTAGGGACACCACCTTAATTCTCAGAGCAGAGAGTAAATTAAGTAAATGAAGATGTTGTCTAGACTGGGCTTGGGTCTCCCCTTGGCCTACACGTCCCAAGAAGCCTGGAAACTGGGTCTAGGGTGCCTTTTATTTCCCTAATGGCCACGGCCAAGGGGGCTCTCCTCACACAAGCCCGTTCCCCAGGCGGCTGTGACAGCAGTGTGGCTGGTCCCTCTCCTCTTCCCAACTCAGCGGAGACAAGGAAGTTGTTCTCCTGAGGGTCTGACCATCCGTGGCCTGTTCTTTCCCAGACTGGCTGAGGAAGAGGCCCAACTCCTGAGCCTCAGGAGCATCCAGTCTGATGGAGTAGTCACCCCCAAGGACACACAGCCCCTTCCTGGGGTGGGGGAGGCCCTCGTCTGCCAGGTACACATGTGGGACAAACCCCATCAGCGCCTACCTGGAGAGTACAGCATGCTGGTAGCTTGCATGGTGCTTGACAGTTGAAGGTTCTGGGGGTGGGGGGTTTGCAAAGGACCCCTCCCCCCTAGAACTCTCCCAGAATCCCCTGGGATTCCTAAGTCAGTGGCGCATTTTTAACAGCTGCCTCCTTCCCACTTGTCCCCCACAGGCTGGTGCTGGTACTAATGGCCCCTTTCTATCTGCCTGGTCCCCACCCACCAGTCCAAGGGCCATCTCCCTGTGGGGACAGGAGACCCAGCACTCCCACCCTGGGGGCTACCACCAGGCTGGCTGTCCTCACTCCATCATCTCAGGATAAGTCTGAGTCCCTCTTTTTCCGTCCAAGACTGCCAGGTAGGGGCTGTCCCTGACACCCCAACGGGATCTCTTTTATCTTGAAAGCCTCTTTGATTCCAGAAGCCACTGACATGGCATTCACCCTGTGCATATGACTTCACATGCCCTTCGCTGTGCCTCTCTCCTGTTCTTATAAAGACACCAGTTGTACTGAATTAGGGACCCATCCTTTTCTAGCACGACCCCATCTTATCTAATTGTTTCTGCAATGACCCTATTTCCACATAAAGCCACATACTGAGGTATTGGGGATTAGGACTTCAATATATCTTTTTTGGGAATGACATTCAATCCATAACATTCTTCTTGGCATGGTTAGGCCACTGGCATGCCTCAGAGCAGGCAAGGGGGAGTTCCTGGCTTAACTCCATGACGCCTGGGGCAAGGGTCTGGTACCATGTTAGTCATTTTGGCCTATTTTGGGGTCCTTGACTAATTACTCTCCTTTCCATGTCAGTTTTCTCAGCTGAACTGTAAAAAGTTTGAATGAGGCAAGATATCCTGTCTTTAAGCTCCCATAGCATCCTAAGGCTTTTTTCATCCTGCCTTAGCTCCACTGTGTCCAGGTTGAGTTAGCTGGGTTATCCTGGCCATGGGCCTCCCGCTTCTCGTCTACCAATTGGAATAGGGCTCCTCTGAGGACTCAATGACAGGTCCATCTCATTTCACTGAACTTTGATGATATTGCACTGTTTTACAAATTGAAGGTCTGTGGCAACCTCGCTCTGGTCAAGCAAGTCTACTGGGGCCATTTTTCCAACAGCATTTACCCCTTTTGTGACTCTGTCATATTTTGGTATTTTGAACTTTCCACTAGCAAAAACATTACGACTTGTTGAAGGCTCACATGATGCCTAACATTTTTTAGCCAAAAAGTATTTTTAAATTAAGGTATGTAGATTTATTATTATTTTTTTAGAAATAGTGCTGTTGCACACTTAATAGACTACAATGTAAACCTAAGTTTTCTGTGCATTCAGTTCAGTCGCTCAGTCATGGCCGACTCTTTGTGACTCCATGGACTGCAACACAGACCCCATGGACTGCAGCACGCCCAGCTTCCCTGTGCATCATCAATTCCCAGATCTTGCTCAAACTCATGTCCATTGAGTCAGTGATGCCATCCAACCATCTCATCCTCTGTCGTCCCCTTCTCCTTCTACCTTCAATCTTTCCCAGCATCAGGGTCTTTTCCAGTGAGTCAGTTCTTCCCATCAGGTGGCCAAAGTATTGGAGTTTCAGCTTCAGCATCAGTCCTTCCAATGAATATTCAAGCCTTATTTCCTTTAGGATTGACTGATCTTGCAGGCCAAGGGACTCTGAGGAGTCTTCTCCAATACCACAGTTTAAAAGCATCAATTCTTCAGAGCTCAGCTTTCTTTATGGTCCAGCTCTCACATCTGTATATGACAACTGGAAAAATCATAGCTTTGACTAGATGGACTTTTGTTGGCAAAGTAATGTCTCTGCTTTTTAATATGCTGTCTAGATTGGTCATAGCTTTTCTTCCAAGGAGCAAGTGTCTTTTAATTTCATGGCTGCAGTGATTTTGAAGCCCAAGAAAAGAAAGTCTGTCACTGTTTCTGTTGTTTCTCCATCTTTTTGCCATGAAGTGATGGGACTGGATGCCATGATCTTAGTTTTTTGAATGTTGAGCTTTAAGCCAGCTTTTTCACTCTCCTCTTTCACTTTCATCAAGAGGGTCTTCAGTTCCTCTTTGCTTTCTGGCACAAGGGTGGTGTCATCTGCGTATCTGAGATTACTGATATTTCTCAAGGTAATCTTGATTCCAACTTGGGCTTCATCCAGCCTGGAATTTCTCATGATGTACTCTGAATATGTTAAATAAGCAGGGTGACAATATACAGCCTGTGCACTGGGAACCCAAATTTGTGACTTGATTTACTGTGATATTTGCTTTATTGTGGTGGCCTGGAACGGAACCCAGTTATCTCTGCGGTCACTCATAGAAGTGCTAGAACAGTGCTAGACCTAGTGAGTGCTCCCATCTCTGTCTTGTCCTCTGGGTTGTGGATGCCCAGGAGGCAGCCTTGCCCCTCACTGTGTCACTGGTGCATAATAGGTCTTCAGGATGGTGTGATGGAGGGATCAAGGGTGAGACGCCCTTTGCAGCCTCAGGGGACCACTGGAAACTGTGCCGCTGCTGGAAACTCAGCCAATTTCTGCTCATTCAGCAGCTGGCTGGTTGG
The DNA here is from genome assembly GCA_935064755.1 of Tragelaphus eurycerus. Classification (NCBI taxonomy): domain Eukaryota; kingdom Metazoa; phylum Chordata; class Mammalia; order Artiodactyla; family Bovidae; genus Tragelaphus; species Tragelaphus eurycerus. The sequence continues at coordinate 19,365,992 of CAKXYN010000027.1, read as the reverse complement.
TTTCCCCAAACCCTTGGCCCGACAGTAGCTCCAGCCTCAGGACTTTGGGATACCCCTGGGGTACGCATTTCCCATCTTTGCGGGTCTGACAATCAGGACACGCAGGGAGTCTTTATCAGGCTTTCCATTGTCTGCTGTCCTTGCTGTTGGTCATTTCTTGGTGACAGTCTGCAGGCCCTTGGGGTACTCATTTCTTCCTCCTTCTCCACCTCCTCTGAGGTCTCCTCTCCGCTCTGGGAGTTCTTTGACTTGCTTTCTTGCTTTCTGGGTCCTGCTGGTGGGCAGTGGGTGGCAGGTGTGTAGGAGGATGCTTCAGGGCCTTAGGGGTCACCTGGTCATGCTCCCTGAATTTACTGATGAGGAAACAGATTCAGAGAGGAGAGGCAGGTCCCCTGGGGACACACAGCGAGTGAGTGACAGAACCAGGACTGGACTCCGGGTCCTCTGGCTCCTGTTGTATACACTGTGCCCACTGGGGGACTCTGGAGGGGGTGTCGAGCAGAATGCTCATGGGAACTTTGCTAGAGAAGGTGAATTTGAGTTGGATCTCAGATTCACCTCTAAAGTGAGTGAATGAGTGATTCATCCTCTAAGGAGGATGGATCAGCTTTGAACTGGAGGGTCTGTTGGGGGCACTACTGGGGAAGAGATGAATGGGCTGGGGGCCAGTTCACTGAGATGCTCAGGAGAACATTTCCAAGATCCCTCCCAGGCTGGTATCCTTGGGCAAACCCCACACCCTCTCTGAGCTTGCGTCTTTCCCCATAAAACAAGGAAAACCACACCTGCTTTGTAGGTCCTATTAATGAGCATAGTATTAATTACAGTTGACATTTATGGGGTGTTTACCTTGTGCCAGGCGCTGGGCCAAGTGGGCACCTGACATATATTATCTCATACAACTCTCACAGCAAACCCACACCTGACCTCGCAGCAAGCTCTGAATAAATGCTTTAAGAAGCATAGAAGTCAGTGTAATTTCAGGCACATAACAACCACTTGGTAAATGGCATCAACAATGACAAGTAAGAATGACAGTATCTGGTCCCTTCCTGGGCCCTATTTTCTTACTTTTCCTCCACCAGAGCAGCCCGCGAAGAATCTCTTTTTGGAATCAGCTGTCCTGGAATGTTCCTCCTCCAGGAAGACTTCCTGGACCAGCGTGGAATCTCTGGCTCTCCCTGGCCTTTCTCCCCTGAATTTATGTCCTATTTGTGTGGGTCTTGGTGATTCAGAGTGTGGGCCTGGGTCCCTGTTCCCCAGTCTGAAAGGTCCCACAATTTTCTCAGGGCAGGTTGCAGGGGCAGGGTGGTGGTGGGGGGACATGGGTGCAAGGGGAGGGTGCTGGGGAGGTTGGCATGGTGAACACAGCACGCCCCTGCCGCTACCCTCTCCTCTCCCTGATGGAGATGCCCACTACACACAAGAAGTCTCCTGCCCAGGTCATGTGGGGATGCTGATCTTGCAGGTCCTCCAGACCAAGAGAAGGTGGTTGGACCCCAGCCAGGAGTCCAGGGCAGCAACACAAATCAGACACTCGCCTCAGAGCTTTTCATTTTTATTTTAAAGGAAAAAAAAAAAACAAAAAACAAAAAAAAACCAGTGCAAAATCCCATTTTCCAGTGTCATCCATGCCCACCCCCCACCCCCAGGTCAGTCCCCCTGGCTCAGTGCTGGACTCTTTCCTCCCGCTCAGCACCCTCTCCCTTCTCATGCAACCCCCTAGGGGCTGGAGGCTCCACTTCCCTGGGGTGCTAGATCCCAGTGGGACTTAGGGGGAGGGGAGGTAAGAACTGGGGGAGGCAGCCCCTGGTCCGTCTGCCCCCACCAGGTCTCCAGCCATGGCACCAGGTACCCCTCTTGGCTCTCATTAACCCTTTCCTGATCATACTACTAGCCCAGGGGGTTACTGATCTGGGGGAACCCTGTCCACACCCCTCTTTGCCCCGGGGCCGGCTCGGGGCTCTCCTCACTGAGGTTGGGGGGGAGTTCCCACCCACCCTCCCTCCGAGGTGGGGGAGAGAGCGGTGAAGTCCCCAGGTTTAAATACCTTAATGAAAGCAGGGGATGGGGAAGGAAGGGGCTTTAGATCTAATAAATTATTAGCGTTTTGTTTTTAGTGTCCGTGGGGGGCCGGGCGGGCGGGGGGCAGGGCGTGGCCGCCAGGGCCCTCCCTTCCCTTACTGGCGGATCTCATTCTCTATGAGGCTGTCCTCACAAGACTGGAAGTCTGTGTCCGTGAGGCCGTCAGGCTGCATCAGCAGCTCCTCGTCTTGGGAGGAGGACGACGGGGGCTCGTCCCCCGAGCTCCCGGGACCCCCGTCCCCGTCAACTTCTGAGTCCTGCAGCACCTGAGCGATGTATTTCTGAAGGGGGAGAAGGGGGTGGTGTGAGCGTGAGCTTGTGGGGAAGGGGGTGGGGGTGGGGTCTCCCGGCCTGAGGGGGAAGGGGCAGCAACTCTTCTTCCGGGGGGACACGGAGCAGAGCCCCCAGCTGGTGAAACCAGATCCCCACCCCATCCCCGGGCTCTGGGACAGGCTCCCGCTCTCCTGGATGACTGACAAGGACACCCTGCTTCGTGGCGAAGCCATGCTTCCCCCACCCCACGCTTGGCCTTGGCGGGGGGGGGGGGGGGGGGCACTCACCGCAGATTTGGGGACAGCGGCAGCATTGGGGGGCCGTCCATTGCTTCTGGGGTCCACGGAATCTGTCTCCGTGTGCTCAATCTTGAGGGGCCCGGAATGAGTCAGCGGGTGAGAGGGGAGGCCCTTGCCCTCAGCTCCCCACCCCCCACCCCCAGCGCGTGGACCCTGCTCTGGGCCGCCTCCCCCTCCCCCCACCCCTACCTTGTAGTTGTGGGCACTGAGGTATTTGAAGTGTCCGAAGCAGACGTGGCAGAGACAGACGACAATGGTGATCACCAGGACGACGAATGTGAACATGGATGTCGGGGCTAGAAACCCTGGGGGTGGCGGGGGGAGGGCAGAGAAAGAGCTGCGTCCTCTCCTCTGGCCCCCTCCCCAGGGGTTTCTGCTCCCTCATGAACGCAGTCCACGCTCCCATATGCTGCGGCTTCTCCCAGGCCCCCAGCCCGAGACCTCCCTGGGGCCCCCAGGGCCTGCTCTGCCTGGACCCTGGCTGGAGTGTCCTCTGCCCCCCTGCCCCTCCCTGGCCTCCAAGGGTGGGGGGCGGCCCTCACCCGTGCGCATGGTGGAGAAGAACAGCAGCCAGAAGAGGCAGAGGATGGGCGCAGCCACCACCTGGTTGACGGCGCCTGAGTGGATCTTCTTGTCCAGCTTGGCCGGCAGGTAGGCGTAGTAGAGATTGTACCTGTCTACCAGGTGCTTCAGCAGCATGTACATGAGCCCTGGGGGAAGCCACACCGGCCCTGACCTCGGAACCAGCGCTGTCGGGCCTGCGTGTGTCTGTCATGGCTTGTCCCGGGCCTTTCTAGGTCACTGTAGGGTTGACTCCCCGCTTCTTCTGCCCCAGGCCCAGTAGAGAATAGAGCCCCAAGCCCCTCACAGGACCGCAGAACCCCAGCTTCCCCTGCTTCAACCCCCTCACTCTGCAGCCCCTCACCAGGAATTCACTGTTAGGAATCCACTGGCTTGGGTCAGCAAGCACCCTCCTGCGTGTTGCTTTTTCCTATCCCTGACCCTAAACAGAGGAGGGTAAGTTAGGCGGTAAGGTCTCGGGAACAGGACGTTTCAAATGGGGACAAGGTGGTTAGTTTGGGAGTCTGGAGCCTTCAATAACCAGGGAGGGTGGTGAACAGATTAGGGTGTTAGTGGGGGGAAAGGACAGATGGGGGAATGATGGGGGTGAAGAGAAACTTTGCTTAATTTTTTCAGAAAGAAGAAGGACTTGACGAGGTCACATGGTGCAGCTACAGCAGGGTATTTCCATGAGCGGTAAGGACCCAAACCTTCCCTGAAACCCAAAGGTCTTTCCTGTACAGGGCTGTGTACAAGTGTGCCTGTGGATCCTGTGTATGACTGTGTGTGTGTGTGGACTCCTCAGAGTGCATGTGATCTGTGTCCAAGTATATCCACTCGCATGAAGGCACTGGTGTGAGGGAATATGGCCGTGTTGGGGAGATGTGGCCCAGGGACCCAGCACACTGGCCGAAGCCAGCCTGAGCTGAGATGGCTTTACCCTCCTCCCCCCGAGGCCAAGCCCCAGACTGAGCCAGGGACCAGGCGGGAGGCCCGAGGGGCCGGTCTCCCAGCCAGGGCCCTGTCCACTCGGGTGGCCTGTCTTGCTAGAGTGGAGCGGGAGAGGTCCTGGGTCCCCCCGAGCAGGGCCCAGGTCCCGGCGCGGCGGTGCCTACCGAAGGGCACGATGATGGGGCAGGTGATACTGTAGGTCATGACCACCGTGAAGACGCACATCATCCAAGCGTAGGCTGCGCCAAACTGGAACTCGTAGGCCTGATGCTGGGGGGGAGATGGGCAGGAGGGTCGCTCAGGGAGGGGAGGGGAGGGGAAGACTGGAGGGGCTCAGGCAGGTGGGAGGAGGGAAAGGGACAGGAACTCTGGGGCCAGGAAAGAAGCTGGGGGTGGGAAGGGAACCCAGTGTCCAGGGCAGGGCAGGGCGAAGCAGATGGAGAGAGAGGAGCTGTGGTTGAGACAGAGGTCAGGGTGGGTACAGTGATGGGGCCTGGGGGGGGGGGGGGCTTCGAGGGATGAGGGGCTGGCGGGTTGGTGGGCTTGGGAATTGGATGCCCAGAGCCCTCTGTGTGGGATTAGGGCAGAGGGGTCCTGGGTCTAGATCCAGACCTCCCCCAGTTCCCATCACAGAACACTAGACTGTCAGAACTGGAGGGGCCTTCAGGGTTAGCTACGCTATGTCACTGTATGCACGGGAAAACTGAGGCCCCAAACGGGAAGGGGGAGACTGGGGGCCACGGAACTTGGCTCCCCAGGTTCCGGCCCCTTGGGGCCCCCACACTCTAGCACGGCTGCTGCAGTTTCCAGTTGGGCCACCAGGGGGTGCTGTGCGGGCCGCGGCAGCCCCGGGCGGCCCTACCCGCTTCACGTTGCGCCTCTCGGCGGCCGACCGCGCCAGGCAGAGCCGGATCATGTACATGAGCAGGCCCGGGATGCGCAGCAGGTCCATGGCGTTGCCGATAAAGGCGGAGGCAATGACGTAGTTCACGAAGAAGGCGCCGTTGTCCGGCAGGAACACGCACCTGCGGGCACCAGGTGCTCCAGCTCTGCACTCTTGGGGGACCCAGAGGCCCCCCTGCCCACTGCCAGCGTGCCAGCACCCCCAAGGTGCCTTTTTCCACGTGGACCCTCCAGCTGAGCCCTCAAAGCACCCATGTCTCAGCGCCCCCTGAATGTGAACCCCCAGATGCCTCCAAAGTAAGCCGAAGATAACCTCAGTGTATGTGAGCCCAGAGGCACCCCTAGAACTTGCGCCACATAAAGACCCCTGGAGAGAGTGCTAGAGACCCCTAAGGAGACCAGTGTTCAGGGTATGATTCTGGAGATCTCCACAGCCACCCCCTTTCCTGTGAGCCCCAGGAACACCCTGAAGGCTCCCTGCCTTAGATCTTAATTGAACCCAGAGTAACCCCTAGAGTATGAGCCTCTGACACCTCCAGAACTCAGTTCCAAAGACCCTCCCCCAGAAGTCTTCAGAGGGAGGAGCCCAGGGACCTTTGTCAATACCCATGACACCCCAAATGTGAGCCCAAGGTGACTACGGATGGCCTAAAGCAAGACCCCTAGAGCCTGCTCCCACATAAACAGCCATGGCACATATCCCCAAGACCCCCTCACAGGGATTCCCAGGGAAGGGACCCCAAAGAGAACTGCACAGTCACACCTCTGGGTGACAGCCTGAGACTTCAGTGGTGTTCCCAGAGCTTGTGCCCCAGAAAAACCCCAAGGTGTGAGCCCCAGAGTCCTCCGTGGTCATTCTGAGTGAGGTGTGAGCCCAAGAGCCTTCCAGCGAGACTCAAAGGGGTGGCACCTGAGACCTTCAGGGAGTCCCCTAGGAACCCTCATGTCATGCCTACAGCACAACCAAGATCTGACTATAGACCTTTCCAAACTCCCGAGTGAAGCTCTAGCTCCCACAGTTAGTCCCAGGATACAAGCCCCAGAGCCCACCATAGAAACCCTCCTGAGTGTAGGCCCCAAAGCCCCAAATATACCCTAAGGGTGACCTCAGAATCCAGAGAGGTTCCCAACCAGACCCTCGGATATCCCATGTATGCACCCAAGACAGCTTGTGTGGGGGGGTGACCTTTGGGATGCCTGACCATGATATAAGCCCCTCTTTCTCTCCACTACAGGGGTGGGAGCTTTGCTGTACCCTCCCATGGGTGAAATGCCCACCCCCCCCAATCTGGTCTCCTTCCTTGGGGACCCTGGTCACTCACTCAAACCGGATAGCTGCCTCAGCCAAGAATTTCTTGTCAAAGAGCCAGCGGAAGAAGAGGTCCAGGCTGGGGAGGGGAGGGGAGGAGATGGAGGTGTTGGGGGCTGGAGTAGCCAGAACACCAGAGGGGAGAGAGTCCCATCCATGAGCTCTGAGGATGCGCCCCAGGCCTGGGGCCCCTGGCTGCCCTCCCTCTCGCTGTCCCCCACCCCAGCTCCCACCCGTTCCTCCTAAACCCACCTGCTCAGTCCCAGCGAGGGCAGGAGCAGCACCATGAAGATGAGGAAGGTGTAGCACTTGTGCATGGTGGTCCTGTTCTCACCGGAGCTGGGGTGGGGGGCACGGGGTTGGGGCAGAGGTCAGGCAAGCCAGCCCCGTGCCTGCTCCCCCAAGCTCCTGCAGTCCCAGGAGACCCTCCTGGGGTCTGAAGGAGGGGGTCTTCCCAAGGTGAGGATCCCAGTCACCATCCCTCCCCTGGGGGGTCTGAAGGTGGAGGGCACAGGAGCGTCACTATGTGGGTGTAGGGGGGTGTCTCACCGTGTCCAGTGGGCTTCAAAGAAGGCAGAGTAGTAGACGATGGTGGGGAGCAGGGCTGAGAAGCACCACAGCAGCAGAGTGGGGAAGAACTGGGTGATGATGGGGTTCTGCAGAGGGCAGTGGGGAGAATGTGTCAGGCAGGGGCTGCCTAGTGGGCGCTAGCGTGGCTTACCTGCCCCCCTCCTCCACTGCGCCCTGGCCCCTCCACCGCCCCGCTCCCAGGGCCTCACTGGAAGTCTAGAACATTGGGACTTGCCAGGGAAGTCCCACCACGCCTTACAGTGCAGGGGTAGCAAGTTCAATCCCTGACTGGTGAACTAAGATCCCACATGCCTCAGAGGAACTAAAAGTCTGCATGCTCTGGAGAGCAGGTGCCACAACTAGAGAGGCCACATCCTGCAACTACCGAGTCTTGTGTACCACAACTAGAGAATCTGCACCGCAACGAAAGACCCTGCGTGACGCAATGAAGCGCCAGCGTGCCACAGCTAGGACCCGACGCAGCCAAATGAATAAACAAGCCCAGAACCTCTGGGGCCAGGGCCATCTGTACAATCCCTGCGTGAACTGTGTTAGGAGTTAGCATTTCTGAACACCTACTATGTGCCAAGCACTGATGATGGTCTTTTTTTTGATCATGTACTTTTCATGTATTAATTCTTACAATAATGATATTACCCCATTTAAAAAATGAGTAAACTGAAAAAAATAAAAAAATAAAAATGAGTAAACTGAGGCAAAATGAGATTCAATAAACGAGATAAGAAGTACGGGTGGGGGGTGGATTTGAACCCAGGCAGCCTGGGTCTTATCTCGTATGCTGTTATCACCCAGGGATTTTCAAAGTGCCTTCTCATGAACTTTGAGGTTCCCAGGAGGCTTGGAGTGGGGGTGAGGACAGAGTAGCAGAAGCTCCCCCTACCACCACCACCGCCATCTGAGTGACCTTGCCTTTCCACACTGAGTTTCATGTAAGATTTCGTTGGATAAAAGGCATCAGAATCCAAGTTTGGAGGCCAAGGATCTGGTCTGGCCCTTCACGCTTTGGTTGGAGAGATTGAGCGGAGAAGGACTTGGTTTGAGGTCACATGACTAGTTAGGGATGGACCTAGGCTCTCTCTTCCTGGGGAGCCTCTCTAGGTGAGTGTGAACCGAGGGAGGCCTCTCCTGGCGAAAGGTGGCAGGGAGCCCGAGGGAAGAGCACAGAGGGGTCTGTAGCCCACGGTCGTGTGGGACCTTCTAAGGGGGGCTGGGCTGGAAAAGCAGGACAAGAGCTCGACTGGGCGGGAGGAAGGCTGGTTCCATGCCCCTCACAGGCCCTTGGCCAGGGGCATCGGGGGCCTGGGGGTCTGTGTCTTGGCGCACAGTGTGGAGGGCTGGGATGTGGGCCTTACGTTGAGGTACTCCACAGGCTTGGTGACGTTGAACTTGTCCATGGTGGTGATGATGATGGCCGGGGTGGTGAGGAAGAAGAGCAGGATGAAGAGGACGACATTGATGACCAGGCAGCGGAGCCACCAGATGAAGCCGCGGATGGAGAGGTGCTCCCTGGGAGGGCAGAGGCGTCACTCTGGGGCTGGATGCCTGACCCGACCCCAGAGGCACATAGGACCTCCGTCTCCTCCCATGCCCCATTGCGGCCCCTACGGAACCACCCCAGCGCCATCTCCCTCTGCTCACCAGTAGATGTTCTGGGGGTCGGGGGCGTAGGACACGGTCCAGTTGGAGATGTGTAGGGACTCGCTGCAGGACGAGGAGCGGGGCTCCCCGCGGCAGGTGCAGCCCTGGCACTTACACACGTTGAAGTCCTTCAGGATGCTGGGGGAGGGGGGCACGGTTACCGGGGACCCAGAGCCCCAGCCGGCCCCTCGGGGCTGGGGTGGGTGGGCAGGGCTCACATGGCCGTGATGGTCTCGTTGTGGAAGGTGACGAAGGCCATGCCGAGGGGCTTCTCATTCACTTTCTCCTTCTCCCGCTTGTAATCCTCCTTCAGCTTCTGCTCCAGCTTCGTGTAGTACTCGATGGCCTCCACCTGCCAGGACGGACAGGTGAGGTGGGGCCTTGGTCAAGTCACCAGTCCCCTCCCTTCACCCAGGGGCCCCACTCGGAGCCGACTGCAGCCTGGGCACGGCCTTAAGCTCTCCGTCTACTCGCTTCTCCTCACAAGCACCCTGAGAGGTGGGTAAAGCAGCCCTGTATTACAGATGAGGAAACTGAGGCACGGAGCGGTCCAGAAACTTGCTGGAAGCCACAGAGCTAGTAAATTCAGCAAGTTGGCCTCTTGGCTGACCTCTTCTGATTTGGGTTTTGAAAACTTGGTTGCTGTAGGTATAGGGAACAGACCCAACAGCGGGACTAGGCGTCCAGGATGTAGGAACAAGTGGGAGGGGCAGCCCCTGCCCGTGGTCCTCACCCTAGCTCTGCTTCCTCTGGGGCCTCTCGACCTTGGGGTATTTATGTGCAAGGCCTGCTTGTGTGTTTGAGTGTTCCTGAGGTTGTGGGATGGGACTAACTGGGAGATGCATCCGTCTCCGCTGTGACCTGCCTCCCCAGGACCTCCCACCCACCCTGGCTGGGGGGCCCTGAGACCTGAGCCGAGCCCAGGACACCCCGTACCTGCTCGCAGCCACGCACCACGCAGCAGCACAGATGACCACAGGGCTTGGGGTTGATCATGGTGGGGACGTTGTCCTTGCTCTGGAGGTTGGTGAAGTAGAGCTTTCCCCGCTCGGCCTTCTTTCTGTGGGACCCAGGCGCCTGGTCACCCACTGCCCAGCTGGGTCTGCTGGAGGATGGGTAGGTGGCCCAGCTCGGGGTTCATGGAGTCCACTCCCCAAGGACAAGAGCCACTGTGCTCTTGGGTTGGCTTAGGGTGCATGGTTCAGACATGTCCCCAGTCCAGGGTCTCCCCACCATCCCCTGAGGGCCAGAAGTTCTTCCCAGAGCCTAAATTTCTCACACTGTAGCAGAGGAAGGGTACATCCTCAAATGGAGTGGGTGAGGGGACAGTGGAATGGCTTCCTCTAACCTCCAGGACTTGCTCTTTCCAGAGCTGAACTGATAAGCGCTCCAGGGGTAACTTAAAGTCAGATGCCCTGGGAAACAACTGGAAGGGTAGCCAGACTCCTGAGTGGTAGCCAAGATGCCCCCTGCGGTGGGCCCTCCGATGTTGCCCTCCCACCCCCAGCCCCACTACCTCTCTGCATCGAGGAACATCAGACGAGCCACGTTGTAACACGGGCGGGCTTCAAGAACCGTGCAGTTGGGGTAGGCCTCCCTGAAATATAGTCTACCATTACCCTCGGCAGGGACCCCGCCCCCTGCTTGTCCCCAACTTTCCTCCATGACCCCATCACCTTCAAGACACACAGCCCCAATTCAAGCCCCCTCTTTCTGAGTCTGCAAAGACAACAGTTCCCAAGAATAAAACTTTGGAATTGCTCTTCCTGTTCATAGGCGTGGGGGGAGTGTGCACAGGTAAGCCTGGGCATGGACCCGCATGAGAACGCGTACTCACAGGGTGCTGGGGACACCACAGCTGTGGTCTGATGCTTGTCTGGGGCTGGGGACTTTACGTGGAGAGAAACTGCCTTTAGTCTTGGTTGTTCTCTTAACCCTGTTCCCAGGAGACCTGGTGACAGCTCAACACTTAGCCTTGACCATCAGCTGATCCTAACCAACCCACAGCCCCGGGCTACAGAATGGTCTCTGGTGCAAAAATGATCATAGGTTGATCCTGAAACCTGACCTGAGATTGACCTCTTAACACTGACCACAGACTGCTCCTTTATCCTGACCCAAGTGACGCATAACCCAGACCCAAGACTGACCCTCTAACCATGAGCCCAGGTTGACTCCACCTTGACTTGAGACTGACCAGACTCTCAGTAGCAGGTACCCAGTAGGGCTTGAGGGAGGTTTACAGCCTGCATGGAGGAACACTTCCGTTTTCATCCTGATCACACACTGCTCCCTGATCCTAATCCCTAATCTAGATAGAGGTCCTGCCTTTTTTTGGTTTGTTTAATATTTAAAGAAAGTGTTAAAGATGTGGAGACATGATTCTAAAGTAACAAGATGGATCTCACAAACCCATGAGAATTTGGGAACTTAAATCTGGGATGGTGTCCTTGAAAGGCGCTTCCTAGGAGGCTCTGGACTCTTCCCCTGACACTGGATATAGGATTAGAATAGTAGGTGCATGCTCAGTTGTGTCCGACACATTGCGACCCCATGAACTAGAGCGTCCCAGGCAAGAATACTGGAGTGAGCTGCCATTCCCTTCTCCAGGGGAATCTTCCCCACCCAGGGATCGAACCCGAGTCTCTTGCATCTCCTGCGCTGGCAGGCAAATTCTTTACCACTGTGCCACCTGGGAAGCCCCCTGATACTGCTGTTGCTCAAACCATTTTAGGTTCATCTTTGGAAGGGCTGTCAGCCCTGTGGCAGGCTAAGTCCTCATTTTCACCCAGCTAATCTCTAATCCTCTAATCCCTACCACACAGGCTCCCTGATTTTGCACACAGGTTATCCCCTGATTCTTCTGGGTTAGTCCTCCAATCCAGGTAGACCCCAGGCCTGGAACCCAGACCCCGGCGGATACTGACGACTAGCAGGGCTTCCACAAGGACGAGGGCTGCCTCCTGCTCAGCACCATATACCCAGGTGCTGGGTCAACAGCCTTCACATAGTAGGTTCTCAATAAACACCCACTGTGCTGTGCTGGGACTTCCCTGGTGGCTCAGACGGTAAAGCATCTGTCTATGATGCGGGAGACCTGGGTTCGATCCCTGGGTTGGGAAGATCCCTTGGAGAAGGAAATGGCAATCCACTCTAGTACTCTTGCCTGGAAAATCCCATGGATAGAGGAGCCTGGTAGGCTATAGTCCATGGGGTCGCAATGAGTCGGACACAACTGAGCGACTTCACGTTCATGTTCACGTGCTGTGCTCAATGGCTGAGTCAATGAAATAATGCTCACTATGATGCTAAAAACTCCAGTGAGGACTGTAGTCTCCCCAAACCCCGTGCTTATAGGCTGATCACTAATTTTTTTACATTATTTTCATTTTTTACCTTTACATTATTTTTATTTATTTAATTATTTTATTTATTTGGCTGTATCGAGTCTTTGTTGCAGTGTAGTGCGAGGGCTCTCCAATTACGGTGCATGGACCTAGTTGCCCCATAGCATGTGGAATCTTAATTCCCCAGTGAGGGACTGAACCTCCATCCCCTGAACTGGAAGGCAGATTCTTAACCTCTGGACCACTAGGGAGTCCCCCTGACTCTTAGTTTTATTTTATTTTTTAAAATAAATTTATTTATTTTAATGTGAGGATAATTAACTTTACAATATTGGGATGGTTTTCGCCAATCGGGCTGTTTGCTAAACAATACCACAGACTGACCCCTGAAACAGACATCTTGGACTGTGAGTTCCTCATGGACATGACTCAAGTCTGGCTCTTCTTTGTCCCCCTGGGACGAAGCACATAGTAGGTATACAACAAATGTGTGCTGGATCCATGGATGCTCGACTCACAGGGTTCATTCTCTCAGTGCACAGAGGGCTCTGCTCTAAGGCCACCCTGTCAGAGCCCAGGGTGCCCACCCCATTGGAAACAATAACCCTCCATGACCCTCCCTCTGCCCCTCTCCCTCCGTGACCCCGCCATCTGCCCCTCCATGACCCCTCCCTCTGCCCTTCTCCCTCCATGACCCCGCCCTCTGCCCTCTCCCTCCATGACCTCTCCCTCTGCCCCTCTTCCTCCATGACCCCGCCCTCCGCCCCTCTCCCTGCTCTGGTTTTCTTCTAAGCACCCACCAGCACCTGCCAAGGTCATTTCTTTGCCATCTGGTTCTCCCTATTAGAATATAAGCAGATGCGGGCAGGCTTCCTGCCATACCCCCAGGTTCCTGCTCCAGTGTGACACAAGATGCTCAAAAGAGACCTGTTATTGGAACTTCCCTGGTGGTCCAGTGGCTAAGACTTTGCGCTCCCAATGCATGGGGCCTGGGTTCAATCGCTGGTCAGGGAACTAGATTCCACATACCACAACTAAGACCCTGTGCAACCGAATAAATACATAAATAAAAGAAAGGGTCAATTAAAAAAAAAAAGATACTTGTATAGATGAGTTACTAAAGGACTTGTCTATACAAGTTGACAGCTGACTCCATTTGGATGGTAACATTAAGATGTCACTTAATTCTCAGCACACACTGCCCTTAATCTTGACCCAGCCTGCTCCCTAATGCTGAGTACAGCTTGAACTCCAGATGGGACCCCAAATTGTTCTCTCATACTGACCAATGATCGATGAGCTAATTATAGCTGTGTTCTGTAAACTGTGGGAGGGCAAGACCTGTTTCTAATTGATTTATGCCTGGCACACAGGTGACCAATAAATGCACGTTGAATAAAAAAGAGGATTCACTCAAAAACCCTGGTCACAAACCAGTCATTCTGTAACACGGGCCTGGGATCCGACTCCAGTCCCATCCTGATCCAGAACAACTGACTGCTCATCCAGGTCAACTGACCTCACTAAATCCTGATCCTCACCAGAGACCAAGCCCTGATCCAGACCACCAATGGCCCTAGTCAGGACCACCGGCCAACTCCTAATACTGTCCCCAGACCAATCTCTAAGCAGACCCTGGACTGGCCTCTAAAGCTGGCCTCCTCACTGTGTAGCCCTGAGAACTCAATGGTCTTGCACTCATTTCTGTAGTCCCCAGGCCACCACATGGACCTCAGCAGCACCTGAGAACAACCGCTGAGTGGACAGATGGACAGATGCTGTATACAGACTGTTCTGGCCACTGGAGGTGAATTTCCTTCACTTGACTAAGACAGACTTCGGGCTGAAAAGCACTTCAGAGAACATGCAGCTCAGCTCTCCTGGGCTCCCTGAGGATGCACTGAAAACTGAGAACCTTCTCCCTGCCAGTCCGCGTACACAGTCTCCAGAACACCACGCACGATTCTGAGAAGGCCACATCCTCAAGGGCCCATGGACCTGGGGTCAACAAACCAGGACCTGGTTCAAGCCAGGATGAGGAAAGGCCCAGGGACTCACTTTTCAAGTATTTCTCCAGCTCTTTGAGGGACCTGAAGTCCAGCCCAACTGCTAGACCACCTTGGAGTCAGTGAATTCTTCCTTAGCATAACCCCTTACCCTGTACCACAGCCCCTGAGGCCCCTCAGAGAGAGGCCTCCAACGATGCTTTCGGAGCTGAAGGCAAAGAAGGGTCCCACGGGTCCTGGGGTTGGGGACGGGGGTGAGGAGCTACTCACTCAAAATGTTTCTTGATTTTCTCTGACTCTGCATATTTGGAGATTCCGTTGATGAAGAGCGTCCTCTTCACCTGGGGAGCGAAGGGGGCCAGTTTGCCTTCCTGAGGCTTGACCCTCAGAGAGGGGGTGGGGAACGGGGGAGCAAAGAGGGGCAGGTGGGTGGGAGCAGACCTCGGGATAAGCCAGGGGCGGTGTTTCTAATAGAAATCAGACAGTGAGCAGAGTGAAAGCCCCCTGGCCTCTTGCCCCCTGAGGGCTTATGGGGGCACAGAGTGGGTGCTACTTGCAGATCCTCAGACCCTGAGGCCCCAGCACAGTGGGGGGCATGGAGTGGGGGTTCAGTGCTGGTTTGGGGAATAAATATAGGAGAAGGGGGACAATCACTCCCACAGCCATTTCCTGCCCCAGGGCCTTCCATGCACGGCCTCACCTCATCCCCCACCCACCTTAGGAGAGGGACCATTCTCACCTCCTACAGAGGAGGGGACTGAGCCTGGGGGAGGTGACTTAACCGGCAGGATGGGGGCTCCTGAGCCAGGATTCAAAACCAGCTGGCCACACCTGGGGGCTGACCACACCTTAGGACTCAGCAGCAGAGTCCCTGGAGGGTGAGCTGGGGGGCGGGCCTGGCTCCGCTGCACTCACCAGGTCGTCCTCCTTGTAGCGCATTTTCGAGGTGTGTCTGCGCATGCTGTAGACGGTGAGCAGCAGGTACAGGAAGGCGAAGGAGGTGTGCAGCCATAGCAGGTTGTTCCTGGCGGGACAGAGGGGTGAGTGGGGCCACCAGGGCTGGGAACACTCGCAAACACCCCCAAACCTGCCAGTGTTCATGAAACCCTGGTGGACTTCCCTGGTGGTCCAGTGGTGAAGAATCTGCCTGCCAGTGCAGGGGACACGGTTTGATCCCCGCTCTGGGGAGATTTCACAGGCTGTGGGCACTGCAGGGCAATTGAGCCCGTGCGCCACACCTACTGAGCCCACATTCTAGAGCCCCCACTCCACAACAAGAGAAGCCAGCACAGCGCAACTGGAGTAGCCCTTGCTCGCCACTAGAGAAAGCCCGCACGCAGCAATGAACACCCAGCACAGTCAAAAATAAATAAGCATTAAAAACAACCACCCTGGTACAGGACCCCTTTAGAGACTCAGGTCTTCTGACACCCTCCCAAGGCAGGCCCCACACCCCACGTCCTGACCCTAAGACTGTCCCATTCCAACTGCACTGTCCCCAGAGGTCATCTCTTCACGCCCTCCCTGCTATGTGCACTGCCCTCTCTGCTGTGTGCACTGCCCTCTAGCCACCACCAGCCAGGCCTCCATGGGGTCCTCTCCTTCTGGCTCCATCCGAAGCCTTCAAGGCCCCACCATCATCTTTGCGGCCTCAGTACCTCTCCCCCACACACCCCCTTTTTCCTCCGCTCCCCATTCCTGCCCAGACTCTGCCCACAGACCCAGGCCTCGTTTCACCAGCTTCCCACTCTTACCCTGATTTCAAGTTGGCAATGGTGGTTCTCCCGAAGCTGTAGGCATTGTTCTCTGGGGGGTGGGACGAGGGAGAGGATGACGGAGGGGTCAGGGCATGTCCCCTTCCATCCCCTCCTCTTCCCACCGCACCGGTCCTGGCCCTTACTGACCCAGCAGGTCCCCTGAAAAGTTGACGGGCAGCACAATGCCTACAGAGAGGACACCCACGGCCACCAGCAGCCCGATGATGTGCCGCTGGAAGGACAGGTAGTGCACAGCGTCGCCTCCACATTTATCCCGGATCTCGTCATCCCTGCGGGCACCAGGGACAAGCGGATGCGGTGAGGACCAGTGCACTGGAGGGGCCACAACTTGTCTGCCCTGGCCCACCCCAGCCCATGTCCACCCTAGCCCTGGCTGATCCAGCAGCAGGATGGGGTTGAAAGAGGGGAGGTGGGGCTCTGGGTCCCCATGTCCTGGGAGGGGAGGGAGGAGGAAGTGAGAGGGAAGGGGAGGGAGAAAAGGGAAGGATGCAGGGAGAAGGGGAGGGCAAGAGAAAAGAGAGGAGGAGGAGAGGGATATGGGGAGAGAGAGAGAAGAAAAAGAAGGCAGACTGCAGAGAGGAAGAGCAGCAAGGGATGGGGAGAAACGGAGGTGAGAGAATAACCCGAGAAGGGCGGACGAGGACGGTGGCAGGAGGAGACAGAGGTGGGAGGGCGGAGGGAGGTCTGGGAAGCAGTGATGCTCCCCCTTAGACTTGGGGAGCCCTGGGGCCCACGGGCCAGGACGGTGGTGGTGCTGACCTGTCCCGGCTTCCTGCCTCTCTCAAGGCTCACTGCCTGCCTGCCGCACTCTGGCTCCATCTCCTGACTTCTGCCTGCTGGATACTGGCTCCTGCCTGCAGCTGGCTGGCTGCCTCCAACCTGCCTGTTGCCCCTACCCGCTGGCTGCACATGGCTCTGAGGTGGCAGCGCTAGCGCCTGCTTGCCCAGTGCGGCAGGGGCGAGGAGAGCTGAGGGCAGAGCAGGCCCCCCAGGCCGGGGGGCGGGGGGCACAGGAGACTGTTGAGGGGTCAAGTGAGGCCGGCTCAGAGGAACAGCAGGAGCCTGGGCCCCCAGAGCAGGGAGGTGGGTGCTGGCTTGGCTAGGAGCGCTAAGGCCCTCAGAGATGCAGGCCTCTGGACTTGGTAGGGAGATCACAGGTCTGCTGTTTCTCTTTTTCTTTAGGGCTTGAAGATCGTTCACTTACTTTATCCTGAAGATGGCTGTCAGCCAGGAACAGAAACCCTGGGGGAGCAGAGGGCTGTCAGCTGGTGCCCCCATCCCACCACCCTCTGCCGCCCCCGAGCCTCCCTTCCCCCTCTAGCCTCCCTTCCACCCGACCCCAGCCTCATGACCACCTTCAGGCTGTGGCTCACCTTGTCACAGCTCCCACAGCCCCCAGAGAAACCAGCTCGTCCCAGAGAGGGGCGACGGGGGTGCCCGCCCTCAGGGAGGAAGAAGGACCAAGGCCACATGGGGTCACCTGTGGACTCCTGGGCTCAGAGTGCAGGTCCCCGCAAACACCCGAGGGCAGCAGAACCAGAGAAAAAGTCCTGCGGTTGTGTGGGCCATGGTGGGGATGGGTGGGGTCCGGGGTCCAGGGAAGGGACCTCAGACCTGCAGCTTCTGCAATGTGGAGAGTCTGCAACGTGGCTGCCAAGAGCAGAAGAGTGGGCCATGCTGCCCAAGGTCTTGCCACCTACCTTCTGTGTGCTCAGTCATGTCTGACTCTCTCTGACCCCATGGACTGTAGCCCATTGGGCTCCTCTGTCCATGGAATTTTCCCGGCAAGGATACTGGAGCGGGTTGCCATTTCCTTCTCCAGAGGATCTTCCCCACCCAGGGACTGAACCTGAATCCTTTGTGAATCCTGCATTGGCAAGTGGGTTCTTTACCCCTAGCAGCACCTGGGAAGCCCCAAGAACACCCCAGAGGGACCAGCTCAGGGTCACTGTGAGTGGTGATCTCCTGCTCTCAAGCCCCCAGGCTTGTCTTCAGACAGAGACCCCACTCAGGGCAGGGTGGGGCCATGTGGGGAAGGGCTGGGCAGAGAGACCCTGACCCAACTTCCTACTGGGAGACTTCCAGGCATAACACGGGATGGGGGAGAGAGGTGCCCTCCAGCCAAGATACAGGACCGTAAGTCTGGGGACCATCTGGACAGCTCTGACTGGGAGGGGTGACACGTCTGCTTTGTCACTTACCAGTATGAGTCCAACTCAGGAAGCTGACAGGCTTCTTCTGCTACGGGGGCTACAGGAGCTGCTGCTCCCAAGGCCCCCAACCTAAGCTGGACTGACCAGGGCCACCCCACAGCCTGAGGATTAGAGTTCTGACCAGGGTGAGAGTTCTCACCCTGGCAGAATGACAGGTGGCCAGACAGGTAATGCCAGAGTGTTTGGTCTGATCTAAAGGGGCCTGGGGTCTGCTATGCCTCCCCAAGTACGTGTCTTGTCTACAGGGGCCCCGCCCCTCAGCTCCAATCTACAAGCAGGTCAGCTGGCCCCAGATTGCCAGGGGCCACCAGCCTGCAACCTCTGAGTAGCACAATGGATTCTGCGTTTTGCTAAGCAGGCCTGGAAGGCTTATGATTACTTCCAGGAAAATGTCTAAGGAAAAAGAGGTCCTTAGGATTGTTCACTGGAGAGGGGCAGAGAACTCTACTGGGGAAAATGACATTTAGAAACCGCAGATGTTCAACCTGTGCTAGTTTGGAGGCTGCCATGGAAGACAGAGCCCTGAGTTCTGGGTCTGGGTGCTACCTTGTGGCTCTCGGACGAGCATCACCCTTGCTGGGCAGAAGGCCCCACTGCGTAGACCCCTGACTCCATATCACCTGGAGCCAAGGCTGCTGAACCCACGTGCCCCGGAGGAGGGGGTGCTGAGAAGCTGGGGGGAGGACACTTACATTGTCCCTTTGGTCAAAGTCGACGGAGCTGGAGACAGACGTGAGACGCTCATACCGGTCGTGACTGTCCCCGTGCATAGCTGAGGCCACACTGGGGGTGGGGAGACGAGAGATCAGAGAGGGGGTGAGTCTGGGTCCCTGGGGAGCCGGGCGGCGTGGGCGGCGTCCCACTCCAGAGCTCCAGACAAGGCACAGAAAGCGCAGAGGCAGAAGCGCGCAAGAGTGACTGCCCTCTCCCTGCCTCCCCTGAACCCGCACCTTCCCCTCAGAGGCCCTGGGGGACACAGATGCAGGGCTGGGGGAAGGACGGGAGGGTGAGTCTTCATCAGCACCCCATGACTGTTGAAGGAAGTCAGCGGGGCCCTGCAGTTCCGGAGCTGACCAGTGGGGGCCGGGGGAGCAGAGCCCACGCTGGGCACAGGGCAATGGGGGGCGCGTGGTGATGGGGAAGGACAGGCTGGACCAAGAGAGCCCTAGAAGGGCCGGGGGCTGGAGGGCTGGGAGGTGTCCCCCACCCTCCCCTTCCCCGACCCCAGCAGCTGCCGCAACTCCAATGCCAGGCCTATAGACAGAGACGGTGACGGACATAGAGGGCCACGCTCAGAACTTCTCTGGCCGCCCCCCTCCCAGGCCCCCAGAGTGAGTGAGCGGGGAACCCTGGAATAGGAAGAACTAGCTGTTAGGGGCTGAGAAGCCACTGGAGACGCCCAATCTTGTCTCTGCAACCAACAGGGTGACTGTCCTGTGGGTTCCCAAGGAAGATGGCTCCTCCACCCCAGCCAACTGGGGTGGCGGACACCTGCATGCGCAGAGCACACAGGGAGCCGCTTCTCCCAGGCCGGGAGCCGGAGGGAGAGATGGGGGAGTATGGCAGAGACAAGCTGGGGAGCCCCCTGCTCTGCGAAGCACGCCACCTGCGTTAATCCGAACATGAGCCTGCAGAGGAGAAAACGGAAAAGAGACACCGGCAATGTGGTAGGAAGAGAAGCATGAAAGAGAAGAAAAAGGAAAGCTGGTTTAGTGGGGGTGAGGGGGCTGCTGCCCCACATACTATTCCTGTTCCACTCGGTCTCTCTCCTGCTGCCGGCGCCTGAGGATAGAGAACAGACAGGGTTAGCAGGGGCCAGGATGGGTCTCCAGGGGCTGGCAAGGGACCAAGGCCCAGCTGTGGGCCCCTGTGCCCCCATGCCCGCTCTGGGACCGGTCCCTCTTCATCCCCCGCCCCCTCCATCCCCACCAAAGAGGATGAGAGTGGGCTGACTCTCCTTCTATCCCTGAGGAGTGTGGACAACGTGTATGTGCATGTGTGTGTGTGGGTGTGTGAGTGTGCATACCAGCCTGTGTGTAGGGGTAGGGGAGGGTCCCAGAGGCCTTACCTGTCTGCATCTGTCACCAAGGCCAGCCGCCCGTAGTCCCAGGCCACCTTCCGGAGGATGGAGAACAAGAACAGCAGTGCCTGAGGAAGGAGGGGGTGGTTGGCAGGATGGGAGGCCATTCACCCCCTGGACTAGCTAGGAGGGCAGGGCAGAGGGGCAGGATTTTTGTCTGAGAAAAGGATGACTCTGGGTGGGATGAAGGTCCAAGGCTGAACTTGGGCTGGGTGATGGGGATTACCACCTGCAGTCACACGTTGGGAGTCAGGGGGAGTGGTTAGAGTGGTGGGTGTGGGCCAGCTGTGATACAGGGTGTGGTGCCAAGGGTGGAGGGGGGCATGTGGGCACTCACAAGGAAGCACATGAAGTCCAGAGCCAGCACGGTGGGGACGCCCCCGAACGGCAGGCCCTGCAGGACAGTGCTGCGGATGCGGGCGCTGTAGCAGTAGTCCTTGGGGCTGCTGCTGTTGAGGGCCATGGTGCCCAGCGTGGCCAGCAGGAAGGGCAGCATGGCTGCTACTGCCGCATGGTCCTCCTGGGCAGGGGCGGAGCGGTCAGCTGGGCCTGGCCTTTGCCCCCTTCACGGGCCTGCTTGGGGCTTCAGCAGGGTCGGCGTGGGGAGGGGACAGCAAGGACAGATCACCGGGCTGCCTGGGTGGGTGGAAGCTCTGGCCTCTGGAGATAAGGGCCCAGGAAGGGAGGGTTGAGTCACACAGACTTTCCCTGGCTCTTGGGCTCTGGATCTGGGGAACTCAGCATAGGTCTGGACTGGGGCGACAGGTTTTTCTAAGCTGGAAGATACTCTTGAGTCTCTAGCAATTCACCTCCCACCACCTCCATATACACACATATACCCGTTCTCTCCAAACACAAACTGGCTCTCTCTGTCTCTATATCTCTGTCTGTCTCAGGCAGGGGGCAGAGCTGAATCTGAGGGAAGATGGGGAGGGGCCTTAGGTCTGAAGATCCAAGACTAAGTGGAAAGGTCTCTAGGCGAGGGGAAGATGGGTCAGGAGCCAGTTACCTGACCCTGATTGTCTCTTCCTACCCCTGTTAGAACAATGGCATGGTTTCATCTGCTCAGTTTTCAACTCAGGTGACCACCTTCCCAGTATAGCTGGCTTCAAAGTGAGATGTTCAACTTTAAAGTTGGCCATCTGTCCTTAGAGTAGGGGTCTGAAGATGGGGTCGGTGGGAAGTCCGTTAAAAAGCAGGACTTCTGCATTTGTGCCACCTGCCTCAGCCCAGCCACACCTGTTTACCCTCATTCTTTTTCCTGGGCCACGGCAGGAGCTACACCTTTCTCTCCTCTGGTTTCCTCATCTCTTTTCAATTTCCTTTTCATCTGAGTTGTAAGGACTACAATTCCCAGCGTGCCCTGCTCCTGCCCCCAGAGCAGGGCAGGCTGGGAATGCTGTGCCCTGCAGCGAGCTTTTCCATTGATTGGCAAAGGAAGGAAGAATGAGCCGGGGGGCCTCTTAACCAGCCCAAGCTCCCTGTAGCCAGGGATGTGCCTTCTGGCCTGCTTCCCTGACACTGCCAGGCTTTCAAGCCCTCAACGGTCCCAGTGGATGGGTGGGGAGGAGGAGGGAAGGGGCAGCTAGCCCTGATGCCTGGGTTCTGGAAGTGCCTGGGGACCAGCTGGGCAGGGCTCTGGGGAGGCTCCTGGGGTGGAGGAGATGTGTGGGTGTGGTGTCATGGCCCCACCCCCGTCCTATAGGAGGGCCCCTGGAGGCCCCTTCTGCTGACAACACTGAAGCTCTGCTTTGTTGTGGGGTAAGGGGGGGGGGGGGGGGGCAGGGGGTGGGGAATCCCCAGGGAAGAAAGGAAACCAGACAAAGAAAGAGAACAACAAACCTAGGAAGGGTGACTGCAGCTCTGGGAGCAAGCAGCCCCCAGCCCCCTGGGCGGCTCAGAGTTTCCCCTGCCCACCTGCCAATCCCAGATTTCCTGCTGCCTCTTCCTAACATTTTGACTGCAGGGCAAGAGGCACCAGAGGAGAAGCTGGGGTTGTTTGTGTGTCTCACTTGCTTCCAGGGAGTCTCTGAAAAGCCTGGTTAAGAAGGCTAAGGGAATAACTGCCCTGTGTTCTATGCCCTCCTTCTTCCTTTCCAGCCCATGTTGCCTTAAAAAAAAATTAATTCAATAACTGTAGCAGGTGCCATGTATAGAGTGCCCACTGTTTCAAGAAGACATACATTTTTCATTTAGTCATTAACACTTTGGAGTTGGAATGTCATTCCCATTTTAAGATGAGGGCACAGGACTCAGAGAAGTTAAGTAAGTTTCCCAAAGTCACACTGCTCGTAAAATAATGGACCTGGGCATCAAACCTAGGTCAACTTCTTTTTTAAAGCCTGAACACTTTTCAGGGCACCTTGATGCTTTTCTGACATGCCTAGAACAGGATGCTGCAGAATCTTTGTGAATTCTCATTATGTGTTCTCGGGCTAAGGAACACCAGAGCACTGAAAGAATGTGTGTGTTTAGGTGTGTAAACTTGTGTTGATATGTGTATCTGTGTGTGTGGAGGTGGGGAGCTGGGTGACTACATGGCTGTCCTTGGAAATGAAGAGAGTTGTTAGTGTCTATGTGGAGGTGTGTATGTGGGTGTGTCTGGGAGCCTGGGTATGTACATATAAAAAGCCCCAGGAAAGGTTAAAGGTAGGTATAGGTATCTTGCTGCTGCTAAGTCGCTTCAGTCATGTCCGACTCTGTGCGACCCCGTAGACGGCAGCCCATCAGGCTCCCCCATCCCTGGGATTCTCCAGGCAAGAACACTGGAGTGGGTTGCCATTTCCTTCTCCATAGGTATCTTAGGGCTGTAATAACTGGGGGGCCTCTATACTAGTCTCCACACCTCTAACTCCCAACTCAAACACATTTCAGAAATCGATCCAGCCCACATATATTCCTTGCCTGTTTGTCTCTGAAATTCCAAGGCTCCACCAGGTCAGAGTGTAATGGGTACAAACCCCTGGAGTTACATGCCCCACCCCTCCCATTCTATCTTCTTCACTCGGAGGAAGGTGGAACATTCTGGGAGCTCCTACATAAGGGAACCCAGGGTGAGGGTCAAGGTCTGTGCTTTAGTGACTGAAGTCACCATGTCCATCTGCCACCTCCCTCTTTACAGTCACAAAGACTCCCTCCTCAGTTACACTGCTCTTCCCACTTGCACACCGAAGTATGCAGGGCACACTCCCCGAAGTATGCAGGGCACACTCCCCGTCGGCAGGGGGGAAGAGAAGCCACTCATAGGGAGGTCACAGGGCAGGAAAGGGTGGAGCCAGGGCTGATGGCTCAGCTTGCCAGCTTGCCGACTGGGTTACTCCAAGCTCTTAATTGTGGAGGCGGGGTTGCTGGGCTGAATTTCACCCTGGGCAGCTGCTCTCAAAGCCTTCACAGAGAGCAGCTGAGAGAAGGGAAGAGACTGAAGCAGAATATTTGGGGGAGAGAGGGACATTTCATCCACTCTACAGGGTTGTCTGAGTCAGTGGTATCCTAGAATTTCTCTGGTCTGACACTGAGGCTTTAGCTGGAAAGGTGTAGGGAGAGTGATGGAGGGTTTTATTTCTAGCTCACTGAAGGTTATTTTATCATCAAGAAGTGTGTGTATGTGGGGGGGGGGGTTGGAGAAAGCTATAAATTAAAAGTTTTTTTCTTAAAGAGTTACTAGGGAAGATTTAATTTAGGATTTGGGATCATAGGAAGGCAGTGTGGTCTGTTGGGAGGAGATAAAGATGGAGACTAGCTCTGTTACTATGTAACCTGGGCCTCAGTCTTTCTGTAACAAATAGATATTAATATCCTCACTCCATCCCTACCAACTTCTGAGAGATGGGCAAAAATGTATCCACAAGTGATGATAAAAGTAGTAGGAAAAGAATGCATTTATTAAATACTTATTTAATTCTTATTTTATGCCAGCACTGTTCCAAGTGCTTTACAAATATCATCTCATTTACTCCTCATCACAACCTTAGGGGGACGATGAGGTTCAAAGAGGGAATATCACTTTCCCAATGACACACAGCTAGTCTGTGATAGATCTGGATACGGACTTAGGCAACCTGGCTCAAGTCTATGCTTTTAACTACAGCACTTTGCGGCCTCAGCTAACAGAGGAGTCACTTCCATCAGGAGGCTGGGGGCTGGGGATTGCCAGTTACAGCTCTGGAGAAATGCCACACCCTATTTCTACCTGTTTGCCTTCCCTCTTGCTTCTAGCTCCCAGGGTTTGTGATTTCGGGTTTTGAAGCAGGTTGAGGGGGCAGGCAACAGAGCCTGGTGGCTAAGATCATGGGCTCTAGGATGAGACAGATAATGGCTTCTGACCTGAGCACATTACCTCACCACCCTGGGCCTTGGTTCCCTCATCTATAAATGGGGATAATAATTCAGTCACATGGTTGTTTTGCAAATTACACAAGATGATTTAGGTGAAGCTCTTAATACAGTTAAAGGCATAAATGGATTCTAAAAAAAAAATTAGCAATTGTTATCAATAAAGTGTGGAATGAAAGGGATTGGTTTAGTGGAGAACTGGTACAAATCAAAATAAAACAGTACTTAGTATGCTAGAACTCCTCAGTCTAGATGGGCTTCTTGTAGAGACATAAGGGCTTAGACTGCTTTCAGGACTCAGCCAGTGAGTGACAGAGGAATGTTTCTAAACTCTTCAAACAAACTGATCCATCCTCAGCAGGCTGGCCGGGGTTGGGGGTGGGGGGAACATGGGAGGGTGGTGATACATCAGGATGGGTCAGAAGTTCAGAGAGGAGAGCTCTTATTGATCAACTACCAGGCAGGGTGCCAGGCTCTTTACCTGTACTATCTAGATTGATCCCTGTAATTAATCTTGTAAGGAGGTGGTAGTGAGCATACTTTTTATATTGACACTAAGGTTCAGAGAAGTTAAGTAACTTGTCAAGGTCACACAGCTAAAGAATGGCAGAGCTGGAATTTGAACCCAGGTCTCCAAGACTGTTATAATTGGAGGGAATTTGTAAGATGTCTCAAAGGGGCTTCTTGGCTACTCACCACCTGCCTTCTGCCTTGCCACATCCCTCCCCTCCCAGAGGCCAAGACCCAACCGGGTGAGCCAACAGCAGGTCCCAGCATGTGCCACCTGGGGCATGCCAGGGCCTGGACCCTCTGGTACCCTGGAAGATAATCACGCTGCCAATACATCCCCATTGGTAGCCCCCAGCTGGCAGGGCCACTCCCCTCCTCACACGTGCCTGGGAGGCAGGACTGGGGGCTCCTCCTCAGGAGGGGCTGGAGATGCAGACCCAGGGAGAGGCTGGAGAGTGGTCTTGGGTATGGAAGTCCTGGTCCTCCCAAATGTGCGCCCTCCAACCCCCTCACCCCCTTCCAGGAAAGTGGAGTGCTGAGCGGCCAGTCCTTCACCCAAGGGACCCAGGCAGGTGGCAGCACAGAGCCCCAAGGGCAGCCAGCCCCTCTGACCTCTTCTCTCCACTTCCCAAGGGTCCTTATCTTTTGGGGAAGAAGGCGCCAAAGCTTTGGGACTGTCCTCCCTAGGAGGTTAAGGAGGGTTAGGGACAAAGCACGCCCCCTCCCCCCAACAGGGCCTTTGCCCCACTCCGGTTCCGCGAACCAATCCGTTCCCCACCGCACCCTCCAACGCAGGCCCGGGCGGCTCATGAATGAACTGCACTGTGTGGGGCGCAAGGAGAGGACACGCTCCCGGGGCCAGTCGCCTCCCCCAGCCCTCCGACCAGTCCCCAGATCGGCCGAGGGCAGCGGCCGGCGTCGCGCCAGCTCTCGCGAACCCTGCCCTTGCCCGAGCCCGAACCCCCTGCCCCGGGCCGGCTTCGGGGGTACTCGGCCCCTGGAGCCGGGGAAAAGATAAAAAGACGCCGAGGGCATTGGACTTGGCGACCCTCGAATCCAGAACTCGGGGGCGGGGGCGGCAGATTCCCTACCGCGGCGGCGGGCTGATCGGGCGCAGCTGGAACCCCGGAGGGGCGCGGAGGGGACGCGCACCTGGACGGGTCAGGTGGGGAGGAGAGTGGTTCTAGGGGACCGGGGGCGGAGGTCCCACCCCTTGGATCTCTCGAGGGCTGGGGACAGAGGCTGGAGTACCTCTGGACCCCAGGCAGGGGTCGGAGGACTCACACGATAGGCTCCGGATGGTGCCGGGGTTGGGGGCAGCGCGCGGCACCCCTGGTTCCCGCGGGCCCCGGGCACCTCTGGGTCCCGCAGGAGGTTGAAAGGGAGGGGACGCGCAGCTGAGATCGGGGTTTTTCTTTAAGGTGGTGGTGGGATCCTCAAAGAAAAGAGACGGGGCTGGGGAAGGGTCGCGTACTCACCCCCAGGCGCAGACTCGGCTCCAGCTCCGAGCCCCGGGTTGGGGCGGGGCGGGGCTGGGGAGGGGGAGGGGGAGTCGCTGGGCGGCTGGAGCTCCGGGCTCCTGCGGCGGCCGCGGCAGTGTCTGGGGGAGGGGGAGCGGGAGGAGGGAGGGGGAGCTGGAGGAGGGGGCGGGGCCGAGCAGGCCACACCCCCACGCCAGGACACGCAAGGCGCGCGCGCACCCTCAGATTGCCGCTCTCCCGGCTGGGTCCGCCGCGCAGGCGCAGAGCGAGAGACCGCGTGGGCGGGGGAAGGCGGCGCCGGGCCAGTGGGGCCCGCGGCGGGATATTCCTGGGCGGCGAAGGCGGTATGGAGTGTGTATCGGGGGAAGGGACGTCACGCTCCTGACTTTCTGCTTCCCGTCTTCCTTTCTTCCCGGCTGGATCCGTGGCGCGCTCCCCCAGGGTGGGTGAGGAAGGGCCGGAGTGCAGGGATCGTGGGCTTTCTATGGGCAGAGGGTCCCGACGGGGAGGGAGGCCTCTGACTCGGACCCTGCTCCCTCCCACTCTTCGAGGGCGTCTCCGCTCTCTGGGGCCTCTGAGACCCCGCGCCCCCGGCCCGTTTCTCACCTGCTTTTTCTGGGGTTGGGGCGGGCTGCCGCCAGGCTTCACGAGGTGGCCTAGGCCGATCAGTCTGGCACGGTTCCTCCGGTTTGTCTTATTTCTCTCGTTCTCCCTTTCCTTTCCCTACTTGGGTCTTGAGATGACTTTGTGACTCTTTTGCCAGGCGCTTCTCTGGTGTGGAGAGTGAGTCCACCGCTTTCACGGTCATGCCGATGAGTGGCTCCCCCGGCTCCAGGGGGTTCCCTGGTTTCTCATTTCACCCGAGGCTGCATCTGCCAGGGATTAAGACTGGAAAGATGAGAGAGAGAGGAGCGGGGCGGGGTGGGGGGTGTGTGTGTCTGCGCGTGTGCATAACTCCTGTATGTTACCCACAAAATAGATGACAAAGGCATACAGAATACCAACTTGTTCTTTTAATTGTGGGCTCATGGAAGGCTTTCTTCAAGCTTGAGAACAAGCTTGCGGACAGGAGGGAAATACTGCTTTATGTGGTGGACAGTAAATGAACTTTGCCACCCTAAGAGATTGATGGGCTGAATTTATAAAGAGGTTAATAAAACAGCTTATGATGGAGTCACTTTGGGTTACTGGGGAGAGCTGGAAGTTGGCAGATACTTGTGGAGTTACTGGACAGAAAATGGGCACTGCCTATTTGGTTGTGGTTGGTTAGTATGTCTGCTTTCTGCTGGGTTTTTCAAGGGCTCATTAGTAGCTTGTGGAAGGCACTGGTAAGGTTTACATGCAGTTCAAACTGAATTCCCATTCCAGCTGTGCCATTGGTTAGTTGGAAATCAATTTAGTGGATCATGGCCATCATTTAAGAAAAGTGAAGTAGAATAGAAAATATCAGCGCATTGTACTTAGGAAGGGTAAGTATTGTTTCTGGACACCTGCTTCAAGTATACAAACTTGAAAGTGTGTGTGAGTATATTAGGAGGTGTTATACAATGTGTT
Organism: Tragelaphus eurycerus; assembly: GCA_935064755.1. Lineage (NCBI taxonomy): Eukaryota > Metazoa > Chordata > Mammalia > Artiodactyla > Bovidae > Tragelaphus > Tragelaphus eurycerus. The sequence goes on along the minus strand of CAKXYN010000027.1, from coordinate 19,338,081 downwards.
TCTGTGTGTCACAAAAGTTTGAAGCGCTTTAATTTCCTGTTTTCTCCTGTTTGTGGTCCTGCCTTCATCAACCTGAGTTTTCAGTCATTTAAAATTGTCTTGTGAGGATGCAGTCAGGACAGCAGGGATATGTAGTAAGGAACAGGGTAGGTTGTTTTTTTCAGGGAGGCTGTGCTAGAGGAAAATTCACTCTTCACTCATGGAATTATGTACAATGGAAGAAAGAGGATTTTGTTGGAGTAGGAAATGTTACTTAGGAAGGACAGAAAGGGAGATGGGGTTAAGCCATGTTTGGCAGACTGCCTGGTGGGAGGAGTCTTTGTAGGCTTGGATTCTGGGAGCTGTTTTGGGTAGGAGCAAGCAGTTTGGGGAGGCAATGGCACCCCACCCCAGTACTCTTGCCTGGAAAAATCCCATGGACGGAGGAGCATGGTAAGCTCCAGTCCATGGGGTCGCTAAGAGTCGGACACGACTGAGCGACTTCACTTTCACTTTTCACTTTCATGCATTGGAGAAGGAAATGGCAACCCACTCCAGTACTCTTGCCTGGAGAATCCCAGGGACAGCTGTCTATGGGATCGCACGGAGTCGGACACGACTGAAGCGACTTAGCAGCAGCAGCAGCAGCAAGCAGTTTGGAGAAGGCAATGGCAACCCACTCCAGTACTCTTGCCTGGAAAATCCCATGGACGAAGGAGCCTGATAGGCTACAGTCCATGGGGTCGCCAAGAGTCAGACACGGCTGAGTGACTTCACTTTCACTTTTTTACTTTCATGCATTGGAGAAGGAAAACCCACTCCAGTATTCTTGCCTGGAGAATCCCAGGGACAGAGGAGCCTAGTGGGCTGCCGTCTATGGGGTTGCACAGAGTCGGACACGACTGAAGCGACTTAGCAGCAGCAGCAAGCAGTTTGGATGACAAGGAATCTTCTCTTTGTGTTGTTGTTTTTCCCTTGTGTGGAATTGTCCATTTTACCCTTAGAGCTTCTTGGATGTGTATTTCCTATGGAACTTTTTACATATTGTGTTGATTTTATGGTTAGAGAGCTGGTGCGATCCCTTGCCAAGTAGCACTTGTAATGGGTATCTGGAAAGTGGAAGTGGAGCCCATGTTACCTGGTTTGGGGACCCCTGAGGATCACTAGAAGGTATTTCTCATGTATTATTATCTTTTTAATAATGCAGTTAGGTATGTTAACATGTGGTGGATTCCCGATCGATTTCTGCCTGTGCCTAGTTAAGGGTCACCACATATTAAGAGGAAACATTTCAGAAAGCCCGAAGTGAGAATTGAATTGAGTACACTGTGGAATACATGAAGGGACAATGGCCAAAATGTTTTATTATTGCCCCTGAATATGAATGGTACAAACCTTCCCTGCAATTCATATTTCAGAAGGGAGCCTGTTGGGCACTGAACATAATTATTTAGACTCTCCACAGTATTTAGCATCTTACATGATGCAAGAGTCCTTTGAAGCCTGTCTCACCCCACTCTTGTCTTGGTGTTATGACACCTGGACCCACATAAGGTGGATTTTCCTGTTGTTTTTGTTACTGGAATAGTTTTTATGGCCATAAAGGGGCTTCGGAGGGTCTCAGAAATCAGGTTACAATTGATCTTCCTTTTTAGAAGCTGACGGTTTGTTCTGGGTTGTGGCTCACCCCTGGTGCAATTTTACACATGTGTTAACAATGACAACCAGCTTGTGTGAGAAGGCTATGATTCAGATCCCAGAAACGTTGCTCTGGGTCAAGTAATACGCTCTCTTCTTAAGAAAGGTGCCAGGGGACTTCCCTCGTGGTCTAGTGGTTGAGAATCTGCCTTGCAGTGCATGAGACACTGGTTTCATCCCTGGTCTGGGAACTAGGATCATGTGTGATGTGTAACAGCTAATTCCGTGTACGGTAACTAGGCAGCCAGATAAATAATTAATTAAAAAAAGGTGCCAGGTAGCCTATTATTCCCCAATGAAACACAACTCAGAATGGGAAAGTTTCCTTGTCAAAAGCTTAAAAAAAAATCATCTATGTCATTAGAAAAGAGGGACCACTTTTCCATATCTACCTTTTACAAAAAAATTACTAATTTATTTGGTTGTGCTGGGTCTTGGTTGCTGTGCGGGCTTTCTCTAGTTGTGGTAAGCGAGCTTCTCATGGTGGTGGCTTCTCGTTACGGAGCACAGGTTCTAGGATGCAAAGGCTTCTGTAGTTGGGGCACGTCGGCTCAGTAGCTGTGGCTTCCAGGCTCTAGAGCACAGGCTCAGTAGTTGTGGCGTGGTGCGTGGGCTTCGTTGCTCCAAGGCATGTGGGATCTTCCCAGACCAGGGATGGAACCTGTATCTCCTGCATTGACAGGTGGATTCTTGTCCACTGCTCCACCAGCAAAGCCCTTCTATGTCTACCTTAAGCTGAAACACACTTTCAGGACTGAGTGATCTTTGATACCCATAATGTTGCCCTGAGAATTGGGAAGTGAGGCTGTTCTCACTGGTTAGAATCCAGAGAGGGATTCCCCTGCTTGAAAACAGTCCCTTTTGTGAGTGAAGCTAAAACACTTTCATTTCCATGTCTCCTTGCTCTTCCCAATGACCCCTGCTTGACAGAGTCACTGAGGCCTGGAGAAGTGGATTCCAAGGTCGTAGACTTGACAGGAGAAGAGGGGAGGCGGGGGTGGAGGAGATACCTTTTCTTTGGGCTTTTCATCCCACCCCAACCCCCCCCCCTCACTTTGCCTGCCCATCTGACATCTCCATAAACCTAGCTCCTTGCCACTGGCTTGGTAGAGGTGATTAAAAAGAATTTAACTTTGCCTTGTACAGTTTTTCCCAGTTTGACTATACCAAGAATGTTACAAACTCCTGAAAATACAGGTGTTTGGACACCTGTGAGGTGGGGATGGCAGGGGATCAAAGCTAGAATAGATTAAAACTTACATATTGAAAAACCAACTTGAATAATCAAGAGCTGTCAGATATTTTTAAGAACCATGATTTTAAATACTCCTGTAATAAAGTGGAACAAACAAATATACAAGTTAATAAACACATAAAGGTAAATAAACAGAGACAAGAACCCTGGAAATGTTATTTTCTTTATGAGTCAGCTTGAGAACTGGACAGAATTCCCTGGTGGCCCAGGGGTTAGGATGCCAAGCTCTCACTGCTGAAGGCCTGGGCTCAGTCCCTGGTCGGGGAACTAAGATCCCACAGGCTGTGCAACCTCATGGAAAAGAACATACCCCACACAGTCCAAGTACTCTTTCTCCTCTCTCAAAGCTGCCACGTAATCTTTTAAAATTCAAAACAGTTGTCTTTATTTTCAATAGCTACCTCCTGTACACAAAGCACAGCCTAGGACCAACTCTGAAGCTGATTCTGATACACCTGCAAAGGTGTGAGTTTTCACAGTTGCTACTATCAAGAAGCAAACATCCAAGACTAACTCAAAAGAAAAACAAAAAAAAATGGAGAGTTGGGGTCCTCATTGGTAGCCATGGTAGAAACAGCACATCGAGCTATTGAGGGATGTTTGCTTCTTTTTTAAAAAATTTGTTGGCTAAGCTGCATGGCATGTAGGATCTCAGTTCCCCAGCCGGGGATCGAACCTGTGCCCCTGCAGTGCAAGTGCAGAGTCCTAACCACTGGACTACCAGGGAAATCCTGGATGTTTGCTCCTTGATAGTAGACACTGAAAATTCGCACCTTTGCAGGCGTATCAGAATCAGCTTGAGAGTTGGTCCTAGGCTGTGCTGTGTGTAGAGCAGATATCTATTGAAAAGATGGCTGTTTTGAGTTTTAAAAGATGATGTGGCAGCTTTGAGAAAGGAGAGAGTACTTGGGACTGTGTGGGGTATGTTCATTTCTGTAAAGTTTATTGGTGGTTAAAGTAGCAGTTTACCTGCTTGGGTCTTGTGCCGGGTGTAGTAGAGACAGCTTTCTACCCTTCCTCCGTTCCTAGGACAAGTCACTTAGCAATTCTGACTTAATGTCTCCATCTACAAAACCGCACTCTGTTGAACCTTTGGAACTGTTCAAAAGTCCTTAGTGGAATCACCCCTCCCCAAACGGCTGCTCTTTGTCATCCGTCTTTGTGTTTCTGTTGGGTGCTCGGGAATGAAGTCAACCAAAAAAGTGATCTGTGTGAAAATACTTGGAGAATTGTGAGATTCACAAAACTACTGAAAGAGACTCCTTCCCCAGCAAAACTGTAATGAGTATTTAAGCAACTTATTAAGAGTACTTTTTGGTCCAGAATGATTGGGGCGAAACCTGCAGGAGATGGGAGGAGCTGTCTGCATGACAGGGTGATGGGTCCAAGGAGGTCTCTGTCTCTCTCTTTGCATTTAATTTCTCTTAGTGTTTTTTCCCTTCTTCCACTTACTAACAGACTCTCCTTTAAACTGTCATTTGTGACTGTGCTGAACTCTTTGTTTTCCCTCTCTTCTTTAGAACCCAGACCTAAAGAGGGAAATTGTTAGAGTAGAAACAATGTATAAATGTACATGGATCTGTGATACTAAGTACAATATTTTGCTGATCCTGAAGCTCATATGGGCTTCCCATGTGGCGCTAGTGGTAAAGAACCCACCTGCCATTAAAGGAGATGTAAGAGACACTGGTTTGATCCCTGGGTCAGGAAGATCTGGAGGGGAGCATGGCAACCCACTCCAGTATTCTTGCCTGGAGAATCCCATGGACAGAGGAGCCTGGTGGGCTACAATCCATGGGGTTGCAAAGAGTCGGACACGACTTAAGTGAATTATGCACGCATGCAGAGCTCAAGTAATGGTACTTTCTAGCTTTCTACAAAGCATCCCTCTGCTTTTTAATTCAGTCTGTCTGTATTAAAATTAGCTAAAAATGAGCTCTCAGTTTCTAGGAAGCTCCCCCAAGCCAGTGGAAGGCTGAATGAAAGGCACGGGAAAGACCACCAGCTCTCCGATATTGAGTCTCTCTAGACCTGGACGGTGAATTGCAATTTCAGGTAAATAGTATTCATTTAACAGATACTGAGCTCATTTGTGTGCCCAGCACTGTTGTAGATCCTGAGCAGGCAGCTCTGGACAGGGCAGGCACCATTCCTGCCCTCACAGAGTCCAGTGGGACCCACCTTACCCTGAAGTGAAGCCAAGTGAAAAACTCACCTATGTGTCCCTGAAATCTGCAGTCCTCCTTGACCTCCACAACTGAAGGGAGAGCTTAAACCAGGATGGAAAATAAGCACAACTCTTGGGTTATATTAAGTAATTTCTCTCTTGTCTGTCTCATCTTCCTCCTCTTGCCCTCCCCATTCCCCCACCACCAGAGGTTGTGATTCATGTGCTAAACCAGGAGGACAGTACTCCACGCTGACCAGGAAGCGGCCTGAAAAGCCATCTCTGGCACCATAGTCTTCCGAATACTTAGCCTCCTCTGAGTGAGAGTGTAGGGGAGGAAATACCATTGGAGTTAGCTTCCTGTGCAAACACAGGACTCAGAATAACGTTGTTTGTGAAACAGAGCAGTATATATAGTCTGATCCGAAGTGGATCAGGGCCTGTGTCTGCAGGATGGATTTATCCTAAGAAATAACATCAAGGTCAGTCAGAGTTGCTGTGAAGTAAATTACTGCCTCCATCACTCCTCCCTGATCTGAACCAGTTCAGTGGTGGGATGAGGTGTTTTTCCACAGTGGCAGCGATGGCACCAGGCCCAGGAGATGATTCCAGGGGCCTTTAGACGTAGCATGGGCTCATCCTCCCACGACTAGCACCATGGGTCTCCTGAAGCCTGTTTGCATGTGATGTGTGGGTTCCTGATAAACAGATAAGATTTCCCTGTGTGGAGCCATGGGTGGGGGAATCTGTCTATTGGCTACCTCATTTATTTTATTCATTAAATATTTATTGCATTCCCACTCTGTGATGACCTGCTGGGGTCCTTTGCTGGGGTGGCTGTGGAGGGGACCACAGCTTTTTTTTTTTTTTTAATATACAAATATATCTGGTTCTTTTATGCTTTTAGGTTCAAAAGATGCTGTCCACTGGATGTTTTTAAGTCCTTTGGGTCTGGAGGTCACTGTCAGATCCGCCAAAGACCTAGTGAAAAGTCTCTGAATTGGGCCTTTTCTTGTGAAAATGGAGGTGCTCCCTGGAGATGGGAATGTGTTACTCTTGTGTTTGAGGGCAGTACAAATGATCCTGTGTGCATGTGTGTGTGTGAGTCCTGAATTCCTGTAGAGAGTTCACATACCACGTTGTCAAGATCTCTGTGGTCTCTGAGTTTTGGATAGTGAGTAGCAAGAACTGGAATGTTAAGGGATATCAGCCTTATCTTAAAAAAAAAAAAAAATCCAAATTTATTCCACGTCTGAGTGCGGTGATGAAAGTTGGAGCCACAGAGTTCCTTGGCACAGACGCCCAGATGTCCTTGGTGTGCAGGAGGGGCGGTAGCGGATGCTGCAGCCTCCTACAGAGCTGCTCGGAGGAGGTGTGTTTGGAGCCAGGGCTGCTGAGTTGGGCAGAGGTGAGCCCAGAGGGTGGGGGTGGCTTTGAGCAAGGCGCAGAGAGGCCGGCAGGCGTGTAATTTATGTACAGACCGCCCTACAGGCTTCTGGGAGGTGCCTTGAATGGGAGAGTTTGTTATTCCCAAGGCAGGGAAAATTCTGGGCAGCCTGTAGGCTCCTCTGCACTTGTTGGACTCCCATGAGTACCGTGGAGGAAATGGTGCCGAGTGGAGAGGCTGGGTGTTGCAATCCTCAGGAGAGGGAATGTGGGTGCCACCGGGCTCGCCTGGGGGTTCTGAGGAGCCTCTTTTCTCCCAGGAGAGCGAGCAGGGGCCCCAGAGTGAGATGGGGAGGCTTGGCTGAGACTGAACATAGCGGCAACCTGGACCAGAAGGACTGCTTTTCAGAGCTGTTTTTTTTTTTTTTTAAAAAAGCCAATTTTCCATTATTGTTCAGTGTGTGAAGCTCTTCTTGCCACCTACACTACAAATTGTCTTCAAAACCTAAATTGGATAAAAGTGAATAAGTTTCACCTGCTGTTTGTCTATGTTTCAGTTGACTCAGCAAGCACTGAGTTGGTTGGGGCTGAGTAAAACATGCCTGTGATAACAATATTCCCGATGGAACAAAGATGATCTAATGATTGGAAAAATATTAACATTTAAATTGAAGTTACCACGTTAACTCCACTGAATAAGAGAGTGTGGGTTCGGAAAGCCAACTACTGCCATTCAGATTTCAGCTTTTGTCGCTGCTGGCTGTGCAGCTTGGGCAGATTATCTAACCTCTCTGGACCTCATTTCCTCAGGTATAAAGTACGGTGAATAATAGTGCCCATTTCATCGTTTTGGGGAAACTTAAATGAGATGATAATGGAAAGTGCTGAGACACAGTGTAACTACTCTACAGAATCCATTTTCATGAAGGAAGCAGCAGAAAAAGACCAGGTGACCCCCCAAAGCTGTTCCTTGCCCTGAGCCCTGCTGTGAAGTGGGCTTTGTATAGAGAGTGAGGCCACCCAGTGTGAAGGGAAGACCCTTGGGCAAAAGCTGGGTCCACTTCTGGTTCTGCTTGTGCCCTTGGCTAGCTATGGGGCTTAGTGCAGGTCCCCATCTCTCTCTGTTATCTTAGTTTACTCATCTTCAAAACAGATGTGATATGATGACGATGATGATGGAGAGGGCTTATATGGATTGAGTGTGGGCACTGGGCTCCGTGCTTTGCGTGGTTTACCTCACGACCACCCTGTGAGTAGGTGTTACTGGTAGGGAGACCCTGAGTTGGGGAAGCCGAAGCTGATAGTTCCTTGTCCAGGGCCACGGAGCTGTGAAGGCAAAGCTGGCGTTGTCCGGTAGTCTTTGATTCTGTGTCAGTTGTTAATAGTTCTATAAATTGACCATCTTCTTTTGCATGTAATTTTCTGATCATTTGGGCCACTCCTCCTTGGGTTGTGTTAAGGAAACACTGGCGAATAAGCTTGAGGTTTGAGGTTAAATTGTAGTTAATAAGCATTTCTGGAGTGTTCAGGTATTTCTGTGTAAGTAAATAGTGAGTTTTCCCCACCTTTACTAAATAAAATCTTATCTAAGGTGCTTTGAACTTAGGCAAAGCAGAGCTGTGTGTAAATACTACAGTGGTAGAGGCTTTCTCAGCAGAGCTCTTGAGTGAGGCCCTCTGTGGCCAAACATTTAGATGGAAAACAGGCATGTTTTGCAGCTGGAATTACCAGTCGGTTGTAGATTTTTCTTAAATATTCCCCTCACTGACACCCGGGCATCGCAGAAACCTGGGGATGGGCCCTAGTTTTTGGTGCCAGGGAGCCACGGGGTTGAGGTTCTGCAAGCTGGAGTTAGCAGTGTTGGACTGGTGTTTACTCTTTTATCTCCACCTTGTTCTCCTAAGCCCCACTTTCAGCTGCCGTGTGGGGCAGGTAGTTGCCCTGATCCAGATAGAGCCCGAGGTCACTGACTTGGCGAGGGCGTGCTTTGCGCTGCTTCGCTAACCCTGAGCTGTCCGGGTGCCTGGCTCTTACATTTGAGGGAAAGGTGATGTGGTGGCGGACAACCTGGGTGGTTCCTCCAGGTGATCTGCTCTCCTCCAAGGAGTGGAAGTTCTGATTTCAAGAGGCACTTGAGTGTCAACAAGGGGCCAGTGTCCTCTGTGGAGGATGTGGGAAGTGTTCCCTGCCTGGCTGTGTCCCATGGGATTCCTTTTTCCTCCCGCTCGTGGACGTGATGTAATGGTGAAGATGCTCACTGTGCTCTTGTGTTACCCACAGCGAGAACTGCTGTGGGCCATTCCAGCCCTCTGACCCCAGTTAGAATATGAATCAGCAAAACTGTCGCTGGAGTTCATCTAATCATCTGCCGATCTTTTAACCACTAAGGTTTATATTTAGTGACTAATGATCTTGTGCTCAAAGTGCCATCTCCCGCACAAGTCCCCAGTAGTCTTTCAAAAAAACCCCAAAACCAAATATACCAAACTACTGGCTCTGAGTGAGGACACTGACTTAGAAATAAATCCTTGCCCCTCTCTTTCCCTGCAGGAGTTGCCATCTGGGGATCCCATGGCTTTTTCTAGCGGGCTCTGGGGTCCCTGCGTCCACATGAGCAGAGCATTCAGCCAGCGCTGTTTCAGGTAACTTTGCCTAATAAGTTCTTCAAGCTGTGTCTTTGAGTAAGCCTCCCATCAGGTCTGGGTATTGTGGTGACTAGAGTGGCGGTGGACACTCAGGGAGGTGGGCTTGGGGTCCAGGTAGACTAAAGGAATAGATGGAGCTGGGGTTTGGGCAGCCCAGGTTGGGGGGTGGTAGGTAAAGGGGCGATGGTGCTGTTGGGGACGGGACTGGGAATGGGCCTGGAGGAATATGAAACCTCCGTGCCTACCAGACTCTTCCAGTGAAAATGCTGTCTCTTGACCCTGTTGTTCCCTAAGTGCATTAAAACCTTCTCTTTTAAGAATAAATATCTATATATTTATGTGTATAACTGAATAACTTTGCTCTGCATGTGAAATTAACACATTGTACTTCAGTTTAAAACATATATGTAAGTGAATAAAAGTAGAGGGCAAAACTTAAAAAAGGAATATATGTATTTTTACATCACAGGCTTATGAGCACTCAAGCATGATGAAAGTGCGGCAGCCTCCCCCTTCCCGTTTCGATGCTGAGCCGGGGCAGAGAGTGCGGGTTGCATTCCTGTTGGCAAACATGCCTTTTGGCCCTGTTCGTGCACTCATTCCGCAGGCGTGTACTGAGCCCTGTGCCTGGGTTTGGTCGTAGAGAGATGAATAAGACTTGCTTCCTGCCCTGGCAGAGTTCTCACAGTTGGCCATGGGAGCAAAGTTGGAAACAAATAACTCTAAGAAAAATGTGACCAGTTTAATAATAGAGGCTTGTACAGTTCTTTGGAAGGCTCAAGACAGGGGCTGCTAATAGAGGAGGAAGAGGGGGGGAAAGCGGGAGGAGGCGGACACAGGCCGCCTTCCTGGAAGGGAAGTGGGGGCAGGCCCTGTCCCAGCCCCCAGAGAGGGCCGTGAGGCTGGGCCGGCTTGGAGAGCTCCAGGGGTTCCTGGCCCTGGGGCTCAGAGCAGATGTGTGAGTGGCAGGAGGTGGAGGACCTGAGAAGACAGGTACGTTAGGACCAGGTTGTTGACAGTGTAGACAAGGGGAACCACTGAACAGTCCCCAGCAAGGGAGTGGCCTCCATTTTATATTCTAGAAAGAGGTCTTGGTTGGCAGAGTGAGGTGCTCAGGGAGCCGGTTAGGACACGAACATAATGGTTTGGTGTAAAAGTGTGAGCTGCTGGATGAAGGAATTTGTTGATGGGGTGGAGGGGGAGGGTCAGAGGTGTTCAGGAGGTCGTGCCAGTAGAGGTTGGATGGAGAGAGGTTTATGGCTCGCCAGCTAGAGTTTCTGGAGAAGCCGCTGTCTAGGCAGAAAGCCCACCAGCCGGAGGAGGCTTGCAGGGGAGGCGATGAGGTCACTGTGGAACTGACCGACATACGAGGAGGTTGGAGTGGAACTGCAGGACTGGAAGATAGGCAAGGCCTGGGGCTGGAGATGGAGTTCACTAGTTGGAAACAACAGGAATAGGTGACATCGCCCAGGGCAGGGAGGTAGAAGGAGAGAAGAGGACGCAGTCACGCCAGAGAACCAGCACTGGGGTCCTAGTGGCAGAGGAAACTAGAATTCCCACTGTCATCAGGTGGCTCAATAGTAGCTCATTTGCCTTTAATAGTACTCTTTCTCGTGGGGGGAAATTAAAAGATTATTAGCTTATGTTCAATTTCTGCTGTGCTGTGTCATGGGACTCCCTAGGCAGACGTACCCACTCGGATCCAATGGTTCCCAGCACCATGCAGATGGGACATCTGGGAGTCAGTGTTTTCAGGGGGAGCAGGTTTTGCAGGCTCGGCAGGGGCAAGGCCTGGCCTGTAAGGTATTCCCTTAATCCTCCGAGGCCTGTTGGAAACCAGAGGCTTTAAATTAGGGCTGCCATGCCGTTCACTGTAACAGAATATTGGGTCCCCTCTAGAGCCCTTCCAGATCAAGGTCCTGACCCAGCAGCAGAAGCTGTAAGGAGCTTCTTACAGTGAGGACGCCACCGGTGTCAGGGCCCTGCTGATGTGCGCGCTGCCAAGCTGGGCCTGGCAGAGGCCACTGTACCCTGACTGGCAGGACTGCAGGCCTTAGACTTTTTTCCTCTTCCACCAGCACCACCGGCAGCCTTGGCGCAATTCAGAAGATGACGCGGGTGCGCGTGGTGGACAACAGCGCCCTGGGGAACACCCCTTACCATCGCCCTCCTCGCTGCATCCACGTCTATAACAAGAACGGGGTGGGCAAGGTGGGCGACCGGATCCTGCTGGCCATCAAGGGGCAGAAGAAAAAGGCACTCATCGTGGGGCATCGCATGCCTGGCCCCACAATGACCCCCAGGTTTGACTCCAACAATGTGGTCCTCATTGAGGACAACGGGAACCCGGTGGGGACCCGAATCAAGACACCCATCCCCACCAGCCTCCGCCAGAGGGAAGGGGAGTTTTCCAAGGTGCTAGCCATCGCTCAGAACTTCGTGTGAGCAGAGCCCAGGCGCCGGCCACAGGGGTTCATGGATGGAGCCGTTCTGAGAACTGCGCCTCTGCTGAGAGGGGGCCCGGGAACGCTGTCCTGTGGGGAAATAAACGCTTCCATGTATGTCTCTTCCTGAGCTTTCTGGCTGTGGTCGTGGGGTAAATGGCACTGGAACGGCTAAAAGATGCCACTCGAGACGGTTGGTCTTTGCCCTCAGTAGCCTGTGAGCTCACCCGGGATTATCAGGTGCTGGAAAATTGAAGTACAAGCTGAATGCCAATTTGTAGATAAACAGTAGAACCTCACTTTCTAGCCAGGCAGACTACTCACTTGTCTTCCAGAATGTCATCTCCCTGCGTCAGAGGGCTGGAGGTGCTCAGTAAAGGTGACTGGATTACTGGGTGAGTGTGAGTGAAGCAGGGGACCGGTGGGCTCCCAGCTCTGGGAGAATCTGCCCAGCCTTCCTTCCTCCACCACGGGTTGCCCTCTGCTAGGCCCCCACTGCTGCTCTGGGCCCAGAGATGACATCTGCCTGCCCTGGCCCCAAGAAGTGCGCTAGCCCTGATGTTTGCAGAGCACCTAGTGGTGGGGCTGTGCAGGGGATTCGGTGATAGTTTATCTCCCATTTTTTTTGCTGGTCTCCTTGTGGAGGTTTGGGTGGGGCTCCTTCCATCCCTTCACATGGAATCTCTTCCATTCATTTCTTGTCACTCTGCACTCCCATTGCAGAGGAGCAAAGATGCTGCAGCCCCACGACATGCCTCAAAAATAAAAAATAAAGTCACTCCTTTATTCATTTAAAATGTCCTGGGCACTTCTCGTTATTAAACATTCCAGTGGCCTCCAGAGGCAGAATAGCCTGATGATTAAGAACACAGCGCTCTGTTCCTGACTCCACCACTTGCACTTAATGCCTTTGGGCAGGTTATTTCACTTCTCAGTCCCTCAGTTTCCTTGCCTGTCAAGTGGGGATATGATAATGGTATATGCTTGATGGGGTTGATGTCAGACTTCAGTGAGTTAGCACCTCTGAGTGCCTGGCGATCGTAAGCACGTGAGCATCAGCTGTTTTCCATCATCGCTGCTCTGCAGCTGCCAGTGCTGGGAAGCAAGGTGAGGGTAAGCAAAGGTCCCTGATCTCCTGGGCAGATTGACCCCGGTCACCTAACGACTCCGACACACGCAGGTCCCCAAACGTAACAAGTGCCTGTGATGGCGGGGGTGAGACTTTCAGTGGGACCAGAGGCAGCTTCCCCGAGGAATGGTTGCATTGGCTGCCTTCTGAATGAAGGGGCGGTGTGATAGAAGTCAGAACAGTGGTCACCGGGGTTGGGGGTGGGGGAGGAGTGTAGACTGCCAAGGTCACAAGGGAACCTTACAGTATTGGGGACGTTCTAAATCTAGATCTGGGTGGGAGTCACATGAATGTTCACATCTGTAAATAATTGCTGAGCTATGTATTTCAGTGTATGTACTTTATACCTTAGGAAGAATAAGTGGACAGGCATTAGCTTAGTGAGAGGAGGGGAAAGTGGTCCAGACAGAGGGAAGAGGATGTGCAAAAACCCTGTGGCAGAAGGGACTGGGTAAGTCCAGGGACTCGAAGGAAAAGCCAGTGTGTCTGCAGCAGGTGAGCAGGAGGGAATGTGGGGAAGGATGGGGCTGGAAGAGGCAGGGCTGGCTGGGCCTGGGAAGTCTGCCGCATCCTGAGGGTGCTGGGATACTGGTGTAGGGTATTTAGCCACCAGGGTTGGGGTGGTGGGAAGGAAGATACAGTGGGACTGACTGTGGAGGGGTGCTGGGGGAGGCCAGCATGCACCATGATGTGCTGTAGGCCTAGGGTGGAGGAGGGACGCAGAAGCCTTTAGTAGGGGCAGTTGACTGGGCTTGGTGATTCGCTTGGATGCTGGGGAAGGGCCAGTGGTACCTGGTGTCCGGCTCCCTTTGCTGGAGGATTGGTCCTGCAGAACACTGAACTGGGTGCTCGGGGAGAGGCCCAAGGGTGGGGGAAGAGGAGCTTTGGGGGATCCGCACGGAGGCGCCTCTGAGGGGTGTCCCACAGGTAACTGGATGTAAATAGTCTGTTGATTTGGAATAGCGCTTAGGGTGTGTCCTGAAAGCATTTATGTGGGTGTGCATTTTTGGATTTCCTCATGGTCCTTAGGTTTGGCAGCCCCTCATCCTGTGTTTTCCACAAGGACTTGCCTTTCAGAGGTAATGTGATTCCTCAGGGTGATTCTTGCAACTAGTAACTGATCTCAAGGGCAGATCCTATCAGTGACTTCAGCTCAGGGGGTCCTCCCATGACGTCATGGGGTCTTTTTGTGGTTGAGGAGTCCTCGCCATCTTGAGCAGAGCCTCACCGGCTGTGAGTCTAGGTGATGACTGATTTTCCCAGATTCAGTGGCTTCACTTGGAGCCTCTCCAGCTCCGCCTTGACTGCTTGGAAGCGGAGGTTCTTTGTTTCCATCTTCCTGGTTGAGGTGTGCACCGGTCGCCAGGGCTTCTCTGACCAAGCCTGATTCAAGGGCCTCCAGGTATTTTAGGAGTAACCACCCTCTTCCTCGGGCCCTCTGGAAGGGCTGGGAGACTGGCTGAGGTCTCTGCCCCACACTGGGGCCTGCTTGCCTAGTGGGGAGTGTCTCTGCTGCAGCAGCTACTACTCAGCAAGCCCTTAAGGCCTCTGCTTTCTGGGCTGCTTCCCAAGGGCTGCAGGAGAGAGAGAGAGACCCCTGTCCTGAGGGAAAGGAAGGGCGGGCTTGTCCTTCTCAGCCTGGCACCACCTGCTCCAGGCATCGCCTTTGCTCTGACCAGGGCAGCTTGACCAGAGCTGCCCTCTAGCTTGGAAGGGCACTTGCTTTCTGGGGTCGGGCTCACTTCTCCCCCCGCCTTTCGTCAGCAGAACGCGTGTCCATCCTTTCACGGGTCTGCAGGACACCGGCCCGCCTCCCTGCTGTTGAAGTTTGCCCAAGTCATTCAAATGACCGTCCTGCCACCCACTCCCCACCCCCTCCTCCCCCCCATGACTGCCTCCCAAGGTGTTCTGTGCTGACCGTGGGAAGGTTGTGGTTTCCAGGGGCTGGGGGCCAGAGCCCGCTCCCTGACTGTGACCGTTACGCAGGGCCTCCGGCGCACAGCCCAGAATAGCCTAGGCTGTGCTCTATCCCAGCTGCCCTATCACTTTGCAAACTGGAATCTAATTTGCTGTCCACCCTCCCCACCCCAGTCTCTCAGTCTGTACCGCTTTCTTTGCTCATGAAATATTTATAATCACAGATTATGTTTCCCTATGAGTATAAACTTGCTTTTGTTTTTTTCCCTCCTCCGCCCTTAAGAAGCTGCCTCTGACAAGTCAAAGAGCCTCATCTCTCTGGGTTCGTAGACCTCATCCACGAGTCTGCTACAGCCTCCGGCTCCACCCTCAGGTTGACACCCTCTGCTGCCCTACCGCCAGACAGACCTTGAACATCCGGCCTTGTGGTTGGGAGACTGGCTTCCAGTGGGGCCTGTGCAGTGAACTAGCTGAGTGACTCTGGGCGAGTCACCACTTCGAGGAGCTGGCTCCTCCACTGGTGGGCGTGCCTCCGGGGTCACCAGGCATGGCCCTCGCCCCAGCTACCTGGAAGGGTGTGCCCTTGGCGGCAGATGGGGACCTGGCCAAAGAATGTGCAGGGATCAGCCTGTGGCCATGAATACTCCTGGAAAAATAACCCAAAGCCAATCACCTCTAGCAGGGATGGCGAGGCCACATCACTGCCTGGATGGCAGGCAGTCCCTCAAACCCTCAAGCCCAGCCTTGCTTTAGTGAAGTAGGGGCGTGGGGGGGGGCACTGGTGGGCAGGATTTGCCGGAGGCCGGCCTCCTCCCCTCTGCAGGGGTGGGGCCAGGGTGTGGCTGGGCCTCAGCTGATCACAGCCTCCTTGGCTTCTCGGCTCCATCCTCCTCTTGCCTTTCTTGGCCTCTTATGTCCTCTCTTGGCTGCTGAGAATTCTTGCTTTTGATGAAAATTGATCATGATACTGGAATCAGATGCTTAACTGAAATTCAAATCTGTCCCAACAGCTGCTTTTCTTTCCTTCCCCTAATTCTGTAATTCAGTCTTTTAACAACAAAAAAAAAAAATTCAGGATTTCATTTTCTTCTTTCCCACCTGCAGGTCAGTTCCCCTCAGTATTTTGGACATTTGCTGAATTGTTTTTGCCAAATGCTAGTAATTTCCCAAATTAGTTGGACTTCCTAGGCTCAAAGTAAAAATGAGTTCGCTTCTCCATTTTTACCATCAAGCCAGTTTCTTTATGATTTCTTAAAGCCAGCGGTTTCCAGTCAGATTCAGTGATAACCAGCTGTCACTTGCTTGATATTATGACAGGCTATCTCGTAAGACATACCACTAGCTTTTTAAAATTTTATTTTGTTAGCCACACTGTGCAGCATGTGGAATCTTAGCTCCCTGACCAGGGATCGAACCTGTGCCCCCTGTCTTGGAAACGTGGAGTCTCAACCCCTGGACAGCCAGGGAAGTCCCTTTTTTTTTTTTTTTTTAATTTAAAGGAAGTGAATTTAAACTTATTTTGAGAATTTCATCAGAGCCCTTGGATAATTGGGATACCCCTGGGTATTATGAAACTGTGATTGGCGGTTGATTTTAGCCCAAATAGTTACATGACAAATAGAGGCAACTCTCGGTCAGTTGAGACTGATGATCCGGTGGGTGGGCGATCAGAGCCACCCTCCCGGCTCCCTGCTCTGGGCTCCTTGTTGATTTGTCTCTCTCCTGAGGAAGAGGAAAGAGAGAGACCTTCCTTCTCTCCCGGTGCTGGCTTTTCCTGGGGATGCTGGGCCGGGCCTGCCAGGATTTCCCAGACTGGGAGTGGGCAGTGCTGCCCCAGCCCCACAGGCTCACCCAGCGCCCTGCCCAGCTGGCACGTGTCCACGTGCTGTACTGGCACTGTCCTTACCCACTTACATTGACTCATTGGTTTGCTGCTGGTTCTGGTTAAAGGTTTGCTCATGAGGAGGAATGAAACCCTTGCTTGAAATGAGATTTTAGAGTTGTCTGTGAATCTTGTTTCTCCAGGCAGAGTCCCCACAATAGACAAATGATTAAGAATTCCTTGCATGGGTGCTCGCTTTGCAGTACATATACTAAAATTGGAACAAGACACAGATGTAGAGGGTAAAGTTGTGGTACATAGACCCAAATGGATACCAAGGGGAGAAGGGGGAAGTGGGAGGAATGGGGAGATTAAGACTGACATGTGCACACTACTGTGTATAAAAGAGTTAACTATTGAGAACCTACTTTACAGCACAGGGAACTCTGCTCAGTGCTCTATGGTGACCTAAATGGGAAGGAAATCTAAAAAAGAGGGGGGATATATATACACACACACACATATATGTATATATATACCAGGGAAGCATGTATATATATGCTTCCCTGGTTGCTCAGCTGGTAAAGAATCCACCTGTAAAGCAGGAGACTTTGGTTTGATTCCTGGGTCAGGAAGATCCCCTGGAGAAGAGACAGGCTACCCACTCCAGTATTCTTAGGCTTCTCTGGTGGCTCAGATGGTAAGGAATCCACCTGTAATGTGGGAGACCTGGGTTTGATCCCTGGGTCAGGAAGACCCTCTGGAGGAGGGCATGGCAACTCATTGTGGTATTCTTGCCTGGAGAATCCCCATGGACAGAGGAGCCTCGTAGGTGACAGTCCACTGGTCACAGAGAGTTGGACACAACTGAGCGACTAAGCACAGCAGTGTATATATATATATGCTATGCTGTGCTATGTCGCTTCAGTCGTGTCCGACTCTGTGCGACCCCAGAGACGGCAGCCCACCAGGCTCCCCCGTCCCTGGGATTCTCCAGGCAAGAACACTGGAGTGGGTTGCCATTTCCTTCTCCAATGCATGAAAGTGAAAAGTGAAAGTGAAGTCGCTTAGTCGTGTCCGACTCTTAGCGACCCCGTGGATTGCAGCCTAAGGGGCTCCTCCGTCCATAGGATTTTCCAAGCAAGAGTACTGGAGTGGGGTGCCATTGCCTTCTCCGATATATATATATATACATACTGATATATATATATGTGTGTGTGTATATATATATACACACACTGATATATATATGTGTGTGCTGCTACTGCTGCTAAGTCACTTCAGTCATGTCCGACTCTGTGCGACCCCATAGATGGAAGCCCACCAGGCTCCACTGTCCCTGGGATTCTCCAGGCAAGAACACTGGAATGGGTTGCCATTTCCTTCTCCAATATATGTGTGTGTGTGTGTATATATATATATATATATACTGATTCACTTTTCTGTATAGTATAACATTGTAAAGCAACTATACTCTAATAAAAATTTTAAAAAAATTACTTACATGGTTATCCATTTATTTGAACAGTGTTTGCTGCAGATCTGCTGTCCCATAGGCTTCCCTTTGTAATGAATTAAATTGCTTTTTAGTAGGTAACTGCTTGCAGAGTGATAGCCCACTTATGTGTATTTTTCTTTTGTTACACATAAAAATTGATTTTAGTCGTACCCATTCCCTTTATTTATAAGGTGTATGTATGGTTTTAAAAAGTCTGATACTGAAGCAATGTCAGTGCTTCAAGATATCTGAATCATGGTATCTGATATCAGTGTCATGAATCTGAAAGAAATTACCAATCGACATATCTAGATCAGATCAGATCAGTCCCTCAGTCGTGTCCGACTCTTTGCGACCCCATGAATTGCAGCATGCCAGGCCTCCCTGTCCATCACCAACTCCCAGAGGTCACTCAGACTCACATCCATCGAGTCAGTGATGCCATCCAGCCATCTCATCCTCTGTCGTCCCCTTCTCCTCTTGCCCTCAATCCCTCCCAGCATCAGAGTCTTCTCCAATGAGTCAACTCTTCGCATGAGGTGGCCAAAATACTGGAGTTTCAGCTTTAGCATCAGTCCTTCCAAAGAACACCCAGGGCTGATCTCCTTCAGAATGGACTGGTTGGATCTCCTTGCAGTTCAAGAGACTCTCAAGAGTTCTCCAACCACACACCACAGTTCAAAAGCATCAATTCTTCGGCGCTCAGCCTTCTTCACAGTCCAGCTCTCACATCCATACATGACCACAGGAAAGACCATAGCCTTGACTAGGCGAACCTTTGTTGGCAAAGTAATGTCTCTGCTTTTGAATATGCTGTCTAGGTTGGTCATAACTTTCCTTCCAAGGAGTAAGAGTCTTTTAATTTCATGGCTGCAGTCACCATCTGCAGTGATTTTGGAGCCCAGAAAAAGAAAGTCTGACACTAAATTTCCACTGTTTCCCCATCTATTTCCCATGAAGTGATGGGACCAGATGCCATGATCTTCGTTTTCTAAATGTTGAGCTTTAAGCCAACCTTTTCACTCTCCACTTTCACTTTCATCAAGAGGCTTTTGAGTTCCTCTTCACTTTCTGCCATAAGGGTGGTGTCATCTGCATATGTGAGGTTATTGATATTTCTCCCAGCAATCTTGATTCCAACTTGTGTTTCTTCCAGTCCAGCGTTTCTCATGATGTACTCTGCATATAAGTTAAATAAACAGGGTGACAATATACAGCCTTGATGTACTCCTTTTCCTATTTGGAACTGGTCTGTTGTTCCATGTCCAGTTCTAAATTAGGAGTATATGTCAATTGTACTATTTTTTCAACTTTTCAAAAATGCTAGGGATAAAAGAGATTAAAAGGAATGACTTAAAAAAAAAAAATGAAGTCTAGGGACTTCCTTGGTGGTCCAGTGGTTAAGAATTGGCCTTCCAATGGAGTGGGACACAGGTTTGACCCCTGGTTGGGGAACTGAGATCCCGCAGGCCTTGGGTAACTAAGCCCTCTTGCTGCAGCTACTGAGCCCACGTGCTCTGGAGCCCTGGCGCCACAACTAGAGAGAAGCTTGCGTGCCGTGACAGAGCCCACATGCTGCAACCATGACGCGACACAGCCAAAAATAAATAAATACTTTGAAAAAATTTTGGGAGGAAGAATCAAGATGGCAGAACAGAAGGACATGGAGATCACCCTCTCCCCCACACAGAAAATTCTGATGAACACCAAACCTGTGTTCCAAATGTGTTTGTGTTGGCTGGGACCCTGGCTGGCCCTGAGCTGTGGCTCTCTGCTGGCCCATGGGGATGGGATGGTCCTGGCAGCAGGAGCTGTGGCCACCAAGTCCACTCACAGTTGCCCACATGCCAGCTGCTAACCTGGCCGGTCCCACCTCCCTCCCCTCCCTGCCCTTGGGCTAGGGCTCAGGTTGTATTCTATATGAATATGGCTATAGTATTTCTTTTGTTCTTCCTCTTTAAAAACATTTTTTTTAATAATTAATTTTGATTGGAGGATGATTACTTTACAATATTGTGGTGGTTTTTGCCATACATTCACATGAATCAGCCATGGGTGTACATGTATGTGTCCCTCATCCCGAACCCCTCTCCCACCTCTCTCCCCATCCCATCCCTCTGGGCTGTCCCCGTGCACCGACTTTGAGTGCCCTGTTTCGTGCATCGAACTTGGACTTGTCATCTATTTCACATATGGTAATATTCATATTTCAATGCTACTCTCTCAAATCATCCCACCCTCACCTTCTCCCACAGAGTTCAAAAGTCTGTTCTTTATATCTGTGTCTCTTTTGCTGTCTCGTGTATAGGGTTGTTGTTACCATCTTTCTAAATTCCATATATATCCATTAATATACTGTATTGGTGCTTTTCTTTCTGACTTACTTCACTCTGTATAATAGGCTCTAGTTTCATCCACCTCATTAGAACTGATTCAAATATATCCTTTTTAATGGCTAAGTAATACTCCATTGTGTATATGTACCACAACTTTCCTATCTATTTGTCTGCCAATGGACATCTAGATTGCTTCCATGTTCTACCTATTGTAAACAGTGCTGAGATGAACATTGGGGTACACGTGTCTCTTTCAATTCTGATTTTGTTCTTCCTCTTTTTAAAAAATATTTACTTGACTGCATTGGGTGTTAGTTGTGTCATAGGTAAGATCTTGCCTTGGCATGTGGGATCTTAGTCCCCTGACCAGGAATTGAACCCGCATCCCCTGCATTGCAGGGTGGGTGGATTCTTAACTACTGGCCCACCAGGAAAGTCCTGCTATAGTATTTCTCTTAACTCTGTATTTCCAACATCTGGCACATAGTAGATGTGCAGTAAATGTCAAACTAATAGATTCTCTGTGTTCAAGTTGGTGGTAAGTATTTAAAGGAGAGGAGAGCTTTGTGTTTCCTAAGCGTCACTGCTGGTCGATGTGTAGTTTGTTTTGGGGAAGGCGTAGGGTACCTCTCTCACCAAGGACACGTCGCAGCTAACCCAGATGTGGCCTGAGTTCATTTCCAAACAGAAGTGGAGGAACTCCCACCCATGTGGACTGAGCATTTCACTATGACTGTGTCAATCTGGGGGCTGAGGAGCCCCCTGCATTTCACAGAGGAAAGCAGCAGATTCAATCGGAGCTTGGGTTTTCTGGGGCCCAGTCCAGTTCTTTTCACCTCACAGCATCACTGAACACTTTCTTTCACCACGGAGTTTAGAGACATGAGGAACTTGCTGAAAAATACATTTGCCTGGGGCCTCATGGTACCCAGCCCACGGGGGTAGGAGGCCTCATCGCTTCTGAGAAGCTTGGAGGATTGAGGCTCCCCAATGCCCGTGATATTTCCTGAGGCGTGGTGTGCAGTGGTGATGGGATCAGGAGGAAGCAGGTTTGTGTTGCTGTGGTCTGAAACCTCCCCTCCGACCCTTCATATACTCACTGGGTGCCAGGGCTTCAGAGGCCCCCTCGCGGCCCTCTCCTCCTCCGCCTGGGTAGCCAGGAGCTTCCTCACTGGGGTCAGTGTGATTTCTGAACTTCACTGAGGGCAGACCTCTACTTCTGCAGTCCTTTTGCCGTACAGATGTCTCTACCTTTGTGATCTCACCTCGTGCCTACTGTGAAGGCTTCCTGCAGCCTCGATGGTGACGCTGGGTGGCAGGCAGGGCTGAGGTCCCTATTTTATACATGGAGTAAGTGCACAGTGGAGTTGAGTCCAGCATCCCTTCTTATTACTCTGTGGGGCCTCTGCTATGCCTGGTACCAATCCCCCGACCCCAGCACAGTGCTGCCACACCTCTTTGTAACTGATAACCAGCCCCCCCACCCCGCCCCTGGGCTCAGAAACAGCATCTGTCTTGTTCATGACTGTCTCTCTGGTGCTCCGTAAATGCACACAAAAAATATTGAGAGCTCAAAGGTTAAAATTTGGATTCTTAATTTAGGAGTCTGCCAATTTAGGTGTCTAGTATAGGAGTCGGCAGACATTGACATTTATGATATATTTTCAGGGACTGGTGCTGGACAGGATTGCATGCATGCATGCTAAGTCACTTCAGTTGTGTCTGACAGTTTGCGACCCTGTGGACTGTGGCCCGCCAGGCTCCTCTGTCCTTGGAATTTCCCAGGCAAGAATACTGGAGTGGGTTGCCATGCCCTCCTCCAGGGTTTCTTCCTGACCCAGGGATCAAACGGGTTCTTTAACTACTAGCGCCACCTGGGAAGCCCATAGCCTTGCATATCTGCATGGAGATCCTTCCCCAGTGGACTTCGCCCACACTGGCTGGATGCCCAGCGATTCCTGCTCATAGGCTATCTTCCCATGCCAAGTCTGGACTGATAACCCTGTTAAGCTGGAGTTCATGTTTGCGTCCAAAGAATCTACGTGTGCTTTTCTGGAGAAACCTATAATGAAACGTGACTTTTGGTTGTAACTTGGATATATCTTACCAGGATTAGCCAGGCATGAACAAGGAACCCTTAACTGGAATTTGTTTTCTTTCTTTTCCGAATATAGAATATTCCTAAATTTGCTTTCAATCACACACACACAAATTTTAAATATCTTCAAACATTTAGAAAACAGTAAAGATAGTTACGAAGCAGTTTATGAGGCTGTGGTTTCTACAGGGTTCAGAGGGCAGCCATCACTTCAGGCAAGTGAATGGGAAATATCATGAAACATTGGTTCCTAAATAGCAGTGTAGATTTGTAGGAATGAAACCCACATAGAACTCGTGCAACTCTGCGCTTGATTTCTGTTTATTGGCTTGAGCCCTAGCGGTAGAGCAGGTGATGGAGAATCTAGAAGGGTGCAGCTTGTTAAACGGTTGAGATAATAGACAGCAAGTCAAGGCCATCAGAGCACTGGGTCCTTTGGCTCACGGAGTGTAGATGGAGGGACTCAGTCCACACGAGAAGCTCTGGGCTGGGGGTTAAGGTCAGCTGCTTGTGGGGTTGTCCGAAGGTTGGGTCACTTTTGTTTAGTCACTAAGTCACGTCTGACTCTTTGTGACCCCATGGACTACATGTAGGCTGCACCAGGCTCCTCTGTCCATAGGATTCTCCAGGCAAGAATAATGGAGTGGTTGCCATTTCCTTTTCCATGGGTTACCTTGGTGAGTCACTTTTCCCAGAGCTTTGAAACCCCTCATTCCCCATGACTGTCCTAGCAGTAACCTTCCTACCTTACAAACTCACAACTTCGGGGTCACTTTGGGCTTTATCTCTCCGTTCCCTGTCCAGTTTTACTGATAGTTTTCACCAAGTGCTGCCTATTCTCTTATAGCACAGTGGCCTTTCACCCTGTCCCATCCCAGGGCCCCAACCCAGGCTAGGCACGCTGCTACACAGTCCCTGTCAATGTCCAGCCAATCCCCCTGCAGAGGCAGCTCTTGGTGTACACACTCCATCTCTTCATCCATCACCCCATCTAGAGGCCTGGGGTCTCTAGCACATGGTGGCAGGAGCAGAGACCCTAATGTTTTAAGAAAGCAATGTACTAGGGGCTTACTTGGCGCCAGTTTGTGCCAGGCACTTGACAGCTTTTGCCCCAAGCAGTCCTCACAGTGACACTGCGGTCACTGTGCCTGAGATATGGCTGAGAAAGTCTAGCTGAGAAGGGTCAGGAGAGAGGGGGTCAGGTGTGGGCTAGGGTTTGAAGTCAGTGCATCTGATCTCATAGCTCCTGCTCTTTCTGCAGCACTGACTCTGATGGAAATATTTTTTGGTTACGTGCCCTCACTCAGCTATTAAAATTGTCTTCCGGAAGCGCCAGCTGCATGAGCTCTGCGGACACTGGCAGTCACTTCCAGTCACCTCCTAGGCCAGCTCCCTCCAGCCGGCCAAGGGCAGCTCTTCCCGCTGGAGGCCAGCTATCTGCAGTTTCCTGTCTGCTGCGGCCCCCGGGGGCTACGCTGGCTGAGGATAGGAGGAAATGGGTCTCTGCCTTTCATTGCGTTTGCCCAGCTGCCTGCGGGCTCCTTGGCGGTGCCCTGTCTTACGGTGTAGCCCTTGGCACTCAGTCCTGAATGGGTTCCCAGACACAGAGTGTGGGTCCTTCCCCACTTCCCACCAGCCCCCTCCTACACCCAAGGAAAGGCTGTCTCTGCTTTTCCAAACCCATCCCTCAGTTGGAACACCCAGGCAAAGCCAGTGGGGTAGGAGGTGAGGAACAGGGCAAGGGAACTTCTTCAAGAGGAGAGGTGGACTATAGCTAGAGGGCGCCCCCAAGGAGCTTTTTGTTTATTTATTTGTTTTTATTTGGAGGATAATTGCTTGACAATATTGTATTAGCTTCTGCTGTACAACATGAATCAGCCTTAAGTATGTTATATGCCCTCTCTCCTGCACCCACCCCTGCCCCATCCTACCTGTCTAGGTCATCACAGAGCACCAAGCTGAGTTCCCTGTGTCACAGCTGCTTCCCAAGGAGTTCTTTAGGTTGGAGAGACCTGAGCACCTCTTCGCAGACATATGGGTTCTCCCCTTGCTGTGCCGGGTCTTTGGTGAGACGATGTTAACAAGGTGAGTACCAGGAGGTCACCTTAGCAGCAGGAGAAGACCCACGTGTGTGGGCCTCCAGGGATGCCCAGGCTTCAGGAAGTTGACTCCCACCCCTCATAGCAAAGCGGCACAAAACTGCCTGGGGGGAAGGTGAGGCTCTGGGGGAAGACCCCAGGAGGGAAGGATTTAGGGGTTCATCTGACTTAGACTGAAAGATGACTTGAGGACAGCAAGCACCATCATTTGGTGCCATCCCCTGGTCTCTGCATCCCTGATCACCCAGTGATCGTTCAGTGGTGCCTTTGTGCCCTTCAGATGCTGGGGGTGTGGCCAGGGGCCAGAGCGACAGTGAGCACTTTGAGGACCACTCTCTGCCCAGCAGCCCGCGTCCTATCAGTTCGTGCACTGGCAACTTGACTTCCCAGCACCCTAGGAGTCAGGCTTCAATAGTCTTATGGAGGGTAGGGGAACAACAACCTTCACAGCAACCCCACCAAGCAGGTATTAGTCATCTGACTTTGTAAAGTAGAAACTGAGGCTCACATATTACTTAGTTGCCCACAATGAGAGTTGGAGCCAGACTTTTGACCTAGATATGACTTGAAAGGTCACCTCAGCACTAGGCGGAATCCTTGTTGGCACAACCTCTGGGAAGGAATATGCTTTATGCCAGCCGCCCTGTCTGTGTGAGCTCATCACACGGTATTATGCAAAGGTACAGAAGGTAGCATGGGACAGCATTTTCAGCTTTTATAAGGCCCTTTGGAAACGTGAAAACCAGTGAGGTTTTCTGGGGACCCTCTCCCCAGAATAGTCTACACACATAGATAGCTTTTATAAGGCCCTTTGGAAACGTGAAAACCGGTGAGGTTTTCTGGGGACCCTCTCCCCAGAATAGTCTACACACGTAGATAACTCTATGTGAGATTTCAGGGGTTTGAGGCTCCCCAAAGCCTTCAGTGGCTCCCAGTTGAGAGCGCCTATGACACGTGTTAGAAGCGGCGACTGTCCACACCCTTCACAGGGCACATCATGGCACACAGGGACGGCTGTATGTGGGTGGGCTTTTCAGCCTCATTTTAATTATTTTATTTTATTTTCTTTACTTGGCTGCCCTGAGTCTTGGTTGTGGCATGCAGGGTCTTTGATCTTCTTTGTGGCGTGTGGAACCTTGAATGGCAGGTGAACTCTTAGTGGCAGCACATGAGATCTAGTTCCCTGACCAGAGGTTGAACCCAGGCCCCTGCCTTGGGAGTTCACAGTCCTCGCCACTGGACCACAAGGGAAGCCCCTCAATCTTCCATTTAATCATGAGAACTGTTAAGTACATGTAGACGGCAGTTCTGGAAGCAGTCTATCTTTGCTCTGGAGTAGCACGTGGCAGTTCCAAGGAAAGATGGCAAGGCTCTAAGCAGGTGCAGCTCCCCAAGACATATCATTGAGTGGGGAAAAACACAATGAAGAGTGATACGCAGTGCACACATCATTTACGGAAAATCAGACAAAAACTCAGCAGTATTATTTATGCCCTACACATGCAGAAGGATGCCTGAAAATGCATGGAAAATGGGCTTGAATGATATACAGGATGCTGTTTGTAGTGGGATTCTTTGGGCAGAGTGGAAGATCTTGATTCTAGATGACACAGCTCTGTCTGAACTGCTTTAATATTTTTATAAGGAGACTCTATCCCTGCTGCTGCTGCTAAGTCACTTCGGTCATGTCCGACTCTATGCGACCCCATAGATGGCAGCCCACCAGGCTCCCCCGTCCCTGGGATTCCCCAGGCAAGAACACTGGAGTGGGTTGCCATTTCCTTCTTCAATGCATGAAAGTGAAAAGTGAAAGGGAAGTCGCTCAGTCGTATCCGACTCTTGGCGACCCCATGGACTGCAGCCCACCAGGCTCCTCCATCCATAGGATTCTCCAGGCAAGAGTACTGGAGTGGGGTGCCACTGCCTTCTCCGACTCTATCCCTAAATTATGTGTATACCCAAAACTAATTTTCAAATGCAGCACACCCACAGGGTATATGGGGGAAGGATAATGGGGGGAAGGGATTCTGAAGGAGGTGGGGTAGGGTAGGAGAAAAACATTTGTGTCAGACAATCCTGTATTCCAGCCCTGACCTTGACAATTACCTGCCTGTGACCTTGGACAAGTCACTTTAAGTCTCCAATTTCTTCTGTGAAATGTGGATGATAAAATCTGCCTTCCAGGGCTCTGGTGAAGATGAAGTAGGATAAAGAACTCTTAGCACATAGTTGTGTACAATGAATCACAGCCGTTATTATTATTTTATTGCTCCCCCAAAATTTGAGTTCTTACTAGGTGACAGTTGGGTTAAGGGCTTCAGGAGCATATCTGGTTCAATCAGAGGTGACTTCCTGCAGGAGGAGGAGTTATAGCTACTTGAATGTGTGAGAAGCAGGGCATCAGTGAGAGCTGAGTGCAGCAGCCAGGAGGGATCATGTCTATGTGCCGATTATGAGTAGTGATGTCACCATCTCCATATTACAGACAATATGAGAAGAATACAGAGAAGCTAAGTGAGTTGCCCATGGACATATAGCACAGAACTGATCACGTGGGAGGGACGGGCTGATGCAGAGACCTTGGGGAAAATACAGAAAACGGGTGGTTCAGTGGCAGTGGGGAGTAGGAAAGAATGGGTCTTAGCACCAGACAGACTCCTGAAGACAGGGGCAGGGACATGTCATGGACCAGCCTGGCCTTGGTGAGGCTGCGTAGAGACACGCAGAGCAGGCCATGGGAGAGGCAGCAGGACCTGAGGTCTTATAATCACGAGGTGCTCTTTCGCTTGCTTGTTTCTTCCTGGTTTTTGGCTGTACCATATGGCTTGTGGGGTTTTGGTTCCTTGACCAGGGACTGAGCCTGGCCCTTGGCAGCAAAAGCAGAGTCCTAACCATTGGACCGACAGGAAATTCTGCAAGGTGTTCCTGACGGAGGCCACCCTCCAGCAGCCCTCCAACTGCCCTGAGGCCCAAGAGGAAAGAATTTGGGCCAGCCCACAGGGAGGATGCCAGGCCACATGGTCCCATGAGGCCGCAGACTTTCCCCAGGAACCTTCCAAGAACTGGGTGAGTTGAGAGCTGGCTGGAGGTGTGCCCTATGACCCAGCAATTCTGCTCCCTAGGTTCTCTGGCAGGGCCACAGGGGACACGGGCAAGGGAGCTCCTACAGGATTGCTGAGGGGTGTTGAAGGGGATGTGGGTGCCTATCACCATCAGACTGGGTAAATACATGTGGAGGGCACCCACCATTGCAACATGAGTGGGTTTTAAAAAATATGGTGCTGAGTAACAGTGAGAATATATGGTGTATTAAATACGAAACTAGAAAATACAGGCTGAGGTTTTCCCAAGAACACATGCAAATGGATGGCTATGAGGGGCAGGAGGTGGTGGAGAATGGGGATAAAAGTGAGAAAAACACCGACTGCCGTGAAAATTCAGCCCCTCTGCGGGTGAGGGGGCAGCCCGGCGATCAAACCGCACTTTTGTGTGCATCACGCCACCTAGTGGGCACAGGACCTCAGGACATCCTGGGCCAGGGCGTTGCCTGGCTGGGCCCTGGAGCAGAGGGGTGGAGGAGGGCTGGCTGGGGTTGGTTGCGGGCCTGGCTTTCAGGTGTGGGGTGGGAAGGGTTCAGACAGGCCTGCCCTACTCCCAGGGGGCCTTCCCACATCCCGTGAGCTCCTCCACACAGCTTAAACTGTTCCAGAAGCTTCCTTGGGTTCTCGTTGCCTGTGAGTCAGTTTGTGCATCCCTGGGGACACTCGTGACCTCACCCTACCTTCTCACGCTGTGACGTCTATGCTCCATAACCCTAGTGCTCCTAAACAGGCCACGGACTTCTTGCTTTGAATGCTCTTCCTCCCACTTCTCCACCTGGTAAAGTCCTCCTCACACTTAAAAAAAAATTTTTTTTTAATTTTGGCTGCACCGCATGGCTTGTGGGCTCTCGGTCCCACACTGGGGACTGAACCTGGGCTGCAGCAGTGGAAGCACTGAACCCTAACCACTCGACCACCAGGGAACTCCCCAGAGTGCTCCTCGCTCTTAAGGGCCTTGTTCAGTGGTCAGTTTCTCCACAAAGACACCCCTGGCAAACCAGTCACCCCAAAGCCCCTGCCATTAAACCCATAGTCAATACTCAGGTACCACTTACCCACAGAACAGCCAGCTCAGTGCTGTTAATGGGTAGAGGAAACAAAACAGGGGGCTTTGATGTCAGCTTCGGTGCTGGAACCTCAGCTTGGCCACTCACCAGCTGTGAGACCTTGAGCAGGTAGTTAAGTATTTGCTAAATGGAAATAAAGCCCTTATCTTCTTGTTGTTTGGTGGCTAAGTCCTGTCCGACTCTTTGTGACCCCATGGACTGCAGCCTGTAAGGCCTTGCCTGACCTGTCTCCTTCCTCTCTCCCCGTGGCTGCCCACACTCCAGCCACACTGCCCCACCCTGCTCTTCCCTGAACTCACCAAGTCCTTTCCTGCCCCCTGGCCTTAACACCTGCTGCTCTCTGCCTAGAACATTCTCCCTTCTCATCCTCCTCCATTTCATTTCCAGTGTCATCTCCTCAGAGAAGCCCTCAGCAACCCCCCTCGAAATCCCTGCCCCCGCTTGGCTTTGTCTCACCTCCTGTGTATTTTCTTCTAGGATTTATTGCAACCTATAATTTCCCGACTTTTTTTTTTTTTTTTTGGCTGCGAGGATCTTCGTTGCTGCAGGGGCTTTCTCTAGTTGCTGCATATGGGGGCTACTCTCTAGCTGCGGTGTGCGGGCTTCTCCTGTCACAGAGCAACAAGGATTCCTCTGTAGGGCTCGTGGGCTCAGTAGTTGCCCCATGGCATGTGGGATCTTCCTGGATCAGGAGGGATCAAAGTTGTGTCCCCTGCATTGGCAGGCAGATTCTTAACCCCTGGACCCCCAGGGAAGTCCCATTTTCTGACTTTTTGACTTGGCCATCAGTTCTGGGTGGATGGGGGTCGTGAGTCTGGGAAATAAACAGACTTGCCAGGTGTCGCTCCCGACCTTGGTTCTCCCCTGGGTCCACCTGCTCACAGGGAGCCCCTCAGGGCAGGGGTGCGCCTCACTGCCTCACTCAGCTTTCCCCTTGTTGGCACCCAGCCCTTGCCCCGCCCGGCGCAGACCCTTGGTTGTGCTTTGCCTGCCATCTGTCCTGTTCTCCCCCACTCTTTTTTTCCTTTGCGGCTCCTCATGGTCCCTGACGGTCTCTAATGAGGGCCAGGTTTGAGCCTGGCATCTCCCAGAATGGGAGTATCTTACTTTGTTTCCAAGTCAAACAGGATTTTAAGTGGGGAGTTTGGGTTCCACTCCTGACTGGAGTTTTAAGGTCTTGGGTGGTAGGACAGTGACCTAGAATGGTCTGGTCTAACCCGAGGGACTTAGAGAGGCCAGGAGGTCCCAGTGATGCCCACTGGCTCCTCTCAGGTTGAGGGGCTTGCGCTGTGAGTTGCCCAGGCTGAGTGGGGTCCACACAGTCTAATGAAGCATCACTTGGCCCAGAGGCAAATTGCTCCCTGAACACAGCTTGCCCTTCCTGATGCCGAACCAGAGGGCTGGTAAGGGTGGCAGTGCCATGGCTCCATGTCACCCATGTAGCAGCTGGAGGATGGCCCCTGGCACCAGGAAGCAGGACCCAATCTGTTGGTATCCAGTGGCTGGCCTGGAGTCAGTCTGCTGTCTTTGCGGGGTGCAGGTTGGAGAGAGCCCCCAGGGTCCTGCCATCGGCCAACCCACCGGGCAAGTGAGGCAGGATTCATACCCTCCCCTCACGGATGAGACGTACTTGTGGGGGTAGGGGGTGGGAGGGTACAGAAAGGCATACTCCTTGAATTTGAAGATTTACAGTAAAATTTCAAAAAGTCATTTTGGGAACTGATGTGAGGACTACTGGCACCTTATTTTGTTAAGTGAAGACATAAGGATAATTTATGAAACATACATTACCGTATGTAAAATAGATAACCAGTTCAAGTTCGACGTATGACTCAGGGCACCCAAAGCAGGGCTCTGTGACAACCTGGAGGGGTGGGGGGAGGAGGGAGGGGGAGTCAGGATGGAGGGGACATGGGTATACCTGTGGCTGATTCATGTCGATGTATGGCAAAAATCATCGCAAATTTATAAAGTATTTATCCTTTAAAATAATGAAAAGAATAATTTAAAATTAATTTTCTATTATCATATCCTAAAACTGAACATTGTCATATCAAAAAAAGAGAAATAAGAAATAGTCATTCCCCAGAGGGACTTCCCTGGCGGTCCAGAGGTTAAGACTCTCCCTTCCAATAAAGGGGGTACAGGTTCGAGCCCTGGTTGGGGGGCTAAGATCCCATATGCCTCATGGCAAAAAAGCCAGAACATAAACAACAGAAACAATATTGTAACAAATTCAGTAAAGACTTTAAAAATGGTCCACGTCAAGAAAAAAAAAAGAAATAGTCTTTCCCCAGCAAGATTGATAGGCATACTTACACTGACATTTTAACCTGTGGGCAGGTGAGAACACGGTTGGGGACCAGCTCTCGAGAATGTTAGCTTAGCAGTTTGAAGGTGTGTGTGTGTGTGTGTGTGTGTGTGTGTGTGTGTGTAGGAAAGAGTTGTGGAAGCTGGTAGCTGCCTAAGTGGTGTGATTAGGGGGAAAAGGAAGCTCTTCCCACAACCCAAAGAGTTCTTGGACAGAACCCACAATGTCTCCCTTTCTCTGTATCACTTAGACTTCCTGTGGATTAACTGGTTTTCTTTTTGAAAGTGCAAATATCCCCTGGGCAGGGTCCATTGGGCAAGCTGGACAGGGGTTGGGTGTGTAGACAGCCTCCGGGACCGTGTTTGTCCAGGGGCTGTCTGGTTGGGATAAACATCAAGGGCACATGTCGGGACAGAAGGGAGAAGAGGACAGCCTCGCTGAGCCCTCCGCGAGTGCACGTCAGGCGCTGTGCCTCAGGCTGCCCCACGTGGGTCAACTCTCTGAATTCTCTTAGCAACACAGTGTCTTCTTCTTCTGTCCATTTTCTAGATGAGAAAATTGATGTCCAGAAAGGACACAGTGTGTGTTCAAGGTTACACAGTCTGTGCTGGAACCAGTGTTTATGTCCACGTCTGTCTGAACTCAGGCCCAAAGCTTTTATTTCTCTAGCTGGCCGAGTCACAGAAATGTTTAAAACCACTTGAGGGGAATTCCCTGGTGGTACATGGTTAAGACTTAGAGCTTCCACTGCAGGGGGCACCGGTTTGATCCCTGGTCAGGGAACTAAGACCCTGCATGCCGAGCAATGAGGCTAAGAAAAAAAAAACAAACCACTCCACTTGCATCCCATGTCCGTGTCAGCGCAGTGTCCTGTAGACTTGTTTTTTATTTGTTCTGTCCATCCCCAAACACTGTGGCTGACCTTGTTGCCTGCTTCCAGGCCAGTGGAGGGAAGGGGCACAAACTGTCCTGGTCCGGGCCAGACTCTGTCCTTCAGTCATTATTTTTAAAAAAAAAACAAAAAAATTGGTGAGGGCTTTCCCGGTGGCTCAGTGATAAGAAATCCACCTGCTGATGCAGGAGACACGGGTTTGATCCCTAATCTGGGAAGATCCCACATGCCTTGGAGCAACTAAGCCCGTGGGCCATGACTATTGAGCCCATGTGCTGTGATTACTGAAGCCCGAGCATCGCAGAGCCCATGCTCTGCAATAAGAGAAGCCGCTGCAATGAGAAGCTCTCACTGCAACTAGAGAGTAGCTCCTGCTCGCCACCACTAGAAGAAAGCCTGTGCAGCAGTTAAGACCCAACACAGCCAAAAATAAATAAATAAGCTAAAATTAAAAAAAAAAAATTTAATGGTGGTGAAATGCATGTAACATGAAACTTACCATTTTAACCATTTAAAAGGGTACAATTTGGTTCACTGAATTCAGCAGCACTTGGTGCGTTCGAGGGCTGTGCAATGCTCCCGTCTCTAGTTCTGCACCCATCAGGTGGTCACCCCCGTTTCTGCTCCCCCAGCCCCTGTCAACCGCAGATCTGCTTTCTGTCCCTATGAATCTGCCCATTCTGGACCTTTCATAGAAACGGGATCACACGGTATGTGGTCTTTTGTGACCGGTTTAGCCCGTGGCTTAGGATGAGGTTTTCAAGGTTCATCCACGTTGTAGCAGGAACCAGCATGGCGTTCCTTTTTGGAATTGAATCATATTCCATTGCATTTTGTTTATCTTTTTATCACTGGATGGACTCTTAGGTTGTTCCTACCATTTAGCTACTGAGCATAGTGCTGCTATAAACATTTTCATCCAAGTTTTTGTCTGGACACCTGTTCTCAATTTTTTTTGGGGGGGGGTCCCTATTAGGAGTGGAATTGTTGGGTCATACGGTAATTCTATGTTTAACTTCTTGAGGAGCAGCCAAACGGTTTTCCACAGCAGCTGTAGCGTTATACATTCTTACCAGCCGTGTATGAGGGCTCCAATTTCCCCACCTCCTTGCCAACACTTGTCATTTTCCTTTTTATAGCCGTCCTAGTGGGTGTGAAATGGTATCTCATTGTGGGTTTTGTTTGCATTTTCCTAATGACTAATGACATTAATCATCTTTGCTCCTTGGGAGGCCTGAAGCAGGTCCCTCACCCTCTCCATGCCTCAGTTTCCTCATGTCCAAATTAGGATACATATAAGGAAGATACGAGGATGGAATGAGTGAACTGGGGTGAAGAACTTAGCGTTTGTGTCAGGCACAGAGCTGGGGCTCCGAGACCGTCTCAGGCAGCCCCAGGCCCGCCCTTGCTCAGCTGGTGGGGCAGTTGGCTACTCTGAGGACCCTCCTGGCTCTGACCAGCTGGGACTCTGGGTAAGTTAAAGCTGCTCCCCTCTGTCTGCACCACCCTGGACTCCACAGGGAACCACAACCCTTAAGGCTGGGCCGGGGCTGATTTCCGTTCAACCCAGAAGACAGTTACTGAGTGTAGCAGAGCTCCTGGGACCTCTTTTCCATTTCTGAGGACCAGCTGCCCTTCAAGCGTTTTCCCTTCTGTGCGAGCTCTCTGCAGACTGCCTTCTGCTACTGGAGCAGCAGAAGTGCCCGGAAGTTCATGCCCCAGGCGGCCCTGAGTCAATGACTGTGACACGGGGGAGGCAAGACCCAGCCCTCTGGCCTGGCATGGGAACAGCTTTCAGTTCCGAGTCCCCCATACAGCGTGGACTGCAGGCATCCTCTGTCCCTTCCTGGCCTCTTGCTCTCCCCTCTTGCTTCCCCAGTCCCTTTCACGTCCCCTGGGAGCACTCCCTTAGGAACTTGCCTAGCCGGAACCCTCTCTCCGGATCAGCTTCTGGAAAACTCAGCTTAAGACATGGAACGCTGGGACTCCCCTGCTAGTCCAGGGGTTGGGAATCCCCCTGCAGGGGATATGAGTTCGATCCCTGGTCTGGGAAGATTCCATGTGCCCCGGGGCCACTGAGTGGCCACTAAGGCCGCATGAACAGCTACTGAACCTGAGCTCTAGAGCCCGTGCTCCCCAGTGAGAGAAGCCACCACCATGAGAAGCCCATGCACAGCAAGGAAGAGTAGCCCTCAACTCGCCACAACTAGAGAAAGCCTTCACGCAGTAACGAAGACCCAGTGCAGCCAAAAAAATAAGATACAGAGCATCTGTGTGCCAAGTCCTTTGGAAAATGCTGAGGTAGACAAAGATCAACAAAATTTTCTTCCCCAGTGGAGCCCACAGCTTGGTCAGGGCTGGTGCTGATGGCAGGAGTCATGCCAGTAGCCAGTCTTGTGTACCTACTACATGCCGGGCACTGGGCTGATCGTTTTACAGGTGTTACATATGGACCTACTTCATTTAAACCTGTGACCACTGTTATGGGATGCTATTATCATCCCCACTTTACAGATGAGAAAACTGAGGCCCAGAGAGGTTAACGAATATGTAGCCATTTATCGCAGAGGGATAAGCTCTGGGGGGTGGAGACGGGGAAGGCGATGCCCAGCTGCTGCCATATAACAGAGGATAGCGATTCTCCAGGGCCACACTGTGACTGGTTGTGAGGGTGTTTCAGAATTTTAATTTGTTACTGACTTTGGTCAACTTTGTAGGAATGATTCAAATTAAGAAGGAAAAAAAGAAAGGGAATTCAAGTCCATCCCTCTGATACTGTCTCTCTCAGCTTACTTTCTCCTACTCTGCTTTCCTGAGCAAGAGATGGGTGGAGGTCCTGCCTGCAGGACAGCGCTGGATGCTCTAGCTGACGACCCTGCCCCATGCATGTGGGTGCAAATGGGGTAACAGCTGCTGCCTTGCCTTGTCTCCCCACCATCTAAGCTCCCAGGAGGCCTGGGGGAGCAGGTGCCCTAGGTGTCCATGGGGGAAAGAGGCATGGGCTGTGCCTCTTTGTGGTTGAGCCCCTAGTGTCAACAACCACCAGACCCCTGGGAAATGAGAAGCACCATCTGGGGAGGGCTGTCACTCTCTGAGCATGTATTGGGGTGATTAAAGACACAGACCCAAGGCGGACAGCCTGCGATCAAATCCTAGCTCTGCTGTTTACAAGTTAAGTGACTTTGAGAAAACTATTTACCCACTCAGAGCCTTAGTTTCATCTCTAAAATGGGAACAATAATAACACTGGCCTCTTAGGATTGCTGTGAGAATTAAATGAGATAATATACAAAGGTAGACAGAATGCTGCCTTGGATGCAGTAGGAGCTATACACTTGTTGGCTGATTATTACTTTCATTAACTATTGTTGTGAAGAGAGAGTCTGGGCCCAGCTAAGACACTTGGTTTAGGTCTCACCCAGCAGCCCAGATAGAGGCCCTGGTCTGGACGCATTCTCCCACAGATATCCCGTGACCCCTGTGTGCTCCTGGGGGAAGGATAAAGGCTTCTGCCTCCCTCTTGCCTAGCCCTCCTCCATTGGCTTGCATCTTGCCCCACAGGGTTTCTGGGGCTCCCCTGAGTCGGAGGCTCCAGGAATGGGACTGGGGGCTGGAGCGGGGATGGTCCCAGGGACACCACGCTGGACTCTGAATGAAGACAATCTGTCTACCAGCCCGCAAGCCTTCTGGGGAGAGGCGGGGACGGCAGCTGACTCTGTGTCCTGCACCTGTGAATAAGCCAGCTCTGCCACTACCTGGCTGTGTGACCCCGGCCGGCTCCCTCCCCTGGTCCTGGTGACGAATGAGCATTTATGAAGCACTTCCTCATTCAATCT
This sequence comes from Tragelaphus eurycerus, assembly GCA_935064755.1. NCBI lineage: Eukaryota > Metazoa > Chordata > Mammalia > Artiodactyla > Bovidae > Tragelaphus > Tragelaphus eurycerus. The sequence continues at coordinate 19,302,401 of CAKXYN010000027.1, read as the reverse complement.
TCAATCCCCATTCCCCTGCCAATGATTCTGGTCCTCATTATCCAGACGTATAAGCAGAGGTAACCAGAGGTGAATAATCACAATAAGACCAGACAGACTGGGTCAGGGAGGGGCTGGGCCAGTGGAGACAACCTAAGGTTGGGGCTGGGATTCCTGGAACGGAATCATGAATGGAGTTACTGGGTTCGATTAAGCACAGCCCACCCCATCCGTGCCGCACAGAGCTCAGGGTTGCTGAGTCCCCACCTCCCTGCAGGGCTGGCCTTCTTCCTCATTTCTGTCCATCCTCCAGAGGTGATGCCTGTGATTGTCAGTGCCTCTTCTTTTTTAAAAGTTACTTTTCATTTATTCAGTTGCACCAGGTCTTTGCTGCGGCATGAGAGATCTTCAACCTTTAATTGAGGCATGTAGGATCTAGTTCCCTGACTCAGGATCGAACCCAGGGCCCCCTGCATTGGGACTGTGGAGTCTTAGCCACTAGACCACCAGGGAAGCCCCTGTCAGGGTCTCTTCTCTTGCTTGTTAGCTCCAGGGGTCTACGTCTCCTCTGCCTGCCTGTTCGTGGCCTTTGTTCCTGCTGGGGTCGGGCTGCTGTCCTCTTGTCTGCAGGTGTTCCTCGTATCCTCTAGTCTAGATATTAATCCTTGTCTGTTTGGACAGGGCGAGGATCTGCTATCATTCTGTCATCTTCGGGACTTTGAAACCTAACTCCTCTCCCTCCAGCCTGCGCCCGGCTCCTCTCTGAGCGGAAGGCACAGGGTGAGGCCCTTCTCACTGTCTCTGCCCTTTTGGTAAATGCCAGGCATCCAGGACAGGGTAGAGTCTGCGCCAGGAACTTGCTCTTAGCCCAGGGATGGGGCACAGGGGCAGGGAGGGGAGGGCCAGGGCTGGACAGCAGCTGCCCCAGGGCCCGACCCCAGGGGCCCCTGGTCAGGGCCTCTGGGCCCAACTGGTCAGGGTTCCTTCCTTCCACACACACCAGAGCTTGGCTGATCATCGTGTTGGGCCTGGGGTCTCCAGCTTGATCAAGACCTTGCCCTTGGCCTCAAAAACCCAGGCAAACAGCCTGGCTACTGCCCAGGGTGGGGGCTGGGCTGAAGCCACAGACAGAGGACACTGCAGGACGCAGACTTGGACCACTGCCAGCATGGGCAGGGAGGGCTTCCCAGAGGAGGTGCCTTTGGTCTGTGCTTTGCAGGAAGCCCGCACATGGTCCAGGCCTCGGCAAGGTCTTCGTTCAAGCCCGGGCAGGAACGGGAGCCCAGCCTTTCATCTTCCTTTCCAGGAAATGTGCCTTCCAGGTCTTTCCCTTTCATGGAGTTGAGGGGGGTGGTCTTTGCTCCTGGATTCTCCTTCTAAACAGGGGTCAGCATGGCTCACAGGGAAAGGAGGCAGCTTGGGTGTTAGCAGACCTGCCTCCTGTCCTTGCCATCTGAGTGACCTTGGCCAAGCCCCACTTCCTCTCCACAGTCCCCTGGTTTGAATGGTGAGAGCAAGAGGTGAGACATGTGCTCCCAGAATCCTCTGGGATCCAACACGGCAGCCGTGGCATCGTCCTGTCTTCTCCACAGCCCTCAAGGGATGGGAACCTGGAGGTCACCCGGAGTCCGTGGCCCCAGGCCCTCCTGCGTCTCTGTCCTGTACACCACCTTGCTAACAGCCCGGGTTTGTTCTCAGCCCCCTTCCTGCACTTTCCTCACAACAGCTCCTGTGAACAAAGGAGGTCCTGTGGGCCAGGCGCCGTGCTGGTGCTTTACGCCCCCGGCCTCATTTACTTCCCACAAATCTGCAAGGTGGGTACGACACCTGTCCCCTTTTTGCACGTGATATGGTGGGGCTTAGAGAGACTGAGTCACTCACCTAAGGTCACCCAGCTTTTAAGTGGCAAGACAAAGGTCCCAGCCCAGCTCCGCCTGCTCCATCCTAATTGCCTCCTCCCACATTCCCATGGTGACACCCTCCTAAGTTCCACCTACCCGGTTAGCATGCCCCAGCCAAGCCCTCCCTGCCTCTTTGATTCCCAACCTCGATCTCACGCAGGCATTTCCGCCTCTTCCAGGCCCACTCCTACTTTCCCCTTGGTCACCTGCTTTCCGGGTGGACCCCCATCGGCCCCCCTCTTCCCAGCCTCTCCTCACTTCTCTGTACCCCCTAGAGTGTGTCCAGGGGCTGGGTACCCACAAAGGGTGCCTGAGGCCCCTCATGAAGCCCCTAGGCCTGCAGCACAGGCTGAGGAAAGGCTTGGGTGGGGGTTCTGGGTCTCACATTCTGGGGTGTCGCCACCCCACCCCGTTCCTGAGGTTGAGCAGGTCAGCCATGGAGGAGGTAGCCCTCTAGGGCCCAGAGAGGCTGGGGACCTGGGCCTTGGCAGCTGGCCTGGCACGTGCCCGACGTGGCCAGCCTGAAGGGGACGTGCCTGTCTCTCTGGAAGCCACTGGCTTATCAGAGGGAAGTGAAGGGGCTGGGACAGCCAGTCTCCTGGGACGTGCCAGGACTCACGCCACCCAGGGGTGTGCATGTGTGCGTGCGTGCATGTGCCCGCCCAGGGCAGCCCGGCTGGGCCCCAGAGGAGGGGTGGTGGGAACTCTCGATTCACCACTGGCTTCTCCTGAGTTTAACAAACAGGGCAGTGTCTGGGACCCAGCAGGCCTGTGGCCTGCTTTTGCTGTTATTATTTTATAGTTAGGAGCTTAAATCACATTTTATTCACCCCCGAGGCAAACTCATCTTTCATGTGAAACCCCAGCTGATCAGTGTGTGTGTGTGTCTGTGTGTGCGTGCGTGCGCTGGACCAGGAGTACGGCTGTCCAGGCTGCATCCTAGCTCCACTTCTCTTCCAGCTGCAAAGTCATTCTTCCACTCAGACTCAGCTTCCACTCATCAAGAAGGCCTGCAGCACCTGGGATGGTTGTTGAGTGTGAAATGAAACCCAGAATGTGCTGGGTGTAAACACTGCTGTGCAATAGAGATGTGTGTGCTGGGGTTTGCTGGTCAGCATCTTCTATTTCTTCAATTTCAATCTGAATTTGGCAAGAAGGAGTTCATGGTCCGAGCCACAGTCAGCTCCTGGTCTTGTTTTTGCTAATTGTATAGAGCTTCTCCATCTTTGGCTGCAAAGAATATAATCGATCTGATTTCGGTGTTGACCATCTGGTGATGTCCATGTATAGAGTCTTCTCTTGTGTTGTTGGAAGAGGGTATTTGCTATGACCAGTGCATTTTCTTGGCAAAACTCTATTAGTCTTTGCCCTGCTTCATTCCGTATTCCAAGGCCAAATTTGCCTGTTACTCCAGGTGTTTCTTGACTTCCTACTTTTGCATTCCAGTCCCCTATAATGAAAAGGACATCTTTTTTGGGTGTTAGTTCTAAAAGGTCTTGTAGGTCTTCATAGAACCTTTCAACTTCAGCTTCTTCGGCGTTACTGGTTGGGGCATAGATTTGGATTACTGTGACATTGAATGGTTTGCCTTGGAAACGAACAGAAATCATTCTGTCATTTTTGAGATTGCATCCAAGTACTGCATTTCGGACTCTTTTGTTGACCATGATGGCCACTCCATTTCTTCTGAGGGATTCCTGCCCACAGTAGTAGATATAATGGTCATCCGAGTTAAATTCACCCATTCCAGTCCATTTTAGTTCAGTGGAAGTGAGAAATAGATTTAAGGGCCTAGATCTGATAGATAGAGTGCCTGATGAACTATGGAATGAGGTTCGTGACATTGTACAGGAGATAGGGATCAAGACTATCCCCATGGAAAAGAAATGCAAAAAAGCAAAATGGCTGTCTGGGGAGGCCATACAAATAGCTGTGAAAAGAAGAGAAGCGAAAAGCAAAGGAGAAAAGGAAAGATATAAACATCTAAATGCAGAGTTCCAAAGAATAGCAAAAAGAGACAAGAAAGCCTTCTTCAGTGATCAATGCAAAGAAATAGAGGAAAACAACAGAATGGGAAAGACTAGGGATCTCTTCAAGAAAATCAGAGATACCAAAGGAACATTTCGTGCAAAGATGGGCACGGTAAAGGACAGAGATGGTGTGGACCTAACAGAAGCAGAAGATATTAAGAAGAGGTGGCAAGAATACACAGAAGAACTGTATAAAAAAGAGCTTCAAGACCTAGATAATCATGATGATGTGATCACTGACCTAGAGCCAGACATCTTGGAATGTGAAGTCAAATGGGCCTTAGAAAGCATCACTACGAACAAAGCTAGTGGAGGTGATGGAATTCCAGTGGAGCTATTCCAAGTCCTGAATGATGATGCTGTGAAAGTGCTACACTCAATATGCCAGCAAATTTGGAAAACTCAGCAGTGGCCACAAGATTGGAAAAGGTCAGTTTTCATCCCAATCCCAAAGAAAGGCAATGCCAAAGAATGCTCAAACTACCGAACAATTGCACTCATCTCATACGCTAGTAAAGTAATGCTCAAAATTCTCCAAGCCAGGCTTCAGCAATATGTGAACCGTGAACCTCCTGATGTTCAAGCTGGTTTTAGAAAAGGCAGAGGAACCAGAGATCAAATTGCCAACATCCGCTGGATCATGGAAAAAGCAAGAGAGTTCCAGAAAAACATCTATTTCTGCTTTATTGACTATGCCAAAGCCTTTGACTGTGTGGATCACAATAAACTATGGAAAATTCTGAAAGAGATGGGAATACCAGACCACCTGATCTGCCTCTTAAGAAATCTGTATGCAGGTCAGGAAGCAACAGTTAGAACTGGTCATGGAACAACAGACTGGTTCCAAATAGGAAAAGGAGTACGTCAAGGCTGCATATTGTCACCCTGTTTATTTAACTTATATGCAGAGTACATCATGAGAAATGCTGGACTGGAAGAAACACAAGTTGGAATCAAGATTGCCGGGAGAAATATCAATAACCTCAGATATGCAGATGACACGACTCTTATGGCAGAAAGTGAAGAGGGGCTAAAAAGCCTCTTGATGAAAGTGAAAGTGGAGAGTGAAAAGGTTGGCTTAAAGCTCAACATTCAGAAAACGAAGATCATGGCATCTGGTCCCATCACTGCTTGGGAAATAGATGGGGAAACAGTGGAAACAGTGTCAGACTTTGTTTTTCTGGGCTCCAAAATCACTGCAGATGGTGACTGCAGCCATGAAATTAAAAGACGCTTGCTCCTTGGAAGGAAAGTTATGACCAACCTAGATAGCACATTCAAAAGCAGAGACATTACTTTACCAACAAAGGTTCGCCTAGTCAAGGCTATGGTCTTTCCTGTGGTCATGTATGGATGTGAGAGCTGGACTGTGAAGAAGGCTGAGCGCCGAAGAATTGATGCTTTTGAACTGTGGTGTTGGAGAAGACTCTTGAGAGTCCCTTGGACTGCAAGAAGATCCAACCAGTCCATTCTGAAGGAGATCAATCCTGGGATTTCTTTGGAAGGAATGATGCTAAAGCTGAAACTCCAGTATTTTGGCCACCTCATGCGAAGAGTTGACTCATTGGAGAAGACTCTGATGCTGGGAGGGATTGAGGGCAGGAGGAGAAGGGGACGACAGAGGATGAGGTGGCTGGATGGCATCACTGACTCGATGGATGCGAGTCTGGGTGACCTCCGGGAGCTGGTGATGGACAGGGAGGCCTGGCGTGCTGCAGTTCATGGGGTCGCAAAGAGTCGGACACGACTGAGTGACTGATCTGATCTGATCTGATCTGATCTTCTATTTCTACTTAGCGCTGTGCCACGGCCAGCAAGAATGGCTGATGGATTCCTGGCTCCTCTTGTTAAGGATTTAGCCCATGCCCTTGAAAATGAATCAGGTTGCCTCGGCCCCTGAGATGTAGAAGCTGGTGGGGTGAATCCATTGGGTGAATGAATGAAAAGAATGAGTGAAGATACCCGATTCTGCAGGTGTTGAGGCAGAAAGTCACCCCCCAGATGGGAGGTTATGTGGGTGGGTGGGGGAGAGGCTAGACCAGATGGCTTTTGAGGTCACTTCCCATTGCTGGTTCTTTCCAGATTCTGTGACCTGAGCTGACTTGTCCCATCTTTCCAAGAGCCTCTCACTCCAGACCCTCTGAGGGTTTTTTGGGTCAAGGAGAATTCCCAGTGAGCAGAGCCAAGGCTGATACAGGACCTACGTGCTGGGCCAGGGGTGAGGCTAGGGAGTGGAACACCCTTTGGGAGGTCATGGCTGGGTGTGGGGAGGGGGACTTTCGGTCCTCTGTGGATCAGCCTGGAAGGCTTTCTGGAGGAATCTGTGTTGAATCTCAGTGCGAGCGCGCCCGGTCCCAGCCATCACAGGTTTATGGTAACTAGCTTGCCCCTCCCCTCTGCTTGCCATGCCCCACCTATGACCCTGCAGGGCAGGAGGGTGCTGGCTGTGGCGGGCGTGGGGACTCTGGAGCCGGCAGGTGTCAGTCCTTGCCCATCTGGGCCGCCTCTAGGGAAGCTGGGGCTCTTAGGTGTGGTTCTGCTGCTACGTGGTCTTTGTTGTTCAGTCACTAAGTCCTGCCCTTTGCTGGCTCTTAGAACCTGTTATCTCCCCTACAAATGAGTGGTCAGCAAAGGGACCACCAGTGTGAGAGCTCTGGGTGGGGGTCTGCTAGGAGCTGCAGCCCAGCCGCAGACCTCGTGCCCTGGGCTGAGTTGGGGGTGGAGTGATCCCTCCTCTCTTTGCGCTGTCACCTCCTAGAGGGCCTTCTGGGGGCTGGAAATGACCCCCAGCAGAGTCGACTCCCTGGCTCTGGTGCCCCCCACCCCCACCCCAGGTCCCTCTGCCCCATTTTGTCCCCTCGGTGTTACATTCCGCAGAGGAAAGTGATCCCTCATTCAAGGCCTGAGGATTACAGGCTGGAGAGAAGTCGGCGTTGCCCTGGGAACGCTCACGTAGCCTTTTTCCGTTTTCCCATCAGTGCTCTCCTCTTTCTGCCAAAGGCTGGTGGGGAAGGGAATGATCCCGGCTGTGGCTGGGGGGCTGGTCAGCCCTTCCCTCCCGCCCTGAGGGTCAGCAGCCCTGGAATGGGGGTAAACTGTGCTGAGCTTCTAGTAGGCCCTCTCAGGAGGTGGTTAGGGGTCAGGGGCCCTGGGGTCTCCATGTGTCTGGGCTCCCCTGCCCCCTCACTTCTGCCCTGACGCCCCTCCTAGGCTGAAGCCCCTCCACCCCTACTAAGCTGGGGATTTCCGCAGGCTGAGCCAACCGCCTGACCCTCATTATGGCGCCTTCATCCTGTTGGGGTTAAGCTCCCGGTGGCCTTCCCTGCCCCCCACCCCAGAGGCCAGGCCGGGGGTCAGAGATTCAGGAGGCTCAAGCCTGCTGGGCCCCCTCTGGGAAGGGCTGGTGGCCCGTCTTCTCCCTGGGGCCCCAAGGGTGGAGAGGCAGCTTGCCCTGGGGGTCTGGGTGGACAAGGGAAGATGTGAAGGGAATGCTCAGGGAGGAGGGGCTGGTCCTTCAGGGAAGAGGGAGCTGATGACCTTTAGAGGGCAGTGAAGTTGAGAGATGAGAAATCCCAGGGGCTGCATTCACAAGTGTAGAATCATCTAGAAAGATTTTTAAAAATACTCAGCCCCACGCCTCCTGATTTTTATTTCATCAGCCAGAACTGGAGCAAGCACTGGTATTTAAAAAATCTTCCTCAAGTGACTCTCATATTCAGCCAGTTTGAAAATCACCACTTTACCTGACGCCCCATGGTACTGTCAAGGAGACTGATGAGACATCAGAATGCCCTTGAGCGAGGTAACTTCACCAGTTGGGCAAGACTGGGTTGGAACTCGGGGCGGGCCACTTCCTCTTGGCCTCCTCCATCTGCCCGAGGCTTGCCGGGTGTCCCACTCACTTAATTATTTGGGTCCTTAGGAGCTGTGTGAGTGAGAACAAGTGGCTTAACCTTGATGTGCCGGTGATACTAGGCCCCAGTGATAAGAATAGAAGGAGATGATGCCTATAAGGCCCCAGCAGCACTTGGGGGAAGGGTAGCCATTGTCCTGCCTGGGGCCAGGGTCTGGGCAAAGGCTTCCATCATCTTATGCATCAAACAGGCGCGACCCTCAGAACTCCAGCAACTCTCAGGTAGAGTAGGGTAGTGGATATCCTTGAGGTTCCTTGGGCCCTGAGAGGGAGCTGGGAGGTGCAGAGGAGGTGCCAGAAAGAATGGCTCCCTCACCCTTGAACCTCACACCTTTTTTGTTGAGGGGGTGGTCACTGTGTCCTGCAGATATAGGAATGGCCACCAGGTGTCACCCTCAGCTCAGGCTTGAAGTGAAGGCAGTGCAGAAAGAGGGAAAGGGGCTGGGTGGAGAGTCGGGCACCTCTTGGGGAGCGGGTGAACTTGGAGAGTACCTGATGCTTTTGATGGATTGGGGCAGGGGTAGCACTGTTAATTTCTGCAGGAAGGTACTCTGCAAAGATTCATTTGTCTACCTTCAGAATTCTCCTTCCCATGCTGATGGCAAATCACAATTCAACAGGTTCTTTATAGGGCACCTGTTGCACACAGGGGTGGGGAGGTGGAAGAGTTGGGGGACAGGGGTGGAGAGGGGAGGTGGAGGGAGGCTTAAGAATCTTACTGAACACCTACTCTGTACCAGATCCTATACACACAGGAGGCCACTCAATATTTACAGCAACCTGGTAGAGTAAGTACCATGACTAGTTCCATGTTACAGGGCAACTGAGGCTTATACTGATTATGTGTTGGGCCCAAAGTCACCCAGCTGGACAAAGTTTGAAGCCTGTCTGGAGCCTAAATTCTTCCTCCTTTACCCAGTTAGTCAGGGGACAGGAAACCTGCAACGGTCTTCCCACCAGGCTGGGAGAGGATGTGGTGGGTGGCGACCCATTCCTGCCTGGCTCTGCTAATCAAGAACCAGTGAGGAGCTCGAGAGGCCTGTTGCCAGCGAGCTGGGTGTGGGTTGGGGCAGGGGGAGGCGGGGAACCTGTGCTCACTGGGGTGGGTGGAAGTGGGGTTTGGGTGCAGGCTGGGTGTCGGGCAAGGGCAGGCTGCAGACACAGCAGCAATGAGAGGCTCTCACCACCTGCACACATACTCCTTGGACCAAACTTCCCACCTCAGAGTTATTTCAGTTTCCTCATCTGTCAATTCTAGGGGCCAACTTTATTCATCCAATACTGTGTCCCTGCACCCTCCTGGACTCTCAGCTGACTGCTCCTCAGGTCAAGTACTAAGATGGACATGATCTCAGCCATCCCTCACCTGCAACCCTCCACTTTAAGCTTAGATAAGTTTTAAAGTTTCTTTGATCATGCCACCTACCAATGAAACAATTGCTGAGCATGCATCTGTACTAAGAAGCATATTTTCATATTTTTTACTTTGTACAACACACACTAAATGGAAAAAGGTGAGATGAAAAAATAAATATTCCAATATTTTCCTGCTGCACCTCTGTTACCCACACTCCCCACCGTCCAAGGGCACTTTAGATCCAACTGCTCCAGGAAATGGAGGGTAGTCAGTCCAACCCAGATCAGGAGGGAAGTGTGGTCAGTGTTCCGGAACATCCTTGCCCACCCCTTCATGCCCCAGCACCAGAAGAGAGGCACTTCAGTGACAGCAGGTGGGAGTATGGGCAGACGGGAAGCGTGAGCAGGGCCATGTCAGGGAGGGGCTTTGATGACCTGGACAGAAAGCAGGTTTTTATTTTATGCCCTGATGCTGACAAAATTTTGTGATTGCTTTTTATACTGTCCCAGAACATAGAACCAGGACATTGTGTCCAGGTAGTTATCTGACACGTGTCCTTCAGGTAATTCTATTCCATTTCCAACAGTTCAAAAGTCCACCCCCGCCCCCCCTCCTGGAGTTGGGCGCACTCCTTCCAACACACACACACACACACACACACACACACACGGGACAGGAAGGATAGACACTTAGGTCCCCTTCCTCAGGGGCTTCATCCTCCACTGCCCCTCCTGGGTTGGAGGCCCCTGTGTCATCCTTGCCTGGACAGGTCTTCCTGCAGGGTGAGCACCTGGGGACCTGTGTGAATAGACGGGGGAGAGAAGGGGCAAGAGGCTGTATCTGGGGTACAGAAGTGAGCCCCCCTGACTGAGAGAAGCCCCCTGTCCCCCAACCCAGGCTTGGGGCTGGAAAGGACCAAGTGGCTTACAAAGGCATCTGGCTGCCCCCCAGGGTGGCAGCCATGGTGGCTGGCCCAGTGTGGGCGCCTTTGTGTTCCCTGACTGTGTGTCTGTTTCTGCAGTCACTGGGTGCTTGTTCTGTGGGGTGAGGGGTGTGGGGGTGGGGGCATGGCCTGTGGCTGGGCAAGTACGTGAGGCTGGGCACGAACAGCCTCACCTACCAGCCCTACTCCTGCCAGGTACAACCAGCTACTGCGGCTGCCCGCCATCCGCCTCCTCCCTTCCCTGGGCCTGGCCAGGCCGGGGGGCAAATGACTTGGCGGGCACCTCCCCTCACTTGGACCCACTGGGGCAGGGCCGGCTCACCTGGGCACAGGCATGGGTCCCAGATAGGTGGATGCTCTGCTCACCCCTCCCCCCACTCCTCACCAGGGAGATGGCGGGGGTGGGGTGGGGGTGGGGGGGGGTGCTGCGGCCAAGGAGGGGGCCAGGGAGGGGGCGAGGGGCAGAGCTAGGGCCCCCTTCCTCTGCCAGACAGTAGATGCCTACAGCAGGGCATAAGGGGGGGCCGAAGGAATGGGGAATTTCTCTGTTTCGGGCCAGGAAATAATTTCCATGCAAATAAGATGCAAACTCCTTAATGAATTTGCAATTAGGAACGGAGGCTGCCAGGTCCGGGCAGCGCCTGCGGGTTTTATGAATGGGCCCGCGTGGGGCGGGGGTGGGGGGCGGCGCGCCGGCCCGCCCCCACGTTTCCCTGCCGCTGAGCCCGCGACATGCCGCGCCGCACGTTGCTGCCTCCCGGCCCCGCCGCGACCTGGCCCGACGCCAGCGGGTCAGCTGCTTCGGACCGAGCGCGGGAGGCTGCCGGCCAGAGTCCTCGCCGTGCCGCCGGAGGCGAAGCGTCCGGCCGGCCGCGGCACGCCCCCTGGGGCCTGACAGGGGTCTTCCCTCTGGTGTCCCATTCCTTGGTGTTGGAACGGTTTTCTGAAGCTGGAGGGAGTGAAGTGAGCTTTCAGGTCCCTGAGGATGGGCAGGCCTGAGAGGTCACTGACCACCGGAGGAGGGTAGGCCCCTAACCTGGCTGGGGTTGGGGCAATGAGCTTGGGAGGGATGGATGTACAAGGAGAGGAGAAGAAAGGGATCGGGTTCCCATCCCAGAACCCGCTGCACCTCCTCAGTCCTCAGTTCCTATCTCCCTAACCTCAGCAGGCCTTGCCCACCACCCCAGGGCACCTGCTTTATTTTTTTCTTCTCCTGCAGGGCCACCCCAGTCTGCTCTGGGCCTTGCTCTGACCTGGGCGAAGAGTGGGTGTCCTGGGTGGGTGGGTTCGCTTTGGTCAGCTCTGGTCCGGAAAGAGACTCACCAGGTTGAGTCTGAGCCCTATTAGGCCACAGACTCCATCCCCTCCCCTCCCCCAAGCTTTCAGAGTAAATTAACCAATTACCTCTAATTAAAGCGCCATGCTTTCTGTTCCCTCTTGGGCCTCAGTCCCCACCCTGGGAGTCCTCTTACCCTGGCTCCTCTGGAAGGGAGCCTCGCCAATAAGGTGGAAGCCAGTGAATCAGTGAGTAGAGCTGGGCGGGGTGTGGAGGGGAGGAAGTCACAGTGCCATTGACTTCTGGGGAGTGGTCTGGGAATCGGGCCTTTGTGGGGCCTTGGAAGGCTGGGAGCCCTCGGCTGCTTTCGGAGGTCGGACCTGTGTAAAGCTCTGTGTGGATGCTGCGGCCTTGGGGGCGACCCTCCTCGGAGGACTGGCGGGGCAGTTCTAGAAGCTGCCAGTTCTGGGTGGCACCTGCTGCTTGCTCACTCACCACACCAGGAGAGACTCTGGATGCCTGGGGGGCGGTGGTTGGGGGGGGGGTGTCCATCCTCTCTCTAACCCAGCTCTTCCTGTGCAGTGAGAACCCCTTTGTTCCTCTCCTCCTGCCCTCCATGGCCCTGAGGCGCAGGCCCCAGTGGCTTGCATGGCCTGCACCACCCTAGCACTTCCCTGGCCCCACGTGTGAGACGTGTTGGGGAGGATGCCCAGTGGCCAGAGGCAGGGTGATGGGCTGTTGACCCAGGTCTCACCTCTTGGCAAGCTGGCCTTTCCTGAGACAGGCAGTACCCCGCCAGGCTGTGACTCAGGCCCGTACCCTACCTTGAGCCCTGCCATGCCAAGGACCTGTGTATGTGGGGTGGATCTGTCAGCTGTAGACTCCTCTCTCGGGTCACTTTCTCTGCCAGCCCTGAGGAGCCAGGTGGTGACTAGAAGGTTCAGGCCTTCCAGCTCTGGGCCTTCCAGCTCTGGCTGTTTCTCCAAGCCCACCACCCCAGTAGAGGCTGACGGTGAGGGTAGGCCCCCTTGCAAGGCACAGCAGTCATCAGACTCAGCGGGGGTGTGAGCCACCCAGGGCAGGGGCAGGACTCAGCACACAGGCAGGGGTGCCCCTGGGATGTCCTGAGCCCCCATCTGCCAGCTTGGTTGCCCTTCCCTGCTCAACGAAAGCTGGCTCAAAACTCCCCACCTCCAGCAAGGTTTCAGCATGCCTCCCTTATTTGTGGCCAGCCCAGTCACTACTATTCACTGGCTCCTGGTTTTCGTTTCTCTGACTTGTGTCCCCTTCTCCAGACCCTCCGAGAGAGCCTCTGCACGACTCTTGTTCCTCCCTGCATTCCCCAGTGGCCAGCAGAGGGCGCCTCCTAAAAGACTGCCGGACCAAAAGGAGCGGATCCGCTTCCCCGGATCCAGGCACTGTGTAAAGCCCAGGCTCCTGGGTCCGTTTGCGTAAACTGAAACTGACCCAGAACACCTTCCTTCCTGGCGATCTAGACTTAACCTGCCGGCAGAGGGCTAGAGATTAGACCACAGGTTAAACCCAGGTGGCTGTCTCCGACGTGAAACCAGGTGGCCCCCCCAAAGGACAGAGAGGATAAGGGAGTTGCCCCCACTGCCAGCAGCCCAAATCGGGAAGAGGCACCGGAGGTCGCCGGCTTTCCTCCCTTGACCCTGGGAGAAGAGTTGGGAGGGGCTGCACAGAATAGCTGGTGTCCCACCCCGTGGGAGGGGCTGCTGTACACGTCTGGGCCACATCTGGGTTCTTGGCAGCAAAGGGAGCTGGTCTGTTTGGGATCCTCCAGGGAAACACGATCCACCCCTTGGTGGCTTCTCACCATTACATTCCTGAGGAGCCCTTTACACACAGGTGTACGGGACACAGATCCGTAATCAGGGTGAATTCATGCCAGTCTGGGGGTGGGGGGGACCCTCCAGACACTAGCTCCTTTTGACATGGACTTAGTTAGACTCCTGGGCAGCAGCCTGTTCTGGGCCACCAAGCCTTTCCGCCATCCTATGTTCGCGTGTGAGATTCTGGGCTTCCCCTTCTGGAAATGCTGGGAACTAGACTCTAGCTTCCATCCTGTCCGTTCTCCTTCCTCCAGGTGGGGGGTAAGAGAGAGGAGAGTGAGGTTACAGCACCTCTTAGGGACTCCATCATCATGCAAAGCAGAGTGGGAAAGGGTCTGCTTTTGGGTCATTTCACACAAAAGCCTGGGAATGTGATCGGGACGGGAAGAGGGGAGAGGGGACAGCAAAACTGGTTCGTTCTTGGGTTTGGGTCCTGGGTTTTGGGGAGAGGACAACACGGAGAAAACCCCTCTTGGTAGGCTGGGTTCCTGGACGTCCGAGCAGGAAACAGAGGGGTGGCCGGAATGGCCTTGAAGTAGGGAGCGACGAAGAGGGGGGAGGGGAAGGGGGGAAGGGGAAGGAAGGCTGCGCCCACCCAGGGTCCCCCCGCCAGCCCCTCTCCCCAGCTTCCCCCCGCCCGGCCCGCCGCGGCCCCTCCTCCAGACCTGGGCACCGCCTCCCCCTCCCCTCCCCCCCCCTCCCCTCCTCCTCCCCCTCCCACTCGGCGCTGCAGCTGCTGCCGACGGACCATTCTGCACGTAGCGAATGGAGGAGACGCACAAGGGAGGCCTCAAGTGCGCGCGCGCGGGAGCCGGCGCCGCGCGGGCGGGGGAGCGGCTGCGGGTACGCGTGCGCGTGCGGCGCCGGCCCCGAGCGCGCGCGCCGGGCTCCGGAGCAAGCGGCTCCTCTGCGTGCCCAGGTTGGGGATGCTCTGGGGTGGGGTTCCCACAGCTCCGAGTCCTCCAATGCACTCCGTTTGCCTTCCAGCGAATCCCACCTCTACTCAGCCCCTTTTTCATCATGCACCCCAATAGCACCGTCCTTCACGCGCTGTAGCGCTTCATGGTGACTGGGTGCTGAAATGAATTGATGCTCTGGCCCTCCTCATCCTTTGGGTCACTACTCTACAGTCCGCTGGGCCCTGGGCTGAGAAGCAAGAGAGGGCTGAAAACTCCGGTCCCTTGGGCACTCGGTTCACAACCCTACAGACCCACAGGGCTTCCCTGGTGGCTCAGACGGTAAAGAATCTGCCGGCAAAGTGGGAGGCCTGGGTTCTATCCCTGGGTGGGGGAAGACCCCCTGGAGGAGGGCATGGCAAGCCACTTCAGTATTCTTGCCTGGAGAATCCCCATGGACAGAGGGGCCTGGTGGGCTACAGTCCACGGGGTTGCAATGAGTCCGACACGACTGAGCCACTAAGCACGCGTGGTCCCACCTGTGCCCGGGGAGAGCTCTCGGCCTCCTGGAGACTCTCACCCTGAGGCCTCTCTGTACCTGAATCCAGGGCGGGCCCCATAAGGCTGGTAGAGACCCTAGACAAATGGCTGTCAAGGAAAAACAAACGAGTTCTTTGACCTTTATCTCTGCTGGGATGGGGAACTCCCGAGGGAGTGCCGGCCACCTCCTCCTCGTGTGTCACCTGCACAACTCCCTCTCCCTGGGGCATCCAGGACAGGACTGGGTTCTGTTCACACCCCCGGCGAAGGCGTGGTATGGCTAGCACAGATGTCCTGGGATGGCCAGGGAGTGCAGAGAGGCCATGTCAGCCTAGGGTAGGCAGTACTCATCTTGGAGGTGTCTTCTGAGTCTGCAGGGCACCCTCCCCACTTTCTGAGCCCCTGATCCTGGTGGGTCTGGAGGCTGCGCCTTCCTTCCCTAGATGGCCCAGGTTGGCACCTCACTCTACCCTCCGCACCGCTCAGAGGCATGGGATAGGGCCTCTTTGGGCTGTGTGGGCCCTGGGCCTGGCAGGTGCAGGGCCTTGCAAAGAGGAGCTTGGCCTGCACTGGTCACCTGCTGGACGTGTTGGGGTGGGCGGTGAGTTGAAGGGCTGAGGGTGACTGAGAGTTCTTTGTCACATGATAACTTGACCTTGCCCAAATTTGATCTCTCTAAGCCTAAATTTCCTGTCTAATGGGAACACAGCCTTATCTAATGGGGCTGTTGAGGACTGAAATGTACTCTGCATATAACATGCCTCACATGTTGGAGGCAGGTGCCCAGTAGAGCTAAATCTTTTTTTTTTTAATTACTGTGTGCGGACTGGCTGAAACGCTGGGGACATTTTCTTCAGCTGTGTTTCCAATGGGTAGAGTGAATTCAAATCCCAGAACTCCTTGGAATTTGGAGGTTGGGTTTTGTGAAAACTATAGAGAAACCAGTAATATGTCATACTTTTGTCATCATCCAAGAATGAACCATTTCACATTAGTTTTCCAGACGTTAATATCCGAGACCTTAAAAAGAGATATTTTGGATGGATATTACACACTTTCCTGCCTTCTTAATCAGAGGTTAGAGGACATGTGAGTCCTTATGACTCAGAGTTGTGGTTACAAGTAAGTGTCCATCATGGTCCTGGTTGTAACACAGTGAAAATCCAAGGTCTTGTTTGACTCCACACTAAAGGCCCGTTCCATGATGTCTTTATTTTCATAGTTCTCATGTCTTTTCATAGTTCTTCATCACTTCATCAGCTCCCTACTAGCTGTCACTTCCACCACCATCACTGCCTCGGTCGACCACCACCCCACCTCTTTCTTCTCAACTTGTTTCTATTCTGCTGTGGGCTGAGATGTCAAAAAATCACATCTGTTAGAAGATGTGAAAAACAACAAATCTTCTGAACTTGACAAATTATATTAAAATTCGTCTGGAAAAATAAACATGCAAAAAGAGCTTGGAAAATCCTGGAGGAGAGGCATTTATAAGGGGCAAATAGAGCTACTGAAATGTTGTATAAATCTTTGGTAATAAAACAGCTGGGTACTGGCACACAGAGTGTCACATCAAAGGAACAGAACAGAACCCAGACACACACTGTGAACAAATGGAAATTGAATATATGGTAAAGTGACTTTTTAGATCAGAGAAGAAAAGATTCAATCAACTTGAACAACTGGCTAGCTGTTTAAGGAAAAAAAAAACAAAACAAAAAAAACCAGTTCTCCACTTCATTCCTTATTCTGAAATCAGCCTCAGATGAATCAATTATTTAAATATAAAAAGAAGACCATAAAATTACTAGAAGAAAACATCAACAAAAATTTCTAAGTGTATTGATATATTCTTAAACTGGGGAAAGGAGGACAAAATATAGGAGTCACAAAAGGAAAGATGTTAAAAATAATTTTGTTTATTTTATTCGTTTATTTGGCTGTGCTGGGCCTTCCTTGCTGAGTGGGCTTGTCTCTAGATGCAGTGAGTGGGGGCTACTCTTCACTGTGGTGCGCTGGCTTCTCATCACAGTGGCTTCTCTTGTTGTGAAGCACAGACTCCAGAGCATTCAGGTTTTAGTACTTGAGGCTCACGGCCTCAGTAGTTATGGCTCCCGGACTCTAGAGCACAGGTTCAGTAGTTGTAGTGCACACGCTTAGTTGTTCCATGGCGTGTGGGATCTTCCTGGCAAGGGATCGAACTCGAGTCTCCTGGATCGGCAGGCGAATTCTTAAACACTGAGCCACCAGGGAGGCTCACAAAAGGATAGATCTTTAAAAACTGGTTACATAAACAAGTAACATCTTAAAGTTTACAGGCAAATAACAAACCAGAAAAAAAGTATTTTCAATATATATGACAGATCAGATCAGATCAGATCAGTCGCTCAGTCGTGTCCGACTCTTTGCGACCCCATGAATCCCAGCACGCCAGGCCTCCCTGTCCATCACCAACTCCTGGAGTTCACTCAGACTCACGTCCATCGAGTCATATGATGCCATCCAGCCATCTCATCCTCTGTCGTCCCCTTCTCTTGCCCCCAATCCCTCCCAGCATCAGAGTCTTCTCCAATGAGTCAACTCTTCGCATGAGGTGGCCAATGTACTGGAGTTTCAGCTTTAGCATCATTCCTTCCAAAGAAATCCCAGGGCTGATCTCCTTCAGAATGGACTGGTTGGATCTCCTTGCAGACTCTCAAGAGTCTTCTCCAACACCACAGTTCAAAAGCATCAATCGGCACTCAGCCTTCTTCACAGTCCAACTCTCACATCCATACATGACTACTGGAAAAACCATAGTCTTGACTAGACAAACCTTTGTTGGCAAAGTAATGTCTCTGCTTTTCAATATGCTATCTAGGTTGGTCATAACTTTCCTTCCAAGGAGTAAGCATCTTTTAATTTCATGGCTGCAATCACCATCTGCAGTGATTTTGGAGCCCAGAAAAAGAAAGTCTGACACTGTTTCCACTGTTTCCCCATCTATTTCTCATGAAGTGATGGGACCGGATGCTACAATCTTCGTTTTCTGAATGTTGAGCTTTAAGGCAACTTTTTCACTCTCCACTTTCACTTTCATCAAGAGGCTTTTTAGTTCCTCTTCACTTTCTGCCATAAGGGTGGTGTCATCTGCATATCTGAGGTTATTGATATTTCTCCCGGCAATCTTGATTCTAGCTTGTGTTTCTTCCAGTCCAGCGTTTCTCATGATGTACTCTGCATATAAGTTAAATAAACAGGGTGACAATATACAGCCTTGACGTACTCCTTTTCCTATTTGGAACCAGTCTGTTGTTCCATGTCCAGTTCTAACTGTTGCTTCCTGACCTGCATACAGATTTCTCAAGAGGCAGATCAGGTGGTCTGGTATTCCCATCTCTTTCAGAATTTTCCACAGTTTATTGTGATCCACACAGTCAAAGGCTTTGGCATAGTCAATAAAGCAGAAATAGATGTTTTTCTGGAACTCTCTTGCTTTTTCCATGATAAGTTCATACTAATCAATAAGGAAAAGAGAAGCAAATAGAAAAATCGGCAAAGTTCATGAACAGGAAAGGGAATATTAAAGGCTAATGAACAGGTGAAAATTCCTACCCTCAGTCAAAATACAAGAAATCAAAAGTAAGAGATGATAAGTCTCTTTCCCTCCTTACGAGGGACAACCACTGAAGCAGGAGACCCCTCACTGTGTGGACACAGGCATCCTCAGAACTTGTGGGAGGGCATCTGCACCCAGGAAGGGGGTTGGCAATTACATGGGAAGAATTAATTCACAAACCACTTGCTCAGGGGCTCCACATCTACAGATTTATTAGCTATGCTGTCACAAATGTTGAGCGTGTTTAAAGTATCCGTACAACTGTATTCATGACAGTTTTATTTCCAAATCTTAAAAACTGGAAGCAACGTCAAGTCCATCAGTAAGGCACTGATTAGCTATGTTCTGGAGCATCCAAAATGCCAGAGGTGTGTGCTGGGATTAAAAAGAATGAGGTACTCAGCTGGTAAAGAATCCGCCTACAATGTGGGAGACCTAGGTTCGATTCCTGGGTTGGGAAGATCCTCCGGAGAAAGGAAGGATTACCCACTCTAGTATTCTGGCCTGGAGAATTCCATGGACTGCATAATCCATGGAGTCACAAAGAGTCAGATGCCACTGAGCGACTTTCACTTTTACTTTGACAGTGTTATAGGCTGATATTCCCTAATTAGAAAGTAAGTGGCAGGACAGCTCTGGCGGTACTAGACCTTCAAAGGGTAGAAGACCACAAAGGGTAGACCTTCGGGCAGTATTGAATCTTGAGAAGCCTGCTGGAGGCTCAGAATCTCAGGGTGGGGGATGGGGAAAGTGGGATGGAGCGCAGAACGCGTGGGCTGGGAACCTGGGGCTGAGGTAGAGCAGTCTGTTTTAACACGCTCTCTAGAGAATTCTGACTTCATATTTGGGAAATATGGTGAGGAGTATGTCACTTTTTGTGTAAAAATGAGATAGATATAAATCTATCTGCCCTCTGTTTTGGAAATTTCAGGATTTATTCTAAGCAGAACAAGGTAGGACTAAGGTGAACTTTCACTTTTCATTTTACCTGTTTTTGAACGGCTCAGATGTTTACCCTGAGAATCTGTTACTTTGATTTTCTAAAAGAGTTCATCAACAAGATAGCCAAACGGAGAAAAAAATGTAGTCTATACACACCACGGAATACTATTCAGTCTCAAAATGGAAGGAAATTCTGACACATGCTACAAGGCAGACAAATCTTGAGGACATTATGCTAAGTGAAATCAGCCAGTCACAAAGGGATAAATACTGCATGACTCCGCTTTAATGAGGCACCACATTCATAGAAACAGAAAGTGGAATGGGGATTGCCAGGGGCTGGGGGAGGGGAGAATGAGGAGTTATTGTTTATTGGTACAGAGTTTGAGGGAAGATGAAAAGACTTCTGGAGAAGGACAGTGGTGGTTACACAATAATGTGAATTACTTCATGCCACTGAACTGTGCAGTTAAAAAGTGGCTAAGACAGTGAACTTTACCTTCAGTGTATTTTGCCATGATTAAAAAAATGTTTGAAACAAAGCAAGCTACCTGACCAAAAAGGTGTGTAGGGCTAGGGTTTGAAGCTGGCAGGTTCTGGGAGAGCCTTTCTCTAGATTACAGGAGTATGAACTTGAGGGTTGGGCTTGATGACAACTCTTTCTGCTATAGGGTCGGGTTGCAGCAAGTCTTGGCATCAGATAGAGAGACCACATCCTCACCCACACAATGGGAAACAGACCTAACGAATTTGCTCTCTTGAGAGATGGCAATGGGGACAGAGAGTGGTTTGGGTGGAGTACAGAGACCTGCGAGGTTATGGGGAAGCTGCGTCGTGGTCCCTTCCCTGTTACCTCTGCTGAGACCCTTTCCTGGGCTAGGGAGGGGCTGACTCTCCATGTGGGTCAGAGTCTGCAGAGAAGGTGGTGAGCCCACTGGCTGCAGGAGATGGCTTATGTAGGGAGAGGCGAGAGAGAGGGCAGGATGAGCAGAAACTGCTAGGATAGGGCATGAATTTCTTGGTGACAAGTCTGCTCAGGCATCTGGCTGGTGCAAGGACTGTATCTGAAAAAAGGATGATGGGGAGGGGTGGGGACTGGCCAAGTTGGACCAGGCTCCAGTCAACTGGCTGGAGCCCAGAGGCAAAGGACATCACGTAGGCTGCTGTCTGTCCTTCTGCCAGCTTGGGGGACAGGGCTCCTGGTCCAGGGTCTGGGGGCTTCTGCAGGTGACCCAATCTGGCCTAGATGCAGGCCTGCCTGTGCATCCTAGACCCTCACTCCCCTAGGTGCCAGGAGTCTGGGGCTGCCAGGAACCAAGAAGGGGGACCTGTGGCCCAGGAGGGGACCGGAGTTGGGGAGGCCCTGTAGCCAGCCTGATCAGACTGAGGGGGTAGTGCAAAGCAAAGTGGGGGGGAGAGGATCTGGAGACTCTTCTGAGGTTCCATGTGTTCTCTAGGACTAGGACAGGAGACACCCTGAGGGGAACTCTGATTGGAGACTTTCTTCAAGAATTCCCCACCTCCCAGGGCCAGCCTAGGGTCTGCATTCATCCTGCCCTCATTTAGCATGCTCCTTTCAGGAAGCTAGGGGCTTCCCCGATGGCTCAGCAGGTAAAGAAACCATCTGCAACACAGGAGACACAGAGGATGTGGGTTTGATCCCTGGGTCAGGCAGATCCCCTGGAGGAGGAAATGGCAACGTACTCCTGTATTCTTGTCTGAAAAATCCCACAGACAGAACAATTTGGCAGGCTATAACCCAAAGGGTCACAGAGTTGGCATGACTGAGCAATACTCACTCACTCACTTTCAGGAAGCTGGTGACAGTCTCTGACTTCACAGAGCTCACAGTCCCACTGAGGGGTGGGGGTTGGGGGGGTTCCCTGACACTGGCAGTCTCAGGTATGGCCAGCTCACTCTAGGGCTGGATCTACTCTGCCCTGCAAAGTCACAGGCCTCAGTCTCCCCTTCTGTACAGTGGGTTGCTGGCTCAGGGTGCCCTCAGCCACGGCGATACTCAATTCTCAGTGCTAGATGGGGAGTAGAGACTTTCCAATAGCACCTGGAAGTCTTTGCTTCCACTGCGGCCTCATCAGCCCCAGTGATGCATGGTTTCATGGTTCATTTCCCTGAAAGAGGTGTGGGAGGTGAAAAGGTGACAAGGGGAAATGGAGGAAGAAGGCTGGGGAGAGCCCTGCTCTTGGTATGGAATGGTGATTAAGAGAGTGGGGTGGGATTCCCAGGGCCCATCCAGCCTGTTTCCTGCTTCCTTCACTCCCAAAAGTCTCTGCTGCAGGGCAGGGCTGCAGTGACTGTGGGGGTAGCAGGCCTCCCCTCTAATCTGTGGGAGATGTGTGCAGAATAAGGGCAAGCTCATAGGAGTTGAGACCCACTTCCTTTGCTGATTTGGACTCATGGAGCAAAAGCCTACCTGATCCAGCCTCCCCAGATGCCTCACACAGATGCCTACAGGCTCGTCCGCCCTGCCCCAGGCTCAGCTGCAGATCTAGGGGGAACTGGACCTGCAGACTCTCCTCTGGCTCAGGACAGCTGGGTATGATGCCAAAGAATGCCTGCTCTCTCCCCCTCCAGGTCCTGCACGTGTCCTGTGGGCCCACCCTGCCCAGCAGGTGATTTAGCATGAGAGACTGGGACTAGACAGTGGGAGGGACCACCCAGAGAGGTGAGTAGGTGTAGGGAGGGCAGGCCGCTCTCTGCGGGAGCCCCTGCCAGTGAGTACAACTGGCCTCCCTCAGGAGCCAGCTTTGTTGGGAAGTTGCTCCCTCCCACTTCCAATCCTCCAACTAAGTCTGAAAATCCCAGTGATGTAGATGATGCATGAGTCACCTGTTATAGAGCTAAATGAGATCCAGTTCAGATCCACTTTGATGGGAAAGACACCTCTTGCCTCAGGGACCCAAGTCTGAGGGGGAGACACAGCCCTGCCCTTTGGGAACCTCAGTCTGGGGGAGGGGATCAGCTCTGTCATCAGTGTCCCACTTGACGAGGCAATGCTGTGTGCTCTCTACTTACTCCCTCCCTGGCGTGTTCCTTTTCCTCCCCAGCCCGATCCTCTACTTTCCTGGAGGTTTTCTTCCCCAGAAAGGATGGGTCAGGGCTTGGGGGAGGGGGGCATCGGGAACTCTGGGCGTCTCTTGTCCGCTGACTCCAAGCCGGCTCACCGTGCGTGCGTGAAACCGGTTAAGCTGAGTGTGAGGGTTCCAGGCGGGGAGCCTGAGTCATGGTGACTCAAGGGTGGACTAGACCCCTTTCGCCCTGATAGCAGTGGCTGTGTGAGAGGGGACCAGAGAGTCAGAGGTAAGAAAGAAAGGGGCGTCCCCCGCCCCCGCGGTCCTCTCTGTGAGCACTGGGCATGCGCGTGGGAGAGCTTGTGTCACTCCAAGCCCATGTCCTCCCATCTCCGCAGACACGAGGGGCGGGAGTGAATCACTGAGCAAGAGATGGATGTCTGGAAGCCAGATGTGGCCCAGCTGTTCAGGGCAGCGAACCCAGCCACCCTAAGACCAGATGTGGCGGTACTTCTGTTTCTCTCCACTCTCTACCGTCCAGGCGCTCAGGAGGACTTCTGGGGAAGGTCCCCTGCCCTGGGCTGATGGAGGATTCTGTCTCTACTGTGAAGAGTTATCTCCCCGCATCAGGCGGGTGGTCTCTGAGGGGGTTCCACACGAGTATTCACCTAGGCCTGCACATCTTTGCTTAAGACTGAGTGCTTAAGGCAGAAAGCGCCCTGAGGGCAGAGTCCACGTTTTTTGCTCAGATTAGAGGGTCTGAAGGAGGACTGAGAGGATGCTCCCCATAGATGCCCAGAGCTGCGGGTCCTCGGGAGCAGAGGCTGAGTCTACTGTCACACTGTAACTCCTGGAGGCAGACGTCCTTACCACTTCCCCATCAGATCGGGAGTTCCCTGAAGGCAGACTTCCTCTCTTTCCCCATCAGACTTCAGCTTCCCCTAGGACAGGCCTGTCTGTCCTCATCACCCTGGGGTCCCTGTGAGGTCAGGACTGCTGCGTCTCCTGCTCAGGCTGCTTCCTCCCGTTTCCCTGGGGGACTCGGGTCAGCCGCTGTTCCCTTCCTGTCCTGTCCGGCCACCACCTCATTCCTTGAGGCTTCTGGGTGTCTCCTGTGGTCCCTCCTGTGGTCATTTCACTCTCAGTGGCTGGGAAGGCAGCAGATTCCCAGCATCTCTGGCATGGCCGGTGACTCAGCCAGCTGCCTGAGCAGCCCCACATCACGTGGGGAAATCCCTCTTCTTCCCTCCTCTGACGTCTATGCCTGTCCCTCAGGTCCTCCCAGTCAGGACAGCCCACTCCGTGCCTCTCACACACACTATCATCCTAATCCACCAGCAGAGATCATGAGGAGGGGGCTTGTCACACACACACACACATGTGGCTTCATCTCATCTTCACTAGTCTGGGATGCAGTGCGTGCATCGCTTCAGTTGTGTCCAACTCTTTGTCATCCTATGGACTATAGCCCACCAGGTTCCTCTGGCCATGGAATTCTCCAGGCGAGAATACTGGAGTGGGTTGCCATGCCCTCCTTCAGGGGATCTTCCCAACTCAGGGATGGAACCCGTGTCTCCTGCTTTGCAGGCAGGTTCCTTACTGCTGAGCCACCGGGGAATCCCCACCTGGGATGCAGATAGGAAATGTCATCTCCACTTGACCATGGGCCCAGAGAAGCTGCTCAGGGTAACACATCTCTTGGGTGGTGGACTGGAAATGGAACAGGGCCCAAATATGCATGTTTCCGAGCTTAGTAGCGGGATGGCATGGTTTGCTCAGCCTCTGCTCTCAGGGAGCCCCAATCTGGGGTGTCTGTAATGAGGAAGCACCTTTCCTTCAGACCCTCTGATCTGATGGGGGCAGCATGGCCTCTACCCTCAGACCCCTGGCAGATACTCATAGTCTTCCTGGGGAGAAGGGAGACAGGGAGCACCCTGTGGCCGTTGTGGTTTAAATGATGATGCTGGGGCTGAGCCAGCCATGCCACTGGGGCTGCCTGGCTGGACATGCTCGTGGCTTGCAGCAGAATCCAAGTGCCAGGGAACATGTGTTTTGCCCGAGGGAGGCTGGGATGGCAGACTTCAGCCAGCCAGATGTTCTAGAGGACATTCTAACCACTTGGTGGAAGGATACTCTGAGCTCTGCTAGGTGAGGGCAAACACCTTCTCTGTGTGAGGTTTCTGTTCTTCATCACTGTGCCCATTTTATGGGTGAGGAAACATTGGCCTAGAGGGGATCTTCACTTGGCTTAGAGCATGCAGCTCCTGGCCTTGAGCCCGTATCTGTCAGATCCCCAAACTCTCATTCCGCTGGGTAGGAAGCTGAGCATTGCCCAGTCCCGTCCCTGTTCCTACTGTATTCTGCTGGAAGTGGTTCGGCTCTTGCCTCAGCCTGTGTAGCTTGAATCCTAATTCTGTACCTGCTAGCTGTGTGGCTGTGGATAAGTTGCTCAACCTCTCTGTGCTTCTGTTGCCCCATGTACTCAATGGGTATGGTGTAAAAGTACTTATTATATTGAGGTGTAACTGGTTTTTGTGAGCTGACCCAGAGTAATCATAGAAAGAGGTCAGCCTTTTCCCTTTTCTGCACCCCAGTGCCCCAGTCCAAGAGAAGAGTGGTTGAGAGCTGGAACCTGGCAAGATGGGGCTCTCTCTGGGGGTGGCACATTCCCCAAGGGGAACTCCAGGCCTGCTCAGGGCCCTCCTTGGGAGTTTCCAGAGGCAGGAAGAAGCCGAAAGCCTTACTCCCTACCGATTCCATCCGTCCTGGGCTCCCAGTCCTCTCCCCACCGCAGAGTGTGGGCATGTGGGCTCCTGGCACGTACCTGGTGATAAGGGCCACCCAGCAGGCAGGACGTGGGCTACGTGAGGGGCCAGCGGAGGCGGCTGCTTCGGCCAGCAGCTGCCTGCCCAGCTCAAGGGGCCAAGGCCGGGAGGCTGGGCTGTGGGGTCCATTGTCTGGCGAGCACAGACTCAGCAGCAGCCGGCAGCGGGCTCTTGGCAGAAGCTCTGGTCCTGCTCCCCCCACGCAGGCACGCCCTGGCCCGCACGTCCTCGCCTGGGCCTCCAGCCACCATGGTGCTGCCCGCTGCGCTGGCCACTGCTGCGGCTGTCCTCCAGGGGGCACTGCTTGGGCACCTGGGAAGTCCTTGCAGGGTGAGTCAGGGCCTGGGTTCCACCAAGGTGGAACAGACCAGGCAGCGGGGCAGGACAAGGCGATCCCCGGATGCAGCCGTGGAGAGTTACTGAGATGTCCATGTCAGATTTCAGGTGGACCAGGGGGCGGGGACCTGGTTCTAGCCAGTGGTGTGACCTTGGGCCTTCTGTCTCAGGTCACAGTTACCTGCAGGATGGGGACAGGAGAGGCCCGTCTCCAGGTCACATCCTGTGATTTGCAGTGTACCTTTGCTCTTCCTGGCTCAGCTCAGCCCCAATTGAAACTAGCACACAAGATGGGGCATGTCCTGAGCTGTGCCTGCCTTTCCCTGTCTCCGTCCAAGTGGGGTGAGGGCTGGGGTTTCCACCGCCCAGTGCCCTTGAGGGTCATTGAGGGGAGGCCTGACGATTCACTTCCCCCTGAGAACCGGCAGCTCCGGGCCTCCGAGGGCCAGAGCTGTGGCCTCTGATCAACAGGTTAAAAATAACCCCCACGGGCTCTTCTGCCTCCATAGGAATGGTGTTTGTGTTGGCATCTGTGGCCCTTCTGGGCCTGCCAACTTCCACAGCATGTGACATTGTTGGGGGACTGTAGGTGTGAGGAAGTCAGCCAGAGGGGCTCGTGCTGCCCCGACTCCAGGTAAGGGCATGGTGCAGGGCTCAAAGACAGCTGGCAGGGCCACCTGGGGCCATGGGGCTGCCATGGGGCTGGGGGACACGTGATGGGCAGGGTGAAGCCCACTTCTGGCAGTAAAATGATGTGGGTTGCAGGCTGGACTGTTAGGCACTGCACAGGGCAGAGCTGTGCAGACGTGTCTTTCTTGGTCATCAGATCTCAGAGTCAGAAATCAGGAACCGCAGGGTGGTGGAAATCAAGGAATTCTAAACTGGAGAAGAACTCCAAGGGACCCTTGCAGTCTGATCTCTGCCTAGACAGGAGAATAGCAGTGGCCCACAAGAGAATAGTTACAGAGCTTGTCCTGGGTGCCTGGTTTCAGCTGCCACCCACTGAATTAATCTTCCCAGTGGCCCTCTGAGCCCAGCTCTGGGTTATTTATTTATTTTTAAACTGAAGAAGAAACAGAGGCACAGAGCACTTAAGTAACTTTGTCCAAAGTGTTAGTAGCTCAATCATATCCGACTCTTTGCGACCCCATGGTCGCAAAGGCTCCTCTGTCCGTGGGGTTCTCCAGGCAAGAATACTGGAGTGGGTTGCGTGCCCTTCTCCAGGGGATCTTCCCAACCCAGGGACTGAACCTGCGTCTCCTGCATTGCAAGCAGATTCTTTACTGTCTGAGCCACCAGAGCTTTAAACTCACCCCTATGATTCCTAAACCCAGTGATTCCCAAATCATTACCTTGTGTGTTTTTGCAGAGGTGGGAGCAGAGACCTGGGGACTCAGATGCTGGCTGGAGGTTCTGCCTAAGGTGCAGGACCCTTTCATTCCTGACTGTCCACAGCTCCCTCCACATCAGGGCTCGTCTCATGGACAGTCAGAATTCTCCCGTAGGCCACCTGGAATCCCGGTGACTATTTTGTAAGATCATTTTTTCTTGTCTGCTGCTCGAAGGAGATACGATAGCCCCCAGTTCCCCTGGTAAATAAAGTCCCTTCTTACCCTGAACAGCAGTCTCACTCAGATTATAAGCCCTGGGGTTTTCCTGGGGAGTTTAAGGAAAGGCATCCATGTGAAATCGGCTCGTGGACCCACTGAGGCTGGCATCAAGGTGGATCCCCGGCTTACCCCTCCCCAGGCAGGACAGACCAATGCCTTTCCCCTCCCTCAGGCCTGTGTTCACCCTCCTTGCGGCCTCTGTGGCACAGTGTGGTGTCTCACCAGCTTCTTGTGACCACACATGGACCTGCTGAGGGTCTGGTCTCACTGTGGTGGGACCGCGGGCT
Source organism: Tragelaphus eurycerus (assembly GCA_935064755.1). Taxonomy (NCBI): domain Eukaryota; kingdom Metazoa; phylum Chordata; class Mammalia; order Artiodactyla; family Bovidae; genus Tragelaphus; species Tragelaphus eurycerus. The sequence goes on along the minus strand of CAKXYN010000027.1, from coordinate 19,275,086 downwards.
ATGCCCTGGCTGTCCCCACGCATCTGGGTCTCCCTGCTACCTCCATCCCTACTTGTGTCCGCGGGGCCCTGATGCAGTGGGAGGGTGGCTCTCCCAGGGCATTAACGTTCCTTGATTGTTAGGTCCCTGAGGGCTGGAGCTGTTGCTGTGGGATGAGGAGACCAGCCAGGTCTCTCTCTCTAGACAAGTCACCCAGTGGCAGCTCTGTCCCTCACATCCCAGGGTAGGATTTCATGAGCGGCTGTAATGAGCTCCTAGGATTTCCTGCAAGCTGAACTGCGCCAGCTCGCAGTGCTGGGGAGGCACATCACAGAGTCGGCTCCTTGAATCCCCATGACACCCAGATGCGTGGGCTCTAATGTGATCCCCGCTTTCCAGGTGGGGAATCCCAGGACATCGACGGGCTCTGGGCTGTGTTGGCGCAGTGCCACACTGACACCGCCATCTTAAAAAAGAATTTAAAAATCACTGCTCGTTGCCCTTGAGCAGTGAGGAAGTAAGAGCCATTCCCAAAGCACAGATGGAAAAACAGAGTCAGACATGAACAGTGGATCAGGCTGGCCATCCTGCCTCCCTCCACCCAAGACTGGCTGGCCGAAACCTGAAGCATCTTATCTTCCCAGAGTATTTCCCTCTTTCTGGATATCTCTCTTCAGTGCACCCACTTATCTGATCTTTCCTTCCTTCTGTTTTTATCCATCCATCCATCCATCCTCAGCTCCTCTTGGAGATAAATCCTCCCACCAAGGCTCCTCCTGGCCTTGCAGCTCACACAGAAGGAAGTGCTCCATGAGGGGATATCACGTCCTCGGGTGACTCCTCTCTCCCCAGGCACCCCATCCGTCCCCCCTCCCTCCGGCACACCTGAGTCTGAGGTGATTCCACCACGGAGGGGCCTATCAGCGTTAAGTTTGAGAAGAGAGATGTGCATTTTTTTTTTTTTTTTTTTTGCTCCTGTACTTGAAGGTGGTCTTGCCAAGTATGTGCTATCATGGATCCAGACTGCTTCTAGCTTATTGATCTGCTGGGTGTCATTTCCATTTCCAAAGTCACTCCAGTCACTGGAGCTCCAGCCAGAGGGAAGGAAGAGGAAGAGTGAAGAAGGGCCTGCCCCTTCCCTTTAAGGGAAACTTCCTGGAAATCACACACGCGGCTTCTATCCCACTGGCCACAGGTCAGTCCTCCAGCCCCTCTGTGGCCCAAGGGAAGCTGGACCAAACAGTCATTCCCACGGGGGTCTTGCTGAAAACTGGGGAAAGGAGGGATGAATGGAGGTTGGGAGACAGTCTGCCACCAGGCCCTTGGTATCTTTAGTCTGCCGCTGGCAGAGGGTGGGTGAGGCCTTCCTAACTCCCTTTCTCAAACAGCTCTGCTTCGCTCCCTTCCCTGAAGCCTCGGTTCTTCCTAAGACTTGGCATTTCCTGCCCAGAGCAGGTAAGGGCAGCAAGACTGGTTGCCATGGACCTATGTCCATCCATTGCCGGGCCAGGGCACTCACTCTCAATGCCACCCGGGAGGCAACTCGTCTTAGTCCCATTTTACAGTTGGAGAAATTGAGGCCAGAGAGGGTGGGTAACTTTCCTAAGAGCACCCATCTGGGTTCTGAGCTCAGTTCCTCTGCGGTCCTTTCCCACAGAGCCTTCCCCAGAGGAGTGCCTGCCCTGGGCCCTCTCGCGGTCTGCCAGGAGGAACTGGAGTGGTCTGGGCTCCAGGAGGGCTTGTCTGGGAGGAGAGGGCAGGCAGGCCGTGACATCAGTCCGCAGGTGTCTCCTCAGCACTTACTCAGTGCCATGGTCAGCGGACGTGTCTGAACAGGGCCTGCTGACAGGCTTGGGGATTTCTGCTGGCGCCAGGAGCTGGCCACTGCAGCCACATCCTCAGACGCCACTTTCTCCAGTGTGTGTGTCCTAGAGGGGGGTGAGGAAGGGCAAGCACAGGGCACCCTCTGCCACTTCCCCTCTCCTGCTCCTGCCCACCTTGGCCGAGCCCTGGCCCCAATAGACTGCTTTGGGGAGCAGGGAGAGTGAGGGTGTATAACCAACTCTGAGGAGAAAGGGGAAGACTCTGGACTTCTAAAGCAGACCAGGGTCATCTAGGCCATCCCCTTGCCTCTGGGAAGGATTGTCTTCACTTGCTGTTGACCCAGGAGGGTGAAGTCACTGCTCTGCCCTCGGGGTCGGGGGAGGCACTCTGAGCGTAAGCACTGCAATCACAGCCATGACATGAGGTTAGTAACGGTACTGTAATCTCTGCTCCCCAATCTCTGGCCAAGAGGAAGGCTTCTGAGCTGTGAGTCACAGCTGGCAGCCGACTGTGGGGCAGGCCACGTGCGGCTCTAAGGGGGTGTGCTGGGGATGGCCCTGAGACCCAGACATGACCTCCAGCCTCTGAGACTTCCCACCGGAAATAGGTGATGAACAGGAAGAGCAGATATGAGCCTAGAACCCCGCCCCCGCTCCCCTCCGACTTCCCTCTCACCTCCACTGGGAAGTCTTCCTTGGTTGATGGCCCTGGGATTGCTCTGGGGTGGACTATGGGCTCCCAGCTCTGGCAAGGTTGGCTCCATCCTGCCAAGACTGGGCGCTCCTACAGGTTCTGTGCTAGGAGCAAGGGTGTGGGCAGGAAGGTGGAGCTTTCATTCAAATCATTCATTCATTCATTCTTTTGACAAACGTGCCAGGTGCTCTGTAGATGAGCCCTACAGACTCAGTCCTGCTCTCCCGGGGCCTGGAGGAGAGACTGAAAACACACTGTCACACAGATAAAAAGAATTACAAACTGGACTCAGGGAGGGCAGGGGCTGGGGGTGAGGGGCTGGGGATTAAAGAGCTTCTGGGGGCCTGGGCCATTCCGGCGGGTGCAGATCCCCCCTGGGAGCCCGCCCCGACCGAAGAGGGTTCTGCAGGGAGATGGCTGGCTGACACAGTGGCACAGTGCCCACCAATGGGGGCTGTGCCAAGCGTGATGTGATGTGTGCTGATCCGTCTCCACTCCTTACTGAGGACCAGTGTCTGCTGCCCCCGCAGCGCAGGGAGCCTGGGGCGGCGCTCCCATCAGGTCTGGGGGTGTTTGGGGGAGATGTCGGAGTCAGGAGACAGAGAGGCTGTTCTCAGGGAATCTGGTCCTTTACCCCAGCTGATGGGGTCCCTGGCGCTGCCCAGGGTGTCAGTCCCTCTGTGTTCCACTTGCCCCCTGCAGTGGACAGAGGGGGTGGCCCTGTGGACCCTGCAGCTCCTCTTGCCCCATACTTTGGATCCCCCTCTAAGACATTGCTGGAGATGTTTTCTTGCCCTCTGTTGCCTGACTCTGCCTGTTTGGGCCCTAGTTTCAGGAGACAAAGAGTGAAGGATCCAATGTATAAAAGGGGGCTCAGAGACAGAGAGGCTCTTTCCATGCCTCCAGAAATAACCAGTGCACACTGACAGGGTTCTGTCTTGGTTTCCCTCCTGCAAGGGTCCCTGTTGTCTGAGATGGGGGCTGCGCTGGGTGGGAGGAGGTCCAAAGTCAAGGGCAGCTATTGTATTTAAAAATACAGACTGGACTCCCTGGTGGTGCAGTGGGTAAGAATCCGCCTGCCAGTGCAGGAGATGCAAGAGACGTGGGATCACTCCCTGGGTCGGGAAGATCCCCTGAAGTAGGAAATGGCAACCCACTCCAGTATTCTTGCCTGGAGAATCCCATGGATAGAAGAGCCTGGTGGGGTACAGTCCATGGGGTTGTAAAGCGTTGGACACGACTGAGTGACTAAGCATGCACACCTACTGAGCCTGCGTGCCTGGAGACTGTGTCCCACAACCAGAGAAGCCTCTGCAGTGAGAAGCCTGAGGACTCCAACTAGAGAGCAGCCCTCGCTCGGTGCAGCTAGAGAACGTCCACGCACCGTGATGAAGACCCAGTGCAGCCAAAAATAAATAATAAATTTAAAAAATTATCCTCTAAATAAATGAATAAATATAGACTCTTGGGTCCCACTCAAAGAGTTATTATTAAAAACAATAACCTAGGTCAAGCGGAGAAGGCGATGACACCCCACTTCAGTACTCTTGCCTGGAAAATCCCATGGATGGAGGAGCCTGGTAGGCTGCAGCCCACGGGGTCGAGAAGAGTCAGACATGACTGAGCGACTTCACTTTCACTTTTCACTTTCATGCATTGGAGAAGGAAATGGCAACCCACTCCAGTGTTCTTGCCTGGAGAATCCCAGGGACGTGGGATCCTGGTGGGCTGCCATCTATGGGGTCGCACAGAGTCAGACACGACTGAAGCGACTTGCAGCAGCAGCAGCAGCAGCAGCAGGTCAAGTACACGGCACTGCATGTCAGCTCTGTTCTGAGTCTGTTAACTAGTGGAGTTCCGAGAAAATGTTATCCCATCTTACAGATGGGGAAGTTGAGGCACAGAGGGATTTTTAAGGAAGCTTCCCAGAGTCACATTGGCAGGGCTGACCAGGCAGCCTGGCTTTTAAGCACTGCCTCTCTGGCACAGGGCTTTCTAGGGAGAGGGATGGACTTGTTTTTTCATTCATGTTCCTCTTGGGGAGTTCTGGAGCTGGACTGTCTGCCTGGGGTTCTGGTGCTCTGTTTGGGTGAGGCAGGCCTCAGGGCACCTCTGGGAGTCTCTTAGACTCCAGCAGGCCCTGCCCATTCTCCTCTGAGCATCTCTGCTCCTCTGCTTCCTAATTTTCCTTCCCTTGCTCCCAGGTCGTGTCCACTTTCTCTAGCTGTGAGTATCCTAACCCTACCAGGAGCTGTCCTGGGCTCTGCCTACCCTCAGCTGCCTCGGATCAGAACCCAGTGATCAGGGAGAGGCGAGAGTTTCCTGTCAGGCTCCAGCCCGTGGCCTGTGTCCATGGCTCCCTCAGTCTCCAGGGGCTGTGGGTATGACATCACTGGCTCCCTGTGAGCTGGCATTTATGACCCAGCAAATCACTCTATGACCCCCACCCGGACCTTAAAGAGGGCTGGAGCCCACTATGACACCCTAGTTAACCATACCGTCTGTTTCCTTTTAGTAGTGAGCAAGAGCCCAGAGTGGGGATGCTGTGGCGTGGGCTCTGGGCTGGTTTTCTTCCCTGGAAAATGACTTAACCACCCAGCTGGACCTCTGCCGTGCCCAGGGTGTCTCCCCTCCCTCACAGGGGAACCTGGGAGCCCTCTGAAGGGCACAATTTTCTGTCCCATAGTAGCTGGCTTCTGCAGCAGGCTGGATGTGGGTTCAGCAGTGACTCAGAGGGGATGCGGGGCACCCCGTTGTGTAGGAACTTCCTGGAGATTTGGGAGGCCATAGGTCAACGTCAGCAAAACTTTCTGAGTACAGAAATGGGCATGAGGAGGATGGGAAGAGGGAAGCCAGTGGTTGGTGAGGTCATTCTGGGCAATCCTCATATTCTTTCATTGATCCATGGGTTTATGGAACACTTCCTGAGGGCCTGGCACTAACTGGACACAGAGACGAGTGAGGGAGGGCTTTTGGGGAGCTTAGAGGTCAAGGATCTTCCTGGAGGGTGTGGACTTTACTGTAGTTCAAGGAGTAAGCCCATTTCAGCTCCAGCTCTTTCCTGAGGTCAGAACCCTGGTGAGCATGAGAGTCCATGTGAATGCTGGAGGGTGGAGTTGGGGATGTAAGTTGGAGAGGGATCAAGTTGAGATAGGAATCGGAAGCATTAGGAATAAATGGTAAAATGGGTCTGTGATCAAAGTCTGAGTTGGGGTAATCGGTGGGTAGTGTCAGGAACCTGTGAAGTGGTCTTGGGGCTGGAGAACCTCCTGGGGAGTTCATGACTGGACGGATCCCACTCTGGCTTAAACGGAAGGCACCGTCATTCACTTCCCTCCCAAATATGTGGCAATTATACAGCACACACATTGTCTATTTCTGTACTACAGCAGGCATCGCTAGTTGATCATAGCGCTCTTTCCTTCTAAGTCCAGAAGCAGCCTCATGCACTCACTGGTCCAAGTAATCACTACTAAATGAGCAGAGTTGATGGATGAAATGAAAATCGATTTACCATCCTGGACTGGGATGCAGACATGCACAAGGGTCTAAGGAAACTCCAAGAAGAAAAACTCATAGAAGGGAAGAGACAGTTGGGAGACAATCTTGGCCAAGTGACAATGCTTCACTGTTGAAGGGCAAGAAAGGGCAGTTCTAAGCCAAGTGGGTGATCCTCACTGGATATGCTCTGGTCCAGCTCTCTGGTAGATGCATATCTGGGTCTGAGAGACAGAGCAGGAGTGAGAGCAGCAAAATGCAAAGCGCTATCCATCAGGGTTCCATTGCAGAGAACAGAATCCACTCTGGTGAACTCAGAATGGAAGGGGTTAACGAAACAGCTATAGAACTACTGGGAGGGCAAAGACATAGATTCAGAGTTGAGCTTTCAGGAGCAATTCTCAAAGCCACATTGCAGGACTGGGCCACCAAGGGAGCTGTTGCCTCTTTGGTAATCATGAGAGCACCAACTCCAGAACCACAAACAGTTACCATGATCCAGAAACTGCTGCTGCGGCGGGCTCCACACTGCACCTGCTGTGATCCACATAGGAAATGGATGCCCTAGAGTTACTAGACTTCTTGACCCCCTCTGCCAGCACAGAAGCAAAACAACAACAACAACACAAATTGCACCCTGCCCCTGAATCCCAGAATGCATCAGGAGCTGCAGAAACACAGACTTGCAAATTTCACGCAAGTGCGACTGATTGTCTGAGTCAGGAGTACATTCTGAATCCTAACCACAGGGAACACTGAGAAATGTAGTTTTTTTCCCCCGCTGTTGTTGTTGCTGTTGTTTTTAACTCTTCCAGAGATCAAATTGTCAACATCCGCTGGATCATGGAAAAAGCAAGAGAGTTCCAGAAAAACATCTATTTCTGCTTTATTGACTATGCCAAAGCCTTTGTGTGGATCACAATAAACTGTGGAAAATTCTGAGAGAGATGGGAATACCAGACCACCTGACCTGCCTCTTGAGATATTTGTATGCAGGTCAGGAAGCAACAGTTAGAACTGGACATGGAACAACAGACTGGTTCCAAATAGGAAAAGGAGTACGTCAAGGCTGTATATTGTCACCATGTTTATTTAACTTCTATGCAGAGTACATCATGAGAAACGCTGGACTGGATGAAACACAAATTGGAATCAAGATTGCCGGGAGAAATATCAATAACCTCAGATATGCAGATGATACCACCCTTATGGCAGAAAGTGAAGAGGAACTAAAAAGCCTCTTGATGAAAGTGAAAGTGTAGAGTGAAAAGTTTGGCTTAAAGCTCAACATTCAGAAAATGAAGATCATGGCATCCGGTCCCATCACTTCGTGGGAAATAGATGGGGAAACAGTGGAAACAGTGTCAGACTTTATTTTTCTAGGCTCCAAAATCACTACAGATGGTGAATGCAGCCATGAAATTAAAAGACGCTTACTCCTTGGAAGGAAAGTTATGACCAACCTAGACAGCATATTGAAAAGCAGAGATATTACTTTGCCAACAAAGGTTTGTCTAGTCAAGACTATGGTTTTTCCAGTAGTCATGTATGGATGTGAGAGTTGGACTGTGAAGAAGGCTGAGTGCCGATTGATGCTTTTGAAGTGTGGTGTTGGAGAAGACTCTTGAGAGTCCCTTGGACGGCAAGGAGATCCAACCAGTCCATTCTGAAGGAGATCAGCCCTGGGATTTCTTTGGAAGGAATGATGCTAAAGCTGAAACTCCAGTACATTGGCCACCTCATGCGAAGAGTTGACTCATTGGAGAAGACTCTGATGCTGGGAGGGATTGGGGGCAAGAGAAGGGGACGACAGAGGATGAGATGGCTGGATGGCATCACTGACTGGATGGACGTGAGTCTGAGTGAACTCCAGGAGTTTGTGATGGACAGGGAGGCCTGGTGTGCTGGGATTCATGGGGTCGCAAAGAGTCGGACATGACTGAGCGACTGATCTGATCTGATCTGATCTGTCTCAGAAACTGCTTAGCAGAAGGTGGAGTGGACATTGAGAGCCTGTTCACCATTTCCACTGCACACTCAATCCTAAACTTCTGTGAGATGCTAGGCACGAGCAGGGCTGTTTGGAGATTCTCTTCTAGGGGAACGGGATGGGGAGATACCTCTCTATTCTTTACCACAGACCACTGTTTAGCTTTGGCACCTAAACCGCCTAGGCACATCAATGTACCATTTATGGGTGATACAGGGCAGGGTCAGTTTTGGCGCCAGGTCATTGCACCTGGTAAGAACTCCCAGAGGTCAGTCTGGGGATGGTTGATGGGATTTTGGAAGCAGCAGGGGACCAGCAGATACTGGTTGTTAGGGTTTAGGTGATTTTATTTAACTCCTGGCTGGATCCATCTTTGGAAACACTTCCGTGAGCACCTACTATGTGCCAGGTACTCTGCTGGGTGCTGGGAATATGGACAGGCATGGAATCCTTCGTGGTACCTTGTCTAGACAAAGAAGAGACGTGGACAGCAGATAAAAGGATGCATGTGGTGCCTCAAGGGTGTACAAAGAACAGACCCAGGAGAGCGAGGGGTCTTCCTAGGAGAGGTGACATTTGAGATCAGCCCCCAAAGGCTTGAAGATGCTGAGAGGAGGCCTGGGCGAGAGACAAAGGTCTGAGTGAGAAATACAGAAAGGAACGTGGGTGGGGCAGGAGATAAGAACTGGGTTTTTTCAAGAGAAAAAACCAAAACTCAGCCTCATCTAGACCAGGCTGCCATTCCTGCTCTGGACACCTGCGCCTGGCCAGTCCCGCAGCATGTTCCCCACTCTGGCTGTGGCGGAGGGTTGACTGCCTCTGCTCACACAGGCTCCCAGGAATGACTCACGGACGAGGCGGGGCTGGGGAGTCACGGGCTGCTGCCCAAGCTGGAGGCACTGTGGTGGCCTCTCCTCCCGGGGAGGTAGCAGCAGCAGAACTGGCCTATGTGGGCAAGGCGGTCCCCATCACCCCGCTCTGGGTCTCCGGGCAACAGAGGGAGTCATGGCTCCCCCAGCCCGCTCCTGCAGCCCTCCTGCACTCTGCTTTCTCCTCGAGGCAGGGGGCCCTCCCTCCCGCCATGCTGCTCCATCCTGATGCCAGTCCTCCCGGTCTGGGTGGCTAAGGGTACCCATGGTGGGGTCATTACAGGACACGGCAGCCCGAGGGGCAGGATGGAGGAGGCCCAGCAGTCAGCTGGAACCCATCAGAGGCTAAGACAAGCCCTGGCAGCCGGCGGGAGGGGGAGGGCGGCCCATGAGAAAGGTGGCCCTGAGAACTTTCTTAACCCTTCCCCACCCCATCACCAGGGTGTGTCCTGAGATTTTCCCACCATGACAGGTGGCTCCAGGTCTCTGGGTCTTCAACCCAGGTTGGTGGGAGTCGGGGAGAGACCCTGCCCTTGCCTCAGGAGCCTTTAGTCTGAAGAGAAAGAAACAACAGAGTCCCTGTTTTCAGGGAGACCTTAGTCATATGGGGAAGAAGCAGCTCAGCCCCAGCCTCACAGCCCCCACCTCAGGGAGCCCCAGTCTGAGGGGACACAGCCCTGCCCTCAGGGAGCCTGTGTCTGAGGAGACACAGCCCTGCCTCAGGGAGCCCCAGTCTGAGGGGACACAGCCCCGCCTCAGGGAGCCCCAGTCTGAGGGGACACAGCCCCCCCTCAGGGAGCCCCAGTCTGAGGGGACACAGCCCCCCCTCAGGGAGTCCCAGTCTGAGGGGAGACAGCCCAGCCTCAGGGAGCCCCAGTCTGAGGGGACACAGCCCAGCCTCAGGGAGCCCCAGTCTGAGTGGACACAGCCCCGTCCTCAGGGAGCTCCAGTCTGAGGTGACACAGCCCGTCCTCAGGGAGCCCCAGTCTGAGGGGAGACACAGCCTTGTCTCAGGGAGCACTAGTCTGAGGGGAGACACAGCCTTGCCTCAGGGAGCCCCAGTCTGAGGGGACACAACCCTGCCTCAGGGAGCCCCAGTCTGAGGGGACACAGCCCAGCCTCAGGGAGCTCCAGTCTGAGGTGACACAGCCCGTCCTCAGGGAGCGCCAGTCTGAGGGGAGACACAGCCTCATCCTCAGGGAGCCCCAGTCTGAGTGGACACAGCCCTGTCCTCAGGGAGCTCCAGTCTGAGGTGACACAGCCCGTCCTCAGGGAGCGCCAGTCTGAGGGGAGACACAGCCCCGCCTCAGGGAGCCCCAGTCTGAGGGGAGACACAGCCCCGCCTCAGGGAGTGCCAGTCTGAGGGGAGACACAGCCCTGCCTCAGGGAGCCCCAGTCTGAGGGGACACAGCCCAGTCTCAGGGAGCTCCAGTCTGAGGGGACACAGCCTGTCCTCAGGGAGCGCCAGTCTGAGGGGAGACACAGCCCTGCCTCAGGGAGCCCCAGTCTGAGGGGACACAGCCCAGCCTCAGGGAGCCCCAGTCTGAGTGGACACAGCCCCGTCCTCAGGGAGCTCCAGTCTGAGGTGACATAGCCCGTCCTCAGGGAGCGCCAGTCTGAGGGGAGACACAGCCTCATCCTCAGGGAGCCCCAGTCTGAGGGGAGACACAGCCTTGTCTCAGGGAGCCCCAGTCTGAGGAGACACAGCCCAGCCTCAGGGAGCCCCAGTCTGAGGGGACACAGCCCTGCCCTTAGGGAGCTCCAGTCTGAGGGGAGACACAGCCCCGCCTCAGGGAGCGCCAATATGTGGGGAGACACAGCCCTGTCCTCAGGGAGCCCCGGTCTGAGGGAAGACACAGCCCTGCCTCAGGGATCCCCAGTCTGAGGGGAGACACAGCCCCGCCTCAGGGAGCCCCAGTCTGAGGGGAGACACAGCCCCGCCTCAGGGAGTGCCAATATGAGGGGAGACACAGCCCCACCTCAGGGAGCGCCAGTCTGAGGGGAGACACAGCCTCGTCCTCAGGGAGCCCCAGTCTGAGGGGAGACACAGCCTCGTCCTCAGGGAGCCCCAGTCTGAGGGGACACAGCCCAGCCTCAGGGAGCCCCAGTCTGAGGGGAGACACAGCTCTGCTTAAGGGAGCCCCAGTCTGAGGGGAGATGCAGCCCCGTCCTCAGGGAGCCCCAGTCTGAGGGGCGACACAGCCCTACCCTCCTTTAGCTCAGAGTCAGAGATGGGAGGGGGAAGTTTTGTCTTGGTATTAAACTGAGAAATCAACGTAACGGCACCACTTTTGCCTTTCTATGTGATTTTGTGAAGAACTAACAGCTTGAACACCCGTTCGCGTGCTATAAAAACCCAGGAGTGATGAGTCTGCCGGTCCAGAGGGCTGTCGCCAGTGGACGGTTTGTCTTGGTCACACCCCCAAGGTCAGCTGTCCCCCACGGGCCGCCTGCTCTTCTGAGACAGACCCCCTCCTCATCTTGAAAACCACTCAGCCCATGCGTTCTTTTCAAGAGCTTGTTCAGCTCCTTCTTTGGTATCCACGGAACTTATGTAACTCACAGCTTCCAATTAACAATTAGAGCTGGTGAGCAAGAGCACAGGAGACAAGGCTACGTGCAGCTGGCCCCTCTTCAGCTGCGGGGTTTAGATTTCCCTGATTTATTTTCCACAATTAGCAGCTGGCCTTCTCCCAGTGACTCTCCCAGGGTTTCTGTTGGGGCGGCCGCTGGCCGGGCACAGGGACCGGCAGAGTGGACTGTGGGCACCGCTGCCCCTGTTGGGATCACCGGAAAGGTCAGGCCTCTTGGTGATTGGACTGCCGGGCATTAATCATCACGCTCTTCACGGGGAGGGAGGGGGCCAGGCCACACACAGGCTGAGGAGGAAAGGCCCAGGAAGGCCGATGCCTTTGCCAGCCTTTGCCACGCTCCTCGGTTTCCGGCCTCATTCTGACTTCTGAGCCTCGATGTCCTCATCTGTTAAATGGGTGTGAACAGTGGGGCTCGGTGGTCCCTAGAGTCTGTTTCACTTGGACTTCGCTGTTTTTGCCTGCCTTCCTCCTTACCCTGCTCTGCGACCTCCCCACACCCTGTCAGTACCACAGTCGGGGGATTCACCACGACCTCCACCAGAGGCCAGAGTGATCAGCAAACATCCCACTGGTCAGTCTCATGATACTGGGTGAAGGGCTACGGCCCATCTCTTTTAATCCTGGTCCAGCACTGTGACCCCCAAGGACAGAGTCAACCTATAGACCAATGGGACTTTTGGGCCACAATCCCTGGAAGTCCTCTGAGTCTGCCTGTGGGCCTCACACTATAAGGGTCCCCAGCACTGGGAGACGAGCATGTCCAGGAGGCTTGAGCATGGCAACCATCACACTTTTACTAAGTACCTGCTCTGAGCCAGGTCCTGGGTTGGAGAGGCGGGTGACAGAGGTGAGCGGGCAGATGTGGCTCTGCCCCTCATGGTGCTTAGAGGCCTGTCGTGGGCTCTGATGTCGATCTGCCAGGTTTAAACCCTGGTCTGATGCTCACTTGGGCGAGGCACTTAGCACCTTACGCCTCTGTAAAATGGGGCTGCTGACAGTACCACAACCATGGGCTGTGGTGAGGAGTGAATGAGCCTACGAATGTAGAGTGATTAACACTCAGCATGTAGTCATTACGGCTTTCACGTCATGAACAACAGCTCTGTGCCAGGAACTGTCTGTGGCATCTGGTGTAAACCAGAGCCGTTCTAGGGAGGGAGAAAGATCACTTCCGGCTTCGCTGAGGAAAGAGTCTTCATGGGAGAGTAGGTGTCACAGTTTGGACTAGAAGGATGGAGCTCAGGACTTCCTTGGTGGTCCGATGGCTAAGACTCCAAGCTCCCAATGCAGGGGCCCTGGGTTTGATCCCTGGTCAGAGGACTAGATCCCACATGTTGCAACTAAAGATCCCTGTGCCACAATTAAGACCCAGTGCAGCCAAAACAAAAAAGATGGAGCTAAACACGATAGGGAGCAACAGGGAAGGGCATTCCAGGAGGGAGGAACAACGTGACAAAGGTATGGAGGCGGGAAAGCCAAAAGTGCGTTGGTGAAACTCTGAATGGACCAGAGGGACTCACTTATATGGGAAAAACAAAGTTAGAAAGTGGGCTACAGCCAGATGAATGACCAGACCATAGAATGTGGCTTTTCTCCTCTAGGCAATGGGGAGTCACAGAGGGTTGTTGAGGGCAGGCATCCTGCAGGGAGATGAAGTTGCTGTACTTAAACAATGCAGTAGGGTCAGCTTCTTTAGATGATAACAATGAGAATGTTAAGAATGTTAATGAGAACCCTTTAGTAGATTGTAAAGTCCACTGAGCATCTTCATGTATCCGCCTTGTCTGATCATCATGGCAGCCCCCAGAGGTGGTTTGAGCAGAGATGATCACCTCAACTTTAAAGACAGAGGAGGGACATCACTGGTGGTCCAGGGGTTACGACTTCACCTTTCAAGGCAGGGGATGAGGAGTCCATCCCTGGTAGGGGAGCTAGGATCCCACATACCTTGCAGTCAAAAAGCCCAAAACATAAAACAAAAACAATAGAGGACTTCCCTGGTGGTCCAGTGGCTAAGATTCTGTGCTCCCAATGCAGGGTACCCGGGTTCCATCCTTGGGTCAGAGAACTAGGTCCCACATGCTGAAACTGAGGCCTGGCACAGTCAAATAAATAAAAACAATAAATATTATTAAAAGAACAGAAGCAATATAGTAACAAATTCAGTAAAGGCTTTAAAAATGGCCCACGTTAAAATAAATAAACAAATAAAGGTAGAAAGAGGAAGCTCAGCCAAAGTTATCCAGGGAGTGATGGTAGAATCACGGGCAGTCTAAGTCCCCATCCTGTGGGCGCCTGCGCGTGGGAACCAAACCGCCTTCTTGAGCCCCATCCTCAAGTTCTCTCTTGTCAAGTGGCCTCTGACTTGTCTTCAAGGCTTGGCAGATCTGCAAGCATGTGTGTGTGTGTTACAGATGAAGATGTTGGTGCAAGGATCCCTCATGCCACTCCCTGGCCAGACCAGCACTGGGCCTGCAGCACTTCTAGCCTGCTTCCACCCACCCAGCCTCTGGGAGGTGGGCATCTCACCTCCTTCTGAGAACATTGGTGATTGAAATGAAGGCGTGGGAGGGCAGGCAGAGTCCTGGGGGCGTGGGGTGAGTGCATACCAGGCTCTGGCCTTATAATATGCCCTTTGTCTTCCTAGAAGCCCCCTGAGCTGAGCAACAGTCAAGGAGCAGGGGGAGAAGCCTCCATTTGCGTTTCCTCTCCTGCCAGGCTCCTCTCTGACTCCTCTGGGTTTTTGCCCCAGGACTGGGAGTCTGGTTTCTGATCTCAGCTCTTTGCTCTTTTGGAATCCCACCTGCTTGGCTGATACCCCCTCTGCCTCCCACACTCGGAGCTTCCTTCTCTGATGCTTGTTTTCTAGGTCCTGGAGTAGGGCTTGGGGGTGATGAAGGAAAAGGTTAAGCCCCTGACCCCCTGAACCCTGCTCCCTGTCCCCCAGCTCTGGCCAGGCTCACCCACTTTTGTAGGGGGCACAGCCCAGGGCCTGCCTCTCAGTGTAGCCCACGTGCCATCTGTTGGTACTGTCTGCCAGGGCCTGCCTCTTTAGGGGAATCCAGCAGCCCTGGGGGGTGACTGCAAACCTCCCGAAAAGGGCATGCCGGAAATTCGAGAGCACTCCAAGCAGAGGGCTTTACGGAGTTCTGGAGTTCTGAGTGAGCAGGTGAGGTCTTGGAGCAGGAGAGAAGGTGGTCAGGGGACTTCCTGGAGTGGGGCTCCTGCCGGGAGCTGAGCCTCAGTGGATGTGGGGCTTGGGGTAGAGGAGGGGGCTAGGCAGGAGATCCCTCCCAGAGGGTGGGGGCTGGGTTTGAGTGGGGAGAACAGAAGAGGTGTGCATCATCACTGCCCTGAAGGCTGGTAGGTTAAAGGCCACAAAGACTTTTCATTCATTTATCCACTTATTTGTTCAGTCATTTGCATGTATCCAGTACGTCCTCTGTGCTGAGGGCTATACTCTGAGCTGAGGGCTTAGTGGTGAGTAGCACAGACTGTCCCTTCCCTCTTGGAGCTCCTGGTTTAGTCAGGCAGCCTGAGGAGCAAACAGCACAGCCCAGCACACTGATCCGTGCCAGGGGAGGAGGGCTTCAGGGCTGCAAGAGCAGAGAGGAGGGCTTCAGCTTCAGACCTGAGGAGGGTGGAGAGACCGGTAGAGTGATGAGTGAGCTGGAGGAGAGGAGAGCATCCTGGAGCCAGGGCCGGGGCTGGGGGCGGGTGGTCCTTTCAGCAGGTGAAGATCCTGGCCTGAGGGGCGATGGAGGGAGGGACGCTAGTGGCAGGGGCCAGACCCCACGTGTTGAGCTACATTAAGGAACCATCTGGAGGGCACTGGGAAACCTCTAAAAGGCTTTCAGCAAGGGCTGGGGTTCGGAATCTAATTTCTGTTTTGGAAAAATGGCTTTGGCTCAGGTGGAGATCTGGTTGGAGGGTGCCCGAGGGCTGTCCTGTATCAGATTCAGCTCTAAGACAGGGAGGCGAGCCGCCTACACACCAGCCCCGAGCAGGCAGGATGGTGGTCTTCTTGCTGTGACTCCACAGGGCCCAGTGGGGACTATTGCTCAAGTCTCATTAAGGGAGGCCACAGAGGTCCTGGGCGGTGGCGGGTTTTCTGGCTCACTGGGTCCCTTCCCAGAGCTGAGGTGCATCTTCTGTGATGGTGGCCCTGCTCTCCAGAACCATCAGGGAGAGACAAAGTGGAGGCTTATCACTTGGGTGAACGCTTCCTGGAAGGGGTGGGGAAGCCTCCTAGAGGGGGCAGGGAAGAGCCCCTTTAGGTTAACCCATTAATACCTGCATCTCCTCCCCTCCCTCCAGGTGAACCCTTTGGTCTCTAGGAGTTAAACACATGTGGTTGCCTTTGCTTGGGGAGGGCAGCGTTGGGTGGGATTCTAAGCCCAGCCTATGAAGGCAGATGGGGCCTGAGATGGGGGAAGAGATGAATATCATGGTCAAGGGGACAGGTGGGGTGGGGTGGACTTCTAAGTCTGCTGCCCTGTGATGGATGGGAACTTTGTAGAGTCTTGGCCTTTGGGGTCATACCTGAACTCATCTGCAGGCCGCCTGTGTGGGCTGGGGAATGGGAGACCAGTGGTTCAGGAAGCCTCTGTCTCCCTGACTTCCCCACACAGCCCTTCCTCTCAAGAGAGAAGGGAATGGGAGGGGAAAGGAGGGCTATTTGGCCAGGCCCCCAGTTCAGCTGAGCCTGGGAACCCTGCCCGGGGTGCCCAAGACAATGCCGGGAATGGAGGCTGGCCTGGCCAGAGGCAAGCCTGGGAGAGGGAGGAGCTGTGCCCACTTCGCTCTCAGTTCTGGCCTGGGAGCTGCACCAGCCCAGTCCTGGGCTCCCCACTCAGTCCTGGACATCTGCTCACCCACCCTTTGGCAGCTCACAGCCAAACCATCCTCCTAGAGGGCTCTTTCCTACCCAGTTGGGTCCCAACCGCCTGAAGCACAAGTGTGTATGTGTGTGTATGCCTGGATGAGTGTGCCTCAGAGCCTGAGCGTATATACATGTGGGTGTGTGTATATAAGCGTGTGAGTGTATGTGTGTTTGAGTGTGGGAGTGTGTACATAAGTATCTGACTGTATCTCTGTGGGTGGGCGTATATGTGTGTGAGTATATATAAGTATGCTCACCATTACACCAAGCGTGCGAGTGTATGTGTGTTTGAGTATGGGAGTGTGTATGTAAGTATCTGACTGTATCTCTGTGGGTGGGTGTATATATGTGTGAGTATATATAAGTATGTGTGTGTGAGTGGTGGCAAGTGGTGAGGAGCCAGATGCTGAGCCCACTCCCCTGCCCTGCCCCTCCCCTTGTCCTTGTGGTCCGGCCCGACCTCTCATCCTGGGACGCATGCCTGGCATTTCCTAGGACAGCCCTCATTCAAATGATTTAACCCCCTGCCCCACTAGTGCCCTTTATTTTTCCAACCCACAGAGCCTCGTATTCAGTGTAGAAAATGCAGCCCCTGTTTCTGGAAGCCTTCTTCTTCTCTGGGGCTGGGGGAGGACCCCACTGTTCTCTCTACCAGGCCAGGGAGGGACCACTGCAGGTTCTAGGGAACGTGGACCCCTCTTCTGGGGCTCTGGACCCTGGGGGCATTGTGGGGTCAGGCTTTCTTGTTCCCAGCCCCAGGCCTGGCCTGGATTTCCCTGGAGGAGACAGCAGGAGGGAGCTCTGGCCCACAGAAGAACTGGGATTTGGTTGTTAAACCAAGTTGCAAGTTCAGTCCACTTTCCTGGCCAAATTTTCTTCCCGCCTCCCTTTCTCCTCCAGATAATAGAAAGGCCCGGGAGGGGTTCCTTTCTTCCTGGGCCAGCTGGGGAGGCCGGGGGCCCTGCCATTGGTTCAGGCCCTTGTCATTGAAGGCACACCCCCTGGGCCTGGGCCAGCTCCACCCCTACCCCCCCACAAGGGGGAGCAGTTACATCAGCCGCTCTTGCCTGACTCGAGCCTTCTGTGGGAGAGGCCTCAGACACAGTCCCTGAAAGGCCCTGCTCATCCTGAAGAAGGAGCATCAGTGGCGGCTCTGCCTCCTGCCTTCCACTCTCCCTGCCCCTGCTAGGCCTCGAACCTGGCAGCAGCAGGGACCAGCTGGCTGGGGATGATGCCTGGATGTGAATCCCCATTCAGTCACTTTCCAGCTATGTGATGCTGGGCAAGTCACTTACTCTCTCTGAGCCTCAGTTTCTCCATCTGTAATTGGGATGATCATAGTGCTGTATTTATAGGTTTGTTCTCGGGATTCAATGAGTTAGTATTTGTAAGGGATGTGTGCTTTCTCTTTTACTATATAAGTGCTGGTTAACTAAATACATCGCTTTCCTAAATGATGGCCAGCTAAGGACCAGGTGGGTGGGTGGGTCACTGACCTGCTAACCTCTAGCTTTGTGTCTCAGCACTTACTCCTGTCCTGGCAATTCACTCCTATCCCAGATGGACCCGAGAAGACTCTGGCCTCCACTGCTTTCCTCTGCATCATTTCTCCCTGACCATGGTACCCTGGGCTTCCCAGGTGATGCCATGTGTGTGATAGTTGCTCAGTTGTGTCCAACTCTTAGCAACCCCATGGACTGCAGTCCGCCAGGTTCCTCTGTCTATGGGTTTCCCAGGTGAGAATACTGGAGTGTGGGTTACCATTTCTTTCCCCAGGGGATCTTCCTCACCCAGGGATCAAACCTGGGTCTGTCGCAATGAAGATAGATTCTTTACCATCTGACCAATCAGGGAAGCCCAAAGAACCTGCCTGCCAATGCAGGAGACATAAGAGATGTAGGTTCAACCCCTGGGTCAGGAAGATCCCCTGGGGAAGGAAATGGCATGGCAATCCACTCCAGTATTCTTGCCTGGAGAATCCCATGGGCAGAAAAGCCTGGTGGGTTACAGTCCATGGGGGTCACAAAAAGTCGGACACGACTGAAGTGACTTAGCATGCACACACATACACTTCAGCTCCTGGGGCAGGGATGTCACAGCAGAACATGGAGTCCAAAAGGGGCTCGGGAGAGACTCTGTCACCCTGAATGTCTCTGGCTGTTCTTCTAGAGGTGCAACAGGTCACTCCCAGCGCCTTCGTGGTCTTGGCTATTTTGGAAGGAGGAAGTGGCAGCTTTGTCTGCTGGGCTGGAGACATAGGTTTTGGTTTGAGAATGAAAGGATTCACTCATGAAAAATTACCCACCTTCCTGAGACAATGATCTTGATCCACTTCCAGACCTTGTGCTGGGCTGGGGGCTGTAGTGCAGGCACTGCTCTCCCCTTGGCAGGACTGGCAGAGGGATGCTCTGTCCTCCCAGGCCCCTCCTCCAGTCTCTCCCTCCTCCCAGGATTCAGATCCCACCAGGGGGACAGACCTCTGTTATGGGTCCCCTGCACTCCTCTTTGAGGGTCACACGGACTCGGGCTGCTGTGAGCCGCAGGCCGGAGCCCCACACTGCCCACCGCCTCTGCCTGGCCCCGCCATGGACTCCTGGCCCCGCCATGGACTCCTGCCCCCAGTCTCTCCTGATTTGCTCACTTGGGAGCTGGAGACCCAGGCAAAAGCTAAGGAGGCTTTGTCCCTGGGCTGGGGGGCTGCCTAAAGCTTGACTACTTCTTTTTAAAAAATAGTTATTTATTTGGCTGTAATGGGTCTTAGTTGTGGCACATGGGATCTAGTTCACCAGTAGGAATCGAACCCAGGCCCCCTGCACTGGGAGCACAGAGTCTTAAATACTAGACCACCAGGAAGGCCCCGCACCTGACCTCCTTGTGCTCAGAGTCTTCCAGCTCAAGTCTGAGCTCTAGCGTGGCCGCAGGGATCCTCTCTTTGCTCTTTTGCGCCTGGGACGGCGGGGCTGAAGGAGACCCAGGTGGTCTTGGTCACCAGGGAGCTCCAAGATGAGTGAACAGCCTTTCAAGAGAAACCGAGGGCCCTGAGAGCCCTCCCTCCCTCCTACAAGTGTTTGCTGAGCCCACCATAGGAGCAGGCTATGCTAGGCCCTGCCGTCAATGAAGGCTCACCCTGCTCTGAGGCTCAGAGGGAACCCCGCTGGGGGACCCACGCAGTGCTTTCTTTCCTTTGCATCCTGCAGCTCTGCCCACTGGGGGCTCCCTCAGGCCTGAATCTCTACCATTAGACTCTGAGCTCCCTGAAGATAGTGCCTCTCACAGGGCCTTCTGCACTGGTTCATTCAGTCAGTCAGTCCCTCAGGGGGGCCCTGCTAGGTGCTGGGCTCTTGTGAATGGCCCAGTCATACCCATGCTGTCTAAACTGGCTTCCTGGGGATGAGAAAAAGCCGGTTCTGGGAAGGGGGTTCCCAGCACATGCAAAGCCAGGGCTGGCGTGGGCAGGGAGGAAGCAGGGCCTGCCCTGGAGCTATGGAAAAAGAGGTATAGAGAAGGATTGGAGATTTCACTGCTGCAGTGGCAGAAGAGAAAACCCAGGAGAGTGTATCGGTTGCCCAAAGCAAGACAGGAATTCAAACTGCTGCGGAATCCCTGACTCATTGCTGGGGGTGGAGGCAGGAGGGAGAAGGCTGGGCGTCCAGGGCAACCGTCAGCGCCCTCTTCACAGACTCCTCCTGCTGCATATCCTGCGGGCAGTGCGCCCTGGAGCCCTCACTGTCTTCAAGTGCTCCCTCTTGTCTAATCAGTTTCTCCTGCTGCATCCTTGCGTGTCCTCGGTGCAGATGCACCACATTGGGGCCTGACAGTCTCTTTTCCCACCCCCGCTCTGGCCTGGTAGAGGCCCCTCCCCATCCCTTTCTTGCCCCAGGTTTTGTCTTGGGCCACAGGGGCCAGTCCACGGCATGGGATTGAAAGTGAAAGTTGATCAGTCGTGTCCGACTCTTTGTGATCCCATGGACTATAAAGTCCATGAAATTCTGCAGGCCAGAATACTGGAGTGGGTAATCTTTCCCTTCTTCAAGGGATCGTCCCAACCCAGGGATTGAACCCAGGTCTCCCTCATTGCAGGCAGATTCTTTGCCAGCTGAGCCTCAGGAGATTTCCAAGAATACTGGAGTGGGTAGCCTATCCCTTCTCCAGCGGATCTTCCTGACCCAGGAATCGAACTGGGGTCTCCTGCATTGCAGGCGGATTCTTTACCAACTGAGCTATCAGGGCATGGGGTTAATTCCTGGGAAACAGGTTCATCCTCTGCCCTCGGGGCCAGGCTTCCACCTTGATCTCTAAGACTGACCGAAGTCTTAGATCACATTGGAGGGCGCAGAGCTCTGTCTCAGATCACACTGGAGGGAACATTGCTGTGTTCCCATTGCTTCCTTACCTTGGTTCTTTATCCTTTTTCCTGTCTCTGTCTCTTTCTCCATTGCCCCTTTCCCTTTTCTCTCCTTATTTCTCTCTGTCTTTCCTTGGTCCAGTCTCTGCTTCCCTCCTTCCTGGTCTCTTTTTGTCTCTGCTCCTCTCCCTCCCTCTGTCCCCATGGTCCTTCTTTCTGACGGTCCCCTGGCTGTGCTGGTGGACACGCTGGAAGAGAAGGTGGAATCAGGGGGCTCCAGGCACACTTGTGCCCAGCAGTGTGCAGGTCATCTGGCAAGGGGTGCAATGCACGGCCACCGTCTTCTTTACCAAAATCAGAAGAGATCAGAGGGCGAGGTCTTAGGTCAGCAGCCTGGCTTCCATACCAGGCCCACTGGAGGAGTTCATGGTGAAGGGCCGGGTACTGAAGCCCTGAGAATAAAAGCGATATGGTTGCTTCTTTAAGAGGGAAACCCTGACCATCCAGTCGAGGGAAGGAACAATGCATAGAAATTGGACTTGAAGCCTGTCCAACAAAGGTTTCCCCTTCAAACTCTTGGTGGGATTGGGAAGACTGTTTTGTCTTGGAGAGGGGATGGGTTGGGGCAGCAAACAAAAGAGGAGGGTGACCAGCATCTTCTGGGCCAGTCCGAAGCTCTCCTGGGCTTCGGAGCTGGGCTGGGTGTGCCCAGAGCTTCTTTCTGGGCATCTCACAGGAGATGGCGCGCTCTGACTGTGCAGAGGAAATTACTCTCTTGGAGGAGAGACAAACAAAATGGTGGGAAGAGATTTACAGAGGGTTCTGGATGGTGAGGAGGACCGGGAAAGCAGAGTGGGGATGGGGGCAGTTTTCTCCAAATGTAAGGTGATGCCTTTTAGGGGAAGCATGAAGCTGCCCCAGCCCAGTGCTGGGTGCCGGAAGTGCTGATGGGCTGGTGTTCTCACGTGAAGTCTGCAGAGACTGAGAGGTGGGCCAGTGTCGTGGACCCTCCAGTCTGCATCTTGAGGGGAGGAGGTGGAAAATTTCCTGGTGACAGGCTGGTGCGGTGAGTGGGGGCACTGTGGGAGAGGAAATGGGACCCCGTCCTGCGTGGCTGATGGAGGAAGACACTGCTTCCCACCCCGGGAGCTCCAGGGTCCCCATGGGGCCATGTCCTGCCCCTGTTCTGAGGTCCTGCCTCTCACGCCTCGGTCTCTGTTGTTCTCTTCCCCCGTGTGTGTGCATGCGTGCTAAGTCACATCAGTCGTGTCCGACTCTTTGTGACCTCATGGACCTTAGTCCGCCAAGCTCCTCTGTCCATGGGATTCTCCAGGCAAGAATCCTGGAGTGGGTTGCCATTTCCTTCTCCAGGGTATCTTCCCAACCCAGGGATCAAACCCGCATCTCCTGCGGCTCCTGCACTGTAGACAGATTCTTGCCACTGAGCCCCTGGGGGGAGCCCTCTCTTCTGCCCCCACCACTTTCTGTCTCAGTCCCTGTTTTCTTCCTCTTGTCCTCCTGTCTCTCTTAGGGCCCCCCGCTCTCCTGTCAGACCCCCCTGTTTCTCTCTTGGCCTCTCTGTGCTGTCTGGTACAAGGAGAATCCTCTCTTTTCAGAAACATTTCCTCCCATTGGGCACTGGGTGACCCTTGTGTGTGTGTGTGTGTGTGTGTGTGTGTGTGTGTGTGTGTGTGTGTGTGTGTAAGGGGCTTCTGGTTGAGTTAAGGTGCAGCAGGCTGTGGAGGCTGTGGAGGCTGAAGGTGGAGGGGGTGAGGGCCGGGGCTGCTGTCCCTCTGGGTGGTGGTCAGAGTGGTGGGCAGAGCCAGGCTTCCTAGGCAGAGGTATCTCCCACCTTACCCCTCCCTGGGCCCACACTCATTCTAGGAAAATCACAAGAGCCCGCCCTGCATGACTGACGCACACAAAGCACATTGTTCCCCTCCCGGGCCTCTCTCCGGGCCTCTCCCAGGCCCCTGGTGGGTTTGCTGCCAGTTCCGGGTAGCAAGCTGGCAGCCTCGCTCTCCGAGGCTAAGACTGCCCACCTGACTAGGTGGGGCTCCTTCCACTGCTTATCTGTCGTCCCCTCTCAGGAGGCAGGGGCAAGAGGCACTCCGGGGCAGGGACAGGCACACTGAGCCTCAGGCATGGCACCCATACCCCTACCTGCCAGCTGCCCACCCCACACACCTTGCCCCATTCTAGGAGCTGTTCGGGCTGGTCGGTCCTCCATTCCCACCCCAGTCTGTTTTTTTCCCAGAAGTCTGTGAAGAGGTCAGGTCTCCTGCGTGGGAAGCTCACTCTCTCTTTGCTCTGTTTCCAGGCATTTATTCCTGCCTGCAGCTCACCTCCTCTGGGAAGCCTTCTTGGATTGCCCACTTTCCCTCCAACCTATTCCTTCTAGGCACCACCAGATGGCTGGGCCCACAGTGGACACACTGGGTGATTGATATCCAAGTCTCCTGGCTGAGTGCTGTTCCAAAGAACAGCCCGGGGCAAGGAGAAGGTGCCAGCACTACTGCCCCTTAGCTGCCAGGCACTGTCCGTGCATTATTGACTTCATTCACACAGCAGTCCTTTCAGGTAGAGATGATTATTCCCTTTTGACAGATGAGAAAACTGAGGCTCTGAGAAATTACCCACTTGCCTGAGGTCACACAGCAACACCCCCAAATCAAGACACTCCCAAAATGAGGCTTCCAGGGTAGGATAGGGGCAGTTCCTCCCTGCACCCGCCCCCCCGCCCCACAGCCATACTAAGGACTTGGAATATTTTAGCTCCTGGGCATGTTGGAATAGAGGGGCCAGGTGCTGCTACCAGAGTTTGGGATGGAGGTAGAAGGATGGATGAAATGACCCCCTGCATGCTTGCCTGGGTCAGTCCATTCCCTTTGTCCTCCACATGAAGACCTCCAGCATCACCGTCAGAGGTCTCAGCCCGTGGCTCTGCCCTGGGGGCAAACTCTTCTCAGCTTCAGGTCCCTGCCCAGTTCCCTGGACCATACCTTAGTCTCCCTTCCTCAGGGCTGGCCCTAGCTGCCTGGGGAGGCCTGGTTCAGAGCAGCCTGCTAGTTCTCTGCTCCAGTGGGGCCCCCATCCTGCTCCCTTGCTGCCCTCCCCAGCCCAACTTGGCTGGGATTTCCCCAGCATCTCCATCCAAGGTGTTTCTCTGGCTTTGGGAGGAGCCTGGATCCAGACTTCTCATCCCTGTGACCATACAGAGTCCACACCTCCTCTTCCCACCTTGTCTCTGCCCTCCCTTCTCTCTTCCTCTGGGATGTGTATTATGTGCAAAGCATTGGGCCTGAATGCCATGTACGTGGGTCCCTCAAGAGCCCACCAAACAGAAGCATGAACTAATGTAGCAGGAGTCGGCGCAGGGCATTGTGGGAGCCCAGGGAGGAATGCGGACGCAGGCAGGTGCCCTTCTGGACCAGCCTTGATGGGCAGGCAGATAACGGGGCCTCTGTGTGTGGACCTGGTGGAGGGAAGCGCCTTCAGGCCACTCCCCAGAGAAATCTTCCGTCTTGGACTGGGAGCTGCTGGGCAGGGCCCTTCTCTTCTGAAGCAGTGCTTCTCAGACTGCCTGGGGGGAAGGATCAGTTGTTTTCTTTTAAATTCCAATTTGTCAGAGACCAATAAAATTATAAAATACAGTACTGAAGAATTGCTAGAAAAAGAAAATAAGACATCCTCAGGACAAGCCCCAACATTTTATTGTTGGATACAACAGACATAAAATCACCCTGTCAAATAGCTACTAAGAGTCTGAGTGCCTTGGGCAGGGTCTGCACTGCCCTGTTCTGGGCAGCTGTGGTCGGTGGGTAGGTGACTCCTGGAGTGTTACTGCCCTGGGGCAGGGTGTTCAGGCTGCAGGTCGTGGCCTGCTAGTGGGGTGGGAGATTAATTCCCCAGGTCGTGACCAGCATTTTCAAAACATAAAATAGAACAGAGTAGGAAATACAGCCTCTTACCTGTAGTAGCTAAAGTGTGGTTTTACGAAACGTTTATTTCAGGCATCTGCATGCGCACGTGCGCGCGCGCGCGCACACACACACACACGTGTGCACGAGCGTGCCCTGGTTTGGGAGGTGAAATGTCTGATGGGGTCTGTGGCCAGGTGCCCCTCCCCACAGTGTTATATAGACCCAATCTGCTCTCTAGTGCCACCTCCCCTACTCGAACCCCTCTTTCCCTCCCTCTAGAGCCTATTTCTTTCCTTTCTTCCTCCGGCCACCTCTGGGCTCTGGAAACCTTGGTCCTTCCACTTGCCTGTTTCTTTTTTGTGGACTGTCCTTCTTCCTTTCTCACATTTCCCAGATGGTCCCTTCCTCCTGGGCCCCCTTGAATCAGGCCCCCAGTGCTGCATTGGGTCCAGGTCAGCCCATAGAGGCAGAACAGGGGTCCTTGCGCTCAAGGAGGGAGTCGTTGTCCTAGGGGATCAGAGCTGTTCTGGGGGATTAGGGATTGGATTGCAAAATATAAAGGAATGTATGATAGTAACTGATCCCTGAACCCAAGTCCCTGCTGGGCTTGGAGACTTGGTTCTCCTTGGAGGTCCTGGGTGGGGAGAACGACATGACCCCATCCTGGGTCCCTGCTGAGCCATCACTTCCTTTTTCAGGGCTCTGTTGATCAGATCAGATCAGATCAGTCGCTCAGTCGTGTCCTACTCTTTGCGACCCCATGAATCGCAGCACGCCAGGCCTCCCTGTCCATCACCAACTCCCAGAGTTCACTCAGACCCACGTCCATCGAGTCAGTGATGCCATCCAGCCATCTCATCCCCTATCGTCCCCTTCTCCTCTTGCCCCCAATCCCTCCCAGCATCAGAGTCTTCTCCAATGAGTCTTCACATGAGGTGGCCAAGGTACTGGAGTTTCAGCTTTAGCATCATTCCTTCCAAAGAAATCCCAGGGCTGATCTCTGTTGATAGGTTGCTCCTAGTCTAGACATGTGCTGTAACTTATTTAAACAATTCTCTATAAATGAACTGCTGAGTTGTTTCCAGCTTTTTTTTTTTCTTTTTTTTTAAAGAAGTCTAAGCAATTAGATGGATGGAGGAGCCTGGTGGGCTACAGTCCACGGGGTTGCAAAGAATCAGACACGACTGAGTGAATTCACTCAAGCAATTTGAAAAGATGCTGTAATGAGCATCTTTGTTCCTCTCCCTCATCACATCTGAGCTGCTGACTCCCCGAGGTCCTCTCACTTCATCCCTCATTTATCTCATCTCTAACCACACTTGGCCCACATTTCTTCTCAGCCCCCAGCTCATGTCCTGGGGCAGAAGATGAGCCAGAGGTTTGGAAAATGTGATCTCCTTCCTCCTCAGGCCACAACCCTCCTTCCTTACAACGACTCATTTGCTTTCTTCAGCCAGACTTCCCAAACACCAAGCTGTATCATAAGAACTTTTGACTGGAAGTCACAGAAAACCCAGCTCAAAATGGTTTAGATAATACAGGAAGTTTTCATTTCATAAGAAAAAAATGTCCTGAGGCAGGGTGGGTCCAGGGTGGTTAAATGAGTGGATCTACCACTTCATCAAGCATCCTGGTTCTTTCTGTTTTTCTGCTCTGCTCTCAGATGTTTGCTTGCTTCCTAAGTACTATAGTTCTCCTCATGGCTGCAAGATGGCTGCTGAAGATCCAGACATCACATCCAGACATGATATGTC
The DNA here is from genome assembly GCA_935064755.1 of Tragelaphus eurycerus. Taxonomy (NCBI): domain Eukaryota; kingdom Metazoa; phylum Chordata; class Mammalia; order Artiodactyla; family Bovidae; genus Tragelaphus; species Tragelaphus eurycerus. The sequence continues at coordinate 19,248,735 of CAKXYN010000027.1, read as the reverse complement.
TGGAGGTTGAAGAAGGACCATCTTTTTCTGTGGGTATATTTTTAATAAAATTAATATTTATTTGACTGCATTGAATCTTAGTATTTTTATTGCATCATGTGAGATCTTTCGTTGCAGCTCATAGACTTTGTAGTTGTGGCTTGCAGGGTCCGAAGTGTGTGGGCTTGGTAGTTGCCATGTGTGGGCTTAGTTGCTCTGTGGCCTGTAGGATCTTAGTTCCCAGATCAGGGATTGAAACTGTGTCCCATTTATTACAAGGCAGAAGTTCCTCTGGGTGTATTTTTTAGATCAAGTAAACTTGTCTCTGAAATGCCAGTAGCAAAACTTACCATTGACTCTCATAGGCAAAGGTTAAGGCACACGCACACTCCTTGGTTAACTCTTGGTAGGGAGAATCAGGCTTCCCTGTCTAGCGAGGCATGGGGCTGCAGGAGGTGGGCTGGGTTTTGAAGGAGAAAAGGGGTCTGGGGACAGAGACTGAATAGACAAGCCATAGTGTCTGTCACTGTGGTAGAGAAAGTCTCCCTAATGATGGATAGACTCCATTTCTGTGTTTCTCAACCCGCTGGGCCTGTGGCTGCTGCTCTGGAGACTTAGCTTGAAACTGATTAAATTAGAAAACATTTTTTGAAGGAATGAGATATGGTTTCGCCCTGGAGGGATTTTGCTGCAATGCGAGAGAGGAGAGAGCAGGGCCAACGTACATGGCCTGGGAAAGAAGTCTAAATTTGTTGAAACTGGAGACAGGAACCTTTCTGAAGCAAGGAGTTGATGAGGATTCTGGTTCCTATTGGATTAGATGCAGGGGGCAGACTAAGATGACCTTTGAGCTGGGCTTCCCCTAGGGCTGAGGCCAGCTCTGTGTCAGGGATGGGGAGACCAAGTTGCTGGAGGGATAGAGGTAAGGCAAGGTGAAGGCACTTCTCCCAAGTCAGGGTCCCCTTTCTCCTGGCCCTCAGGTGGGTCTTGTCCTTGCCGGTGAGTCATAGAGGGACAGGAAGGAGAGAAGGAGGGCTCTGAGTCAGGAGCCTACCTGGGCAAAAAGGAAAACATAAAAAGGAAGTGACTCAAGGCCTACAGGGCAGACAGGTGGTCTGTGGTGCCCGGGGACAGGGCCTGGGGGTGTTGGCCGAGGGCGAGGGTCCCCTCCCCAGAGGCCATGGTGCACGCCGTGCAGGCAATTTCCACCAACCACGTTTCCCACAAAGTCTTTCTCTCCACCACAGCAGGCTGGCTGCCCACTCACCCACAAACCGAGCCACCAGCTGCTGCGATTTCTGGCACTGGTACACCCCCTGCATCTGGCAGGGCTCATCACCTCTGACCCCAGAAGGTGGGTCAGTCCCTTCCCCTGCCTACCCCTGGTCCGTCTTCCCTGCCCTCACCCCCAGAAGGGAGAGATGCTGGGGCTGCTAGTGGGTGAGGCTCTTCAGAGCAAAGCAGATCCATCTGTACAGACATGAGGCCGTCCTTGGGGTCAGAGGTGTCAGGGTGGGCTTAAGTTAAGGGGAATTATGGGGACAAAGGCAGTGGGAGCACAGGCCTTGTGAATCACTGCATCCCCTGCTGGGAGCGAGTCAGAAGGGCCTTTGTTCTAGCAACTGGAGTTTGGGTTTGAGGTCAGGGCCCCAGCTAATAATAACATGATATTTTGCTTCCTTTTACCTCTGTTCTTATGAACTAAACTTCCTTAGGAACCTCTGAAGGAGGAGGTGTGACTGGGCCAAGGCATAATTAAAGCATATTTTAAAAAATTATTTATTCATTATTTTGGGGCTTCACTGGGGCTTTGGGCTGCACGCGGGCTTTCTCTAGATGTGGAGAGCAGAGGCTGGTTTCCAGTCGCGGTGAGTGGGCTTCTCACTGCCGACGCTGCTCTTGGGCTCATGGGCTTGTAAGCATGTGGCCTTCTGTAGTTGTGGCGCACAGGCTTAAGTTGCCCTGCAGCACATGGGATCTTACCAGACCAGGGATTGAACCTGTCAATTCCCCTGAATTGGCAGGCAGATTCTTAAGCACTGGACCCCTAAGGAAGTCCAATTAAAGTATATTATATTAAATTTTATTTTACACGTTAGGCCATATTACAGGTAGGAATTCCCAGGGGGCACTAATGGTAAAGAACCTGCCTGCCAAGGCAGGAGACGTAAGAGATGTGGGTTTGATCCCTGGGTCAGGAAGATCTCCTGGAGGAGAGCATGGCAACCCACTTCTGTATTCTTGCCTGGGGAATCCCGTGAACAGAGGAGCTTGGCAGGCTAAAGTCCATAGGGTTGCAAGGAGTTGGATACGACTGAAGTGACTTAGCAATGCATGCATATTATAGGTAAGTTTAGCAACATATTTTTTTTCACTTATTATTATCTTAGATATCCTTCCGCAATAGTGTATATAGAAAGCCTCCTTATTCTTTTTAATAGCTGCATAGAATTTCACTCTAACTAAGACCCTATAAATAAAACTCTGGGTTGTTCCCCAAACTGCTCCTTTGAAAAAATTATAAACAATGCTGCAATGAACATCTTTGGCCATTTATCTTTGGGCACATGCAAAATGCTTTTACAGGATAAAATCCAAAAAGTTGAACTTATAGGTCAAGAGTATGAACATTTAAAATTTCATAGGTAATGCCTAATTGTTCTCCACAATGTACTAATTTCCCTTCCATCGTGAGACAGCCTTGTAACCATAACCTTGTGTGGTATGACTCTTCTTAAGGACTTCCCTGGTGGTCCAGTGGCTAAGACTCTGTGCTCCAGACGCAGGGGGCCGGTGATTTGACCCTTGGTCAAGGAAACAGATCTCACATGCTGCACCTAAGATCCTGTGTGCCACCATGAAGGCCTGGTGCAGCCAAAAAAAAAAAAAAAAAAAAAAAGCTTCTTAATCTGATATTTGAGAAATTATATCTTGTTCCATTTGCATTTAAAATTGTTAGTGAAATGGAACATTCGTATATTTTTATCAGCCAGCGTGTTCTTTGTGAACGACCTATGTATATTCTTCACCTGTATTCTCCCACTGGATTCTTGTCCTTTCCTTATCGCTTTATAAAGGATGTCCTTTTTAAATTAGGAAAATGAGCATCTTGTCATACATCTTGTGGGTGTTATTCCCTTATTTCATCCTTTGATTTTGTTTATAGAGTTTTCTTCTTTTTAGTTTCTACAGAGATGAGTTTACGAATCTTCTCTGTTGTGACTTCTGTTTTGTTCTGTGACTAGGAACTCCTTTGCTACCCCAGGATGGTAAAAACATTTACACATATTTTCTTCTGGCATTTTTATGGCTTTAATTTTCAAATGTTTTCTTTAAAAAAATTAAAAAAAAACACTTTGATCCTGTTAAAATTTGTTTCAGTATTACGAGTGAGGTAGGGAATATAATTTGTTTTGTCCTAGTGTCTCAGTATGTTGAATTGAATTCTGATGTTGAATTGGGTCAGTTTATTTCGGCATTCTTTACTACTCATCTGTCTGCCTGTACCAGTCCCGTACTATTTTAATTTTTCAGCTCAGTTCAGTCGCTCAGTCGTGTCCAACTCTTTGCGACCCCATGAATCCCAGCACGCCAGGCCTCCCTGTTCATCACCAACTCCCGGAGTTCACTCAGACTCACGTCCATCGAGTCAGTGATGCCATCCAGCCATCTCATCCTCTGTCGTCCCCTTCTCCTCCTGCCCCCAATCCCTCCCAGCATCAGAGTCTTCTCCAATGAGTCAACTCTTCCCATGAGGTGGCCAAAGTACTGGAGTTTCAGCTTCAGCATCATTCCTTCCAAAGAAATCCCAGGGCTGATTTCCTTCAGAATGGACTGGTTGGATCTCCTTGCAGTCCAAGGGACTCTCAAGAGTCTTCTCCAACACCACACTTCAAAAGCATCAATTCTTCGGCGCTCAGCCTTCTTCACAGTCCAACTCTCACATCCATACATGAATACAGGAAAAACCATAGCCTTGACTAGATGGACCTTTGTTGGCAAAGTAATGTCTCTGCTTTTCAATATGCTATCTAGGTTGGTCATAACTTTCCTTCCAAGGAGTAAGCGTCTTTTAATTTCATGGCTGTAGTCACCATCTGTAGTGATTTTGGAGCCCAGAAAAATAAAGTCTGACACTGTTTCCACTGTTTCCCCATCTATTTCCCATGAAGTGATGGGACCAGATGCCATGATCTTCATTTTCTGAATGTTGAGCTTTAAGCCAACTTTTTCACTCTCCACTTTCACTTTCAAGAGGCTTTTGAGTTCCTCTTCACTTTCTGCCATAAGGGTGGTGTCATCTGTATATCTGAGGTTATTGGTATTTCTCCCGGCAATCTTGATTCCAGCTTGTGTTTCTTCCAGTCCAGCGTTTCTCATGATGTACTCGGCATACAAATTAAATAAGCAGGGTGACAATATACAGCCTTGACGTACTCCTTTTCCTATTTGAAACCAGTCTGTTGTTCCATGTCCAGTTCTAACTGTTGCTTCCTGACCTGCCTACAGGTTTCTCAAGAGCAGGTCAGGAGGTCTGGTATTCCCATCTCTTTCAGAATTTTCCACAGTTTATTGTGATCCACACAGTCAAAGGCTTTGGCATAGTCAATAAAGCAGAAATAGATGTTTTTCTGGAACTCTCTTGCTTTTTCCATGATCCAGCGGATGTTGCCAATTTTATCTCTGGTTCCTATGCCTTTTCTAAAGTCAGCTTGAACATCAGGAAGTTCATGGTTCATGTATTGCTGAAGCCTGGCTTGGAGAATTTTGAGCATTACTTTACTAGCGTGTGAGATGAGTGCAATTGTGCGGTAGTTTGAGCATTCTTTGGCATTGCCTTTCTTTGGGATTGGAATGAACACTGACCTTTTCCAGTCTTGTGGCCACTGCTGAGTTTCCCCAATTTGCTGGCATATTGAGTGCAGCACTTTCACAGCATCATCTTTCAGGATTTGAAATAGCTCCACTGGAATTTCATCACCTCCACTAGTTTTGTTCGTAGTGATGCTTTCTAAGGCCCACTTGACTTCACATTCCAGGATATCTGGCTCTAGGTCAGTGATCACACCATTGTGATTATCTGGGTCATGAAGATCTTTTTTGTATAGTTCTTCTGTGTATTCTTGCCATCTCTTCTTAATATCTTCTGCATCTGTTAGGTCCATACCATTTCTGTCCTTTATTGAGCCCATCTTTGCATGAAATGTCCGCTTGGTATCTCTAATTCTCTTGAAGAGATCTCTAGTCTTTCCCATTCCATTGTTTTCCTCTATTTCTTTGCATTGATCACTGAGGAAGGCTTTCTTATCTCTTCTTGCTATTCTTTGGAACTCTGCATTCAGATGCTTATATCTTTCCTTTTCTCCTTTGCTTTTCACTTCTCTTCTTTTCACAGCTATTTGTAAGGCCTCCCCAGACAGCTATTTTGCTTTTTTGCATTTCTTTTCCATGGGGACAGTCTTGATCCCTGTCTCCCATACAATGTCACAAACCTCATTCCATAGTTCATCAGGCACTATATCTATCAGATCTAGGCCCTTAAATCTATTTCTCACTTCCACTGTATAATCATAAGGGATTTGATTTAGGTCATACCTGAATGGTCTAGTGGTTTTCCCTACTTTCTTCAATTTCAGTCTGAATTTGGCAATAAGGAGTTCATGATCTGAGCCACAGTCAGCTCCTAATCTTGTTTTGGTTGACTGTATAGAACTTCTCCATCTTTGGCTGCAAAGAATATAATCAATCTGATTTTGGTGTTGGCTATCTGGTGATGTCCATGTGTAGAGTCTTCTCTTGTGTTGTTGGAAGGGGGTGTTTGCTATGACTAGTGCATTTTCTTGGCAAAACTCTATTAGCCTTTTAATTGCTACAGTTGTATAATATTTTTAAAAGTATTTTTTAGGGCCACCCCCTCCCCTTGCTGGTTTGCTTCTTTTTTCCAGGAATTTTCTGGCTATTCTTTTCTGTTTATTTTTCCAGATGAATTTATAGTCACTTTGTCACATTTTCTAAAAAAAAAAAAAAAAAAACTATTGAATTAATGGATTCATTATGGGAACTTTGACATGCTTTCACTGTCACTGATTTTTTATCCAAGAACAAAGTCTTTCTCTCTCCATTTATTCAAGTCCATGATAAAGTCCCTCATTTGGGTTGTATAGCTCTTTCCATGTATCCTTGCACATTTTTTCTACATTTCATGTTATGATTTTATTGACTTTGTGCATGGAACCTTAATTCTTGTGTTTAGGAAATCTTGTTAAAAAAAATTTTTTTTAAAGATTTTTTTTAATGTGGACTTTTTTTTAAAGTCGTTATTGAATTTGTGACAATATTGCTTCTGTTTTTTTTTTTTTTTTTCTCTCTCTTTATTGCTTCTGTTTTATGTTTCACTTTTTTGGCTGTGAGGCATGTGATATGTTAGCTTCCTGACCAGGGATCAAAACTGCATCCCCTTCATTGGAAGGCAAAGTCCCAACCACTGGACCACCGGTGAAGTCCTGGAAGTCTTGTTTTTAAGCTAGTCACCTTACTAAATCCTTTGATTATTACCAGAAGCTCTTTAGCTGACCCTCTTAGAATATCCATTTATAGAATATCATCCAATGATAATAATTATGCTTTCTCCTTACAATATTTATACATATATATATATATATATTTATCTAATTGCATTGTCAAGTAACTCCAAATTTATGTTAAATACTCATGATGGTATTTGACGGGGACAGCTGACATCTGTCTCTCATATGGAGCTACTTCTAGACTCTTCCCATAAAATATGTTGTTTACACATTAAGATTGTGGGTTATGTTGAGTTTCCCAGTATTTGGCCTCTTTGTTTTTCTGAAAGGAACCACATTTAGTCTTCATGTATTCTGCTTTTTTATTAACCCAATCCTTTTGAACTGTGGTGTTGGAGAAGATGCTTGAGAGTCCCTTGGACTCCAAGGAGATCCAACCAGTCCATCCTAAAGGAGATCAGTCCTGAATATTCATTGGAAGGACTGATGCTGAAGCTGAAACTCCAATACTTTGGAAAAGACCTTGATGCTTGGAAAGATTGAAGGTGGCAGGAGAAGGGGCAACAGAGGATGTGATGGTTGGATGGCATCACTGACTCGATGGACGAGTTTGAGCAAGCTCCGGGAGTTGGTGACAGACAGGGAAGCCTGGTGTGCTTGGGGTCGCAAAGAGTCAGACATGATTGAGTGACTGAACTGACCTGACTGAACAAATATAATACCTATCCTTAGCTCAGAGCTTCTTCCTTGGTTGATTATTCCTCCCTTGGAAGCAGAGGTGTGGAGTTAGGGTGGACGTGCAAGATCAGGGGAGAAGCTAAAGTTCAGGACGTGGGCTCTCAGCCTCCAGTCCACAAGGGAACTCAGATCCACAAGAAATCCCTCCAAGACTGAGAAAGGAAATAGAGCTAAGTAGGGGGTGGGCTTCCCAGGGGGCACTAGTGGTAAAGAACCTGCCTGCCAATGCAAGAGACATAAGAGATGTGGGTTCAATCCTTGGGTCAGGAAGATCCCCTGGAAAAGGAAATGGCAACCCACTCTAGTTTTCTTGCCTGGAGAATCCCATGGACAGAGGAGCTTGGTGGGCTACAGTCCATGGGGTTGCAAAGAGTTGGACATGACTGAAGCAACTTAGCACGCACCCAGTAGATGAAGAGGCCCAGTGAAAGGAGGAAGACCAGTGAGAGCTAAGGAGCAGGGGCACAGGGTCTTAGAAGGAAATGAGGGACCCTTCTGCTTGTCCTTGAAAGTTTTCTACCCCTCTATCGGAGAAGGCAATGGCAACCCACTCCAGTGTTCTTGCCTGGAGAATCTCGGGGACGGGGGAGCCTGGTGGGCTGCTATCTATGGGGTCGCACAGAGTCGGACACGACTGAAGCAACTTAGCAGCAGCAGCAGCAGCAGCATCACCCTCAGAGAAAATTCAAGTCCCAGTCTTTCTGAGGAGACATGGGTCTGACCCTCAAGTTTTTCTCAGGCTGATGGAAGCTCCACAGGTACAGGTGGGTGCACCTACACTAGGGGAGTGGAGGCAGGCTAGAGGAGTCCCCTGGAGCTGCCAGGAGAACCAGGAAGACATCCAGCCTGGGTTGGTTACTTCTCAACATTTGGACTTCTCTCAGCGCTTCTGAGAGCAGTAAGCACTCCTCCCATCTCCTGCCGGGTTCTGAGGGCTGGGTTGTTTTTCTTTTTAATCTATTTATTTAATTTGGCTGTGTTGGGTCTTAGTTACGGCATGCAGACTCTTCATTGCATCATGTGGCATCTTTTATTGCAGGGCCTGGACTCTCTAGTTGCAATGCTCAGGCTCAGTTGCCCCACAGCATGAGAGATCTTATTTCCCGACCAGGGATGGAGCCCGTGTCTCCTGCCTTGCAAGGTGGATTCTTCACCACTGGATCAGCACGGAAGCTGAGCGCTGTTCTTTAGTCTAAAAACAAGGTCTTGTTCCACCTTCTCTCCATTTCCTGATGCAGTTGTGGGGTCCTCTGGCTATGACCCATTATTAGGAACCTGGCTGACTTCATCATCACCTCTGGGTGAACTCTGCAGTGCCCAGGGTTAGGGGAGGGAGGGAAGGGACTTTCCAGTGTGGTCCATGTTGGGTGCAGGGGCATCAAAGTGGCTGAGGGCACCCGTGTACATGATGGGCTGAAGCCAGTTATCCAGAAAGTGATGAGAGGGCCTTTTAGATGTCTTCTCTGCAATGGCCTTCCTCTCTTTACAAGAAGGAACACGCCCTTGACTCAGAATCTCTGCATCTTCCAGACCCACAAGCCCCTCCCCCTTCAGCTCTTAATTGATCCAGTCATTTAAGAGGAAGGGAGGTGGCTTTGTGGCTGTGTTCATATGATTGAGTGAATATAGACGCATCCCATTCTTTTCTCATGAGAGAGCAAGAGCATAGACACAGGTGTTGGGGGTAAACCAAATTTCAGGAAAAATGAGGAAGAGAGTGATCAGTCATTCACAGGAGGCAGGCTGGAGTGAATGGAGTCATTCCCTGGAGGCAGGGAATTGAATGCAATGACCTCTGGATGGTGATGATGCTGTGAGGATTAAAGAATTCTTGAGTCTCTGCTACTTTTGGACATAGTAGGGGCAACTGGGATGAACTCCATTTCCCAGCCATGGGAATCTGGGAAAAGAGTGTGAGGGGAAATGATCAGCCAGGAGACACTCCTGCCATTAGGATAGAGTGAGTGAGTGTTGGTTGCTCAGTCGTGTCCAGCTCTTTGCGATCCCATGGACTGCGTGTAGCCCACCAGGCTCCTCTGTCTATGGGATTTCCCAGGCAAGAATACTAGAGTGGGTTGCCATTCCCTTCTTCAGGGGATCTTCCCGACCCAGGGATCGAACTCGGGTCTCCTGCACTTCAGGAAGATTCCTTACCATCTGAGCTGCCAGGGAAGCCCATCAGACTGGGGCATGGAGGAAATCCAGCTCCTCTAGGGAGGGCAAGATCAAGGCAGACCCTAGCCCTGGGGGCATTAGGAGTCTGGGTGGGCACTTGAGACAGGGGCTTGGATAGAAAGAGGCCAGATGGGCCCCTGAGTTTGGATCTGGAGTTGTCGAACAAGGAGGGGTGCATTCAGAATGAGGAACCCTTAGGGCATTTGAGTTGGTCCCTACAGCCACAACCCAAAGGGCTTTTCCTAGAATCATCTTGCAAAATCATGATGGATTCTAAATGACGTGGCTTCCTGTGGAAAAGTAGGTGCCCCTGGTGAGCCCTGTTGAGTGACTTGGCATGAGTCTTACTCATTTCCAGTCCTTCTCATTTTCTGCATCAGGCCCAGGCCCCCCGGCGGGGGAGGGGGTGAGCTGCTAGTAAACACATCCCAGATGTGCTGTGTGAGACAAGCCAAGATGGTGCGCGAGATGGCTGCTTTTTGGAATAACAGTTTCCTCAGAAAAGCCTTCTTCTTTGGGCAGACAGGCTTCCCTGGTGGCTCAGATGGTAAAGAATCTGTCTGCAATGCAAGAGACCTGCGTTCAATCCCTGGATCAGGAAGATCCCCTGGAGAAAGAAAGGGCAACCCACTCCAGTATTCTTGCCTGGAGAATTCCACGGACAGAGAAGCCTGGTGGGTGACAGTCCATGGGGTTGCAAAAAGTCGGACACGACTGAAGTGATTTAGTGCACTCTTGCCCCAAAACGGGATACATGTTTTTTACAGCAAAGAGGGAAAATTCAGAAAATGAAAGACAAGGAAGAAAAGAAAGAAAAAAATAATAAAAGAAATGACCGCTGTCCAATTACCCAGAGAAAACCAGATGCAGTATCTTGAGGCTGGTATTCGTTTCTCTGCAGCCATAACAAACAACCACAAACTTGGCGGCTTTAAGAAATACCCATTTATCATGTTAGTTTCTGTCGATTAGCAGTTTCAGTGTGCTTGATTAGTTTCTTGGTTTAGGGTCTCAGAAGATGGACATCAAGGTGTCGGGAGGGATGTTTTCCTTTCTGGAGGCTCTGGGGGAATGCATCTACTTCCAGCTCATTCAAAGTTTGGCAGAATCTAGTTCCTTGCAGTGGGGACTGTTTTCTTGCTGGGTCAGTTGGGAGTCCCTAGCCTGTAGAGTGGAGAAGGAAATGGCAACCCACTCCAGTGTTCTTGCCTGGAGAATCCCAGGGACGGCGGAGCCTGGTGGGCTGCCGTCTATGGGGTCGCATAGAGTCGGACACGACTGGAGCGATTTAGCAGCAGCAGCAGCAGCCTGTAGAGACCTCTCTCTAGTCATTGCGTGAGGCCCCTACATTTCAGAAGCAGCAATGGCACGAAGTAGCCATCGGACTTTACTCATCGGACTTTCTCTGACTTCCCTCCCATCATCTCTCTCCTGTCTTCCTCTTTTGCCCCATCTTTCTTCTACTTTCAGCCAGAGAATGTTCTCCGCTTTTAAGGGTTTATGTGATTAGACTGGGTCCACCTGGATAATCTAGGAAAGCCTCCTTATTTTAAGGTCTGAAACCTTAATCAAAAAGTCTCTTTTGCCAGGGAACATATTAATAATACCCTTACAAATTCCAGGCATGAGAGCAGAGACATCTTGAGGGGAGGGTTTGACGTTACTTGGCCCACTACTGTGTTTATGCTTTCCGTCTTTTCTCCAGGCATATTATCTTTGCAAAGAAATATTTGTAAAAGCGTGCAGTACTGTTTGCTGGCAACTCAGTATCATTTCCTTCCCCCGGTCTATGCTTTCCTCTGCCCAGTAGGGGCTGGAAGCCAGGGAGCTACAGTTCTCAGAATCCCCGCCAGCCTAGGAGAGGCACTTGTATTGAGATCTGGCAAGAGGGAGAGAAGCATAAATCATAGCATTGTTCTCTCAGCAGCTGAGGGTAGGTGTGTATGCTTCGGCAGATAGAAGATTCTGGAGCAGTCTTCAGGCATTTTCTCTGTGTTGGGGCTGAAGGCTCAGGTGTCCTGCGGTTTCAGCAACTTCCTAGAACCTAAAAGCTTGCCGTGAACCGTACAGCCAGCCCTTCTACGGCTTTGTAAACACCTCGTTCTCAGGACTAAATCCCTTTCTGCTTGAAATGCCTAGAATGGTTGCCACGTTCCTAGCGGACTGATTACAGGGATCTTGTTGACCCTAGCAATTTATAACCTGCTAGTTTTCACTTTGTAATAGATCATGAAGATAAACTTGTCCACAGGTTGTTCAGTATTTTGAGCGTATTTTTTAAAATCTGGGTTTCCATGTTAGTCTCTCAGTCAAGTCTGACTCTTTGCGACCTCACGGACTGTAGGGGCATGCTACCCTATCCTATGAATGTGCCATAATTTGTATAACCAGTCCTCTGTTGTCAAATATTTAGGTTGCCTCCTGTCTTTGACCCTCAGAATCCACACTACCAAGAACGTCACTAGCCATGAAGCATCCTGCACTTCCAAGAGTATTTACATAGAATATATTATTGAAGTGCAATTTTTAGTTAAACAGCATTAGCTTTTGGAAAGGCTTTATGCCTGTATGCGGATAAGTCATCTGTACTTTCTTTCCTTTCTCCTCCCACCTCTCCAGCTATGCATTCTTGGTCTCCTTGGCTGCTTTCTTCTCATCCTTCTGACCTCCAGCCAGTGGAGAGCCCTGGGACTCAGTCCTTGCCCCTCTTCTCTTTTTTATCTATACCTGTTCCCTTGGCAGGGCTTCCCTGGTGGCTCAGACAGTAAAGAATCTGCCTGCAATGCTGGAGGCCTGGGTTTGATCCCTCGGTCGGGAAGATCCCCTGGAGAAATACTACCCACTCTAGTATTCTTGCCCGGAGAATCCCATGGACAGAGGAACCTGGTGGGCTATATATAGCCCATGGGGTCACAAAGAGTTGGACAGGACTGAGTGATTAACACACATACACATTCCCTTGGCAAATTAACTTACTCTCATGGTATTTGTATGTTGGTGATGCCTTTGTTTCTGTCTTAAGCCCAAGCCTTTTCCTTAAACTCCAAACCTGTGTATTCAAATTGGCTTCTTGGCATCTCTGTCTGGATGACTGATCAGATCAGATCAGATCAGTCGCTCAGTCGTGTCTGACTCTTTGCGACCCCATGAACCGCAGCACGCCAGGCCTCCCTGTCCATCACCAGCTCCCGGAGGTCACTCAGACTCGCATCCATCGAGTCAGTGATGCCATCCAGCCATCTCATTCTCTGTCGTCCCCTTCTCCTCCTGCCCTCAATCCCTCCCAGCATCAGAGTCTTCTCCAATGAGTCAACTCTTCCCATGAGGTGGCCAAAATACTGGAGTTTCAGCTTTAGCATCGTTCCTTCCAAAGAAATCCCAGGGCTGATCTCCTTCAGAATGGACTGGTTGGATCTTCTTGCAGTCCAAGGGACTCTCAAGAGTCTTCTCCAACACCACAGTTCAAAAGCATCAATTCTTCAGCGCTCAGCCTTCTTCACAGTCCAGCTCTCACATCCATACATGACCACAGGAAAGACCATAGCCTTGACTAGGCGAACCTTTGTTGGCAAAGTAATGTCTCTGCTTTTGAATATGCTATCTAGGTTGGTCATAACTTTCCTTTCAAGGAGTAAACGTCTTTTAATTTCATGGCTGCAGTCACCATCTGCAGTGATTTTGGAGCCCAGAAAAATAAAGTCTGACACTGTTTCCACTGTTTCTCCATCTATTTCCCATGTAGTGATGGGACCGGATGCCATGATCTTCGTTTTCTGAATGTTGAGCTTTAAGCCAACCTTTTCACTCTCCACTTTCACTTTCATCAAGAGGCTTTTTAGTTCCTCTTCACTTTCTGCCATAAGGGTGGTGTCGTCTGCATATCTGAGGTTATTGATATTTCTCCCAGCAATCTTGATTCCAACTTCTGTTTCTTCCAGTCCAGCATTTCTCATGATGTACTCTGCATATAAGTTAAATAAGCAGGGTGACAATATACAGCCTTGACGTACTCCTTTTCCTATTTGGAACGAGTCTGTTGTTCCATGTCCAGTTCTAACTGTTGCTTCCTGACCTGCATACAGATTTCTCAAGAGGCAGATCAGGTGGTCTGGTATTCCCATCTCCTTCAGAATTTTCCACAGTTTATTGTGATCTACACAGTCAAAGGCTTTGGCATAGTCAATAAAGCAGAAATAGATGTTTTTCTGGAACTCTCTTGCTTTTTCCATGATCCAGCGGATGTTGGCAATTTGATCTCTGGTTCCTCTGCCTTTTCTAAAACCAGCTTGAACATCAGGAAGTTCACGGTTCACATATTTACATAGTAATAAATTTATTACTATGTAACATTTATTACTATGTAAATGTTACATAGTAATAAATAACCAGAACATTTGTCTACCTAAAATAAAAGTTTGTTTAAAACAAAAAATTCTTTAGACCAAAAAATCTTTAGTCCTCCTTGAAACCTCTTTTTTTCCCCCTCATACCCTTTGTCCAATCTGTGAGCAAATCTGTTGGCTCTAACTTCAAAATGCCTCCATCTTCCAACCACTACTCAGCAGCTCCACCATTACCACCTGGTCCAAGCCGCCATCCTCTCAGCTGAGTCATCGCAAGAGCCCCTTCTAACTGAACTCTCTGCTTCCCTTCCACTTGATCTATCCTCAAGAGCAGCCGGTGTGATCCTGTTAACACACAAACCAGATCACATTGCTCCAGTGCTGAGAACCTTTCAGAGGCTCCCATCTCCCTCACATTCTTATATGTGACCCACAAAACCTTGACGGATGCCTCCCCATTGCTGCTCGGCCCTCCTTTCCCCACTCTGCTTCATTTTTTTTTTAGCATAAAAAAATTTCTAAAAAAAATAAATTTCCTTTTTTAAAGAAATTATTTTTGGCTGCGCTGGATCATCATTGCTGTATGCAGGTTTTCTCTAGTTGTGGTGAGAAGGGGCTACTCTCTAATTGTGGAGCACAGGCTTAGTTGCCCTGAGGCAACTAAGTTCGATCCAGGACTGGGGATCGAACCTGTGTTCCCTGCATTGGCAGGCGGATTCCCTGGAGCACCAGGGAAGTCCCCCACTCTGCTTCCTTAATCCACTCCAGCCACTTGAGGCTTCTTGTCTCTCAGAGATTCCAGGAAAGAGCCTTCCCCAGGAGTTCACATGACAGGCTTCCTCACCTCCTGAGGTTTTCGGTCAAATGCCTCCTCATGATGCCTTTGGAAAGTGACAAACCCTTGTCACCCTGACACCCCCCTGTTTCTGCCTTACTTTTCTCCAGAGGTTATCATCACGTTCTGGCAAATATATATAAATACAAAACTCATTTATTTTTATTGTCTGTCTCCTTCCATTAAAATTCAGGCTCTTTGAGAATGGGAAATTTCGTCTCTTTAGTTCAATGATGCATCCTATAAAAAAGTCCTGAGAATAGCAGGCACTGGATAAATATTTGTTGAACAAGTAAATGGAGTTGGTGTTTTTCTTTCAGTGGACTCTTTGGGAAGCATATTATGGTTTACAATGTAGATTTCACTTCACCTCAAAGACTCAGACAAGGAGGGATGGTACAGGGGTAAAGAATACCATCTCACTGTGACCTCTTTGGGGCTTTGGGGTAGTTTCTCATCTGCAATTACAATAAGCATCTCATAGGCTTGTTGTCAAGTCCGTTCTGAAGGAGATCAGCCCTGGGATTTCTTTGGAAGGAATGATGCTAAAGCTGAAACTCCAGTACTTTGGCCACCTCATGCTAAGAGTTGACTCATTGGAAAAGACTCTGATGCTGGGAAGGGATTGGGGGCAGGAGGAGAAGGGGATGACAGAGGATGAGATGGCTGGATGGCATCACCGAATCGATGGACATGAGTCTGAGTGAACTCTGGGAGTTGGTGATGGACAGGCAGGCCTTGCATGCTGCGATTCATGGGGTTGCAAAGAGTCGGACACGTCTGAGCGACTGAACTGAACTGAACTGAATTAATTTTCATAGTACCTGGCACCTGTTCATCACTAAATAATTGTGTTTGTTTATTGCTGCTTTATAGTAGGCAAATCTAAGGCTCAGAAAATTTAGGGATTTGCTCAAGGTTACCAGAGAAGGCACTGGCGACCCACTCCAGTACTCTAGCCTGAAAACTCCCATGGATGGAGGAGCCTGGTAGGCTGCAGTCCATGGGGTTGCTAGGAGTCGGACACGACTGAGCAACTTCACTTTCACTGTTCACTTTTATGCATTGGAGAAGGAAATGGCAACCCACTCCAGTGTTCTTACCTGGAGAAACCCAGGGATGGGGGAGCCTGGTGGGCTGCCGTCTATGGGGTCGCACAGAGTCGGACACGACTGAAATGACTTAGCAGCAGCAGCAGCAGCAGCAGCTCAAGGTTATATAGTAAGGGTAAGAGTGAGGTTTGAATTTAGGATTTTTGGCTCACAACATTTTCTTTCTTTTCACATTTATGAGTTTATTTATTTATTCAACAAAAATTTATGCAGCATTACCATGCACCACCCGCTGTTCTGAACCCTGACTGTTGTTGTTTAGTTGCTAGGTTGTGTCCTAGTCTTTCTCTTGGCCCCATGGACTACAGCCTGCCAGTCTCCTATGTCCATGAGATTTTCCAGGCAACAGTACTGGAGAGTGTTGTCATTTCCTTCTCCAGGGTATCTCCCTGACCCAGGGATCAAACCTGTGTCTCCTGCATTGGCAGGCAGATTCTTTACCACTGAGCTACCCAGGAAGCCAGGTTCAAGATACTTTCTGCGTCAAATAAAACTTATGTAATAATTAAGTGTGTGGGACTCTCCCTTAAAGCCCTGAGGCTAGAGAGATCTGGGGAGTCTCTTGATTCCTTTCTGTTGTTTGAGTCCCTCCATGAGTTTGGCCAAGTTGTCACTTCTGTTTGAATCTCTATGGGTTTGGGAAACTCACTGCCTCCAGGCTGCTGGTTCTAGAGAGAGGCGTTCAGGCATCTGTGCAGTTTGTCATGCTGGGTGGGCAAGGTGGCAGCCCTCCTCCCTGCCCTCCTTACTTATACAAGTCCAATTCTCTCCAGGGCAATGTACCTAGCAAAAGCTAGACTCCTGCTTCTTCACAATAACTGTGGGCCTTGTGACATAGTTCTTGCCAATGAGGTGGGAGTGGAGATAACTGTATGGTTTTCCTGAATAAAAGAGGGTAGAGAGTTTTAGCAGGCAGCATGCCTTGCCCTTCACTCTTCCCCCTTCTCTTGACTGGAATATGGATGTGATGGCTGGAGGGCCAGCAGTCATCGTATGAACATGAGGAGGAAAGCCATGTGCTCAGACTGGAGGGAAGGAAAGCTAGAGAAGTCTAGGTCATGGAGGGTAGTGTGGATGTGGAACATCAGTCTCAAGTTGTTGTTATCACTGTGTTTCTCATTGTGTGTGGAAAATAAGCCCTTTTTGGTTAAGCCTCTGAAATCAAGTTTCTGATACTTGCAGCCTAATGCAGTCCTAACCAACACACTGACCCAAATACAGTGAATGCTGTTCTTTACGCTTGAGCAGCTTGGCCTTTAGTCCCATTTTACGTGAGGCTCAAAAAGTTCCAAGGCTGTAAGAATTTGTAGCATTCCCTGGGGAGCAACAGAGGCTGATACTCCTGTGATGGATAAACACGAGGTACAAGAAATCCCAGCTGGGCATTCCCTAGAGGGTCCTGCTGAGGTGGGGCCCTCCTCCCCTGGGCTCATCACCAGGATGTCCTACAACAGGAGATCATGCCTAAGGAACAAGATTTGAAAAAGTGCATCTCACTTTGGGCTGAGCAATTTCACTTCTAGGATTTTGTTTTTAAATGACTAAGAAATGAGCAGCTATTTGTATAAGAGAATATTCATTCACCACAGCCCTATGTATAACAGTGGAAACTAGAGAAAACTTTAAAACCCTACAGTAGAGAAATGGCTAAAGAAATTATGACACATAATATTATGCTGTAGGATGTAACCTAGTACAGTCGTGTTGTGGATCGCTATTTATTAAGGCAAGAAGTTATTGCTAAAAAATATAAATTTTGAGCATGCTCAGTAGAGTTCCAATTTTGTTAAAACTACCTCTATATGGCCCCCTTCTCCTTGACTCCAGCTCTCTCAGGATGTGCCCCAGCTGTAGCTGTTCTTACTATGCTTGACTGCCGCTGCTTACCCCACCAGAACTTGTGGCCTGGAGGACAGGGATCCTCTTTCCTTCTTGGAGTCCCAGGGACTCACGCCAGCCCCAGCACAGAGCAAGCTGACATAAGTTTTTCTGTAATAAAAGAATAGGGGACTGGCAACCCAAGATTTGCTGCTACCCACTGCTCCGGGGGAGGGCCTCAGTGTTTCCAGGTCCTGCTGACCTCTCCCTCTGCTTTTCTGCCTGGCCCAGTAACTGCATTCAGGCGGTCTCCCAGGTCAGAGACTGTGGTCCCCACTCCTGGCTGTTTGTCAGCCTCACCGGGGCCTCACCCCACACCAGGGGAATGAGAAGCTCCGGGGTTGGGCCGGCCGTGTACACCAGGACCATGCTGTCTGCAGCCCCAGTGCGCTGCCCCTGAGATGCTGTGGGGAGTGGGGCTCAGTTATTATGCTAAAAGGGGATTTCAGCTGCTCCCAGCCACCTCCAGTTGTAAGGCTATCACCCCTACCCCATTTTGCTGCAAACAGGCAGGGTTTGGGTGGCCCCTGAGGAGCAGCCATTCCCACCCCATGTGATATGGTAAGAGTTCCCTGGCGGAACAGAGTTTCCCTGCGGAAACAGTCGCAGAGCTCAGGTCCCACTCCTAGGCTTTCACTGGGTCAATTCACTTAGTCTTCACAGCCAGCTGTGAGTTGGGCACCACTGCTACCATCTGGCATCTCACAGAGGGGCTGACCCAGACACAGAGAAGTCAAATAGGCCTTTGTCGTCACATCCCTGCCCAGGGATGAGGTGGGGCACCATCCCAGGCAGCTTGGGGCCAGAGTCTGAGCCTTTTTGTCCTGCTGAGTGGGAGTTATGTGTCTAAGCACCTTCTACGTGCTCAGAACCCTCTTGCATGACGCTGTTCCAGAAACTTGAAAGGAAGGCAACATGGATAAAAATACAAGGGGAGCAAGAATATCAAAGATGACAAGCTCTTTTCCACACTGCCTCCCCCAGATCAGTCTTGTGGTAGATGCTCTTCCCATATTTGTCCCCTCTGACTCTTGTCTCTTCTTTCCCATCCTTCTGGAAACCTTCCCCTTGTCCCCAAAGAACCCAAGTTCTCTTGAACGGAATTGCATTATTACCCGAGACTCATTGGCTTGGGCTGCCGGATGCAGGGCGGGCACCTAGAGGATGAAGCTGGGGCGATGGAGACAGATGGAGACCGGAGGGAGATTCAATTACCTGCTTCTCCCCAAAGCTGATCCTCCTGGTAACGATGTTAGGGCCCATTATTGATAGGCTACCTCTTGGTTGCTGCTTGAAATTTGGTTTGTCTGTGACTTCTTATATCCACTGATGCTCAGAGATGGATGAGCCAGGGCTGAGCTCGGAAGTTGTGGCAGGAGGGAGAAGGGGGTGGCAGAAGAGTGCTGTGCAGACAGTTGGGGAGCAGGGGGTCAGCCAGGGTGAAGTCAGCTCAGAGCAAGGGGCGTCTGGTGACATGGGGGAGAGAAGACGCGGCCAGAAGGTGGAACACAGGGGCATCCTGAGAAGGATGGTTTACATGTGGGCTGTAATAGGGAGCTATGGTAGGCACTGAAGCTAGGGAAGTGACTGAAGCCAGGTGAGCACGGTTTTGGAGAAGAGGAGAAAAGGAGTGTGGCAAAAATCAGAGGAGACAAGACTTCTTTGGTGGTGCAGTGGATAGGAATCCACCTGCCAATGCAGGGGACACGGGTTTGATCCCTGGGCTGGGAAGATTCCACATGCTTGAAGCAACTAAGCCTGAGAGCCGCAATTGCTGAGCCCGTGGGTCCTACAGCCCGAATCCCACAAGAGAAGACACCAGAATACGAAGCCTGTGCTGGACCACAACAAAGAGTAGCCCCCACTCACTGCAACTAGAGAAAGCCCACACGTAAAAATAGAGACCGGCACAGCCAAAAATTAAAAAATGGTCAGACAAGAGGATGGTGGGCATCTCTTGACTGTCCCTCGGAGGAGAGCAGAGGATGGAAGCAGGGGTCCTCACCCCTGGTGAGTTGGGGGAGGGAAGGGGACTCACTAGGTTCTGACAGAGGCAAAATATCAACAGAAATGTGGCAGGCATGACAGACACTGTTCTATACCCGCACCGGTGCTAGCTGTCACTCAGTCCTGAAGGAGGTCTGCAAGGCATCTTGTGCGTCAACGTGGAAGTGGAGGCCTGGAAAGAGGGAGGGAGTCATTGCCGGGCTCCCTCAGTAGGGAGGAGGCCCAGCCAGGCCTGACACCAGTGGCTTGTTGCTATCTGATGCCAGGGCTGTGATCCTATCTGATGTCAGCGCCATGCTCCTCACTGAACTGTGCAGCCTTCCAGGGCTTGGGACACGCCTGTTCTTCTGCACCCCTCCTTGCCCTTGTGCCCATAACAACAACGGTAACAGTCAACTAGCCTCTACTTACCAATACCACATCTTATACCCGCCCTCTCCAGTCACGATTGGACTTGATGACCCTCATTTGACAAGTGAGGAAGTGAAGCTGGGGGAGGTCTATTGTCTGACCAGGCTGCACAGCAGGTTCAAGCTGCCTGGTCCCCTTCACCTCTCCGTGCCCCATTCCCAGTCTCTGGCTCCTGAATTCCCAGATTCTGCTTTCTCTAATCCTGGGATTAGTAAGGAGGGGGAATTGGCAGAGCAGCTCAGAACGAGATGCCCTGTGTGGAAACTTCTCTGAGCATCCTCAGGCCTTACTCCTGCCCGCTCCATCTCTCTTTACATCCCAGACTTCCATCTCTCCTAGCCTCAGGCTTGTGGGTTGGGGGACAGGGACTGTGTGGCAAGGCTGGGGAGGGTCTGGGGCCCACATGGGGGTGGTGCAGCCAGGCTGCACCTGGTTGTACCAGGTTGTACAACCAGGCTGCACCACCTGGTTGTACCTGGTTGTACCAGGGAGGGGCGCGGTGAGTCGGGGGAGGGGAGGGGGCCCTAGAGAGTGGGAGCATGTCTCCACAGGAAGCCAAGAGTCTCAGAGGAGGACAGAGAATGACTGGGCCTCAGCCCAGTCCTAATCCCTCTGTACACACTCCCTTCCCTAAGGATTTTCCTTCAGAAAAATCTGTTTAATTTTCCCAGCTCAGAGACAATGAGTAGAAGGTTTGGGGTGGAGGGAGGACGAGTGATGGGGAGGCCAGTGGAGCAAATAGAAAAGCCAGTTTCTGATGTACCTCTTCCCTCAGGAAGGAACCAGGGATGCCAGCCATCTGACTATGGGCAGCAGAGCTCCTGACGGGCCACATGATCAAAAAGCTCGGCTGCTGAGTGTCTCTGCTAGTTTATTTTGTTGTTCACGTGTGTTCTCAGAATAGGAGACCCCAAAGACAGAAAGTGCATGTGTCCAGCACAGGAAATCTCATATTGGTGAACGTAATTATTGTGGTGGGGTGGACAGTGCCGGTGGTGGTCACCGTGGTGGAGGCCATGGTGGGTGTGATGACGGTGGCCGTGTGGTGGTGATTTCACGATCACGGAAACCCTGAAATCATGATGGGGGTGGGTCTGGAGGGGGCTGAAGGTTGAGCTTTGTGACCTGACACATCTGGGTCCTATCCCTGTCTCAGTTTCCTCTAGCGGTCACTTGGGAAGTAAAGCCTCTCTGAATCTCACGTTCCTCATCGGGAAAATGGGAATCATTAGAGCTATTGGTGAAGCTCAGGGGCCTGTGGGGTGGGCGCTGACTCCCTCTGTTCTGCTCCATCTCCAGGGGTTCTCTAGTCCCTCTGTCTGCCCTGGCTCCTTCCCTTCTGCCCACAAACTTCCTCCAGTAGTTCTCACTGGCTCTTCCCTTAATCACCACCTCAATTCCTTCCTTCAGAGCCCCACACATTCTAAAAAAGAACTTTGCACACATCACTGCTTCTTCCTGGCCTCCCACTCACTCCCCAACCCCTTCTTAGCAGCCTCCGGGTTCCCGGGTTCCCGACACTGGACGGATATTGCTCTCAGAATGAGCAGAGTCCTCCTCCACGCCTCAGCCTCAACGTCTTGGAGGAAATTGACCCTACAATCCTCAAGGCTTCGAGAGAGCCTCTTCCCAGGATGGCTGGGCTTGCCTCTCCCTCCTCCCCACCACCTGGCGCACGTTCTGCCTCCCTCTGTCCCCAAGGACCAGTGCTCTGATGGCATCTCCTGGCTTTGTTCATGTTCCTCCGGCGTTGCCTGGTGTGAGTCCAATCTGTGCACAAACAGCTCCCAAGTCCATGTCTCTGTTCCACAAGATCGCCCGGTTAGAACCCCACTTCTGGCCACTGTATAGGCTTCTCTGTTGGATTCCCTCCAACCCAGTAAAGGAAGGCGTCCAGTGCCAAACTCACTGTGTTCTCCCCAGGTCTACCTGCCCTCTCCCCTTCCTATCACCCTCATCCTTTCCTATAAATTTCCATCCACACACCAGTCCTGTCAATTTCCCCCGGTCGTGGTTCTTTTAAAATGAACTGGGAATTTAATTTTATTTTCAAAACATTTAGACTTTGTTCAAAACATAAACTCAACATTTAACTTTGCCCTTTGAAAGTTTATAATCCTGATTAGCCAACCCTCTTTGGTATTAAAGTCAATGCATTATATAAATCCCAGATTCTTTTTTTTTTTTTTTAACTCAGAAACATAAACTCTGCTGTGACAATCCATAACATGCTAATCTGTGTTGTGCAAACTGTTGGCTTAAAAAAAAACACACCTTTTTAATGCTGTTGCAAATGCCTCAGAAGTTTCCTGTACATAATAGTGCTTGATTTCAGAAACAGGAGACTAGGAAATGTGGATTAATCTTACTGCTGAAGGTAATTAGAGAAAAAAGAAATATATATAAATGTAATATATATATATATATATATTCTGCTAAGTCGCTTCAGTTGTGTCCGACTCTGTGCCACCCCAGAGACGGCAGCCCACCAGGCTCCCCCGTCCCTGGGATTCTCCAGGCAAGAACACTGGAGTGGGTTGCCATTTCCTTCTCCAATGCATGAAAGTGAAAAGTGAAAGGGAAGTCGCTCAGTCGTGTCCAACCCTCAGCTACCCCATGGACTGCAGCCTACCAGGCTCCTCCGTCCATGGGGTTTTCCAGGCAAGAGTACTGGAGTGGGGTGCCATTGCCTTCTCCTATATATATATATGTGTGTGTGTGTGTGTGTGTGTGTGTGTGTGTGTGTGTGTGTATGTATGAGCTTCCCTCATAGCTCAGTTGGTAAAGAATCTGCCTGCAATGCAGGAGACCTGGATTTGATTCCTGGGTTGGGAAGATCACCTGGAGAAGGAAATATATATACACATGGATATATATATATATATAAGAAAACACAAGACAACAACAGACTGTTTAAAGCATCTAAGTGCCAGTAAGATCAATAAGGCCATAGAGAATTATTGGGCTGAGATGTGGAGATGAGGGGGGTATTCCTGGTTTCAGAAATGCTTTTCCTTTGGGAAGGAAGGAAACAGCTAAGATGCTGCAAGGTTGATCAATGCTTTTGAGTGCATCCTGGTGGTAAGAGACAGGCCTATCAGGAGAAGTGTGTGGGGACCCCCTTTGCTTTGAATGGGGACCCTAAATGGCTGTATCTGAGAAGGAAGGATGAGCTGGGAGTAGACAAGTTCTAACAGGGGCTGCAGCTCAGCTCGGACTCATCCTAGTTCCTAAAATTGGACTAAGGTGATCCAGGACTGCCAGTGCCTTCAGGCTCTTGTAAATCCTCTCTGGAAGCAGTTATCATCCTGGGGTTAGATAATTTTTACAAATGATTTTGCAAAGACAATGTCCAGGGCATACACACACAAAACAAAATCTTACAAACCGCCCCCCCCCCCCAAAAAAAAAACCAAGACTCTTCTCAAAAACTAAAAACCAAAAATGAGACACATGATGAAACAATACAAATACATAGTATATAAGAAAAACATATATAACAATCTCTCTAGATGTTGAAGTTATGCATGCAGATTTAAAATAAAAAAATATAAGGAATTGCCTGGTGGTCCAGTCGTTAGGTCTTGGTGCTTTCATTGCTGGGGCCCGAGTTAACAACTTGGTAGAGGAGCTCAGATCATGCAAGCCCCATGGTGTGGAAAAAAAAAATGCTTAGCATGATTGAGGAGATAAGACATAATTAAGAATTTGGCAGATTGGCAAGGATGTGGAGAAAAGGGAAGGCTTGGCAAACTTGGTGGGAATATAAATTGGTATAGCCATTGTGGAAAACAGTATGGAGACATTTCAAAAAGTTAAAAATAGGACTACTATATTATCCAGCAATTCCACTTGTGAATATTTATCTGAAGAAAACAAAACACTGATTAGAAAGATATATGCACCCTTATGATCATTGCAACATTATTTACAATAGCCAAGATATGGAAGCAACTCAAGGGCCTGTTAGTAGATGAATGGGTAAAGAAAGTGTGTGTGTGTGTGTGTGTGTGAGAGAGAGAGAGAGAGACACACACACACACACACACACACACACACACACACAAAATGGAATATTACTCAGCCATAAAAAAGAATAAAATCTGGCCATTTGTGACACCATGCATGGACCTAGAGTGCATTATGCTAAGTGAAATAGGTCCGACAAAGACAAATACTGCATGATTTCACTATTGGAATCTAAAAAATTTAACAAATGAACAAATAAAACAAATCGGAATAGTTATAGATACAGAGTTATAGATACAGTTATAGATACAGAGAACAAAGAGGCCAGAGGTGAGGGGACAGGAAGGGAAATAAACAGCTGAGGGGGATTAAGACGTACAAACGTCCAGTTGCAAAATAAATGAATTATGGGTAAATGTGTGTGGGGAAGGCAATGGCACCCCACCCCAGTACTTTTGCCTGGAAAATCCCATGGAACGGAAGATCCTGGTGGGCTCCAGTCCATGGGGTCGCTAAGAGTCAGACACGACTGAGCGACTTCACTTTCACTTTTCACTTTTCACTTTCATGCATTGGAGAAGGCAATGGCAACCCACTCCAGTGTTCTTGCCTGGAGAATCCCAGGGACAGGGGAGCCTGGTGAGCTTCCATCTATGGGGTTGCACAGAGTTGGACACAACTGAAGTGACTTAGCAGTAGCAGCAGCAGTGTGTGGGGAATATAGTCAATATCTATGTAATATTTTTGTATTACATAGTTGCAAAATAAATGAATTTGTATTACATAGTTGCAAAATAAATGATTTATGGGTAAATGTGTGTGGGGAATATAGTCAATATCTATGTAATATTTTTGTATGATGATGTGTCATAACTTATCTTAGTGATCCTTTTGAAATGTATAGAAATCCAAACCACTATGCTGTGTCACAGGAGCTAACTTAGTGTTGTAGGTCAATTATACTTCAAAAGCAAACAATTATAGAAAAAGAGACCAGATTTGTGGTTAGCAGAGGCAGGGAGTGGGGGTAGGTAGATTTGGATGTAGGCTGTCAAAAGGTACAAACTTTTAGTTATAAAACAAAGAAGTATTAGGGATATAATGTATAACTTGATAAATGTATATAATTAACACTGCTGTGTTTATACATGAAAATTGTTAAAAGAGTAAATGCTGGGAATTCATATCACAAGAAAAAATTTTTTTCTATTCTGTTAATTTTGCATTCATATGAGAAGATGGATGTTCAGAAGACTTATTAAGATTATCATTTCATGATTTATGTAAGTCAAATCATTATGCTTTACACTTTAAACATACACAGTGCTGCATGTCAATTATATCTCAATAAAACTGGGGGAAAAAAGAATTTTGGCAGAGAATTTAAACTATTTTTTTTCAAAATGGAAATTCTTAAACTGATACTAAGAATTCAAAGGATAGGTTTAACAGCAGACTAGACACGGCTGATAAAGAATAGTTACTTAGAAGTTGGATGAGAAAAAATATCCCGAATGAAGCATGGGAAGGTAAAATGATAGAAATATAGACGACAGTCTATTAGACTGGAAGAAACAGTGGAAAAACTCAAGAGACTGGGATAGAAGCAAGATATGAAGGGATAATGGCTGAGAGCTTTCAAAAACTGATAAAAAGACACCGATCCATTTATTCAGTACACTCTGAGAGCCTAAATCAGGATAAGCAGAAGGGATATATACCTATGCCTATATGAGTAAAATGAAAGTACATTTTTACTATTAGATAAAGCTAAAAGCTGAAACTTAAAGATAAGGAGAAGATCTTAAAAATAGAGAAAAGCAGTGCTTGCTTCGGCAGCACATGCTAAAATTGGAACAATACAGAGAAGATTAGCATGGTCTCTGCACAAGGATGACATGCAAATTCAGGAAGCGTTCCATATTTTTACTACCTAGCAATCTCACTCCTAGGCATATACCCTGAGGAAACCAAAATTGAAAGAGACTCATGTATCCCATTGTTCACTGAAGCACTATTTACAATAGTTAGAACATGGAAGCAACTTAGATGTCCATCGACAGATGAATGGATAAAGAAGTTGTGGTACATATACACAATGGAATATTACTCAGCCATCAAAAGGAACACATGTGAGTCAGTTCTAATGAGGTGGATGAACCTGGAACCTATTATACAGAGTGAAGTGAGTCAGAAAGAGAAAGATAAATACTGTATTCTAACACATACATACAGAATCTAGAAAAATGGTACTGAAGAATTTATTTACAGGGTAACAATGGAGAACAGACATAGAGAATAGACTTATGGACATGGGGGGAGGGGAGGAGAGGGTGAGATGTATGGAGAAAGTAACATGGAAACTCACATTAACATATGTAAAATAGAGAGCCAATGGGAATTTGCTGTTTGGCTCAGGAAACTCAAACAGGGGCTCTTTATCAACCTAGGAGAGTGGGGGGAGTGGGGAGGGAGATGGGAGGGAGTTTCAAAAGGGAAGGGATATATGTATACCTATGGTTGATTCATGTTGAGGTTTGACAGAAAACAGCAAAATTCTGTAAAGCAATTATCCTTCAATAAAAAATAAATTAATTAAAAAAAAAAAAAACCAGAGAAAAGCAGAGATTACGTTCAAAGGGATAACAGATTGGATATACAACTGACTTCTTAATGGAAAAGAGCAGAGGCCAAAAGGGAGTGGGATTCTTTAGAGGGCTGATGGAAAATAACCACCAACTTTTTTTTTTTCAATACCTAGAAAAAAAAAATTCAAGTAAAGAAGAAATAAATACATTTCAGTCTAATAAAAATCACAAGAATTAGTCACCAGTGGCCCCACATTAATAGAATATTTTCTATTGGGAAATATTTCCTATTGGGAAATTTTCTATTGAGATTATTGGGAAAATAATCCCAAACAGGAGGTCAGAGGTGCAGAAAGGAATCAAGACCAATGAAAATGGCAAATATGTGAATAAATGTCAAATAACACTGGTTGTATAGAAAAATATGATAGTGTTTGTGGGGAGTTAAAGCCCCAAGGTCTTTGCCTATATTTTAAGGGAAGAGAGTAAAAGAATCAGTTAATATTAGGATTTGTTAAGAATGCATGCTGTAATCTCTGGGTACTACTAAGACATTGTAGAAGAGTAAATAACTTTACAGAATAATAGAGGAAGGTAACTGGATGAAATAACAGATGCAAAGAAAGGGGAGAGCAAACATAGAGTGGATAGAACATATAGAAGGCAAGATTAAAAAAAGGAAAAATAGTAGATTTAAAACCTAAAGATAATTTTATTATATGTAAAACTTTCCTATTCAAAGGCAAAGACTTTCAGACTTATTTTGGATAAGAACAAAATTCAACTATACACTGCTTACATAGAGTTACCTGAAATACAAAGAAAAAGGATAAGAAAAGGTATAACACACAACACTCACAAAAGCAAAAGGCTAGTGTAAGTATGTCAAAATAAGACTAGATTTTAAAGCATTACTAGGTATAGAGTTACTTCATATGATATACGGAGAAGGCGATGGCACCCCACTCCAGTACTCTTGCCTGGAAAATCCCATGGACGGAAGAGCCTGGTAGGCTTCAGTCCATGGGGTCACTAAGAGTTGGACACGACTGAGCAACTTCACTTTCACTTTTCACTTTCATGCATTGGAGAAGGAAATGGCAACCCACTCCAATGTTCTTGCCTGGAGAATCCCAGGCATGGTGGGTTGCCGTCTATGGGGTCGCACAGAATCAGACACGACTGGAGCGACTCAGCAGCAGCAGCAGCAGCAGCCGCCTATGATATAAAGCTGAATTCACTGCTGCTGTTTAGTCACTAAGTCGCATCCAACTCTTTTGCGACCAGGAAGATATAATAACTCTACATGTGTATGCACTTGATAACTTGACATCAAAACATAAAGTAAAAATTGATAGAACCAATTATTATACTTCAGATTCCTTCTCTGCCTTCCTGGGGTCACAGAAGCCAAGCATTTCATCAATGTCCTCTCTCAGAAATATCCTACCTAGGACTTGCTTGGTGGTCCAGTGGTTAAGACGCTGAACTTTTAATGTAGGGAGGCATGGGTTCGATTCTTGGTGGAGAAACTAAGATCCCACATGCCTGCCACACGATGCAGTCAAAAAAAAAAGATTCTACCTAGTTCACTTATGGAGTCACTTTTAGACATGGAGCTGTCTTGGCTAACTCATGTCACTTGCATGTAAAGAATGTGTGTTGCAGATACAATCAATGCCTTGCCCCATCTTACAGGTACTCACCATTTTTGTACACAGCTACCTGGTAGCTTCCAACTGCAAGCACCTGAGACTATTATACCTGAGGACTTTCTCTGGCTGTAAAGCCTGCTCCTGCATGTGGAGCATTCCAAAAGTGCCAGAGAGTTAATGCTCCCAGGAGCAACCCCTCAAACAATGACTGGTGTGAGTCAGTGGATAAATACTCCCAGCTCCTTTGCCCTTTAAGGATTAACACAGAAGTGTGTGTTCTCTACTGTCTTCTCAGAGATTTCCAGCAAGACTGGTCTTTAGTTGCCCACAGGGGTAATTGGCTTGATGTAACACATATTTTTTTTTGCTATCCTCCTTTTCCTGCCTGATTTCTCCATTCCCCTACTGTTTATTTTTGAGATCATCTCCCAAATATACTATTTTAAAATCCTTTGTCTTCTTCCTCTTTTTTTTTTTCTGCTCTGAGTGGCATGTGGGATCTAAGTTCACTGACCAGAGATCGAACCCGTGCCCCCTGCAGTGGAAGCATGGACTCCCAACCACAGGACCACCAGGGAATTCTCTCAAGTCCTTTTCCTAGGGTCTACTTCCGAGGGAACCCAAACTCAGATAATATCCCTGGTTTAAATGCTAAGGACATGGCCAGTCCCTGCAGTGTGGCTTGGCTCTGAGGTGGTCTCCATTCTCTCACCCCATCCCCTTGATCCTGTTCTCATCCATGACATCATGTGTGTCTTTCTTGAGGAATGTTTAGACCGCAGTTTCCTGCCCCTATAATTTCCCTCCCATTGCTTCTCCATAGGCAGCCTCAGGAAACTTGCTATGAAGCAGAGCACTCACCACTGCCCACCTTCTACTCTGATATCGTCAGTGGCTTCCTATTGCCTGTAGCAGAAAATCCTAACCCTCAACTGACATGCAAAGTCCTCTGTGCTCTAGTCTCAATTCACCTTCCAACTCCTCCCTATTCTCCTTTGCTTTCTCCCCAAAGTCTGTGCTCATTTCTCATCAACCTTCACTCGTGGGCAGCAGTCCTCATGTCCCATCATTTCCTATTATGCTCTCCCCAACTTTCAGAAGTCACAGGTCCATGGAAGTGGAAGTGTTAGTCCCTCAGTCATGTCTGACTTTGTGATCACATGGACTGTAGTTCGCCAGGCTCCTCTGTCCATGGAATTCTCCAGGCAAGGATACTGGATTGGGTAGCCATTCCCTTTCTCCAGGGAATCTTTCTGACCCAGGGATCAAACCCAGGTCTCCTGCATGGTAGGCAAAATTTTTAGTCTCTGAGCCACCAGTCCATGAGCCAACTTCTAAGCCTCTGCTCAAATGACACCTCTGTGAAGGCTTTGCATGGGTCTCACTTTAGTCTTTGACTCTCCCATAGCCTCAAACTTGGTGATTGCTGGTGGAATATTGAACAGATGACACTGATATTCTCAAGAGGGAGAAGGCCTGGGTTCCCCTCTTGGGATTGCCTATAAGACAAATACGCATGTAATCTTGGGCCAGTCCCTTATCCTCTGTGGCTCTTAGTTACTACAACTACACAGTTAAGCACTTTCGACTAGAATCACTGTTTATCCAATGAAGGAAGGGGTGTCATTGTCACTGTGCAGATTGCCTTGTGCATTGTGGGACATTTAGCGTCTCTATCCCACAGCACCCAGTGCTGAAACAACCCTAATAACTGTTCCAGTGAAAAAGACGATTATGTTTTTGAATACTCTAGAGCATCTCCACCAGACTGGGCGATTCCTTAGGATCTTCTAAGCTCAACTCTTTGGTTCCTGTGAAGCGATCTCGGTAGCTAGGAACCATGTAGAGGTCTGGGCAGTGGGTCAATGATGGGGAAAAAGCTGGAACCAGACTGGAGACAATGCTCAGGCTATGTCCTGGCACCTGAGGAAGGAACTGGGGTCCAGCATTCCAGCCCCCAAAGGGGCACAAGCTCCTTGCCGGCTCGGGCTGGACTCCCGATCTGAGGGGTTTCAGTCTTCCCTGATGGGCTGGTGTCCAGGCAGTAGGTGATGCTCCCAATAAAGAATGGGTCACCCACAGGACTCTATGGGGCTGGCAGGGCCAGGATTCGGCTCGGGCTTGGCTGGCATCATGGGCTCTCAGTGGACCTGGAACAGCAAGTGAAAAAGTCAGTGTTCTTACACAGGCCATCACAGAAGGTTAGGTGGGGTGAACGGGGGACAGCTGTGACATGGGGAGCAGGAGAGGGCTAGAGCCTGATCACTCGGCCGGTGGGCAGTGACTGTGTCTGTAACAGCGGCACTCCTGCTGGGGGAAGCTGCAGACACACCGGATTGTCTACACTGGGTGGTGGGGGCAGGGTGGAGGCAGAGAAAGGTTGCCATGTTAGTGGGAGATGAGAGGTGGCAAGGATGGCTGAGACAGCTGCAGGAAAGCCTTTCCTCAGATGGAGTGCATGGCTGGGGCTCTGGGGACAGTTGCCCAATGTTGAAAGCTCAGGGTGAGTTTTCAGGAGGTTCTGGGAATGGCTCCATTCATTGATTCACCGAGTTATCCATTCAACAAGCATTTCTGGGGCTGGAATGAGACCACCCCAACCTCATACGTGTTCTGGGATCATAGTTCATCCGGTGTGAGGTGTCAGGGCTTTGGTGACTGATAGAGGAAGAACGTGGAAGGAGAAGAATTTGTCAATATTTATCCAACTGGGACCAGGCAAGACTGCTCTGAACGGAGGTGACTGGCCTCAAGAGGGTGAGGGAGGGGGAGAGCTGGAAAGGTACCACGGACTCTGATCTCATGCACACAACCATCATAGCCTTTAACTATTTTGCAGAGGAACGGAGGCCCATTCCTGCATTCAAAAGGGCATTCCTTCGGGTTCACCCAGCTTGAACAGTCCTGAGAATCTCCAGCTGCCCCTGATTGTGAGGTCTGCAATCTTTAGATCTCAGGGGGTGGCTGCCAGAGTGGGAGGCAGCCACTGTGGCCACCATGGTCCTTCTGACAGCAACCCCTGTCCCCACGGTAACACATCCATCAGTTTTCTGCAAGTCTTTCGACACAGCCAGCCTCCTGGGATCTGCTCACCCTTGGGCCAACTGATAAAACCAAGATTTTGGACTTTCCACAGTAAGGACCAATTCTTGGTGACTCCAAGCACTAGGCACTCAGCCAAGTTAGCTAATATTTTCTGAGTACTCATTCTGTGCCCGACACTGCACTCAGCAATTCAGAGATATTAACCAAATCAATCTTCACATTAACCTGGGAGTAGGTACCATTGTTAGATCCATTTTACAGATGGGAAAACAGAGGTATGGAGAGTCTGGGTAACTTGCCTATAGTCTCCCAGGTGATAACTGGCAAACTGGGGCTCAAATCCAGGTATGCTGGTTCCAGAGGCTCCAGAAGACTGGCAACGGGCTGCCTGGAGCAGACTGCGCTCCCACTCCATCCGCCCAAAGTTTAGAATGGTCAAATTGGGACCCCCCCCAAAGCCTGCAGTCAATTTCTGGTCATACCACCAATTAGCTCTGTGACCTGAGACACATCACTCACTCTCCCTGAATCCCCATTTCCTCCCCGGTTGAATGAAGGGGTTGAACTGCATGATCTGGAACTCGGTTCCAGCTCTGACATTTTAAGAGGTTTCATCAGGCTAAAATAAGCAGCAGGAGGCACGCTGTGGTTGGGAAAGGGCAGCCTGGGATGTGCGTGCGTGGAGACCGGGAGGCTGCCGTGGTGAGGGGGTGTAGAGGGCTAATTGTGAATGCATGAGCTCAGCTGGGGGTCACTTTCTCCGTTTCGTGCCCACAGCTGGCAGTGAGTCACTGATGGGTCATCAGCCACGACAGGGCTGCCAGAGACAGGGCAGACGCCGCACATAGATGAAAGACCGTCCAACCTGGTTCTGCCTTGGGGGTCCCAGGCGGCTGTGTGCTCTTCCCAATTCCTGTCTAGCTGCTACTGCACCCTGCTAGGAGGTGCTCCATTTCTGTCTCCCTGAGCAGAGTGCCCCTTCCCATCCCAGCATTGCCAGCCATGGCCCCGGCGCTGGGTGCCCTCTGCATGGCAGGAGTGTGATAGTGGCAGGTAACACGTGGTCCCTGCTCTTAGGAAGCCCATAGGGGTGGGGGTGCATCTAGGCACGGGCTGGGCACATGTCTCAGGCTTCTGAACTTGCCAGGGTAGGGGACTCAGAGTCAAGGTGCTGCCCTCTGCCCACCCCTAGGCTCTGCAGACCAGGTCATTGGCCAGGGGTCAGGTTCCTCCTTCCCAACCCCACACTCCACTCTGGGGAGGGAGCTGTTGGAGGGGCCCTCGACCTCAGGATAGACTCCTGTCGAGGGGTCATCCTCTGGGAAAGTGGCCCAAAGCGGGTTCCGGACGGTGGCCTCCTTGGGAAAGCTGGGAGACGAGGAGTCAGGGGTGAGCTGCTCCCAAGACGCCTCTCTCCCGGCCTCACCGTATCATTCAGCACCACACTTACGGCACTGCTGGAAGGAATAAAAGTGCACTTTCTTCCGCGTGCATGTGTGCGCATGTATCTGTGCCTTCTGCAGACCTTGTCAATACAGACCAGCTGCACGTGTGTTTGTGTGTGTGGCAGGCACTTGCCTGTCTGCGTGTGAGGAGTGTGTGAGCCTGTGTGAGTTGTTCCTGTCACTGGCTGGTACCAGTCTTTGCCAATAGTAACATGGTCACTCATGGGGGCCAGGTCACCAGCGCCTTGGAAGAGGCCCCACCCGACCAGCCTTGCCCAGCAGCCATAACCCATGACCCGTTTGCCCCCCAGCCCCCTTCCCTGCATGCGGGCTCCTTATTCACCACCCCAGCCCCTCACATTGCTGACCAGGCAGCCAGGCAGGACCCCCTCCTCAGTCTTTTATTCTGCCCACAGCATCTTTGCCACTGGAGCCACCCCCCGGCTCCCTCCTCACCTCCTCACTTCCCCTGTCATCCCCTCCTCCTCTGTTCAGACTCAGCATAGACATGGACTCCTCCTACAGGAAGCCCTCTCAGATCTTCCTCTCTGTTCTCAGGCTGTAGAACCTAAGATGGCACACCCCACGTGGAATTTATTATAGGGTTTTTAGAGACTAAAACTCAATACATCTTTTTAAATGAATGATCTCTGTGGGCTTCAGATTTTTTATCTGTAAAATGAAAATAATACTATTTGACACCGGGGTTCGGAAGAGGGAAGTAGATGATGAATGTGAATGTCCTGTCACTGTGCCGGACATTTTACAGATGCTCTTCATGTCCCTGCCCTTGAACGTTTATGGGTACATGTTCTTTTCTGTTTAAAAATATCATACATTTTCAAGTTCTTTGGCCCCAAAGCACAGCTGCCTTCTTGTGGCTCAGGTCTCTACTGGAATGTCACCTCCTCATGGAGACATTCTTTGATGACTCTATCTAAACAGCCCCAGCCACCCAGCACTCTCTGCTCCTATGGTTGTCTCCTTGCGACCTGAACTTGATTCCTTTGTGACTTGTCACTCACTCCCTAAAACATGTGCACCACGAGGGCAAAGACCTAGGCTGACTCTTCTGTTCCTGGAACCCACAGTGTCCAGAGCCATGCCTGGCACATAGCGGCGATCCTAGAGTTTCCAGGGCTCAGGCTGTGAAGTCTCTAGGGGACAAATGTCAGTGTATGTGTGTGTGTGTGTGTGTGTGTGTGTAGTTGGGATAGAGGATGGGGAGGTAGCATGGAGGAGGCTTTGCCCCATCCCCCATCATAAATCCCAGGGAGGTGGACTTGGGGAGACTTCTGTGTTCCCCCCATGTGCTCTCTGGGGGAAATCAGGAACATGGACACTCCAGAACTGCCTGGGGTATCAGGGAGGGGGCAGCACCTATTTTACCTGGTGAGCCCTGAGCACAGTCCATCTGCCATCAAGGAGGGACTGGGCTGCTTCTGCTGTTTCCCCACTTTGTAGGGACCCTCCCCACTGGCCTAAGCCAGGGCCCCAGGCCCAGTCCTGCCTCGTATTACGCCATTTTCTTCTCTGTGTGGTATCTGCTCATCTCCTTGTTCTCCTGTCTCCAGAGTCTGACAGGTCTGCTCCCCACTGCATTCTTGCTGGTCACCAAATCCTCAGACTTCCAGCTGTGAGGGTGCTGGGAGGCTCCTTGTGTCTCCTGTAGTGGGGAATGCTATCCTACTGGGCTCCTTGGGGCTCAGCCCCCACCCTGCCACTCTGGCCCTCATCCTGGGCCTGGCGAGAGGGATTCCAGAGAAAGGCTGCCAGAGGCTTCCCCCTCCTCCTATGCCTGCTTTCCCTCCTGCTTGGGAGGGCACTCAGTCCCTACCAGTCCTGTTCTCCCCTCAGCTGAGGGGGCCCAGCACCAGACAAGCCTACTTGAATCTGGCTCAGAGGGTTTGCATGGACCCAGCTTTGGACCTAGGCCCTTGCCCAACCTCAGTGGTGTTACCTGGTATCACAAGGACTCCCCCTACTGGCTCTGCCCCCACCCCCGACCCCCACCCTAGGACCTCTCAGCCCTGCTCCCTACACTGGGCCGGCCCCTAGTCCCAGCCTCATCCCCAGTTCTGGAGCTCCCAGATGCGGCAAGGCCCCAGAATGTTTGCTCAGTGGACGTTAGGGTTCAGAGGTTTGTAAAGTGTGCTCTGTGGAGTGCCTTGGAGCCATTCTACATGCACACACATGTGTGTGTGTGTGTGTGTGTGCATGTGTGGTGGACATGTGTGTGATAGATTGAACCCTGGAGCTCTGGACCCCTACTCCTATTTTGACCATAGAACTCCAAACTTTTTGATGTTACCAGTGGAGACTCCACATAAGTTACTATTTAGGTAATAGGATCCATTATTTTTTAAAAAGAAAGTTTTGAAAACCATGAAACCTAGAGCAAACTCATTTTAGGTATAGGGAAACTGAGGCCCAGGGAGCAAAGAACTTCTCAAGGTCACAGTGGAGTCAGTGGCAGGGCTGGTACCATACCAGGCTGCCTGGCTTAGAAGCTGGTGTTTTTGCCAAGACCAGGCCGAAATGTCCCTCTCAGGAGGTGGCAGGTGGGGGCCAAGTGCCAGGAAGGCCTCGTCCAAAGAAGCGCGTTAAGGTCACAGCCTCCCCACCCTTCGGGCCCCTTGTGAAGTGCCTGTGAGAACAGTTGCCCTGGAAAGGTCGCTCAGTTCTGAACTGGAGGCTTGAGGTCTGGGAGTGGAAAGGGGCGGGATGAGGAAGGAAGAGTGGAATGGGGGCGGGGACAGGGGTTCATCTTCTGAGTCAGTCATGCCCCGTCCCTAAATTAAAACACCACTAATAAATAACTTCTTATCTAAAAAAAAAAAACCAACACTAAATGCCTTCCTGTCATTCTGAGACTGCTTCTCCATTCCCTACCCCCCCACCCCACGGTGATCACTCTGACAGTCCTCCTCAGGAAGATGAAGGCACCCCCCCACCAGTCCCAGTGGAAGCTGCCCTTCACCCCAAGCACCTGACTTCCAGGCAGAGGAAGCTGGTGGCAGGCATAGAGGGGGCTGGGTGGCACTGATGTGATGACTTCGGGGCTGGGAAGAAGGGGGCTGGCATTTCCATCTCAGGAGTCCTGTGGAACCTCCCCCTACTGGCAACAGCAGGAATGGCACCGTAGGGGGGCTTGTGGCACCCCCGCCCTGAGTCTCTTCCCAGTTGACGATGGGCACCTGGGAAAATGCTACGGAATGAATAGTTGTGTTCATCCTCCTCCTCTAGCCCCTCACAATCACCAATCTTGGCTCCCCCGCCACCCCCAACACCCCTGTCCTTTAGAGACTACAAGGACTGAGTTATTCTTAGCAGGTTTCATTCATCAAAGCATGACAAACGGTGTCCTGGGAGGAATGCCTGGGAGCAGCTGAGAGCCAGAGGGGTTGCATGGGGTGCAAAAGCTTCATCTGAGGGGAAAACCCAATGCCTTCAAAGAGCTCTAGACTGAGGGGAGACATGGCCCTGCCCTCAGGGAGCTCCCTATGATAGAGGGTGCTACTCCCGCACCCATTCATTTAGCCCTCAGTGAGATCCCAGTCTGAGTCAATATCCTGCCCTCAAGGAGCCTGTAATCTGATGGCAGAAAAATACCACGTCACCCCTGCTGGAAAAGATGTGGCGCCTACCTAGGGCAGAGATTGATATGCAAGATGAAAAAAGGGGCTGCCAGAGGGGTTCTCAGAAATATAGGCAGTCACCACCTGTGGGGAGCCTAAAGAGGGGGCTGGAGGGACACTTATCTTGACATGCTTATGGAGAAACATGCAAAAGCTACGAAGGGGCAGCAGTGCAGACTGAGATCCTAGAAGATGAGGGAAAATGTGAAGGCTCAGGCCAGGTGGGCTGATCTAAGCCAAGAGCTCAAATGCCTTTGGGGACTTAGTCTGGCCACACTTGTCTCTGCCAATGAGGAGGACAGCCTGCACTGTCATGGGAGCTTACATTCAATATAAAAACCACATATACACTGAAGGCCAAACAAAATCTCACTAAAGATTAAACTTGGCCCAAGGCCATGAGTTTGCAACCCCTGGGCATCAGGAAAGAATTCCTGACAGAAGAGAGGTTTGAGCTTGGTTTGGATGAACAGGCTGACAGCCAAGTTGCTCCCCTCAAGTCCTGGCCACCAGGCTTGGGTTCTGTGTCTTCAGGGCTTCCTCCCACCCTTCCTGGGATGAGAGACTTGAGCCACTCATCACCAGCTCACTTGCAACCAATAGGCCACAGCTGGTCGGCTGCCAATACTCCCAGTCTGTGATGGGGATATCATCTTTCTTCACAGAAATGTAATGCCCCTGTTAGGAGAAGGAGCCTGTCCGACTCTTTAAATGAGCTGATCTGGAAGTTCTGGCTGGGTGGCCTTCCCTAAGAGCCTTACTTCTCCGAGCCTCATGTGCAAAATGGGATACTATTGCCCAGGCGCCCTATCCACCCCCGCTTCAAACAGTTAACTTGCCAGTGGACCTCAGTGGAGAGAGTCCTGTCCCATTCCCCACTCTCCCAGTCCTTTCCAGCAGAGATCTCAAAGACTGTAGCCTTACAGAAGGGGAGGACCCCCTTCAGGCCTGAGGTCAGGTCTCCAAGTCCTGCACTTCCCCACTCCCCATCCCAGGTGGGGTCTCCTAGCTCTCTCCTGGGACCAAGGGTGCAGTCCCGGAGGGCGGCAGGAGGCTGCGGGAGGGGCCGAGGCGAGCACTCCTGGGGACAGGGGGCGAGGGACAGGGGACAGGTGACGGCGGTGTTCCAGGACTGGGAAGGGACGGCCTAATTATGGCGCGTTGGCCCAATGCCACTGAGAAACGCGGAAAAGAGCGGCGGTGGGTAATTAGAGCGCATTAGCAGTGCCGCTGAAATACTGTAATTTTTCCGCGCGCTGCGGGTGTGTTGGAGGAGGTGAAGCGATGCGGGCTCGGCTCTGAGTCAGACTCGCGGAAGCCCGGGTGGGGACGCAGGGGACGGCAGAGGCTGCGGAGAAGGGACTCCTGCCCGGGAAGGCGCCGGCACTTTACCCGGGCGAGGAGCCACCTGTCCCGGGGCTGCTGGCGGAGCTTCCCCACTTCCGAGGACACAGTGGGCGGGGCCTGGGGGGGCGGGGCAGCGAGGGGCGTGGCCAGAGCCTCGTCCCACCTCCAGGGGGCGCTCCTAGGTCCTGCGGCTCTTTCCCCAGCTTCGAGTCCGGTCCCCTGCATCCAGCCATGTGGCAGGCTCCCTGCGCGCAGGTGGACTGAAGGAGATACTGATGCATCGAGCGAGGCAGAGGTCCCCCGAATTCGGCCAGAGCCGGGCCAGTGAGAGGAAAAAAAATCAGAAACATCAGGAAGGGAGTGGGAGAAGGGAGTTGAGGATGTGTGTTCCAGCAGAGCCCTGAAGTCAATTCTAGGGGAGCTAGAGGGGAGCGAGCAGGGGGCTGAGGCTGGGAGGGGGAGTTTATTTATTAGCCAGATTAGTCAGTATTAATGGGGGAGCGGTGGTGGCCGGCGGCGGCCGGGGACATAGCTGGCATAGCGGGCATAGCGGCGGGGCCTCCCGCGGCGCGGGGCTCAGGCGGCTTCAAAGGGGCTTAAAGAGGCCCGTGGTGGCACTGCCACGGCCCCGAGGGGAGGGGGCGTGGGCGCGGGCGGCGGGGGAGAAGGCTGCCATTGTGCACCGAGGGATTAGGGATCTGGCCTGGAAGGAATTTTAAACTGCTGCGAGCCGGCGCCCCCGGACTCACCTCCTCACTGCTCCAGGAGCAGGAAGCACGCTCAGATGTTTACCTCCATTTCCATGTCTGGGTGTGCGTGGGGGGGGAGGGGTGTCCTCCTGCTCTCGGACTGGGGGCATCTGGGGTTGTCAGCTTTGGCAAATAACAGTACAGGACGTCCAGTTATATTTGAATTGCAAATAAACAATGAATACTTTTTTAAAGTATAAGTCTACCCCATGTATTATATGGGATATACTAAAGTCATTGTTTATCTGAAATTCAGATTTAACTGGACATTTTTTTTACGTCTTGTATTCATTTTTCTAGCAGCCCTAGAATCACCGAAATGTCTAGTATGTGTCTGCAATAGATTGGGGGCTTCCTAAAAATTGAGTGGGGCTGTGTGTCTCTCTACCCTGGGATGGTACGTTTTCTGAAGCCAGATGCTGTGTTTCACCTTTCTGAATGGAGTTCTGATGGTAGAGTGTATATTTCCATCACAGTAGAAGCTTCCTGAGGACAGAGGCTGAATCTCAGATTGGAGCTTTGAGGTCAACGTTTGTGCCTTTATCCCACTGCAGGTTCCTGAGGTGGGGTCTTCGTACCTCCTGGAGAGCAAGTCTCGTCTCCTTTTCTCTTCCCAGCACGTGGGGGCCCCTCCCCCTACTGGTGTAGCGTCCTGCCTACAGGGGGCGCTGGGGGCCCAGAGGACTGAACTGCAGCTGGATGGGTCCTGTTTCTTGGCATTCAGGGTTGCAGGTTCTTTAGAGCTGAAGGACCTGGGGACGTGGAGGGTGGGTCTTCATTCAGTGTGGCTCTCGAACTGGTCCTGACCCCCCGCCTCAGCAGAAGCTGTGCCCAGCGTGTGGAAGAATATCCGAGTCTGGTTACCCACAGTTTTCTGCCAGGAAGGGGCAGGGTGGCCCTCAGTGCACCCCTACTCTCTTCCCATAACCACTGCTGCCAAGCCTCTGTCGTCCATCAGCCTCACAAACCCCACCACCCAGGCTTTGCCTGTGCTGTCCTCTGTAGCAGCACCCTCTGTTCCTGTCCTTGGGGATGGCTGACAGCTCATACACCTCCTGGATGCTCTGGCCTTCAGCATGGTAGGTATGGCCATGTCGGATGCTTGTGCCTGGCGGTCTTGTGGTGAAAAGAGACCTCTATCTCCATCTTCACCAACCTGGGCCACAGGGGCCAGGGAGGGGACAAAGGTGGGGGTGGGGACAGAAGGGAAGGTGGGGGGACCGTAGGTGGAGGGGAAACAAGAGGACACCTCTGCCACCCTCTCCTCCCCCTCCACCCCGACTGTCGCCCCTTCCCAAATCCCCTTGTCCCCCCCCCCCCCCGGGGCCTCTGAACTC
This sequence comes from Tragelaphus eurycerus, assembly GCA_935064755.1. Classification (NCBI taxonomy): domain Eukaryota; kingdom Metazoa; phylum Chordata; class Mammalia; order Artiodactyla; family Bovidae; genus Tragelaphus; species Tragelaphus eurycerus. The sequence continues at coordinate 19,208,957 of CAKXYN010000027.1, read as the reverse complement.
TTTTCCCTTGAAGCTCAGGGAAGCCTGGGAAAAGCCGTTTCCCACGGTCACAGCCTCAACCACCCCCACCCCCTGCTCCTTTGGCCGCAGCCACCTCAGCCTCTGCAGAGCACAGCCTGGCCTGCTCTGTCCCTGCAGGGCCCCCTCCTTGATCCCGGGAGCCGGCTTCTGCGAGTGGCATCATCACCCCACTCCTCAGGCCGCCCTGTCATCAGGTCAGCAATTAGCTACTTCCTCCCGGCTGCATGAGGCCACCGAACGTCACGGCCCCTCCCCCTGCCAGCCGGCAGCGGCAGTGCTAGGGGGTGCCCCCCACACTTTGTAGTCTGTGCCAAGTCCTGGCACGACCTTCTTCCCCCCACCCCCGCCCCTCACCACAGTCTACAGAGCGCTGGGGTACTGAGCCTTTCATCTGGGGAGCCCGGAGCTCCCTGCGCTCCTAGGGGCGGGAGAAGCCATGCTGCGGTCTCCCCCTGCCCCCACCCCACCCCGAGTCGCCCCATCCCATTGGGTGAGAACACGGCTGCTGTCTGGGTGGGGTGATGCCTGCTCAAGGGCACCGCAGCCCTGAGTTCCTGAGTGAGCGGGTCTGGGCCTGAGACTCAGGTGTGCCTGTCCCCAGTCACAGGCGGTTTTCATCAGGCTCTCACCTGGGCCGGGGGCTCTGCTGAGGATGGTGGCGGTGACCTGGTAAGCGGGAAGCGGTGGGGCGGCACCCTGTGGACACCCACACACGTGGGGGGCAGGCTCTTCTGAACCCCTACAGCGGCTCACACGCCTGCACCAGGGCACACTCACAGATGCAGCCTGCAGCCATGCCCCCGGGTGTCCCAGGCAGGCAAACCCACCTGCACACCCCCTTCTCCTGTGTGCACACAAACCAGCCGACATCCTCACAGACAAGCTCACCACCACACCAAAACGAAAACCGGGACCCTAGAGAGGAGCCCAGGGAGGTGGGATGAGAGACCACCACGAGCCCCTCCCTCCACGGATCCTACCCCATGGGCCGGCGGTCTTCCTGGGGAAGGGTGGGAAGGGAATGTAGTGGGCAAGTGGGAGCAGCTGTGGTCTGAGTTTGGAGGTGGGGGCCGGGGATGGATTTCCAGAGAGAATAAGAAAGTTCCAACAAATATAAACAAATGTGTGGCATCTTAGGCAGATCGTCTAACTCCCTGGGGCCTCAGAGATTGCATCTGTAAGATGGGAATAATGAGGACCCTGCTTAAACTTGGTAGGAAAGTTTAAAGGAGGTGACTGGCTCAGAGAAGACCCCCAGCCCACATAACTGTTGAGGAGACCCTCCCAATGTCCTGTCTCTGGGTGGTGGGTTTGCCTACCAGAGCTGCCCTGGGGAGAGAAGCTTCCATCCGGGGCCTTACCTGACCATGTGCTCACCGCTGGCTTTCTTCACTTCCTGGGGTCCAGCCCTGCTCATGTGTTGGGGCTGATGGGGTGCTGCTCTGGATTGGCCTGAGGGCAGGGCCTGGGAGGGGCTGACTGACTGCCCCGCCCCTACTTGACTGGCCCAACAGGTAGCTGAGTGCTGGCTTCCAGCCCAGGGAGGGGGATGAGTCAGCCCGCACTGCCCCATCCAAGCAAATGGGGTTCTGGGGATGGGTGCTTGGGTGGAGGGGCCTTCTAGGAACGTTCCTGGAAGAGGACCTGGGAACCACGCTGCTGCCTGAAGCCACTGCCTCGACCTCCTGGGCTGTACCCAGCTCAGCAAACACCCTTGTCCTTGCTTCTCATAGTCTTCCGCCCTCTTGACTCATGGGGCTGCCCCAGCTGGGAGCAGGGAGACAGGCCTGTGGCTATCTCGCTATCTTGCCACGTTTCTCAGCCCTTCCAGAAGGTTGTCCAAGCCATGGACACAGGGCACACATACATACATGCTCTTGTACATGTGTCCACAGCCACATAAGCACAACCAGAGACACGTTTCCACAAGCACTCACACTTACATACTCTCACTCCTCCCTTACACTTATTCACATCCACATTGACACACACACTCATGTACACCACACACAAACTTGCAGAGTCATAATCACCATTGTGGGTTGAATTGTCCTCCTAAAAGATATGTTGACATCTTAGTCCCCAGTCCCTTCAAAGGTGACTTTAGTTGGAAACAAAGTCTTTGTAGATGTAATCAAGATGAGACTTGACTGGATAAGGGTGGGCCCCTAATCCAATGACTGGTGTCCTCTTAGGGGAGATTTGTAGACACAGAAATACGGAGACCCGCAGGGAAGAAGGTCACACAATGATGGAGGCAGATTGGAGTGATGTGGCTCCAAGCCGAGGAACACCAAGGACTGCCTGCACCCACCAGAAGCCGGGAGAGAGGCACTGAACAGACTCTTCCTAGAGTCTCCAGAAGCAACCAGCCCTGCCAGCACAGTGATTTGGGACTGTGACCTCTTTTATTTTTTGTATTTTGGCTGCACTGAGCAGCTTGGGGGATCTTCGTTCCCCAACCAAGGGTTGATCCCAGGCCCTTGGCAGTGAGAGTGTCAAGTCCTAACCACTGGGCCACCAGGGAATTCCCTGGCCTTCTTAATTATGAGAGAATAAATCTGTGTTGTTTTAAGCCACCAAGTCTGTGGTAGTTTGTTATGGCTGCCCTAGGAGATGAACACAATCATACATTCACACAGTCATGGTGGCTCTAGACGCAGGGACAAGGTGGGTGGACTCCCTCTTGGAGGCTGCTCTGTCTCTGTTCTTCTTCCTCTGTGATTGGTCCAGTGGATGCAAAAAAGTTCATGGTGCCAGGCAAGAGATCAATTATGTTTCATCCCTCCTTCCCTCCCTGGAGTTCTTAACAAGGCATTCCCTTTAAAATATGTTCTCAAGAATGGGCAGCCATGGTTATGTGCACCAAAAGATGTGTCTAAGGAGGCTGTGGCTGCTTTAATGTTATGAATTAAAAATTGAAAACAACCAAACGTCCATCCACAGAACAGATCAATCAGTTGCGGCATAGCTAGTCGGTGGGAGGCTACTCAGCTATGAACAAGAAAGAACTAGTATTGCTGAAACAACATGGATGACCCCCCACAGACCTCATGTCCAATAAATTGGGCCAGACACAAAGAGTGAATGCCCCAGGAGTCCTTTTGCATGAGGTTCAAGAACAGGCAAAGCCAATCTGTGGTGAAACAAGTCAGAGCAGTCACCTCTCTCTTGAGGGGACGGTGTTGGCTGGGAGGGGCTTGAGGGAGCCTCCTGTGGGGCTGAAATACTCTGTGCTAGGTCTGGGTGGTAGTGACATGGGCAAACACACATACATGCACAAGTTCACCAAGCAGTACCCTTCAGATTTGTTAATTTGAGGCATGAATCTTATACCTCAATTTTTAAAAAAAGTAAATTAAAAAATCTGGGTTGGGACTTCCCTGGTGGCCCAGTGGCTAAGACTCCACACTCCCAATGCAGGGGGCCAGGTCAGGTCAGGTCAGGGAACTAGATCCCACATGCTGCAACTAAAAGAAAAAATATCCCTCCTACCGCAACTAAAGAACCCACATGCCACAATGAAGACTGAAGACCTTGCATGCTGAAACTAAGACCCAGTGCAGCCAAATAAATAATTTTTTTTTCAACTGGGTTTCCGGGAAGTCAATGACCAGAAGTCACTGCATCAGATAGCATCTTCTGGGGTGGGTGGCTGCAGAACCGGCCTTGTCCCCCTGTTGCACTGCTGTCCTTGGGCCTGGGATCCCTTGTGTGGCTGACTTACCAGGATATTTGACTATAAACCTTGAGCCTGGGGAGGCCCTGAGGTGTTTCGACAGCCCAGACACTCTGTAGCTGACCCATCTCTGGGTGGGAATGGGTGTGCAGAGATCCCACTGCAATCTGTTTCTCAGATTAAAGACCAAATGTTGTGATTTCTTCTACAAAAATCTCACATTGAAGAAGAAGAGCTATCTTTTCATGTAGCTTTTGCTCTCTGCCAGGCATATCCAAAGTATCTTTGGGGCGGGTGGCAGTGTTATCATTTCACAGACAAGAAAACTGAAGCTCCGAGATGTTGAGCACTTTCCCAGGGTCACACAGGAAGCTCAACGGAGGGGATTTGGCACGATAGCTCCATCAGACATGGGCTCCCTGGGGGTGCAACTGTGTCACCATCTGTGTGGGCTCAGGGGTCTCTATGAGGAAGGGGTTTAGGGAAGGATCTTGCCTTGAACCTGACTCACAGCACACACACTGCTCTCCTGGAGTGGCAGGAAGGGGCTGCTGCCCTGGCCCTTCTGCTGCTCCTCACCCTGGCTCTTACCTCTCAGCTCAGAGCTCTGCCCTTAAGGGTGCCAGAGTTAGGGATCATGGATCAGGGGGTGAAGGAGGAAGTAGGGGAGGGCATGGATCAGAAGAGCCTGTTCCTTTGGCAACTGTCCCAGAGTCAGCTCTAGAGTTCCCCATCCCTCCCCTACTTCCTGGCATGGCCCACTGGGAGGAGTCAGGACCACCCAGCTGAGCCGGGTCAGAGCCAGGCAGAATGGCCAGCCGGACCCTGCTCCTTGCCAGGAGGACTGGTTGGGAGAGGGGTGTTATTTAAAGATGTGCAGGAGGGCAGCATGCAGGGCGGCCCCCAGCACCACCCAGGACCTGCGCTTCTCACCCGCCCACACCTTGCCAGCAGGAGCTGGGTCATATGATGGTGAGGAGGAGGCAGGTGTAATAGGAGCCAACATCCTCCTGGCTTGCCCTGTGACTATATTAAGGTCTGTACCTGGTTTCCTCTCTGCCTTGCCCCTAGGACTTCCCCTCCTCCCCCAGAGATCCTGCATTGCAGATTAAGGAGTCATCCCTCCCCTCCATCCCATTGACCTGAGAAGGGGCAGGAGCCTAATGAGGTCACTGCCAATGGGCGGGGAAGTGGAGGCAGTAAATTTAGGTCTTAGGTGCTAATGAGCTGTAGGCGGGATCCACTTAGGGGGAGGTGGCCTGTTTGCAAGGCCCTTAGCACCCCTCACACTCAGTTGTCTGCCCCTGCCGCCCACACCCATCACCCAGGGCTCACAAGGGCACACACGGAACCCCCTCAGTGAGACACGGTTTGTACACTTCCAGGCCAGCCACATGTAGCCTGGCACGTGTGCACCCCCGGGAGCCCATTACCACTCTTCTAACCCCGATCACATGCTTACATCTGCATGCCCAACCAGGCACGTAGGCACCCATGCGTTCCTGCAGTCCTGTGTGCTCAAGCGTGCACCACCCACCCCTGTTCACCATTTTTCCGAAGCCCTGCGAGTCTGTGGCTGAAGCAGAGGAGCCCTGGGGCTGTGGGGAATGCAGTCTGGGGGTGCAGGGCATTTGTACCCTAAGCCTAGAACTAAAGCCTAGGTCTGCCTGCACCCACAGTGAGCCTCACCACCCCTGGAGTAAGAGGCCAGAAGACCCAGGAAGCTCTGACTTCTGCCCAGGGAGAGGGCAGAGGGCAGGGCAGGGATTATTAATAAACTCGCTCCTGACTGGGAAGGCCTGTGCAGAGACCCAGCCTCAAGCCAATCGGAACAGAACTTTCCAGGAATGCCACCCCAAAGCAAGCCTTCCTCTGACTCCAGGATTATTTCCCAGCCCTGACTTCATCCTTTTGGTGTGTGTGGGGCTCCCGCCAGGCTGGCTCTGCCTCGCCGGCCCGCTGTCACCTGGCAGCTGACATCTGCCTTGGCTGCCACCAGCAGAGGTCACAGCATGTGGGTGATGGGCCTGGGATTAGAATGGCTTCCTTTGCACCCAGTCCTGCTCCTCTCTGCGCCCCCAAACCAAGGTCCACCTAGTCCTCTATATGGGGAGCGCAGGAGGGCCCCTGCCTTACCCCATTCCGAGCAGGAAGGAGCCCTGAAGGCAGAGAGCCTGGCGCCAGCTTCCTGGCCTCGTGACCTTGGGCAAGCAGAATGTGACTTGTCTGTACCTCATCATCATCATTTCTAGAATGAAGACAAAAATGCCCTCCCAAAGGTCACTGTGAGGCTAAGGAATGTGTGATGGCCGGTGTAGAGTAGAGAGGGCCGTCTGTGTAGAGGGATGTACAGAAGTATAAAGGAAGTGGATTTATGTCCTTGCTTCTATCACTACTTCCATTCCCATCTCCATTGCCACCACCTCCATCACCACCACCTCCATCTCCTTCCCACCATCACTTCCTCTATTATAAAATCACTTCCACTGGGCTTCCCTGGTGGTCCAGTGGTTAAGAATCCAGCTACCAATGCAGGAGACATGGATTCAATCCCTGGCCCAGGAAGATCCCACATGCCACAGAGAAGCTAAGCCCATGTGCCATAACTACGAAGCCCCTGCACGCTCTAGAGCCCCAAAGCCTCAACTACTGAAGCCCACGCATTCTAGAGCCCACACTCCGCAACGAGAGAAGCCACTGCAACGAGAAGCCTGTGCACCACAGCTAGAGAGTAGTCCGCACTCGCTGCAGCCAGAGAAAGCCTGTGCACAGCACCAAAGACCCATCACAGCCAAAAATAAATTAATTTTAAATATTACTGTCATCATTTTCAGCCACCCATCACACTGCTCTCCTCGCCAATACCTCCATCTCCACCACCGTGCTATCACCACCCCATCGTTCCAGGAACAATTCTTCAATACTATGTTAGGGATTAGTTCTGCCCAGGGTCCCACATATTGGGAATAGCCTGTATCTCTCACTTCCTTCAAGCTCTGACACAGAACCCACCTCTGCCAGGAACTGTTCCTTAATCTATCCTGCATTACTCTGATGACTTCTGTACACCATGGCTCAGCTTCGCCTGTCCCCTCCTAATTGATGTGTGTGTGTGTGTCGGCGTTCTCACACCCACCCTGTTTAAGCTGGTTTCTGAAGTCAGCCTCCACTCAGATAACCCACACAGAGCATGATGGCCCTGGGTCTCACTCCTGGCTCTGACGCTTTCTGGCTGTGGGACCTGGGACAAGTTACATTTCTTTGTCTTTCCAACTGTAAGTTGGATTTAATAACACCATGTCTCCGAGACTTCCCTAACAGTCCAGTGGTTAAGACTCCGTGCTCCCAAAGCAGGGAGGGCGGGTTTGATCCCTGTCTGGGGAGCTAAGATCCCATATGCCATACAGTGTGGCCAAAAAAAAAAAAAAAAAAAAAAGTAATAATACCATGTCTCATAGACTCATGGTGAGGGGTCTCTGAGATGTTGTATATACAGCACTTAGAGCAGAAAAGCAGGCACACAGCAAGTCTTCAATAAACACTAGTTTTTGCTGTTGTTGTTAGCCCTTCTTCCCGCCAATACTTAACACAGGACTTTGTGCTGTCAGTGAAAATAACATATTACTGGATACTTTGTGTCTTTCCAATAAGAACATCTTGGGAGGGAAGGAAGAGTTGTACCTTTCTGAGAACTGTCCCCCCACTTGCTAGCAGAAGGTTCCTGAGCTCGCTGGGTAGAGTTCGGGCAGTGGGTTGGGAAGGACCATGCAGGAAGCCAGGGAGAGTTGGGTTTTGTCACCCGACTTCACCAGCCATGGGCAAGTGGTCAGTTATCCGCCTCCAGCCTCAGTTTTTCTCATAGGTGGAGTGGATCACCTTGCAGCGCCACTGTGAGGCTATCATTTTCATCTTTTTTTTTTTTTTTTTAATATTTATTTGGCTGCACTGGATCTTAGTTGTGGCATGCAGGATCTTTGATCTTTGTTGTGTCCTGCAGGATCTAGTTCCCTGAGCAGGGATCGAACCCAGGCCCTCTGTACAGGGACTGTGGAGTCTTAGCCCCTGGACCACCCAGCAAATCCCCATCTCTGTCTACCTTGAGTACCAGCACCACAGACCACTCTGGATGGAACTCAGGGCCTGTATACCCTGGGACCTCAACCTTCCCGTGTAGACAACAGACAACCCTGGCAGAGCTTGCTTCACTGAGCAGGTCGGAGAAGATGCTGAGTGATGACATCACGCGTTCAGAAAAGCCAAACAGCCCGGGAGAGTTCCAGGGGAAACCTTAATAGTGGTTGCCTTGAGCGAGGCCCAGCTTGGCCCGACCTGAAAAAACACACTGTGGTCTGATCTGGGTTCCTGGAGCAGGGTGGGGGCCGAAGGGGAGGAAGGCCTAGGGGCCCCTAGCCACAGGTCCAGGGGGAACACTCGCTTGGATGCCCATGCGCACCATGGCGTGGTCCATGGGGGTGGGGATGGGCAGCTGGGACACGGCTGGCACGGGTGGCCTGGGGTTTTCTGGGGTCCCTGGCACACTGACATCCACACAGCTGCAGCCACCTGAGGATTGCCCTGGCCCTGGCCATGAACCCCCAGGGAATAAACAGGGGCAGCAGCCGGCCAACTGCTGTGTATTCCTGGCCCCCACAATGTAAACTCCCAGGACATATTTATGTTGTGTGGGCTCAGCCCCAGCCCCCTGCCCAGCTCAGAGGGGTCACGCCATGCCAAACATGTCACATGTACAGGATAACTGGATGAGGAGGGAGGGGGCGGGGAAAGTCAGGGGCGCAGCAAGCGACAAGGACCAGAGACAGCTGGAATTGGGCAGCCAGAGGGAGAGTTGCAGGGGGGAAGGGCGAGAGAGAGCTTTCACGGAGTCAGGTCATGTCCTGTTCCTCGAACTGCAGATCAGAATCCTAGCACAGCCCTGGCCCGGCTGGTGACCTAGGTCACTCTGTGGTCTTCCAGGGCCATTCTTGGCCCCGGACTCCAGGGTCATGGAGCCTAGAGCTCTGTCCAACCCACAACCGGCCTGAGAATTGGACTGCTACACTTTTCTTTGGTTCACCTTTTCCCCACCCTTTGCCCGAACCATGCCAATCCTCTTGGGTGCGTTATCTCATTTGAGCCTTAACACCTGCCCAGGGGCCGGAGCTACTGTTGCTCTCCTGACCCAGCAGAGGGTCAGAGGGTTAAGTAAGTGACTGGAGGTGATGAACAGCCTGGAACAGCCCAGGCTGCGGTTGCAAACCTGGATTGGTGACCAGAGCATCTCTGCTCTTAAGAGCCATGTGTGGCCAGCCACTGGCCTTAAGGGCAAAGAGATGCCCTCAAGAGTCACGTGGAATCCAGAGCTCTCGAGTCCTGGGTCAACTTTCTTCTCACTGGACCAGAAACAGGTGGTGAGGAGACAGAGCCCTGCTCTCACAGAGCCTGAGTCTCAGAGGGGACACAGCCTGGCCTCAGGGACCCCCAGTCCTGATTCCAGGGATCCCCAGTGCTAAGGAAAGTCCCTGACCATGGGAATGACTGACTGGCCACAGCACTGGGGAGGCAGGTGGAGCCAGAGGGCTTCATACAGCCGGAGTCAGTGTGGGAAGGCTTTCTGAGGGAGGGGGCTGGCGGCCTCTTTAGGAAGGAGGAGTTGGGCAAGTGACGGGCAGCGTTCGGTGGCCAGAGCTGCATTCCCACACTGCCCCATTAGGAAACAAGGCTCAACTCTGCTCCCCGCACCGCCCCCCTCCCTGGGTAGGACTACCATCCCAGCCCTGCCCAGCCCACCTGGGCGGGGCGGGAGGAATAGAGCCATGTGACAAACGGGAGCTGTGCACGTCTCAGGAATGACACCCAGGGAAGGCTATTTTAATCTGGAAAGTTGCCTGCTCCTCCTGCCCACCCCGAAATAACCAGGCTGCCGAAGGAAACTGCAGCATCGTGGGCTGCCTCCAAGCCTAGTGGAGCGCTCCAGCCCTGCACCCCACCGTGGCCAGGCTTCCCCCTCAGTTGGAACCCTCCCCTGCTGGGGCTGCATCGCCTCCGTCAGACTGGGGGCTTCCCCAGGGCAGAGGCCATGTCTCTCATCAGATTAGGAGCTCCTGAAGTGCAAAGACTGCATTTCCCCACTCAGACTGGGAGGCTTCCCTGGTAGCTCAGCTGGTAAAGCTCAGCAGCAATTAACTTCCCTGGTAGCTCAGCTGCAATGCAGGAGACCCTGGATGGATTCCTGGGTCAGGAAAATCCCCTGGAGAAGGGCTAGGCTACCCACTCCAATATTCTTGGGCTTCTCTGGTGGCTCAGATGGTAAAGAATCTGCCTGCAATGCAGGAGACCTGGGTTCGATTCCTGGGTTGGGAAGATCCCCTGGAGGAGGGCATGGCAACCTACTCCAGTATTCTTCTTGCCTGGAGAATCCCCATGGACAGAGGAACCTGGTAGGCTGCAGTCAATGAGTTTGTAAAGAGTCAGAAATGACTGAGCAACTAAGCACAGCACTCAGACTGGGAGCACCTCAGAATATCCAGACCCTGGAATCTGCTTCCCTGGGGGACTTGAGGGTTCTAGGCAGCCTTTTCTCCCCAGCCGAATTAGGGAGAATGCCCTTGTGATGGTGAAACCAGACCTCCCTCCCTCTGTGGCCACAAGTTCTCCTGGCTAGGGGGCTCACTTGGGGCCCAGGCCATGGCCAGCAGTGCCAGGCTGCCCTGCTGCTGGCCACATGGCCTGCTGACAGGAGGGTTCACATGTCTCAGCACCAGCCAGCCACCTGCTGCCTCCTGCCTCCCAAAATAGGAAAGTGCTGGCCTTCTCCCGTTACCCGCTGCGTGCCCCACTGCCCTTGTCCTCGGAACGGGGCTCTCACTCCCCGCCTTGCTTTTCCATGGAGGATATTGAGGGGGTTGACCTCCCAACCCTGACTGTTCTCGACGTTGAGTGACTGGGCATGGCCAAACAGTGGGAGGTTGTTCTGTTCCTGAGCTGGGTACCAAGTGGGGAAGGGGCTTCTTGTATGGAACCAGTGTCTACTGGCCCTGTTAAAAGTTACCACCAGCCTTCTCTTCTCCCCAGCATCCAACACTAACCTGGCCTGTTTTGTGCGCTGGGGGAGCGGTCGTTGACTCAAGTAATATCGTTAACTACTGCTTATTGAGAGCCGAGAAACTGAAGTTCAGAATTTGAGAAAATGACTCCTCTCAATAGCCTCCCCGTCTTTCATTTTGCAAACCTCCATATTTTTAAAATACTTTTTTTTTTTTTGATGTTGACTATTTTTTTGAAGTCTTTATTGAATTTGTTATAATATGGCTTCTGTTTTATGTTCTGACCAGGAAGCATGTTGGATCTTAGCTCCCTGACCAGGGATTGAACCTGAGCCCCTTGAACTTGAGGATGAAGTTTCAACCACTGGACCACCAGGAAAGTCCCGCAAACAACTTTTTTTTTTTTTTTGCAAACACCCATTTTTAACTGAGCACTTACTATGTCCCCCGCACTGCTCCCCATTAGCTATTGTGTTTAATCCTCACCACACTCTGCTAAGAGGAGTGTGTAGTAGTTGTAGTGAAAGTCACTCGGTCATGTCTGGCTCTTTGTGACCCTATGGACTATATATATATATATATAGTCCATAGGCAATATATAGTCCATAGGAATTCTCCAGGCCAGAATACTGGAGTGGGTAGCCTTTCCCTTCTCCAGGGGATCGTCCCAACCCAGGGATTGAACCCAGGTCTCCCGCATTGCAGGCAGCTTCTTTACTGGCTGAGCCACAAGGGAAGCCCAATAGTGGTACTATTTAACTACAGAGGAAATGAGCCCCAGAGAGGTTGAGTGATTTGCCAAAGGTCACACAGCAAGAAAGTAGTAGCCTTGGTGTTCAAGTTTGGGTTGGTACAATGTTTCTTTTTTAAAAAAATTTTTTTGGGGGGGATATTTTATTGTGGGAAACTTTAAACATTTAAACAAGTAGAGAGAATAGTACAATGACCCTACAAGCATCCATTACCAAGACAGAGCAGTGGGCATTTTGCCAGATTTGTTTCTTATTTTTTGGAACTGAAATGTTTGAAAGCAAATTATTGACATTACGACATGTCCCCTCTAATCACTTTAGAATACATCTCTCAAATGAAGTGAAGTGAAAGTCGCTCAGTCGTGTCTGATTCTTTGTGACCCCACGGACTATGTACTATTCATGGAATTCTCCAGTCCAGAATACTGGAGTGGGTAGCCTTTCCCTTCTCCAGGGGATCGTCCCAACCCAGGGATCAAACCCAGGTCTCCTGCATTGCAGGCAGATTCTTTACCAGCTGAACCACCAGGGAAGCCCAAGAACACTGGAGTGGGTAGCCTATCCCTTCTCCAGTGGATCTTCCTGACCCAGTAGTCGAACTGGGGTCTCCTGCATTGCAGGTGGATTCTTTACCAGCTGAGCTATCAGGGAGGCCCGCATCTCTCAAAAATTAACCCAATTTTCTATATGAACCTGCAAGCCATTCTCATACTGAAAAAAACAAACAATTTCCTATAATGATCTAACACACAGGTCAAGTTCAGCTCCCCCAGACTGAATGTGGCCTTCCCTGGATCTCATGGCTCAGCTGCAGCACCGCTGAGCAGTGGGGACAGGGTCTAGGCAGAGCTTGGCCAGGCTCTACCCATTAGTTTCACTGGGAACACAGTTCCTTCCTTCTCTTTTCCCTCTTGCTGGGGGCAAGGTTTCTAGACAGGAGAATAACAGGGGCCTGAGGGACGTTGGTGGAAGCTTTGGGGAGGCTCAGGGGACCTTTGTTTGTGTCTCCAGGAGTGGGGACCACAGAGTGAAGTGGGTGTCCTGAGGAGCCAAGAGAAACCATGAACCTCAGCAGGGGCTCTGGTGCACTCACCCTCCTGCCAGGGGATGGGCCGCCCCAACCCACTGGGGCCTCGGGCCTGGAAGCCCCTCCCACACAGGGTCCCTTGTCCATCCTGCGCCCACAGACCAAACAGCTCAGCGGCCTTCCAGCCAAAACAGGGTCTGGAGGAAGGTCGGCTTATCCGCCTCCCCCTGCTCCCTCACCCCTAGGGCCTCTCCGAGCATATCAGCGTCTGGGGTAAGGGAAGCAGTGGGTGGGACAGGGCAAAGCCTCCCCCAGGCTCGTCTCCGGCATATGGCGAGGAATGCTTCTTAGCAGAAATTCTGGGAGAGACTGGGCCCCATGGGCAACGATGAAGGGGCTTGCCTGCCAGTGACCAGCAGGGACACAGGTCTCTAAGTTCCCTTCCTGCTCCGTGCCGGTCCTATCCTTCGTCCTGAGGGTCGGTGCGGAAGACTCTGACCTAAGGCAGGGGATGGTGACCTCTTGGCTTTCACTCCCTGGATGCAGATGGAGGTGTTCAAGGCCCAGTCAGACTACCCTGAAGGGGGGCAGGGGCTGTGTCTCTCTGCCCAGTCTGGGGGCTGCCGGAGGACAGGGGCTCTATTTCCCCCATTGGAGTAGAGTATTCCGGACGGCAGGGCTGTGTCTCCCTCCTCAGAATGAGGTCCCTGAGGCTGGGTCAATGCTGATGTCATCATCATAACCTCCAGAGGCCCAGAGCAACGCCACCTCTGAGGACCCTCAGCACCCCATTGCTCAGGAACCCGAGCCGGGCTGAGGAATGAGTTGGCCTCAACTTGCTAGCAGGGAACGAAAGTGGGATGGCCTGGGTGGAGCCCACTATCTGGTGGGCCCTAGAATCTGCTTCCTCTGCCGGTTGTGGGTGTAGCACAACCGGCATGTGGAGGCAGGGGATCTAGGAGAGGCCTCCCGTGGGCTCCTTCTTTCTCTAGAGCACCCTGGCTATCCCTCTTGTGAGACGTCCCCAGCCTATGCAGGCTTCAGGGTGGGGGGCTCAGGAGCCAGGAGGTGGATCCCAAGCCGCCCTCAGCAGGCTCTTTTTCTGTTTGTTATTGGCATCACCAGGTCTTAGCTATGGCACGCAGGATCTTCACTGCCACGTGCGGGCTCTCAGTGGTGGTGTACAGGATCTAGCTCCCAGAGCAGGGATTGAACCCAAGCCACCTGCACTGGGAGCGTGGAGTCTTAGCCACTGGACCACGAGGGAAGTCCTCTCCACAGGCTCTTGAGGGAGCTCCTTCCTCTGCTTCCCCTGGCCCAGCTACAGCTGCTGAGCAGGAGCTGGAGCCGAAGCAGGAGGAGAGCAAGGGCTCAGCCTTGGGGGCTCAAGGGATGGGGAGGACAGGCTCCTGGGAAAGCAGGGACCAAGACTGCCAGAGAAGTTGAGGGCAGGGGTCGGGGAGAGCGGTGGTGATGGAATGGAGGTGGGTGGGGTGAGGAGAAGGCCTTTAGGGGTTCCCTGTGGGCCAAAGCCGAGGCCGTTGGCCTGCCTTCTTCACCCTGGCCCCAAAGCTTGGTCCCAGGAGGGTCTCCTTAAGGAAGCTGCCTGACCGCAGAGTCCTCTCTCCTTTCTCTCCAGATCCCCATGTCTGTACCGCCACCCAGCACTCAGCTCCCCATCAGGGCCCTGGCCTGTCTTCCAGGGGCCAGGACACCGCAGGTCTCCCCACCAAGGCCCCAACCTGTCTTCCAGGGGCCAGGACACCGCAGGTCTCCCCACCAAGGCCCCAACCTGTCTCCCAGGGGCCAGGACACCGCAGGTTGATCCTCTTGGTCTCTTCCAGAACACCTGCCAATGGACCCTGCATACAGCAGACACTTTAAATAGAGTCAGCTGGCTGATGGCTCCACGCTGATCACGGCTCCAGTCTGACCTGAGCCAAGTGCTCAGAGAAGTGACCCCCTTTAAAAAAATTATTATTTACTTTGGCCGTGCTGGGTCTTCATGGCTGCACAGGCTTCTCTCTACTTGTGGTGAGTGGGGGCTTCTCAAGTTGCTGTGCGTGGGCTTCTCGTTGTGGTGGCCTCTCTCGTTGCAGAGCACAGGCTCCAGGGTGCACAGGCTTCGGCAGTCATGGCTCCCGGGCTCTAGAGCTCAGGCTCAGTGATTGTGGTGCTTGGGTTTAGATGGTCCGCGGCCCGTGGGATCTTCCCAGGTCAGGGGTTGAGCCCGTGTCTCCTGCACCGGCAGGTGGATTCTTTACCACTGAACCACCAGGCGAGCCCTGAGAAGTGACCCTTCATCCGCACATTCTTCCTCAGGAGGGCCCCGCCCTGCCCCGTCCCTCTGTCTGTCAGGACCAGTCACCCTGTCCCCTCGGGTGGTCACTCAGTGGTGTGCGAGGACAGCAGGGGAGGCCGATGCTTAGACTCCCGTCCTGGGGTTTGAGAGGGGATAGGCGCCCCAGTCTGAGGGGGGGACACAGCCCTGCCTCAGGGAGCCGTAGTCTATGGGAGTGCAGAGCCCCGACCTCAGGGGACACCTGTGGCTTTAGGTGCCACTCACTATTGAAGCAACACTGAGGTTGGGGGAGGAGGAGGGCTAGTGACCAAGGGCTCTCATGCTGACTCTCTCCAAGTTCCTGACAGACGGGGCCTGGCTGAGGTCAGCTCCCACTTTAGACCCTTGTGGGCTTATTTTCAGCACTCAGAGCTGGTGACAGGAATGCCCAGGGCTTCTTGAGCCCTTGGAGTTGTTCTGCGGAAGAGGAAAGCCCCACACCCAGCACACACAGATGCTTGTCATTCACACACTTTGCCCACCCATCATACCAGGTGAACCTCATGTCACCACACGGTCTAACTCAGCACCATCTTTTTAAAAAAATATTTCTTTATTTTTGGCTGTGTTGGGTCTTAGGTTTTTGTCCCTGGGCTCAGTGGTTGCCGTATGGGCTCAGCTGGCCGGCGGCATGTGGGATCTTAGTTCCCTGACTAGGGATTGAACCCACGTGCTGTGCATTGGAAGGCGAATTCCCACTGGACCACCTGGGGAGTCCCCAGCCCCATTTTATGGATGAGAAAACTGAGACTCAGAATCTTGAGAGGATGTCCAAAGCCCATACCTACGAAGTGACAGAGGGCCAGGTCTGCTTGCCTTCAAATTGATGCTTGTTTCAGGACTTCAGCTCGGAAGCGGGTAGCCACTTCCAGCCGCACCCACCCTTCCCTCAGCTTATATGGCCCCACTGGGGAGTGTGCGGATTGGCTGTGAAATTTCTGAAGGTCTGGGCCTTGCAGCCTTTGGGGATATGCCCTGTGGATCCTTGGGGAGACCACAGGGAGGGATGTGAGACACGTCAGGGGAGGAAGAAAGAAGGAACTTTACAAGCCATCATTGTGCAATGGGTGAGGGCTGCCTGGAGGAACAAAGGAAACAATCTCAGTAAATAGCAACAGGCTCCATGACCAAGAAGGCTCTGCAAACACTGATGGCTCTGCAAACCACCACAGGTCCTGCGAATGCTGACAGGGTCTGCAAACACTGACAAATTCTGTGTTGAGGGGCCCTACAAAGGCAATGGGAATGAGGGACATTAAGGAGGAGAAGACTCAGGGCTCCAGAGATGCTGGGGCCCATTTGCCTTAGATGCGAAGGCTTGGTTTCCAGCAGTGGCTCGGCCTCTGTGAGGGAGCCCTGGAGGGTGATGCCTGACCCATCTCCCCTCCTCCACAGCCCTCTGCTCTGCCTCTGTCCAGTGCCCCACCCCCACTTAGCAGGCTGGGGAGGTGCCAGGGCACGAGGGCTATGACTGGTGGAGTCCAAGGGGGATGGAGGAAGGATGCCCCAGGTGGAAGGCACGCCAGCTGGGGGATGGGATAGTCTGGTCCCAGGTGGCCGTGGGGCAGGCTGGAAGGCCCCCTCAGAGCTCCTGAGTGTCTCAGACCTTGTACTCAGCCCCAGGAACAAGGGAGGGAGCAGAGCGAGCGGCAAGCTTTCCGAATGGAAAATGATGAAATCTTTCTGGAAAGCTGACTTTCCCAGGCTCTGGTGGGTATAGCTGACAAGGGGTAACCCGAGCCCTGTGGGCAGGCAGGGGGTCGGGCAGCAGGGGATCTGAGGCGCCTCTCTATGACAAGGTCCTGGGAAGCTGCTCCAGAGCCATGGAGGGCCCACTGCCCGGGGGCCACCCTGGTGGGGGCAGGGAGTGGGCGGCTGAGTTATGCTTCGGTCCTTGGCCCCCCCACAGTCTATGTCCAGCCCAGCAACCAGAGGGATGCTGTGACAACGAAGTCAGTTCCCATTTCGCCTCAGAATCAAGGCCAAAGTGCATACCGTGACTGACACGGGCCCATGTGATTCCACCCTCCTGCCACTCTGCCCCCTACTCACTCTGCTCTAGTTCCCTATTCTCCAGATTGCTAGACACGTTCCTGCCTCAGGACCTTTGCACTACCCACTCCCTCTGCCTGGATGCTTTTCCCCTCAGACATGCACAGGGCTCACCCCTTTACTTTCTTTGACTATCACCTTCTCAGTCATCATGAAAGTGAAAGTCACTCAGTTGTGTCTGAGTCTTTGCTGTAAGATACAGTCCATGGAATTCTCCAGGCCAGAATACTGCAGTGGGTAGCCATTCCCTTCCCCAGGGGATGTTCCCTTTTCCAGGGGATCTTCCCAACCCAGGAATCGAACCCAGGTCTCCTGCATTGCAGGTGGATTCTTCACCAGCTGAGCCACCAAGGAAGCCCAAGAATACTGGAGTGGGTAGACTATCCCTTCTCCAGCAGATCTTCCCGACCCAGGAATCAAACCAGGGTCTCCTGCATTGCAGGTGGATTCTTTACCAGGTGAGCTACTAGGGAAGCCCCAGTAAAGCCCTAGGAGTTTTTCCTGACCATCTGTCTAATACTGCAGGCCACCCTTCCCACGCCAGCACCTACACCCTTCCTCCTTTATTACCATGCTTTTTTTGTTGCTGTTGTTTAGCCACTAAGTCATGTCCAAATCTTTTGCAATTCCATGGACTGTAGCCTGCCAGGCTCTTCTGTCCATGGGATGTCCCAGGCAAGAATCCTGGAATGGTTTGCCATTTCCTTCTCTAGGGCATCTTCCCGACCCAGGGATCGAACCTGCGTCTCTTGCGTTGGTGGGCAGATTCTTTATCCCCGAGCCACCAGAGAAGCACTACCATGCTTTGTTTTCCTTCAAATATCCTCATATTATTTTCTCTACTATATTTGTAGTAGGTGGAGGAGTGGTCCCCTAAAAGATATGTCTATGTCCAAACCCCTGGAACCTGCAAATATAACTGTATTGGGTTGAATAGTGTCCCCCAAAATCATTGACCTCAGAATGTGACTTGATTTGGAAATCTTTGCAGATGTGCTCAAATTACAGCTTTTGGGATGAGATGGTCCTGGATTTAGGGTGGCACTTAGTCCAATACTCGTGTCCTTATAAGAAAGGAGAGAACAGAGACACAGGGGAGAAAGGCATGTAAAGATGGAAGTGGTCTTTGGAAGGGAGCTGCCATGAGCTAAGAAGCTCCAGGGATCGCCAGGCACCACTTTTCTGGAAGAGGCCCGATTCTCTCCTCCTGGAGCCCGTGAAGGGAGTGTGGCCCTGCCAACACCTTGATTTCAGACTTTTAGTTTCCAGAACTGTGTGGGAATACATTTCTGATGTTTTAAGCCACCAAGTTTGGGGTAATTTGTTATGGCAGCCACAGGAAATGAATGCAGCACTCTATAATTTACTTATTTATTTTGTTTATTATCTATAAACACACTCCCTCTCCTCCAATTTGGACTCCAAGAAGACAAGGATTTTGTTTATTTTGCTCCCTGATAGAGCCTCAGTGACTAGCACAGCGCCTGGCCCGCAGCCGGTGCTCAGTAAATAGCTGTCAAGGGGCTGCATGAATAAGTTAGATGAGAGCCAGGAGGAGACGGGTGGGAATCGGGAGTCTTCAGGGACCCACATGGCTGCCCAGTGTCTGGGCCTGCTAAGACCAGCTAAGCGCTGCTGTAAAGGGCACCTGAAAAAAGAGAAGACCAACCCCCCAGGACAGTGAGATGAGCAGAGCCTGTCCTGTCCCACAATTCAGCCCCCTCAAGCTTGGTCCCAGCCAGAGCCTTCATGGGGGTGGGTTTCTGCAAGGAATAGGTGCTCTCCCCTCACATCCTGCAACAAAGAGACCCACCTTCAGACGCCTCGACAGTTGGTACAGAGGGCCCCGTGCCCTCCCTACCTCCCTGCGCAGCCTCATTTGACCCCAGCCCTTCCTCCTGCAGTCCAGGCCTCTGGGGCCACTGTGGGCAGAGCACTGGGGGAAGTTGTCATCTAGGAGCCGATGGGAGACAGTCCCACAGGCAGGGGTGGGGCCTCACCCATCTCGAAGTGCCGGAGTCTCCATCAGGCCCCTGGGGCTCTGTCCTGACCTTCTTAAAACTGATGAATTCCCCCCTCTCTGAGATGGATTAAAGATGGCCAGGGATTTTTTGCTTTTTCTACCATCAAGAGGTAGATACTAGGGGTTCCCTGGTGGACCAGTGGCTAAGACTATGCACTCCCAATGTAGGGGGCCTGGGTTCAAACCCTGGTCAGAATCTAGATTCTGCATGATGCAACTAAGAGTTCACACGCTCCATCTAAAGATCTCACATGCCCCAGTGAAGACCCACTATAGCCGAATACATTAAAAAATTGAAAAAAAAAAAAAAAAAAGGTGGAGTCTACTTTCTCTCTCCTTGAATCTGGCTGGGTCCTGTGGCTTGCTTTGATGGAAAAAAATGCAGCAGAAGTGAAATTGTGCCAGTTCCAAGCTTAGCCCTTGAAGGGCCTAGCCGTTCCCCTCGCTTCTTTCCTCCCTCCCTCCCACTCAGCCCCCACCAGGCTGGAAGGAGGTCTAGGGTGCTCTGCAGGAGAGAGAGGCCCTCGAGGATGAGCCACTAAGTGGAGGAGAGAGGAGGCATGGAGCCCTAAGACTTGTGATGGAAGCCACTTGGACCTTCCTGCTGAATACAGCTGATCAAGTGACCTAGTCCCAGGTAAGACTGGCAGGACAGCCAGGACCACACCCAGAATCGTAAAAAATTAAGGAACCATTGTTATTTAGGCTCAACTATGTTGAGGGGCTGATTTGTTTGCGGCCATAAAAACCCTGGGGGCTGTGTCTCCGAGATCCCTCTGGCTACAGCCTGGTAGGATTTGGGGACACCCTAGGGGTATAGAGAGAAACACACCTCACACTCCATAGACACAAAGTCTTGAGCTGGAAGGACTTCATCGATTCTAGAATTCTGAATGTCCAGGGAGGCCACGCCCACCCCCTTTTCAGCTCCTCTCCACAGCACTTCCCCTTGGAAAGGTTCCCTCCAAGCTCCCTGGTCTTGGCCCAGCTTCGGCTCCAGCTCAGGACTCTAGGGCCTGCACAGAGTTAGGGGGCAAAGCCAGTGAAAGTGTCTGGAGTAACTGGCAGTGCTCCCTCGCTATGTGGCCCCCTCTCTGTGTGGCCCCTGCCAAGGCTGCAGGCTGGACAGGCGAGGCACAGGACCTCATGTATCTCCCTGCCTCCAGGGCAGGCGTGTCTTGGCTTAGAACCTTCTTTCTCTCCTACAGAGGGTGACAACGAAGTCACCACCCCAGTGTCCAAACCTCCAAGCCCTAGCTCAGTGGGAGATTCTCCATGTGACCTTGAGCAATTTGTCACCCTGTCTCCCAAGAGGAAGTCTAGAAACCTCCTTAGGGCCAGCTCTGCCATCCCTGCCGTCGTAGGATTCTCCAGTAGAGTGTAGAGAGCTCAGCCTGGTGTTCTGTGATGACTTAGAGGGGTGGGATGGGGGGTGGGTGAGAGGGAGATCCAAGAGAGAGGATATATGTCTACATATAGCTGATTCACTTCGATGCACAGCAGAAACTAACACAACCATGTAAAGCAACTATACTCAAAAAAAAAACAAAACAAAAATGGATAGAGACCATTTTTTGATATAGAGGTGATTTATATTTTTGATTTATGATATATATTTTTTGATATAAATGATAGAGACCTTCCTTGCTCCTTCCTTCCCTCTATCCACTTTTCTTCTCTCCCTGTGCGGAAGCTGATAAATCTCTCTGAGCTTCTGTGCCCTTATCTCTCAAAGCAGAATCAAGGACTCCCCTGGTGGCCCAGTGGTGAAGAATCCACTTCCCAATGCAGAGAATGTGGGTTTAATCCCTGGTTGGAGAACTAAGATCCCACATGCAGTGGGACAACCGAGCCTGCACCCCACAGTGAAGAGTCCAAGTCCTGGTGCAATGAAATACCCTGCGTGCTGCAACTAAGAATGAAGGCAGACGAATGAGAAAATGAATATTAAAAAGGTGGGGCGACAAGAACGCCTGCTGTGGGGAGGGGAGCTGTCAGGGTTGAATGAGGTGGGAAGGAGAGATGGGACGGAGGACAGTGTCTCAGGGCCTGAACAGAGGGAACCCCCAGGGGTCAGTTCAGTTCATTTCAGTCACTCAGTCGTGTCGGACTCTTTGCGACCCCATGAATCGCAGCATGCCAGGCCTCCCTGTCCATCACCAACTCCCGGAGTTCACTCAGACTCACGTCCATCAAGTCAGTGATGCCATCCAGCCATCTCATCCTCTGTCGTCCCCTTCTCCTTCTGTCCCCAATCCCTCCCAGCATCAGAGTCTTCTCCAATGAGTCAACTCTTTGCATGGCCAAAGTACTGGAGTTTCAGCTTCAGCATCTTTCCTTCCAAAGAACACCCAGGGCTGATCTCCTTCAGAATGGACTGGTTGGATCTCCTTGCAGTCCAAGGGACTCTCAGAAGTCTTTTCCAACACCACAGTTTAAAAGCATCGATTCTTCAGTGCTCAGCTTTCTTCACAGTCCAACTCTCTCATCCATACATGACCACAGGAAAAACCATAGACTTGACTAGATGAACCTTTGTTGGCAAAGTAATGTCTCTGCTTTTCAATATGCTATCTAGGTTGGACATAACTTTTCTTCCAAGGAGTAAGCGTCTTTTAATTTCATGGCTGCAGACACCATCTACAGTAACTTTGGAGCCCAGAAAAATAAAGTCTGACACTGTCTCCACGGTTTCCCCATCTATTTCCCATGAAGTGATGGGACCAGATGCCATGATCTTAGTTTTCTCAATGTTGAGCTTTAAGCCAACTTTTTCACTCTCCACTTTCACTTTCATCAAGAGGCTTTTTGGTACCTCTTCACTTTCTGCCATAAGGGTGGTGTCATCTTCATATCTGAGGTTATTGATATTTCTCCTGGCAATCTTGATTCCAGCTTGTGCTTCTTCCAGCCCAGCATTTCTCATGATGTACTCTGAATGTAAGTTAAATAAGCAGGGTGACAATATACAGCCTTGATGTACTCTTTTTTCCATTTGGAACCAGTCTGTTGTTCCATGTCCAGTTCTAACTGTTGCTTCCTGATCTGCATATAAATTTCTCAAGAGGCAGATCAGGTGGTCTGGTATTCCCATCTCTTTCAAAATTTTCCACAGTTTCTTGTGATCCACACAGTCAAAGGCTTTGGCATAGTCAATAAAACAGAAGTAGATGTTTTTCTGGAACTCTCTTGCTTTTTCCATGATCCAGCAGATGTTGGCAATTTGATCTCTGGTTCCTCTGCCTTTTCTAAAGCCAGCTTGAACATCAGGAAGTTCACGGTTCATGTATTGCTGAAGCCTGGCTTGGAGAATTTTGAGCATTACTTTACTAGCATGTGAGATGAGTGCAATTGTGTGGTAGTTTGAGCATTCTTTGGCATTGCCTTTCTTTGGGATTGGAATGAAAACTGACCTTTTCCAGTCCTGTGGCCACTGCTGACGTTTCCAAATTTGCTGGCATATTGAGTGCAGCACTTTCACAGCATCATCTTTTAGGATTTGAAATAGCTCAACTGGAATTCCATCACCTCCACTAGCTTTGTTCATAGTGATGATTTCTAAGGCCCACTTGACTTCACATTCCAAGATGTCTGGCTCTAGGTCTTACCCCAGGGGTAAGACCTGCCAAAGCCTCATTTCTGCAAGTGGAGGCCACCTGTGGGCCTGGCCTGATCCTCTTCTGAGTCTTTGGGCCTCTCCTGAGCCCGCCTGCCCATTCTGTGCCCTGCAGGCCTGCTTTCTGCACCTGTGATGGGGACCTGGGAGAGATGCACACTTGGCCTGCATGTGACTTGGAGTGGAGTGGCTGCACGCAGCGTGAAGCAGTGCTGAGGACTCTCTCGGGTAAACATTCTTTCTCTGCCGCAGCGTAAACACGGATGGTCCTCCCTTGTGCGGTGGACAATGGTCACCTTGTGCGAGGGAGAAGGAAGAGAGGGTACTTGTCATTGCTGATTTGGGCAGGGCCCCAAAGAGGCTCGGAAAGGGCCAAGCCACGGGGGGCCGGGACAGCCCTTGCCAATGTCTGGAGCTGGCGGGGTAGGTGGGAGGGCGCTGGAGGTGCGGCCCTGGAAAAGAGCAAGACGCTGAGCAGGGGGAAGGTAGAGGAGCCCGACCAAGCTGCTGCCAGAGAAATGAAGTGAGGTCGGCTGGCTGGGCAGGAAACAAGTGCTTGCGGAGAGGCTGGGCGGGGGGCCACGAGCAGCCAGGCACCTTAGGGGGAGATTCTGGCCGCAGTTCCAGGCAGAACAGACTGAGCTTCCTTCCAGGCCTAGGCCCCCTGGCTAGGGAAACTGTTCAGAAGCTAAGCCAGACTGGACCTTGAGCTGGACAGAGCAGGGCTCTGAAACCGAGTACTCAGAGCTCACAGGCTTCCACACTGGCGGGGGAGGGGGGGGCTGGGGGTGTGGGGGCTGGGGGTGGTGGTGGCAAGCTTTGAGCTTTCCCTGATTGTAGGAAAGTATTTTTCACATTCTCAAAGGCTGGCCCTGCAGGCAGCTACTGATGCAGCTGATGGCTTGATGGAGGCAGAAAGGCAAAGACCCATGAGGGACACCAGGGTCCAAGCTCCTCTAGGCCCCACGCTTCTTCAAACCCCTCCACGCAGGTTCCATCAGACAGAGCCTAGCTGAGCCCAGAGCCTCCCACCTCATTCCCCGGGGTTTCTCCGAGGTCCTACACAGGGATCTCTTCCTTGGAGCCTGAGACCCCCTGAGGTCTCTCCCATGTGCACACCTTTGAAAGAACGCCCCTGGGGGACACTTTTGCTCAATAGAAGGACAGAAGCCAACAGGTAAATGTTTCCCTATTTACCCTCCTGAGCAGACAGACAAAAAAACCCAAACTATTTATTTTTGGCTGTGCTGGGTCTTCACTGCTGTGTGGGTTTTCTCTGGTTGCAGCGAGCAGGGGCTACCCTTCATTGCGGAGCAAGGCTTCTTGTAGTGGCTTCTCTTGTTGCGGAGAATGAGATCTAGGGCCCACGGGCTCCAGCAGTTGCAGCACATGGGCTCTGTGGTTGTGGCTCCCGGGCTCTAGAGCACAGGCTCAATAGTTGTGGCACACGAGCTTAGTTGCTCCACTGCATGTGGGATCTTCACGGATCAAGGATCAAACCAAGTCAATGGCATTGGCAGGCAGATCCTTTACCCTTGAGTCACCAGGGAAGCCCTGGGCAGACAATTCTGAGACACATGTCCTAAGACTTTTAAATAGGTCCCTGCTGGGTCACCAGTCACCCATAGGGTAGCTAATGCGCTAAAACCTCCTGGTATTGGCTGACTCCACTTCCCTGTCTCACTCTGTCCCCTGTCCTTTGTCACTCCTGCTCCCTGGGGTTATTTCAAAAATAAATTATCTGTATTCCAGCCCAAAGCCCTCTCAAAGCCCACTCTTGGAGGAAACCAGGCTAAGGTAGAGGCTTTCTCTCTAAAGAATCTAATCCCTGGGGGCTGGGGTGGGAGGCAAGTGCCCCCTCTAACCTTCTCTCAAGAGTAATCTTCTAAAGCACAGCTTGGGAACTCCCTGGTGGTCCAGTGGTTAGAACTTGGCGTTTTCACTGCTGAGGGCCTGGTTTCAATCCCTGGTCAGGGAACAGAGATCACACAAGCTGTGCAGAGTGGCCAAAAAAAAACCCAACAACCCGAAAACCCACAGCTCTAGGCTGGCCCCTCCCTGTGCAGAGCCCACAGTAATGATGACTGATGTTTGCCTCGCTGCCACGGACTGCACAGGGTGTGGGCGTCTCCCTGGATCCTGACAGCCTGTGGGAGAACCTCGGGACAGGTGCTTTGAATAATCAAGCACGCAGTTGACCCTCGAACAACGTGAGTTTGAGCTGCTTGGGTCCTCTTCTATGCAAATAATTTTCAATAATAAATAGTGCAATCAGACATGGTCTGCGGTTGGGTGGATACAGAGGACTGACTATGAGTCATACACACCTGAACACCTCTCACCCCCCACATCATTCAAGGGTCAACTATATTTCATAGTGGTGGCAGGTGTAAACAGATCCCCTCTCCCAGGGCCTGGCTTTGGGGATTTGTGGGTGGTGGGTGGGCCTGGCTCAGCCTCTGGTTCTTGACCCCTGGAGGTGAGGCTGGTTCTCCTCTCTCTGGGTCTCCTGCCTGCAGGCCTCTGTTAGCAGAGGCTTCAGCTGATTTTTTGGGAACTCCTGCAGGTATACTGTCTATGGGGTCGCACAGAGTCGGACACGACTGAAGCGACTTAGCATAGCAGGTATGAAGCCCATGCAGACTCTGCCCGTGGACCCCATCCCAGACGGGGCCTTTGACAGCCCTGCTTCCCTCTTCTGAGGCCTGTGAGATGGTAGTTCTGGTGTCAGGGGACTGGACCAGGTTAGCCTGCAGCCAGGACCTGGGATGTTTTGATGTGTGTGCTCAATTGCATCCGACTCTTTGTAGCCCCATGGACTGTGGCCTTCCAGGCTCCTCTGTCCATGGAATTCTCCAGGCAAGAATACTGGAGTGGGATGCCATTTCCTTCTCCAGGGATCTTCCTGACCCAGGATTCAAATCCGAGTCTCTAATATCTCCTGAATTGGCAGGAGGGTTCTTTACCACTGACAGGACATGGGAACACAGGAGTATTGAATGGGAGGCTGGCTGGACCTGGGGCCTGGACCCTGACCCCACTCCAGGGATAGCCCATGTCTCCTTCTGACCTTTGGGAAGTGGGGAAGCCCAGTTTCCTCCCCCATCCAAAACTGGGCTGGCAGTGTCAGCTGGCTGCCTCTTTTTCCAGAGGTCTCCATTCCCCCCGTGCTTGTCTTCTGGCTGGAGTGGAGGGAATGCTTCCTTCTCAGGTGGGGATCTCCCACCTGAGATCCTTCTACTCTGTGTAACTGGCCCTGCACTCCCTAACTCCCCAACTCCCCACCTCCATCCACTGCCCTTCTCAAGGTACGTTATTAGGGGACCCCCTGCTTGCAGGTGTGGTATGTCCCCCTGGAGGGGCAGCAAGGCCAGGGGTCAGGAGGTACAGGTGGCAGGTGTTATTTTCCCCAAGTCTCCCATCCTACAGTTTCTTCTAGAACCTTGCACACTCTTGTCAAGAGGTGGAGTCTGGCCCCCCTTCCCTTGAATATGGGTGGATTTGTGCCCAATAGGAAGTGGCGGAAGAGACTGCATGACTCTAGGGCTGAGACAGAGAAGATGTCCAAACTGCTGGCTGGAAGCTTGCTGCTGGAGCCCAGAGGCTGCATGTGCTGGGAGGAAGCCCAAACTCCTCATGACGAGAGACCATATGGCCAGGCCCTGACTATGTGAAGAGCAGAGATGTCCAGACTGCCTCCTGCAGCTCCAGCTCCAGCCACCATTGCACTAAAACCATAGGACAGAACTTGAGCCAGAGCCCTTCCCAGGCCCATCCCAGGACCCCGACCCACAGGCACACGAGAGGTTATCAAGCGATTTGTTTCAGCCACTCAGTTCTGGGGTGCTCCGCTACACAGCAGTAGCTGACCAGGCAGGGTGATGGAGCTTCACTGGCGTCAGGGCGTGGCCTGGAGTCCTAGGGTCTCTGCCACCAAACTGGGCTTTGCAGGACCCCTTTTTTCTGGTCCTCGATTTCTTCTCTGAACAGGGAAGGGCTAAGACTTAGCTGCACCTGGAGGCGTGTTCCCCACATTGCTGGACAGTAATGTCTGGATAAAGCACTCCTCTCTGCCCTCTTCCTCCTCTGTACAAACCCCCAGTCCTCCTAAAGGTCCTGTCCCTAAGCGCCACCTCCGTCATGAAGTGCCCTGATTTCTCTCTAGCCAAGCGCCCAGTTCACAGGCAGCTCAGCCCCTCCTCTGCCCCTCTCGGGTGCCTGGGTCTGTCTCAGAGTCGTTAGGTGGTGAGATTTTGGATTTTGAAGGCAGTCTTTCTCTGCTGTGTTTCCCCTGTAGCTTATACATACCTGTATTTATTTGGCTGCACCAGGTCTTAGTTGCGGCCCACAGAATCGTCAATCATCATTGCAGTGTGCAGGATCTTCGTTGCAGCCTGTGGGATCTAGTTCCCTGACCAGGAATCACACCTGGGCCCCCTGCAAACCTGGGAGCAAAGTGTCTTAGCCACGGGACCACCAGGGAAGTCCCTCCCCGACAGTTTTAGACAAAGTGCCTGGTGCATAGTTGACTTTCCCCTACCACTGAAACTACTAAAGTAAATGAATGAATGATGCTGACTATCACTCTGATCGTCACTGCTGCTGCTGCTGCTGCTAAGTCGCTTCAGTCGTGTCCGACTCTGTGATCTCTTCTCTGCTGATCATCACTACTGAGATCTTACTGTGTGCTAGGCATTCAATCTCTTTACAAACATCAACTCATTTAATTTTCATTGGTGAGGTGGCTAGCATTTGCACAGAGAAGGCAATGGCACCCCACTCCAGTACTCTTGCCTGGAAAATCCCATGGATGGAGGAGTCTGGTGGGCTGCAGTCCATGGGGTTGCTAAGAGTCGGACACAACTGAGCGACCTCACTTTCACTTTTTCATTTTCATGCATTGGAGGAGGAAATGGCAACCCATTCCAGTGCTCTTGCCTGGAGAATCCCAGGGACAGGGGAGCCTGGTGGGCTGCCGTCTCTGGGGTGGCACAGAGTCGGACACGACTGAAGCGACTTAGCAGCAGCAGTAGCAGTAGCATTTGCAACCCTAGTTTACAGTTGAGGAAACCAAAGCACCAGCAGATTCAGTGACTTGTCCAGGGTCCCATATCTAGTACGTGGCAGAGTCAAGATGGGAGCACAAGGAGGGGACTGTTAATCACGACATCATAGAGCATTGTCTAGGTGAGGAAACTGAGGGTGGAAAACCTTAGGTGAGCTGCCTGGTCACACAGCTGCAAAGGGGTGGAGCTGGGGTTTTGACTCAGTTCTGTTTGCAGAGGGCTGAGTCCCTAGCTGCTGGGCTCCCTGTCCCATAGCCAGGAGTCTCATTCCCCATGCCACCCATGGATGTGAGGTCAGCTCATGCTGAGAGGGCAGTCAGGGGACAGGGAGACAGCATCACAGCCTGGAGAGGGTGTCGTCCCCTCCTGCTTCATGTGACAATGCAGTTAGGGACTCTGGTTATGAGCATCACTTCTATTCAGCCCTGGGTAGAGTGCTTTGTACAGGAAGGACTCTGAACTGCTCTCAGGCCTTCCCACCCTCTCGTACTTGCCCTCCAGCCAGACGTCAAACCTCTTATCTCACTGGGTGTGCATTGCCTCTGGGCTGTGTGAGGACACTGTAGCTCCAGAGGGGTCAGTGACTCAACCAGGGTCTCCATCGAGGTCCGGCAGGGCAGGGGCTGGCCTGGGGCTACATTTCACTTTCTGCTTGGCCAACTTGCTGCCGCCCTTGCCATGATCGCTTGTTTTGTGGTGGTCTAGGCCAGGTGACACTCTGGAATATCGAGTTCCGAGTGTACAGAGTGATATCCCTGAGGCCAAAGCCGTGAGGGAGCTGCCACTGTGGTCAGGGAGCCTCCTTGGAGCTGATTCTCGAGTTTGAAATTCGTGTGGGGGCGGAGTAGCTGAGTGCTCTTGACACTCCCTGGGTGGGTGGCAGTGGGGCTCAAGGTCCCATATCTGGGTGTTTGGGCTGACAGCATTTGGATGTATCTTTTGGGAGCAGCAGTTTGGGGTGAGTGCAGTGGGAGCAATCACTCCCAGCAGTCAAGGGTGGGGCCCTAGTGGGAAGTTCTATTAGGCTCCTGTTTCCCCTGTGACAAAGAAACAAAGTCCTTCCCTTGTCTTTATTCAAGCAGAACTAGACACAGAAATGAATTAATTAACCAGGAGACTTGATGAAAATGTTCAGAGTAGCGCTGTTGACAATAGTAGGGCTGGAAACCACCCCAATACCCATCAGCAGCAGAGTGGATGAACAGGCTGTGGCTGTGTGGTCACAGGATGAAATACTATATAGCAGTCAAAATGAATGGCCTACTTTAACTTGCCACATTATGCATGAATCTTGGCAACAAAAAATTGAGATGAAAAAGTCCCTAGAAATTATGTACCCCATGATTCTTTGTATAAAGTTAAAAACCATTAAAATGTTAAAATGAATTTTATGGAATCCACATGGATGTGATTAAACTCTGTAAAGTATTAAGCAAGGGAATGACGAATGTTAAATTTAGATGAGTTACTGCAGGTGGAAGAGCTGAGAGGAGTGAGGGCCATGGTGAGATGTGGTTATTCTCAAGAACTAGCTATTGTTCTGGGTGGTGACTTTATGGATGTTAGAATAAGAACTAGCTATTGTTCTGGGTGGTAGTAAGTAAGTTTATTGTGTTATTAAAACCAACTAACTAACCAACATAAATTGAAATGGGCTGCCTATGGACCATTAATGAGTATCACAGATCTCTGTAAGCCTGAGGTCCAAACAGAAGAACAAAATACAGCAGAACAAAAGGCATGAACTTGGAAGGCTCCTCTTGCTCCCTAAGAGGAGAAGCCATCAGGAGCTGCTTGAATGGTGGGGAGAAAGATCTTGGCAGCCTAGAGACCCATGCGGGGACCCTAGCATAGGGCCTTGTATTCATTTCCTATTGCTGCATAACAAATCACCATAAACTTAGCTTAAAACCACACCTATCTGTTATTGCAGTTTCTGTAGCTCAGAAGTCTGGGCACAGCATCACTGGGTTCTCTGTATGGGTTGCAGCAGGCTGAAATCAAGGTGAGGCTGGGACTATGATGTCATCTGAGATCACCTCTGCCAAGTTCCTTGCAGCTAGGGGACTGGGGGCCTCCACCTAGAGGTCCATGTTCTTCCCGGCCGTGTGACCCGCTCCATAACATGGCAGTTTGCTTCCTCAAGGCCAACAGGAGAGCACCTCTGCTATTTCAAACCTCCCTGGCTTCTTTCATCTGTGTCCTCTAGACTCTCATTTAAAAGGCACACCTGGGGACTTCCCTGGCAGTTTAGTGATTAAGACTTCACCTTCCAGTGCAGGGGGTGAGGGTTCGATCTTTGGTTGGGGAGATAAGATCCCACATGCTTCATGGCCAAAAAGGGAAAGGAAGGGAAGTTGCTCAATTGTGTCTGACTCTTTGTGACCCATGGACTGTAGCCCACCAGGCTTCTCTGTCCATGGGATTTTCCAGGTGAGAGTACTGGAGTGGGTTGCCATTTCCTTCTCCATGGCCAAAACCACCAAAACATTAAAACACACACACACACACACAAAAACAATATTGTAACAAATTCAATGTGTGTGTTCTCAGTTGCTCAGTCCTGTCCGACTCTTTGCAGCTCTGTGGACTATAGCCCACCAGGCTCCTCTGCCCATGGAATTTTCCAGGCGAAAATACTGGAGAGGGGTGCCATTTCCTACTCCAGGGGATCTTCCTGACCCAGAGATTGAACCCGAATCTCTTGCATCTCCTGCATTGGCAGGGGGGTTCTTTACCACTAGTGCCACCTGGGACTAATTCAATAAAGACTAAAAATGGTCCACATTTTCTTAAAAAATTCTTTCTTTTTTTTTTTTTTTTTTTTTTTAAAGGCACACCTGATTAGGTCAGACCCACCCAAGAAAATCTCCTTTGTGATTAACTCAAAGTCAGCTGCTTAGGGACTTTACTTATATCTCCAAATCTTTTCGTCTTTGCCATGGAGTGTGATCTAATCACAGAAATGATATCTCATCATATTCAGGGGTATTTTCCACACTCAAAGGGAGGGGATTTTATAGGAGTTTTAGAAAAGGCAGAGGTACTAGAGATCAAATTGCCAACATCTGCTGGATCATGGAAAAAGCAAGAGAGTTCCAGAAAAGCATTTATTTCTGCTTTATTGACTATGCCAAAGCCTTTGACTGTGTGGATCACAATAAACTGTGGACAATTCTGAAAGAGATGGGAATACCAGACCACCTGACCTGCCTCTTGAGAAACCTATATGCAGGTCAGGAAGCAACAGTTAGAACTGGACATGGAACAACAGACTGGTTCCAAACAGGAAAAGGAGTTCGTCAAGGCTGTATATTGTCACCCTGTTTATTTAACTTCTATGCAGAGTACATCATGAGAAATGCTGGACTGGAAGAAACACAAGCTGGAATCAAGATTGCCAGGAGAAATATCAATAACCTCAGATATGCAGATGACTCCACCCTTATGGCAGAAAGTGAAGAGGAACTAAAAAGCCTCTTGATGAAAGTGAAAGTGGAGAGTGAAAAAGTTGGTTTAAAGCTCAACATTCAGAAAACTAAGATCATGACATCCGGTC
The DNA here is from genome assembly GCA_935064755.1 of Tragelaphus eurycerus. Taxonomy (NCBI): domain Eukaryota; kingdom Metazoa; phylum Chordata; class Mammalia; order Artiodactyla; family Bovidae; genus Tragelaphus; species Tragelaphus eurycerus. The sequence goes on along the minus strand of CAKXYN010000027.1, from coordinate 19,177,778 downwards.
CCATCACTTCATGGGAAATAGATGGGGAAACAGTGGAAACAGTGTCAGACTTTATTTTTCTGGGCTCCAAAATCACTGCAGATGGTGACTGCAGACATGAAATTAAAAGATGCTTACTCCTTGGAAGGAAAGTTATGACCAACTTAGATAGCATATTGAAAAGCAGAGACATGACTTTGCCAACAAAGGTTCGGCTAGTCAAGGCTATGGTTTTTCCAGTGGTCATGTATGGATGTGAGAACTGGACTGTGAAGAAGGCTGAGCGCCAAAGAATTGATGCTTTTGAACTGTTGTGTTGGAAAAGACTCTTGAGAGTCCCTTGGACTCTCCAGCCAGTCCATTCCGAAGGAGATCAGCCCTGGGTGTTCTTTGGAAAGAATAATGCTAAAGCTGAAACTCCAGTACTTTGGCCACCTCATGCGAAGAGTTGACTCATTGGAGAAGACTCTGTTGCTGGGAGGGATTGGGGGCAAGAGGAGAAGGGGACGACAGAGGGTGAGATGGCTGGATGGCATCACTGACTCAATGGACGTGAGTCTGAGTGAACTCCGGGAGTTGGTGATGGACAGGGAGGCCTGGCATGCTGGGATTCATGGGGTCACAAAGAGTCGGACACGACTGAGCGACTGATCTGATCTGATCTGATGCCAAGGGATGTGAATCTTCAGCTCCAGTTTTAGAATGATGCTTACTATAGCTCCTTTCCAAGCCTTGGTTTTCTCCTTCATGAAGGAGCATAATCTCTATCCTGAAGGGATTTAGAGACGATTACATAAAATGAATGCAGAAGTACTATCATTCACTCAGAGATACTTAGTGAAGCCTGCTTCACACCAGGCAGACCCCTAGGAGCTCACTGAACATAGCACTTGCAACATGGATGTGATCCCTGCCCTTGCGGGGCTGATGGTCTAATGGAGGAGCCAAGTATTAGCTGAACAAATGAAGACCATAATGCGCTAAGCAGTATTTATATGCTACAGAATGCTTTCGCAAGAAATCAATGAAGGGAGTTCCCTGGTGGCCCAGTGGCTAAGACTCCATGTTTCCACTGCAGGGGGCCTGGATTCAATCCCTGGTCAGGGAACTAAGATCCCACATGCCTTAGAGGTGTGGCCAAAAAAAAAAAAAAAAGAAAGAAATCAATGAGCACCAATATAAATCAACAGTATACTGTATCTATGGGTTGGAAGGTTCAATGTACTAAAGATGTCAATTTTCCCAAAGTGAATTATGGATTGGACACAATGCTGATCAGTATTTTAGCAGGAATTAGATATTAACAAGTAGATTCTAAACTTTACATATGGGTAAAGAACTAAATAACAAAAAGCAATTTTGAAAACAAAAAATAAAGTGGGAGGAATCCATCTGATTTTAAGACTTAGCATAAAACTACTTGGGAGTCCCTTGGACTGCAAGGAGATCCAACCAGTCCATTCTGAAGGAGATCAGCCCTGGGATTTCTTTGGAAGGAATGATGCTAAAGCTGAAACTCCAGTATTTTGGCCACCTCATGCGAAGAGTTGACTCATTGGAGAAGACTCTGACGCTGGGAGGGATTGAGGGCAAGAGGAGAAGGGGACGACAGAGGATGAGATGGCTGGATGGCATCACTGACTCGATGGATGTGAGTCTGAGTGACCTCCGGGAGCTGGTGATGGACAGGGAGGCCTGGCGTGCTGCGGTTCATGGGGTCGCAAAGAGTCGGACACGACTGAGTGACTGATCTGATCTGATCTGATAAAACTACAGTCATCAAGACAGTAATCAAGGCGAAGCGATGGAATAGATCAACGAAATAGACTAGAAGGTCCAGAAATTGACACACGAATGTGATTAGCATGTACAGTGGTATAGATGTGTTGGTGGAGGAAATGTAGTCTTTTCAACAGATGGCGTTGGAGCGATTGGTCACCCTGAGCAAAAATATTAGCTCTGACCTAAATATAAAGAGCAAATCAAAATGGATCAGAGATCTAAATGTAAAACATCAAACTGTAAAACTTTTAGAAGATCACATAAGTGAAAATCTTCATGACTCAGGGTGATGTGAAGGGCTTTAAAAATGATACCAGCAACATGATTCATGAAAGGAAAAACTGATAAATCGAACTTCATTAAAATTAAAAACTTTTGCTATGCCAAAGACACTGCCAAAAGAACGAAGAGACTAACTTCAGAGTGGGAAAAAATATCTTCAAACCGCACACCCAGAAAAGGACTTCTATCCAGATTCTGTAAAGAACTCTCAAAGCTCAACAGCAAGAAAACAAGCCACCCAATTAAAAGCTGGACAAAGGACTTGTGCAGATACTTCACCATAAGGATGTAAAGATGACAGCTGAATGCATGAGAAGATATTTAACATCATTAGCCACGAGGGAAATGTGAGTGGAAATCTTGATGAGATACACCACACAAATTCCAGAAAAAACACACCTATAAGGATAGCTATAATAAAAACTCTTGAGACCTCCTTGGTGGTTCAGTGGTTAAGAATTTGCTTTCCGATGGCAGGGAACGCAGGTTTGATCCCTGGTTGGGGAACTAAGATCCCACGTGCTGCGGGGAAACTAAAGTCGTTCTGCTCTAGAGAGCCCTTGAAACACAATGAAGACTCAGTGCAGCCAAAAAAGGAAAAAAACAAAACCCCCAAACATACAATTATATGTAATGAAAGAATTAAGAAAAAAAAACTATTTGACAGAACCAAGTGCTGATAAAAATGCAGAGGAACTGGGACCCTCATATACTGCCAGTGGCTATGTCCAATGGTACATGTGCTTGGGAAAAAGTATGTTAATTTCTTGTAAAGTTAAACATATGCTTCCCACATGACCCAGAAATCCTGGAGAAATGAACACTTTTCTTCACATGAAAGCTTGTACAGCAGTTCTATTTATAATAGTCGAAAGCTGGAAATGATTTAAATGTCCTTCAGTGAGTGAATGGTTAAATAAAGTATGGTACATCCAGACAATGGAATACTACTCAACAATTAAAAGGCACGATGTGGAGACACGCAACAACTTGGATGGATCTCAGACATTTATGCTCCGTGAGAGAAACTAGTCTAAAGGTTATGTGTTGAACAATTCCATTTAGTTGACAGTCTCGAAGCGACAAAATTATAGTGATGGAAAACAGATTAGTGGTTGCCAGGGTTATGGGTGTGGTGAGGGTGTAACTTATTATAAAGGGATAGCATGAAGGATTTTTAGGGGATGAGAAACAGTTCTGTATCCTGAATTGTGGTGGTGGTTGCACGAATCTAGACATATGTTAAAATTCATAGAACTGTATACTAGAAGGAAAAGAAAGTACATTTTACTGAATGGTAACTAAAGATAGGCTTCTCTGGTGGCTCAGTGGTAAAGAACCTGCCTGCCAATGCAGGAGACTCAGGTTCAATCCCTGGGTCGGAAAGATCCCCTGGAGAAGAAAATGGCAATCCAGTTCAGTATTCTTGCCTAGGAAATCCCATAGACAGAGCATCCTGGAGGGCGATAGCGCATGGGGTCCCAAAGAGTTGGACACGATTGAGCAACTGAGCACAGCTAAAAATAGCAGCAAGAAAAAAACCCAGTGCAGACAGGGGCTCTAGGAGAGAGATGCTTTGCCCTCGGGGAAGAGACTCTTCAGAAACAAGATGAAAGTAAGGAGATGCCCAGAGGACTCTCAGAAGATGTCCAAAGCCAGGCCTGCCCTGAACCGGAGTGGGAGAGAGAGGGTGGCCTGCAGGCCCGGGAGAGCCAACTCCAGACCGCACCTCATGGTCAGGCCTTGTGCAGAGCTGCCCAGAGGGCCTGGGTCTCCAGGGGTGGAGGAGGAGGCAGCTGCTCTGTGGTTATCCGGCTCCCTCTCGTGACCTGTCAGGTGGCCCTCAGCCAGGACACACTTTTCCTACCTGTCGGTGCAGGTGAACACCCCCGCCCACGTCTATTTTTATCCCAGGGGAATTCCTAGCTATTTTTACCAGCCTGGCTGTGGGAGAGTTGGAGCGGGTCCTCATGGACGTTCCTTTCCTCTGCTCCCGCACTGAGGACCCCGCTGCCCTCCCACAAACCCCCTTACCCCAGGGGTCCCTCCTGTTGTCAGTCCCACAAGTGCTGGCTTCTGCCCGCAGCATAAAGTTCAGACTCTTCAGTGGGACAGTCAAAGCTCTCTCTACTGGAACCCAGCTTCCTTTTGGCCTCACGTCACTCGTCCCTCATAGGCAGCCCCCGCAGGAGCTAACCAACTAGGCCCCTGGCCAGATGCTGGCAAGGCCTCTCCATCTCCTGCCTGTGCACTTTCCCTCTGCCTCTGCGGGGCCCAGCACTCCCGCCACTTCCTCCATGGAGCCCTCCTTGATTCCCCGCTGGCGGGAATTGTGCCCTGTCCTGGAGAGCTGTGGTGCCAGGACCGCTCATCTGGCCCTCTCTTCTCTGCCTCAGAGACTGTGCGTCCATCCGTGGGTCTGTCTCTCTTTTCCTGGCTCTTGGGGCTGGCCCTTGCTGACCTCCCCCTGGGCACAGAGTGTGTGTGAAGGATGGTGGGGGTGCTGCTGCCTCGCCTGCATCCTCCAGGCCACCGTGTGCCCAGGCTTCCGGATGCCCGCCCTCCCCAGGGCAGGGTGAGGGCTCTGCCATCTTCTGGCTGCTATGCCCTCCACCTCTGTGAATCAGCAAACCCTTCCCAGGGCCTGCAGTGGGCTCAGCACTTTTTAAAGTGCTCTGGGGAGGGTGTGGGGAAGGAACTCAGAGGAGCCACTCTCACAAGATGGAGCCAGGCAGGTGGACCTGAAGCTCCAGGGACTAACATGCAATGGGGCGTGCCTGGAGCCCCCCAGAGGTGCACCCCACTGCCCCTCCAACCACTGCCCCATCTTTCTCTTCTTCCCGGAGAATGCCCCCCACCCCCAACTTCCCACCACACGGCCTGCCTTCTGCCCCTGCTCACCCCTGGTCCTTGCTTTGCAGGCCCCGCCAGGACATCCTGGGCACCAAATCTGCTGGGGCCTCTGCATTCCCATCTTCCTGAGCTGAGCGAGCCTCTGCATGCTGACCTTCTATGTTCCCCGGGGTCTCCTCCTCAATGTCCTTGAAGACCTACCACTTCTGGTCCTGGTGAGACCAGAAGGCCTTAGGGTGAGACTGGGGTTTCCCTTCCTTATCAGTCCTCTTGAGGCCTCAACTGTCCACACTGACCAAATCCTTTCTTCTACCTCACGTGTTTTTCTTTTTAAGATTTTTTAAAAATGTTAACCATTTTTTTTAAAGTCCTTATTGAATTTGTTACAATATTGCTTCTATTTTGTTTTTCGGCCCTCAACCAGGTGGGATCTGAGCTCGCTGACCAGGGACTGAACCCACACCCTCTGCATTAGAAGGTGAAGTCTTAACCACTGGACCACCAGGGAAGTCCCTACCTCAGGGCTTTTTCTCTGAGCTGCAGAACCCTGAAGTTCTCAGGGCCCCTCAAATTTAACATGCTCTAGGAAAAAGCAAGAGAGTTCCAGAAAAGCATCTATTTCTGCTTTATTGACTATGCCAAAGCCTTTGACTATGTGGATCACAATAAACTGTGGACAATTCTGAAAGAGATGGGAATACCAGAACACCTGACCTGCCTCTTGAGAAACCTATATGCAGGTCAGGAAGCAACAGTTAGAACTGGACATGGAACAACAGACTGGTTCCAAATAGGAAAAGGAGTATGTCAAGGCTGAATATTGTCACCCTGCTTATTTAACTTATATGCAGAGTACATCATGAGAAACGCTGGGCTGGAAGAAGCATAAGCTGGAATCAAGATTGCCAGGAGAAATATCAATAACGTCAGATATGCAGATGACACCACTCTTACGGCAGAAAGTGAAGAGGAACTCAAAAGCCTCTTGATGAAAGTGAAAGAGGAGAGTGAAAAGGTTGGCTTAAAGCTCAACATTCAGAAAACGAAGATCATGGCATCTGGTCCCATCACTTCATGGGAAATAGATGTGGAAACAGTGTCAGACTTTATTTTTCTGGGCTCCAAAATCACTGCAGATGGTGACTGCAGCCATGAAATGAAAAGACGCTTACTCCTTGGAAGGAAAGTTATGATCAACCTAGATAGCATATTGAAAAGCAGAGACATTACTTTGCCAACAAAAGTCTGTCTAGTCAAGTCTAGGCGAAGGCAATGGCAACCCATTCCAGTACTCTTGCCTGGAAAATCCCATGGACAGAGGAGCCTGGTAGGCTGCAGTCCATGGGGTTGCTAAGAGTTGGACACGACTGAGTGACTTCACTTACACTTTTCACTTTCATGCATTGGAGAAGGAAATGGCAACCCACTCCAGTGTTCTTGCCTGGAGAATCCCAGGGACGGGGGAGCCTGGTGGGCTGCCATCTCTGGGGTCACACAGAGTCGGACACGACTGAAGTGACTTAGCAGCAGCAGCATCAGTCAAGTCTATGGTTTTTCCAGTGGTCATGTATGGATGTGAGAGTTGGACTGTGAAGAAAGCTGAGCGCCGAAGAATTGATGCTTTTGAACTGTGGTGTTGGAGAAGACTCTAGAGAGTCCCTTGGACTGCAAGGAGATCCAACCAGTCCATTCTGAAGATCAGCCCTGGGTGTTCTTTGGAAGGAATGATGCTGAAGCTGAAACTCCAGTACTTTGGCCACCTCATGCAAAAAGTTGACTCATTGGAAAAGACTCTGATGCTGGGAGGGACTGGGGGCAGGAGAAGAAGGGGACGACAGAGGATGAGATGGCTGAATGGCATTACCGACTCGATGATCGTGAGTCTGAGTGAACTCCGGGAGTTGGTGATGGACAGGGAGGCCTGGCGTGCTGGGATTCATGGGGTCGCAAAGAGTCAGACACGACTGAGCGACTGAACTGAACTGAAACTCAATTCTCTTTCTCTAACCCAGTCCTCCTCTGCCCGACTCCCACCACCTGGCCTCTCCCTCACCCTCCTGACCTGGTTTCCTAAGAACCTCAGGAAGGGCCTCCTATTTCCCAATTAAGCAGCCATTCCTGCTCTGGCTCCTGGCCTCCAGCCTTTCCCATTCCCACTCAGCAATCAGCACACACCAGGCCAGACCTTCCTTAAAATCTGTTGTTTGCAGAGTGAAGTGGCAGAGTCTCAGGAAGGAGGCGGGCGTGTGCAGCATTGGGCGAGGCCAGGCGGTCGGGGGCACAAACTGCCAGCTCTGGGACCCGGGCAGGTGACTTTCTCTCTTGGAGCTTGCATTTCCTTGTTTGTCTGGCATATCCACCCCTCAGGGCGATTGTGAGGATCAAGTGAGACAATGGGTGTGACGGGTCCGGAAGGTGCTGGCCTGCAAGGAGCGCTGCACGCACGTGGCTATCGATATTATCAGCCAGCTGAGCGCTCTGACCTGGCTCTCTGTAGCTTTGACCCTTCTTTCCCATGTGACCATGAAGTCAAATCAAAAATCCTCTGTGCCCTTGAGTTCGCTCTTCTTTCTGCAGCAGGTGCTTCCTCCCACCTGCCCACCTCGCTGACAACATTTCCTACTTCATGGGAGTTCCCTGGGGGAATGGAACCTTCCAGCTTCTATGACCCCCGGTGCCTGTGCCTGACCCCTTCCTTTGGCTCCAGTGTCCAGGGCTGTATCAGGGCCCCGGGAACAGAGCTGGAGGCCTGTCAGAACCCAGGAGAGGGTGTGATCCAGGGGGGAATCCTCCAGCTTGAGGCTCTGGTGTGGGAGGGCTGTCTACACATGCCTCCCCAGTTGTCATGGGTCACTAAGCGTCCACCAAGGAGGGCTGGGTCCCCTCTGGAGCGGGGAGCAGTGTTTTCTGCCTGGTGTCATGTGAGGCTCTTAGACCTCACAGGGTCAGACCCCACTGGGAGCTCACACAGACGGCCCCAGGCAGCCCCTGCCTTCCAGGACACCTTCAGGGCAGGTAGGGAATCAGCAGGTAGCTGTGGGTGGGACAGAGAGCTCTCACAGAGGAATGTGGGAAAAAGAGAGAGCTTTCCTGGAAGTCTGAGCTGGGAGCAGCCAGGAGGAGGGTGGTTGGAACATGACAGGGATACATCTAGGTGGTCCCTGCTCATGGCTCAGCAGAGTCTGAAGTACAGTAGCCATTATCCCCATGTGGCTGTTACTAAAATTAAGTAAAATTAGAATCCAAAGTTCCCCAGTTGCATGGGTCACATGGCAAATGCTTAAAAGCCACATGGGGAACTTCCCTGGTGGTCAAGCGGGTAAGACTCTGCACTGCCAATGCAAGGGGCCCAGGTTTGATCCTTGGTCAGGGAACTAGATCCCACATGCTGCAACTAGGAATTTGCAAGCCGGAATGAAGATTGAAGCCGTGCACCACAACTAAGACCCAGTGCTGCCAAATAAATCATATAAATATATATTTTAAAAAGCAAAAGATGAAAGCCACATGGGACCGGTGACTACCATGTTGGACAGTGCAGAGACTGGAACATATCCACCATGGCAGCACTGCCCTGGTGGAGCCCGATAAGGGCTACTGCTAAGCTTGGACCAGTCACTAGTCCTCTCTGAGTCTTGGTGTGCTCTCTGAATGGGGCTAACGACAGTCACTGAGAAGATTCAATGAGTTCAATGCACTCAAAGTATTTGCAACAGCAGCTGGAAAGGGCCTGTGGCTCTGCCGGTAGAGAAAGGCACAACCTATGCCAAGGCGTTAAAAATATGATATGGTTTACTTTTGGAAGGACGTACAACATCCAAATACACAGGGCAAAGCCACCCACATCACCCTGCCATTGGCAGCCTGAGCCTGCCTTGTTTGGTAAGCTGGTATCATCACCTCCCATCTGCAGAAGAAGAGAAGGATCCACTCAAGGCCAGCGAGGAGGACACTGCTCTCTGGACACAGGCCCAGATCTCACCTCCACTGCCTCAGGTGTGGCCCGTGACTCCCCAGTTCCTTAATAGGCTCTAGGGCACCCCCTTCTTTGATGATGTATGACACTCCTTATCTAGCCCACTATTTGGAAGTTCTTTCCCATGTCTGACCTCAGTCTCACAGGCTGCAGAGTGACCCTTATATCTTAGGCTTCCCCCATGGAGATGCCACTGGAGCTGAGGTGGGGAGGTAGGAGGGAGAGACGGCTTTTATATGATCTGTTTCAGAAACCACCCTCATTTGGGAAGTCGGTTCTTCCTGACGTCTAACCCCATTCACACCTACCATGGGAAAGCCTGTTTCTTCTTGGAAGACATTGGGGCCTTTTCTCCAGGGTTTCCCTATGTACCTGGCAGGGGCAGGGATCAAGGCCTGGCCACTCTTGACTGGTCCTCTGGCAGGGGTCCCCATGGTTACACAAGAGGGGCTCACTGCCAGACCACTCGAGAAGTCACATCCTAACCCTGGCTATCCAGGGAGGGAGGCCTGGGGCCAACCCTGTAAGGGCTGTGCTGCCCATTGCACAAAAGGGCAAACTGAATCCCGTGACAAAAAAAAGGGGGTTTTTCCCCAGGGCACACAGCCAGGACTGAGGTCTCCTGAGGCTCGCTGCAATCTTCTCTTATGTCTAGGTCTCTGGGAAGGCTCTAGAGGTTTGTAGCACACAGAGCCTGAGTCACATGTGGAGGAAAAGCAGGCCAAATGTCCTTTATGACTCCAGAGCAAGAAGCTGCATCCTCCGCATCTCCTGAAGGTCCAACGTGGAGTTTATTTTGTTTTTAAATTTTATTTGTTTAATTATGGCTGCACTGACTGTCTCTAGTTGCGGTGAGTGGAGGCTGCTATCTAGTTGCTGTGTGCAGTAGATCTCTCTCCTTTTAAAAAAATTTTTCTTTTTTTAAAAACTTTTTATTTTGTAATGGGGTATAACTGATCAACAATGTCATGACAGTTTCAGGTGAACTGTGAAGGGCCTCGGAATATGCGTGTATCCATTCTGCCCCAGACTCCCCTCCCATCCAGGCCTGTGCAGTGGCTTCTCTTGAGGCAGAGCTCAGGCTCTAGCTGTACCACATGTGGGATCTTCCTGGACCAGGGATCAAACTCGCGTCCCCTGCATTGGCAGGTGGCTTCTTAACCACTGGACCACCAGGAAAGTCCCCAACATGGAATTTGGAAGAGAAGCCAAAAAGAACTTGCTGTCAATAGGAAGTGAGGCGCACTGTGAAAGGCAGTTTTCTGAGGGTATTTAACCAACAGATAAGCAAGTGAGGCTTCCTAGTACAGTGGTGAAGGCTGTCTACTGTGCAAGAGGCAAAAGGGAAATGAAACTTCTCTGATTAAACCAACATGCTCCAAAGGCTTGTGTGTGTGTTGGCGGGGTGTAACCGTCCTCCACAGTGCTTCACCTTGGGCTGGTCTAGGAGAGAACTGGCGAGGAACTCATCCGCTCCGTGTCCTGCCCTCCTGCCCACCCTGGCTGCCTCCAGTCTCCCGTGATTGAAACCTCCCTGCTGGTCTTAGAGTTGACCTTCCCGCCTTTAATTCAATCAGGAATCACAAGCCCTTTTAATTTAGGAAATAAAAGGCCAGCTGCTGAGCTGGCTGCACCTGATTGACGGGGCTGCCGGCATGGCCGGGCTGGCCTGGGGAGGGGGCACAGACCCATGACCTCAGCCAGCCCCTCTGGGGTAAGGACGCTTCCCTGGGCCAAGGGAACAAAGAAGAATCGACCCCCCAGGAGAGGAGGGGCCAAGGCCACGAGGTGGGGGGTGGCTGCCGACTGGCCCAGAGAAGCTATGGAATGTGAGGCTCTCACTGCAGCCTGGGGGACTTGGGGCAGACGTGAGGGGGGGACTTCCCAACCCACTCATCCTTTCCTTAGTCATGACATGCCTCTGGTTCAGTGTTCCACAGTGCCCTGACCACACACCTTATTTTTCCAAGGAAGCAGAAGAGGTGCCAGAGGAATCAATGCTGGCTTTTGGGGACTTCAGTTTCTCATCTGTATATGGGGATAATCATGGGACCCAGCCACAGGGCTGTTTTGAGGATTAACGAGTTAATGAAAGCTCACCAGCACGTAATAACCTCTCATTAAATTATATCTAATAATGCTCTTAATGATATTACTCTTCTAGAGGAACACAGAGTCCCCACCTCTACTTGGAAGTGGCAGAGACTTGGGAGAGAGTGTCCAGGCCCCTGAGTCCTGGTACTCCGTTTTTCTTCCCCTGAGGCAGCCCAGGGCAGGTCTTCCCAGGCCCTGGCCTCCTTCCCCAGAGAACCAGGATGGGGCAGGGAAAGCGGCTAGTTTAAGATTAGGATTCGTGGCTGAGCACGTTTTGGCTAAGTGACCTTGGGCAAGTCACCCCCCTGCTCTGAGCCTCTGTTGCCTCCCTTTAAAAGTGAGCGAGGAGGGCTTCCTGGTGGCTCAGTGGTAAAGAATCCACCTGCCAGTGCAGGAGACATGGGTTCAATCCCTGATCCAGGAAGAAACCACAAGGAGCGGAACAACTAGGCCTGTGCCCCACAACTATTGAGCCTGAGCTCTAGAGCCTGGGAGCCACAACTATGGAAGCCCGTGCGCCCTGGAGCCTGTGCTCTGCAACAAGAGGAGCCACTGCATAAGAAGCCCATGCACCGCAACTAGAGTAGCCTCTGCTCGTGGCAACTAGCGACAAGCCTGCACGGCAATGAAGACCCAGCACACCAACAACAACGACAGAAAAAAGTGAGCTAGGAGCACCTACTGGCAGGATTGTTCTGATGCGGTGTGAAGTGCCCAGGCTGGAGCCTGACCAGCAGCAGGTGCTCAGATGCGGTACCTGCCTTTCCAAGCTCCAGTCAAGTGCTCAGCATGGCCTGTCCAAATGGGAGGCCCTATGCCCGCACTCTGAGCAGTCCAACCTCACTGCATACTGTCCTGTTTCCCCCAGGCTCCTGCCTATGGCCGGAGCCTCCCCAGACGCTCCCCCGGTGGCCGGCTTCACCTTCTTCCTGGGCTGCTGCCGCGGAAGGAACCACCTGGGGCCGACCCAGAGGGTTTGCCGCTCCCTGCTGTGTGCAGCACGGTGACTGGCTCAAAAGAGATGCTCAGGGAGGCCTCTCCCCAGGAGGCCTGATCCACCCTCCTGGCCTAGGTGTACTATAAAAACACATCCTATCCTATCATCCTCTGGTTTCTCAATAAGCAGTTCCACACAGATCCTGTGTAAAAGAGGTTTGGAGCCAAAGGTAACAGTCACCGTGGGCCACCCACGGAGCTCCGTGCTTACTCCGTGTTAGACTCAGGGCTGAGCGATTGACCTGCCCACTGCCCTGTGAGGCTGGGATTGGACTGCACAGCTGCTGCTGCTGCTACTGCTGCTAAGTCGCTTCAGTCGTGTCCGACTCTGTGCGACCCCATAGATGGAAGCTCACCAGGCTCCCCTGTCCCTGGGATTCTCCAGGCAAGAACACTGGAGTGGGTTGCCATTTCCTTCCCCAGTGCATGAAAGTGAAAAGTGAAAGTGAAGTCGCTCAGTCGTGTCCGACTCTTAGCGACCCCACGGACTGGAGCCTACCAGGCTCCTCCGTCCATGGGATTTTCCAGGCAAAAGTACTGGGGTGGGGTGCCATTGCCTTCCCCGACTGCACAGCTGAGGAGATGAAAACTCAAGGAGATTGAGTAACTTCTCCAACCTAACCCAGCTATCGTGCAGTGGGGCTGGGATCTAAACCCAAGCTCTCTACAGACTTGTTTGGACAGTTCATAGAAATTTCTCGTGTTGATATCGTATCGGATCTCATAGCAACTTTGGGGTTATGCCAAACACGTAATTGCCCTTATTATTATCCTGTTTTACAGAAGAGGAAACAGAGGCTGCCAGGTCCCACGATGGGTCAAAGATGGGACAAAGAACCTAGACTCTGACCCAGGGCCCAGGCCCTGACTACAAGCATAGCCTTCCCCACATGATTTAAAAGGGGTTGCTTACTCCCTAAAGCCAGGGTTCTAACTAGGTCTTTCATTTATTCACTCATTCATCCATAGGGCAGATATTTATCGCATTCCTTCCTGAAGCTTACCATCTTTGTGAGTGAGAAATATTTAAGATAATCACCCCTATAAAAATGATAAAAACAGTGATAAGCACTGTTCCCTGAAGGTAGGGTGAACAATTAGGGAAGGTCTTCCTGGAAACACCTGAGATCTGAAGATTAGCAGTTTGCTCTGGGAAATGGGCATGGAGGCTGGGAATTGCAGCCCAGGCAGAGGGGAATAACAGGGGCCAAGGCCCTGAGGCAGGAATGAAAGAAAAAGAAAGTGAAAGACAGTGAAGTCACTCAGTCATCTCCAACTCTTTGTCACCCCATGGGCTGTAGCCTACCAGGCTCCTCCCTCCATGGGATTCTCCAGGCAAGAGTACTGGAGTGGGTTGCCATTTCGTTCTCTAGGGGAATCTTCCCAACCCAGGGATCAAACCTGGGTCTCCCACATTCCAGGCAGATGCTTTAACTTCTGAGCTACTAGGGAAGCCCAAGGCAGCAATGAGCAATACAAATAAGGCTGGGAAGTTCTCAGAGGAAGAGCCTGGTGGGCCTATCTTCATTCTAAGAAGAAGGCCTAGGATGAGTTTGCCTTCCAGGTTAGGGAGGAGATTGGAGGAGGTTGAGTTATGGTGGGGACCCCAGTCAGGAGGCAACCTCAGTGGTTCAGGAACAGGGTGGCAGTGGAGCTGGGGGGCGGGGTGGGGGAAGAATGGGGTAGGTTATCTCTACCCACAGCCCCTTCAGGGCTCCTCCAGCCCTTTCCCAGCGGTTAACTGTAGTGATTATGCCCGGGGTACCCTGATCTCCAGGCATCCATGGATGGAGGAGCTTAGTAGGCTACAGTCCACAGGGTCACAAAGAGTCAGCCATGACTGAGTGACCTCACTCTCACTTTCAAACCCAAGCAAATTGGCTCCAACACACTACTGCCCTCAGGTCTCAGAAAGGCTGTGGTTCTAATGCAATGCTTATGTGTGTCTCGCTTCTCTGTGTAATTCCTGGATATGTGTACGGGGAGAGAGGTGAAGGCTGGGAGGTGGGGGAAGGAGGGTGGGTAAGGAGTCAGTAGTAACACTGGTCTCTAATCCCAGTCTTCCCAATAACTAAGAGATAGGTGCTATTATTATCTCCACTCCTTAGGTGAAGAAATGGAGGCACAGGGAGGTCAAACAGCTTGTCCAAGGTCTCACAGCAATAAAGGGCAGAACTGGGGACTCAGTTCAGGTCAGCCCTGGAGTGTCACCGGCGTCCTCCTGAATCTTTGCTCTGTCCCACGTGTGAGCTACCCAAAAGGGAGGGAGAAGAGGGAGAGCTGGGAGGGGACAGTGGCCGGAGGATGGACTAGCGGAGATACAGCAGAAAGCTGTCAGCAGAGATAGTTGGGGTGGGAGACGGTTGTCTGCAATTCTCTAGCTGGAGTCCTATTCTGAAAAGAGTGAGCTCTAGAAGTCAACTTGGGGTGGAAGTGATTTTTAGAGGTTGATTATGAGTCTGTGACTGCTCAGTGGAGAGGGCAGGAAGTTGGGGTGGGCGGAGGGCAAGCTCCTGGAAACCCACCCATTCCCCTCCCTCTGCAACCTGAAGGGTGGGGGGCTCCAGGCCAGAGCCCACACAGCTGCAGCCCCCTCCAGGTTTGCAAGGAGGGTGACTTGGTGGAGTCTGATGACTCACAAGGACCTGGGAGCTGTCAGGTCAGTCCCAGTAACCCGGGAACAGCTACAGTCTGGGGTCAACGAACTTGGACATCCTCTCGGGCTAGTGAGGATTGGACAGGGCCTGCGGGATCCAGAATAGAGCTCAGGTCCAGGGTCTGAGCAGGGGCTGAGGGGCACCGACCTGATCTTCAGGAGTTTGGGATCCTGCCCATAGGCCGTCTGCGTCTCTGCTCTGCAGAGGCTGGTGACAGGCTGGCAGGTCTAGGTTCCCCTCCTCACAGGCATACCCTGCTCCTGTGGGCACCACTTGGAAGGTTCCCCCCACCTCCCTCTTCCTTGTGCTGCTCAGAATTGCTGTGGCATCGTTGACATTTCTTTTCAGAGTTCTTTCCAGCCATGAGAAGTGCCAGTTCTGCTGGTGTTCTGAGGAATTAGTGTCCTCTTAGGGTCTGCGTTTCTCCATGCTCACAATAGTGATCAGACTCTGTGAATCTACGAGTCTGCCTACCTTGTGCGTCTGGGGAACATCATCCTTCAAATTGACTGGCTTGGTGCTAAACACACAGTAGTTCCTTTATGTGTTGGTTTGGTGAACCTGCCTTGCCCAGGAGTTGGGAATGAGGATGATTCCAAAGGGTCAATGGGCCTGCGTCCTGTGGTCACCCCCGCAAGGGGTGGGTTGGGAGTGGCCCCTCTCCCTTGTCTCTTGCCAGGAACCCCTGAAATTCTGCTTAATTATCAATTCTTCTTATCATCCCCATTGAAAAATATATTTACTTCTTTTATGTATTTATTTGGCTGCATTGGGTCTCAGCTGCGGCATGCAGGATCTTCATCACATCAATCATCCCCATTTTATAGACAGGGAGATAGAACCCCCGAGAGCTTTCATTGCTCCCTCAGAGTCATTCAGCTCTTAGGTGGCAGAGCTGAAATCTGGACTCAGGCAGCCTGGCTCCAGGGCCCACATCTCTAACCAATGGGCAATACATCCTTTCTTGTGGTTAGTTTAGTTGTCTCCAAAGTGGGAAGAGGTCAGGAAATTTTTATATTCATTTTATCTCATCCTTTAAAATTTCTTTTTTGTGTGTGAATGTGTATAAAATATACAGGGGCTATATAGAGGGGCTTCCCTGGCGGTTCAGACGATAAAGAACGTGGCTGCATTGCAGGAGACCGGGGTTCGATTCCTGGGTCTGGAAGATCCCCTGGAGAAGGGAATGGCTACCCATTCCAGTATTCTTGTACTCCTTTTCCTATTTGGAACCAGTCTGTTGTTCCATGTCCAGTTCTAACTGTTGCTTCCTGACCTGCATATAGGCTTCTCAAGAGGCAGGTCAGATGGTCTGGTATTCCCATCTCTTTCAGAATTTTCCACAGTTTATTGTGATCCACACAGTCAAAGGCTTTGGCATAGTCAATAAAGCAGAAATAGATGTTTTTCTGGAACTCTCTTGCTTTTTTGATGATCCAGCAGATGTTGGCAATTTGATTTCTGGTTCCTCTGCCTTTTCTAAAACCAGCTTGAACATCAGGAAGTTCACGATTCATGTATTGCTGAAGCCTGGCTTGGAGAATTTTGAGCATTACTTTACTAGCATGTGAGATGAGTGCAATTGTGTGGTAGTTTGAGCATTCTCTGGCATTACTTTTCTTTGGGATTGGAATGAAAACTGACCTTTTCCAGTCCTGTGGCCACTGCTGACTTTTCCAAATTTGCTGGCATATTGAGTGCAGCACTTTCACAGCATCATCTTTTAGGATTTGAAATAGCTCAACTGAAATTCCATCACCTTCACTAGCTTTGTTCCTAATGATGCTTCCTAAGGTCCACTTGACTTCTCATTCCAAGATGTCTGGCTCTAGGTGTGAGTGATCACACCATCATGATTATGTGGGTCATGAAGATCTTTGTTGTACAGTTCTTCTGTGTATTCTTGCCACCTCTTCTTAATATCTTCTGGTTCTGTTAGGTCCATACCATTTCTGTCCTTTATCGAGCCCATCTTTCCATGAAATGTTCCCTTGGTATCTCTAATTCTCTTAAAGAGATCTCTAGTCTTTCTCATTCTATTGTTTTCCTCTTTCTTTGCACTGATCACTGAGGAAGGCTTTCTTATCTCTCCTTGCTATTCTTTGGAACTCTGCATTCAGATGCTTATATCTTTCCTTCTCTCCTTTCATTTTGGCTTCCCTTCTTTTCACAGCTATTTGTAAGGCCTCCTCAGACAGCCATTTTGCTTTTTTGCATTTCTTTTCCATGGATATGGTCTTGATCCCTGTCTCCTGTACAATGTCACGAACCTTATTCCATAGTTCATCAGGTACTCTATCAGATCTAGGCCCTTAAATCTATTTCTCACTTCTGCTGTATAATCATAAGGGATTTGATTTAGATCATACCTGAATGGTCTAGTGGTTTTCCCTACTTTCTTCAATTTCAGTCTGAATTTGGCAATAAGGAGTTCATGGTCTGAGTCACAGTCAGCTCCTGGTCTTGTTTTTGCTGACCATATAGAGCTTCTCCATCTTTGGCTGCAAAGAATATAATCAATCTGATTTTGGTGTTGGCTATCTGGTAATGTCCATGTGTAGAGTCTTCTCTTGTGTTGTTGGAAGAGGGTGTTTGCTATGACCAGTGTGTTCTCCTGTCAAAACTCTATTAGCTTTTGCCCTGCTTCATTTTGTTCTCCCAGGCTAAATTTGCCTGTTACTCCAGGTGTTTCTTGACTTCCTACTTTTGCATTCCAGTTCCCTATAATGAAAAAGACATCTTTTTGGGGTGTGTGTTCTAAAAGGTCTTGTAGGTCTTCATAGAACCATTCAACTTCAGCTTCTTCAGCATTACTGGTCAGAGTATAGACTTGGATCACCATGATATTGAATGGTTTGCCTTGGAAATGAACAGAGATCATTCTGTCATTTTTGAGATTGTATCCAAGTACTGCATTTCAGACTCTTTTGTTGAGTATGATGGCTACCCCATTTCTTCTGAGGGATTCCTGCCCACAGTAGTAGATATAATGGTCATCTGAGTTAAATTCACCCATTCCAGTCCATTTTAGTTCACTGATTCCTAGAATGTTAATGTTCACTCTTGCCATCTCCTGTTTGACTACTTCCAATTTGCCTTGATTCATGGACCTAACATTCCAAGTTCCTATGCAATATTGCTCTTTACAGCATTGGACCTTGCTTCTATCACTAGTCACATCCACAGCTGGGTGTTGTTTTTGCTTTGGCTCCATCCCTTCATTATTTCTGGAGTTATTTCTTCACACATCTCCAGTAGCATATTGGGCACCTACTGACCTGGGGATTTCATCTTTCAGTGTCCTATCTTTTTGCCTTTTCATATTGGAAAAGGACAACCTGGAATCAAGATTGCTGGAAGAAATGTCAATAACCTCAGATATGCAGATGACACCACCCTTATGGCCGAAAGTGAAGAGGAACTAAAGAGCGTCTTGATGAAAGGGAAAGAGGAGAGTGAGAAAGTTGACTTAAAGCTCAACATTTAGAAAACTGAGATCACGGCATCCGGTCCATCACTTCATGGCAAATAGACGGGGTAACAGTGGAAACAGTGGCTGACTTCATTTTTGGGGCTCCAAAATCATTGCAGATGGTGACAGCAGCCATGAAATTAAAAAACGCTTGCTCCTTGAAAGGAAAGTTATGACCAACCTAGACAGCATATTAAAAAGCAGAGACATTACTTTGCCAACAAAGGTCCATTTAGTAAAGGCTGTGGTTTTTCCAGTAGTCATGTATGGATGAGAGAGTTGGATTATAAAGAAAGCTGAGTGCCAAAGAATAGATGCTTTTGAACTGTGGTGTTGGAGTAGACTCTTGAGAGGCCCTTGGACTACAAGGAGATCCAACCAGTCCATCCTAAAGGAGATCAGTCCTGGGTGTTCATTGGAAGGAGTGATGTTGAAGCTGAAACTCCAATACTTTGGCCACCTGATGTGAAGAGCTGACTCATTGGAAAAGATCCTGATGTTGGGAAAGATTGAGGGCAGGTGGAGAAAGGGACGACAGAGGATGAGATGGTTGGATGGCATCACCGACTCAATGGACATGAGTTTGGGTAAACTCCGGGAGTTGGTGATGAACAGGGAGGCCTGGCATGCTGCAGTTCATGGCGTCTCAAAGAGTTGGGCCCGACTGAGCGACTGAACTGAACTGAAACAGTATTCTTGCCTGGGAAATCCCATGGACAGAGGAGCGTGGCAGGCTACAGTCCATGCAATTGGAAAGAGTTGAACACAACCGAGTGACTAACACTTTCATACATCATTTTGAGAACGGTTTGTTGAGTGTGACTTATATATTATAAATTCACCCATTTTAAATGTGCAATTCATTGTACAACCATCACCACAATCCAGTTTTAGAACATTTTCATCACCCACCCAGAGATTCCTCCTGCTGATTTGTAGTCAGCCCCCAGGCCACTGCTGATCTACTTCCTTGTCTTTGTGGATTTACCTTTCCTGGACATTTCATATAACTGGATCATACAGGGGCTTCCCTGGTGCTCCAGTGGCTGAGACTCTGCACCCCCAATGCAGGGGTGCTGAGGTTCAATCCCTGGTTAGGGAACTAGATCCCACGTGTCACAGCGAAATATCCCACAGGCTGCATCAAAGATCCTACATGCCCCAGCTAAGACCCAGCAAAGCCAAATAAATAATTTTTTTTTAATGGAATCATACAATGTATGGTACTTTGTGCCTTTTTTTTGAACTTTGCGTAATGTTTTTGAGATTCATTCATGTTTTTACATGCCTCAGTATTTCACTCCTTTTTACAGCTGAAGAGTATCCTGTTGTATGATTAGATTGTTTAATTTTTATTTTTTTATTGATCCATTCTGTTTTATTGATTATGCCAAAGCCTTTGACTATGCGGGTCACAATAAACTGTGGAAAATTCTGAAAGAGATGGGAATACCAGACCATCTGACCTGCCTCTTAAGAAACCTATATGCAGGTCAGGAAGCAACAGTTAGAACTGGACATGGAACAACAGACTGGTTCCAAATAGGAAAAGGAGTACGTCAAGGCTGTATATTGTCACCCTGCTTATTTAACTTCTATGCAGAGTACATCATGAGAAACGCTGGACTGGAAGAAACACAAGCTGGAATCAAGATTGCCAGGAGAAATATCAATAACCTCAGATATGCAGATGACACCACCCTTATGGCAGAAAGTGAAGAGGAACTCAAAAGCCTCTTGATGAAAGTGAAAAAGGAGAGTGAAAAAGTTGGCTTAAAGCTCAACATTCAGAAAACTAAAATCATGGCATCTGGTCCCATCACTTCATGGGAAATAGATGGGGAAACAGTGGAAACAGTGTCAGACTATATTTTTCTGGGCTCCAAAATCACTGCAGATGGTGACTGCAGCCATGAAATTAAAAGACGCTTACTCCTTGGAAGGAAAGTTATGACCAACCTAGATAGCATATTCAAAAGTAGAGACATTACTTTGCCAACAAGGGTTTGTCTAGTCAAGTCTATGGTCTTTCCTGTGGTCATGTATGGATGTGAGAGTTGGACTGTGAAGAGACCTGAGTGCCGAAGAATTGATGCTTTTGAACTGTGGTGTTGGAGAAGACTCTTGAGAGTCCCTTGGACTGCAAGGAGATCCAACCAGTCTACTCTGAAGGAGATCAGCCCTGGGATTTCTTTGGAGGGAATGATGCTGAGGCTGAAACTCCAGTACTTTGGCCACCTCATGTGAAGAGTTGACTCACTGGAAAAGACTCTGATGCTGGGAGGGATTGGGAGCAGGAGGAGAAGGGGACGATAGAGGATGAGATGGCTGGATGGCATGACTGACTCTATGGACGTGAGTCTGGGTGACCTCCGGGAGATGGTGATGGACAGGGAGGCCTGGCGTGCTGCGATTCATGGGGTTGCAAAGAGTCAGACACAACTGAGTGACTGAACTGAACTGAACCAGTTGATGGTTATTTGAGTTGTCTCCACTTTTTAACTGTTATGAATAATGCCGCTATGAACATTTTTGGGTTTTGTGTGAACATAAGTTTTCATTTCTCTTGGGTATATACCTAGGAGTGAAATTCCTGCATCATAGGGTAAATTTATGTTAAGCTTTCTACTGCTGCTGCTGCTGCTAAGTTGCTTCAGTCGTGTCCGACTCTGTACGACCCCATAGACAGCTGCCCACCAGGCTCCCCGTTCCCTGGGATTCTCAAGGCAAGAACACTGGAGCGGGTTGCCATTGAGGTTCCCATTTCTCCATATCCTCAGCAACACTTGTTATTATCTTTTGATTATAGCCATTCTAGTGGATCTGAGGTGATATCTCATTGTTTTTGTTTTCTTTTTGGCTATGCCATGTGGCATATGGGATCTTAGTTCCCTGGCGAGGGATCAAATCCTTGCTCCCTTCATTGGAGTGCAGTCTTAACCACTGGACACCCAGGCGAGTCTGTCATTGTGGTTTTAATTTGTATTTCTTTAATGACTAATGGTTTCCTTGGTGGCTTAGGGGATAAAGAAACCACCTGCAATGCAAGAGACCTGGGTTTGGTCTTGGGAATATTCCCTGGAGAAGGGAATGACTACCCACTCCAGTATTCTTGCCTGGAGAATTCCATGAACACAGGAGCCTGGTGGGCTACAGTCCATGGGGTCACAAAGAGTCAGACACTACTGAGTGACTAACACACAAAGCCTAATGATGTTAAGTATCTAAGTTGTCTAATTTGTCGGCATAAAATTGTTCATGCTGCTGCTGCTGCTAAGTAGCTTCAGTCATGTCCGACTCTGTGTGACTCCATAGACGGCAGCCTACCAGGCTCCCCCGTCCCTAGGATTCTCCAGGCAAGAACACTGGAGTGGGTTGCCATTTCCTTCTCCAATGCATGAAAGTGAAAAGTGAAAGTGAAGTCGCTCAGTCGTGTCCAACTCTTAGCGACCGCATGGACTGCAGCCCACCAGGCTCCTCCATCCATGGGATTTTCCAGGCAAGAGTAGTACTGGAGTGGGGTGCCATCGCCTTCTCTGAAAGTTGTTCATAGTATTCCTTTATCACTCTTAATTTCTGTGGGGTTGTTAATGATATTCCCTCTGGTTTTTATTTTGGTAACTTGTTTTTTTTTTCCTTCCCCCTCCTTTCTTTTGGTCAATCTAAAGTTTGTCAGTTTTGTTAATCTTAAATTTTAATTTCACTGGGTTTTGTTTGTTTGTTTTTCTGCTTTCTATTTCATTGATTTCTAATCTTTACTATTTCATTACTTGTGATTGCTTCGGGGTTCGTTTGCTCTTCTTTTTTCTAATTTCTTACTGTAGAAGTTCAGGTTCTTGATTTGACACCTTTTCCTAGTATAAGTTTTTAAAGCTATAAATTCACTGCTAAGCACCGCTTTAACTGCACTCTATAACTTTTGGTATTATGTGTGGTCATTTGGTTCAAAATATTTTAAAATTTGCCTTGGGATTTCCTTTTTAACCCATGAGTTGTTTAGAAATATGTTGTTTCATGTCAAAGAGTTGGGGATTTCCCAAATTTTCTCCTGTTGCTGATTTCTCATTTAATTCTATTTGGTTAGAGAACATATTTTGTGTGATTTTAATCCTTTTCAATTTATTGAGACTTGTTTTATAGCCTAGCATATTGTCTATCTTGGTGAATATTCTTTGTGCACTTAAAACTAATGTATAATCCTGCTGTTGTTGGGTGAGAGTGTGAAAGTGTAAGTCACTCAGTCGTGTCTGACTCTTTGTGACCCCATGGACTATATAGTCCATGGAATTCTCCAGGCCAGAATACTGGAGTGGGTAGCCTTTCCCTTCTCCAGAAGATCTTCCCAACTCAGGGACTGAACCCAGATCTCTTGCATTGCAAGCAGATTCTTTACCCATTGTTGGGTAGTGTTCTAATACATGGCAGATTAATTTGTTTGATAGTATTGTTCAAGTCTTGTATATCCTTGCTGATTTTCAGGCACACGTTATTGAAAGTAGAGTTCTGAAATCCTCAACTACTCTTATTTTTCCTTTTTTTTTTTTTTTTCTGTATGGGTTGCATGTTCTTGAGTTTTTCCCCTAGTACTTTGAAAGGCATATGTTAAAATTAAAAAAATTTTTTTCTTTTGGTTTTTATTTATCCATTTAACCACTTAAATTTTTAATTTTAAAACTTTCTTGTTGAAGAATAGTTGATGTACAATATCTTACAGGTTATGATGTACGACATAGTGATTCACAATTTTTAAAGTTTATACCCCATTTATAGTTATTATAAAATATTGGTTATGTTTCCCCATGTTGCACACATATCCTTGTAGCTTACTTTATACATTAAGTTTGTACCTCTTAATCCCCAAACCTGTTTTGCCCCTCCCCTCTTGCCTCTCCCCACTGGTAACGGCAACCCACTCCAGTATTCTTGCCTGGAGAATCCCAGGGACGGGGGAGCCTGGTGGGCTGCCGTCTATGGGGTCGCACAGAGTCGGACACGACTGAAGTGACTTAGCAGCAGCAGCAGCAGTTTGTCCTCTATTCCTGTGAGTCTGTTTCTTTTTTGTTATATTCACTAATTTGTTTTATTTTTTAGATTTCACATATAAGTGATACCATATGGTATTTTGTCGTTCTTTGATTTATTTATTTTACTTTTAGCATAATACCCTCCAAATCCATCCATGTTGCTGCAAAAGGCAAAATTTTATTTCTTTTTATGGCTGAATACTATTCCATTGTGTGTGTGTGTGTATATATATATATATAAAACATATATGTGTATATATATACACACAATACATCTTCTTCATCCATTCATCTATTAATAAACACTAAGATTGATTCCATATCTTGGCAATTGTAAATGATGCTGCTGTGAACATTGAGGTGCATATATCTTTTTGAATTAGTGTTTCCACTTTTTTTGGATATACATCCAGGAGTGGAGTTGCTGGGTCACATGGTAGTTCTAGTTTTAGTTTTTTTGAGAAAACCTCATACTGTTTTTCACAGTGGCTACACCAATTTACATTCCCACCAATAGTTTACAGGGTGCCCTGTTCTCCATGTTCTCGCCAGTATTTCTTATTTACCTTCTTTTTGATGTTGCCATTCCGCTGGGTATGAGGTGATATCTCATTGTGGTTTTAATTTGCATTTCTCTGATGATTAATGATATTGAGCATCTTTTCATGTGCCTGCTGGCCATCTGAATTTCCTCTTTAGAAAAATGTCTATTCAGGTCTTCTACCCATTTTTAAACTAGGTTTCTTTCTTTCTTTTTTTTTTTTTGATGTTGAGTTACGTGAGCTGTTTATATATTTTGGATATTAACCCCTTATCAGTCATATCATTTGCAAATGTTTTCTCCTGTTCCGTAGTTTGTCTTTCTAGCTACTATCATGGAATTCTCTATTTCTCCCTTCAATTCTGTCAGGCTTTGTTCATGTATTTTGGGACTCTATTGTTAGATGCTCATTATTATATCATTTTGATGAACTGACCCTTTCATCATTACAAAATACCTCTGCCTTTAGTATATTTTTTGGTCTTAAAGTTCATTTTATCTAATGCTGGTGTAGACACTCTACTTCTCTATCGTTGTGGTTTAAATGGTGTATATTTATTCATTTGTTTGCTTTCAATCTATTTATGTCTATGGATTTAAAATATCTGTTGTGAGGAGTGTAAAATTGAATCATTTTTTAAAAATCTGGTCCAACAATGATTAAGTCATCCACATTTAATCTGCTTAAGTTATTCATATTTAGTATAATTACTGATATAGCTGGATTTCTCAAAGTTTTCTTTTCTGTATCTTTCATGTCTTCTTTTCTTTTTGCTGTGCTTCTTCCTTTACTGTCTTCTTTCATGCTAAATACTTTTCTAATGTGCTTTTTAATACCTTTGCTGTTGTTTCTTTATTACATTTCTGAGTGATTAATCTCAGTTCCAGAGATAATAACTGAGTTAGTAATCTCAGTTCCATTACAGTATGTAATTTATCACAATATACTTCAGATTAATCCTAACTCAATTCTACTAAATTATCAAAAGTTTGCTCTAATATAGCTCAGCTCCCTCACTTACCCTTGGTGCTCTTATTGTCATATATTATATCCATATATGTTATAAACCCAAGAATAGTGTTATAATTATTGCTTTATATAATCTTATGTCTTGTTAAAAATTTAAGACAAAGGAAAAAATATATTTATAAAATTTTTTATATTAACCCACATCTTTATCATTTCTGGTACTTTTTTCATTTTCTTCTATGAATTCAAGTTACTGTCTGGTGTCCTTTCCTTTCTCCGGTATAACTCTTTTCTCTCCCTTTTTAAAAAAATGTTTTTATTTATTTATCTGGCTGTGTTGAGTCTTAGTTGTGGCACACAGAATCTTTTGTGGGTCCTTCAGGATCTTTTCTTGTGCTATTCAGCCTTAGTCACCCCTTGGCATGTGGGATCTTAGTTCCCAGACCAGGGATCAAACCCGCATTCCCGTTCTTGCAAGGTGGTTCTTAACTACTGGACCACCAGGGAAGTCCCTCTATTCTCTCTTTCTTTTATTAACCTGATCATTGTTTTTTCAACTTGATTAAGAGAATACAAGAGAAAAATATGTTTGTAGTGTCTCTGTATTTAATTTACTTCTAAGTTGCCTTTCTTAGTGCCATTTCTTCATGTGGATTCAAGTTACTGTTGTGCCCTTTCCTTTTACCCCCAGGATGTCCTTTAGCACCATTATTTTGGCTGCACTGGGTCTGCATCACTGCATGTGGGCTTTCTCTAGTTGTGGCGAGTGGGGGGTTAATTTTCACAGTGGTGTGCAAGCTTCTCACTGCAGTGGCTTCTCTTACTGCAACGCACAGGCTCTAGGGCACGCAGGGGTAATTAGTCCATGTCATGTGGGATCTTCCCAGATCAGGGATCGAACCTGTGTTCCTTGCATCGCAAGGTGCTTTCTTAACCACTGGATCACCAGGGAAGGCCACATTTAGGTTTGGTTTTGTTTTTTTTTTTAAGGCAGGCCTATAAGCAACAAATTCTCATGCTTTGTTTTCTGGGATTGTCTTTATTTCATCTTCATTTTTGAAAGATGTTTTATTGGACAGAGCCCTCTTGATTGACAATATTTTTTTCTTTCAGTACTTGAATATGCCAGTTCACTCCTGGCTTCTCTTGTTTCTGATACAAAATTACCTGTTAACTTTACTCTGGTTGGGCTTCCCTTGTGCTCAGCTGGTAAAGAATCCACCTGCAATGCAGGAGACCTGGGTTCGATCCCTGGGTTGGGACAATCCCCTGGAGAAGGGAACGGCTACCCACTCCTGTGTTCTGGCCTGGAGAATTCCATGGACTCTATAGTTCATGGGGTCTCAAAGAGTTGGACACAACTGAGCGACTTTCACTTTCACTTTACTGTGGTTCCCTCTCATGATGTATCAGTTTCCTCTTACTGCTTTCAAGATTTTCTCTGTCTCTTTCAGCAGTTTTAGGATATCTACTTGGGCTTTGTTTAGAAGTGTAAATTAATGTTTTTCATCAAAACATTGGGGATTTTGGACCATTATTTCTTCAAAAAATTTTTTCTGTCCAATTCTCTCCTCTTCTTCTTGAACTTCCATTAAGTATAGAGTGTGTTCAATGTTACACAAGTACTCGAGGCTCTGCTCACTTTTTTCAGTCCTCTTTTCTTTTTGTTCTTTAAATCAAATAATCTCAATTGATCTATCTTTAAGTTTGCTGGTTCTTTATTATTCCAGCTCAAAGATGCTATTGAACCTCTCTAGGCAATGGCACCCCACTTCAGTGCTCTTGCCTGGAAAATCCCATGGACGGAGGAGCCTGGTAGGCTGCAGTCCATGGGGTCGCTAGGAGTCGGACACGACTGAGTGACTTCACTTTCACTTTCATGCATTGGAAAAGGAAATGGCAACCCACTCCAGTGTTCTTGCCTGGAGAATCCCAGGGACGGGGGAGCCTGGTGGGCTGCCGTCTATGGGGTCGCACAGAGTCGGACACAACTGAAGCGACTTAGCAGCAGCAGCAGTGAATTTTTAAAAAAGATACTCTTTATTTTATTTTTGGCTGTGATGTGTCTTTGTTGCTGTGTGCGGGCTTTATCTAGTTGCAGTGAGAGGGGGTTATTTTTTGTGGCAGTGCTCAGGCTTCCCACTGCAGTGCCTTCTCTTGTTGTAGAGCACAGGCTCTAGACAACAGCAGGCTCAGTAGTTTGTGGCTCATGGGCTTAACTGCTCTACAGCGTATGGAATCTTCATGGACCAGGAATTGAACCTGTGTCCCCAGCAGTGGCAGGTAGATTCTTTACCACTGGGCCACCAGGGAAGTTCCTCTAGTGAATTTTTAATTTCAGTTATTTTACTTTTGAATTCCAGAATTTCCGTTAGCCATACACACACACACACACACACACACACACACACACAATTTCTGTCTCTCTACTGATATCCTCTATTTGATGAGTCAATTGTTTTTCCTTTAATTCTTTACACATGGTTTCTTTTAGTTCTCTACAATAATTGCTTTAAAGTCTTTGGCTGATAAGTGCAGCATGTGGACCACCACAGAAACAGTTCCTATCAATCACTTATTTCCCTCTGAACAGATCACGTTTTCCTGTTTCCTTGCATGCCTTGTAATTTTCTGTTGCAAACTGGACATTAAAAAAAAATTTATTGGAAAACTGGACATTTTAGGCAACGTGTTATAGCAGCTCCGAACTCTGACTCCTCATGATCATGACCAGGGTTATTGTTGGGAGTTTTGTGTCTTGTCTGTTTGCGCAGTGACTTGCCAAGACTAACTCTATGGACTCTGTCTTCCTCACAGTGTGAGGCTGCTGGAGCCTCTGCTCAGTTTATTTTTTTAATTCTTCTTTTTATTTTTAAATCTGGCTTCCTAGGAATTGCCCCAGGTCAGCAAAGCTTAGAGTTCTGCCAATGACTAGTCAGAAATTGTGCTTAAATGCCTTCATCCAGTTAGGCTTGCATCCTCTGCCAATGCTTTTGTGTGTGGGTTGGGGAACACATTCAAGATTCAGGCAATGTATGAGTCTGCTCCAACTGTTACTTTCCTTGTGCTTAGCCAGGGATGGGTTGATAGCCGAGGCCCTCTCCAGTCTCCTCTTAGTGTGCACACAGCCTTCCATACCCCCAGAGATATATGGGAGCTTATCTAGGCTCACGCTGGCTTTCTTGTTCCTGGATATCCCTGTTAAGTGTTGTACTGTTCTGCTGATTTGTTACTTGTCCCAACTAGTATTATACCTCAGGATAGCTGTGATGTTGGCCTCGATGCATATAATTTTAAAGAAATACACATATACTGAGTATCTATTCATATCATATTTCCCAATAAGAGTGCACAATGAAACAAGCCTGGCAACTGCTGGTCTACTTTGGGGCATCTCTTGCTGGTCTGCCCAAGCTCTGGAACCGGCATCCTTGGG
Organism: Tragelaphus eurycerus; assembly: GCA_935064755.1. Taxonomy (NCBI): domain Eukaryota; kingdom Metazoa; phylum Chordata; class Mammalia; order Artiodactyla; family Bovidae; genus Tragelaphus; species Tragelaphus eurycerus. The sequence continues at coordinate 19,149,716 of CAKXYN010000027.1, read as the reverse complement.
GTAGAGGTTTGGGGGCATTTGAGAAGAGCTGTTGCAGCAACAGGATTCTCTGGAAAGCATCTCAGGGGCAAGTGGTGGTCATCTAAGGTGGGTGAACTTGACTCCTTAAGACAGCCGCCCCTGCCCAGTCTGGTTGAGGTTTTTGCCCCCACAGAGATGCAGGCCTGCCTCCTCTGTCAGCAGGCCTGGATGGGGAACCAGGTGCCCTCTACGTTGGCCTCTGGTCCCCGGAGGCCTGCCAGGCACTCAAGAGGAAGATACATAGTGGAGCCAAGAGATCGCTCAATTCCCTCAGGGCAGGACTGCCAGCAGAGGGGGAAGGGGTCACCCAGGAAGCGGCTGTCTCCTGCCCCAGAAGCCCGGGCTGCAGTGGGCTGGGGCCCGAGGCCTCCTCGGTCCCCTTACTCACTGGAAGACAAGGAGTCCGAGAGCAGCCCCTCCCCCTGGGTACTGCCCCTGTCCTTGGGGTAGGCACGTAGAAAGGCCTGTGCCCCTGAGCTGAAGGTCAGTGTGGTCGGCAGGCAGTGTGGGTGGGGGGTGGAGGGCAGAGGGGAAAGCTGGGCCGACAGTCACGTAGGCTGATGTCATCGGTCACTCCACCTCTCCGAGGTATCGCTTTCCCCATGGCCGAGCCTGCAGCTGAGTTCGGGGGGGCAGTCACGTCCCATTCCTGGCACAGCTCTTAGGCCACTCACCGAGTCGCCTCTGGGACTGCTGAGGTCAGGGTGGCACTTGCCAGCACTGCCTAGACTCAGCTCAGCTCTGGAGGTGGGGAAGGGGAGCCTGGGGAGCGGGGAGCATGGCAGGAACAGGTGCCCAGAGCTGGGAGGGGCCAGGCTGCTGAGAAAGTGATCCAGGGTACCAGGGTCAGGGGGGCGTTAGGTGGGTTTATATCACAGGGGAGCAGTCCCAAGATGCAGGAGCCTTCAGTCTGAAGAGGGGAGGCAGCCCCTGCCCACAGGTAGCTCCCAGTCTGAGGAGGACAGCAGGGCCCTTGCCCTTTAGAGTTTCCAGTCTGATGACAGAATGGTCCCTATTCTCAGGGAGCCCCCGCCTGATGGAGGAGATGCAGCCCTGTCCTTAGAGACCACAGCTGTGTCTGAACGGAGCACAGCGGTGGCTGGGATTGCAATCTGTCCCCTGTTCTCTCCCCCAGAGTGAGGCTCCCAGGACATCCAGAGAAGGTCCTTTGGAGGATCCCTCGCCAGATACTGGGGGAACCCAGCAGGTACCCCACATGTGACTGCTCACAGGCCACAGGGAGGGGCTGCCAGAGCCTAAGTGCAGACAGACAGCGGCGTCCCCGTGTCTGAGTGCGTCCTTGGGTCTGGGTCCAGCAGAGGGAGCTGGCAGCCAGCGGGAGCCGAGCAAGCCGGCCCTGACCCCGGAGATGGCCTTGAGGCACTCCCGCTGCCCACCCAGGGTGGGTCCTTCACCCTGTGGCTGGAGCGGAAGTGTCAGCAGTGTCCGTGGGGACCCAGGCCTTCTCAGCCCACCCCAACACCCAGGGATGCCCCATGGAGACCCATCTGCAGAGTCCTCAATCCACACTTCCAGCTGAACCTAATGAAGTCCCTCCCACGGCCTCTGGGATTGGAGGAAGTGCAAGAGGTCAGAACCCTGGGTGAGAGTTCTGCTCCCTCACTTAAGTTCTGTGACACTGGGCAAGGTGTATAATTTCTCTGGACCTCAATTTCTTTATCTGTAAAATGGGCTGCTGTGGAGGGAGAGAGCATGGGACATGCCTGGCACACAGGAGGTGTCAGTTAGGCAATGTCTCCTCATTGCATTCTTCGCTGCTTCTCACAGGGGGCATCTCCCTGAGCTGAGGCTAAAAAACTGGGCAGAAAGCCAGCTAAGGTCAGGGGCCGCTAATAGAACAGGCTTCCTTTGGGATGAGATTTGAGCTGGGTTTGGGGAAATGCTTCATCTCAGACACATCAAACTTCAGCCAGAGTGCAGGGGCACTGAGGGGGCAAGGGGCCGGGCCCCACTGATTCTTCACTTAGTACTCTGCACAGCAGCTCTCCCATTCTTGTGCTCCTGGCTGCAGGTCAGCACCCAGAGGGATTTACTGGACTCTTACCATCCCCAATCAGGGCCAAGATCGCCTCTTCTCCTCGGGGTACGTAACTCTCTAGGTGTTCCCCTCCTTTTCTGGTCAGCCTTTTTACTGGGGACACGCTATGTGCCAGGCCCTCGGGCAAAACCCACCGAGGTCCTTGACCTCTTGGAGCTGGCATTCTAGTGGAAAGTGAAAACAGCAAAGTAAGTGTATTAGAGGGTGGTGAGAAGGGATAGGATTATGGGTGTCAGCAGGTGATGCGATTGTAACAGAGAGGTGGGGCAGGCCACACGGAGAAGATAACATTTGAGTAAAGACCAGAAAGAGGGAGCCATATGCAAAATGAGGGGAAAGCGTTGCATCAGAGGGAACAGCATGTGCAAAGGCCCTGGGGTGGTAGCCGAGCTGGTTGATTGGAAGAAGAGCAAAGGGTCTGGAGTGAAATGAGTAAGAAGGGGAGTAGTGGCAGAAGAGGTCAGAGGGGTAGGAGGGACCAGATCTTGAGGGGCTGGTAGGCCACTGTCAGGATCAGGGAAGAGAAAGGGGCACTTCTTTTCCCTGATGGGCAATGAAATAGTAAGGAAATGCCACCTGCTTTAATGAAGGTGAGCCCTGGATCCAAGACTGGCACTGAAAATATCCTCCTGACAGAGAGGGGCAGCTTGGCCCATAAGACTCTGACCTTTTGTGGTTCTCTCACCAGATTCTGGTCCATCCCACACTGATCTTGGAGAGAAGGGTGAGGCTGCTCAAGGAAGTGTCAGGAGCAACCCAAGGGCAGGAGTGTCCTGTTGATCCTGAATCCTTAACTTGGTACCTGGACTCATGAGAGATGCTCAGTGCAACCCAGGTGAATGAAGGAAGGAGGAAGTGGCTGAGTGATGGAGGGACACAGGCCCTGACCCTTCATTCTCTACTGTGGCAGAGATGAGGCTGGAAGGTTTAAATGCTGCAGGGAATAAGCTCAGAGAACCAGGCCTCTGAGGTGGAGTGGCCGAGGCCTCCTCTTCTCCTTTTCAGCATTGAGTCTCCTGTGGCGTCTCTCTGCTGGCTCTAGGGTGGTGTTTCTGTGGCTGAACCACATCACACACCCCACCTCCCCCTCGCCACCCCCACATCTCAAGATTGTGTGTCCCCCCACCCCCAACCCCCAAATCTCAGGACTGTCTCTTTTATCTCTGAGCCACATCAGAAAGCGCCACTCCCTGTGGGGAGCTCTCCGGGACTCTCAAATGGGGCACTGGTCTTTCAGACCTTAACAGAATGCCCCCAACCTTAGGCAATGGTGGGGAGTGGCCTAGAACTGAGCAGTAATACTGAGGACAACAATAACAGCTCCTCACATTCATCACACTCCGGCCACATGCTGACTGCTTCCAAAATGCGCCACCTGCATCACCTCATTTAGCTCAGAGGCCTCCATAAGCCAGTCAAGGGGGCTGAGGCTCTAAGAGGTCAGCGAATTTGACTGGAGGCACTTCCTGGGTGGGGGTGGCAGGCCTGCAGGGCCCTAGCCCAGAACGGCCCTGCCTTCCACCATCCTGGAGCATCTATGCAGAGGGGTTCGGCCCGTGACCTGCCGTCTCCCGGCAGACCCCAGTGGAGTATGTCAAACTGCTGCCCAAGCTTCGGAGAAGAGGCTGGGGGCCTGGGGTGAGGGGATGTGAACTGGGAGAGCTGGGCTTGTGAGACTGGGGGCCCCCTGCCATCCCTGGTCCCTGGCTGAGCTGTGGGGTGACTGGAGGTGGCTCTTGGGGCTCAGGGCTCGAGTGCACCCAGGCTGAGTGCTGCTTCTCAGGTCTGCAGGGCTGCCTGCTGCTCACGCTTCACTTCTGGGCCCCTGGGCCCCAGTGCGGAGAGGTGCTGCCAGCAAGGCGGCGCCCAGCCTCCCCACCCTGGCTAAGCACGGGTCCCCCACCTGCAGAAAACAGATCTGGGTGATGGGTACCAACAAACACGTGAAAAGATGCTCAACATCACTAATTATTAGAGAAATGCAAATCAAAATTACAATGAGGTACCATCTTACGTGGGTCAGAACAGCCGTCATCCCAATATCTACAAACAACAAATGCTCTAGAGGATATGGAGAAAAGGGAACCTTCCTACACTGTTGGTGGGAATGTAACCTGATAAAGCCACTATGGAAATCAGTATGGAGGGTCCTTAAAAAGCTAAAAATAGAACTACCGTATGACCAGCAATCCCACCACTGGGCATATACCCAGAGAAAATCGTAGTGCAAAAAGACACAAGCACCCTAGTGTTCACTGAAGCACTGTTTACAATAGCCAAGTCACGGGAGCAACCACAATATTCATCAACAGAGGAATGGATAAGGAAGATGTGACATGTATACACAATGGAGTATTACTCAGCCAGAAAAAGACATGAAATCGGGTCATTTGCAGAGATGGATGAGTATCCTACAGATGAGTATCCTAGAGAGTATCCTACAGAGTGAAGTAAATCAGAAAGAGAAAAACAGGTATCATATATATGGAATCTAGAAAAATGGTATGCTATGCTATGCTAAGTCACTTCAGTCGTGTCCGACTCTGTGTGACCCCATAGACGGCAGCCCACCAGGCTCCCCCGTCTCTGGGATTCTCCAGGCAAGAACACTGGAGTGGGTTGCCATTTCCTTCTCCAATGCATGAAAGTGAAAAGAGAAAGTGAAGTTGCTCAGTCATGTCTGACTCTTAGCGACCCCATGGACTGCAGCCTACCAGGCTCCTCCGTCCGTGGGATTTTCCAGGCAAGAGTACTGGAGTGGGGTGCCATTGCCTTCTCTGAGAAAAATGGTATAGATGATCTTATTTGCAAAGAAGAAATAGAGACACAGATGTAGAGAACACACAAGAATACCAAGGGGGAAAGGAGGAGTGGAATGAATTTGGAGATTGAGGTTGACATCCATACCCTATTGATACAATGTATAAAACAGATAAGTAATAAGAACCTACTGCATGGCCCAAGGAACTCTAGCCAATGCTCTGTGGCCACCTAAGTGAGACAGAAATCCAAAGGAGGGCAATGTGTATACATATAACTGAATCACTTTGCTGTACAGCAGAAACTAACACAACATTGTAAAGCAACTAAATACTCCAACAAAAATCAATTAAAAAGAAAAAAGAGAGACTTTCCTGGTGGTCCAGTGGCTAAGACGGCATTCCCAATGCAGGGGTCCTGGGTTTGACCCCTGGTCAGAGAACTGATCTCATGTGCTGCAATTAAAGACCCTGCATGCTAGCACTAGGACCTGGTGCACCCAAATAAATGAATGAATAAATTAATTTTAAAAAAGAAAAAAGAAAACAGATCTGGGGGACCCACAGTCTTCCGGAGCTCATGCTTCCTGGCCTGATGGAGGCAGCTGGGAGTGGGGACCTGCTCACCCAGGCCTCAGCTGCTCTTTTCAGCCAGCGCTGTCGCCTCCCTGCCTGCCAGTTCACAGGAGGTGAGAGGAGAAGGGGCTGGAAAGCTGCAAAGTGCTCCGTAAATTCACCATTTCACGCAGTTTCACCATTGTCCACAGCTGGGTGGCCTTTCTTCTGAACTTAATGCCCAGGAACCTTATCTCTCACTAGGGCACAGCTCGCTGTGCTCATTTCTGACCCCCGAGCAGAGACAAGCCCTGGGAGAAAGTCAGGACTCAGGTGGGAGTCCTCTCAGTGCAGGGCTTGGTACAGAGGAAGGTCCTCTCCTACTTCTTTCCCTTTCAGACAACAGTGGACAGAAGCAGGGGAGGGGTGGGGAAGAGGCGGAGGGGAGGGCATGCTCAGGGTAACATAGGAAGAGCCTGGGCTGGCATCTTGGTTCTGCTCAACCATTCCTAGCTGCTGCTTACTTCCCTTTGAGGCTGCTCAGTGGTAAAGAACCCACCTGCAATGCAGGAGGCACAGGAGATGCGGGTTCAATCCTTGGGTCGGGAAGATCCCGCGGAGGAGGAAATGGCAATCCACTCCAGTATCTTGCCTGGGAAATCTTCGGTTGAGCCTACCCGAGATGTTTGAGACTAGAAGTGATGCCTTTGGGAACACATGCTCAAGCTATCCCATCAGATAAAGGCTCTACGGGTCTCAGAACCCAGAGCTGGTTGCATGGGAGGACATGCTCCTGATAGAGGGAGAGAGAAAACTTGCAGAAGTGGCCAGCCCCACGGCCTCAACTCATGTAACTGCCTGATCACAAGCCATCATGGCAGCCAGTGGTGGCTAGGTCTTTGTGCATTTCCTCCAGGGCAGGAGCTGGGTTGTATTTCTTTGTGTTCCCAGGGTCTAGCACAAGGTCTGGTCCCAAACATGCTCATGACACATGATTGTTGAACAAATTTGTCCGAGGTGAGTGGGGTCCTTGCTCATGCGAGCAACAGTGGAAATGATACTGGCTTCTCACCGTGAATGCTCACTCAGCAGTGAACCCAGGATGGTGGTCCCTGGGTGGTAAGCATCCTGGACTCCAGGAGAGAAGGACCCTGTGACTTTACACTCTAGGAGGCACTGAGAGCCAGGGAGGATTCAAGGCTGGGAAGTGGGGCCCCTCCCAAACCATCTTGGCCAGGTTTGTGTGGAGGGAGAAGGATGCACCTCAGGTGGCACTGGTGGTGGAGAGCGTGCTGAAACAAACTCTCTTTTGAAAGTCTGGTAAAATGAACTCTTGGCTGAATACTAGTGCATGGTTCATTGGCCAAATGAATATGTGAGTGTATGTGTGTGAGTCTGTGGTGTGTAGAGGAAAATGGATGGAGCAGGCCTCATAGAAGTTCTACTGAAAAAGGTTAGAAGTTTGGTTGACCATAAATGCATTGAGAAATGCTTAGAAAAAAGCAACTGTAATCTGAGGTTATATTAACAGGAGCCTAGGACCCAGGCTGAAGGAGGTGTATGTCCTCTTATACTCTGAGCTGGTCAAGCTGTACCCAGAATGTGGCACCTCTCTGAGGGAGCCTTGTTTGAGGAAAAGCACCCAGAGCCAGATCAGACCTGAGGGGGCAGCCTGGCTAGAGTGGAGGTAGGGTGGGTGCTAAAGAGAGAAGGTCACTGAAGGGCTGGCATGTGGAAGCAGGAGAGACTTGATTACTGTATTTACCTCAAAGAATAAAACTTGGATCAATGGTTTGGGAGGTACAAGGAAATGAATTTTGGCCTCAGGAAGCCCTTTCTAATTGTTAGAACTGAATTGTATTGTAATAGTATAATTATGATATATAAATGTCATAAACTATATAATTTAACAATATAATATAATAAGAAGTACTTTCTAATACTTAGTACAGGAATGAACTCTGCATCGCTGGATGTATTCAGGTAGCCACTGATGACACCTGTCTCAGATATTGCAGAGGGCATTAGCAGAATCACTAGGACCCATAATTTTGGACTCACAGCAAGTCATCTGAAGCTCAGTCTAGAAATCTACTTTACTTATTTATTTTTATCCCAGATGAAGACAAGTGAACTAATTATACTACCACCGTTGTTCTGTTCAAAGCCTCCTTTAATGTTATTTTTCATTTTATTATTTATTTTATTTATTTTTAACTTTACAATATTGTATTGGTTTTGCCATATATCAACATGAATCTGCCACAGGTATACATGTGTTCCCCATCCTGAACCCTCTTCCCTCCTCCCTCCCCATACCATCCCTCTGGGTCATCCCAGTGCACCAGCCTCAAGCTTCCTATATCCTGTATCAAACCTTGACTGGCGACTTGTTTCATATATGATAATATACATGTTTCAATGCCATTCTCCCAAATCATCCCACCCTCTCCCTCTTCCACAGAATCCAAAAGACTGTTCTATACATCAGTGTCTCTTTTGTGTCTCATATACAGGGTTATTGTTACCATCTTTCTAAATTCCATATATATGCGTTAGTATACTGTCTGTATAATAAGCTCCAGTTTCATCCACCTCATTAGAACTGATTCAAATGTATTCTTTTTAATGGCTGAGTAATATTCCGTTGTGTATATGTACCACAGCTTTCTTATCCATTCATCTGCTGATGGACATCTAGGTTGCTTCCATGCTCTGGCTATTATAAACAGTGCTGCAATGAACATTGGGGTACACGTGTCTCTTTCAATTCTGGTTTCCTCAGTGTGTATGCCCAGTAGTGGGATTGCTGGATCATAAGGCAGTTCTATTTCCAGTTTTTTAAGGAATCTCCACACTGTTCTCCATAGTGGCCGTACTAGTTTGCATTCCCAGCAATTTTATTTTTCTTCTTCATCCAATCTCCACTCCCATTTCCCACCAGCCCCAACCCCTGCCTCCAGACCCTCATTCTACGTGCCTGATAGTGGTCTTGAAATATACACCTTCATATACTGGGTCGTGTTGTTTTCTGTATGTTTTATCATTTACATAAATAGCGTTATGCTATAATACGCCTTCTATTTCTTTTTTTTTTTCTCATTCAACGCTTCTATTAAGATCTGTGGGACTTCCCTAGTGGTCCAGTGGCTAACGGTCTGCACTCCCAATGCAGGGGGCCCAGATCTCAAATACCACAGCTGAGAATTTGCATGCTGCAGCTATAATATCTTGCAGGCCGCAGCTGAGAAGCTCCTGCATGCTGCAACAAAGATCGAAGATCTTGCATTCGCAACTAAGACCTGGCACAGCCAGGTAAATAAACAAATATTTAAAGAAAGATCCATGCAGCCTGGTATGTACATCTGGCTTGTTTCTGCCCTCCATGTAGAAAGGAGACACATCTTACTTATCCACTCCCCCTTGGATGGACCCTTAAGCTACCTCCAACTCCCCACTACCCTAGATTTTGCTGACACGAGCACCCTGTATACATCCTCTTTTCACCCTATATACATCCTCTTTTCACCCTATATAATCATTATTCCAGGAGTTATACTTACTTGTGGAATTCTGGGATATGGGGTGTGTGCATACTTAGTTTCACTAAATACAGCCAGATAGCTGCTCTCAGGATGGATATATAAGAGTATCCTCCAACCCACAGGGCACAGGAGTCTTATCTCCCCATAGCAGGTATAATCCACCTCTCTACTTCGTGCTTCCGTTGGGTGTGGATAGGCATACTATTGTTTGAAGCATCTCTCTGATGACTAATGACTTTGCCCATCTTTTGATATCCTTGGCCATTGCGTTTCCTCTTTCATGGCTTGCCTGTTCTTATTTTTTCGCTCTTTTTTTTTCTATTGGATTTCCTGTCTTTATTCTTGTTGATAAAAGAAATTCCTTGACTATTTTAGATTCTAATCCCTGGCAGATCTCAAAGTTGTGAGTCTCTTGCCCCAGTCTGAGAATCTTACATCTTAGATCAGATCAGATCAGATCAGATCAGTTGCTCAGTCGTGTCTGACTCTTTGCAACCCCATGAACTGCAGCACGCCAGGCCTCCCTGTCCATCACCAGCTCTCGGAGGTCACTCAGACTCACATCCATCGAGTCAGTGATGCCATCCAGCCATCTCATCCTCTGTCGTCCCCTTCTCCTCCTGCCCCCAATCCCTCCCAGCATCAGAGTCTTCTCCAATGAGTCAACTCTTCGCATGAGGTGGCCAAAATATTGGAGTTTCAGCTTTAGCATCATTCCTTCCAAAGAAATCCTAGGGCTGATCTCCTTCAGAATGGACTGGTTGGATCTCCTTGCAGTCCAAGGGACTCTCAAGAGTCTTCTCCAACACCACAGTTCAAAAGCATCAATTCTTCGGCGCTCAGCCTTCTTCACAGTCCAGCTCTCACATCCATACATGACCACAGGAAAGACCATAGCCTTGACTAGGCGAACCTTTGTTGGCAAAGTGATGTCTCTGCTTTTGAATATGCTATCTAGGTTGGTCATAACTTTCCTTCCAAGGAGTAAGCGTCTTTTAATTTCATGGCTGCAGTCACCATCTGCAGTGATTTTGGAGCCCAGAAAAAATAAAGTCTGACACTGTTTCCACTGTTTCTCCATCTATTTCCCATGTAGTGATGGGACCAGATGCCATGATCTTCGTTTTCTGAATGTTGAGCTTTAAGCCAACCTTATCACTCTCCACTTTCACTCTCATCAAGAGGCTTTTGAGCCCCTCTTCACTTTCTGCCATAAGAGTGATGTCATCTGCATATCTGAGGTTATTGATATTTCTCCCAGCAATCTTGATTCCAACTTGTGTTTCTTCCAGTCCAGCATTTCTCATGATGTACTCTGCATAGAAGTTAAATAAACAGGGTGACAATATACAGCCTTGACGTACTCCTTTTCCTATTTGGAACCAGTCTGTTGTTCCATGTCCAGTTATAACTGTTGCTTCCTGTCCTGCATACAGATTTCTCAAGAGGCAGATCAGGTGATCTGGTATTCCCATCTCTTTCAGAATTTTCCACAGTTTATTGTGATCCACACAGTCAAAGTCTTTGGCATAGTCAATAAAGCAGAAATAGATGTTTTTCTGGAACTCTCTTGCTTTTTCCATGATCCAGTGGATGTTGGCAATTTGATCTTTGGTTCCTCTGCCTTTTCTAAATCCAGCTTGAACATCAGGAAGTTCACGGTTCACATATTGCTGAAGCCTGGCTTGGAGAATTTTGAGCATTACTTTACTAGCGTGTGAGATGAGTGCAATTGTGCGGTAGTTTGAGCATTCTTTGGCATTGCCTTTCTTTGGGATTGGGATGAAAACTGACCTTTTCCAATCTTGTGGCCACTGCTGAGTTTTCCAGATTTGCTGGCATATTGAGTGCAGCACTTTCACAGCATCATCTTTCAGGAATTGGAATAGCTCCACTGGAATTCCATCACCTCCACTAGCTTTGTTCGTAGTGATGCTTTCTAAGGCCCACTTGACTTCACATTCCAGGATGTCTGGCTCTAGGTCAGTGATCACACCATCATGATTATCCCCGCCGGCTGCGCGGGGCACTACGAGGGCGGTCGAGAGGAGCTACCCACGACCGAGGTCAGGAAGGGCAGCGGTGAGGAGATACCCCTCCTCCAAGGTCAGGAAGGGCGGCGGTGAGGAGAGACCCCTCGTCCAAAGTAAGGTGCCATGGCTGTGCTTTGCTGGAGCAGCCGGGAAGAGATACCCCACACCCAAGGTAAGAGAAACCCAAGAAAGACGGTAGGTCTTGCAAGAGGGCATCAGAGGACAAATACACTAAAACCATACTCACAGAAAGCTAGTCAATCTGATCACACCAGGACCACACCCTTGTCTAAGCTAAGCTAAGCTAAGTCACTTCAGTTGTGTCCGACTCTGTGTGACCCCAATAGACGGCAGCCCACCAGGCTTCCCTGTCCCTGGGATTCTCCAGGCAAGAACACTGGAGTGGGTTGCCATTTCCTTCTCCAGTGCATGAAAGTGAAAAGTGAAAGGGAAGTCGCTCAGTCATGCCCGACTCTTAGCAACCCCATGGACTGCAGCCTACCGGGCTCCTCCATCCACAGGATTTTCCAGGCAAGAGTACTGGAGTGGGGTGCCATTGCCTTCTCCGGACACCCTTGTCTAACTCAATGAAATTAAGCCATGCCCGTGGGGCAACCCAGGATGGGCGGGTCATGGTGGAGATATCTGACAGGGTGTGGTCCACTGGAGAAGGGAATGGCAAACCACTTCAGTATTCTTGCCTTGAGAACCCCATGAACAGTATGAAACAGTACATCTTAGAAGGTGCCCTAAATGATCAGCTGGGTTTGGGGAGCCCCTGGGTAGATAGATACCACACCTGAGATAATTTCTAATTCTGCCACTGCATGCTTTTAAGATTCTCTGTTTTTCTGAGAAGTTTCCTTGCCACCTGGGGGGAAAGCAGAGGCCTCAGGAGATATGAGGGGAAGGGGATCTCACTGTCAATGTGGATGTGAAGCTGGGACACCCAGTATATCTTGACCATCTCTTGACCATCTCTGGTAGTGCCTTCAGAGAAGGCAATGGCACCCCACTCCAGTACTCTTGCCTGGAAAATCCCATGGACAGAGGAGCCTGGTAGGCTGCAGTCAATGGGGTCACTAAGAGTCAGACACGACTGAGTAGTGACTTCCCTTTCACTTTTCACTTTCATGCATTGGAGAAGGAAATGGCAACCCACTCCAGTGTTCTTGCCTGGAGAATCCCAGGGACGAGGGAGCCTGGTGGGCTGCTATCTCTGGGGTCGCACAGAGTCGAACACGACTGACGTGACTTAGTAGTAGTAGTAGTGCCTTGGGCTGTGAAGATGTTCAGATTCTCCTGGGGGTGATGCACAGTTCATTTGGATAAAGCCTAGACTATCTCATTGCTCACAAGAGATCATCATTCTGCTGGAATTTTCTCAACTAGAGCAACTTACCTTTTTTGTCTCTGTGGAAGTTTTAAAATCTGACTGCAGAAATCAACAGAATGTTGTAAAGCAATTATCCTCCAATTAAAAATAAATAAAGTTAAACAAACAAAAAAGATGAGCTAAAAAAAACTTGACTGCAAAATTTTCAACGTTCCTCCCATCGAGTCGTCGGGGGAGGTCTGTGTTCTCTCTGTTTGACTGAATCTGGACTAGAATCTGGACTGTTCTAAGTCACTTCTTTGTGCCCAGTAGAATTTCCAGAAGTGACGCTTGTGTGATTTGTGACGCTAATATCAGAGAAGGCCACGCATCTTCTGCCTAGCTCTTTTGGGACACTCACTCTGGAGGAACTCAACTGTCATGTAAGACATCCAACTACCCTGAAACTGCCATGCTGGAGAGGCCATGCATAGGACTCTGGTCAACAACACCAGCCAGGCTCTCAGCCAATGACCAGTGCCAACTGCCAGCCATGGGAGGGAGCCTCTTTGGCTGTCCAGCCCTAGCTGACATCTGACAGCAACTGTATGAGAGATCCTGAGTGAGAACTGCCCAGCTGAGCCTCTCCTGAACTCCTGACTCACAAAATCACAAGACAAAAAAATCATTGTTTATACCACTAAGTTCTGGGGATAATTTGTTAAACAGCAAGTATAACCGCAACAATCTCCTGGAACATAGCAAGCATAGTTACTTTAAATCTTTACTGATAACTCTAATACATGTAGCCTTTCTGGATCTGTTTCTACTTATCATTTCTGACTTTAAAAATTTTAAAAATTTTGTTATCTGACCCCTCGTGTATATGGGTATTTTCGATTATTCATTAGACATTACATTTACAGTCTTGTTTGTAAAAATAATCTGAGGTTCAGAATGATGTGACCATCCTTCAGAAATGATTCACATTTGTGTCTGTCAGGTGCCTGGGGCACTAATAAGACAGAATCACCTACTTCAATTTTAGGGGCCGAATGGTTGGAAACTGAGCTGTCTTCTTCTGGCTGACCCATAACTCCTAGGGTAGAGCTTTCTTGTGGTGCTTGCCCAGAGAGATAGGGTCCACTAACTCTCACCTCTTGATAAGCCTGGAGCTCCAATCCTTATCCTCTTAGTCCCATAAGGCTGTCAAAAGAATTGTTTGGCTTCTTGGACTTCCAGCTGACCTCCTCCCAAATGGGCAGACACTCTTGGAAAAATGGCCCTAAATGCCACTTTCACTTTTCTGGGTCTCAGATGTGGTCTGGAAATTCATTTCTGTCTTGTTAGCTTCCTGATGCCTTTAGAGAGATTTTAAAACTATTTTTGTCCAGCTGCTCTGGTTGTTCTCAGTGGGAGCATTGGTCTAAATCACTTTGTCTTTATTAGCTCTCATTTACTTAATTCTTTAAATGTCAAAAACACAAAGAAATATGAAATTATGTTCTTTGAAAGTTCTTACAAAAACATATATATCACACTTTCTCAAATCTTCTTAAACAGAGATTGACCATAATCCAGTTTTCCACTGAAGACCCAGGGTTCCCATTGAAAACATCCTCTATTGTAACTGAAACAAAGTGATGCCTCTAGAAAGTGGGGGGTGTAATTTTCTTTGCCCCTACCCTGAATTCTGAGTTCTTGGGTCTCCTTTTTATTGTTTGTATCTTCAATTGATACCTTTTACTGTCAAAGAAAATATTCTTAATGGCTTCCCCCCCCCCATTCTGACTTTAAACCTTTAATACATATGTAAGCTAGATAACCAAGTACCCAAGACTAGTGTGTAAGGTAAGAGCAGATAGGGTCTGATTCAGGTAGGGGAAAATTAGATCAGTAAAGTTTAATTGTCAGACTCTTGTCAGACAACTCTTGGGAGCATCCTTAGTCTCTTCAGAAGCCTTTTGGGGACTTCCCTTGTGGTCCACTGGCTAAGACTCCACGCTCCCAATATAGAGGGCCCTGGTTCCATCCCTGATCAGGTCAATTGTGGCATGTGCTTCAAAGATTCTGCATGCCTCAGCTGAGATCCCACATGCAACTGAGACCCGGTGCAACCAAATAAATAAAAATAAATACTAAGTGCGACTCGATGGACGTGAGTTTGAACAAGCTCCAGGAGTTGGTGATGGACAGGGAAGCCTGGCGTGCTGCAGTTCATGGGGTCGCAAAGAGTCAGCCATGACGAGCGACTGAACTGAACTGAGCTAGAAAAGAGACTTCAAAAGCAAAAGAAAGTCTTCTGATCCCAGATCTCAGTCTGGATGGTCGCGGCTGTTGAACATTGTAGGGGCTCTGGATAAGTGAATTGTGGCTGCACTTGCCCTGACTTAGGTGCCCCACTGGAAGCAGAGAGTCTGGAGGCGTCAAGCAGCTCAGGGGCTTTGGCCAGCACTCGGCTTCCTCGTCTTTGTTTCCCAGGCCTCACCCTGTCTTCTAACCAAGAAGACTCCAGAAATCCTGGCAGAGAATGCTGTTCTCTGCTGCCCTGCGGAGATGACCACTTCACGGAGAGCAGAGGGAGGAAGTGGGAGAAAAGCGAAAAGAAAGGTCTTCTTTCAAGCTTAAGAAGATGTGGAGTGGCTGTCCCACGGCTTGCCAAGAGCTGACTCACTGGGCTGGGACGGAGCACTACAGGTGCACTCAGGCCAGCAGACAATAGGCGCCTGTTGCAAAGAGCCCCACGCCCGAGACAGACCTCAGACCACCGGGGAAAGGTGGAGACAGCCCCTGCAGGAGGCAGCGTGGGGGCTGGGAGGGCCCGGTGCTGAGCACTCACAACTACAGTGACCCTGTGGTTTCACGGCCAAGGGGTAGGAGCACTGGTCCAGGAATCCGTAGACCTGGGCAGCCTCTAACGTGGGCCTCATCCTCTTCTCCTAGCTTCGAAGTTCAGATCCCAACTGCCATTAAGATGTTCTAGGACGTCAGAGAGAGCACACACACTTTTCAAATCTTATTTTAACCCTTTCTGGGGGACTCCTTCACCAGTGGCATCTCTAAATCTTTACCTACCTTGAAGTTGGTGCCATTATTAGCCCTATTTTACAGATGAGGAAACCGAGGCACAGCTTGCCAAACAACACACAACTGAGAGTGAAGTTTCTTTTTTTCTTCTTCTTTTTTAAAACTATTTATTTATTTATTTGGCAGTCCCGGGTCTTAGTTGTGACACACAGAGTCTTTGACCTTCGTGTGGCATGTGGAGTCCTTAGTTATGGCATGGAAGCTCTTAACTGTGACATGTGGGATCTAGTTCTCTGACCAGGGATGGAACCTGGGTCCCCTGCACTGGCAGAGTGGAGTCTCAGCCACTGGACCACCAGGGAAGTCCCTGAGAGCTAGGTTTCAAAGCCAGGTGCTGTGTGAATCTGGACCCACACAAAACCCTGCATCGTGCAGCCACCCAAATAGATCAGGATCCCACCTTCCGCATCTTGGCCAATACAGGGTCTGCTCTGGAGGTCTGGCAGAGGCAGTTGGGGTGGGATGGTCATGCAGCTTCCTGGAGGGGGAGGAGTTTGAGCAACTCTTAGCACGGGGCTGGACAGCATGGAAGGTGAGAGCTGGTAGGCAGCTGGGAGCTGACATTTGGATTCTTGGCTGACTCCTGCATCAAGCAGATTGAGGGGAGGGGTTGAAGGATGAGGGCTGAGACTTCTGCCTTTCTTTGGCACTGAGTTGGGGGGTGACCTGGGACCTCCTCCAAAACTGGACGCCAGGACAGGCGGTTCACTACTCTGCTCACTGACAGCTGTGCAAACTCAGGTATGTTCTAGAGACTTTCTAGACGTCTGTTTTCTCATCTGAGAAAGGGGAATTATAATATGGACCTCAAGAGGTTGTAAACAGACTGGGATGGAGTGAATGGAGTGATTCAAGCAGAGGCTGGGCACCAGAGCACCACCCCTCACCCACACCTGCTCTTCTCTGGACTGAGGCCTCATGTCTCTCAACTTGCTAGAGTCTCTGATGTCTCCTGTGGCCCAAACCATCCTTCCCCATTGGAGTGGACTCCTCCTTCCTACTTTGTTCCCCTCCACCTTCTCTCCCTGGTGGGGCCCACCCTTTGTAGCCTGTACCCCCTGACTCCTCTGCCAGTGGAACCCCAATCTGGGGACCCATGCAGTGCTTTCTCTGTTTCTGCTCCACTGGCAGGAGATATGGCATAAATGCCCAGTTGAGTGTCTGGAGACCTGGGTTCAAGGCAGGTGCCACATCATTGAACGGTTGGCTCAGTCACCAGCCCCAAACTGGGGTTTCTTCTCTCAAAACGTTTGTTTGGGGTCCCTCTCTCAGTGGGGGTTTAAGTGGGAGCTGAGATGGCTCTGGTCTTCAGCTGTCCTCCCTGTCCTCCAAGGGGGTGGGTGAGGCTGGGCAGCGAGGATGTGGGGAGAGCCGCCCTGGCTTCCTCTTCTTCCCGCATCTCCTGCTGTCCCTTCCTCCCCTTGTCCAGAGGCCTCCCAGGGTCCTTTGCCTGAAAAAGACACTGTCTGCCTCTCTTGTCAGAGGACAGGGGCTCAATAAGGAATTAGGTGAGCAAATGCAGCCCGCATGTTAATCCTTCACTGCTCTGAGGGGCCAGGGAGGTGGGCAGAAGGAGTGTTCAGCCCGGGAGCAGTCATGTCTAGACCTTCCGCTATCAAGGCTGCAAATGATTAGCCAATTAGCCTGGAGGAAAGAGGTCTGGCTCCTGGGGGCTCTGGGTTGCATCTCCCAGGAGAGCAGGGGCTTCTGGGAGCCCTGACTAGGTGAACAAGGTCGGCTGTGGGACCGCGCCCGCAGCCCACATGGTACCCACAGCAAGGAGGCTTCTGCTTGCCATTTACAAGGGAGGGGACAGGACTGGGGTCCTGCACTCAGTACCCCTGCCTCCTGGATATGAGTCCTGTGATGGCAGAGAGCGCTTGGCACACAACCAGTGCTGGGCTGAGGTCAACTGCCATCACTGTTACTCTTGCCGTTGTTTCTCCTATCTTCTGAGCACCTGTGACTTGACGTTATCTCTACGAAGTCACATTATTATCTCTAAGAAGTCACATCCTACTTTATCTCTAGAGAGACTGGTGAAGGACAGCTGTCATCTTAGGGAGATTGGGCCCCTGACAGGGTGGCCTCTGGAAACTCAGGTTGTGAATGTCTCTCCCTGGGCTCCTTTAGCAGGCTCAGCAGTGCTGGGGGATGTTCCAGGCCTGAGATGTAGGAAGGGAAAGAAAGGGAGAAAGAAAGAAAGGAATTGGGAGCAGAAAGAGTGCACAGGCACACCTGCGTGCTGAGCACCTACTGTGCGCCCCCCACCACCTGGACCTGGGTGCCCACATAGGGACAGAGGTCCCAGCTTCCAAGAAGCTCTTGAAGCTGGCTGTAGCTGGTGGTGGCCTGTGGGCTCCCAAATCCAAGTACGGAATGAGGGCTGGGGTGGGATGACCCATCCCCAAGTTAAGCAGGCTTACCCCCCCCCGACTCCACAGAGACAGGACCAGATGATCAGCTCTCTGTCCAAGGCCTTAGGCCCCAGAGCCCTTGCCTCCTGTCCCAGGAAAGGGAGATTCCAGCCCTCACCCCAGAGAGGAAGGCATCAGCTCCTGTCTCTGAAGTTAACCATGGAGGAGGCTTTGCTTAAGGGTCTGTTCAGGTCCAAGGTTGAGGTCTGACCCCACCTGCCTGGCTCATGCCCAACAAGACCAGTGCAGGAGAGATGAATGATCCTCAGCACTGCCTTGTTCTTCACTGTGGGGGGACAGAGCACAGAGAAGGCTCCTCACACCTCATAAGCCTCTCCCATTGGCCTGAAAGCCTCTCTAGGTCAGGAAGGAAAGCGAGAACCTACCAGAGCTGATGCCAGAGCTGATGGCCTGCCTTGTCCTGGGGCCAAGGAGCCTGAGGAGGAAGGTGGGACCAGCCAGGGTGAGGCCTCATCTTCAGACCAGGCCCTCCTAGCTCCTGGTTGCCAAAGCTGAGCCCTGAGCAAGTGTTCATGTGGGTATTTGCATTATGCATATGTGTCTGCCAGCCCACACGTATGTGTGTGTGTTTGTATGTGCCTGTGTAGGCTTATGAATATGGAGGTCTGGGAACTCGAGGACTTGGCCTCCCCTTACTTCCAAAACCACAAAGCCATTGACTGGCCTCAAGTCTTGGTTTCCTCAAGGCCCAAACAGGCTGATGAGAAGCAAACCCAACTGAGCCACACATGGGCACAGGTAGCCTAGTAATCCACTGGCTTGCCTGCTCCTGGGAGCTGGGTGGCCTCAGGCCACTGAGGGACCCCTCTGGGCCTTCCCCATCACGATGCAGAGGAGCAGTTCACGAGGCTAGGACAGCCAGGCTGGCCCAAGATGAGGCTGGAGAGCCCCTCTGCTAGGGAAGCTGCCTGCCCACCTGCCCTCCAAGCAGGCCTGGGGTAGGTTAGGAAATCTGCACTTATTACACGTGCCCCAGGTCAGCCGAGGTGGCACAAAGACAGCAAAGTGTAATAGTTAAGATACCAGGTTTATCTCTACCTGAGTTTGAATCTCCACTTGATTTGTCCCCATCCTTAAAGTAGGATGTGACTTCTTAGAGGTAATGTCATCTCTAAGAAGCATCTCGAAGCCAGCTTTGAGATGCTTCTTGGAGGCTGGGACCTCTGTCCCTATGTGGGCACCCAGGTCCAGGTGGTGGGGGGTGCACAGTAGGTGCTCAGCACGCAGGTGTGCCTGTGCACTCTTTCTGCTCCCAATTCCTTTCTTTCTTTCTCCCTTTCTTTCCCTTCCTACATCTCAGGCCTGGAACATCCCCCAGCACTGCTGAGCCTGCTAAAGGAGCCCAGGGAGAGACATTCACAACCTGAGTTTCCAGAGGCCACCCTTTCGGGGGCCCAATCTCCCTGAGATGACAGCTGTCCTTCACCAGTCTCTCTGAGCCTTGTGGCAGCTGAGCCTTGAGAGTGGCCAGCACAATATTTTCAGAGACAATTTTCCTCCGAAGGGAATGGTACTTTCTTCATGGTCAGCACCACTTTCCTCCCGCTCTGAACCACCCTCCTCCTGGTTAGCTCAGAGAGTCCTGCCCTGGGTTCATTCTGGGTCCAGTGCTGAGGAGACTGGGGGCTGTGCCTGCCAGAGGCGGACAGGCCAACTTAGAAGTGATGCCCCCATCTCCACAGAGAGGTAGGCCATAGGCGGTGGGCCAAGGATCAGGGCAGCTGGGGCAGCCAAGGCCAAATGCAAGCCACATCACTCAAGATGGGCCTCTCAGCCCATCTTAAGGAGCAGGGCACACAGCAGGATTGGCCCAGGACTCTTGTGGGGGTCAAGGGGCCCGGAGCGGCCCTGAGGGTGTGTAGAAACCATCAGGAGTGAGTCTGAGAGCTCAGTCTCTCTCCCTAACTACCTGGGTTTCCATTCAGGCCTGACCGTCACACAATGAGACCTTGGACACATGCTGCTGCTGCTGCTGCTAGGTCGCTTCCGTCGTGTCTGACTCTGTGTGACCCCATAGACGAAAGCCCACCAGGCTCCCCAGTCCCTGGGATTCTCCAGGCAAGAACACTGGAGTGGGTTGCCATTTTCTTCTCCAATGCATGAAAGTGAAAAGTGAAAATGATGTTGCTCAGTCGTGTCCGACTCTTAGAGACCCCATGGACTGCAGCCCACCAGGCTCCTCTGTCCATGGGATTTTCCAGGCAAGAGTACTGGAGCGGAGTGCCACTGGGACCTTTGTGAAACATCAAGGGTGATAGCTCTACCGGGTAGAGTTGTTTCCAGAATTAAATGAGTTTCTCATGTAAAACACTTTGTGCCTGGCACATAGTAAGCCCTCAGTCGATGTTAGATATGATCGTTACAGATTGCAGCGAGCTGTAACCCACCCTAAAGGGCTTTAATTGACTGTTGACATTTGGTTTCCTCCACTGGACTCTGAGCTCCCCAGGCCCTTTATCTCCTATGCCTGGCACATCTCAGGGGCTCAGAACTACGTGTTGAAAGGATGAACACGTGAATCAGTGGCTAAGGGAGAGGAAGGCATCAAGGGCTCCTTCCTGGAAGAGGCAGCACTTGGGGAGAGGGGCCCACAGAATGGGGAGGAGAGCCTTGAAGACCGGGAGGCCTCTGCGGGGCTGGCGATGGGGCAGGCTGTGAGGAGAGGACATCCTCCCACTACCACCCAGGCCTGAGGGGTCAGGGAGGAGACGGGGCTGGAGGGAGACCCAGCCGACCCAAGCCTCCCACAGAGGCTGGCCAGCCTGTTCCCCGTCCTGGGTCTTGGAGCTCTGGGGCTGGACAAAGCTGCTTCTGGGGTGAAGCTGGGTGGGGAAAGAGTGGGGAAAGGCAGCCCGGGGCCTTCAGCTCAAACCCATTTTCCTCTTCTGCCCAGACACCCACCGGCCATTTGTGCAGCCTGGAATTCTGTTGTCACTGAGAGAAAAACCAGCCTCGCTCCGCAGACCTCTCAACCAGTGGAGAAGCAAGTGTTGGAGATAAGAGGATTTTAAACAAATCAACTCCCTGACGGGAGACTTAAAAGAGGAAAGATTGTGAGTTCTCTCCCTCTTTCTCTCCCTCCTTCTTTCCTTCCTCCTCTCCCACCCTTTCATCCTCTTTCTTTCCTTTCTTTTTTCATTCTGTCTTTATTAACAACCACCCCCTCTCAATTCAAAACAAAACCAAACAAAAGCTCCCCCTCCCCCTCCCAGTGTCATCCTGTGCTGAACACTGAGCACTACAAACGATTTATTGACCCAGAAATCCTGTCCATTCCCCTGCCTCCCATTGCAACTGCATATACATCCCCACAGGTGATTCCCTGTTTCCGTCAGAGTTGCCCTATGACCCTTCCTCCAGCCCCTGCTGTCCAGTCATCAGGCCCAGCTCTAAGGAATGATCCTTGAGCAACAGAAGGCCTCATGTAGACCCTGAGTTCTGACCACTTATGCATGGAATAGGTGAAGCTGAAGCTGGGCCCAGTCTCAGGCTGGACGATGGTGAGAATGTCACCAAAGGGGAGAACAGCCCTGCCCTCAGGGAGCCCCAGTTTGAGGGGAGACACAGCCCTGCCCTCAGGGAGCCCCAGTCTGAGGGAGACACAGCCCTGCCCTCAGGGAGCCCCAGTCTGAGGGAGACACAGCCCCATCCTCAGAGAGCCTCAGTCTGAGGGAGATACAGCCCCGCCTCAGGGAGCCCCAGTCTGAGGGGAGACACAGCCCTGCCTCAGGGAGCCCCAGTCTGAGGGGAGATACAGCCCTGCCCTCAGGGAGCCCCAGTTTGAGGGGAGACACAGCCCTGCCCTCAGGGAGCCCCAGTCTGAGGGAGACCCAGCCCTGCCTCAGGGAGCCCCAGTCTGAGGGGAGACACAGCCCCGTCCTCAGGAAGCCCCAGTCTGAGGGGAGACACAGCCCTGCCCTCAGGGAGCCTCAGTCTGAGAGGAGACGCAGCCTTGCCTCAGGGAGCCCCAGTCTGAGGGGAGACACAGCCCCTTCCTCAGGGAGCTGAGGAAGTAGGTAGATAACTGCACTGCCGGTGTCCGCCTGTATTTTGCTTTGGGAGTAGGATGGCTGAATATTGGGAGACGTGAGCCCTCTCAAATCTGGATCACAAAGCAGTGAGTGAGAACATGTCTGAAGCTGTCAGGATGACGGGCAATGGGGGAAAGCCATCCTCTTAGCTCCCTCCATCCCCTATCTGTCCCCAACCTGACTGACCAGCCCTGAGGGTCACTGGAATCCAGTGTCTCTTCGGGGCCAGGGAGAATTGGGGCTCGAGAAGACGGCTGAGTGGCTCTCTGGAGTCTGGCAGGCGAGTGACCACAGAGATAAGCCCTTGAGATAAGGGGCAATCAAGCCACCTCATTTAGTGGAAAGCCTGTCGGTGACAAGCCGAGCCCTGCACGGCCCAGGATGTGTGTGGTAGGGAGATGGGGGAGTGGGCATGAGATCAGGGCTGGGGGGGTGAGAGACCTTCGGAGGTGACCCCTCAGCTCCTGCTGCTAATGGGGGTGGAACTGAAGGTGGGGCGTCTGCATTTTTTCAGCAGCTTCATGGCTCCGCCACCCTGACTCCCAACCCCATCACATCACATTGAGTGCAAGCTGACTGGCAGCAGGCATGTCCATTGGGTGGTCATTGGTGCTCTTAAGATCTGAGGCCAGAGGGAGGCTTCCAGGGGAGGAAGACTATGAGCCTCTGGGTGGCAGAGTTGGCTGGGGCCTTTTCTCCACAGGAGGATCCCTTCTGGGCCCGGATGATGAGCTGAGACTGCCAGCATGCATTTGCAAAAAGCGAACTCTGGGAAGACTCTTGAGGTACAGAAGGGGAAACTATCACTCAAGAAAACCAAGGGCCTTGCCTAGAGTCACACAGTACTTGAGAGCTGCCAGCTCCCTCCCTGCTCCAGGCTGTAGGAGAACTGCAGAGTTAAATTTCCACTCTGCTCTGTGCACGCGTATACCTGTGCAGAGGTGCTCTGCAGACCCAGTGGCTGCAGTCAGGTCCTGGAAGAGGTCCCAAGCCCAGCCCTGTGCAGGCCCCCAACCCTTTGGTCAGAGGAGGCAAGCCACATGGGATGGCCCCCAGACTTCCAGGCGACGCTCACTCATCACTCCATTAACGCTCTGAAGTCCGCGGGCGGTTCTCACTCTGGCCTGGCGGTCCCCGAGGCTCAGCAAGAGCGTGGAGCACACGGCTCAGCTTACGGGTCCTCAGGGACCACCTCGCTCACAGCAACTTCAGGCAGAGCATGGTATGGCCAAGCAGGCTGATTGGCTCTCAGGAAAATCACGTCAGACTTCCCCAGGCAAGGCTGCCAAGGAGCATTGAGATCACTGTGGTGTCTGCAGCTGGGCATGGTGCCTGCCCCATCTTCCCTTCCAGAAGGGGGAGCAAAAGGCATGGGGACAGCCAGCTGGGAAAGGACAGCAATGACACTAATCAAAATGCCTGAAATGAATATGGCTAGGAGCAGACTTTATGCAAACATATGCAAATAGACAGGCAAATCTACCCCCAGATGGGGAGGATATGTGCAAGTCAGGACTCCAGAAAGTCCTGGATGAGGCTCTCTGTACTAATGAACGGGCCCCAAGTATCCCCGCATATGTCCTTGCGTGGAGCTAGGGTCTTCCGGCTCTACCAGAGTCCAGAGTTCTTGGCTTGCATCTTGTGATCTGGCCCTGGGTCACTCCAGGCTGGGGCCAGAACATACAACAGCCCAGATGCAGTCTCCCTTGCCTGTATTGCTAAGTGCCCTCCAGCTCCTAACCACTGTCCCTTTCCCAGTGGCTGGGAAGGGTCTGTGGCTGCCCACTCCTCATGACCACAGTTCTCCAGCCCAAGATTGGCCCGTTCCTCAAAGGGGGCCCAAAACAGTAGCCTGCCCATCAAAGAGATGACCTCCTCCAGGGGCCCTGCTCTTGTTGGTAGCAATGCCCAGCATGCAAAAGATGCTCACTAGCAGGTGAATGAACCAAAATTCGAATGCACAGTCACTTCCCTTTAGGGACCATCGTGCTCTCCTGCTGTGTCTTGCTCAGTATAGTTTGCAGCTGCATGCTGTCGGAGCTGAAACATTTGGGCTCTTTTCTCATGTCCTCAACTGGCCTGAGCTCACTGCAGGCAGGATATGTCCTGGTCCTCTCTTTGGCCCTGTCGCCTTCCGTGAAGGGTGCTCGAACCTTTGTTGACTTGATGAGCACATAAACATGCGGGTCTGTTCCTGCTTCTTGCACCCCCTCGCCAGCCCATGAGGGTGCAGACAGAACTCAGGGCCTGGCACAGAGCAGGCACTCATTACACGGGGAAGAAATGGACAGGTGAAGGGGGACCTCTGGGGCCCTACCAGTCTGTCTTTCCTGTTAGACTGCGAGAGACTGGACTCCAGGGGAAAATAAAGGATGAAGTGAAGGGATGAAGAAGTAAATAGATTAATGAATAAATAGCTGGGTTCTACTGGGAGCCAGGGGGAGGTCTGAGGAGGCTGTTGTCTGCTGTTCAATGTCTCTGTTCCCAGCCCGGGTGGCCCAGAACACACACCTGTCCTGTGCTCAGGTCTGAGCTCCTCATCAACTTCTCCCCAGGGGCCCCTCCAGGTAGGGCCTTTGTTCCTACCCAGCTCCTCACTCCAGCCCCACTCCCACAGCCTTGAGCCCCCGCCCCCAGCCCCCATGGCTCTTCCTGTGGCCTTGACCCCACCTGTTTAGCTGTTTGACTTAGAGCCCTACAGCCTTTGGGTGTCCCCCCACCCCCCCGCCCTTGCTTTGAGGTTGCCAGGTCAAGTGCAGCTCCTGAATCAGTCAGACATCCCCGTCTTGAGTCTTCCTTCTGTTATCTGCCAGAGGGCAAAAGTCGGAGTCTTCCCCAGTCTCAGTTTTCTTATCTGCAAAATGGGGCTAATACTGGCTGTTAAGAGACCAAATGAGGTTCCAGCTTGACTCCTGGAATGGACTCAGATGCTCAGTCAAGTACTCCATATGTGGGGCCTCTCTTCCCTCCCTGTCCCTGCTACTGCTACCCCCTGCAGGGCTGGGGTCTGTGGGGCCAAGGAGAGCCCCCTACTGTCTAGCAGTGGAAAGGGAAAGTCGCTCAGTGGTGTCCGACTCCTTGTGACCCTTTGGACTATACAGTCCATGGAATTTTCCAGGCCAGAGTACTGGAGTGGGCAGCATTTTAGGAGGTAAGAACACACTCCCATAGGAAGTGGCGTCCTGGAGCTGGTTTGGGTGGAGTTCTAAGCCTCAGGGCAGAGATGAAATCAAGACATTTAGAGCCAGAAAAGAAGAGGTGCCCTTAGAGAGATTCAGAACTGGAATCTGTATGTGAGACATCCTAGCTGCTGCTGCTAAGTCGCTTCAGTCGTGTCCAACTCTGTGCGACCCCATAGACGGAAGCCCACCAGGCTCCCCCGTCCCTGGGATTCTCCAGGCAAGAACACTGGAATGGGTTGCCATTTCCTTCTCCAATGCATGAAAGTGAAACATGAAAGGGAAGTCGCTCAGTCGCGTCCAACTCTTCGCGACCCCAGAGACTACAGCCTACCAGGCTCCTCCATCCATGGATTTTCCAGGCAAGACTACTGGAGCAGTGAGGTGTAAGAAAGGACTTCCCAATAGTGGAGGTTGAGGGAAAGAGCCCATTGGCTGAGGTAGGAGCCACGGTTCTCCTGCCTAAAGCTTAGAAGGCTTTGAGAAAAGAATCATTTGAATTTATCTTCGGCTTCCAAGTTTTAAAAGTGTTTGCCTAATCCTCATCTTACTTCATCCGCATAATAAGCTCTTAATATGTGGCAAGAGTGTCATTTATAACATAGGTGGGGCAGGCACTGTGGCTCCCTCCCACGCAGGGAGGGGAGGTCCCCGAGGCCTCGGGATGGCCCAAGGTCATCTGGCAGAGGGTCAGGAAACGGGTGAGAGCTCTCGCACGAGTGAGCCCAGGTTACTGGCTTTCTCTCATCCTTTCCAGGGCTTAGTAAGTCTGGTATTGTTTTTTGAAGCTGAGGTTTTTTCTTTTTCAAAAAAGTATTTATTTATTTATGTGACTGCTTCAGGCCTTAGCCATGGCATGCTGGGTCCTCGTTGCAGCACGCGGGATCTGTTACTGTGGCCCAGGCTCAAGAGCTCTGGCTCAGTGGTTGCTGCGCGTGTGCTTAGCTGCCCTGCGGCATGTGGTATCTCAGTTCCTTGACCAGGGATGGAACCTGAGTCCCCCGCATTGGAAAGCGGATTTTTAACCGCCGGACTACCAGAGAAGTCCTGCAGCTGAGGTTTAATGCTGATTTCTTTGCTTAAGTTAAAAATGAGAAGTAGAGGGTGGGGGTGCTCTCTCGTAAAGAGCAGTGGGGGCCTGAGTTTGTTCCTCTACTCGTGGCTAGACTGGGACAGTGTAAAGGGCAGTGGAGAGGTCTCTGGGAGGCAGGCAAGAGAACATCAGGGCAAGGAGGAAGGGATGATCTCTGAGCTTCCATCAAAGGCAGACACCTCTCTGATCCCCTTGCGAAGGCTCTCCTCTCCTCAGCCCTTACAGCCAGACCCCCTATTCCCACCCCGGCCTGGCCCATCTCCGCCTGGCCCCAAACCTGCAAACAATGCATTGTTGACAATCTGCGGGGGCCAAACACTCGATAACATGGTCCCCACCACACCAGACATCCTAACAGTGGGCAGGCCTCTGTGCAGTGACGGGAAGATGCTTTGAATACATCATCTTGTCAACTCAGTTTATTATTCTTTCGCTCAAGATAAACTGCAGCCGCCAACGAGGGGCTGTATAAATTCCAGGCTCAGAAGTCAGGCAGGCCCCACTCCTTGTTAAACACTCACTCACACACACACGCACACACACATAAATCCTGCTGAGAAAATACCGCCCCTCCTCGGCCCCACAGGTCTCTCCAGGACCCAGTAGCCCCCATCTCATGGGGTGGTCCCAGGAGCAGCTGCAGACTTCAGGGGACTCAAGGCCTGGGCCTCCCCTTGGGCCACTTCCTGGACTGAGCCTGAACACAGACTCACTCTGGGGGCCCGGGAAGGTCTCCCCGCAGGAGCCAGCTGTGCCCCCGTCAAGCCCAGCCTCTTGACTCCAGGACTTCTGTCTGTCCAAGGCCACAGCCCTGTGTGGGTGGCCGAGCACCCACATGGCTGTGTTGGGAGAGAGTTTTTCACACTCCAGAGCCAACAGCCAGGCCCTAGACCCCCGATGAGGCCTTCAAAAGCAGCCAGCATCCATCCTGGGGGGAAGGGGACCCCATGGACCATTTGATCTCCGCACCTCCCCCCAGCCTCAAGGAAGTACTGAGGAATTTATGTCATCTCCACATGCTGGCCGGAGAAGGGGTTCTTCACAAACCCAGTTCTTTCCTCCCCTGAGTGTTTGCAACTAGAAGGAGGGATTCTGTGGGTTTTATTTCAATCTTGCCCTATCTTACTTGGGATCTTAGGATAAAAAGCAAAGCAAACCAAATGCCATGCTGGGCACAGGGACAAGGATAGGGAGGTTGCAGGATGCAGTGGAAAGAACAAGAGCTTTGGTGGTCCATGTGGGTCTGGCTCTGCAACTTCAGTTTCCCTCTCCATAAAATGGAGTAAGTCATTTTCATCATGCAGTGGGAGGCCTAACATGGCATAGAGTAGGTGCCTGAGCCAACTTCTCCGTTCACCACACCGTCTTCCTGTTCTCTACCAGGCTGGAGAGAGAACAGTATTGTCCTCATTCTCTGGGTGAGGAAGCCAGCACTCCAGAGGGACTCCAAGGCAGCTCAAATAGGAAAACCATTTCACTCCTAACTCCGGAGCATGATTATCACAGCTATTTAGCACCTGCCCTAGGCAGGGCCCTGTGCTAGATGTTGAGGGAATGTATGGAAGGGCTTCAACCTGAGGTTACCCTTCCCAGGATGCAAGCTCTGTCAGGATAGGGATCTATCTGTCTTCTGCAGGGCATTTTCCCCCGAGTCCAAGAGGACCCTAACAACAGCAAGTGAAGCCCCGGACTTGAGGTTTGAGGAGATAGCTCGGATGGTAAAGAATCTGCCTGCAACGCAGGAGACCTGGGTTCGATCCCTAGGTTGGGACGATCCCCTGGAGAAGGAAATGGCAACTCACCCCAGTATTCTTGGCTGAAGAGTCCCGTGGACAGAGGAGCCTGGAGGGCTAGTCCATGGAGTCACAGAGTCGGACATGACTGAGCGCTAACATTTTCACTTTCATACTTTCTCACCACTTTTGAAGCCACATGACTCCAGACAGGTCTCTTGACTTCTCCAGCCCTCATTTTCCTCATCTATGAAATGACGACAAGCGGGGATCTCAGCCAGGAAGGGCCTGGCCAATTCCAGGGGCCTGCTCAGACAGAGGTGTCCTTCCCATTCCAAGGCAAAGAAGGAGAGTCAGTCCAAGACATCGGAGGGCCCGTGCTCGTGGAGGCAAATTGCTGCCCCTCCGCCACCCCCTGTCACTCATTACTCAGGTCCTCAACAACTGGTCCAAAGATCATCCCAAGTATCAATAGGAAGGACAGGCCACTTCCCCTCCCCAATAAGGACAGCAAGCAGGTGCAAGGACCTGGCAAGTTGAAGGAGACTGACTGGGTGCCAGCCCCAGGTCCCTTGCCTCCCACACTTACCCTGTTATCAGCACCCAGGCCTCCTCAGAGTCCACACCTGGGTTTGGAGCAAGCTCCGTGGAGGGCTCCCGAAGCAATATCTTTTAAAATTATATATTTATTTGATGATTTTTGACTGCATTGGGTCCCCATTGCTGCCCATGAGCTTTCTCTAATTGTGGCAAGTGGGGGCCATTCTTCATTGCAGTTTGTGGGCTTCCCAATGCAGTGGCTTTTCTTGTTGTGGAGCACGGGCTCTAGGCACAAGGGCTTCAGGAATCGTGGCACCTTGGTTTTGTTGCTCCTTGGCATGTAGGATCTTCCCGGACTAGGGATTGAACCCATGTCCCCTGCATTGGCAGGTGGATTCTTAACCACTGGACCACCAGGGAAGTCCCTGAAACAGTATTTATAGGACCAGGGGCTGAGGGTCTTTCCAGGGAACACTGCTTGAAGAGGGTATCCATCTAGAACCCAAGGCAGGAGCCCATGCTCTCTAGAGACTGGAGCTCAGGGAATTGGTCAGTTATACTTCAGAGACTGCCAAGGGTATGAGGACCTCCACCCCCTAGAAAGAGACTCATTGACTTGTTTCATATCGTGAGCTCCACTGAAGACCTGATTGAATGGAGAATTCCACTGCTGTCTAGAAAGTGGGGAATTCACTGATAGAGTTCAACCCTCTCATTTCACAGATGAAGAGACTGAGGTTCAGAGACTGCAGTCACTTAGCTGCCCCAGAGATCACAGAGCAACCAGGTTAGAGCCCCAGTCCAGTGCGCCATCCTCTCCTCCAGTCTGCCCACAGCCACCTCCCCGTGGTTCACCAAAGTTGGGATCACGAAGATTCTGTCATAACCTCCTGGGAAGCTTGTTAAAATTAGAAATCTGATAGGTTCTTTACAAGCTCCCTGGGTGATTTTATTTTTTAAATGTGTGTGTGTGTTTTTTAATATATTTTCTTTATTGGGCTGCACCAAATCTTCGTTGTGGCATGCAGCATGTGGGATCTAGTTCCCCGGTCAGACATCAAACCCGGGCCCCCTGCATTGGGAATGAGAAGTCTTAGCTGCGGGACCACCAGGGAAGTCCCTCCCTGGGTGGACAGTTTACTTTCCTTCTCCATAGCTCAGTTTTCTCATCAGCTAAAGGGAAAAACCATAGTACCTGGTACTCAGCGTTGTTGTGATACTGAATGAGCTAACACACAGCTAATATCACACAATAGCTCATTCTCTGTGCTCTGCTCCTCTCTTACTCTGCTCCAACCACAGCAGTCTCCTAGCTGCTCTTTGAACTCACCAAGCATTCCCTGCCCCAGGGCCTTTGTACTCACTCTTCTCTCTGCCCAGCATTTTTGTCCTGCAGATAGTCCCATGCTCCCACCCTCAGCATCTTCAAGGGCGAGCTTAAATGTCACCAAATCAAACACTTCACTGATCACTCCTTCTCCTGATTGACTTTTCATCAGATCAGATCAGATCAGTCGCTCAGTTGTGTCCGACTCTTTGCGACCCCATGGACTGCAGCACGCCAGGCCTCCCTATCCATCACCAGCTCCCGGAGGTCACCCAGACTCACATTCATCGAGTCAGTGATGCCATCCAGCCATCTCATCCTCTGTCGTCCCCTTCTCCTCCTGCCCTCAATCCCTCCCAGCATCAGAGTCTTCTCCAATGAGTCAACTCTTCGCATGAGGTGGCCAAAATACTGGAGTTTCAGCTTTAGCATCATTCCTTCCAAAGAAATCCCAGGGCTGATCTCCTTCAGAATGGATCGGTTGGATCTCCTTGCAGTCCAAGGGACTCTCAAGAGTCTTCTCCAACACCACAGTTCAAAAGCATCAATTCTTCGGCGCTCAGCCTTCTTCACAGTCCAGCTCTCACATCCATACATGACCACAGGAAAGACCATAGCCTTGACTAGGTGAACCTTTGTTGGTAAAGTGATGTCTCTGCTTTTGAATATGCTATCCAGGTTGGTCATAACTTTCCTTCCAAGGAGTAAGCGTCTTTTAATTTCATGGCTGCAGTCACCATCTGCAGTGATTTTGGAGCCCAGAAAAAGAAAGTCTGACACTGTTTCCACTGTTACTCCATCTATTTCCCATTTAGTGATGGGACCAGATGCCATGATCTTCGTTTTCTGAATGTTGAGCTTTAAGCCAACCTTTTCACTCTCCACTTTCACTTTCATCAAGAGGCTTTTAGTTCCTCTTCACTTTCTGCCATAAGGGTGGTGTCATCTGCATATCTGAGGTTATTGATATTTCTCCCGGCAATCTTGATTCCAGCTTGTGTTTCCTCCAGTCCAGCATTTCTCATGATGTACTCTGCATAGAAGTTAAATAAACATGGTGACTTTTCATACCTAATCTATTTTCTATTTACTCACTTCTTGTATTATTCATTTTTAAAATTAATTTATTTTTGGCTGCACTAGGTCTTGGTTGCTGCACGTGGGCTTTTTCTAGTTTTGGCAAGTGGGGGCTACTCTCTAGTTGCGATGCTTGGGCTTCCCTTTGGGGTGGCTCCTCTCGTTGTGGAGCATGGGCTCTAGGGCATGTGGGCTTCAGTAGCTGTGGTGTGTGGGCTTTAGAGCCCAGGCTCAGTAAGCTATTGTGGCACACCAGCTTAGCTGCCCTAGATCACATGTGGGATCTTCCCAGACCAGGGATCGAACCAGAGACCCCTGCTTTGGTAGGTAGATTTTTAACCACTGGACCACTAGGGAAGTCCTTGGATTATTCTTTTTTAACATATTTATATTTGTTTATTTGGCTGTGCTTGGTCTTAGTTGTAGGATGTGAACTCTTAGCTGTGGTACTTGTGATCTCGTTCCCTGACCAAGGATGAAACCCGGACCCCCTGCTTTGCAAGTGCTGAGTCTTAGCCACTGGACCACCAAGGAAGTCCCTCTTGGCTTATTCTCTTTCTCCCACTGGAAAGTTCCTGAGGGCAGAAACTATGTTTGCCTTGCTTAATGCCACACCCTCAGTGCCTGGAACAGAGCCTGGCACTCAATAAATATTATTGATTGAATGAATGGAAATAAGGTACTTCAAACGGTGCCAGGTATATGAAAGTTAAAAAAGTAAGTGTTAGTCGCTCAGTCATGTCTGACTCTTTGTGACCCCATGGACTGTAGCCCGCCAGGCTGCTCTGTCCATGGGATTCTCCAGGCAAGCAGAGTGGAATGGGTTGCTGTTTCCTAGTCTGGGGGATCTCCCCAAGCCAGGGATCAAACCCTCATCTCTTGTGTCTCCTGCATTGCAGGCGGACTCTGTCACTGAGCCCACATCGGAAGCCCACATCCTGTGCTGTGTTTAGTTGCTCAGCTGTGTTTGACTCTTTGCAGCCCCGCGGGAAGCCCATAGTATGTGACTAACACATGTAGTCAGTATTGTCGCTCAGATCTCTACCTATATTGGATGTGGTACGGACCAAATATGGGGCATACCTCAACTTCCAAGGGTGGGGAAAGAAGGAAAAGAGGTGTTTTACAGGGTCAAGTGGGCCCCCAGGAGCTGTGGGACCTCGGGTGGGTGTGTCCATACGTTGAGTCCAAGTTTCCTGTCTGATCTAATGGAAGCGCAACAGCTGTTCTCGGTCTTGTCGTTGCTGGGCAGGGTATCCAGGCGTTCATATTTTGGCTCTCTGCTCAGGAGCAGACGGGTACCAAGGACAGATGCCTGAGGGAGGTCACGACTTAGGGATCTCCTATCATCCTGACACGGGAGAAGAGTGGCCACCTGCTGGGGCGATGTGGACGCAAGGACGGTTGCCGCACCACCAGGAGGGCGCGCTGGGAGCTCTGGGGAAGAGGCCCCCACCCCTCACTGCTCGTCACCTCCTCACACCCGGCTTCTGTTGACGGAGGGAGCAGGGAGATGGCAGCTGATAAGAGGCAGGACTTGCTGGGCTAAGCAGACTGGGCAGTGACCCCACTGCCACTGTCTACCTGGGGGTCTGCCCACCTGGGGCCTGGCCTGAAGTGGTAGGGGGTGGCTTCAGAGACACTTTCCTCCCCAGGTTCAGGGGCTTCTGGAAGTATCTTCCGGGAAATGTTCCAAGTGGGTGGGTCTTGTACTCCCCCCACCTCCCTTCACTACACGTATTTAGATTACACAGATGAGTAAGTGAATCAATGAATGAATGAGTAATTTTCCATAATTCACCCCCAGGCCAGGGTCTCAGACTAAATCTGCCTCTTCCTTGTTGTGGGAAAAGGCAGCAGTCCAATAAGGAAGGCACTGCTGGGGACCGACTGTATGCAGGGACTGCCCTGGGTATAGGAGCTCACTGTCTAGTGGAGACCCAGGACACAGGCTGCGTTGCAGTCTGACACAGCTCTTGCTGAGATGGAGCTTTGCTCAGGGTCGGGGCCTGGGGGAAGCACAGAAGAGGCACCTGGGGGAGGGCTTCTGGGAGCAGGTGACACAGGAATGAGGTTCCAAAAGCTGAATCTGAACAAGAGGAGGGAAGGGTAATCTGGGCAGGGGAATCAGCCTGTGCCAAGGTGTGAAGGAGTGAAATGGCTGGGGATGGGCTGAAGGGGGATGGGCCATTCAGGATAACGCAGGGAGGAAGGTGGGGCCCTGGCCTGGGACTTCGGGGAGGGGGGACTTCAATGGGCTTTAAGCAGGGCAGAGTGTGATCAGAGTCGCAAGTTCCAACTACATGGCTGGATAGGCAAAGGGACCCGGAGGCTGAGACCCATGGCCTGGACGATAGTCCAGGGGCTCAGGGCCTGGTCCGAGTAAAGGCAGCCCTGGTCAGAACTCCGGCTCAGCCTTCACCTGCTGTTGATGGCGTCTCTTCCTCTCCCATCAGTTTGGAACTGGGGAAACTGAGGCCCCAGAGTGGCTGAGTTCACACTTCAGGGGGCAGCCGCAACCTCTCTCCCCGATTCAGAATGAAACTCTGCTGGGGCCAGATCTTGCTTAAAAAATTTCCTATTGGTCAGTGTCCTGAGTCTGGTTTTGCAGAGAGCAGAGTTCATTGACCTTTAAGGGCAAAGCTATCTCCTTGCCCTCCCTCTGCAGAGATAATAAAGTTCATGTGGAAGAATAGGACTGCTAAGAAAACACTGTGGAGTGAAGGCTGTTTTCAAAGGTCAGACGGAAAGGGCAAACCTTTGCCACCAGGAGGAAGTGAAGGGTGTGTCTCCCTGGCTGTGGGGAACCGTGCCACCAGCACCTCGCTTTGCCCGAGCCTGCCGCGTGCCTGTGCTGACTCTCCTCTGCCTCACCAGATTGTGGTTCACGCAGGTGGCCAGATGGCACAGCTGCCAGCCCTCTGAGGGGTGGGTTACCTGGCTAGTTGGTGAGCTTTGGAGAGAAGAGTTTCTTCTAGACCCAGAGACGGTCCAAGCTGGACTTGAATGATTGTCACTGCCCTCATGGTAAACCGGGACACCGAGGTCCCCACTAACACAAAAGTGAGCTCATTTCAGGTCACACGGCCAGCTCTGGCCAGGCTTGCCAGGGAAACTGAGGCTTGGAGACGGGAAATGGCTTGCCCTGGTTATACAGCCCGCTGATGGATTGAAGCAGGGAAACTGAGGATCAGAGAGGAGGCTGTGCCCAGGCTCCCACAACCGGCTGGTGGAAAAGCCTAAGGCTGGACTCAGGACAGAGCTTGTCCTGTATTCAACCTGAGCTCCCATCCCCTCGCCCACCCCCCATTGCTCTGCAAACCTCAGCATCACAGCAGTCTATCTCTGTTTGCTGAGTGTCAGTCATCCCTGACGATGTCTTCAAATCCCTGCTCAGCCCTTTTAGATCTTATCGGCTCAGCCCCCATGAGGGCTCCTCACCTGGACCATCCCCAAACAGCATCCGTGTGCACAGGTGCATGGAGTGCGTGGGGGCTGGGCACTCCAGCAGGGGGGCAGACAATGGCTGGGTTAAGAGGGTCATCTTCTTTTCGCACCTCCCGATTCCTCTGGTTTGTAAATCATTATCCCAGGTTCCACAAAGCAGGCATTGAGTAAGCCTCTCACTGTCCCGTGATACAACAGGCAGAGGCTACTAGGGTCTGTGAGTGGCCGGGTGGCAGCTCCCAGCCCCCTCCTGGGCACCAGGATTGAGTTACCCATATAATCCCTGCTCTTCCATCCACCCTCTTTGTGCCCATTGTAATTTATAATCGAGGGGCATGATGCAACCTGCTAATTACATTGCTTGATTTTGAACACATCCCAGCTTCTCTGACTCAGGCGGCAGGAGGCGGGAGCTGCCGGCTCTGCTTTGTGGCTTATCAGGGTTGGGTTATTCCGCTCACACCCGCTCACGCCTCCCCGGCCTTTGTTAACTACGGCTTGCATCACCTCCTGCTTTCCATTTCTGTGGAATTTTTTTTAACGGCCCTTTTTTATAAGCCGCTCCATCTTGTTAGCTAATGAATGACTGTGGGGCAGCGATGGGGATCGCTTTGTGTCTCTATTAAGTGTTACACGATTGTAATTATGAGTTAATAAGGGATAGCTAATAAAAAAAAACCCAAAACATATGATCCATTTTGCAGCCCGGGGCAGACCTGAGACTCATTGCCTGGTTCCCGGGCTGCATAATTCCAAGTCCTGGGGACCACAGGCTGGACAAGGGCTCAGGGAGGCAAAGGATGGGCGCCTCGGTCAGGTTGTGGGGGTGTGACCAGTGTGGGGGCAGGGGCTCTGTCTCCAAACCTCTTCTGAGCCCTCTCTGCTCATCCGCAAGCTTGGGCTCCCTTGGCTCCTTGGTGTCTGGACTACTGAATTTCCCTTTGATCAGCTCCGCCTGTGTCCACTGTGGCCCCACAGCCCTTTCTCCACATCCCAGCACAGTGAGCCTCTCAAGATGCTGCTGGTCCCACCCCTTCCCCCTCCAGCTGCTTTTAGTGGTCACCAAGGCTTCCCTTTTCAACTCTTTGCTTTCAGTAAGCCATTCCCAAGGCTCTTCTGTCTTCACTAAACCCGCTGGGAGTGGACTCAGCCCCGGAAGACAAGTGAACCCAAGAACTGGGCAGGAGGAGAGTCTGGGAATTGGAAGGGGTGATGGTCAAGAGGACCTGCAGCTGGCTACCACTTACCAGGGCTATGGAATGTGGAAATGGAGGGATACTGGCCTCCTCACCCCTAATCCCCAAAGCCAAAGGGCAGGGATTTATATTGAGAATACAAAAGTGAAAAGGATAGTTTATTTCTCGTGCAGAAGCATTTGATATGTTTCCCTCTAAAGAGAAATTTTACATTGATAACAAGTGTTGGGATAAGAGCTTACATTGTCTGGTCAAGAAAACCAAAGTTCTATGCTATATTCTCAGTTACATTTTAAGCATTTTTCTTCCCTAATTTAAATTGCATACTACAGAAGAGTTTCTCCATGTACAACTAACCTTTAGTATGATAGATGAGGTATGGATTATTTTATAGATGTTTAATTTTTAAATTCTATCAAGCTAAGTATCTAGGGCTGCTGTGTTGTGCCCCAGAATGATCATGGAGCCTTTCCAGGTGCTGTGTATACAGGGGGTGCTTAATAAATACTCAGTTACCTACCTGAAAGGGTGAGAAGGGGCATGGGTAATGTCCACATCCCATCAAGAAAACCTGGGTTCATGCCCTGAAGATGAAGCTGGAATACAACCCATCCACATGGCCACAGCAGCTGGGTACCAAGCCTGGTTGACTTCTGCAGGACCACGGAGACAGTACAGCCTGTCATTGGGAGTGTCTGGTGGGCAGAGGAACAAGACCCCTAAGATCTAGTGTAGGCAAGTCACTGCCTCTTCCAGGGCCTCGGTCTCCCCACCATTCAAGTTTACGCTGCAGTGTTCTGTCTGCATTCTGGTTAAGCTACTTGCCTTTCTGCTTAAAGCCAGACCAGCCCCTCCCCACTCCACCTGTGAGCTCC
Organism: Tragelaphus eurycerus; assembly: GCA_935064755.1. Classification (NCBI taxonomy): domain Eukaryota; kingdom Metazoa; phylum Chordata; class Mammalia; order Artiodactyla; family Bovidae; genus Tragelaphus; species Tragelaphus eurycerus. The sequence goes on along the minus strand of CAKXYN010000027.1, from coordinate 19,113,406 downwards.
CTCGGCCAGGCCTTCCCTTCCATCCTCCACCTGTCCAGCGCTCGGTAAATGCTGAACTAATGAGCGGCTGAAGCCACATGCTCTCAAGGCACCCACTCTATGCCAGACTCCCACCAGCTGCTTCCTGCGTGTTACTAGCAGTCTTCCCACCAGGGCTGCTGGGAGGACTGCTCAACCTCCACTTCACAGCTGAGGGAACTGAGGGGGAGACAGCGTCCAGCCAGCGGTGTCCCTGAGGGGTGGTAGGGCTGGAGCTGAGCGGTCCATGCATGAGCCGAGAGCCAGAAGCTGGATACCATCTGGGGGCCCCTCCTTCTCAGCTTCTCATGGCCTGGGTGGCAGCAGGCGGGCAAGTGACCGTGGGGCGGGAGCCGGCAAGGGCGACCACAGGCTGGGCTATAGAGGAAACATAGCCTGTGGACACCACTTAAGTTCATCTTCAAATGCTCCGGCCGTGCTGTGGGCTCCAGGAAACCACAGCCACCCACATCTCAGCAGTCGGGGCCAGCCCAGGGCAGGAGGCCGGCCTGGCAGTGGCAGGGGCAGCTGGGGGCATGCAGGAGCAGCAGGAAGGCTAGGGGTGAGCGGTGGGGCTGGGGGGTAGGTGGGAGCAGGCAGGAAAGGGCTGCTAACCCATGCGCAGAAAGCCTCGGTGGTGGGGCCGGATACATTATCTTCAGGGAACTTATTCAAAACTACTAAGAATTCTCAAGATGGCAAAAGCAGAGCTTAAACCAGGCTCAGGGCCCTCGCAAGTGTGTCCCCTTAGGGTCACCCATCCAGCCAGTCCTGGGCAGCAGGTTGTTTGCCTGGCTGCCAGCTCAGGGTTCTTCTTGGCATGGCACTTGGGTAATAGGCATTGTGTAAAAGGCCTGGCCCCTCATTGCTGGGGCAGAGCCTAAGTAACCCACAGCGCAGGGCATGGCAGGGCAGGCGGAGGGGTGGGGCATCAGGAAGACTCGTGCCATGAGCATCTTTGGAGGCTGTGTGGACAAAGCCAAGCCGGCTGGCAGGCAGGCGTTCAGGGCGTGGCCTGCCTGGTGACTCACTCGGCTTGGCCATGCTGCTGCTTCCACTGTGAGCATGTTGGGGAGAGGTCCCAGGCCCCGCCAAAGCCATCCAGAGTCCCTGGATGGGCCACCTGCAGACCTTAAGCCTGCAGGAACACTTAGGGCCCTAAGGGTGCCTACAATTGGGCAGGCAGCTTGGCCTCCAGAAGCACGTACACAATCACCATAGTGGATCTCGGAGCCCTCTTTGAGTTAGCATCCCCCAGGCTGGCTCTCGGACGCAGGAGATGTGGGTTCGATCCTTGGGTTGGGAAGATCCCCTAGAGGAGAAAATGGCAACTCATTCCAGTATTCTTGCCTGGAGAATTCCATGAACAGAGGAGCCTGGCAGGCTACAGTTCATGGGGTCACAAAGAGTTGAATGCAAGTGAGCTCATGTGCGCATATGCATGCGCGCACACACACACGCACACACACATACACACACAGGCTGGCTCTTGGCAACAATGATGACTGTGTCCCTTGGCTCGTGGCCCTGCTCTGCCCTGGATATGGTGCCCCTGAGAGGCTAGGCTGAGCCCCCATTTGTGCCTTCCATCAGTCCCTGCCATAAGACCCTGCATATAGTGGGTACTCAAGAAATACTGGTTGAGTGAACACAGGAGACGTTGAATGATGATTCAATTCTGCCTCATTTGTGTTAGGGCTGACACTTGGGTTGGAAGCGAGGGAAAGGAAGGATGCTTTTGGTTAGCAAAGTAGTGGGACACTCCCCACCCACACGTGTGTGTTGGTGTGCATGTCTTGCATTTCTGTGGGTCCGTGTGAGACTGCATGTGTAGTGTACATACACATATAGGATGGACTCATTTACAGAGGGTGAAGGTACAGATATGCATGCATGCTCTGATGTATGTGTGAAGGTCCTTATAAAAACACTTACAGGATATGTGTGTGGGTGGGTGGTGTCAGTCGCTCAGTTGTGTCCGACTCTGTGACCCCAGGAATCTGCCAGATTCCTCTGTCCCTGGAATTCTCCCTGCAAGAATACTGGAGTGGGTCACCTTTCCTTTCTCTAGGGGATCTTCCTGACCCAGGGATTGAATCCAGGTCTCCTGCAATGCAGGCAGATTCTTTACCTTCTGAGCGACCAGGGAAGTCCCTTGTGTGCGTGGGGACCCATGCATGTGTGCATGTTTTTGTGGGAGACACGCACGCCTCCTCGGCATGCACCTGCATGCACAGGGCCTGGGAGTGTGCATAGATAGCCGGCAATCCTCTGCGTCCTCGACTCTGTCTCCCACTCGGTCACCCTGCCCCATCCAGCAGTCAGACCTGTGTGGGCAGTGCTCATGGCACAAGAGAGCTGGAGACGTGTGGTGGCTGGGAGTGCGGGCTGCCTGGATGGACCCATCCGGGTGACTCTGCCCCTCACCCACTGTGCATCCTCAAGGAAGTTTTGTAAACTCTCCTTGCTCAGCTTTGTTCACGACAGCACTTTCTTTGAACTATAAGCCTAGAAAAATGGTGCCTAGTGAGGCTCCATAAAGGTTAGTTGTTGATAGTATCTTGGCTGGGGGCTGCTGCGGGTAGCAGGGCCAGTTCTGAGAACAGGGCTGCAGTCCTGTCCATCCATCTCCATGAACGTGATGGGCAAGTTCCAAACACCGGCCGGAGAGACGAGAAGAGGGGAGGGGAGGGCCGAGGGCTGCACAAGTCTTGCCCCCGACGACTCCTTCAGACTCCTCAGAGGGCCCTGGGGAGCCTGCAGAGGGGTCCCCAGTTCCAGAACACATACGTGGCGGGGTGCAGCAAGGTAGGAGCAGCTTTTTAAAAACAGTCCCCTGGAGACAGAAAAGCTGGGCCCCAAAGGCCACCCACCCACCCACCACAGGGACTGGCGGCCGCGCGGGGCGAGGTAAATCACCCGTGATTGCCCTCTGGAATGCAGTCGCTGTGAACGGTAACACGCATGTTACTGCTTTGTAAACACAGTTAAGCTATTTATGATGGCCTCGGCATGGCGGCCCCTGGAGGATCCTGCCTTGTAGGGGGTGGGCGGCCCGCCTCGGCTCTGCTCTGCCGGCCAAGACGGTGGGGAGAGGGATTTATCTTGTCAAGACCCAGATCCTTGGCACTTTCTGCTGCCAACCCAACCCCAAGGCCCGGCACTGGGGGAGGTACCCCCAGTGAGGTACCCGCTTGCAGGCCAGAAAAATGCTTTCCAAAATTATGGAGAGTAGAAGAACATCCAAATTGCGTCTTGGTTTAGTTTTAGCCCTTGTCCTTTGCCCAGTTCAGAGAGGACATTTTCTAAGTAAGCAGGAGTTTTGCCCCAAATCCCTGGAATACACTGGGGCAGATCTCCATGCAGGATCCTGGGGGAGACACTGAGGAAAAGACTCCAAGCCAGCCCCCAGGAAATCCCCAGTGTGTGGGAAGGGATCAGCCCTTGCCACCCCTCCCTCCTCCTGCCCAGGCTGAGGGTGGAGGCACAGTCTCTGTGTCCCTCTGTACTCGGTGGCTGGACTGAGCCAGCTGGGGCTCAAGGCCTCAGGTAGACTCAGGGAACAGACTGCCCTGGAGGGCCAAAGCCTTAATCATGGCCGTAACCACTGAGACTTCCCCAAGAGAAGTTTTGCTGAGGATCTCTCTCCTGGAGCATGTCCTAAGCTCGGCCAACCCTCTTTCTCCAGAAGGGCCCTCACTTCTATAATAAATAAATACCATCTATTTTTTTCAAAATGAACTGGGGTTACCCAAGAGGCTGCTTAGGCTGGTAAATGCTAGAGGGACTTCCTCCCAGGGTATGGAGGCCCTGCCCACCGCTGGGCCTCTCCCCAGCGACCCCAGGCCTCCCTCTTCTCCCTTGCTCCATGGCTGCCTCTCCATCCATCCCGTGTTTTCTCCTGTGATTCTCCTGCCCGGAGTGTACCCGTTGCCCCTTCCTGCCCATCCGCATGCTGAGCACCTGCAGGACCAGCCTTCCTGGGCAGCTTCGTCCACAAGAACTTCTCCCTCCTGTTGTCTACACAGGCCGATCCAGGCTGTCTGGATGCATCTACTTGTCCCCCAGCTCCTCTGCTGATAGTCACCATCATTCACGGAAGGACTTTGCCATGCCCCATGCTGGGCTTGTTGGCTCATACACATCCTCTCCAATTTTCCACCAGCCGGAAAATGGCAATTTCGGGCCTCATTATGGTGATGAGGGAGCAGAGGTGGGGGGAGGCTGGGTGATCTCCAAGGTCATAGCCGGTGAGCGGACTGGGCTCTGGCCCCTGTGTTCTGTTCAGGGCACCCCTTTTCCCGTGCTCCCCCAAACCCCAGGAAACCCAGAGCAACATGCCTTGATTAGGTGGGGTCCAAAGAGTTCACGGGGTGGGGGTGGGGGGGCTTTTTGTTTTAATTAAAGAAAAAAAGAAACAGGGAACTTTCACACATTTACCTCGAAGAGAACAGTTATTCTGATCATGCTGCTTGGTCAGGGCTTTCTGGTTTTGCTTTTGCTTTCCATTGTCTTTCTTTCTATGAACAAGGGCACCATAAAAAAGATCAAAAGGCAGGTCATTCCTGCGCTGTCTCAGTGTCACTAGTCCCTTTCTTCCTGTGGCTTCGGTTGTGGTGAAGAAAACTATGGCTTTCTGTAGTTTTATTTACAGCCCCTTTAACGTCAGTTAAACCCATCATATCAGAAACAAACTTTTCCCCCCAAATTTAATCCATCACATGATTCTTCCAACTCGATTTCAAATAACATTTTAAAAATAAATTCTTTATTTTAGAATAGCTTTAGATTTCCAAAAAAATTGCAAAGATAATACAGAGTTCCCACACACTCCATACCCATGTTCCACTATAATATGTGTGCGCTCCAGCTGTGACTGACTCTTTGTCACCCCATGGACTGTACTCCACCAGGCTCTTCTGTCCATGGAATTCTCCAGGCAAGAATACTGGAGTGGGTTGCCATTTCCTCCTCCAGGTGATCTTCCCGTCCCAGGGACTGAACCCATGTCTCTCGTGTACCTGAATTGGCGGGTGGATTCTTCACCACTAGCACCAATAGAATAAATGTCTCTATAACAAATACCTTAATTAGTTTGGTATGTTTATTAAAATTAATGAACAAACATTAACATATTATTATTATTAACTGAAATTCATGCTTCCTAATTTCTTAAGGAAATTCAGATTTCCTTAGTTTTTACTAATGTCCTTTTCCAGTTCCAGGATCCTACCCGGGACACCTCATTACATTAGCCTGCATGCCCCTTAGGCTCCTCTTGGCTGTAACAGCTCCCTCATTTCCTTGTTCTTAATGATCTTGACAGGTTTGAGGCCTGCTGGTCTGGTATGCTGTAGAATGTCCATCTCTTAACTGGGATTTCTCCGATGTTTTTCTCATGTTTAGGCTCAAGTTAGGAGTTTATGATGAAAGAACACAGATAAAGTGTCATTTTCATCCCATCCTATCAGGGGTACAGACTGTCTACATGATTTATCACTATTGATGTTGACCTTGATCACATGGCTGAAGTGGTGTTTGTTAGCTTTTTCCACCGTAAAGTTACTCCTTCCCTTCACCCCACCTTTTCCATACTGCCCTCTTTGAAAGGATGACACTGTCCTGAGCTTATACTTAAAGGGGAGGGAGCTATGTTCTACCTCCTCGAGAGTGAAGCATCTGTACCGTTATTTGGAATTCTTCTGCATGGGAAATTTTGTCTCTTCTCCCCCATTGATCATGTAATCATTTATTTACATAAGTTATGGGCTCATGGAAATTTATTTTATACCTGGGTTATAGTCCAAAATTACTTTATTCCATTTCTCAAGTTGTTCTATCTTTGGCCACTGGAATTCTCTCACTTGGTTCTTGTGTGTGTGTGTGTGTGTGTGTGTGTGTGTGTGTGTGTGTGGTGTAAACCAAGATCTGAGCACTAGGTGTGCTTATCACTCCTGGGGTGTAGTTTCTTATAGACACTCCTAGCTAACAGATAAAGGAAATATATGTCTTTACTAACTCAGGTGTCTACACATTTCTGTAAGTATTTCTCTTGTAACTATCTAGAGAGAAGGCAATGGCACCCCAATCCAGCTCTCTTCTTGGAAAATCCCATGGATGGAGGAGCCTGGTGGGCTGCAGTCCACAGGGTCGCTGAGAGTTGGAAACGACTGAGTGACTTCACTTTCACTTGTCACTTTCATGCATTGGAGAAGGAAATGGCAACCCACTCCAGTATTCCTGCCTGGAGAATCTCAGGGACAGGGGAGCCTGGTGGGCTGCCGTCTATGAGGTCGCACAGAGTTGGACACAATTGAAGTGACTTAGCAGCTGCTGCTGCTGCTGCTAAGTCGCTTCAGTCGTGTCCGACTCTGTGCGACCCCATAGACGGCAACCCACCAGGCTCTCCCGCCCCTGGGATTCTCCAGGCAAGAACACTGGAGTGGGTTGCCATTTGCTTCTCCAATGCGTGAAAGTGAAAAGTGAAAGCAAAGTCACTCAGTTGTGTCCGACTCTTCGCAACCCTGTGGACTGGAGCCTACCAGGCTCCTCCATCCATGGGAATCTCCAGGCAAGAGTACTGGAGTGGGGTGCCATTGCCTTCTCCGACTTAGCAGCAGCATATCTGTATTAAGCTAGACGTGAGTTTATATTTACGTCCCCAACTCTAGTCTATTACCACATGGATCATTCCAGCCTCCTCCTCTTATTGTAACCTTTCACTCCAACAGTGAGAAACTGGCTCTCATCTGCTACCCATTTACTTAAATGTTCAGTTCCAATGTAAGAGTGTAACAATTCAGATCGTTAACCCACATTTCCATGGGACACAACTTTATCAACTAGAGTACAATGCTATGTGCGATTCCCTGTGTCTTTAGTCTTACGGATTTCGTCATTCCCAGAGTTACTTTGTCAGGACTTTTCCTCCCATCCTGTGCAAGGAGGTGGTGTTACACTTTTGTAATACGGTTAGATTGTTTTGTCACATTCTGTGTTCTATCCTGCAATCTCCCAGACTCCTAAATGATTTTTTATAATTTGCATACATTAAGGCTCACTCCTTGGACTTAAAGTTCTATGGGTTTTGACAATTGCAGTAAGTATCCACTATTCCACACAGAATGGATGAATCGATCACATAGACTAGTCCTCAATTCAGTTCAGTTCAGTCGCTCAGTCATGTCCGACTTTTTTTGACCCCATGAATCGCAGCACACCAGGCCTTCCTGTCCATCACCAACTCCCAGAGTCTACTCAAACTCATGTCCATCGAGTCATCGAGTGATGCCATCCAGCCATCTCATCCTCTGTCATCCACTTCTCCTCCTGTCCCCAATCCCTCCCAGAATCGGGGTCTTTTCCAACGAGCCAACTCTTCGAGTGAGGTAGCCAAAGTACTGGAGTTTCAGCTTTAGCATCATTCCTTCCAAAGAACACCCAGGACTGATCTCCTTTAGAATGGACTGGTTGGACCTCTTTGCAGTCCAAGGGACTCTCAAGAGTCTTCTCCAACACCACAGTTCAAAAGCATCAGTTCTTTGGTGCTCAGCTTTCTTCACAGTCCAACTCTCACATCCATACATGACCACTGGAAAACCATAGCCTTGATTTGGCGGACCTTTGTTGGTAAAGCAATGTCTCTGCTTTTGAATATGCTATCTAGGTTGGTCATAACTTTCCTTCCAAGGAGTAAGCATCTTTTAATTTCATGGCTGCAGTCACCATCTGCATTGATTTTGGAGTACCACCCTACAAAATTCTCTAGGTTTATCTAGTCAAGCCTCCTCCCATCCCAAACCCAGGACAACCACTGATCTGTATACCATTCTCTACATTTTTGCCTTTTCCACAAGGTCATATAAATGAAATTGCACAGAATGGAGCTTCTCCAGACCAGCTTCTTTCACTTGGTAGTATGCACTTGGGATTCATCCACGTCTTTGTGTGGCTTGATTGCTCTTTTCTTTTTATGGCTAAGTAGCATTAAGTTGTGTGGATGTACCAGTCTGTTTATCTATTCACCTATTAAAGGACATCTTGGTTCTCTGACAATTATATTTTTGGCAATTCTAAATAAATTGCTGCTATAAATATTCCTGATTTTTGTGTAGTCTTAAGTTTTAAAATCAGTTGAGTAAATAACTAGGAGGACAATTGTTAGAGCATATGGTAAGACTATGTTTAGTTTTATAAGAAATGGTCAAAGTGGCTGTACCGTTTTGCATTCCCATCAGTGATGAGTGAGAGTTCTTGTTGCCCCATATCCTCACCAGCAACTAATATTGTCAATGAAAAAAAAAATGTAGCCACTCAAAAAAGTATATAGTGGTTTCTCATTGTTTTCATTTTCCTCTTGACCAATGACTCTGAGCATCTTTTCATAGGCTTATTTGCCATCTATACGTCTTCTCTGATGAGCTGTCTCTTCGGATGTCTTATCCATTTAAAAAATATTTGTTTGGTTGCACCAGATAGTTGCAGCATGCGGGATCTTTTAGTTATGGCAGGCGAACTCTTACTTGCAGTATGTGGGATCTAGTTCCCTGATCAGGAATCAAACCCAGGTCTCCTGCATTGGGAGGGCAGAATCTTAGCCACTGGACCACCAGGGAAGTCCCTCTACTCATTTTTAAATCTGGTTGTCAGATAAATTTTGATTGTTTTTAAAAAGTCAATTCCACCTCTGATAGAGGAGTATCAAACACCACTGAGAACGTTCAGCATTTAGAAACAATACCTAAGAAATATTTGTGGAATAACATTCCATGGAGACCTGGAATCCTAGAGCTAAAAGGCACCCTGGAGTCCTTCTACATGAGAAGAAAATGGGTTTTGAGTGAAGACATGAGGTGAAACGACAGAGACGTTTTCTCTGTCCCACATGCCCGCATGCCCTGCTCCACCCTTTACTTCCCAGTGCCTCACCATTAGGTGGGACCACAAAACTAGGTCTCACTAATAGGGTGTGAATCCAGATGCTGTCTGTCACTTAGGAGCCAGAACACTTGAGAGCCAGTGTGTAACCCTCCTGCTCTTTTCTGCCCCTGCACGTACAACCATGGAAGCCACTTGTTGAAATTTGATAGATCTAATATCAGGGTCCCTAATTGACTTTGAAGAAAGTAGGGAAAACCACTAGACCATTCAGGTATGACCTAAATCAAATCCCTTATGATTATACAGTGAAAGTGAGAAATAGATTTACGGGCCCAGATCTGATAGATAGAGTGCCTGATGAACTATGGACTGAGGTTCATGACATTGTACAGGAGACAGGCATCAAGACCATCCCCATGGAAAAGAAATGCAAAAAAGCAAAATGGCTGTCTGGGGAGGCCTTACAAGTAGCTGTGAAAAGAAGAGAAGTAAAAATCAATGGAGAAAAGGAAATATACAAGCATCTGAATGCAGAGTTCCAAAGAATAGCAAGAGGAGATAAGAAAGCCTTCCTCAGGGATCAATGCAAAGAAATAGAGGAAAACAACAGAATGGGAAAGACTAGAGATCTATTTAAGAAAATTAGACATACCAAGGGAACATTGCATGCAAAGATGGGCTTGATAAAGGACAGAAATGGTATGGACCTAACAGAAGTAGAAGATATTAAGAAGAGGTTGCAAGAATACACAGAAGAACCATACAAAAAAGATCTTCAGGACCAAGATAATCAGGATGGTATGATCACTCACCTAGAGCCAGACATTCTGGAATATCAAGTCAAGTGGGCCTTAGAAAGCATCACTACAAACAAAGCTAGTGGAGGTGATGGAATTCCAGTTGAGCTATTTCAGATCCTGAAAGATGATGCTGTGAAAGTGCTGCACTCAATATGCCAGCAAATTTGGAAAAGTCAGCAGTGGCCACAGGACTGGAAAAGGTCAGTTTTCATTCCAATCCCAAAGAAAGGCAATGCCAAAGAATGCTCAAACTACCACACAATTGCACTCATCAGAGAAGGCAATGGCAAACCACTCCAGTACTCTTGCCTAGACATTCCCATGGATGGAGGAGCCAGGTAGGCTGCAGTCCATGGGGTCACTAGGAGTCGGACGCGACTGAGTGACTTCACTTTCACACAATGGAGAGGGCAATGGCAACCCACTCCAGTGTTCTTGCTTGGAGAATCCCAGGGATGGCGGAACCTGGTGGGCTGCCATCCATGGGGTCGCACAGAGTCGGACACGACTGAAGCGACTTAGCAGCAGCAGCACATGCTAGTAAAGTAATGCTCAAAATTCTCCAAGCCAGGCTTCAGCAATATGTGAACCGTGAACTTCCTGATGTTCAAGCTGGTTTTAGAAAAGGCAGAGGAACCAGAGATCAAATTGCCAACATCCGCTGGATCATGGAAAAAGCAAGAGAGTTCCAGAAAAACATCTATTTCTGCTTTATTGACTATGCCAAAGCCTTTGACTGTGTGGATCACAACAAACTGTGGAAAATTCTGAGAGATGGGAATACCAGACCACCTGATCTGCCTCTTGAGAAATCTGTATGCAGGTCAGGAAGCAACAGTTAGAACTGGTCATGGAACAACAGACTGGTTCCAAATAGGAAAAGGAGTATGTCAAGGCTGTATATTGTCACCCTGCTTATTTAACTTACATGCAGAATACATCATGAGAAACGCTGGGCTGGAAGAAGCACAAGCTGGAATCAAGATTGCCAGAACTATCAATAACCTCACATATGCAGATGACACCACCCTTATGGCAGAAAGTGAAGAGGAACTAAAAAGCCTCTTGATGAAAGTGAAAGAGGAGAGTGAAAAGTTGGCTTAAAGCTCAACATTTAGAAAACTAAGATCATGGCATCTGGTCCCATCACTCCATGGGAAATAGATGGGGAAACAGTGGGAACAGTGGCAGACTTTATTTTGGGGGGCTCCAAAATCACCGCAGATGGTGACTGCAGCCATGAAATTAAAAGACGCTTGCTCCTTGGAAGGAAAGTTATGACCAACCTAGATAGCATATTGAAAAGTAGAGACATGACTTTGCCAACAAAGGTCTGTCTAGTCAAGGCTATGGTTTTTCCAGTGGTCATGTATGGATGTGAGAGTTGGACTGTGAAGAAGGCTGAGTGCCAAAGAATTGATGCTTTTGAACTGTGGTGCTGGAGAAGACTCTTGAGAGTCCCTTGGACTGCAAAGAGATCCAACCAGTCTATTCTGAAGGAGATCAGCCCTAGGTTGATCAGCCCTGGGTGTTCTTTGGAAGGAATGATGCTGAAACTGAAACTCCAATACTTTGGCCACCTCATGCGAAGAGTTGCCTCATTGGAAAAGACTCTGATGCTGGGAGGGATTGGGAGCAGGAGGAGAAGGGGACAACAGAGGATAGATGGCTGGATGGCATCACTGACTCAATGGACGTGAGTCTGGTTGAACTCCGGGAGTTGGTGATGGACAGGGAGGCCTGGCGCGCTGCGATTCATGGGGTCACAAAAAGTCGGACACGACTCAGCGACTGAACTGAACTGAACTGAATTGACTTTGTGGAGAAGAACCCCTGCCCATCTACCTTGGCTAAATTATGTGAGCAAGAAACAAATCTTCCTGGTATAAATCAACTGAGATGTCAGGGCTCAGTTGTAACTGCAGCACAGCATAGCCTGTCCTGACATGCACAGCCAGTCATTGGCTGGTGCCTTGGCACCTCATCAGAGTCCCCAAACCTGGTGCTGTGCTGGCCCAGAAGAAAAGATCCTTAAGGAAAGAGATTTTTACGTGAATCAACTAAGAATCTACTGAGACCTTCTACGTGCCTGGCCCTGTACAGGCACTGTGTCTTTATGACCCCGGGTTTGTAGGGGAGAAGGTCCATCTCTCTGTTGAACTGTCTGCTCTTGTTGCTCACTAGTCCTTATTTCCCCAGATGACTTATGCTGGTTGGCATATAATTGAAGCTAACTTTCCCACAACAGAACAATCCTTGCTGCTGCTGCTGCTGCGTCGCTTCAGTTGTGTCCGACTCTGTGCGATCCCATAGACGGCAGCCCACCAGGCTCCCCCGTCCCTGGGATTCTCCAGGCAAGAACACTGGAGTGGGTTGCCATTTCCTCCTCCAATGCATGAAAGTGAAAAGTGAAAGGAAGTCGCTCAGTCGTGTCCGACTCTTAGCGACCCCATGGATTGCAGCCTACCAGGCTCCTCCATCCATGGGATTTTCCAGGCAAGAAAATCCCATGGAGTGGGGTGCCACTGCCTTCTCCAAGAACAATCCTTATGGGACATTAAAGGCAGATTTCCTCACCCAAGCTAAGGCCTCCAAAGTAAAAGTAAAGGTCCCTCAGTCATGTCCAACTCTTTGCAACCCCATGGACTATACAGGCCATGGAATTCTCCAGACTAGAATACCAGAGTGGGTAGTCTTTCCTTTCTCCAGAGGATCCTCCCAACCCAGGGATCGAACCCTGATCTCTCGGACTGCAGACGGATTCTTTACCAGCTGAGCCACCAGGTCAACCCAAGGCCTCCAAAGTCCATACAGACCCCACGTCCCTCCAGAGTTTTACCTAGCAGGTGCTAGGTCAGATGCTCTCTTCTGTCTTGTGTGTGTATGTGTGCCTGTGTGCACTCTTTGTACACACACAAAGTCGTGTCCAACTCTTTGTGACCCCATGCGCTGTAGCCCACTAGACTCCTCTGTCCGTGGGATTCTCCAGGCAAGAATACTGAAGCAGGTCGCCATTTCCTTTTCCAGGAGAACTTCCCGACCCAGGGATCGAACCTGTGTCTCTTGAATCTCCTACATTGGCAGGTGGGTTCTTTACCACTGTGCCACATAGAAAGCCTTCTCTTCTATCTTGCTTTCTGCTAACTCCACCCTTCCCAGAGGAGGAAGACACTGCTCTCTCCATTGTCCAAAAGACAAGTACCTGCCAGCATTTACCAGGCCTTTTTCTCCAACTTGGTCCGGCCTAAAACAATTTGCCCCGAGCTGACCTCTGATAGCGGGTCACAGGCTTTGGTGAAACTCATCCACAGTCTCCCAGCCTCCTAAACACATTATCTAGAGGCCTGATGCAATCCTCAGGGCAGGGAGTGAGGGTTTTTTTTTTTTTTTTCATGTGAAGTGAAGTGATGCTCACAGGGCTCAAAATCAAGACCTTGACCTCATTAGCGCAATGTTCTGGTCAACAGGCTTGAAGAAATGTGATGATGTTAATTATGTGCTGATTTATTTAATCCCTGTTCTTGTGAAATGCACGTATTTGCTTTCCCCTCCTTTCCCCAGGGACTATAAACTCCTGGGGGCTAGGCAGGAGGTGAGCAGGCCGGAGACTGGGGGGCGGGGGGAGGACAAGATTGGGGTCATCCAGACCTGGATTCACTTCCTGGCTACGGTGACCTTGGTTAACCTTCCTGAGCCTGGGATTGAGTAAGGATTATGGGTTTGGCACTGTGCCTGGCACGTAGGAAGCTTGGTAAAATAGAGCTATTATTACCAGACTGTTAATTATTATTTTATTCTATCCACTGAAGGATGATTTTCCATTGTTCCATCTTGATGTTTTTTTAATTTATTTATTTTTGGTTTCACTGTGTCTTCATTGCTGTGCATGGGCTTTTCTCTAGTTGTAGCAAGCAGAGGCTACTACTCTCTAGCTTCAGTGCATGGCTTTCTCATTACCGTGGCTTCTCTTGTTACAGCTCACAGGCTAATAGGGCGCACGGGCTCAGTAGATGCAGCTTGTGGGCTCAGTAGTTGTGGCACACAGTCTTAGTTGCCCCACAACATGTGGAATCTTCCCGGACAAGAAAACAAACCCAAGTTCCCTGCATTGGCAGGTGGATTCTTAACCACTGGACCACCAGGGAAGTCTGCATCTTGAGTCTTAAGAGATACTAGGGTGGAGGCCAGTGTTGCTCAATATAACTTTCTGGGATGACAAAAATGTTCAGAACCTGCACTATCCGATGTGGTAGCCACGAGCCACGTGCGACTGCTGACCACGTGAAAGGTGGCTGGTATAACTGAGGAAGTGAATTTTTAAACTGCATTTCGTTTTAATTATTTCACAGTGAAATAGTCCCATAAGTTTAGTGGATTGTATCGGGTGGGACAGGTATAGAGGGTCAGAGTGAGGTCTCTGGGGTAGACCACCGGGGTTCCCATCCTGCTTCCTAGCTGTCAGCCCCTGGGCCAGTTACGCAACCACTCTGGACCTCAGCGTCCTCACTGAGAAATGGGGATATTATAGCACTGACTTCCCAGGGTGGTTGTGAGGATTAAATGAGTCAATCGACATAAAGTGCCCCATTTTAGAAAGTCTGTTATTATTGCTGTCTGTATAGCACTGGTGTCTAGCCTGTAATCCGTGGGCATGACTACGTCTCCTGCCTTGAGGACCTCTGTCTGCTCCAGCTCTAAACTCTTCATGGCCCCAACCCGAGGCGGAGAAAACTGTGTCCTTGGACCAGGGAGTGAAGAAGACTCAGGGTGCCCTGAGGAGGATAAGGATGATGGATGAGGATGCCTTGGATGACAGACCTGGCTACCCCTCCCCTCTGTGGCATGGACCTGTCGCCCTTCTTGAGAAGGGGTGGGCTGCAGGTGACAGCTGGGGCGTTTGGGGCATGGCAGCCTGAAAGAGGAGCTTCCGATCGGCTCAGGGGTAAGAGGCTTTTTTCACTCCAACCTCCCGGGCCACAGGGAACCACAGGAGCCAAACTGTGTCCACTGCACCCTGTCTCCAAGCATGGAGATGGATGATCTGATCCACCTGCCAGAACAGCCATGAAGCCAGGGGAGGCCAGAAGTCGGAAGGACTCTCCCGGAAAGCTGTGAGCGGGCTTCTAAGAAATGTAAGACCTGGGTCCCACGCCAGGGCCCTGGAGCCGAAGCTTTGGAATTCCCCCTCCCTCCCCACCCTGATGAGGAATGGAATTCCTCCATTTCAGGGAACGTGGGTGCGAGCCTGAGTCCTTTCATCACAGCCCCATCCTTCACAGGGGTGCAAGGGCCATGTGGGGGTTTCTGGATTCCGGGACATCTTGGTGTCCCAGAGCACAGCCTCAAATTTCCCCAATGAACTAATCAGCATCAGAGGCCAAGGGCCCTCCAACGGTCTCGCAGCCCCTGCCTTCATCCTAATTCCTCACCTGTCCTGGACTTAACAGGAAATGGAAGAGTCCCCAGGCAAGGCCCAAGTCCCCTGTGAGGAGGCCCAGGAGAACTTCTCCTTCTCCCAGCCAGAATTCACTCCTCCCCCCTGGGTCTGGGACTCCTGATTCTATGACCAGGAGCAACCCACCCTCCAGAGCAACAGAGGAATGCCCCAGTCTCATGGAACAGGGCATGGGACAGGGATCATCTTTGCTGCACTTTCTCTGACTTCAGAGTAAGATACAGCAGGAGACGCTGAGGTTAGACTCCAGGAAGGACTTCCTTGTGATGAGAAATATGAGATGGTTGTAGGAGCCAGTTGTATTCAATCTTCTGATCAGGTTAATGGAGGAGGGCTCCAGTACAGTGGGATGAAGAGAAAACTGGAATTTAAAATACACAGGATAAGGGCTTCACTGGTGGCTCAGTAGCAACTGAGCCCTTGGGCCACAACTGTTGAGCCTGTGCTCGAGCCCGGGAGCTGCGACGACTGAGCCCACGCGCTACAGCTACGGAAGCCCACGCACTCTAGAGCCCGTACACCTCGACGAGAGAAGCCACCGCGGCGAGAAGCCCATGCACCACCATGAAGAGTGGCTGCAGCTCGCCGCCAACCAGAGAAAAGCTCACGTGATGACAAAGACCGAGCACAGCCAAAAATAAATAAATAAATATAATTAATAAAAAGTAAAAATAAAACACACAGGATATATAGCCAATATGATCTCTCAGTTGCCTACACTGAGAGTCAGACAGACTTAGGTTGAAATCCCAGCCATGCCACTGACTGGCAGAGTGACCTCAGGTTAACTGTTAAACGATGTCCATTCAGTTTCCTCGTCTGTACAAGGGAGAGAAAGAGACTTCTCCCCCCACCATCCCCCCAGGTTGTACTGAGAAATGAGGAAGGCCTATAGGTGAACGGTTCCAGCCCAGTGCCTGGCACATACTGGGGAACAGAGTGGACTGGGAGTTTAGGGAACAGTGAAAGGGGAGGACGTGCGGGAAGGTAGGTGGGGGTGGGGAGCTCAGTCCCCCAAGAGAAAGACTTGGTATCCTAGCTGGAGGTGGCCTTGGGGCACGGCTGCTGATCAACGAGCTGGTCCCCCTCCCTGTGCCCTGGCTGAGAGTCTCCTGTCCCCTAGCCCTACTCCTACACCCCACTTTAAGGCAGTTGTGCTAGGACAGTAAGAGAGCTCGGACTCTTCCCTGGTGAACTCTGCTCTTCCTGCAGGCTCTTCATTCCTCATTTGCTTACCAAAGGAAGCCCTGCATGGGGTCTCAGAGAACCCAGATGGCCCTAGTCCTTCTCCTGAAAGATCCTGAGAAGACCCTGGGCTGGGGGCCAGCCTGCCCTCCCTGCTTCAGACCAGCGATGGTGAGCACTGGGGCGAGGAGGTCTTTGGTGCTTGGGGAGGGGCGGGCAGCTGGTGAGCAGGTTTGCTGGAGACCCATTTCTCACCAGAGTGTGCTCAGTCCCTCAGTCGTGTCCAACTCTTTGCGACCCCATGGACTGTAGCCCACCAGGCTCCTCTGTCCATGGGATTCTCCAGGCAAAGATACCAGAGTGGGTGACCATTTCCTTCTCCAAGGGATCTTCCCGACCCAGGGATCTAACCTGGGTCTTCTGCATTGCAGGCAGATTCTTTACTGTCTAAGCTGCCAGGGAAGCCTACTTCCTACCAGACTCGTGTAAATTGAAAGCCCTCTGGACCTCACAGACGGGCAGGAGGGAGGCTGGTTTTGCCCAGCTGGCACTGTGGCACTGTGGCCCCAGGCTGAGTGGCCTCTGAGTGCCTCCCTCCCCCAGGCCCTGGCAAGGGTGAGAAAGGCTCGGTGGCCACTGGGCCGTAAACAGTCCTGAAACCAGTGCAGGGCGGACGCCCGTTGCAAAGGAGGAAAGCAGAGCGATAGTGAGGGCTTGAGAAACCCAGAGCTGTATGTCAAAGCAGGAGTCTTCAGTTCAGTTTTGGGGTTCTTGGATGCCAAGGAGCCAAGTTCTTGTCATAAGTGAAGACCCAGCCCCCACCCCTGTAGACTGGGGGTTGCCTGAGAGCAGGGCTGTGTCCCCCCATAGGAGTGGCCTAGGGGGTGGGACCAATCAGCTTTGACTTTCTCTTACCATCTGGATAAGACCATGGCGTCTCAGAAGAGAGAAACCTCTCACTTGTGATGTCCAGGGTCTGAGAGTAAGTCGTTACCATTGAGAGTAACGGAAGGAGGTCAGGGAGGTGGGGCAGGGCATTTTTAACTTTCCTGAGAGCTGTGGACTCCCAGAAGGCTCTCTTGGTCTCCCCCTTACAGCTCTTTGGTCCCCTCACGTGTGCCATTCCTTCTCGGGAGAGGAGACCTGGGCCTGGAGTGGCCCCAGGGCAGGGCCTGGGCTGTGGCTGAGCGGTAGTGAGCTGCCTGGCTCCTGGCCGGTCCCACCTCTCTCTCCCCTGCCCCTCACCCCCAAGCCGCGCCTGCAGCACTTGCTCGCCCGGAGCAGTCCCAGCTGCACACCCCACCCCACTCCTCTGCCCACAGAGGAGGTCGCCCGCTGCCCACTGCCAGGTACAGAGGATAAAAATAACCAGTGGAAAAACACGTGGCTGCAGGTCAAACATTAACCTGCGGGACCCTGCGTGCCGGCCGTGGTGTCCCTTCCCAAGTTCTCTGCCCACCAACATGCAGCTGCCAATGGCGTCCTCTCCCCGTGGCCACCCCTCCCATTCTTGGATGCACACTCACCCACAAGCTCCAGCGGGAAGCGCCCACCCACCTGAGGGCCCGAGGGCACAGGTGTGGCCAGCCCACCCAGACTGGTGACTTCAGGGAGGCTCCTCCGTCCGCTCAGACTGGGGTCTTCCCTGAAGCCTCTGGGGGCGAAGGTCAGCCCAGCTCCTTGGTGAAAACAACCCCTCCGACCCTCCGAGGTTTCCTCAGGGGCTTTGTTCATCTGCCTCCACGCCAAGCTCACTTAGGTTCCCGAAGGAAGGGGAGGGGACACGGAGTCCAGGCAGTACTGGCCCACACCCCTCAGCACACTCAGAGGCCACCTGGAGGAGGTGCTGGGAGAGACAGGCAGGTGAGGCCTTCTACTCTTTCCCTAAGGCACCTTGTGTGTGTCTGGCTCTGGAGTTGTCGGGCTGCATGACCAGAGGGCCGGGTGAGCCCCACCCCACCCCGCGGGCCCAGATGACCCTGCCTGCACACCTCAGGCCCACCCCGGTCTCTCACTGGGCAGATCTACTCACTGGCATTCCCACAGCTGCCGGAGGCTCAGCGGGGAGACAGCCTGCTCCCCCCGGTCCTCGCCCCTCACACAGCTGGGGTCTGATGCCCAGGGGTTCTAGCAAATGCCACACAGCGGCCTTGAGCCTGAGCCAGATGGCCCATTTTCTGTCGGGGAAACTTGACCGCACGAGGACAGGAGAGTAAAGTCCATCTGGGCACAGCAGGAGGCCAGCTGGAGTCCAGAGAGCCCCCACCTTGGAGCTCAAGAGGGGTGTAGGGGGGTTTGGGACCAGAGAAGCTCCATGCCCCCACCCGCCCCAGCCACTGCGATGTCCAGGAGAGTGGCGAGTGTGTAACGATTAACTTCTAAGGGGAAGCAGAGGGCTTGAGTGAGATCAGTAAGGGCCTCGCCTGCCTCTTGCGGGGCGACTGAGAGCCGGTCTTGCCTCTGGGTCAAGAGTCCAGTGCTGGACGGAGAGCTGGGGGACCTGGGGCCTGGCCTCTGAGGGCAGCGAGGCACCACCAGATCCAGGAATTCCTACCCAGGACTGTCCCCCAGACTCCTGGAGGTGTTCTGCACCAGGGCGGCCATCCCTGTGCCAAGACAGTGCCCAGAGGCCTGGTCCTTCTATTGACCCAGCCAGGCCACACGGGAGGCCCCATGGACTTTGGAAGCCTTTGGTTTACAGCCCAGTTCTGCTGTTCCCGAAGCTACATGGTCATGTATGAGTTACTAAGTCTCAGTGAGTCTCAGTTATCTCATCCGTAAGATGGGGACAATTAAGTCCAGCTCTCAAGGCGTTCCAAGGATTAAGAGGACCAATCTCCCTGTTGTGCCTAGCACACAGAAATTATGCTGTCGATGCTCCAGTGGATTTTTCTCTTCACTCAGGGCCTCAGTTTCCTCCTCTGTAAATGAGGAAACTCACGCCCAGCTCACAGGACCAAATGAGCTGATCTTTATATTGTTGTTGTACGTGGACATTGGTCTGTAACTGTCAGCATGATTACTATCTCTTTCCCTCTCTGCACCCTAGTTTCTTTATCCGGATTTGGTCATCTCTGAGGACCTCGGCTGGAGGTCCAGGGTACTCGTCACCTGTTCCCTGAACTCAGTCACACCCCCTGGTCTCCCACTCCTTGCCAGGGCCCAGCACCCTATCACGCTCATTATCATGCTGACATTTGCTTTGGCTCCCAGTGCAATTACCTGTTGCATTGAACAAAGGCCCGGGGGAGAGGCAGGTAATAGGACAGCCAGAAGTCCCGGCTTTGGAGAGAGAAGCAGGCAGTGGTGTCAGCCTGAGCCTGACCTCAGGCCTGAGGAACAAAGCCAGGGGTGTGGGGTGGCGGGCGTGAGGTGAGGGTCGGGATTAATTTCCCCCAGCCAAGGAGCTAAGGAGTAGGAGCTGGGGGCGGGGGGTGGGGCGTGGGGGAGAAGGGATGTTTGCATCTGGATGCCATCTGGACAAGGGCAAACATCGAGGGGCACTCAAGGAAATGCCTGAGCAGCAAATCAAATCCTGTAGAGAAACCGCGGAGCCCTTGAAATGAATGTCTGAGGGAGAGGCGTGCCGCTGGGGAAGTTGGGGGTGGTGGGGAGAGCAGGTTGGGGAAGGAGGCCAAGAGGGAGAGGAAGGGACCATGCCTGGGAGCCTCTGGGGGGGGGGTCCTCCCTGGGCTGATGGGCCCCAACGGTCACTGTGGCTGGATCTCCAAGCTGGGGGTGATGGCAGGAGGGTCCCCAGACATACAGAAGGTCCACATTGCCTCAGAATTCTGGGTCTTGCTCCCTATATCCCCCCAACCATCTATCAGACCCTTGACCCCAAGGGCTGCTGTCGTTCAATGACTTCACTCCACAAGCATACATGTAGCACCTACTGTGTGCATAGCCACAGGGAAAGGAAGCCTAGATGCTCAGAAGTGTAGCTCAGTGTGGTTCTAGTTCTGACGGACTCAAATTCAAATCCCCTTTCTCCTTAAACTGGCTCATAAAATGCAAGTTGCTGTTAAAAATCTCCATGTTTTCCTTTGTAAAAGAGCATAATTGTGCAGCTTCTTGGGCCTTCCTGGGCAGGCAGCAGGTGCTAACCCCGGGAAGGGCTCCAGAGCAAGACAGGAAGTCTGGGGAGGTGTCCCTCAGCTCTCCAGGGGCTGGGGACTGTGTACCCTCCTTGCCCCTTCAGTGATGTAACAAGGCAGGTGCTGCCCTAGCCATGTCCAGGGAGGTCAGGAAACACGCTCACCCCCAAGCCAGCCAAAGGCCACAGGACCTGGACACAGGGCCTTCTCCCCTCTTCCCCCCAAAAAGAGTATGTGTGCCCACAGGCATGTCTGTGTGCTTGTGCATGCACGTGTCAGTGAGTTTGTGCAAGTGTTTGCATCTGTGGATGTGTGTGTGTGCTTCTACTGTACATGTTTGCACAGATATGTTCTGTGCATGGTGTTTATTTGGACATGTTCTGTGTGCAAATATTTGTGGGTTTTAATATGTGAACACTGCCCATGTTTGTGTGACTGTGTGAGCATATGTTACGCAAATGCGGGTTGTATAATTGTGGACAAACGTGTACATATTTACATCTTTCTGTGTTTTCGTCTGTACAATATGTGTATATGATGTGTGTCTGTATTTGTGAATATAGGATCTGCGTGGGTTTGAGTCTGTAGACAAGGTATATATATGTTTGTATAATGTATTTCTGTGTTAATATATGTTTGTGGATATAATGCATCTGTGTATAACTGGCATGCCTGTGTATCAAGTGTGGGTGTGTGCTTGTGTGTGTGGACATGTACATGAAATGCAGTTGAGTCTGAATGTATATGTATACCCCTGGAGAAGGAAATGGCTACCCACTCCAGTATTCTTGCCTGGAAAATCCCATGGACAGAAGAGCCTGGCAGGCTAAAATCCATGGGGTTGCAAAAGAGTTGGACACAACTAAGTGACTAAGCATGCATGCCATATATGAATATAATTTGCCCGTGGAAATACATGGCTATAATTAGCATAAGCGAATCACGTGTATATGTGTTTGCACATCTGGATGTGTAACGTGTGTGATGTGTAATGTGTGATGTGTGCATGCCTGGGCTTGTAGGAGGCAGCCTAGCATGTGAGGAACCACCCTGGACTTGCAGCCAGAGGAGGCGGTTCAGGCTGCAGTACCTTGGCCTTTTGAGCCCCTGTGGGCCTGGCTCTCACTGCTGCAGCTGTACTACTTTGCCTCCCACCTGGAAGGCCTGAGATGGAGGAACTGGTTGGCAAGCAGGAAGCCCAGAGCAGGACTGTCCTGGCAAGCACAGGGAGCTCTGTTGGGTCCAGCCCTGCTCCAAGGATTGTAGAAAAGAGCCTGCCCTCACCCAGCTTACAGTCTGGCTGTAGAGATAGAAGACAGAGACAGGAGAGGGAAGAGGCTGGAAGGGGTTGGCAGACATGCCTATGGGGCCAGGAGGGACTAGGTGGGGCTCGGACCTCCATGGTAAGAGGCTGGGTGTGTGGGTGCAATCACTCTGGGATTGCGGGCAAGTCATTTAACTGCTCTGTCCCTCCGTTTTCTCATCTGTAAAACGAGATACGGCACGGCACACCTCAGAGAGCTATTGTAAGGGCTAAATGAGTCAATACAAGGAAGGTGCTTAGAAGAGTGCCGGGCACAGAGAAAGTGCTCAAAGGGTGTTAACTGTCACTGTCACTACAACATGAGAAGCCACTGAATTTGTTTTAAGGACATAGAAAATCAAGTCCACACATTTTACCCTTCCTGAAATTGAGGATGGTCATTTTTGTTGCCAATCTGCATTGGCAGGCAGATCCTTTACCCCTGTGCCATCTGAGATATCTGCAGTCAAGTGTCAGATCAGATCAGATCAGATCAGCCGTTCACTTGTGTCCGACTCTTTGTGACCCCATGAATCCCAGAACGCCAGGTCTCCCTGTCCATCACCAACTCCCAGAGTTCACTCAGACTCACGTCCATCGAGTCATTGGTGCCATCCAGCCATCTCATCCTCTGTCGTCCCCTTCTCCTCTTGCCCCCAATCCCTCCCAGCATCAGAGTCTTTTCTAATGAGTCAACTCTTCGCATGAGGTGGCCAAAGTACTGGAGTTTCAGCCTCAGCATCATTCCTTCCAAAGAAATCCCAGGGCTGATCTCCTTCAGAACGGACTGGTTGGATCTCCTTGCAGTCCAAGGGATTCTCAAGAGTCTTCACCCACACCACACTTCAAAAGCATCAATTCTTCGGTGCTCAGCCTTCTTCACAATCCAGCTCTCACATCCATACATGACCACAGGAAAAACCATAGCCTTGACTAGACGGACCTTTGTTGGCAAAGTCATGTCTCTGCTTTTGAATATGCTATCTAGGTTGGTCATAACTTTGCTTCCAAGGAGTAAGCGTCTTTTAATTTCATGGCTGCAGTCACCATCTATAGTGATTTTGGAGCCCCAAAAAATAAAGTCTGCCACTGTTTCCACTGTTTCTCCATCTATTTCCCATGAAGTGATGGGACCGGATGCCATGATCTTCGTTTTCTGAATGTTGACCTTTAACCACTAGACCATTCAGGTAAGACCTAAATCAAATCCCTTATGATTATACAGTGGAAGTGAGAAATAGATTTAAGGGCCTAGATCTGATAGATAGAGTGCCTGATGAACTATGGACTGAGGTTCGTGACATTGTACAGGAGACAGGGATCAAGACCATCCCCATGGAAAAGAAATGCAAAAAAGCAAAATGGCTGTCTGCGGAGGCCTTACAAATAGCTGTTAAAGGAAGAGAAGTGAAAAGCAAAGGAGAAAAGGAAAGATATAAGCATCTGAATGCAGAGTTTCAAAGAATAGCAAGAAGAGATAAGAAATCCTTCTTCAGCAATCAATGCAAAGAAATAGAGGAAAACAACAGAATGGGAAAGACTAGGGATCTCTTCAAGAAAATCAGAGATACCAAAGGAACATTTCATGCAAAGATGGGCTCAATAAAGGACAGAAATGGTATGGACCTAACAGATGCAGAAGATATTAAGAAGAGATGGCAAGAATACACAGAACTGTACAAAAATGATCTTCACAACCCAGATAATCATGATGGTGTGATCACTGACCTAGAGCCAGACATCCTGGAATGTGAAGTCAAGTGGGCCTTAGAAGGCATCACTACAAACAAAGCTAGTGGAGGTAATGGAATTCCAGTGGAGCTATTCCAAATCCTAAAAGATGATGCTGTGAAAGTGCTGCACTCAATATGCCAGCAAATTGGGAAAACTTAGCAGTGGCCACAGGACTGGAAAAGGTCAGTTTTCATCCAATCCCAAAGAAAGGCAATGCCAAAGAATGCTCAAACTACCGCACAACTGCACTCATCTCACACGCTAGTAAAGTAATGCTCAAAATTCTCCAAGCCAGGCTTTAGCAATATGTGAACCATGAACTTCCTGATGTTCAAGCTGGTTTTAGAAAAGGCTGAAGAACCAGAGATCAAATTGCCAACATCCGCTGGATCATGGAAAAAGCAAGAGAGTTCCAGAAAAACATCTATTTCTGCTTTATTGACTATGCCAAAGTCTTTGACTGTGTGGATCACAAGAAACTGTGGAAAATTCTGAAAGAGATGGGAATACCAGACCACCTGATCTGCCTCTTGAGAAATTTGTATACAGGTCAGGAAGCAACAGTTAGAACTGGTCATGGAACAACAGACTGGTTCCAAATAGGAAAAGGAGTTCATCAAGGCTGTATATTGTCACCATGTTTATTTAACTTCTATGCAGAGTACATCATGAGAAATGCTGGACTGGAAGAAACACAGGCTGGAATCAAGATTGCCGGGAGAAATATCAATAACCTCAGATATGCAGATGACACCACCCTTATGGCAGAAAGTGAAGAGGAACTAAAAAGCCCCTTGATGAAAGTGAAAGTGGTCAAGTGTGCTTGAGTGCTAAGTCTCGAACAGGTGATGTTGGCTATCCGTCTCAGCAAAAGGTGAGACATGCCAACAAGGGTGTCCAAGAACTAAGGGTGCCTGGGAGTGGGGCACCCCACTCCAACCAGAAATGACTTTAAGTAAGAAGTGTCCTGGCAGACCATTATTACTTTGCCTGCCTGCGGAGCCCTCCCCTCCCTTTGTGCTGGCTAGTCATCCATCTAAATGAAGAAACATAATGAAATGCACCAAAACGTATATGGTGTTTGAGAGGTACCACTGTTCTAAGCCTTCTGCCTGTTTTAACTCCTTTCATCCTCCCACCCATCCTGACAACAATCTTTTTTGATTTCCATTGTAAAGATGAGGAAATGAGGCACAGAGAGGTTAAGTAATTTGCCCAAGGCCACAGAATAGAGGCAGAATTGGGACTCAGGCAGTCTGCCCCTGGTCTTGAGCACAGCCAGCAGCCAGGCCACACTGGGGGAACTTGATGGACTTGACAGGGAGAGGACATGCTCCCACAGGGGCCAGGGGCTATCAGGTATGACGTCCCTGCTGGGGCCCTCAACAGGGAACCCTGTTGGGGCTGCTCGTGTAGGGCAGGCGGGTGGTAGGGCGAGAAGGAACCGGAGCCTAGAGGCCTTCTTTGGATGTCAAGATGTTGATGTCAGCTCCAAATCAGTCCAAAAATGCAGACCTAGTCCTCGACCTTCTAGCACGGTGTGCCTGCCTGTCCGTACAGTAGTCACTCAATCGCAGCTGAGGTGCCCACCAAGTGCTCATCGGGTGGTTGGAACTGGGTTCAGGATCCAGAACGCTGGGGTTGGTATCCTGTCACCTCCTAGCTGTATGACCTTGCATAAGTTACTCGACTGCTCCGTGCCTCAGTTTCCCCTCTGTATACAAAGATCATCACAGAGCTGATCTCCCAGTTGTCATGAAGACAAAGCAAGTTAGTAGTTAATAGCAAGAGTTTAGCACAGTGCCCAGCCCAACCTCCGCGCTCAGTTACTCTAGCCACTCTGTGTCCCTTGACCTTTGGGAATATGAATAATAATGCCCGAGCTTCATCTACTTAATCCCTAGGAATGGTAATAAGATGAATAACAGCTTGCCTCTCAGCAAGCTTTTCAGCCTATTAAGGGGAGGTTGGCTGACAGTAACAGATAAATAACTGCAAAATGAAGGCATAAGCGAGCTCATTGTGCCTGAAGGTGGGCACCTCACAGTCTCTGGTTCTGGGAAACTAGCACACGAGCCCTGGACTCAGCAAGGGCTGGAGGTGGCCTTTCTCCTCCAGCTTCAAGCTGCAAAGCGGATGGGCTAAATGATGCCCCTAAAGAAGAGCTGGTGCATCAGAAGGGGCCCTCGATGGGCCCTAGCAGGAGGCCGCCTGGAGGCATGGCAGGGGGGGTGGCAGTCTCCGAGGCCAGTGAGCAGCACCACAGGTTTCACCACGCAGCCCCGACTTTTGCTCGTCTGTTCTTCTTTGGACTAAGTCCAGACCACTCTGATCTGAATGCCAAGAGGGCCCTTGCCCAGCACATTCCCAGGGAGAATAGCCCTTGAGGCGATGTTTCCTCTTGGATGGGAGTTATGTGGCTTGCGAGTGTGGTGGGTTTTTGCTGGCAGGAGGGGTAGGCTGGGTGGCAGTCCTGTTTCTCACTGCAGTGAATGCCTGGGTAGTCCAGGGTCTTCCTCCTTGGAAGGAACTGGCTGTGATCTCCTTGGGCACTGTGGGAGAGGGGTCCCGGACCCCAGTCCTCCTGTGCTCCAGTCAGATGTGCTGATAGACCCTCCCAGCCTCCAAAGGTAGCGTGCAGGCAGTACACCTCTGCCACCAGGCTTCCTTCTGCCCCACTCTCATTCGCTTTTCATTCAATAAATGTTTGGCTGAGCACCTACTTGATACCAGACCCATCCTTGACCTTCCTGGGAGGCCGGCATCAGCATCATCTCACAGGTGAGGAAAATGAGGCTTTAAGAGGTGAGAGAGAGAGAGACAGCTTGGAAGCTGCAGAGTGGGATTAGATGCCAACTTGTCTAACCACAGAGCCTAGACATCAGTTGCCATCCCTCGTTAGTCTTCCCTCTGAGACTGGGATGATGGTAACAATGCAGAGAACATCGGTGCATTCTTCGTATGTGCCAGGCTTTGCTCAGAGAGTTGACGCGTCTCAGCTCATCCCGTCCTCACTTCGCAGAGATCAAAAGCTTGCTCCAGGGACTTCCCTGAGTCCTGTGGCTAAGACTCCATACTCCCAATGCAGGGGACCCGGGCTCGATCTCTGGTCAGGGAACTAGAGGCTGCATGCCTCACACACACACACAAAAGGAGCTTGCCCCCTGGTGTCAGGGAGCTAAGTGTGGAAGAGCCCAGGATGTTTCTGTTTCTGGAGTCACTCCTGCTCACACCACTCCTGGACAGATACCAACACCTGGACCCAGAGAGATGTGATGCTGCTCTCAGTGCAGGACTCTGGAATACTAGCAGCTCTCTCAGATAGATGATGATGGGAAAAAGCCAGCTGGCAGCAGCGTTAGTCAGGAAGCCACTGTTTGTAGGAAGGAACCCTAATAACAAGCCTGTTGATACTGCAGGTGGAAGGCTCTGGGGCTGGAGGGTGGCAGGCCCCTGGCGTATCTGTTGGTAAATTCTGAGAGAGGGGGTAACCGCTGAGCTTCAGTGGGGCCACAGGACAACATCCCTGGGTGGTGCTGGCTCACAGGTAGGTCTGGGGTTCCTGATATCTGGCTGGAAAAGGTCCCTGGGGAGACACCGGGGAGAGGACCCTAGGTATCGAGAGGCAGCTTTGAGTCCACATGGAGCTGGTAGTACTGAGCTCTGGACTCAAGATTTGGGGAAGAGGGGCGTACCAGGTGAGAGGAGGTTCCTTTGGGCCTCTAGGAGGCTGGGATCAGAGAACTACAGCACCCACCTAGGAGGCTTGTTAAAATAAAGCTTCCTAACACCCAACCCTGGAGACCGCAACTTATAGGAGATCTAGCAATGGGCTCTAGAATCTATAGTAAAAATGATTTTCATTTTCATATAGCTTTGAAAAGGTGAAAAGAACAGAAGGAGGGAGGGAGGAAGAAAGGAAAGAAGGAGAAAAGGAAGGAAGGGAGGGAAGGCGGGAGGAAGGACGAACCAGTACTGAAGAGAATACAGTGACAAGCAAATCTCCCCCGGATGCTCCTTCCCGGGAACTGTCCCCCGGGGGCCAGCAGTGACCACCTTCTTGCTTTCTTTCTGGAGATGTTCCAGGCACACACAGCACCCATGAAAGCATAGCAAGCCACTTCCTTCTTTCTCATGGCTTTGTCATCAAGAAGACGCACTTTTAAAAAGCTCTTCAGCAAATTTTGATAAACAGCTAGTTGGGCTTAGAAAACTTCTTGCTAGCCTACAGTTCTAGATTCAAATCTTACTTCTGACATTTATGAGTTTAAGTGACTTTGGGCAGGATACACGACCTCTCCAAATTACAAGCCTTCACTTCCCTAGGCATAGGAGAGGGTAATCCGGGTAGAGTTTTAATGAAGATTAGAAATAAGTTTACGGCCAATGCCTGGTGCCTACTAGGAGATAATAGTTATAATAAAGAGGATGAGACACTGACACGTGTATGCAGAAACACGAGAGCAATCCCAAAGAGGGTTTCAGCGAAGGGTTCAAAAGATAGGCTGCTGGCAGGGTGAATCCTTTTAGCTTGGCCAGAGGAAAAGTCTAGGAACCAACAAAGTGAAAGGGTGAGCTGCATGCCCGCGGTCCATGAGTGGCACTAGGGAATCAGGCAGGATGAAGGCCCAGATGAAAAGCCTTGCCAGCTCCAGCCCGCTGCCTTGGAAGATAATTCGTTGTTGGTCTGGATGATGTGTCACTAAGTCAGGGCTGGCAGGATCAACGTTTGCTGGGAACTTAAGCCATGGGGAGACTGGATCACCTGGCCTTGGAGGTTCCGTCAGGCCCACTGCTCGGCTGTTGCTTGAACTGGAGACTCTAGGGCCTGGGACTTCTTGGGTGTCCTGTCCATCGTAGGGCATAGGCAGGACCTAAACAAATCCTTACAGAATTACCTTTTGGATCCCAAACCTAACTGGAAAAAATAATTTCTGGACATTCAGAAAAAAAGTCAAGGGAGGGGTTGAGTCAGGAACGGGTCCAAGTCCAAGCTCTATAATTTCCAAGAGGTGTAAATTCAGAAGCACTCTAATTTCCCCAAGCCTCAGTTTCCTTGTTAGTAAACAGGGCCTTCCTTCAAGGATTAAGCCATAAAATGTCTATAAGGCAACGGGCACAGGGCTTGTGTGCAACAATAATTATAGTCTAAATTTATTGTCTTTCCTTTTCAAAACAGCTAGTTATTGGAATTCAATTGATCATTTTGGCAAATGAATTTTATATACACTGCAGTGGAGTTGTTGGCCCTGAAGGAGGGAAGGTTTGAGCAAGGAGATTTTTTTCAGTAAGAGGTGAGTTCAGAAATAGTGTTGAAAAGGAAGATTTCATTGTTGCTGTTTAATTGCTAAGTCATATCTGACTCTTTGCAACCCATGGACTACAGCAAGCCAGACTTCCCTGTCCTTCACTATCTCCCAGAGTTTGCTTAAACTCATGTCCATTGAGTCCATGATGCCATCCAACCATCTCATCCTCTGTCTCCCCCTTCTCCTCCTGCCCTCAATCTTTCCCAGCATCAGTATTTTTTCCAGTGAGTCAGCTCTTCACATCAGGTGGCCAAAGTATTGGAGCTTAAACTTTAGCATCAGTCCTTCCAACGAATATTCAGGGTTGATATCCTTTAGGATTGACTGGCTTGATCTCCTTGCTGTACAAGGGATTCTCAAGAGTCTTCACCAGCACCACAGTTCAAAAGCATCAGTTCTTCAGTGCTTAGCTTGCTTTAGGGTCCACCTTTCACATCCGTACATGACCACTGAAAAGACCATAGCTTTGACTATATGGACCTTTGTCAGCAAAGTGATGTTTCTGCTTTTTAACAGAAAAAGGAAGGTGGCTTCTAATTAATTTAACAATTTTTATTCAGCACCAACCATGCACCAAGCAAGGTCTCAGGCCCTGGGGATAAAACAGCATACAAGGCAGATGCACATCCCCGCCCTTGTGGAGAGTACATTCTAGTGAACTATTTTAGGACCAAAGCACCCAGTGTGGGGTCAGGGGGAGAGACTTTTCCAGACCAAAAAGCCCCTTTCTCCACGGAGAGGGTCAAACTGCATCCCACTCAGCACAAATGGCCTGGCTAGTACCATAAGGACAATTTACTGACCTTGGAGAAATCCACTCTGGGCTTGACTGAAAAACTCACCTAGAGTGAAGGGCTGACACCGCCTGGAATAGGCTCCCAAAAGTGGCAGAGAACCCGACCCATTCTGGTTTCTATCCCGGTCTAGACTGGCTCCCTCCAGATGGCTGCCCCAGGAGCCCTTAGGCTTTGCCCAGCCACAAGGTGAGTGGGAAAGGATGGACCCTACTTCCCAAGAGCCCAGCAAACGGTGGCTCAGTCTTTTGAGTCCCTGAGTTGTGTTTACTCTTTTCTCAGAGTGGGGCTCCCAGAGGGCGGGGTTGTGTCTTCCCGCAGACTGGGGACATTTCCCCTCTCCTCCCCAGGCCTGGCCGCTGCGGAGAATGGATCCTCTTCCTTATTTCTGGGGTGATGGTGTGCTTGCATGCTATGTCGCTTCAGTCGTGTCCAACTCTGTGCAACCCTATAAGCTGCCACCTGCCAGGCTCCTCTGTCTGTGGGATTCTCCAGGCAAGAATACTGGAATGGGTTGCCATGTCCTCCAGGGGATCTTCCCGACCCAGGGATCAAACCTGCGTCTCTTAGGTCTCCTGCATTGGCAGGACAGTTCTTTACTGCTGAGCTACCAGGGAAGCCCCCTGACTTGATGGCTCCCAGATGAAAGCCTGAGTTGACTGGAGTTAGCTCTCCAGCTGTCAGGCCAGGGCTCTGTCCCATACATGGATCAGGCGCAAACTCCCACTTTGCCCTTCAACTTCTCACAAGCTCCAGAGTCATCTCTGCCCTGTCTGTTCACAAAGCTGTCAGGAGGCCTGGCTGCCAGGCCAACTGCTTTTCCATCTCCAGGGAAAGGGTACCCTGAGTCCTGGGACTTTCTATCTCACCCCTCCCTGGATGCTATTAGGCAAGCGAGGCGTTGACTTTTCTGCAGCTCTCACTGTTTAGCTACAGGATTAGTTCTAGTCCATTTACTCACCAAGACCGCTGGTCAAACGCTGGGACCAGAAAAGCACATATCCGTTGCATAATAAATGTTTAATAACGATAGTTGAGACTGACCAGAAAATGCCCCGGCTGGCAGGCCTGCAATCACACCAGCTCCGAGGAGCGATGAAAGTTCAGCTCCGTTGTCCCCACCTACCTACTCCACCTGCCTCCAGGCTCTGAGAGCTCACTGCAGCCTTCCCACCTGCCTCCCTCAGCCCCCTACCCACCCTGTGATAGCAGAACCACAGGGGTGAATCCCAACACAGTCCTCCAAGGTCCTCTGCTGGGCGTTAGTATGACTGGTCTTGCCTTCTCCTTCAGCCTGGGGGCTTCCTTGGGTAGGGGTGCTCTCAGACTGGGCTTCCTGAGGCAGGGCTGTGTCTCCCCCTTTACTCCTAGCCCCAGGTAGCCTGGGATCTCCCTCCTCATAACTTCCCACCCAGCTCAGCAGAGCTGGTTTCACCTGCCCTGTGCCCAGGCCGCAGGCTCATTTGCAAACAAAGACCAGATCTGTGTGAGTGCTGGCAGATGTTAAAGATAACCCCGCTTAGCCCTTTAGGAATTAGTCTAAAATATACGATTATATTTCAGGAGTCTTAAGGGTGTTTCTGAAACCTTGGGGCCCAAGACAGTTATAACATATGTCCATTTTAGACTTTGGAAAATAGGGCACTATAATTGGAAAAGTTAGCGAAGCGCTAAGTACAGGGAGCCGGTCTCTTTACATCTCAAATACCAGGTATTTAGGTGGCTTTCTTGGAACCTGGCATTAGAGACACGTGTGAATGGGCCAGGCTTGTTTCTGAGGAGTGAGTGGGAGCAGCTGGTGAGGGTACCCGGGCAGAGCAGGCAGCACCACCTCCGGGCCTCAGTGTCGGTGCCCCAGCGGCCTAGCACAGGGACCCCACCCTCACCTCTCTTCTCCTTCTTCTCTTCCGACCTGGGCTTTCCAAGTTCCTTGGAGCACGTGGTAGACTGGGGCTTGGCACTCATGCCCATAAAGCATGCCAGGTCCTGGCCTTTTCTTCAAGGGTGGAATAAGGGACTCCTGCTGCTTTTTTTTTTTTTTTTTTTCCAGAGCGTGGTAGCTATGCCCTTGGGTGCTGGCGCCAGACTGTCTGAGTTCAAATCCTCCCATGCCCACTCAGGCAAGTTACCTAACCTCTCTGGGCCTCAATTTCCTCAGCTATAAAATGGGATGAAAGTTATAATACTTACCTCCCAGGCTTGTTGAGATGATTAATGCAATAACTTACCTAAAACATTTCGCACAGTGCCTGGCACACAGTAAGAACTCAATGTTAGCTACTATAATTATATTATGAAAGAGTTAAAGATACTTCCAAAGCACTCTTTGATCACACCTGGACTCTCTACTGACCCTGCCCTCCTGGGAGACCCCTGTATGTTTCTCTCACCTTGACCTCCTTCTCTGATCCTGATGGGTTACTTTTTGATCACAATTTATTTATTTGTTCATTCATTGAATGGTTCCTCCAATACAGACTCATGTGGGTACTGGAGAGTCCATTGTTGACACAGAGAGTCCCTTGCCTGCCAAATGCTGCCCCCAAACCCTCATCTAAGAGACATGGCACTTCAGCAGCCTTATGAGAAAGCAGGGGTGGTCTGCGGAACCCATCTCATTCCTGGAACTAGTAATCTAAGTATGAAGCCAAGTGATAACCACCTGCAGAATTGAGGGAGGGGCACAGTGTTCTAGAGGGAAGGGTAACCCCCTATCATGTACTTCCAGAGCATCAACAACTTCTGGTGTAGTATTTTAGTTTCAAGCTTTGAGAAAGACACACTTGGTGTTTTGGTGTAGAGAAAAGCACAGTGGCCATTGAGTTTTCCAGACAGTGTAACGGGCCCGGGGCCATCTACGTATGTTTCAGTTGCCTAGAGCTGCATAACAGATCAGATCAGATCAGATCAGTCGCTCAGTTGTGTTCGACTCTTTGCGACCCCATGAACCGCAGCACGCCAGGCCTCCCTGTCCATCACCAACTCCTGGAGGTCACTCAGACTCACATCCATCGAGTCAGTGATGCCATTCAGCCATCTCATCCTCTGTCGTCCTCTTCTCCTCCTGCCCCCAATCCCTCCCAGCATCAGAGTCTTCTCCAATGAGTCAACTCTTCGCATGAGGTGGCCAAAATACTGGAGTTTCAGCTTTAGCACCATTCCTTCCAAAGAAATCCCAGGGCTGATCTCCTTCAGAATGGACTGGTTGGATCTCCTTGCAGTCCAAGGGACTCTCAAGAGTCTTCTCCAACACCACACTTCAAAAGCATCAATTCTTCGGCGCTCAGCCTTCTTCACAGTCCAGCTCTCACATCCATACATGACCACAGGAAAGACCATAGCCTTGACTAGGCGAACCTTTGTTGGCAAAGTGATGTCTCTGCTTTTGAATATGCTATCTAGGTTGGTCATAACTTTCCTTCCAAGGAGTAAGCGTCTTTTAATTTCATGGCTGCAGTCACCATCTGCAGTGAGTTTGGAGCCCAGAAAAATAAAGTCTGACACTGTTTCCACTGTTTCTCCATCTATTTCCCATGTAGTGTTGGGACCAGATGCCATGATCTTCATTTTCTGAATGTTGAGCTCTAAGCCAACCTTTTCACTCTCCACTTTCACTTTCATCAAGAGGCTTTTTAGTTCCTCTTCACTTTCTGCCATAAGGGTGGTATCATCTGCATATCTGAGGTTATTGATATTTCTCCTGGCAATCTTGATTCCAGCTTGTGTTTCTTCCAGTCCAGCATTTCTCATGATGTACTCTGCATAGAAGTTAAATAAACAGGGTGACAATATACAGCCTTGACGAACTCCTTTTCCTATTTGGAACCAGTCTGTTGTTCCATGACCAGTTCTAACTGTTGCTTCCTGACCTGCATACAGATTTCTCAAGAGGCAGATCAGGTGGTCTGGTATTCCCATCTCTTTCAGAATTTTCCACAGTTTATTGTGATCTACACAGTCAAAGGCTTTGGTATAGTCAATAAAGCAGAAATAGATGCTTTTCTGGAACTCTCTTGCTTTTTCCATGATCCAGCGGATGTTGGCAATTTGATCTCTGGTTCCTCTGCCTTTTCTAAAACCAGCTTGAACATCAGGAAGTTCATGGTTCACATAATGCTGAAGCCTGGCTTGGAGAATTTTGAGCATTACTTTACTAGCGTGTGAGATGAGTGCAATTGTGCGGTAGTTTGAGCACTCTTTGGCATTGCCTTTCTTTGGGATTGGATGAAAACTGACCTTTTCCAATCTTGTGGCCACTGCTGAGTTTTCCAAATTTGCTGGCATATTGAGTGCAGCACTTTCAGAGCATCATCTTTCAGGATTTGGAATAGCTCCACTGGAATTCCATCACCTCCACTAGCTTTGTTCGTAGTGATGCTTTCTAAGGCCCACTTGACTTCACATTCCAGGATGTCTGGCTCTAGGTCAGTGATCACACCATCATGATTATCTGGGTCGTGAAGCTCTTTTTTGTACAGTTCTTCTGTGTATTCTTGCCACCTCTTCTTAATATCTTCTGCATCTGTTAGGTCCATACCATTTCTGTCCTTTATCGAGCCCATTTTTGCATGAAATGTTCCTTTGGTATCTCTGATTTTCTTGAAGAGATCCTTAGTCTTTCCCATTCTGTTGTTTTCCTCTATTTCTTTGCATTGATCACTGAGGAAGGCTTTCTTATCTCCTCTTGCTATTCTTTGGAACTCTGCATTCAGATGTTTATATCTTTTTATATCTGCATAACAAGCTACACCCAAAGTCAGTGGATTAAGACAGCAGTGATTTATTTGATTTCGATTCTGCAGTTTGGATAAGGCATGGTGGTAACAGCTCATTTCTTCTCCATGGTTCCATGCCTCCATGCCTCAGACTATAGGACCCACTTCCAGG
This sequence comes from Tragelaphus eurycerus, assembly GCA_935064755.1. Classification (NCBI taxonomy): domain Eukaryota; kingdom Metazoa; phylum Chordata; class Mammalia; order Artiodactyla; family Bovidae; genus Tragelaphus; species Tragelaphus eurycerus. The sequence goes on along the minus strand of CAKXYN010000027.1, from coordinate 19,078,944 downwards.
ACAGATTCACTGGGCTGGGGAATTGGTGCAGGGTCAGCTGGGGCTGAGAACGGGGCCTCAATTCTTCACCAAGTGGCCTCTTCTTTCAGTTATGTTGGATTTCTCAAGACTGGCAGATGGGATTGGAGAAGGAGTGTCCCAAGAGCCAGAATTCTAATAGTACAAGTCCTGTTATGTAGGTACCACCCAGTCTCTCTTTGCATCACTCTTGCTAATGTCCCATTGGCCAAAACAAGTCACATGGCTAGATCCAGAGTCACTGTGAGCAGAGACCACACAAGGGTATGAATAGTGGGAGGGATGATCTGTTGGAGACCACAAAAGTAATAGTCTGCCAAAGAATGGAGCCCCAGCCACTCCAGTGACCAGACATAACCATGTAGCCCCAGATGTGGCCACTTCATTAAGAGACAACAGTAATGAGTATATATATGTTTAGCTGTTGGAACAAAGAAACTCCGAAATATGGAGACTTAACAGGGTTGAATTTGATCTCTCCCACATATGTACATCCAAGTAGTCCACAGAAGATGTGGTGACTTAATTGCGATAGGTATCCAGCTTCCTTCAATCTTGTTGCTCTGTCTTCCTCAATGGGCAGCTTTCATCGTATGGTCCAAAATGACTGTTCTAGCTCCTACTATTGCATCTGCATTCCAGCCAGGGGGAAAGGGAAAAAGGAAAGGGAGCACTCTTACCTTGCCATTTCATTGGCTAGGACCTAGTCACAAGCCACATCTACCAGCAAAGGAAACGGGAGAATGTAGTCCTTGGTGGAGAGTCTTGTACTCAAGTAAAACTTTTATCGCCATAAAAGAAGAGAACAAATACAGAGGAACTTTGTGGTCTTAGCCACAGGAAACAAATGACCAGCCCCAGGACATCCCATCTGCTGATCTTCTGAGTTAGGAGGGATAATATTCCTGACGTGAGGAGCAAAGATTTTAAAGCACCCTTGAACTGTGGCTCATGATATAGAAGAAGGGTCACCCATGGGTGGCAGGCAGCCTGGGCTCTGCACAATCAGGAGCCACCCATCTTCCTAGGGAGCCAGCAGAGAGGAGCACTAGTTCCTACTGCTTCTATCAGCTTCACTGCCTGTGGGCAGCCCCTGAGCATCTCCAAGGCGTGGCAGAGGAGGGTCCACTGAAAACACCTGTAGTTCCCTAGAGGAGGCCATGAACCATCTGCTACAGCCCAAAGCATTGAGTGTGTGCAAGCTCTCAGTGCCTGCAATGGAGCTCTGGACTTCAGAGGTCAAGGTTACTGGTGGGATCTCACAGGCAAACCTGAACCCTTGGCTTCAGAGAGAACCTCTTGTACCACTAGCACCCTGAGATATTCCACAGCTCAGAACATCTGCAGGAGTGAACAGCTCAGTGCAAAGCTACCTGCCTAACGGTTAAAGGCTGACCTGATAGCTGTCTGCTCTCCCTGCCCACAGGGCTCCCCCTGCCTCCACACCACTGGCACCCAGGACAGGTCTCTCACGGAGTCCGGTTGCTCCCTGTTGGTGTCAGCTGCTTAGTTTCCTTTGTACCTGCTCCCTCTCTGGCCTTACCCACTTCAGTGAAAGGTTCTGCACTTTGGAGCTAACCTGTGGGTAATTTGTCCCCCAAAGGGCCTGCAACAGAGGCCTGGAGGGGACCCTCAGCTTCTTATAAGAACGATGGCACATTTCCACAGAGTGGCTCAGATACAGGGGCTCTCTCCCTGGGAGCTTGGGAGCAAAATTGTGCATACAGTCAGCCCAGAATCAGGACAAGACAAAAGCCAAGAAAGAGTGGACTGAAGAGGGTGCAACTAAAGGATGCGTCCCAGCATGCGAGCAGAACATCGAGGCCCCTGGAACTCATAGAAGTTGATTCACTCCGAAGAAGGGGCCAAACAGGAAAAGGCAAGTGCAGAGATCCTCCAAGCTGGAGAAGTCCCTGCTCAAGGTTGTCTAAATAGCACAGCAGACTCGAAAGGAAAAGGCAGATTCTCAGGACACTGAGTAGAAGGCCAGTCAAACCCACCCCCACCACCCCCATCCCCCACCCCGCCCCAGGCTTCAGGACAAAGGAGAAACCATTTAGGGAGAAATGAGCCTTACTCCACCCACAACCCCTCTCAGCAGTGTCTTTCTCTGTGACATTCATAACTATAAGATAAAAAACATGTCCTAGATGGGCGGACGTGGACCACACGCACAAAAGGAACATAAGAAACATGTTCAGCGTTACAAATAATTCAAGAAAGGCAAACGCAAGCCAGTGAGCACTGACACCAATTATGCAGTGTACAATTGTTGTTCAGAGTAACAGTGTGTAAGTGTTAACTCTTGAACAACATGGGTTTGAACTTGGCAGGCCCACTTATATGTGGAATTTTTTTCATAAAACTCAATAAATTTTAAAGTAAAAAATGCAGTACTACACAATCCATGGTTGATTGAATCTGCAAACTTGGAGCCATGGCTATCGAGGGCCGACTGTAAAATTTGTGTAAAATCATACACAAATTTTTCACTGCATGGAGGGTGGGTGCCCCTCACCCCCATATTGTTCAAGGATCAACGATACTAGTTTTTTAAAAGTAATATATACTTATTATTTGGGCTTCCCAGGTGCACTAGTGGTAAAGAACCCACCTGCCAATGCAGGGCACATTTAGAGATGTGAGTTTGATCCCTGGTTCAGAAAGATCTCCTGGAGAAGGGCCCCGCAACCCCCTCCAGTATTCTTGCCTGGAGAGTCCCATGGACAGAGGAGCCTGGCGAGCTACAGTCCATGGAGTTGCAAAGAGTCAGACATAACCGAAGTGACTTCACACACACACACACATATTTATTTGTCCGCAACAGGTTTCAGTTGCAGAAGGTGGGATCTAGTTTTCTGATCAGAGATCGATCTAACCGGCGCCCCCTGCTTTGGGAGCATAGAGTCTTAGCCTCTGGACCACCAGGGAAGTTCCCTGTACTACTTTTACATATTTTTTAGCAAATTCCAATACTGGGACATCAGGGTGGTCTGTTCACCTGTGCTCAAGGCCCAGACTCCTCCTGTCTAACCCCGCTCCCATCATAGGAAATTGGACTTTGATTCTAGGGTTTCAACCCAAAGGTTGACCTGAGCCAATCAGATTCTCCCTCTTCAGAATTTGAACTCAGAGACACAGAAACAATAGGCCATTGGTGGTGGATGTGGGGCCTCTGTGTCCCCAGGGAAACCCAGATGTGGTTCTGAGTACGTTTGCAGTGAGGCAGGCCAGAGAGGTGGGATCTGGCCCCACTAGTTACTGACTACATCTTTGAACAAGTTATTTAGTCTTTCCATGCCTTGGTTTCTTTACCTGTAAAACAGGATTAATTATAATTCCTACCCCAGAAGGTGGTTGTGAAAATTAAAATAATTGTTACAGGCAGTTGGTACAGTACCTGGGACTAAGTAAGTGCTCAGAACATGTGAGCAGTGAGTTACAAAGTGATACGTGGTCAGAGCTGATAGCTCTGCTAGAACAAAATTTTTGAAAACTCAAGAAAGAGAGAGACAGAGTTGAGAGAACAGAGAAGCTGGAACAAGGCAGGCCCCCTGGAGCTGGAGGCGGCTGTTTGAGCTCCTGTTGACTTCCAGCTCTGGTTTCCCTGAAGCTTGATGGTACTTGGCTCCTAGTGTGGATGTATCCTGACATTAAACCTCCTCCATTTACTTTTGGAAAGCAGTTTGGCAAGCCACATCAAACAGCACAAAACAGTCTTGCCTGCAGACCTGGGCATTTATCTTACAGAAATAATTAATGAGAAAGAAATAGCCACATGCCCAAAGATGTCCCAGACACCTTTATTTATAATCATGGGAAGCTGGAAGACATCAAATGCCTGGAGATCAGGGAATAGAACAGTCTCTCGGATGGAATATTATGTAGCCATTAAGAAGGACTAAGACGAAGACCATGTGGCAACTGTAAATATTTGTGAAAGAGTAAGTGAAAAAGAGCAGAACACAAAGCTATAGAAGACTTGTTACATTGGGTAAAAAAAGAATGCATATGTGTATGGACGGGGCTGGCTGGGATTGCTGAAAATGACAAAAACAAGCTTATTCTTGGGCTATCAGAGGGGAACGGCTCCCTGGTGGGAAGAGACTCCTTCCCAGTCACCCCGGAGGCACCCCAGCCTGGGAAGAAGGATAAATGCCCTTTAAACTTCCGGTCCCCACACCCCACTCCTTGCCAGACCCCACCCCGCCCCTCTGGGGAGATGATGCTCAGGGCTTGGGCCGCTGGTATTTTTAGCCAGGCCCCTTGTCATCCAGTGTTCTAGGGTAAAAATAGCTGGGGTGAAGGGCACAGCATTAACTCCACTGCTTTCTGTCCCCCACCCCACCCTGCCAACCCCAGAGCAGGCGCCTCCTGGTCTTGGAACCACAGCTTTCCACTGCTTCACTCTGGCTCCAGCTCATCTCTTGTGGCCTCAGTGGCCAGGGAAGAATGCTTTGGTCTGACCATCTTGGAGCCTTGGCGGTCACAGAGGCTAAGTGTTCCATTTTATGGATAAGGAAACTGAGACCGAGATAGAAGGGACATGCCAGGAAGTAGTTGGCCAAAGCAGCCCCGCCCTCACCTGTACCCATCCTTTTCTGCCCCCACAACTGCCCCTACTGCTGTCACTTACAGGAGGGAAGAAGAGCCACTTGATAGCCACAGGGCTTCAGTCAAGGGAAGAGGGTGCTGGACTGTGCATCATGAGACATGACTTTGACTGTGCATTCGACACCTGCCTCTACTGGTGGTCAGCTATGGGGTGCAAGGTAGGTCACTTTCTACCCCAGACTGCGATTTCTGGGTCTCTAAAATAAACAAGTTGGATAAGACCAGCTCCCAACAGATTTTGGATTAATGAGTTGCATCTTGCATCCCAGGCTGGAGGCTGGACCTGCCAGCTATTTCCACCTTTACCTACCGTCTTCCCAGAAGCTGAGTTCTCCAGCTCCCCTGCTGGGCGGCACACCTCAAGGACTATCTGTGGCTGTCACTGCCGCCCAAGTGAGCTTCCCCCAGCTCCAGGCACACATTGAGGCCCCTCCACCTGGTGGGGTACCACCTTAAGGAATAAACACTCATTGTAACGGCCCAGTTAGTTAAAATCATTCAGTCGTGTCCAAGTCTTTGTGACCCCATAGACTGTAGCCCACCAGGCTGCTCTCTCCATGGGATTCTCCAGCAAGAATATTTGGGTAGCCAGACCCTTCTCCAGGGGATCTTCCCAACCCAGGGATCGAACCCAGGTCTCTCTCAACACAGGCAGATTCTTTAACATCTGAGTCATCAGGGAAGCCCTGTTACAGCCAAAGCCAAAGCTAATTAGGGAGGTAAATCTTCCAAGGGCTATTTGAGGCAAAATAGATGAGACTTGAGGCTAGTCACGGAGAAGGCAATGGCACCCCACTCCAGTACTCTCGCCTGGAGAGTCCCATGGATGGAGGAGCCTGGTGGGCTGCAGTCCATGGGGTCGCTAAGAGTCGGACACAACTGAGCGACTTCACTTTCACTTTTCACTTTCATGCATTGGAGAAGGAAATGGCAACCCACTCCAGTGTTCTTGCCTGGAAAATCCCAGGGACGGGGGAGCCTGGTGGGCTGCCATCTATGGAGTCGCACAGAGTCGTACACGACTGAAGCGACTTAGCAGCAGCAGCAGCAGAGGATAGTCAGCTGCTAGAAGCCCAGAACGCCTCACCACTCCCCCAGAGCATAAAGAGTGATCCTGGCAAGAAAGTACCCAAAGCCACCCAGCACAGCACAGACCACTCCACCGTGATGCGCTTTCCACGCGGCCCCTGGTTCTGATCGCCTCCTCGAAGCGCATGTCCTGTCCTATTTGGACCTGTCATTTCAGTCCATAGATCTTATCACCTGCCTGGCTTTGGAGTTCCGCAATTCAGCCAGCTCACAGCTCTTATGGGAAGGGCTTACAATGAACAGCCCAAGTGAGAAATCACAGTGCTTGTGGCCAGGAGACAAGCTGAGCCTAATGGGCTATGCTGGCAAGCAAGTCTCATCACCTTAGGCCCAACCCGCTGGCTCTTTTGGGGCATGTGTGTTATTGTGTGTATGTGCACGTGCATGCCTGCGCTCACTGGTGGATCAGTCGGTCAAGAATCCGCCTGCAGTGCGAGAGAACCGGGTTCGATCCCTGGGTGGGGAAGATCCCCTGGAGAAGGGAAAGGCTACCCACTCCAGTATTCATTCTTGCCTGGAGAACTCCATGGACAGAGGAGCCTGGTGGGCTACAGTCCATGGGGTCACAGAGAGTCAGACACGACTGATAGATTAACAACACTCAATACAACATGCCTGCGTGCCTCTGTGTGTGTGTCTGGAGCCCGTGTGTGCCATAGAAGGGTCCAATGTCTCCTCTAAGTAAGTTTCCCCAGCCTTAGAGCCCAAACCCTCAGGAAACTGTGAACAATGGTTAGGACAGCCCCCTTGAGCTCTTTTCAATATTTCAATCACTGACCTGGAAATTCTACCTGCTTCTCTTACACAGTTGCAGTCTCTAACTCAAATGTCGTCTCTGCCCTTAGCTGGCATTTTATTGGTACGGTAACACTGGAAACTCTGATTATCTCAGAAACAGGCCTTTCTCATTAATAAAATGGGCAAATGGATCAGGGTATGTTTTGTAGACAAAACACAGAACCCAGGCAGGGACGCTAATCCTGAAGTCCTGAGGCTGAGAAGCCAGAGATCAAGGATTCTGAGTCAGAACTCGGAGACTCCTGAGAGCCGAGGTGGCTGGAGAGGGGTTGACCTATTGTGGTGAGTCCCCAGATCAACCGTGAGGCCCTCTTAAATCATCTGAAAAGAGGCTAGAGGTATTAGTGCCTATGGGACCAGCCTTTCCTTGTCTCTTGTGCTCCCCCATCCTGGCTGCCAAACGCTGAGCCGCACACTCAGCCTGGCATGAGGGGAGGAAGGGAGACAAATGGGGGTCCTTGTCCAGCCTATCCTCTGCTCATGTCACCTGTGGGCAGGACCAGTGGCCTATCCCCTGGGCAAGGCCACAAGGGCGCGTCTGGGGACCCCCATGACACTGATCACCCAGCAGGCCCCCTCGGACACAGCCCTGGGACTTTTAAGCCCTCTCTGAAAGCCAGATGTCCCCCAAATACGTGTCTACCACATGGAGGTTGGGGGACAGTCTGGTCATTATGGTGTGTAAAAAGAGCCTGGAAACTTTGGTTTTAATCTGGACCTTATCTTAATTAAGCTCTGTTTCCATTGTCCTCTGCCTCCCTATCCATAAAATGGGAATTGCACACAGGTTCTGGGTTTCTTTTCAATCCCACTTGCTGCTAACTGACCTTGGGCGAGTTACTCAGCCTCTTTGAATCTCAGTTTCTTTGCCTGTAAAATGGGGATGCTAATCCACACCCCACCTTCCTCATGAGGCTGGGTGAGGACCAAATGATGTAGCATCTGCCAAAGTGCTTTGAAAGTCAGAGGCTCCTCAGGACCACAGGGCGGTGTTATTATGATCGAGGACATGCGGTGCACCCCACCTGGAGCCACAAGGGAAAGCAGAGATATGGCTCTGTCCTTAGCCACCCTCTGACTTTTGGAGGAAATAGAAATGACCAGTGACCCTTCTGACATGGAGGGTGAGCCAGGTACCTAAGAGCTGAAGGGGTTCGGTGACTGGAGGGATCCCCAGGGGACTGAGGCTAATCTAGGAGGCTTCCTGGAGGAGGTGAGTCACCATGAAGAAATGAAAGCTTTTAAAGTAAGCCCTGGGAGTCACTTAGAGAGCATGCTTTGCTGCTGGTTCACACCAAACCCCTCAAAGCCCTTTCACTGGGCTTTTAGTTAGAACACATCATCTCATTTGATCTTAAACAGAGTCCTGTTAGTCAGCTATCATCTATGTCCGCTGACAGAGAGGACCCCCAGCCTAGAAGGCCCAGAGGTGGACCAAATGTGGCCCCAAGATGTCTGTGGCATTCCCCACTTGTCTCCCTGTCTCTGCTCCCGCCCCTCTACCTGCATGAAACACAAATGCAGATGGCCCCTTTTATGTCTCCAGGGATCAAAGCGATGGCTTTGGGAGAAAGACTTGCCGCTTGAAAGCCAACCAGCTCAGGCTGCACAAAAGGCCTTTCCTGCTTCCCTTCCTTCCCCAGCTCAGGCACGAAGCCCCTCTCACTCACCCACACCTGATCAGCTGGAGCTGGGGGATGGCCCCACAACATGCAGTGGGGAGCCAGTGCCTGATGCTCCCCTGAAGCACGTTTTCTCACCTCTGCTGGGTGATTTGTCTGTGGAGCTATTGTCCCCGCTGGGTCAGGCACTGTCTTGTCTCAAAATAACAGGAGAAGGAGAAAGACAAAGAGAGACAGAGATTGACAGGGGGACGGATGGTGGAGGAGGTGGAGAAGCACTCAGAGACAAAGAGGAGGAAGGGAAGCAGGGGATTAGGACGGGAGAGGGGCGAGGGACGAGGGAAACCTACCAGACACAAGTGGAGGTGAGACGTGGAGGGAGAAGATGCGGAGGTGGCAGGAGGAGGGGAAGGGAGCAGGGAGACAGGAACGGGACAGAGACACAAGGCAAAGAGATTGATGAGTCAAAACCAAAGCAGAGATGGAGTTTTGAAAAGACAGGCCAAGAAATGAAGAGCGAAATGGGAAGATAAGAAAAAAGGAAAACAACTTTATTGATGGAGAGATGGGCCAATAGAGCAGAAGGGGTCCCCAGCTCGGGGCAGAGCCCTGAGCACCCCCATGCCATCACTGACCAGGGTTCCTCCAGACCCGACCCCCCAGTCTGAGCTCCTCACCCTCCACACCATGAGGTTACCTCTGCCCTCTGGGCCCCACGGCTGCCCACCCAGAGGGGACTGCCAGGCAGCCCCTGGGACCAGGTGGCTGGAAGGGCAGGGATGAGGCCAGCAAGCTAGCAGACTTGGAGCTGGGACGGCTGAGGGCACCTCCTAAGGAATACTGCCCTCTTGTACCAAGGAATCAGTCTAGCAGCTCCAGTCCAGTGCCTGGAGCCCTGGGCTGGAGGCCGGGGGAGAGGCAGGGTGCGGAAGGCTGGCAATTCCAGGGCAGATACTTGTCACCTCCTTTCTAATGGGCCTGGAGGTGTCAGAAGCAACCTCTGTGGTGACCCTGACCTATGCCTGGCCTGACCCTTCACCGTCTCTGGAGCGGAAAGACCTAGAACTTCTGAAGGCGGACTTCTGCTTCCTCCATTCCCTCCCTGTCACTGACAGGCTGGGTGACCTTGAACCTGTCACTTCTCCCCTCTGAGCCTCATTTTCCTTATCTGTGAAATGGGAGATAATCACAGTGCCTGCCTCATGGAATGGCTGTGAGGATTAGATAAGACAAGGGTGACGTGAGCTCAGCCCAGCGCCTGGCACGGAGGACCACGCCACTGAGGGGGGTCTCTGTGGCGCTCTGACCAGTGGCAGTAGCCGTGGCCATGCTGATGGTGTGGGATAGGAATTCTGGCCCTCCTTGACTTGTGGGGATTTCCTGAGGTTTATAGAAGCTAAGGGATGGGAAAGGTATCCCTGCCAGATATGGCCGAGCTCTGTGCTTGTCCCTCCATCCAGGCCAAGTGTATCCACCAGGCACAGCTGGGACAGGACTGGTCCCTAAGATTTTTTTCCCCCAGAGACCAAATTTATTGCTTCCTTTAAAGTAATTTTCTCTGTCTGGAAGACTTATAGGAATTTTTCTTTTTGCCTGCATTAAAAAAAAATTATTCTAAGATCTCCATAAGAGCTTGTATTTTAATCAATTCTTTCTGCAATATCATGAACCCTTTTATCTGCATATTCAGGCTTTAAAAAACTATTTAAGAAATTTTTTTTCGGTTATAGTTTTGGTTCTTGTTTCTTTTTTTTTTTTTTTAAGAACTTTAATATAATTGCTTAGGGCCCATGAATATGTTTACTTTTATTTTAAGGTTAAAAGGAAAAAGATGATCTTTTAAGCCAAAGAAAAGGCTTTCATATATAATACAAACAGGTTTGTCTTTATTTCAACGAAGTTGTCTTTGTGCCAGTGAAGTTTATGGAGGAAAGAGGCCACAGAGGCAAAGGTACCTGTGGCCCACGAAAGTCTTAGTGTGGTCCTTCTGGCCAGTGAGGGGAAGGGCGCTCTGGGTGGCCCTGGTGGACAACCCTGACCAGAGGGAGTACAGCAGGACCAAGGCCTGTAAGACCCCTAATCTGAGGGAAAAGCACAGTCCCTGCCTTCAAGGAGCCCAAGTCTGGGGGAGACACAGCCTTGCCCTCAGGGAGCCGACGGTCTCATAGCAGAGGCAAAATACAAAAATTTAAAACAGCAAACTATCGAAGCGGAGAAAAATCTCAAAGATTGTCCCTTAATTAGCCACATATCTATAAGAGAACTCTGGAGAGAGCTCCCTGATGGGTGGTAAGAGGGTGGTCATCTCAGCAGAGAGGGAGGCCTTGACCTAAGGTGGGAAGAGATGTGGGAGGTGGGCAGGAGGGAAGAGAAACGCCAACAGTGCTGTCCCGAGGAGGAGCCGGACAGAGCCCGGAGGACCGCACGTCTAGGTACAGAGGGGTCTCGATGTCCCGACAAGCCCCTCCACTCTGTGTCCACACCCGGGGCCTCCACAGACCGTGGCTGTCCCAGCGGCATCTGTGTCTGGAGCTGCACAGGGACCCAGAGTCACTCCTGGTGCGGTCAGGGAACCGCACGGCCCGGGTGCCCCCCCCACCCCCAGCCAGGCGCCCTACAGAATTAAATTGCCATATTGGAAATAGCAAAGTAAACACCAATAGGTAAAGTGCAAATTAAAGCCGTTCCTCCCAGATACCTTATTTATAGACCTGAGCTCAGGGGCCGCGCCCTCCTGGGCAGGAGCCACAGGAGCAGAGCAGGGCACCTGCCCGGTGCCAACCTGCTCCCCAGACTCTGAGCTTCTCTGTGGCAGGGGTCGGGGCAGGATCCACCTGAGCCCTCCCAGAGAACTGAGGAGGGGCCACCCACGTGCCTGTGCTTCAACAGCTTGAGGGCTGTGGGGCCAGTGAAAGCTTCCTTGGAGAAGGGAAGGAGTGGGAGCGCAGGGACTGAGGGCTAGATGAGGGGTGCAGGGTCAATGGAGCTGGTGTTGAGAGTTGAGGTGAACAGAGAGTGAAAGTGTTAGTTACTCAGTGGGGTCTGGCTCTTTGCAACCTCATAGACTGTAGCCCACCGGGCTCCTCCATCCATGGAATTTCCCAGGCCAGAATACTGGAGTGGGTAGCCATTCCCTTCTCCAGGGGATCTTCCCAACCCAGGGATTGAACCCAGGTCTCCCGCATTGCAGGCGAATTCTTCACCATCTGAGCCACCAGGGAAGCCCAGTTGAGGCACTACCATGGTAACATGAGCTAACACTCATGTAGCAGCTGTAGCTCTAAGTGCTGCCAACCCTTGGCTCACTCCATCCTGATGAGATGCCTCTGTTCATCCCCTTTTCCAGATGGGGACACTGAGGCATACAGTGGTGCGCCACGGCCAAGTGTCCTGTCAGGCGTTTGACCCCCATGGTCTGTTCTCTCAATCCCCACGCTCTGCCACCTCTCCAGGGCCTCTCCAGCTGATGTGGAAAACTGACTCAGCGGCCGTGTGACCATCTGCCTGGCACTTTCTCAGTCTCCAGTCCCACAAAACATACGTGCCAGCCTTCACGGAGGAAAGTGCCCCACTCCATACCTTGCCCAGTGACAGCTGGTGGACCAGCTGAGTGAGGCCCTCTCAGGGGCTGGGGACTCGGAGATGCCCACACTCTAGCTGGCTCACAGCTGCCCCCAGGCCTGACCCCATCATCCCAGCTGCACTGGCGAGGGCTGCAGGCTGAGGCGTGAGGCAGAACGCACCTCCCCGCGAAGACAGCCAGCCAGCCCGGGTAGAGCCTGACCTTGGCCTCGCTGGCGTGATGCTCTAACCCATGGAACATGAGGCCATGGCTGGTTAGCCACAGGATTATTAGCAGAGGGGAGATGCCCGGCCAGGGCCAGGAAACCACACTCTGCCCAATTTGCTCATCCCATCAGACCTGGGAAGGCTGTCACCATCTTGGCGGCAGGGAGCCAGGAACAGAAGCTGTGGGCTTGGCAACAGGGTGGACAGGAAGGAGAAACAGCCACATTCTGTAAAGGGAAAAGGCTCGCCAAAGCCTCATGCTCTCAGCCAATCGACTGTACATCCGAGAGCTGTTTCTAGTTGAAAACCAAGGGACGCCACTGGACTGACCCTCCTCAAATATTCCCACCGCCGGGCAAACAGCACCTGCTAAAAATAGCCACTTCCCTGAGTGGGCTGGCTGGAGGCACCAGCCAAGAGGCAGGCCCTGGGGACAGGCTCGGCCAGGCTCCTGCTGCACGCACACCTGTCAGGGCCCTCACCTTCCCTTGCTGGGGTTGACCAGCAGGACTCATTATCGCCTTGGTGAGGGGTCAGGCAGGGGGAGGGCTCTAGTGGTTACAGATCAAGAGATAGCTGATGGGCTGGGAAGGGCCCCAAGAGGACCTGGGTTCTGTCATCCCCAGCTGTGCTATCTTGAAGAGGTCACTTTTCCCCTTTAGGGCTCAGTCTCTCCATCTGTGCAGAGGGGACAGCCATCCTGCCTAGGCAGAAAACAGGTGCCAGGTGACGAAAGCAGGGTTGGCATCCTGCACCAGACCCTGCAAGAATAAGAATACTGACTTTAATCAAGAGCTGGCCTTTATTTTTATTTATTTTGAATTGCAGGATACTTGCTCTACAGCGTCGTGTTGGTATCTGCTGTACGACAACATGAATCAGCTCTAGGTATACATATATCTCCTCCGTCTTGAGCCTCCTTCCTACCACTCCCCCATCCCACACCTCTAGGCCATCACAGAGCAGAATTGAGCTCCACATACTATACAGCTGCTTTCCGGAAGCTAACTGTTTTACACACGGCAGTGTATAAGTGTCAGTGTGTGTGTGCTCAGTAGCTTCAGTCATATCTGACTCTTTGCGTCCCTATGGACTGTAGCCTGGAAGGCTCCTCTGTCCATGGGATTCTCCAGGCCAGAATACTGGAGTAGGTTGCTGCACCCTTCTCCAGGGGATCTCCCTGACCCAGCTATTGAACCTGCATTTCCTTCATCGGCAGGGGGATTCCTTACCGTTGAGCCACCAGGGAAGCCCATGTATGTCAATGCAACTCTCTCACTGAGAGCTCTCTGTGTGCCCAGACCAGTGCTAAACACTTGACCTGTGTCAATTCCTTTAACCCTCATGACCCTAGGAGGCACGTACTAACACTAGCTCTATTTTACAGACGAGGAGACTGAGGCACAAAGAAGTTCGTCCACTAGCCCAGGATCACATCTAATGAGGACCCAAAGTGGGGGGATTGAATCCAGGCAGTCTGGCCCCAGAGCCTTCATTTTCACCACGGCAGAGACCACATGAGGCAGGTGTCGTGGCCAGGGTGGAAATGGAATGGGGCGTGTCCCCGAGAAGCCACCTCCTCTCGGAGACCGTCTGGAAGCCAGAGGGCGGGATGAAAAGGTAGGAGACCCCTCACGCCCCGTCCATCTCCGCTCCTCTCCTGGGGGACCAGACAGAGCTGGGAAATTCACCGCACAGCCAGCAGGGTGACCGGCGTGCGAAACGTGCCCCGGTCAGAGCGCCCGGGGCCGGGTGGGGGAGCAGGCTGCCAGCCATGTGGTCCCCAGCCCACGCACTGTCTGGCTGCCCGGGGGGTGGGATGGGGGAGCCCATAAATAGCAGGCCTCTTACTGGGGTTGGGAATAGAAACCCAATCCAAATAGTGTGGTGAGTCGGGGCTTTCCAGAGTGGCCACAACCTCCAGGGGCCTGGAGGCAGCTCTACAGGCCCCCTTCTCCTCGCATGTTTCCTACGGGATCAGGTCATCTTGGAGAGAAAGCCTAGCTGGCCCCAACCCCAGACTCCTTCATAGCTCAGGAAGGAACACTAAGCTGTCAGGGACACGCAGGTGATATTTACTGAGCACTGCCAGGTGCCTGGTACTGTTTGAAGTGTTTTAAGTGGGTTATCCCAGTTAACTCAGACCTATGAGTCTACCCATTTCATAGAAGAGGAAACTGAGGCACAGAGAGGCAGAGTCACATGACTGAAGTCACACAATTAGCAAGCACTGGAGGTACACTGTGCCTCTCATTCCTGGGCTTGGGGACACAGACCAGTCACAGTGGGTCCTACCATTGAGGTCATCTTGGTCTGGGGGCCCAATAGTCAAGGAGAAGACAGTAACAGCTCAAGGCGTGTGCACCAGTCAGGGCTGGGGCTTTGGAAGTTCCTGGGCTGGTTGGTCTTCCCTGTGGAACATGAACACACCCTCCCTGCAGAGAAGAGCCTGAGGGGCAAGGGGGCTGGGGGTCTCCAGCGGAATTAACCGGCTGTGTGCCAGCCCAGCTTTGAAGGTGCGACCCCTGCTCCTGGGCCCACTCCATTCTGCAGGGAGGAATAGAGGAGGTGTGGGGGGATCCCCAAGGCCAGTGAATCTCAGGGTACATGGAATCTTAAGGAAATAGGTCCTAAGGGTCCCACCCCATTGCCACCCACTCGGGAGCCCTTCTAATAGTCTGAAGCCCAGAGAGGAAGCCTCATGGTCAGCTGTCGATGCCCCTTTGAGGTCTGATGAGGCTTGGATACCTCCTCCTGCCACATGGACTCCACCCACCCTGGGGATCTGTGTGTCCACCTGTTCCCAGTAGCTGCCCTTCCCAGGGTCCCTCCTCAAGAAACTCATGACACCGGTTTGTTCGCCTGGTGGAGGCCTTCATTTCTCTTCCCCTTCCAGAATTCATCACCAGCAGTCAGCAAAGACAGGGAAAAACCTGGGTGGAAGCCTAACGTCTCGGAGTTCTTGGAATGAGGAAGCGTGTGCACACACAGGGCAAGAGCAGGTGGCAGCTTGTGGCCTGGATTCTGAAGCACAGGAGAAGGCAGCTCGCCTCTCCCCCAGGGGGACACTGATGGGCTGGGGGGAAGCAAATCCCTGCCATGGCTCCAGGGAACTCCCGGAGGAGAGGCCCTGGGCAGATGGGGCTGGAGAGGGAAGAAGGCTTTCTTAGAACTGGGCTCGAGGAAGAAGACACAGGCTGGCAGGTGTCCCTCCAACCAAGTGCCTGGCTTTCTTTCCATCCTCTGCAAGGCTGGCTCTCCACCCGGCTGCTCCAAGACATCATCCCTCTCATCCAAGGGAGTAGGGTGGGATGGGGCCACCTCTCAGGGCTCCCTCTCCTGTTCCCACATTTCTCTGGGCCCTGTCTTAGCAATCCAGCCCTTCATTCTTCAGCTACGCATTGTATGGCCTCCTGGGTCAGGTTGGACTGGAAGAGGCAGAGAGAGCTGGTGATTGGGTTCCTCTTGGCTTCCCAGGTGGTACTAGTGGTAAAAAATCCACTTGCCACTGCAGGAGACATAAGAGAAATGGGTTCGATGCCTGGGTTGGGAAGATCCCTTGGAGGAGGACATGGCAAACCACTCCAGTATTCTTGCCTGGAAAATTTCATGGACAGAGGAGCATGGCAGGCTATATATAGTTCACAGGTTGCAAAGAGTCAGACAAGACTGAATCGACTTAGCATGCATGCCCCATAGACGATGCTTGGTAGATATTATTTTGCAGAACAAAGGCTTCAGAGGATTCAGAAGGTCTTTTGAAAGAAACAGTAGGAGTGGAATTTGGTGTCTGCTGAGCTCCTCTGAACTTGGACTTGAATCCACAGCTGAAAGAGAAAGGGCAGTGTTTCCCTTAGGCCTCAGAGTTAAGAGGAAGGAAGTGGGGGGACTTTCCCAGTGGTCCTGCAGTTAAGATTCTTCGCTTCCACTGCAGGGGAGCATGGGTTCAATTCCTGGTCCTGGAACTAAGATCCAGAATGCCGTGCAGTGCAGCCAAAAAGTCAATTAAAAAAAATAAAAGGAAGGAAGCGGGCAGCACTGGTTAAGGACAGCCGCCCAGAGAAGGAGGCAGAGCAGAGCCCAGGGCAGGCTGCGCAGGGCCAGGAGGTACGTGCCTGGGGGCAAGCTCTCCAGAAGATGCTATGTTCCCTCTGGCTGCAAGAAAAGCCACAGACACCAGGGCCCGGCAGACCTCGGCAGCCACCCTCCCCAACCCCAGGGTGCCTGCTATTTAGGGCTTTTGAGTTCAGGTCTTGGTGTCATTCAATTATTCTGCACGCATTAGAAGACCTGATCCAGCAGTGAACGGAAGGCAAACTCACTGGCACTGTGGAGCTTACATCTTAGTGAAGGGAGACAGGCACAGAATCAGTACAGACAAGCTACCAAACATAATGAGGATAAAGCAGAGTAAAGGGACGCAGTGGACATGAATTTGAGCAAACTCCAGGAGATAGTGGAGGACAGAGGAGCCTGGCGTGCTTTAAGGTCCATGGGATCACAAAGAGTCAACACAACTTAGCAACTGAACAACAACAAAAGGCATGGAGAAAGTTGGGGGTCTCAGGAGCAGAGATGTGAAGTGAGTGAGAGGGAGCCATACGGGCACTCGGGAAGAGCCTGCTGGGCCAAGGGAGCAGTCCCTGCGAGCGCTCTGAGGCTGGAGGTTGCATGGCCGTTTGAAGACCAGCAGAGGCAGCTGGTGGGGCTAGAGGGGAGTCATGAGAGATAGGAGAGAAGGTTGGGGGCAGTGGGAAGCCAGATCGGGTCAAGGCGGGGAGGCCGACGTGGGGCTCTGGGCTTTTGCTCCCAATAAGTGTGGAAGCCGCTGCAGGGCCGAGAGTGGGGGACAGCCATGGGCTAACTGTCCGCCAGATTTGCTCTGCTGCTGTGCTGGCAATAGTCTGAGGGGGCGAGCGAGGCCCAGGGAGAGCAGATAGGAACTTATGTGAGGTTGGGTCTGAAACTTCACCTCTCTGACCTGGGAGTAGGGACCTCGTGGAGTCATGGTGAGTTTTGAATAAAATGGTTCCTGGAAAGGGTTCCACCTGAAATACAGTGATGACTCAACACATCGTGGGTGACAATAGGTTATTCTCATTACCCTTAGTGTGGGGCCCCCTAAAGTCACCCCCAATAGTGGTTTTCCTGCCTCCCCTTCCTGCCTCCCCGGGCCATGGGAGCTTTCTGGGAGGGTCTAGGCTTTTCACAGGAGCCAAGTGTGCAGTGCCTGCTGTGTTCTCCAACATTCCCTCTGACATCCAGGCAGGTGGTTCCCCCAGGGCAACACTAATAGGTTATGGCTTGGGCAGCTGCCACCAGGCCCGTCAGAGGGGTTCAAGGCTGCCCAGGGCAGAGCAGAGTGGAGCAGGAGGCAGGAGAGAGGTGGCAAATGTGCTTATGAGGGGCTGGGGGATACATGTGGCTGTCACACTGTCACAGCTTCTCCCGCTTGCCTGGCACCAGCGCCCTGGGACAGATCCAGGGTGTCCCGCGCTGGCTGGCAGGGCTGCCTCTCTCCCACGGTGCTCGGGCAGCCAAGCAGGCAGGCTGTTCTCACTGGTTCCTTGATCGTGGACGGAGCCGCTGTCCTACACAAATATATGATGTTCTGAACCTGGCCAGGGCCTCACAGACCCCGGAGGTAGCCCTGGCCTTGGGCCAGAAGCAGCCTGTGGCTGGTGAGGTGGAAAGGCAGGGGCAAGAGCCAGCGGGGGCACATGCCCTGAGCACTTGCTCTGCACTTGCTCCTCACAAGGGCCCTCTCTGGAGGGCACCGTTGATACCACCTTCAGGACCCGCAGGCTCCCCCAGGGCTCTGTGCAGGGTCTGAGCACCTCCCTCACCTTCTGTGACCTTCCCCTCTGGGCACTCTTCCCTGGGTGACTGCCCCAGGCTAGAGGAGTTGCTTCACCTGCAGAGCCAGAAGTACCTGGAAGTTTCTACCCCCAATGTGGTCCTTTGCCAGTGACTAGGGTGCAGGACTTGAGGTCCCAGCTCCCTTACCTCTAAGGGGACAACCTTGAGAGTCCCTTTGTTGGACAGGCTGGGAGCACCCTCTTCACCTCTGCTGGCCTCTTCCCCTCCTGTCCAGAGACCTTTAGTCTCTCACCTGGGTCCCCGGGGAATATTGCTTTAGGAAATCACTTAGCTGTGGTCCCCTATTTTTTTAATTTATTTATTTTTGATTGAAGGATAATTGCTTTACAATATTGGTTTGATTTTTGCTGCCATACATCAACATATACACAATGGAATACTACTCAGCCATAAAAAACAAAGCTTTTTTTTTTTTTTCTTTTTGACTGCATTGGGTCTTTGTTGCGGCCCACAGGCTCAGTTGCCCTGAAGCACGTGCGATCTTAGTTCTCCTGACCAGGGATCAAACCCATACCCCCTGCATTGGAAGGAGGATTCTTCACCACTGGACCACCAGGGAAGTCCCCATCTTAACATTTGCTCCTGGGGAACTGGATCTGAGACACCTTCTAAGATGATAGCAATGATTGTCATCGCAGCGGCTCACATTTACTGAGCACCTACTGTGTGCAAAATATTGTCTCAAGTGTTTTGCCATATTAACCTCACAACAACCCAATGAAGTAGTTATTCCCATTGTGCCCATTTCACAGATGAGGAAACAAAGGTACTGTATGCGGAGAATAAGTCAGTTGCCATAGAGTTACTATCGTTGACTTCATACAGGTAAGTGGCAGAGTCAGGATTCTTAATACCCATTTCGGTAAGGCATGCACACACACAGACGCTCATACATACACACACGTACACACACATATTTTGATGATGCAGCTTGTAGGGCTCATGGGCCAAACTGCTGTGGACCCTGTGCCTGGCAGTGAGCAGATGTTTGGCAGGTGTCCCGTAATATGGCGTGGCTGAAGACCCAGGGCAGGCACCCCATCAAGCCATGATTAGTTTGTCCCTATTGGGCTCAAAAGGGCCTCCTCGGGGCTATTTCTTGTCCAGTCCTTCTCTCACATTCAGAGGGCTGGGCACAGGCAGGCCGTCTAGTGAGGGCACCCTGTGGGCCTACAGATGCGTGACCACTGCCTAGCTCACCCCACACTCATAAAAAGTCCACTGATTAAATACACGGATCACCTCAGGCCTAAAGGTGGGGCCACAAACCAACACAGCTCCGCAGAGCCAGATTTCTGGTGGAGAAAACCAAATACACACATACGTATGCATATTAAATTGAATCAACAAAAAAGACTGTTCCTAGTAACTTTTGAACAAACAAAATCCTAATCAAATCCAGAACCATGAGCTCTAGGGGCCTCCACCCTAGGCCACTCAGCTTGCCAGAAGCCACAGAGGCCCCCGACAGGCAGCATGGAGACCCCAACCTCTAAAAGTACGGATGATCTAGGATGGGGTCTTGAGGGGGCCTGGGGAGCCTCTTGACTGTGAGGACCCCAGCAGAAGGGAGTGTCCAGCAAAGGACAGCTGTATCTCACAACCTCAACCAAACAGCCGAGCACTCTGCCTGCATCAACTCAGCCCCACCCCCTCCGGGGCCCCCACCCCAGCTCAGCCAAACAAGGAGGTCTTCCATCACCTCATACACCCGGGTCTGAGCCCTTTCAGACCAGCCACACCCAGCAGGCCTATTCCGGGGAGAATGTTGCTCCGTGGCTGGGTCCGTGCAGCCACCTCCCGCCGCCTCCCCAAAGGGGCTTCCCCTGCACATGTGAGCGGCCCTCCTCATCCCATGGAGGACGTCAATGTACCCTTTGTCACAAGCCCATTTCAGAAGCAAAGTTATTGAGACAAGGCAGCAAACTTTGGGACGATTCACTGCCAGGCTGGGCAGCTGCCACTGGCTGACTCCCTCCCCTCTAGTCTCCATCCTTCCCTGGGGTGGGGCGCTAGCCTGGGTGGGAGCCCCCGCTCCTCCTCTCAGAGTTTCCCGCAGGGGCAAGACTGAAGCACGGCGAGACTGACGGGCCTCGTGGTTTCTAGCCACGTCCCAGCCATAGTGTCCTCTGAGCAGCATGCCAGCCACGGCGTCAGGCAGAGAGGCTGGGGGTGCCCGCTGTCCAGAGAAGGGCAGCTGTGTCTCCTCAGGGCTCCAGATGATCGCAAGGGCCCTGCTCCCTGTCACTCTGATCGCCGTTTCCAGGGCAGCAAGCAGAATAGAGGGCCCTGTGCCCAGTGCAGTGCCAGTCAGACAGCGGGCTAGCAATGGATGCGACTGCATAAACAGGCAGGTGGCCTCTTCCCACTTATGACACCAGCCCCTCAGAAGAGCAGTTCCTCCAGAGCCTCCAGGGCAGAGGAAGCTCCCTGTCTAGGCCCATCACAGGCCCTCCCCTCCTATCGTGCCCCACCACCCACCAGGCCCTGGCCTGTGATCGCTCTTGATCCACTGTCCCTCCACCCCAACCCGTTCTTTGCTCCTCATTTTCCCTTCTCACTCCCTGTTCCTCTGTCTCCCTTCTATCCACTCAGCAGACATCTTCCGCATCACCATGCTGTGCTGGCTTGGGGGAAGAGGACCAATAGGCCTTGGTCCCTTCCCCAGGAAAGTAAGTGGCGGCAGTCACCACACGCCGGAACTGAAGGGCTGGGTAGAGGCATCTCTGAGAGGCTCCAGAGACCCCGTCCTGCCCGCAAAGGGGAGAGGGCTTCTCAGAGAAAGGCCATTGAGATGAGTCTTGAAAACCATGTTGGGGCTTATGAGATGGAGAAGGCAAGGTTGGGGGAGGGTGTTGCTACTAGAGAGAACAGCTCTGCGAAGGACTGGAGACTAGACAGAGCATGGCCTGTAGAGTCACACCAGGTCTCCTTTACCTCCTCCCACCCGAGATCCACCCCTCTTTCCTTTTGCCCTGACTTCTAGCAGAATAGCTCTTCGGTCAAGGTCAGTAGGAAGGCATGGGATTGGGCTGTCTGAAGTCAGTGTCGCTGCCATTTTCTCTTCCTAGACTCCCAACCCCCTCTCTAGCTGCATCTGGTGGAAGCAGCTTAGTGCCCCTGTTACTTGTAGTTCTGGCGGCATGGCCCACCATTGACCCATGCTCCTGGCTATAGGGAAGGTCTGGGACCAGAGATAGCTGCTCACAGAATCCCATCCCCTTGGCCAGGATGACGGGCCCTGGGATAATCATATAATCCAAGGTCTCCTCTGGATTTCACACACAGCCGCTAGGACAGAGAGATGCTCTGTATGCCTCAGTGATAGGGCAGTGGTGGAAATTAAGGGAGATAATAATACACGTGATAGACACTGTTACAGTCAATGACTCCCAAAGTGCTCGGTGAATTGGTGAATGTTACCTTTTATTTCTATTTTCTTTTTCCTTGCCAGCCACACACCCCAGACTGCCAGACTAGTCAGGTCCCTCGTGGTCCACCGGGGGATGCTGGGGCCTGGAGAGAGGCTGTGACTTCCTCCCTCCCTAAGTCTCCCCACTCCTGAACACCATTCTCACTCGCTCTGCTTAGCTCTGGGGCGGGAGGTGGCTTTCCCATGATGGGTGAGTGTGACTCTTTCCTGGGCAAACAGGAGCTCAGAAGACCCACAAACCCTCCACAGCCTGGCTTGGTCGTGGCCGAGCCTGAGGGGCAATGATGCCTCAGCCCACTGTAAGGACAGCAGCCCAGTGCAGCCCTGGTGCCTCCCAGCTCAGTCTCCCCCATGGTCTCCTCCCAACCCTGCTGGAGGCCCTGGCTTCTGCAGGCTCCTTCTGTGTCCCTGCCCTGCCACAGCCTGGCACACGAGCCACCACGGGCCATGCCAGGCCTCTGGGGTCATTCTACCCAAACCACCACATGTTTCGGAGTAACCTCTGCTGTTCCCGTGGGAGTCGGACAACCAGGAAGAGGCCTGGAAAACCAACCTGGAAGGCTTTTCAAACAAAAGAGTGTGATTTCCTTCAGGGGAGGGAAGGGAAGGGGAAAAAAATACCCCCCACGGTCCTCCTGGGCTCTGAGAGCTTCAGTCACTGTCTTGGGTGCATTTAGTGGTTTGGCCACTCTGGCTGTGTTTTAAAATCTGCTGTCCAGGCAAAGAGACAAAAAAGGCTGGTATGGGGCCAGGGGAGACCTCAGAGGACAGGGGTATTCATCTTGTTAAAAATAGCCCACCCTGTTGCTATTTCTACAGAGCTTGGCAAACAGAGCTGTATGATTTTCCTTTTTTCAGCCACGCTTTGCTTGGACCATCTGATAAAAATAGTAGATAACAAGCTCAAAAAAAGCTGGGATATTTTTATATGTAAGCCCCACTTGGAGTGGGCCTGAAGTAGAGTGGCCAGGGAGCGTTGCGGGGGCTGGGGAGGAGTGGATGAGAAAGGGAGAAGCCTGGGTGGTTGGGTGGGGGCAGCACCCGTGGCCACGGAGGATCAGGGAAGGGGGGAGGTGCCCGCAGAACTCAGTCAGCCCGGGGAGGAGACGCAGGAAGCGATGAGATGCTTTCTCCTGTGTCCACACTCAGGGTCAACAAACAGAAGCTGGGCCCTCCTGACCCACCACAGACTTTGTAGTTTCCCAGGCCCTGTTGGCCCCAGCTCCGACCTTCAGCCCTATTCCCACCACCGTCCCCAACTCGGGGAGCCAGGGCTGGATCAGAAGCAGGCACTGGGCATCCCACTGGGCACTGGACTGCATTAGCAGTGCCAGAGCTTATGGCAGGAAGAAGAACCTTCTGGAAGGATATCTGAGGCCTGGGGTGGTATGAAGACCCAGCAGGGGCTGCTTACACTAGGGGAGGCTTCAGGGAAGGGGGAATAGTCATTAGCCATTAGCCCCAGGAAGGGGCTTGAAGACCTCGTGCAGGTCAGCCTCCACGGCGAGGGGCAGAGGCCTCCTCCCCTTTAAGGGCCTGCCCCCAGATTGCAAACCACTTCCAGAGCTGAGGGCTGTGGGCCTGTGGGGCCTGCAGGGCCAGGGATGAACTCTTTGTAATGTCAGCCCTTGGGCGTAAGAGGCTGGAGACTCCCCATAGGCGGAAGTTGTGTTTTCACCATCTGACTCTCACTTTCCTGAAGAAATGGTCTTTGTGGGAGGAACAATTTTTAAGCCCAGGCCCTGGTACACAGCAGACTTCAGTATTTTGAATAAACAGATAGGAGGGTGAGTCAATGCGAGGGTGCAGCAGGGATACACCGAGGCTTCAGGCTTCCAGGCTGATGTCCCTCAGGGAGGGCAAATGTCCCCAGTTGCTCCGCAGCGCCATCCCTTGTCTAGGATAGCTATCGCCTGTCCAGAGCCAGAGGGTCAGTCCTGAAGGCACTGCAGTCACCAGCACCCACCCCAGACCTGAGTTTCCTTTTTCAGGTCTTTTCCCCATCATTACCTCTGACAGTCATCCCCAAGGGTCACAGGCTTGCCAGGGAGCACTGTGGGTTGTGGGCTCCCCACTGCCCCCTCCCCCTTCATTGTCTTGGGCCATGTTGACTTTGCAGGAGTGGCTGCCTGCCCATGGTGCCGGGATGTTTGACCCACTGACTGGCAGGGCTGATTTCTCAGCTGCAACTTCAACATAAGTAAAAAGCAAACAAATAACCAGGAGACCAAAGGACACTTCCTTCCAGGGCCATGGGAACCGAGGCAGGCAATGGGAGGACAGTGCCCAGTGGAGCCCTGAGACTGTCTCCCCAGATCCAGCTGGCCTCTTGGATATCCTTGAGTTTTCTGGGCTCGGTTAATTCTGCCTTGAATATGTGGCTCCCAGAGTAGTGCTTCCCAGGGGTTAACTATGACTAAGAGGGACTTCCCTGGTGGTCCAGCTTTTAAGAATCCTCCTGCCAATGCAGAGGTCATGGGTTCCATCACTGATCTGGGAAGACATGCTAGGGTGCAACTAAACCTGTGTACAACTACTGAAGCCCACGGCCCTAGTGTCCGTCCTGCACAAAAAGAGAAGCCACTTCAGTGAGAAGCCCTTGCCCCAAAACAAAGAGTAGCCCTCGCTTGCTGCAACTAGAGAAAGCCCATGTTCAGCAGCAGAGATCCAGTGCAGCTAAAGATAAATAAACAAAATCTTTAAAAGTGACTAAGAGTTGGCCGAAGAACTGATGCTTCGGAAATGTGGTGTTGTAGAAGACGCTTGAGAGTCCCTTGGACTGCAACGAGATCCAACCAGTCAATCCTAAAGGAAATCAGTCCTGAACATTCATTGGAAGGACTGATGTTGAAGCTTGAACTTCAATACTTTGGCCACCTGATGCAAAGAACTGACTCACTGGAAAAGACCCTGATGCTGGGAAAGATTGAAGGTGGGAGGAGAAGGGGAAGACAGAGGATGAGATGGTTGGATGGCATCACCGACTCAATGGACATGAGTTTGAGCAAGCTCTGGGAGCTGGTGATGGACAGGGAAGCCTGGCCTGCTGCAGTCCATAGGGTCACAAAGAGTCGGACATGACTGAGAAACTGAACTGAACTGAAGAGCTGGCATTGAGTGAGTACCAAATACGGGCCAGGCACTATACTATGTCTCATGTAGGTGAGTAACAAATGAATCAGATCAGATCAGTCATGTCCGACTCTTTGCAACCCCATGAATCACAGCACACCAGGCCTCCCTGTCCATCACCAACTCCCAGAGTTCACTCAGACTCACGTCCATCAAGTCAGTGATGCCATTCAGCCATCTCATCCTCTGTCGTCCCCTTCTCCTCCTGCCCCCAATCTCTCCCAGTCAGCATCAGAATCTTTTCCAATGAGTCAACTCTTCGCATGAGGTGGCCAAAGTACTGGAGTTTCAGCTTCAGCATCATTCCTTCCAAAGAAATCCCAGGGCTGATCTCTTTCAGAATGGACTGGTTGGATCTCTTTGCAGTCCAAGGGACTCTCAAGAGTCTTCTCCAACACCACAGTTCAAAAGCATCAATTCTTTAGCGCTCAGCCTTCTTCATAGTCCAACTCTCATATCCATACATGACCACAGGAAAAACCATAGCCTCGACTAGACGGACCTTTGTTGGCAAAGTAATGTCTCTGCTTTTGAAAATGCTATCTAGGTTGGTCATAACTTTCCTTCCAAGGAGTAAGTGTCTTTTAATTTCGTGGCTGCAGTCACCATCTGTAGTGATTTTGGAGCCCAAAAATATAAAGTCTGCCACTGTTTCCACTGCTTCTCCATCTATTTCCCATGAAGTGATTGGATCAGATGCCATGATCTTCGTTTTCTGAATGTTGAGCTTTAAGCCAACTTTTTCACTCTCCACTTTCACTTTCATCAAGAGGCTTTTGAGTTCCTCTTCACTTTCTGCCATAAGGGTGGTGTCATCTGCATATCTGAGGCTATTGATATTTCTCCTGGCAATCTTGATTCCGGCTTGTGCTTCTTCCAGTCCAGCATTTCTCATGATGTACTCTGCATATAAGTTAAATAAGCAGGGAGACAATATACAGCCTTGACGTACTCCTTTTCCTATTTGGAACCAGTCTGTTGGTCCATGTCCAGTTCTAACTGTTGCTTCCTGACCTGCATACAAATTTCTCAAGAGGCAGATCAGGTGGGCTGGTATTCCCATCTCTTTCAGAATTTTCCACAGTTTCTTGTGATCCACACAGTCAAAGGCTTTGGCATAGTCAATAAAGCAGAAATAGATGTTTTTCTGGAACTCTTGCTTTTTCCATGATCCAGAGAATGTTGGCAATCTGATCTCTGGTTCCTCTGCCTTTTCTAAAGCCACCTTGAACATCAGGAAGTTCACGGTTCACATATTGCTGAAGCCTGGCTTGGAGAATTTTGAGCATATAGCTGAGTATTATTATCAAACTTGTTTTCCAGATAGAAAATAGAGGCTCACAGAGGTTAAGTAATCTGTCCAGGTACACAAGCTAGAAAGTAGCAGAGCAGGGAATCTAACCACTTTCTGTCTACTCTTCACCTGGTCATGACTACACCCTGTTCGAGCCACCATCATCTCCCACCTGGTCTGCTTCTACCCTCACTTGTCCCTTATAGTCAGTTCTCTGCACGCCAGCCAGAGTGAGCCTGTTACAGTTAGATCAGATCATGTCCTTCCTCTGCTCACCTCACTCATGACTGTACTATGACCAACAAGGCCCCACATGGACTAGCTCCCTGCTACCTCCCTGACCTCAGTCCCTCCACTTGCCCTCTCCCTCTACTCCAGCCTCTCTGCCCTCAGCATTATTTCTTTAGAATAAGCATCTGCCTGCCTCAGGGCCTTTGCACTTGCTGCTTCTGCTGCCTAAAATGCTCTTTCCCATATATCCATACGATTCTCTCCCTCAGGTCTCTGCTTAAATGTCCCTTTTTCAGAGAAAACTTAACCTGCCCTTCCTACATGAAAGAGCCTTCCATCCCCTATCCACTCTCTACCCCCTTTGCCCTGCTTTATGTTTCTTTGGAGCAATTATGGCTATTGATGTGTATGTGAGCACATGTGCAAAGCTGTTTCAGTTGTGTCTGACTCTGTGCGACCCCATGGGCTGTAGCCCACCGGCCACACTCCTCTGTCCATGGGATTCTCCGGGCAAGAATACTGGAGTGGGTTGCCCTGCCTTCCTCCAGGGGATCAACCCAGGGATTGACCCCCTTGTCTTTAATCTACCTGCATTGGCAGGCAGGTTCTTTACCACTAGTGCCACCTGGGAAGCCCCCTATTGATGTGTACACCCACTTTTATCTCTTTATTTCTTTTGCTATCTTCACCAACCAGAATGAGCTCCAGGAAGGAGGGGTTTTTAATCTGTTTTGTTCATTGCTGTATCCCCAGAACCTAGAATGATGTCTGGCACATAGTAGGTGCTTAATAGTTGTTGAACAGATAAATTAAAAAATGAACAAGTTACGACATCCCCGGTGGTCCAGTAGCTAAGACTCTGCACTCCCAATAGTTGGGCCCGGGTTCGATCCCTAGTCAGGGAATTAGATCCTGCATGCCGCAGTTAAGAGTTTGCATGCCACAGTGAAAGATCTTGCATGCTGCAGCTAAGACATGGCACAGCCAAACAGATAAGTAAATAATTTTTTTTTTAAGTACAATCTAGAGCTGCAGGTTTTCTGTGTTTTCCCCACCTCTGTGCTGGTTCTTCTCAAATTCTCCTTGTGGGCTCCGGCTGTGGCAGCCTCTTCCTGCAGATTAGGGGGCCCTCAGGCTGAGGACTGTCTGTAGTTCCTGTTTATTCCCCTCTCTATTCCCATCCACACACTGCACCCCTCTCTCAGCAGCCTAGAGCCCTAAGCACATAGAGGGTGACCGAGAAAAGTCTGTGGAACCGTGGGGTTTTGCATACCTGACTCATTCCCCCACTGAGAGCTGGCCAGCTGCTGAGGAGAGGAACGGAATCCGTTCTCATTGTTCTGAGAATTCATCCAGCAGTGACCGTCTGGGCTCCACTCAGGAAGCACTGCTTTGGACTCAGACCCGGATGCACAGGGCTGTGCTGTCTTGTCCACGTGCGTGAAGTTCACTGGTTTGGGCCGCCCTGTTCACCCCTGCCGGCATCCCACGTGGCAGGACAGGCCCCTGCTCTTGCCTGCCACGGCCTAGAGTCTATCTCCTCCCCAAGTCCTCCCTAGCGGGACAGGCCTGCTCTCTGCTCACATTTTACTCCTAGTTCCTGGTCAAAGCACTTGGACCCTCGGGACCTCGGTCTCCTGGTCTGACAGTGGGGAGCCAAGTACAAACTTCTGCTCCCCTTTCAGCAAACCTAGATTTATACAAAGAATTCCCTTGAGGAACTCTCTCTCTACTTTTACAAAGGGATTCACCAAAGATCTCTCTATTTTTCTCTTTTTTGAGAATATTTTTAAGCTATTTATTTATTTATTTAGACTGCAGGGGGTCTTTGTTGCTGTGCACAGGCTCTCCCTAGCTGTGGCGAGCAGGGGTTACCTCTAGTTGTGGTGTGCAGGCTTCTCATTGCAGTGGCTTCTCTTGTCGCAGAGCACAGGCTCTAGGGTGCGTGGACTTCGTAGTTGCAGCTCATGGACTTGGTTGCCCTGCAGCATGTAGAATCCTCCCAGAGCAGGGATTGAACCCATGTCCCCAGCATTGGCAGGTGGATTCTTAACTACTGGACCTCCAGGAAAGTCCCACAGATTTCTTAAATAGCCAGTGACCTTATGGGTTTGATATATAGGATGCAAGTTACAAAATACAATTCTGACAGGGGTTGGTTTCCAGACCTTGGTGCTGGCCACACTGGTTTCTGCCCTCCTGGCAGGTCTCTGGGGGACCATGTGGAAAAGGCCAGTGTATTAACAGGAGAACTGTGGCAGGTTCTTTGTGTGGAATTAAGGTGACCTGGCCCTTCTCAGGCCACCTGTCTGTGCTTGGGGAGCTGCAGAGCACTGTTTGGTTTGGGTGTGCTCGGGCATTACTAGGCATCTGAAGACTGGGGGAATGGAGGTTGATGGTGCTGGGCTGAGGACAGCATGGCTTAGCGGGAGAGGCTCCTCCTATACCCTGGGAAAGGCGGGCCTCCAGTAACCCTGGCTTTTCTCCTGGAACTCCCTGGACAACGACGGGTCAGGCCTCCAGTCTGTGAGAAGGAAGAAGGTCTCTTGGTGTAAGTAAGGTCGGGCACTTTTGATGTGCCCCTCGGCTTCTTCATCGAGCCAGCATTTATAGAGTGCCAATGTGCCAGAGGTGGTACAGAGAGCGGGTGGAGAGCACAGACCCAGCCCTGCCCAGGAGGGACTTACAATCTGTGGAGCAGGCAGACATCAAGCCCTGGAACGGGACTGGCCCTTGGTGAGGCCATGGGAAACACACAGGGCAGCTGCCTCAAAGGGCTTTTACAAACTCTGATCCAGTCTGTGGACTTGACATGCCCATTTCACAGATGAGGAAATGGAGGCCTGTGGAGACTGATTAATCAACGGCAAAAACAAAACCCAAACTGTCTCTTCTGGCTCCAGGCTGATGTTCCTACCACTCCTTAAAGTTATTCTACTAGAGGCCTCCTTCTCCCTCCCGGTTAAATTTGAAACTTGTATTTTTGGGAAAGGCAAGAGACTTCCCTTAGGACTTTCCTTTCTCCTTCTGGATTCTTTGTTCCAACAGAAGTCATCTGCAAGAAGATGAGAGGGAGTTAGAAGTTCAAATCTGGGAGAGTAAACACAGCTACCCTCATAAAGCAGTGTAGGGTAGTGGTTTAGAGTAAGGACTCTGGAGCCAGACCAAGTAAGTTTAGGTCCCAGTTCTGCTACTTATTAGCTGGGCGACACTGCTTTACCTGTGTCTCAGTTTTCTCTTCTGTGAAATGGAATGATAAGAGTACCCATCTCCTAGTGTTATGAGATAACCCTTGAGTGAACTGATAAATGCAAGATGCCTAGAACAGTGCAAGGCCCAAAGAGGGTAGCAGACAAGACTTAACATTATTGAGAAGCAGCATTTCTAACACCATCTCTGACCCCTGGTAATAAGGACCCAAAACTTTTGCATTAAAAGAACAAAGAAAGGGAGAGAGAAAGAGAGGGAGACATTTTCATGAACTCTTAGTCATCCTTCAAAACCCATTCAGATGTGACCTTTCCTCCAGAACTCTGCTGGCATGCTTGCTCTCCATGCTTAGAGCTGTCAAAGGAGTTTGCATTCCTCAAGAAAAAGTAG
Source organism: Tragelaphus eurycerus (assembly GCA_935064755.1). Lineage (NCBI taxonomy): Eukaryota > Metazoa > Chordata > Mammalia > Artiodactyla > Bovidae > Tragelaphus > Tragelaphus eurycerus. The sequence goes on along the minus strand of CAKXYN010000027.1, from coordinate 19,049,444 downwards.
GGAAGGGAAAGAGAATTCACATACATGAGCACCTACTATACATAGGCCCCTTCTAGAGTTCATTTCCAGAGAAGGCAATGGCACCCCACTCCAGTACTTTTGCCTGGAAAATCCCATGGACGGAGGAGCCTGGTAGGCTGCAGTTCATGGGGTCTCTGGAGTCGGACACGACTGAGCGACTTCACTTTCACTTTTCACTTTCATGCATTGGAAAAGGAAAGGGCAACCCACTCCAGTGTTCTTGCCTGGAGAATCCCAGGGACGGGAAGCCTGGTTGGCTGCCGTCTATGGGGTCGCACAGAGTCGGAGACAACTGAAGTGACGCAGAAGAGTTCATTTCATTTATTCTCCACAGTGACACTAAGAGATGATATAATTATCCCCTTTTTAAAAGTGAAGAAACCAGGATTCAAAGAAGTAAGAGACTTACTTAGTAGGCTAGAAATCAGACCCTCTTAGCATTTATCACACTGTGTTCCCGGTTTCATGTCTGCCTCCCTGGCAAGGCTGATAGCATTAAGGAATTTTTAACCCAGGTTGGTGACATTTGCAGTTTTCTGGGAGAGGGAATATATACTGCTTATGATGGGAATACCAGACCACCTGATCTGCCTCTTGAGAAATTTGTATGCAGGTCAGGAAGCAACAGTTAGAACTGGACATGGAACAACAGACTGGTTCCAAATAGGAAAAGGAGTACGTCAAGGCTGTATATTGTCACCATGTTTATTTAACTTATATGCAGAGTACATCATGAGAAATGCTGGACTGGAAGAAACACAAGTTGGAATCAAGATTGCTGGGAGAAATATCAATAACCTCAGATATGCAGATGACACCACCCTTATGGCAGAAAGTGAAGAGGAACTCAAAAGCCTCTTGATGAAAGTGAAAGTGGAGAGTGAAAAAGTTGACTTAAAGCTCAACATTCAGAAAACGAAGATCATGGCATCTGGTCCCATCACTACATGGGAAATAGATGGGGAAACAGTGGAAACAGTGTCAGACTTTATTTTTCTGGGCTCCAAAATCACTGCAGATGGTGACTGCAGCCATGAAATTAAAAGACGCTTACTCCTTGGAAGGAAAGTTATGACCAACCTAGATAGCATATTCAAAAGCAGAGACATTACTTTGCCAACAAAGGTTCGCCTAGTCAAGGCTATGGTCTTTCCTGTGGTCATGTATGGATGTGAGAGCTGAACTGTGAAGAAGGCTGAGCGCCGAAGAATTGATGCTTTTGAAGTGTGGTGTTGGAGAAGACTCTTGAGAGTCCCTTGGACTGCAAGGAGATCCAACCAGTCCATTCTGAAAGAGATCAGCCCTGGGATTTCTTTGGAAGGAATGATGCTAAAGATGAAACTCTAGTATTTTGGCCACCTCATGCGAAGAGTTAACTCATTGGAGAAGACTCTGATGCTGGGAGGGATTGGGGGCAGGAGGAGAAGGGGCCGACAGAGGATGAGATGGCTGGATGGCATCACTGACTCGATGGATGTGAGTCTGAGTGACCTCCGGGAGTTGGTGATGGACAGGGAGGCCTGACGTGCTGCGATTCATGGGGTCGCAAAGAGTCGGACACGACTGAGCGACTGATCTGATCTGATCTGATCTGATCACTCATCAAAAAGATTTTCGCTCCCCAAAAGGTTAACTCTCATTCCCTACTTCTTTAGATTCTCAGTTCAGTTCAGCTGCTCAGTCATGTCTGACTCTTTGCAACCCCATGGACTGCAGCACGCCAGGCTTCCCTGTCCATCACCAGCTCCCGGAGCTTGCTCAAAATCATGTCCATCAAGTCAGGGATACCACCCAACCATCTCATCCTCTGTCGTCCCCTTCTCTTACTGCCTTCAATCTTTCCCAGCATCGGGGTCTTTTCTTTAGACCCCAGAGCCCAGCAAAAGGCCGAGTACTCATCAAGTACTCAGATATATTTCTTGAATGAATGAACAAAGAAGTGAACAGACTGAAGGAGGAAGGAACAAGTAAACCGGGAAAGCACTGAGGAAGGGCAGCTTGAATCCCTAAGTAAATCTGAAGGAAACAGGATCCTTGTCTTGATTGTCTTTGTTGCTCTGGAAGAAAACCAGGAGCCTGGGACAGAGACCCTCACTGCGGGGGACTGCGGTGTGGGGTAGGAGCCAGCCGGTTCTTGTTTGCCTTCCACACCAGGGAGCCAGCCATGTCCACACTCCTCAACCGCTCTAGAGCCTCCCCACTCCCAGGGACCACTCCTCCACGGCCGGCCCCTCTCAGAGGAGGCCGCTCTCTGCACCACTGGAGCAGTAAATGCCCCCTTTTCCTCAGGAGCCTGCCTCAGGCCCAGGAGGCCTGGGGCAAGGGCTGGGAAGGGCTTCTGTTGGCACCTTTCTGGCCTCTTCTCCCCGGGAGCCCTCTGAGAGCCATGGGAGCCTGGCACCCAGCAGGCGATTGATAGGTGGTAGGAATGGCGGGGAGCCCAGCTCTCAGGGGAGGCGTTCCCTCCCCGTGTCCCACCACAGTCTGCCAGCTGAAGAACCAGTGGTCCCGGTCAGTGCAGGCTTCTCTCAGGCTCCTCAAGCCCATTCATAAACACCCCCTGGGGGGTCACTGACCCCGGTATTGGCAGCTCTGGCTTTCCCATCCAAGGGCCCCAAGGGGGAAATGACCAGTGGGGTAGGGGAGAGAGGCCAGAGCCTTTCCACTCTGCCTGTGGCTGGCGTCCTGTGGGGTGCAGGCTGGCAAGGGGCACCTCCCCTTCCCCACACAGAGCTGGCAGGACAGCCGGTTCATGTCCTCTTCAGCCACAGCCTGCAGAGAGCATGTTCCCCCCAGAGCCACGGGCCACTGGCCAGTCCACTGGGGACATCCCTCAGGGAAGGGAGGGGCGGGAGGGGCAGGGCGGGCCCCAGGCTGGCGCACTGCGGCCAGCCACCCTGCTCTGTGGATTGGCGGTTTTCCTGTCTGGCTCCCTGTGGCCCAGACAGCCCCAACACGTCACTGCAGGGTGAGCGGGCTCCTGCCCAAACTCGAACTCACAGCTTGAGCTCCCTGGGGCTCAGAGCCAGGGCCCAAGGAGAAGGGATGGGGAGAGAACAGAGGAGCCGATGCAGAGCTCCTGGGTGTGGCTCACGGTCCCAGAACAGAGCAGGGAGGTGCTGAGCCAGACTGAGAGGGGGCAGATCAATCCTCTGGGCTCCTGGAGGAGGCAGGGTAGAAAAGGAAGAGAAAAACTCTGCCCAGAGGAAAGGACAGGAAGCTGGGTGACCAACCAAAGTCAGTCTCTGCACTTGCCTCCTGACCCTCTCCAACTCCATCGGGCTTCCCCAAGAGGCCAGTTCCCTGCTGCCCCCGGGCCTTTGCATATGCCAGTCCTCCTCCTGGAAGTGTCTTCTCAACCCTTCCTCACAGCTCCACCTTTTAAGGCCAACTCCCAAGTTAGCCCCTCTATAAAATCTCCCTAACGGGAAACAATGTCACCTTCTGAACTCTCAGAGCACATTCTTTCTGCCCGCTTTGCCTCCCATGGATTCATTCATTCATGTAGGTAATCGACACTTGTTATTTAACAGCCACTGCATCAGGTGCTTAGGGGGAGTGTCGTCCTGCTCTCAGGAGGTGGTGATTGTGGGGAGAGAGTGACAGGAGCAGCTTACCCTTCAACAGTGAAAGAAGTGTTAGAACTCAATGCCGTTAAGTATTTAAATGAGAGCCTACCACGAGGTGGGTGGGAAACGGGCACTTTTGAAACGTAGTCCTGACCCTCAGAGGCAATACGTTAGCTGAGGGTTCAGGGCCTCAGCCAAAAACAGGTATTTGAGAAAGGGCTTTCGAGGCCCAGGGAATGGCATTGCTACGGTCAAAAGAATCAGGAAGCGTGGGGTGTTCTGGAGCCAAGGGAAGAACATCCAGCCAGTGCACAAAGGAGTCCACCGTCTGTAGGACAGACATCCCGCCACGCCCAGGTGCAAACATCTCTCATGTCACATGCAAACACCCCACATGCCTAGGTGCAAACACCCCACATGCCCTGGGGCAAATGCCCTACTCTGCCTTGAAGCAGGCCAGCCCATTGGGAAAAGCTCCATTTCTGTGCGCTACAAATCTCTGGGACCCTTTAGGGGGAAATGGGACAAACATGTCTTAAATCACTATCTTCAACTGTCTCAGACAGATGAAATAACTTGCCCTCTCATAGCTAACAATCAGGGAAGCTGGGATTCGAACCAGGGCTCTCTGGCTGCCGGCTCCGTATGCCTGAGTAACCTGCCTCGTGGTCACACATACCCCATCTGCTCATGGGGAGCTCAATTCCTTCCTCTCACTGGTGCAGTTGGGGGCTCTGAGGAGTCTTGTCTCCGTTGCTCCCCCACCCCATGAGCATTAATCCTGCTGGCGAGGGTGTGTCCAAAGAAGCCCAGCCTGTACCCAGGAAGACAGAGCTCCTGGCTGTGCAGACTGCTCCCACAGCACCACATCTCCTCAGCTCTGAGTGGGAGTTTCTCCACCCCTATTTTCCAATTCTCAGGTTCTGAAAACCTGAAAAAGAGTCACAGAAATTTAGGAGTTGTTACTGTTCTTCAGTCACTAAATTGTATTTGACTCTTTGTGACCTCATGGACTGCAGCACGCCAGGCTCCTCTGTCCTCCACTATCTCCTGGAGTTTGCTCAAATTCATGTCCATTGAATCGGTGATACCATCCAAACATCTGATCCTCTTCTCAGGAAGAGGTCGCCCCCTTCTCCTCCTGCCTTCAACATTTCCCAGTTTCAGGGTCTTTTCCAATGAGTCGGCTCTTTGCATCAAGTCTGGGCCAAAGAACTGGAGCTTCAGCAACAGTCCTTCCAGTGAATATTCAGGGTTGGTTTCCTTTAGGATTGACTGGTTTGAATAGCTCATAGCTTCATTGAGTTACGCAAGCCCCTTCGCCACACAAGGCTGTGATCCATGAAGGGGATTTAGAAGCAGGCTCTGCTTCAAATAAATTCAATATGTGAAAACCAAGGCCAATGGTCACTGACTTATAATGACACCCCCTTCTCCTTTTTCCCACAGTTGCCTGTTGCTGCTCAAGTTCTGGAGCATGATGAAACCTGGGGTTCCTCCCAACCCTGAGAGTCTATAGTTCCAGGAACAGCTTGACAAGGTCTTAACACTCCCTGAGGCCATGAGGTCTCCCCTTGAGCCAGCTGCCAGGACTTCTTCCACTGAGACCGTGCCCCATCTCTACCCCTACTCCTGCACGGCCAGATGCACCCTTGCATCTGTCCACAAATGGACACTCACACGGACACCATCTCCATGGTCAGATGCACAGCCCCCAACACACACACAGAGACACACAAACACATATACACAGGCACCCCCTGCATCTTGCAGCTGCAGCCCTAATCCTAGACTTGTTAACAACTGAATTATGAGCCTGTCTTGCGGTAGCTGAGAAGCTGAGGCGGAAAAGGATTTACTGGCTGCATTAAATCATGTGCTTATTGTGAAGTGAGCAGGCCAAGGAGGTGCTCCAAGTCCCTCCTCCTCCTCCTCCCCAAGTCCCGCTAAAGTACCCACCCTCTCACCCACAAAGACTGCCTCTGGGGTCCTGTCAGAGTCTTCCAGAGCCCACACCAGTCCCCCGACCCCACAGGTCTTGCAGCGGTGGGCCGGGATCATTTAATCTCCATTGTACAGATAAAAAGACCTGAGGTCTGAAAGAGGGGAGGCCATTTGCCTTGGGCTGTTGTGCAAAGAGGCAAAAAATGGAACAAACAGGCTTCTGAACCCGGTGACCCCGAGCCCCTAAGTTTACAAGCACATGTGAGCTCTCAGGGCCCTTTTTTGGGAAGAGGTCCTTGTTGTTCTTCAGTTGTTAAGTCGTGTCTGACTCTTTGCAACCCCATGGACTGTAGCTCGCCATGCTCCCCTGTCCTTCACTACCACCTGGAGTCTGGTCAGATGCATGTCCATGGGGTTGGTGATGCTATCTAACCATCTCATCCTCTGCTGCCCCCTTCTCCTCCTGCCTTCAAACTTTCCCAGGATCAGGGGCTTTTCCAATGAGTTGGTCCTTCGCATCAGGTGGCCAAAGTATTGGAGCTTTCAGCTTCAGTTCTTCCAGTGAATATTCAGGATTGATTTCCTTTAGGATGGACTGGTTTGATCCTAAAAGATTCTTAACCTTAGGTAGAAAGGGCACAAGGCCCATAGCAGGCATAGATCCCGGCTCGCCCTGTAAGATCTCAGGCTGTTAAGGTGAAACTTTTGAGAAAACACAGAGGCCTGCCCTGGCTGAGGGATCAGGGAAGGAACCCTGGAATCCAGTACCCCATCCCAACCCCATCCACTCCTCATGCTGGTGAATCACAGCCTGAGTGCCGAGAGACAAGTTCACAGTCCAGTGTGAAATTCTAACCTGGGCACCAATTATCCAGCCCTGCCCCCACCCCCAGTCACTTCCAGCCAGTGCCCTGCCCCCACCCCCAGTCACTTCCAGCCAGTGCCCTGCCCCCATATCCGCATGCACGTTTCCATTTTGTTCTCCCCATGGCCGGCTGCCCCGTCCACTGTATACTCACACACTCTGTTCCCTCTGCTTGCATTCCTGGCAAGTCCCCTGTTGACCCACTGTCTCCAGGCACCTTCCACTCACCCCTTGCCCCAGATGCCCTCACACAGGCCCTGAACCTGGGACACTAGCAGATTCCTGCCAGGCTATCTTCCCAAGGGAACAGGCCCCCAGGGACCTGCTGAGCCCAGAGAACGTGAACAGAGCCCCCAGGCAGCCAGCAAGCTTTCCTGTTGGTGTCGGCAGGACCCACAGTATTGTGCTGTCCCCAGAGAATTCTGAGGCATCTTTGGCTCTGGTTAACTGGTGTTTCTACTACTTAAGGCTGGAGGAGGGGCAGGTACAGTGAAGCATAGCCTCCCAGCATGGGCGGCCCTCTTGTCCGCCAAAAACGAACAGTGGTCCAGCTGGAACCCCAAAACTCTGTCCAGGTCCCTAACTGAATGGCACAGAAGGCATTTAAAAGTGTTTCTCAGGATCTCCCTCGTGGTCCAGTGGCTAAGACTTCCTTCCCCTGCAGGGGGTGTGGGTTCCATCCCTGGTTGGGAGTTATGATTCCACCTGCTTCATGGTCAGAAAAAAAAGAAAAAAAAGCATAAAATAGAAGCAATATTGCGACAAATCCATTACTTTAAAAATTTTGTCATTATCTAGTAGCTCAGTTATGTCCGACTCTTTGCAACCTCAGGGACTGCAGCAAGCCAGGCTTCCCTATCCTTTAAAATTTGTTTGCATCAAAAGTCTTTAAAATAAATACAATAAAAGTGTTTCTCATTCGTAGTCTTATGAGAGGCTTGTAACATACCAGTTTGGGTAGGCTTGGCCATGGTGGGGGTGGTTATTCACCCATTTTACAGGAAAGAGGACTGAGGCCAAGAGAGAAGACCCAAGGCCAAGGTGGGAGGTGATGGCACAGTGGGGACAGGTACTCAGAAGTCCTCATCCCCGTCAGGACAGAGACAGGGAAGAGGCTCAGGTTCTGCAGAGCCCTGGCAGACAGACCCTGACCCTCCCAAACTTAGCAGCAGCAGTTTCCTGTTCAGCCAGAAGGAGACTCCTGTCACAGAAGCTCACCCTCACTCTCACCTAACAAGGCTGACCTCCACAGTTGGGAGGGGAGCAAACATCCCCTGGGGGGATTTTAAGCTATCCCTCCTGGGATATCCCAGGTGAGGTCAGTTGATCCCTGCATCTAACTGTCTTTCTGGATTCAGTCCCTCAAAGACACTGATTGAAAGGGCTTCAGTTTCCCCACCAGCTTTTAAGAGCCCCTGGCTGGGTGAAGGGGATCTTCCTGGGAAAAGCAGTGCCTTGGACCAAGGAAGCCAGAGAAGCTGGGAGGGGATGTCTTTGGGTCTCCCTGTCTCCTCCCGGTGGGAGGGGGATAAAGTCAGAGTCTGCAGGGAGAGCTCTTGACTCCCCATGACCCCCGTGCTGTTCAACATCACTCGTAAGAGGGTCCCTCACCCACCCAAGCTAGGACAGGGCTGAGGATGGCGGGGGATTTGACAAAGTTGGGCCAAGAGTTCAGATAATTCTAAAAGAGGTGGTCAGTCATGAGGGAGTGGCTGGAGGGAGGGAGAGAGGGAAGAGGAAACAGTGAGGCCAGGAAGAGTCTGGCAGGAAACTGAGGGAAGAGCACATCAACTGAGCTTTGTGCTTGTGAGGGGCACTGGGACAGGCACTGCACACATCTAGTTGTGACCATGGCCTTGAAGGAGGGCAGGAGCATCCCCACTCTAGAGATGAGAATACTGAGGCTCAGGGGGGTTAAAGTGACTTTCCTTCAAAGCCATTCGAAAACAAATAACTTTCTAAGCTGGAACTCAGACCCAGAGTCTGTGATTCCCCAGTCCTAAATGTTTTCTTCCCCACCAGATTCTAAGCTCTTTAGAGAGCTATTACCACTGATTCCTCCCACCACATCTAGTATTGAGTTCAGGGCTTAATAATATAACAGGTGTTCAATAAATATGGCTGCCCTAATGACTTCGGGCAGTTTCCTTGTTTGTAAATTGAACTAATAATTCTTGAGGTGGACATGCCTGGAGGCAGTGTTTAGATCAGGGCTCTTAGAGGTCTCCTTCCAGCTCTCTGATCTTTAAGCCTCCAGACATCATCTTGGTGCCATTTGAGCTCAAGAAGGCCTTGAAATGACCTGAGGAGACAAGGTGGTCACCCAGGTTCTCCCAGCGTCAGGGTATATGACCCTCGGCCTCCACCTTCCACCCCAGGACTGTTGCAGGCTTCTCGGGAGATTTAACACAAAGTGCCCCGGAAGCACATGAAGACTAATTCATTTTATGGTGGGGTGGGTGGGCGGGGGTAGCCACACAAATACATGAAAGACAACATGTAGTGATTCACAGAGAGGTGCCTTAAAAGAGTCAAGCCTCAGCCTGCCCCTCCCCAGTCACGTGACCACAGGAGACCCTCTCCTCTTTCAGCCTCAGGTTCCACATTAGTGAAATGGGGATAACCGTGCCTGGCCCGCAGGGTTTCCCCCGGCCTGCAATGCAGGAGACGCAGGAGACTAGGGTTCGATCCCTGGGTCAGGAAGATCCCCCTGGAGGAGGGCATGGCAACCCACTCCGGTATTCTTGCCTGGAGAATCCCATGGACAGAGGAGCCTGGAGGGCTACAGTCCATAAGTTCGGAAAGAGTCGGACACGACTGAAGCGACTGAGCATGCACACAACGCACCCGCCCTGCAACCCTCACAGGACTCGTCTGAATGTGAATCAAGACATGAAAGACACCTTTGCAAGCAGGGAAGAGGTGTGCAGAGGCTATTTGTGCTTATTGCATTTAAATTATTTCAGTTTCCCATTGCTATCATGATTTGAGCATTAGCCCTTAAGGCCTGGGAGCCATTCTTCTGACTGAGGAATTCACAAGAAGCCCACCCTTACTCGTGCTTGGGGAAGGTGTTTCACTGAGGGGACGGTGGGAAGACTGGATGGAGGACGGAGGCAGTGATGACCGCACTTGGTTACCCCTGCATTCCTTATTAAGGGAGAAACATATTGGCGGGGCTCCTTTTCTGTCCCCTAAGTCAGTGAATGAAAGTTCCTGAAATAAAAGGTGAATGTGATTCTGATACAGTTCATGGTGAGGAGAACAAGCCCCCAGGAACTCAAACTTCAGGAATTCTGAACCCTTTTAGGAAACAATTCCAGCTCCAGGCAAAGGGGTTGTCTGAGGAAGGGGGAGGAGGATACTGAAATTGGGGTCAGGCACCGCCCACCCCCACCATTTTCTCTTGCTCCCTTCTTCCCCTCCCCCTTCCCTCATCTAGCTTCCTGCCCCCAACACCCTCTGGTGCAGCCAGACCTGGCCTTGCATTAGGGACAGTTGGGGGAACCGTGGGAAAAACAATCAAACCCTGGTCAGCCGGATAATTAGCTGTTCCTCTGTGACCATGGCCTCCCTGTCCCCTCCTCCTGGCCACCACCCCCACTCTCGCCTCTGCAGGACAAGCATTTTGGAACAGCCCAGCGACATCACCTCATTAATGTTAATGGGAAGTCCGGACATGAGCCTGACCAGTCATAAACTGCCCTGCGTGAGAAAAGGTAAAAGAGTGTGTATCTGTGTGCACAAGCCTGTGATGTATGTGCAAGTGTGTGTCACTTGTGTTGCCTATGAGGATGTGTGTGTACAACCTGTGTACCTGGCACAAAAGAGAAAATATACATGTGTGAACTGAACGTGTATACTACATATATAAGTGTGCCTGTGTGTGCACTTGAAAATATCTCTGCAGAAACTTACACCTTTATAATAAATGTGTGTACCTTTATATCAAAGTATGCACTGCATAATATTTAGCTGCTTGAATGTGCGTAGGTCGTGCATATGTGTGAGTACACGTATGATCAACAACACACAGGTACTGTGAGTATGCTCTGTCAAATCCCATAAAGATGCACAAACATTATCATGTAAGTGTTAGTCGCTCAGTTGTGTACAACTCTGTGACCCCAGGGACTATAGCCCACCAGGCTCCTCTGTCCCTGGAATTCTCTAGGCAAGAATACTGGAGTGCGTAGCCATTCCCATCACCAGAGTATCTTCCTGACCCAGGGATTGAACCTGGTCTCCTGCATTGCAGGCAAGTTCTTTACCATCTGAGCCACCAGGGATGTAAAGTGTTTGAAATCTGGCCCATATCAAGCACCCACTAAATGTTGGTTGTTTTTTTTATCATCGATAGACCTAATTATACATGTCAACAAGTACATGTTGGGGGGCCCACTCTGTAAATCTGAGTCTCTAATGCCTACATCCAAACTGTGCTATGCTATGAATTTATCTATGAGTCTAAGGTATGCGTGCACATATGGATGGTCTGAGTCCACGTGAATCTGTGGCCCTCGTCCATGAGGGCAGGTTTACTGGTGCACTGACCGCAGGGAAGAGCTGGGCAGCTGCAGCCTGGCCCCACACTCCTGTCTCACGGGACTGCTCGGAGGAGAGGGGCTGGCTCCAGCATCCCCAGCCCTGCACCATGGCCGACGGGGGTCCACAAGCAGGCAGGGGCTCACAGGCTGCCCAGGGCCACTGACCAGCCCGAAGGGTGAGTGGGAAGCCTGGAGCCTCCACCCTCTCCCTCCAAATCATCCAGTCTCCCAGAGTTCTGTCAGCTCCCATCCTAAACCTCTCAATTTGTCCATTCCCCTCTCCATCCCCTCTCTCAACAGCAATAGCCTCTTGTCCCTCCTAATCCACTCTCCACACTAATGAAAGTGATCTTTTAGAAATGCAAATCTCATCACCTTACTCCCTCAACTGCTTAAAACCCCTTAATAGCTTCGTGTTGCTCCTTGGATAAGGCCTAAAATCCTCCGCACAGCCTCTGAGGCCCAGCCTGACCACCCCGGCCACGGCTCCCACTCTCTCTCCAGGTCCCAGCTCCTGCCCATAGCTGCCTCCCTCTCCCAGCATTCCCTCCCCCTGGAATGCTCTGTTTCTGCCTGGCTTCTCCTACCCTGGCAGGTCTCGCTTCTGGAAGCTTCTACGTACAGATCCCCCAGTTTTCACACTTTCCTGCCTCCCTGTAAGTCTCTCTACTGCCCTTCATACCCAAGCAATTCTGTAACTGTGCTGCTGTGCCATTCTCGTCCCCCCTGCACCCTGTGAGCTGTCCTGGTCACCAGGTGTCGCCGGCGGGCTCAGGTCCTGTGTGGCCCAGGTGCCAGCTCTACCCCAGCTCTCAAGGAGCCAGCAGTGGGGCCTTCCTGGTGGCTCAGTGGTTAAGATTCTGCCTTCCAATGCAGGGTTCAATCTCGGTCAGGGAGCCAAGATCCCACATGCCTTGTGACCAAAAAACCAAAACATAAAACTAAAACAATACTGTAATAAACTCAATAAAGACTTTAAAAAAGGCCCACATCAAAAAAAAAAAAATAGAAGATGAAGCCAACAGTCTCTTGGGAGAAAGACACAGAGAATATGATTAAATGAGTTAGTGCAACTGAGAGCTGTGGGGAGGGGCAAGAGGGGTGCTGACAGCCCTGGGCCTTAAGAAATGGAGAGTGAGCCAGGACAGGGAATTGCAGAGAATTTTGAACATCACACACAGACAGCATGGTGTCTGCAGCTTGCTGTTATTGCAACATCACTTACAACACAGGAGGTATTAAGAAGTAAAACTGGGGGATTTTCCTGGCGGTCCAGTGTTCAAGACTTCATGCTCCCAATGCAGAGGGCTCAGGTTTGATCCCCGGTCAGGGAACTAGATCCCACATGCTGCAACTAGGCCAAAAAAAAAAAAAAAGACCCCACATGCCAAAACCAAGAAGCAGCATAAAAATATATATGTAGAGATATATATATATTAAAAAAGAAAAAGAAGTAAAACTGGGAAGGCCAGTGGGGACCAGGCTGTGGGACTTCAAATATCTTCTCATTTTTATTTAACAATTAGACTCCCATCAGTCCAAAAATTCAAAGACCCATCTGTGTTGGGGACACGCCTGCTCACCAGGAACCACATGACTAAGAGGATGCTTCCCTCATGCCTGCTGGAACCAGCCCAAGGACCCCTGGGATTGCCAGTGGTCCACGTCCCTAATTCTCACTGATCAGCAGGAAGGAGAAGCCTAAAGAGGAGCAGTCATTTCCCCTCAAACCCAGAGCTCAGTCAAGTATCTGGCCCCAAAGTGGGCCACCCAGCCTGCTCAGGGCCTGTGCCCCCAGGGTCAGGGGTCAGGGGTCAGGCAGCTCCTTCCCCTAGGAAAGCTCTGTTCCCCTCTAAGTGGAAGGGACCAGCCCCTCACCAGGCCCCTTGCAGGAGCTCAGGCAAGGCAGCAGATTAGCTGCGTGAGGAGGCCCAGGCGGGGACCAGGGGGTGGTGCCTCTGTGAGGGGAGCCAGGAGCTGTAATCCCCCCTTTCAGTTGCTGCTGCTAACTCAGGGCCTCAGGGGCTTGCTGAGTTTGCCCTGGACCCAGCCACTTCATCTTCTAATGCCTCCCAGAAAGCCCCTTTGTTCCCCCTTTTGCATAAGGTGGTAGGAACCGCTGCAGTGGCCTCCTTCCCCTCGGCAGGCGCCTCTTTCACCACTCACCCAGGGTCCCTCCCAGGGTCCCCAAGAATTATCTAGCAGGGGGGTTGAAGCAGTTAACTGCTAATAAAGACACACCTCTGAATCTGTCTCCTCCGATTTTGGGGAAGACACCGTCTCACCAAACATTATGTTAGCCTGTATGCCAGGCAAGAGGCCTGAGAGGAAACGGTCCCACTCCTTGCAGGCTGTTCCTTAGGACACTCAGGGCAGGGCCCAGCTTTGTGCCTGCTGACGCAAGGCTTCTGTGAGTCCCTGAGGTGGTAGCTGGTTCCCCCACCAGCTCCAGAGGTAGGGACTGGGTACCTGTCCACATGGGGGCTTCCTGGGGGCAGGATTTGTTTTTCTCTGCTTACCCTCAGGGGCTTCCCAGTTGGCACTAGTGGTAAAGAACACGCCTGCCAATGCAGGAGACATGAGATGTGGGTTCAGTCCCTGGGTCTGGAAGATTCCCCCAGAGGAGGGCAATGGCAACCCACTCCAGTATTCTCGCTGGGAGAATCCCATGGACAAAGGACCCTGATGGGCTACAGCCCATAGGGTCGCAAAGAATCAGACACTACTGAAGTGACTTGGCATGCACTTCCCTTTGGTGTTGAGTACAGGGCTCTGCACGGTGAGAGTAGATGAGGTCCTACCAGGGACTGGGGATTTTGCGGCTTACTCTCCAGACATGACTTGTGGACCTGCTGTTGCCACTTCTCAGGAAACTCAGGCCGGGCCAGCCTGTGAGCTCCAGTAAACTAGGACCCTGCTCATTTGGCTCACCAGTGATTCCTAGATCCCAGCACGGTACCTGCCACCTAGTAGGTGTCCCTTAATAGTTGTTAACCAAATGAACGAATGATTTTTTAAAATGTTTCCATTTCATTGAATACAAGAGTGAATTAAATAATGAATGAAGCAGCACCAGGAAACTTCCAAGAAAACTGCCTTGCTCTTACATGGGCCGCAGTCAAACAGAGTTCTCTTACCTGTGGTTGGAGTTGGAGCTGATATTGAATGAATGGAGAGGGGTGGACGTGGCCCTCATCCTCATCTGGGGAGACGCTGTCCAATCTCTAGGGCACAAGAACTCAGACTCCCAGAACACCAGCATGGAAGGCACCCTGTGGGATCATCGCCACCAAACTCCTCGGGCTCAGCTGAGGCTACTAAGGCCCAGAGAAGGCAAGGAACTTGCCCTACATCACACAGCGAATTGGTGGGGGGAACTAGGACTAGGAATTAGGACCCCTGCCTGACTCCCTGTCCAGAGATCTTTCCATTTCCCCAGCAACCCAGCTATGCCAGGCCCAGACACCAGGGGTCTAGGTTCACCCCTGGTTGGGCTGGCATGGCCTGTGACCCAGGCCCTGGCTGTCCCTAGCAGTGGCCACCTGGCCACCTGCTGGCCAGAATGCTTGGAACTGCCTGAGAGGCAGCAGGTTTTGCCGTTTGGAATCAGACAGCCTTGCACAACCACGAGGCCTACAGGAAGCCAGGCAGATCTTTCTTTTCCATCGCTGCTCTGGAGCCAGAGGCCCAGGGGCCACAGGGCACCCAGGGCTGAGGCACCAAATCAGGAGACATGCAGGGACCTGCTGTTTACAGTGGGGGTACCTCCTCAGGGCTGTTGTCAGACCTCACTCAGGGAGGCACGTCGCAGACTGCTGATCAGACAGCAATGGGGACGGAGGCCAGGACCCCAGGCTGGGAGACCAGGCTCCCCACTGCCAAGTTGATCATGGAATGAGCTTCAACCACCCTTCCCCTGGGCTGCACTTCCAGACCATTTCCTGCGTAGGCTCTCCCCAACTCTCTCTACCACCCGGCCATCAGTATTAGATGGCTCCCATTCTGTAGTATTAGACGGCTTCCCTGGTGGCTCAGAGGGTTAAAGAATCTGCCTGCAATTCAGGAGGCTCAGGTCCAATCCCTGAGTTGGGAAGATCCCCTGGAGGAGGAAATGGCTCCCCACTCCAGTATTTTTGCCTTGAGAATCCCAAGGACAGAGGAGCCTGGCGGGCTACAGTCCAAGGGGTTGCAAAGAGTCAGACACAACTGAGTGACTGACACTTTCACTTCTTTTCATTCTAGAGACTCAGCCGCTGAGGCTCAGGCAGTTTCGATATCTTGCCAGAACTCAGTGAGGGATTCAACCTCAGGTCCTTCTGGCTTGAGGGTCTTCTCTTTTCCCCACCTTTTGCAGTTGAGTGGCTCATGACACCAGTTCTCATGACAGCCTGCCTTCCCAGAACTCTCTATTAAGATGCAGGGGCCCTGCAAGCGCAGGAAAGATACATTGCTGTTTAGTCACTAACTCAAGCTGGACTCTTTTGTGACCCCAGGGACTGTAGCCTTCCAGGCTCCTTGGTCCCCTGGGATACATTAGGTGCTGCTGTTAATGGACTGTGTCAAGTCAGCAGACCTAACCAGTTCACTCACTTCGAGCTGAAACCGTCCATGGCTTCCCAGCATCCACAGGGTAAGGCCCTGGCTCCCCACCCTCTCCTGTGAGCTCACCCCTGCAGGCCTCTCCAGACTCAGCCCCATCTCCTCTCTGCTTCAAACCTCATGCTCTGGCGTCTAGAAAGTGACTTCTAAACCAGTTCTGGCCATGCTGCTTCCAGCCTCCAGACTCACCTTCAGGGTACTCTCTCTGCCTAAATAGCCCCTAGTCCACTCTTCCTTTCTCATCACTGATTCAATGAACATTGAGCAAACTTAGGGAAATGGTGGTAGAGAAGCCTGGTGGGCTGCAGTTCCTGGGGTCGCAAAGAGTTGGACACAACTTAGCGCCTGAACAGCAACAACAAGAGTATAGTTGCTTTTACAATCTCGTGTCAGTTTCTGCTCAACAGCAAAGTGAATCACCTATATGTTTACATATATCCCGTCTTTCCCTTCTCACAAGTTTAGATTCAGATAAACCATTACCTCCTTCATGGAGACTTCCTTGCCTTCCACATGCCCCCCAAGAGTGAATCAGGTACCCCTCCTATGCCTCCTTAATCCTCTGGCATGCTTATACCACACTAGAGAGAAATGATTCACCCCTGTGCCTATCACCTGTCTACCCTGTGAACCAGGCCTCCACCACGGAAACCCACTGTACAGGGTGCCTAATGGGTGTGCAAGGAATGCCTGCTGAATGCATGAATGAGATGGAGCGATCCCATGGGAAGGGGGAGCTCCAGAGGTATGGGGGTGTCCAGAGGGCTGGGAAAGTCCCCAGCCAGCCTGAAACCCCATGCCTCCCTGGAAACACTGGCCTGAAATCAACAAGGTGAAATTTAACTGGGATGAAAGAAAAAGCTTCCTGGCAGTATCTAAGAAGGCTGAAACCAGGTGGCCTGAAGCCCAGGCAGGGGAATGGAAGGTCACCTCCTGCCCTCCCCATGGGAAGGTCTGCTATCCCAGGACAGCCCAGGGAAGGCATGGCCTCCAGAAGCTCCTGGAACTCAGTCCAGCTCTCTCTTCCTGCTGGAGAAGCATAACACCTCCAGCTCCTGCCCCACAGGCAGGCCCGGAAGTCCATTCACCCTCAGATTGAAGAATAGAAGCCTTAAATAAAGAAAGGTTATATAAGCTTCTAGAAGCAAGCCAATGGCAGTGAGCCGGGGAATGAGGAGTGGGGAGGCAAACCGTCCAGGCTTCCTGCCTTCAGCAAGGTCCTCAAAATGACTGAGCTGCTGCTGCTGCTGAGTCACTTCAGTCATGTCCGACTCTGTGCGATCCCAAAGACGGCAGCCCACCAGGCTCCTCTGTCCCTGGGATTCTCCAGGCAAGAATACTGGAGTGGGTTGCCATTTCCTTCTCCAATGCATGAAAGTGAAAAGTGAAAGTGAAGTCGCCCAGTCGTGTCCGACTCTTAGCGATCCCATGGACTGGAGCCCACCAGGCTCCTCCGTCCATGGGATTCCCCAGGCAAGTTTACTGGGGTGGGGTGCCATTGCCTTCCCCCAAATGACTGAGCACTTCACGCCAGATTCTTGACCAGGGAGCAGCTGGGGGAGAGAGAAATGTGCCGTATGCTAAAGCATAATCAATATTGTGATTTAATATTGGGAAAATAAACACACACTCCCCACTGTTGTTTCTGTATGCCAACTGCAGACTAGGTTCCTGGCAGGTGGAACAAGGCAGGGGAGAGTGGGGCAGAGCACAGGGCCACAGTTTAAACAAAGTTGACCTGGCTGCCTGAGTCGTGCTTTTCAGAATGATTGTTTATAGAAATTGGTAAGTTATTAATAATAATGGCTGTCATGCATTGTTCCTTCCCCAGCACTGTGGCATTTTTATCTGCATTCTTTTACTTTGCTTCATTTAATGCAGTAATTATGCTTTGCTTTACACGTCTTTGCTCAAAACTAACCTCCAGTGTATTTGCCGGAATTCTCCTACCTTGCCAAGCACATGAAAATGCTTCGGAAAGGTTAACAGCTAAGTTTTTATACAATTCTCGCAAGAAGACCATACATTTTTAGCTTACTGGCGGTCAGAAATGAGAGAGAAACTCCCTAACTTTCTTGCAAAGTCTTCTCTGAAAATGGTCACACACCCTTTTATCCCAGAAATCCTTGGCACCCACTCCGTGCACTGAACTCATCAGAAGGCGTTAAGGTATTTTCCACAATCCTTTTTTTTTTTTAACCCCATGAGCCTTTTGAGGACAGGTCTCAAAAGTATGCTCTTAAAACTACTACATTATGCCATTCTAATGGAAAGAATTCACGTTGCTGCCTTTTCCTTGTTATGCTGGAAGATGCGTGTTTACTATTCTGACCCTCTATTAAAAGTTTTATTAAAACTCTGAAAAAAATAAGTAAAAATAAGACTACCACAGCAGCAATAAAAAAAAAAAGACTTCCCTGGTGGTCTAGTGGTTAAGAAACCACCTGCCAATTCGGGGGACACAGGTTTGATCCCTGGTCTGGGAGAATCCCACATGCCGCAGGGCAACTGAGTCCGTGGGTCACAGCTACCGGGCCCACGGGTCACAGCTACCGAGCCCACATGCCCTAGAGACCATGTTACGCAACAAGAGAAGCCACTGCAGTGAGAAGCCCTCAAACCACAACTAGAGAAAAGCTTTGCACAGCAATGAAGACCCAGTGCAATCAAAAATAAAATAAATCAATTAAAAACAAAAAAAACCCTCATCACAGCAGAATTGCCTGGGGACTTTATTGGAAGTGCGGATTCCTGGGCAGCTCCCAGTACCTTCCTTCTCCAGAGCCCCTGGGGTGGGGCCCAGGAACCAGCCTTTTTTCACAAGCTTCCTGGTTGTTCCTCTGTGCACTCAAGTTTGAGAACCTCTGGTCTAAAGTATGGTAGGTATTCAGGAAATGTTTGCAGAATGAACTACTGGTGACTGCGTTTCAAGAGGTACAGTGTAAACAGAAGCGCTATCCGTGGAGTTGATCAGTATTCTTCCTGGCTGGCCATGGCGTTGGGCAATATTGCCTCTGAACCACTCACTGGACTTAGCGTGGACACTGTGCTCCATCCCCACCAGTGTTCCTCATGAAGGTTTCTCTGAGAGCCTTGAGTCTCCTCACTCTGTCCCTCATACCTCCTGCAGGTGGGTCCCCAGAGGGGATGGCCAAGGGATCAATGAATTCTGCCCCTCCAAACTGCAAACTCTATTCTCTGCCGTCTATGGATGACTCGCCAGGGTCACCTTTTGTGGCCATGCTGTAGGTTCATTTCTGGTGGAAAACTCTCACCCTTAGGTGCCCATCACCCCCTAATTCTGGGTGTAGAATACTCTGTTCCTGAGGAAGCCGTGTCTTTCATCCTGGGTACAGACTGACTCCCAACCCTAGGTACAGCCTGACCCTTAATCCTACCTCCAAAATCAAATCCCCCTAACCCAGAAAACAGGCTGACTCCTCACCCTGGTCAGTGTCTGATCCTAAACCCTGATTTCCATCTCCATAACCCTCACCACAGAGTGGCCCAACTCCACATAGATCCTCCATCACCTCGACCACAGACTCAGCCCCTGGAGCTGCTAGGAGTGTGTGTGTCGTGGGGTGGGGGCACACTGGAAAAGGAAGTGCTGCCAACAGAAGCCAGAAGTGAAGTTGCTCAGTCGTGTCCGATTCTTTGCAACCCCGTGGACGGTAGCCCACCAGGCTCCTCCATCCATGGGATTCTCCAGGCAAGAATACTGGAGTGGGTTGCCATTTCCTTCTCCAGGGGATTTTCCTGACCCAGGGATCAAACCCAGGTCTCCCGCATTGCAGGCAGACGCTTTAACCTCTGAGCCACCAGGGAAGCCCCATAGAAGCCAGAAGCCATGGCCAAAACAGAGGGATGGAATCTGGCCAGGCAGAGTTTTGACCCCTCATGTCTTCCCTGCCAGAGCTTGGCGGGACCTAAGCATGCTGGAACCTTATGACCTCAGCTGGGCATCACTCCTCTGCCTTCTGCCTTCCACTGTTGCTGCCTGGCTGCCCCAGGGCCCCTGCCCAACCCCCACCATATCCACTGGCTCCATCAGACAGCCAAACATGAAAGGGAAGATGACCGGCCCCGATGCAGGGCCCAGGAATGCACAGGTATCATCAGTGGACAGATGCATGGCGCGCTTTGACCTGTCCACCCCCAACCCCTCCCAGGGTGGGGGGAAGACCCTAGAACACAAGCAGAGTGGTCGGGGGAGCCCAGAGTGTGGCGCCAGGAGGGCCAAGTGGACTGTCCAGGTGGGCGACTGGGGCCTGGTTCCTCCCCGCCTCACATAGTGGGGCCTCAGATGTCCCATAAACAGGGGTGGGGGTGGGGCAAAGGCTGTTGGGAGGCTGGTGTCTGGTCCACAGAAGACTCAGTGGGTCCTTAACAATGTAATCTTGGATCTAAAGGAATGGGGAAGACCCTTTTGCAGTTGCAGTTTTGGTGGCCACCGCATCCCGGCCATGGGAAACTTTTGGGTAAGGTGGGGTGACACAGCCCTCCCTATAGCATTACAGTCTCAGACTGTAAGAAAGCCCCCAGTCTTAAGAGAAAACATACCCTGACTTCAGAGAGCTCCAGTTTGAAGGAAGACACAGGGGCCACACTTCAAGCCAAAGCACAACCCCCTCCCCTGACAGGACCATGCAAGATCTATGTCCATGGTTACTCCCAGCCAAAGTCAGGGGTGTGGGGAGCCTAAACGATGGGGAGTGACACAGGCTTATCCAGGCAGCCTCCTTGGAGATGGTCCCCACATCAAAAGGAAAACCATGTCTCCCCTCACGCATACACCCACCGCTGGGCCCTGAGAACACCCCAGCACCAGGAATGTTCAGCGCCCAAACCATTTCTCTCTGCGCAACCCGGTGCCCAGCTGGCTGAAAGCCTTGCTGGCTTCCCCCTGGGGAACTGGGGAGGGGTGGGGGGCAGAAACAAGCCTCCCAGGCATTCCTCCTGCATTCCCGGGGCCATGCCCTCCTTCCTCCCTGCCTCAGTCCAGCAATAAACTATTTCAGGCTTGCAAAATCTGGGCTGTTACTCTCCTGCTCACACCCGCCAGCGAGGCCAAGGCCTGGGCCCGCATCAGGAAACCCGCAGCATCCACAGAGCCCAGATTGTTCTGGTCAAGTTGGATGGAGGAAACCGGTTAGCCTTTAGGGCCACCACCCATAGGAGCTGGGGAACAGGGACGGTGGGATCTGGCCCACTCCACAGGTCAGAGCCCCAGAGCTGGGGACAGGGTAAAGGGAGGAGAGTGAGGAGGACAGGCAAGCTTTGTCTGGGGATCCGGCAGGGGCTCAGTGTATTCAAAGAGAAGATCTTTTAGTACAAGGCTCATCTCCCCTTCCCCCATCCCCAGGGTCAGTCATCATCTCCATTTTCAGTTCAGTTGCTCAGTCGTGTTCGACTCTTTGCGACCCCATGAATCGCAGCACACCAGGCCTCCCTGTCCATCACCAACTCCCGGAGTTCACTTAGACTCACGTCCACCGAGTCAGTGAATGCCATCCAGCCATCTCATCCTCTGTCGTCCCCTTCTCCTCCTGCCCCCAATCCCTCCCAGCATCAGAGTCTTTTCCAAAGAGTCAACTCTTCACATGAGGTGGCCAGAGTACTGGAGTTTCAGCTTTAGCATCATTCCTTCCAAAGAAATCCCAGGGCTGATCTCCTTCAGAATGGACTGGTTGGATCTCCTTGCAGTCCAAGGGACTCTCAAGAGTCTTCTCCAACACCATAGTTCAAAAGCATCACTTTTTCGGCACTCAGCCTTCTTCATAGTCCAACTCTCATATCCATACATGACCACAGGAAAGACCATAGCCTCGACTAGACGGACCTTTGTTGGCAAAGTAATGTTTCTGCTTTTGAATATGCTATCTACGTTGGTCATAACTTTCCTTCCAAGGAGTAAGCATCTTTTCATTTCATGGCTGCAGTCACCATCTGCAGTGATTTTGGAGCCCAGAAAAATAAAGTCTGACACTGTCTCCACCGTTTCCCCGTCTATTTCCCACGAAGTGATGGGACCGGATGCCATGATCTTCATTTTCTGAATGTTGAGCTTTAAGCCAACTTTTTCACTCTCCACTTTCACTTTCATCAAGAGGCTTTTGAGTTCCTCTTCACTTTCTGCCATAAGGGTGGTGTCATCTGCATATCTGACTGAGGCTATTGATATTTCTCCTGGCAATCTTGATTCCAGCTTGTGCTTCTTACAGTCCAGCATTTCTCATGATGTACTCTGCATATAAGTTAAATAAGCAGGGTGACAGTATACAGCCTTGACGTAATCCTTTTCCTATTTGGAACCAGTCTGTTGTTCCATGTCCAGTTCTAACTGTTGCTTCCTGATCTGCATACAAATTTCTCAAGAGGCAGATCAGGTGGTCTGGTATTCCCATCTCTTTCAGAATTGCCCACAGTTTCTTGTGATCCACACAGTCAAAGGCTTTGGCAGAAATAGATGTTTTTCTGGAACTCTCTTGCTTTTTCCATGATCCAGCAGATGTTGGCAATTTGATCTCTGGTTCCTCTGCCTTTTCTAAAGCCAGCTTGAACATCAGGAAGTTCACGGTTCACATATTGCTGAAGCCTGGCTTGGAGAATTTTGAGCATTTGAGAATTTACTAGCGTGTGAGATGAGTGCAATTGTGCGGTAGTTTGAGCACTCTTTGGCATTGCCTTTCTTTGGGATTGGAATGAAAACTGACCTTTTCCAGTCCTGTGGCCACTGCTGACTTTTCCCAATTTGCTGGCATATTGAGTGCAGCACTTTCACAGCATCATCTTTCAGGATTTGAAATAGCTCAACTGGAATTCCATCACCTCCACTAGCTTTGTTCGTAGTGATGCTTTCTAAGGCCCACTTGACTTCACATTCCAGGATGTCTGGCTCTAGGTCAGTGATCACACCATCGTGATATTCTTGGTCCTGAAGATCTTTTTTGTACAGTTCTTCTGTGTATTCTTGCCATCTCTTCTTAATATCTTCTGCTTCTTTTAGGTCTATACCATTTCTGTCCTTTATCGTGCCCATCTTTGCATGAAATGTTCCCTTGGTATGTCTAATTTTCTTGAAGAGATCCCTAGTCTTTCCCATTCTGTTGTTTTCCTCTATTTCTTTGCATTGATCGCTGAAGAAGGATTTCTTATCTCTTCTTGCTATTCTTTGGAACTCTGCATTCAGATGCTTATATCTTTCCTTTTCTCTTTTGCTTTTTGCTTCTCTTCCTTTAACAGCTATTTGTAAGGCCTCTCCAGACAGCCATTTTGCTTTTTTGCATTTCTTTTCCATGGGGATGGTCTTGATCCCTGTCTCCTGTACAATGTCACGAACCTCATTCCATAGTTCATCAGGCACTCTATCTATCAGGTCTAGGCCCTTAATTCCACTGTATAATCATAAGGGATTTGACTTAGGTCATACCTGAATGGTCTAGTGGTTTTCCCTACTTTCTTCAATTTCAGTCTGAATTTGGCAGTAAGGAGTTCATGGTCTGAGCCACAGTCAGCTCCTGGTCTTGTTTTTGCTGACTGTATAGAGCTTCTCCATCTTTGGCTGCAAAGAATATAATCAATGTGATTTCGGTGTTGACCATCTGGTGATGTCCATGTGTAGAGTCTTCTCTTGTGTTATTGGAAGAGGGTGTTTGTTATGACCAGTGCATTTTCTTGGCAAAACTCTATTAGTCTTTGCCCTGCTTCATTCCGTATTCCAAGGCCAAATTTGCCTGTTACTCCAGGTGTTTCTTGACTTCCTACTTTTGCATTCCAGTCCCCTATAATGAAAAGGACATCTTTTTTGGGTGTTAGTTCTAAAAGATCTTGTAGGTCTTCATAGAACCATTCAACTTCAGCTTCTTCAGCGCTACTGGTTGGGGCATAGACTTGGATTACTGTGATATTGAATGGTTTGCCTTGGAAATGAACAGAGATCATTCTGTCGTTTTTGAGATTGTATCGAAGTACTGCACTTCGGACTCTTTTGTTGACCATGATGGCTACTCTACTTCTTCTGAGGGATTCCTGCCCGCAGTAGTAGATATAATGGTCATCTGAGTTAAATTCACCCATTCCAGTCCATTTGAGTTCACTGATTCCTAGAATGTCGACATTCACTCTTGCTCACTCACTCATTCATCATCTCCATTTTATGGATGAGAAAACTGAGCCTTCCACCAAGCTTTGGCTCTGTGTTCCGTCTCCCCATCTGACCACATGTCTTCTCTCTCTCCATCCCGGCGCCCACTCTCCAACTGACACAGATGTTAACAAATGTCTGTGTCCTTCTCCTCCACCCTACCCCACACACACCCAGGGCCCAGCCCCTCCACAGCGCCCTGTTTGCCCTGTCTTCCCAGGATCCCCATCCCTGCTCCCTCCCCGCCAACCCCTAGGGGTCACTACATTCCTTTCCCCCTCCCTCTGGTCACAGGCTACCTGTGTCTGCACCTCTGGTCACCACTGTGCCTTGGAGGCTGCTCTGGGACCTGATCTACTTCCTAAGAAGAGTTCTTATCCCTAAGCCCCAGCCCCTCCCTGCTTGAGGGGACCTTCCAGAGTCCCTTCCAGGGTACCTTAGCAACATGCTCCCTCCCGTCTTCAGGCAGCTGGAGCCTGGAGAAAAGAGTCTGAAGCCACCTGCTCTGTGGGACAGAAGCTGGGTCTGACACCTCTCTGTGCCATCACTGTCTGCAATGTGGAAGATCCACCTGAGAGGCAGCCAACTGATGAATAAGTGAACAAATGAGTGGATGAATCCCACAGTTCCTTTCTGAGCGACCTTGTGTTCTACATGCTGACAATATGGCAATTAGTGAAATGGGGGAAGAATTCTTGCCCCTTTGGAGCTTCATTCTAATGGGAGAAGGGGACAGAAGAGAAAGAGCATCCATATATAGTGTCAGGTACTGCCAGGAAGCAAAATAAAGCTGGAGGTACTGCAGGAGGAGGAGGCTGGGTGTGTATGAAGGATGGTCACCAAAAGGGTGCTTCATGCATATGAAGTCAAAGGATGAATATGGAAGAGGTGGGGTGAGGTTGTGGCCCTACACTGCCACTAACCAGGGCCTCAGTCTCCTTCTGTATAAAGCGAGGCAGTTGGACTGGAAGGCCATCGAGGGCTGACCCTCAGTTTTGACCTTCCAGGACTCCAACACATCATGCCTCTGTGAATGCAATGGGGACATTACAGGCAGCTTAGAATCAGTGCTGAAGGCCACTGTCCTCTGCCCCCAGCCAGTCCCCAGGCTCCAGTCCTGCTGATATCATAAAATCAGCATGTGGAAGAGTGGCTCTGCATTCTGGGTCCCCAAGCTCCTGGGACTGCATGCTGTGCAAACGTCAACAATTAGCATAAATAACAGGACTCTCATTCGGACTAGAGTGAGGATGACTCAGGCTGGGAGGCAAGACCACCTGGGGCTGCAAGGAAGGTGGAATTCGCTGGAGGCCTGAGGGCCAGCCCTGCTTCTTCTCCCCTCTTCTGGCCCTCAAGCCCATTCCCTAGCCCCTAGTCAGACACTCTGGACTGGGCTGCACTACGAATGCCCACAAGGACTTCCTCATGACTGACTCCTGACAGTGGAGCTGCTCCCTAAGAAGGGCTGCCCACCCCCCGAGACTGCCTGCCCTGTCCCGTGAGCCTTCAGGGTTGGCAGCAGCTCCGGGAGTGGGTGTCCTGGAGCACCTCCTCCGTCAGCAGCACCCCCTCACACCAATCCTAGAAGCTTCAGCCCCTAAAGACTTCCAGACCCCAAACACTGTGACTTCACCTTGCTGTGGCCGCCTGGCCAAGATCTGCAGATATCACACACACACACACACACACACACACACACGTGTGCTCTCACACAAGCCCACACTGAAGTACACACAGAACCCCCACTGGGACCGTGATTTGTGGGGGGAAGAAGGCTAACATTCATGGGGAGCTTTACTTTTGCCCATCCCATTTAACTCTCCTCCCACCGGAGGAGGAATTTTTGAATACTCCTGGGAGAAGGCAATGGCACGCCACTCCAGTACTTTGCCTGGAAAATCCCATGGACGGAGGAGCCTGGTAGGCTGCAGTCCATGGGGTCGCTGGAAGTCGGACACAACTGAGCGACTTCACTTTCACTTTTCACTTTCGTGCATTGGAGAAGGAAATGGCAACCCACTCCAGTGTTCTTGCCTGGAGAGTCCCAGGGACGGGGGAGCCTGGTGGCTGCCATCTATGGGATCACACAGAGTCGGACACGACTGAAGTGACTTAGCAGCAGCAGTGGGCTTCCCAGGTGGCTCAGTGGTAAAGAATTCACCTACCAGTGCAGAAGACACAGAAGTCATGGGTTCAGTCCCTGGGTGGGGAAGATCCCCTGGAGAAGGAAATGGAAACCCACTCCATTTCTTGCCTGGGAAATGCCATGGACAGAGGAGCCTGGCGGGCTACAGTCCATGGGGTCACAAAGATTTGAACACGTCTGAGTGACTAAGCACACAATAATTGTCACAGAAGAGGGCCTTCCCCGGTGGCTCAGTGGTGAAGAACCCACCTGCCAGTGTCACCAAAGAAGAGACAGAGGCTCCAAGTCACACCTTCCCCCAAGGGACTGGCAGACCCCGGGGCGAGCCCGTGTCTGTCCGATACCAGCCCTCTGAGACCACTGCTCCAAATAGGATCCCACACGTGCACAGAGGGAGATGCTGTTGCAGCCTTCCAGAGCTGGAGGTGCTGAGCTGGGTTCTACTGCTGCCCCTCCACGGGGCCCTGGGTGCAGATCTCTCCCTCCCAAGGCTTCCGTGTCCTCATCTGGGAAATGGGAATCAGAACACCTCTCTCTTCTCTGCATGGCCTTAAACCAGATGGATCTTAAAGGACCCTTCCACTTCCCACATGGAGAAGGCAATGGTACCCCACTCCAGTACTCTTGCCTGGAAAATCCCATGAATGGAGAAGCCTGATAGGCTGCAGTCTATGCGGTCGCTAAGAGTTGGACTCAACTGAAGTGACTTAGCAGCAGCAGCAGCAGCAACCACTTCCCACATCCAGGGTTCTCCGAGGCTAAGCCTGTGCCTCAGGCCACCCAAGGTTGTACACGAACCTGGCAGGGCCTCCCGGGTGGCCTCTTGCCTTTCCCTCCCCCACTGGGGTGGAGGTTAGAGGAGGCCATGTCCGGCGGCGACTTTCCTTCCGTTGGCCCCTCAGCACGAGCCCCTTTGGTGCTGACTAACGGCTTCGCCCACTGCTGACATCAGCACCCATCTGTTTGTGGTGGGAAAAGAGGCCTCCTAGGGAAACAGGTTGACTAAATCACAGCCAAGAAGGACCTCCCGGCTGGGCTGTTGAAACAGATTTGGAAAATACCCTGAGGGTTTTGTAGATGGTCCTGTGAACACATCCTGCTGGAAGGGACACCAGTCGAGAAGCGGAGAGAATGCTGTTGTCTCCTGGAACACTGCTGGTCTGGGTATCATTCCAGCTGGTGCCTCTGGGATCAGGCGTGGGTGGCCACAAAGCAGTGCCTCCCCAGGTAACCTGTCCCCTCCCCAGTCACCCCAAGCCACGATCAGATTTCACCCCTGGCTTTGGACCTTTCAGCTAGTTCCCTGAGCTACTCAGCCCATCATCCCAACAACCATTCTTCCTCTGACATCCCATCTCCTGCACCATCATCCCCTACCTGGGCTGTTTCCACCCTCTGTCATCTCCAGCCATCAAAACCCCATCACCCTCCACATCCCTCTTTCATCTTCATTCTCATGCCTATCTCCAGCAGGGCTCCCTTACCTCAACCCAAAGGTCACTATCTAATCCATAATCAATCTTACCCCTTGTCTACATTCTTTACTGAGTGATAAACTATGCCCGGAATGATATCCAGACCAGCAACTGTTCCAGGAGACAACAGCATTCTGTCTGCTACTATTGCAGGCCCTTCCAGCAGGATCTCTTTATATTCAGATCAGTTCAGTTGCTGTCATATCTGACTCTTTATGACCCCATGGACTGCAGCAAGCCAGGCTTTCCTGTCCATTCCAACTCCCAGAGCTTGCTCAAACTCATGTCCATCGAGTCGGTGATGCCATCCAATCATCTCATCCTCTGTCACCCCTTCTCCTCCTGCCTTCAATCTTTCCCAGCATTAGGGTCTTTTCAAATGAATCAATTCTTTGCATCAGTTGGCCAAAGTATTGGATTTCAGCTTCAGCATCAGTCCTTCCAATGAATATTCAGGACTGATTTCCTTTAGGATGGACTGGTTGGATCTCTTTGCAATCCAAGGGACTCTCAAGAGTCTTCTCCAACACCACAGTTCAAATGGCTGTCCACAAAATCCTCAGGAGATGTGGGTACTTCCTTTCTTAATAACCAACAGTCCTACAGTGGGCTGAGGTGGAGTGGACGGGGTGGGGGGCAGCAGGGGGCAGCGGTGTCTCTAATCCCTGGGAGCCAGCATGAAGCCACCTACCTGGCTTGTTTAAACACACAAAGTCCAGGTGCTGAAGAACAATGAAAAGTGATGGCAGTGGATCAGCCTCCCTGATCAATCTTCCCTGTCTTAAGCTCAGATAAACCTACAGAGGAATCTGGTTCCAAATGTGTTATTTCTGACAGCAGATATGCTGGATTCCCCCTTGCAGAGCCAGCTGGGGTTGAGGGAGTTCATATCTCTGAGTAATAGCAGAAGAGCTTGCTTGAGCCTTCATCCAGTCTGATTGGGTCTGCAACTTGGCTAGAAATTATTCCGGAGAAATTTTTTTAATTAATTAATTTTATTTTTGACTGCACTGGGTCTTCATTGTAGCAAGTGGACTTTCTCTAGTTGCAGAAAGTGGGAGCTACTCTCTAGTTGCAGTTCGAGAGCTTCTCGTTGAGGTAGTTTCTCTTGTTGTGGAGCACAGGCTCTAGGCTGGTGGGCTCAGTAGTTGTGGCTCATGGGCTTAGTCGCCACAAGGCATGTGGAATCTTCCTGCACCAGGGATAGAATCCACGTCCCCTGCATTGGCAGGCGGATTCTTAACCACTGGACCACCAGGGAAGTCCCTATTCTGAAGAATCTTAATATTCAGCTGCAGTGTACGAAAAGAAAAAAGCTCACTTTGGAATGCAAAGTCTAAATTGGAGTTAAAAAAAAAAACAAACTTGTGTTGGAATCCTGAATCTACCATTTAACTACGATGCCTCAGTTTCCTCATCTGTAAAATGGGAGTGAGAACATCTTCCTATCGGCCTCATAAGATCGGTTTGAGGGTTAAGTGTTTTGAAGAACCCTCAAGGACCTTTTTCCAAGGCCAGCAGCACTGCAGGATCAAACAAGAGCTGAATCTGAAGAGTCATTCTAGAACACTGGCAGAAAAACTGCACTCACTATCTTGTCTGACCCATATAATTTTAAGAGTCTTTTTTACATGGGTCACTTCCAAAATAAAAATTAAGTGCAGTTAAAGCAGGACAGCGAGTTCTGATCATTTCTTTCATGAAACCACTTACTTATTTTTATACGCAGACACTCTCTCCAGCTTTGATCTGTTTTTATCCTCACTTTATGATACGTTGGAGGCAAGATACTGTATCTCCTCTTCCCCGTGTAAGTCTTGCCATGCCCTTTGGCCAAAGGCAGTTGGAGTGTGAATTTCCAACTGCCACTGTCACAGTCCCTAGGATCTGAATGTTTCTCGGGACTCGTGCAGAGAAGGCAGCAGACACCTCTGCCCCTGCCCTCCCCCAGCTCCTACCCGACAGAAGGAGGATTCATGCTGAGACTGTGGAGGACAGACCAAAGCCTTAAGCAGTGGTTCCCAGACAGTGGTACCCAGCCCTGGCCAGCAGCACGAGCCTCACTGAGGAACTCGTTGGATGTGCCAAATTCTCAGGTTCCACCTCACATGTGCTGAATCAAAGACTCCGATTTCTACACTTCAGAATGCATCACCCAGGTTTTCAAAGCATCACATTTGAGAACAGAGAGCCTCGCCCACAGCATGCATGGACGATCAGATCAGATCAGATCATTCGCTCAGTCGTGTCCGACTCTTTGCGACCCCATGAACCGCAGCACGCCAGGCCTCCCTATCCGTCACCAGCTCTCAGAGGTCACTCAGAGCATGGACGATAGGAGCTATTAAGGCACATCCAGGTCTGAGGAAGTCATCTTAACGTGGAAAAGACAGGAGGGCATCATGGATTGCACAGGCCTGGGAGCCCAGCCCTTCAGCCCTCCTGGAAGCATGCAGGGAGGGCAGCCTCAGTCTGGAGAGATGCCAGAGATCTTGGGAATTAAGGGGCCAAGAGGGAAGTGGTAAAGGGGTAGCCTGCCTGGCAGCTGCTTCTCCGGCCCCTTGCCGACTGGGGGTCCCAGCAGCTTCCAGCAGTTGCCTCCGTTGGCAGGAGACTTTCTCCTTCCCCAGGCTTATCCCGAACTCATTAGCGATGCTGGCATTCCCAGCTGTGGTTTGGCATCAAGGTCTGGCAATTCCCCGGACCCAGCCCAGAGCCATTTCCCTAGTAGGGACCTCAACCAGAGGACCTGAGTTCGGGGTGCTCAGGCCCCCAAACTGTGTAAGGCCCCCGGCCCACTGCACTGTCACTGTCCCCCCTTCTCCTTCCCTGTGTGCCCAGCTCTGTACCCAGCCTTGGAGCCACAGCGAAGGGACACAAAAGCCATAACTTCTGCCCTCAGAGAGCCCATCAAGTGAGCCTCTGCATTGTAAACCATGTGGCAGATTGTGCTGAGTTCTTTGTGGAACCCAGGACAGAGAGCTGTAAGCGCCAGAAAGTGTGGTTGGCCAAGTGTGCAGTGATCCGGAAGGCAGCCTAGCCAACAGGGCAGCGGGGGAGCTCCCCAAAGGGAGGAGGCCCCACACTCATCTGGAGAAAGGGGACACTGAGGGGACAAAATCCTGTCCCTCTGTCTCTAATTCCCTTTGTCTCTCTACCTTTTCTTTTTCCCAGGCATAGACTCCTCTGTAAATGAGCAAGCTCTTTTTATGACAGGCTGTGGTCCTATCATCAAAACTCTATTGGGGTAACTAACTGGAGACTGGGTAGACCAATGGAGTTAGACCACACGCTGGAATACCACTCAGCCAGGAAAAGAAGCCAGTATTGTCCACGCTACAACATGGGTGAATCTCAGAGGCATAATGCCACGTGGGAGAAGCTGGACAGGAAAGGCTGCACGCCAACGAGACAATTCCCTTTGTACGAAACTTCTGGGAAAGGCAAAACTACATAGAGAGAAAACGGATCAGCAGTGGCCTGAGGCTGGGAGGAGGCATAGGGAGTTGCTTTCAGGAGGGACTGAAACAGCACAGGGAATTTTGCCGGGTGACAGAAAATTTCTGAAACTGAATTGTGCTGATGATTGTACAACTATGTAAATTTACTTAAATCATTGAATGTATGCTTAAAATGGGTCAGTGTGGTGATAAGTTTTACCTTCTTAAAGGAACATGACAAGTAGAAAAGAAGGTAGTTGATGAACGGTTGCTGCTGCTGCTAAGTCACTTCAGTCATGTCCGACTCCGCGTGACCCCATAGACGTCAGCCCACCAGGCTCTCCTGCCCCTGGGATTCTCCAGGCAAGAAAACTGGAGTGGGTTGCCATTTCCTTCTCCAATGCATGAAAGCGAAAAAGTGAAAGTGAAGTCGCTCAGTCGTGTCCGACTCTTAGCGACCCCATGGACTGCAGCCCACCAGGCTCCTCCATCCATGGGATTTTCCAGGCAAGAGTACTGGAGTGGGGTGCCATTGCCTTCTCTGGATGAACGGTTAGACACGTGGAAAAAACAATCGTTATAAAATGTTGATTGTGTCACATGGGTGCTCCCTGTATAATTTCTTCAGCTTTTCTGTATATGTTTGAAAGTTTTCACTATAAAACGTTGGGGACATCTCTAAAAGCTGGAAACAGGGAGGTGATCAAAGGATCTATGGTTTAGAAAGGTCCTTCCGACTACCAGAACGCGACATGAACGGCACTGATAGTGGTGGCGGTGACGATGCCGAGAAACTGAAATTCTCGCTCACTGAGGCTGAGAGCAGAAATGAATAGTCACTTTGGGCAATGGGCAGTGTCTACCCTATGACACAGTAGTTCTTCTCCTAGGCACGTGACAGAAACGTGTACCCTTGTACACCACAGGCCACAGATAAGAACATGTAGGGGCTAAACTGGAAACGACACAATGATTATCAGTGGAATGGATGAGAAGTTGTGTATTCATACCACGGGACACCACGCAGTACCAGGAATGAGTGAACCACAAACACGCAGCATGATGAATTCACAGCGTGTGAATTTCACAGTGTTGAGCAAACAAGATCACACACAACCAAGTACATGTGAAGTCATTCCATTTATATAAATTCCAAAGTCAGGTAACACTGTCAGCAATAGAGGACGAAAGAGTGCCTGCTTGCAGTGGGGCAGCAACTGGAGGGGCTGTGGGCAGGGGCTGAGGGCAAGGGCTGTGGGAAGCTGGCAGTGCTCTGTTTCTTGAGCTGGATTATTAGTTGCATGTAAAACTCATAAGCTGCACGTGAAAAAAAAAAATGATCAAGCTAGGAATGGGATTTGTGCACTTTTTTGCATGCATGTTTTAATTAGATTAAAATCAAGTTTATTAAATGGGTGAAGAAAGAACCAATTTGACTTCACTCAGGGACAGTTTCACCTTGAACGAGCCCTGAGGGTCTCCTGGAGATGCAGCCAGTTTGCTTCCGGCCTCTTTGAGTAGCCTGGGACAGTCCCCACACCAGATCACAGAGGCCCAGTCCTTGGCATTTGTTAGATCTGCAAGGTCACTGGAGGGGAAAGAGGCGTCAGAGGTTTTTATGCCAGGCTAGCCCAGGGAGCCCGCAAAAGTCCTAGAAAGTTTGGCACGCCACTCTAAGTCAGAGTGAATCATAAAGGAGCATTCCAGGCCTGTGTGAGATCAGGGAACATGTAAGCTGTGGGTGAGAAGAAAGCGAAGAACTGGCCTGCTCTTTCCTTCCCAAAGTCGATATCTCAAACAATCCTCTGCCTTGCCATGATGATCTCAAAGTACTTTAATAAAAGCACTAAAATGTACTCACATCCTCTGGAGGAGAAAATGGCAACCAACTCCAGTACTCTTGCTTGGATAATCCCATGGACAGAGGAGCCTGGCAGGCTATAGTCCATGAGGTTGCAGGGTCGGACATGACTTGGTTACTGAGTATGCATGCAAAAAGTACTCAGTCAGAACTCCCTTTGTGAAGGAATACTCACCCTTTAGATATATTTTGTATTTGTGAGATTTCCATATTCAGGTGACAGGTCTCTCAGTGCAAGATTTGACCTTCTTTTTCTTTATAACCAACTCCAATAAGGGAAGGGTGCGAGGTTGGTTTATAGGTTATCCATAACCGGAAGCCTAATTCCAGGGAGAACAGTCAGGCTTCCCCATTATCACAGCTCATTGTGAATGGGCATTGTTCATGTGCCACCAGATGTGAGATAAAATTCTAAAAATGCACCTGGAAATCCCAAGTCCCTGGCACAGGAGTGAAACAGTGACAGCATGCACGATCCGCAGTATTATCCGATTTCACCAACCGTTTTGATGTGTTAACAGGCCCAGGAAAAAAACAACCATCAACAATGTAAAAACTCGTCATGAGCACCATAATATTTAAGAAAAATGTGGAGAGTGAATGAACGTACAGAAACCTGGGCAGAGCCAACTTTTGGAGACTCTGCTGGCTCAGGACCATCCTAGCCCTCGTCATGGGCTGGTTTTTCCCAGAAAATACCCTGACGGTATTGCTGGGTATTGGGGTAGGGGCTCTAAGGCCAGGTGATCCCCAAGAAGCCCCATAACAGGCTTCTGCGTCCAAACAAGTTGAGAAATGCTGTGTTCAAGCACAAACACGACTGTGTTGGCAAGGCTATGGGGTAGGGTAACAGGCTCAAATACAGCTGGTGGCCATGTAACTAGGAGCACTCTTATGGAGGGCAACCTGGCAATATCCTTTGAAATTAAAATTGCACGTGGCCTTTGACCCAACAATTCTACTCCCCTGGCATTTTTCTTACAGATACACTCCCACAAGAACCAAGTGACATGTGGCCAAGAATATTTGTTTTCCAGCATTGTTTATAATAATAAAAGCCTGGAAACAGTCTCATTCTCTCAAAGGGGGTCTGGCACAATCATCTTGGGAGTGATGGTTCCCGGTTATGGAGTACGTGCTGCACATCAAAAGGGATCCTAAGCCCTTTATAGGTATCGCCTCATTTAATCCACACAAAACACTCTGGGGTAGACTTCACTCTTCATCCTGGTCCACAATGAGGAAACTGAGGAACTAAGATATTAAGTAACTGGCTTGACATGAAACAACTCTTTCATAGTCGAGTCACTCTAGTCCTCTTGCCTGGAAAATCCCATGGACGGAGGAGCCTGGTAGGCTGCAGTCCATGGGGTCGCTAAGAGTCAGACACGACTGAGCGACTTCACTTTCACTTTTCACTTTGATGCATTGGAGAAGGCAATGGCAACCCACTCCAGTGTTCTTGCCTGGAGAATCCCAGGGACAGGGGAGCCTGGTGGGCTGCCGTCTATGGGATCACACAGAGTCGGACACGACTGAAGCGACTTAGCAGCAGCAGCAGTGATCCATACTCCAACATTCTGCTTCCAAAGTCAATGGTCTTCACCACTCCATCACACCTTCCAAATGAAAATTTGAATCACCTGTTCGATGGAATGCACAGGAACCATAAAAAAGGCAAAGACAGCTCTCTGTGTGCTCATATCAAATGGTTTCCAGAAATATTGTTAAGCGAAAGAGGCAAAATGCTGAGCAGTGTGGGGCTATGGGAGAAAAAAGTTTATAAGTACATATATTTCAGACTATCTTTAGAAGGATGCATAGGAAACTCGTAACTCGGGGGCCTCCAAGAAAGGGAGCTAAGAAGTGGCTGGAGGAAAAGATGGAAGACAGACGTTTGTTTGAATTTGTTTTCAGCTTTTCATTTTATTTTGAAGGGATTTCAATCTTAAGCAAAGAGTCGACTCATTGGGAAAGACCCTGACCCTGGGAAAGATTGAGGCAGGAGGAAAAGGGGGCGACAGAGGATGAGATGGTTGGATGACATCACCAACTCAATGGATGTGAGTTTGAGCAAACTCTGGGAGATAGTGAAGGACAGGAGAGCTTGGCATGCTGCAGTCCACGGGGTTGCAAAGAGTTGGACATGACTTATCGACTGAACAACAACAAACTTGCTGAAAAGTTGCAAGAAGAATTCCCAATACCCTAGATTCACTCACTATTACCATGCTTGATTTTTTTTTTTACCATGTCCCTTCAGTACCTCTTTGAAATAAATTTAACAAGATAAACAAACATTTTCTCCTGCAGAAATTCTGGAGATTCTAAAACTCTAGGTATTCAAATCTTTCAGAAGGGAGTCGACTGCATACACTTTTTTAGGAAGTTGATCCTGAAACACTCTCTCCTCTGGAACAGATGCTTCCTCACCCAGAAGGATGTGAACAAGCCTAGAGTTTTGGAGAAGGGGGCTAAGGAAGCTTCCAGAACCATCAGAAGCAGTCGAACTCACTCAGGGATGGGGCAGGGCTGAAACGAGCCACAGAGCTGCTGCCCCCCGGGGGGTGGTTCTCTGCACAGGGTCGCAGCAGGCAGGGACAAAGCACAGGGGTTCCAGGTGTCCACGCAATGCCAGTCACCCTCCCAGTCCTGCCCAGTCCCTTTCATTACTTGCTCAGGCCCTGGTGCCAGTAGACTGAGTGCCTGAGACAGGCTGAGGGTCTCCCATCCTGTGAGCCAGACATTTGAAGGAAGAACTCCTGTCCAAACACAAGGTCTAAACAGACTGAGGTGGGGCTTCCCTGGTGGTCCAGCAGTTAAGACTCCATGCCCCCAATGCAGGGGGGCCCAGGTTCAATCCCTGGTCGGGTACTACCAGGGATTGTAGTTGTGGCTTACATGCCACAACTACCAGGCCAGTTGTGGCCTACATGCCACAACTAAAGATTCTGCATTCCAAAACTAAGACTTGGTGCAGCCAAATAAGTAAATAAAGAGAAATACTAGACAGAAGGCAGAGGGCGGATTTCCCGCCACTTTTAACGGCATTGCCTCCCCTGAGCACTTGCTCCTGAATCCCAGAGTCTGTCACCTGTCACCTGGGAGCCCAGCCCTGCAGCTCTGCGGTCCTATAACCATCTGCCCTAATTTTTCTAGAGCTTTGCAATGGTCATCAGTGTTTCATGTGTGTGTCATTCTTTCCTACTCCTATCTGCCCCTGGGATTTTTGTGATAACAAGGCTGTGCCTCCTCAGACTGGGGCTCCCCAAGGGCAGTTCTGTTCTCCCCACTCAGACTGGGGCACCTCAAGTCAGGGACCTTGCAGCACAACCAACTGGGCTCTGCCCCCCTCCTCCCAGGGCCTCTTTTGGTTCCAAGGCCAAGGCTCTGTGCGGTCACACGTTTCACATACCCCAAGCCTGGGTGCATGCACCCCTTGAGGTCCTGCCTGGAAGGGAGGCTGAAGGCTTGTAGCTGATACCAGTGACCAGCGATGGGGTCATTGCATAACAGCGGCTGGCCGCAGGTTTCCGATGATTCAGCACTGTGGCCTGAACAGGACTTCTGTGGGGCTGGACCCAGGACAAGGCTCCTCAGAATCAAGAGACAGGAGGCCCAAAGAGCCCAGCTCACCTGGGCACCCTGCACTGTTGCCCAGACACACTGGGAAGGAGACACACTTTCTGGGCTTCTCCTGGTGGCCCCAGGCCTGGCCTCCCAGAGCCCCTGGGCCAGAGTACCCATGCCTGGGCGTGGGTAGAGGTTCCAGCCTGGTGTTGGGCCAGGAGAGCCCCCTTGTCATGCAGAGCCCGCTGTTGGGGCTGTAGACCCCTGAAGCAGAGTTGTGAACCCCAGGGGGAGGCAGGGATAGGGGCCTGGTGGCGTGAAGGGACCCCAAGGGCCAGCCCAGCTGGGGGGCCAGCTTGGCAGTTCTTTTTCAAACCACTAGATGTCACTTCCATTTCAAAGGAACCCACTGGTTGGAATTTTCCCCAGTCAGGTTCCCACCCCCCAACCCCATCCTTCTCCAAGTCTTAAAGACACAGGCCACAGAGGAAAACTCCACTTTCCCCTGAGGACCAAGATATTGGAAACCTGACCAAGAGCTGCCTCCAAGCCTGAGTTGAAGCTTCCAGGACCTCCATCACACCCCACTCCACCCTGCAAAGAGCCAGAAGGGTCAGAACTCCCATTTTGCCATCCCCCACCACCCTCCAGGTTCTTACGGGGATGGTATTTTCTGAAACCAAAAATGAAACGTGGTCAAACTAATGTGACAATACTTGGAACAGAGAACACCTTTCACCCGAGCCCCTACGCAGGGCTAAGAGCTTCCGGATTCACCGGAGCCCATGTGGTCCATGTCCCCGCTTCAGACCATCATCAGGAACTTTGAGCGAGGGGAGATGTGAAAGGAGTTTCCAGGGCTCTCCTCTTCCCCCGCATCCCAGTGTTCATTCAGCATCTCTTGGTTGACTGGTGCCAATGATCACCATTTGCAATGAGATTTATTCCACTTGAGCCCTCCCACAACCTCCATGAAGTAAGTAGAACTTAACCCCATTTTACAGATGAAGAAACAGAGGTGTCAGATGAGAAATTTCCTTGAGTGTCTCACTGCTGGCGCTTCATCTCCCTCAACCAGGCCCCGGCAGAGGGGAGCCTGCAGCCAGCTGCTTGGTTTTCTCTGCAGCTCAGGTGGCCACTTAGAGACTCATTCTTTTGAGCTCATTAATTAGCACCGTGGTTTCCAAACTTGGTTGCACATTAGAATCACCTGGGGAGCTTTTAAAACTCCTGCTGCCTCGGTCACCGCCCCCCACCAACCAATTAAATCAAAATGTGGGAGGGCTGGAGTGAGAGCTGGGTGTCTGTTCTTTTCAAGATGTCCAGGTGGTTCCAATAAGCAGTCAAGTTTGAGGACCACCACTCTCACCACCTCACCCCCGCCAACCAACCACTGAGGGCTTACCTATAGGTTTACAGGCTGCATGCTGCCCATTCTGTAGCTCATATTTCATGATAGGATACTTAGACACAAAGGCTTCATGCCTAGGCACATGTGTATCCTTAACTTTTCTACAGAGAAGTGAGGCAACTCGCCCAGACACCCAGCTCCTAAATTAGCAAAATCAGGACTAAAACCCCTGTCTTTGAAGTTCTCAAATTAATGCTCTGGCCTCTGAGACAAGGTCAGCTTCTTCAGAGCTGTTAGCTTAACACAAAGAAAACAGAACCCAGTCAGTATCTGACCCCTCACCCTGGTCCCTGACCAACGCCCATCGTCATAACCATGACTGACCCTTTATCTCCACCACCAGATCGCTCCACCCTGACCACAGCTTGACCCCTTACCCTGACCGTGACTGACCCCTAACTGAGATCCCCATTTTACAGATGAAGAAAAAGAGCTTGGGGAAGTCTAAGTTCTTTCCTGAGTCCTTCCTGAGGGCCAGGCTGTCCCTAACACTGGTCACTGTCTCACACAGGTTCAGCGCTGGTCAGAGTGTGGAGGGTTTCGGGCAGCCTGGTCTCAACACTGGTAAATAACTGAGTCACTAACAATAATAAAATAAACATGTGGGGCCCTTGCATCAGCCAGGAGGTTAGCATTTTCATGTCCATGATTTCTTCAAAGGCTCTCCCATGCTCTGTTAACTATCAGCAGGAGACACAGGTTTGATCCCTGATCCAGGAAGATCCCACATGCGGGGGAATGACTAAGCCCATGAGCCACAACCATAGAGCCTGTGCTCTAGAGGCTGCGAGCTGCAGCTAACGAAGCCTGCACTTCCTAGAGCCTGTGCTCCGCAGCAAGGGAAGCCACCACAATGAGAAGCCTGTGCATAGCTCCTGAAGAGTAGCCCCTGCTCACGGCAGCTAGAAAAAAATAGCCCAAGTAGCAATGAAGAACTATCACAGCCAAAACAAATTTTTAAGTTTGTTTTTTTTTTTTTTAATTAGAAAACCTCCAAGCAATCCTGTCGCTTCCCACCTTTTTTCTTCCATGGACCCAAGCCTTGCCCTTCCCCACTGTATGATCAAACACACACGCACCGTTACACTCACACACCTCCTGGGCTGGAATGCCCTTGCTTCCACTACAAGACTCGTGACCCACGATCCCCCCCCAAGACCTTGCCTCCTCGGGAAGTCTATGGGGTCCATAGGGTCCCACGTTGGTCCTGCTACTGATCCCCGCCAGAAGGCGTCACCAGGCCCAAGAGAGAGAACAGTCCCCTGGTGCCATCTTTACTAGGTGAGGGGAGTCAAGGCCAGCACATCCTTGGGAGCAAAGGTCACACGGCAGAGGTTACTTGTCTTTACACAGGCACTCACACGCGCACACGTTTGCCAAGTGTGTTTATAGAGTTCTGAGCAACTGTAAACTTGGCTTGCTCCGGCTGCCCCCAGGAGAGGGGAAACCATAAACACCTCCTGCTCCGGCCAGCTCCCCCCAACGAGGCAGGTCACCTCCAGGGACCCGGACACCTCATCATCGCAGGGACGGGCTGTACTCATCTACTTTCTCCTCGGTGAACAACACCTAACCTCCTGTCCCCAGCACAGCTGGAGGGCTTCTCCTGAGCCTTTGCCCTGGCTGTGCCTGCCCCTGGGAATTCCTCACTCCTCTCTTATTCCTTCCAAACTCACCACCCTGGAAGGGGCATGTCAAGTCTTACCTCCTCTAAGACGCTTCCACTGATCTCACCACATACAGTCTTCTAGATTCATTCTAGAAGAGCCTTTGCTGCTACTGCTGCTGCTAAGTCACTTCAGTCGTGTCCGACTCTGTGTGACCCCATAGACGGCAGCCCACCAGGCTTCCCCGTCCCTGGGATTCTCCAGGCAAGAACACTGGAGTGGGTTGCCATTGCTTTCTCCAATGCATCAAAGTGAAAAGGGAAAGTGAAGTCGCTCAGTCGTGTCTGACTCCTAGCGACCCCATGGGCTGCAGCCTACCAGGCTCCTCCATCCATGGGATTTTCCAGGCAAAAGTACTGGAGTGGGGTGCCATTGCCTTCTCCGAGAAGAGCCTTTAGGACCAAAAAAAAAAGTCTGTGCCATAAGACCCAATGTTTCACTATTAGAAATTCATTCCTTTGGCTTGAACATCACTCTCCTCTCAAGAAGGGTCCTTGGGTATTTATGTAGATATGCCCTATAGAGGTCATCATTACACAGGGGGACACTACACTAGAACATGCATTCTGGTTCTAACTCAATCACTACCTGCTTGAGGGCATCATGGCCCTGTGAATGCACAGTGAGGGGGATGGGCCTGAAAATCTCTCGGATCCCTCAGCTCCAGTTTACAGTGGTTTCTCTTTCCAATCAAGGCTTTTTATTGGGAAATCACAGACTTGACCTTCCCACTTTGAAATGTCGCCATAACTTTAAAGGGGAAGAGAAATTCTACAGAGTCAGGCAGGCCTAAGGCAGGACAAAAGTGTCAGCTATAAGGGAGGCCATGCATCACAAGGCTTAGGGAATGGTAAAGAAAAACCACAGAACATTTCTTTTGGAAATTTTAAAATGCAAGAAAGGCGCCCCTCAAAGTCTGAGTCTGAATTTACTAGGCCTTTTATTACTATATTATTATTAAAAGGAGAGCGTGATCTCTCCTTGAGCAAGGGGGTGGGGGAGGCCTTGATAGAGTTCCCAGTGCCAAATGATAGAGAGCTGAATGGCCCAGGGCCTCACCCCCACCTCCTCCATTGTCCCCCATTCCACTTAATGAAGGCTCAACCCAGAACAGCCAACGAGGCTTGGAAAATCTGCCTGTTGTGTGAGAGGATTTCCATAAATCTCCCTCATTCAGGTGGTGACAGCCCCATGCCCTGCCTGGTTCCTGGGGACCCTCGTTAAGAACAGGTGCTTTCTGGCCAGCTCCTTGCACCTCTGGGCCCCTTGGCTGTGTAGGGGTGGGGGAGGAAACCCACCCAGCCTCCCTAGAGCCATCTCCAAGGAAAATTACTGTGGGCCGCTTTGGGCCTGCGGGAGCAAGGACAGGGGCTTCAATGCACCAATGGCATGGCAGTTTGGAGGGTCATTTGGCATATATTTGCTAGCCACCCATTCAGGTCCCGAGGGCTTGCCAGGTGGCACTAGTGGTAAAGAATCCGCCTGCCAATGCAAGACGTAGGCGATGTGGGTTCGGTCCCTGGGTCAGGAAGATCCCCTGGAGGAGGGCACAGCAACCCACTCCAGTATTCTTGCCTGGAGAATCCCATGGACAGAGGAGCCTGGCGGGCTACATTCTATAGGGTCGCAAAGAGTCGGACACGACTGAAGCAACTACGCACACACAGCGCATTCAGGTCCCACCTTGTGAAACTTTGTAGACCTACCTTATGGAGGATGGTGACCACTCGTGGCTATTTAAAGATTTATTTTATTATTTATTTATATTTTTTGATTGCGCTGGGTCTTTGTTGCTGCATGCGGGCTTTTTCTGGCTGTGGCAAGTTGTGGCTCCTCTTCATTGTGGTATGCAGGCTTCTCATTGCAGTGGCTTCTTTTGCTGTGGAGCACAGATTCTAGGCACATGGGCTTCAGTAATGTGGCACGTGGGCTCAGCAGTTGCACCTGGAGGGCTCTAGAGTGCTGAATCAGTAGTTGTGGTGCGTGGGCTTAGTTGTTCTGAGGCATGGGGGGATCTTAGTTCCTGGACCAGGGGTTGAACCTGTCCCTTGTATTGCAATGTGGATTCTTAACCCCTGGACCATCAGGGAAGCCCCATGGATATTTAATTCTAAATTAATGAACATTCGATTTTATAAATTCAGTAACTCAAAATTTAGTTTAAGTGCACAAAATAAGTGCTCAGAAGCCACATGTGACCATCTAGAACTTTCTTGCCATCTATTTTATTGGACAGCTCTGCCAATAACTGGTACTAGGCAGAGTGGCCTTCCAGAGGTGATGATGGAAACTTTCAGGGCAGAAACTCCAACATCAACTACCAGGAACAGAAATCTGGTACTGACAATGGGGAAGCCTTCAAGGGCTCAGGGAGCCCCATCTGAGGGGGAGACACAGCCCCTGTCCTCAGGGGGCTCCCAGCCCAAAGAGGGTTAAATAATTCCTTGGCCAGATCTTGTTTTCCCAAGCAGGTGAGGAGGAAAGGGCCCAGCTGTCATTTAGCAGGCTCATTAGTGATGTCTTCTGGGGCCTTGCCCTCCCCAGGGGTAATTATTAACAGGCCTCAGGTGTGAGAGAGCCTGCAGCCTGGGCCCCTCCCCTCCCCTCCAGCCAACCAGGCCAGCTGTGCATCCTGGGGGGCCCAGAGTTGAGAATCCCACCTGGAGACAGACTCAGGCTGAGTAAACCCCCAGCCCCTACTCAGAGCCAAGCCTTGCTTCACATTTGGTAAGATGAACCTCCATCCAGGGACAGGGCACCAAGAAAGCTGCCGACCACCTCCTGATTAAACAAAAGAAACTGTTCCACACGGGGGGTCCATCCCTCAGCCTCACATGGGAAGGCCAGTCCCCCCAAACCTAGGCCCAGCCTCCAGCCTCGTCAGCAGGAATTTTCCACATTTGCTGAGATTTCTGTTTGCCTTCCCCATTAGCCTGACAAGCATGGATGGAAAGATGACTAAGGCAATTAGTGACTGACTATAGCTGGGACAGAAGGGCCAGGCCAGGATGGTGTGTCAGGGGCTGGAGTGTGGCTGGAGAGGCTGTGAGTCAGCCAGAAAGTGTGAGCACCCGGGGCCTGAGCCAGTCTGGGAACCTCAGGCCTAAGAGGAGGAGGCCTGGGAACAGAGGAAAGCAAGGGATGTCTTCAGCCTTGTTACCGTGGAAACACCTGGCAAGACGGCACAAGCCCCTGGGTCGGTCAGTGGGCCTGAGAAGGAAGAGGTCTATCCTGTAGCCACAGATGGCCACCCAGCCCAAGCATGGCCCTCAAAGGACCCATGTTCACAGATATTGACAAGGGCCTGGGGGTGCCACCACAGAGCCCCACCTGGACCTTTTGCTGGTAAGTGAAAAGGGTGGCATGAAGAGTGAGAAACGTTTTCCCGTGGCGGATCCCAAGCAGGCCCCCAGCCATCATCCATTGCAGTAGGTTTCCATTTCTTTCGATTATATAATAGACCTCTGTTAATTAAAACAAATCTGTGGGGGCTCCTCTAGTGGCTCAGTGGTAAAGAATCTGCCTGCCGATGCAGCAGACACAGGTTCAATCCCTGATCCGAGAGGATCCCAGTACCACGAGCAGCTTAGCCTGTGAGCCACGACTATTGAGCCTGTGCTCTAGAGCCCGGGCAGCCGCAACTACTGAAGCCCACATGCCCTAGAGCCTGTGCCTGCTTGAAAAGAAACCACCCCAATGTGAAACCCGCTCACCACAACTAGAGAAAAGCCCTCACAGCCAGGAAGACCCAGTGCAGCCAGAAACAAATAGAAGTATTTTTAAAATTTGTGATGTGTGTGCCAACAAATGTGTTTCTGTATAATTTACATGTATTCTCAAAGTTATGTACGTTATTGAAAAATATACCCCCAAAATAGAACATTTTAAAAAGATGAAGGAAAAAATAAATAGAAGTCAGGTTCCAATTCTTTCCCAAACATTGATGGACCAGTCTTGTCACACCCGATTTTTGGAGGCCACTGATTTACTGAGAGTGTGGGTGACACATTGCTAAGCCCATTAAATGAGCAAATCTTCTTGTGTTTGCAAGTTTGACGTCAGCCAGTACACCCAGGGGAGTGTTAAGCTTAGTTGCTATCTTGACATGAGCTTGAACTTGAGCAGACCCTTATCAGGGTGGTGGCAGAGCTGCTGGTGTCATCTGATAACAAGCTGAGACTCCCCTTCTCCACATCTCCCCCCACCCCTGCCAATCGTAAATTTTGCCCACTTCTATGTGGGAGGCCCTGTCACCCTTCCCCACCTTGGCAATCACTCATCTTTCCAAACTCCAAATCTCTGCTCTTTTCCAGGATGTCTTCCCTGAATCTCAGACTGGTCAAGTGCCCCACCTCTACGACCCCACAGCCCAGTGTGGATACCTCCATTCTGGCATTCATGACGTTGCACTAGAATGAGGTGTTTAATCCTCTGCTCTCTCCCTAGATTGTGAACTCCAACAGGGCAGGGGGGTACTATATTCTTTTTTGTATCCCCGGCCACCAGCATACACAGACACAGGCATTCCCATTCATATTCACTCCTTGACTGGCGTGGGTATGAGTTGCTCAAGTTGCTTGAGTCCTGGCTGACTCTTTGAGACACTATGGACTGTTGCCCACCAGGCTACTCTAGGCTCCTCTGTCCATGGGATTCTCCAGGCAAGAATACGGAAGTGGGTTGCCATGCCCTCCTCCAAGGGATCCTCCCGACCCAGGGATCAAACCAGGGCTTCCTGTCTTGGTAGGTGGGTTCTTTACCACTATCACCACCTGGGAAGCCCTTGACTGTCATGGGGTCACCTCCCAAATCAGCTACTAACACTCAAATCCTTCCCCGGGGTGGGGGAAGGGGGCAGAGAACAGCCCAAGACACTGACATACATTAGGTGCTTAATAAATTCTAGTTAATGAGGGTCTACTGAGCCACATCTATGTCCAAGCAATGGAGGGTTCCAAGAGGGAAGATCTCACTGGGCTGGAGAGGTTCCTGAGGAGGTAAATGAAGCTGGTCCTCCAGGATGAGCAGGGTGGAGCAGGCAGACAGCAAAGGAGATGGATTCCCAGGAGACGGAAGAACATGA
The DNA here is from genome assembly GCA_935064755.1 of Tragelaphus eurycerus. Lineage (NCBI taxonomy): Eukaryota > Metazoa > Chordata > Mammalia > Artiodactyla > Bovidae > Tragelaphus > Tragelaphus eurycerus. Next base: position 19,005,100 of record CAKXYN010000027.1, on the reverse strand, counting down.
GCAAAGGTGGGGATTCTGGAGAGAAGGCAACCAATCCAGACGCCAAAGAGGAAGGGCTTGAGTGGCGCATCTCACCCTGGCCTAAGGGGCTTCCCCTGCCCCATGCCTAGTTCCTGGGTTCCTCTTTCCTTGAGTCCAAGTCTTAGCAAATAGGCTTGGGGCTTGGCATCTTAAGAGAGGGGCTTTTCAGAAATTCCACACACTGGCAGAGGAGCAAGGCCCCCTCCCTGCCCCCACTCTTTGGAGCACTCTTTATTAAGAGCTTTCCCAAGACAGGCAAAGGGATTAGGCTGACTTCTGGGAAGGTCGATGCCTACATCTGCCCCCTCTCCTCACGTATGGAGAAGGGAGGGAGGCAGAAGGAGGGAGCCAGGGTGATCTCTGTTTCTCTGCTGATCACAAAATGCAGTTAAAAGCAGGCAGGAAACAAATCTGGGCATGCCAAGAGTGGGCCCTGTAAACCCCCTTGTCCACCCTGGCCTCTGGGGGGTCCTGTAGAGCTGGTGGTCACGCAGGCAGTGGTGGCTACAGCAGCAGCAGTGACATTCATCCTAAACAGCCACACTCAGCCAGAAAAGGGTGTGTGGGCTTGTCCTGTGGCTAAGCCCCCAGCCCTTAGAACGGAGCTCAGAGACGGCCCGCCAAGGAGTCTGCTTACCTCTTGGCCTGACTCCGCCATCTGCTAGTTAGGTGACCTCAGATAAGTTCCTCACCCTACCTGTGACTCCGTATCCCTAGTCATACAATAAAGGAACTGGATATAGAGTCCTTTCCACTCTGAGGTTTTATGTTCTAAGTCTGAGCTGCTTTCTGCCCAAGGTTCTTCAGCCCAGACATCCTAGAGGACTGACCCACACATCTCAAACTAACCTGCTTTGGGGTTTCAGGATGAGGGCCAGGGCACTGTAGTAAAGACCAGGACAGTTTGGAAGCAGGGAGGACCAGCATTTGAACATTCAGGCAGGTTCCAGGGGGAGAGGATCCTCAGTGGACCTTCTCTGAGCCAACCAGATCCCAGCAATGCTGGGCACACATATTTAGGGTCAGGTTGCCTCTGGTTTCTCTCTTCTCTTCTCTTTTCTCAGGACAGACTTGTGATCATCTGGAGCAAGAATGGGGTCACATAGAACAAATCATGAAATTAATCTTGTTCTCTCTTTTGACAGGGTCTCTGGTCCCAAGAGACACCGTGGGTACTGTAGTTCCAGGGAAACCAAAGGGGGCTTAACACCCAGTCATTCATTGGAGCCTCCCATCTTGTGATTCTCCCATGCATGGTCTTCGGTGGAGGAGGTTCAACCTGAGGGAAACTTTCCCACTGGTGTGAGGTTCCAAGGACATGGCCATGTCCCAGGGGAGAGCTCTAAATTAATATACCAAGGCCCCATCCCACCCATCCACGAGTAATCCAATGTAGCTTTTCCAGGTGCCTTCAGCTTTGAAGATGACTTGGGTGGGTCCTGCTGTGGTTAGAGTCTCTCCTTGGAACCAGCTGTCCACAGGCTAAAGCAAGTAAGATCAGGAGCACAGGTCCTGCCCCGACAGCTTAGCCCTGGGAAATCCTCCACTCTGGACAGAGTACCGCATCTCTCTCACCCCAGCCTGACTTTGTATTCATAAATATGAACAAGAGCAAATCCAAGTCAGGACTATCAGTTCAGTTCAGTCGCTCAGTCGTATCCAACTCTTTGCGACCCCATGAATTGCAGCACGCCAGGCCTCCCTGTCCATCACCAACTCCCAGAGTTTACTCAAATTCATGTCCATCGAGTTGGTGATGCCATCCAGCCATCTTATCCTCTGTTGTCCCCTTCTCCTCCTGCCCCCAATCCCTCCCAGCATCAGGGTCTTTTCCAATGAGTCAACTCTTTGCACAAGGTAGCCAAAGTATTGGAGTTTCAGCTTTAGCATCAGTCCTTCCAGTGAACACCCAGGACTGATCTCCTTTAGGATGGACTGGTTGGATGGACCTCCTTGCAGTCCAAGGGACTCTCAAGTCTTCTACAACACCACGGTTCAAAAGCATCAATTCTTCGGCGCTCAGCTTTCTTTATAGTCCAACTCTGACATCCATACATGACCACTGGAAAAACCATAGCCTTGACTAGACAGACCTTTGTTGGCAAAGTAATGTCTCTGCTTTTTAATATGCTCTCTATGCTATGCTATGCTAAGTCACTTCAGTCGTGTCCGACTCTGTGTGACCCCATAGATGGCAGCCCACCAGGCTTCCCCGTCCCTGGGATTCTCCAGGCAAGAACACTGGAGTGGGTTGCCATTTCCTTCTCCAATGCATGAAAGTGAAAAGAGAAAGTGAAGTCGCTCAGTCGTGTCTGACTCTTAGCGACCCCATGGACTGCAGCCTACCAGGCTCCTCTGTCCATGGGATTTTCCAGGCAAGAGTACTGGAGTGGGGTGCCATTGCCTTCTCCAATATGCTCTCTAGGTTGGTCATAACTTTTCTTCCAAGGAGTAAGCGTCTTTTAATTTCATGTAAGATACAATTTTCCATCTATCAGATTGTCAAAAATCAAAAAAAAAAAAGAATCGGCTAGCATACTTTGTTAGCTGGGCTGTGGGGAAATCCTGACAATCATCCATTGCTGCAGATCAGATCAGATCAGATCAGATCAGATCAGTCGCTCAGTCGTGTCCGACTCTTTGCGACCCCATGAACTGCAGCACGCCAGGCCTCCCTATCCATCACCAGCTCTCGGAGGTCACTCAGACTCACATTCATCGAGTCAGTGATGCCATCCAGCCATCTCATCCTCTGTCGTCCCTACTTAAATCCTCTGTCCATCACCAGCTCTCGGAGGTCACTCCCTATCCATCACCAGCTCTCGGAGGTCACTCAGACTCACATTCATCGAGTCAGTGATGCCATCCAGCCATCTCATCCTCTGTCGTTCCTACTTAAATTTTCTAATTTAAGTAGGAATCTCAGATGGAAACCAGAAGTTCCTGCCACCCCTCCACACTGGTCACAGTTGGTGAGGAAGCTAGGCCTTCATCAAGGAGAAGCAGGTGCCCATACCTGGCCCGCACCTTCCATGCACCTGCCTGGGGCCTCCAGTTTTCAGCCTGATCTGCTGGAGGTGCAGACCAGGGCAGACCGGTGACAACAAGGGGCGTGGTCCCCCCAAGTCAATTGGAGCGCGTTCCTGAGATAGGGATGCGATGGCAGGAATGTGAGGGGCCAGAGGCAGTGATGGACCACGCCAGCCCAAGAGCTGAACAAATATTGACCCTAAGCAGGGCGGCCTCTTGAAAGCCCTCCATGGGATGCCTCTCGCTGTTCTCCTATCTCCAGCCACCCTCACCCAGTGCCTCCAGCTGTGGGGGAAGGGAGTAAAGGGGAGAGGACTGCTCTCCCTTTGGGACCCAAGGCCCAGAGATCCTGGACAGGGACACCATGTGGGCCTTGCTGGTCCTGGCATGAGGTTCCAGGAACTTCCAGGCCTGGGTCTCCTGGTCCTCTGGACTCTAGCCTGGATGTGGGTGGCACCTGGGGCAGGATGTGGCTTCCCTGGAGCTGGGCTGCCCTTAAAATGCCCATGGAGGCCCTTGTCCCAAGGCGTTCATTAAAAAAGAAACCGGCTACAGGCCACAGGGACCACTGGGTAGCAGTCAACTGCCTTCCTAATTGCTACTGCTAAGTAGCGTTTACTAAGAGTGTACCTAAGTAACATTTTTGGAGAAGGAAATGGGAACCCACTCTAGTGTTCTTGCCTGGAGAATCCCAGGGACGGGGGAGCCTGGTGGGCTGCCGTCTATGGGATCGCACAGAGTCGGACACGACTGGTGACTTAGCAGCAAGTAACATTTTAAATGTTACCTAAGTAACATTTATTAAGAGTGCCTCCTGTGTGCCAGGCACTAAATGTTTTACATGTATTAATTCATCTATTCCTCACAATAACTTTAAGAAATGGGTGTTTTTTTCTTATCCCCATTTTACGGAAGCAAGAAAGCACAGGGAGAATGAGAAATGCCACACGGAGAAAGGTCTGTCAGAAATTCATCAGGCTAGTTGGTCTGTGAATGCAGAAATGTGGAGATGGAAGGTACTTTGAGAAGGCTGGGTATCTGCCTCCTTTTATAGATGTGGAGACTGAGACCTTGAAGGGGGAATGAGTTGCACAAAGTTACTGGAGGCTATAGAGCAAAGGCACCGAATGAAAGCTGCTGCTGACTGTCTGACATTCCTAGGAAGCCAACTGCTGAGCCCTAGGGTTACCTGAGGTCTCTTCTTCCAAGAATCCCAAATGCTTTGTTTTCTTTTCCTGCGGGCCTGATACTCTGGGTAAACACCCCACCCCCCACCCCCAGCCCCTGTCCCCACTGGATTTCTTTTCCCTCTCCCACCTCATTCATCCTTACCCTGACGCTTTCTCACATCACCCCAGCAAATATCTTTCCAGGTTCCAGTCACTGGGCCCTCTGTTCTGTGGCTTCTCCCGTATATTTTGGAAAAACCTCTATGGCCCTCCACAAGGGCATTGGGCTGGCTGAATCGCAAGATCACACCCCTCTTTACCTCTGAGATGCTAGGAATCTCAGACCTCACTTCAGTGTTTGACAGAGTGGCTTCTGTCTCCACTTGGACCCTGATTGGACCCTGCAGGGAGCTGGGGTCTGCTCTCAGTTTCACAACCAGGTTGGGAGAAGGTCAAAAGTAGGGACAGGAAATGAATACCAGCATTCTGGTTGTGATACTGTAATATAGGTTTATAAGATGATACCATCGGGGAAAACTGGGTAAAGGGTCCACAGGATCTCTCACTATTACTTCCTGTTGTAGTTCAGTCACTCAGCTGTGTCTGACTCTGGGACCCCATGTTCTGCAGCATGCCAGGATTCACTGTCCTTCATCATCTCCCGGAGTTTGCTCAAACTTATGTCCATTGAGTCAATGATGTTATCCAACCATCTCAGTCACCCTCTTTCTTCCTGCCCTCAATCTTTCCCAGCATTCCAGGGTCTCTTCCAGTGAGTCAGGTCTTTTCCATTGAGTTGGCTCTCTGCATCATGTGGCCAAAGTATTGGAGCTTCAGCCTCAGCATCAGTCCTTCCAATGAATATTCGGGGTTGATATCCTTTAGGATTGACTGGTCTAATCTCCTTGCTGTCCAAGGGACTTTCAAGAGTCTTCTCCAGGACCATAGTTCAAAAGCATCTATTCTGCACTCAGCCTCATTTATGATCCAACTCTCACATCCATACATGACTATTGGACAAACCACAGCTTTGACTATTTGTTGGCAAAGTGGTGTGTGCTTTTTAATCCATTGTCTAGGTTTGTTATACCTTATCTTCCAAGGAGCAAGCATCCTTTAATTTCATGGCCGCAGCCACTGTCTGCAGTGATTTTGGAGCCCAAGAAAATAAAGTCTGTCACTGTTTTCATTGTTTCCCCATCTATTTACCATGAAGTGTAACTGCACATAAATCTGCAATTTTAGTTAAAATCCAAATGTATTAAATCATGCATGCATGTGTACAAGTGCCTCAATTCCTGGCAGGCTGCATGCCCAGCCTCACAGAGATTACCCCTGGGAGATGGATGAGTGCCTCTGAGGGTCAGGGGATGGTGAAGACAGGACTCTCCATTTTATTCCCATATGAATCAGATCAGATCAGATCAGTCGCTCAGTCGTGTCCGACTCTTTGCGACCCCATGAACCGCAGCACGCCAGGCCTCCCTGTCCATCACCAGCTCCCGGAGGTCACTCAGACTCGCATCCATCGAGTCAGTGATGCCATCCAGCCATCTCATCCTCTGTCGTCCCCTTCTCCTCCTGCCCTCAATCCCTCCCAGCATCAGAGTCCTCTCCAATGAGTCAACTCTTCGCATGAGGTGGCCAAAATACTGGAGTTTCAGCTTTAGCATCATTCCTTCCAAAGAAATTCCAGGATTGATCTCCTTCAGAATGGACTGGTTGGATCTCCTTGCAGTCCAAGGGACTCTCAAGAGTCTTCTCCAACACCACACTTCAAAAGCATCAATTCTTCGGTGCTCAGCCTTCTTCACAGTCCAGCTCTCACATCCATACATGACCACAGGAAAGACCATAGCCTTGACTAGGCGAACCTTTGTTGGTAAAGTAATGTCTCTGCTTTTGAATATGCTATCTAGGTTGGTCATAACTTTCCTTCCAAGGAGCAAGCGTCTTTTAATTTCATGGCTGCAGTCACCATCTGCAGTGATTTTGGAAGATAAATCTCTAAACGTGTTTTGCTCTTCTAATGAAAGGAAACAAGTTAATACAATTTTTAAAATTAAAAAAAAAAAAGAATGGGGACAGGAAGGGTGGGGAGCTTGGAGAGGGATATTCAAGAAGGAATTCACTCACTGCCGCCCCCAGTCTCCCATCAGATTTCATCATTCCATCTGCACCGGGTGAGCCAGCCTCTAAAGCCTGGGCTGGACGCGCTAGGACCACTCTGCTGGTGGAGAAAAAGAGAAGGCAAACTGGGATGAGGTGGGGGTGGAAGGCGGTCTGCAGCTCCCTGGCTTCTGAGCCTGGTCTCCCCTCAAGGATGCCAAGGAAACCCAGGTGGGGATGAGGATGAGACCCTCCAGCTCTGCCAACAGGCAGCGCCTTCAGCTCAGAACGAAACACAGCCTGTGCGTATGTGTGCCCTGGCCTGCCTCACCCCAGGCTGACACTTGACTCCCAGGTCAGTGACTTCTGGAACTTCAAGAACACTCAGGGAGCCTCCCACTTCTCTGTCTGTCTCAGGTCAGAATTGCTGACCAAGATCCCCAAGCAGGGAGAAGACTCCTGGGCCCTCCACTCAGCTCTCACTGCCCACACGCCCCTTTTCCAGGGCAAAAAGGGCAGGGCAGCCCCCCAGAGCCCCACCCCCACCTTGTTCCACCCTCACCCCAGGTCCGCCCAGGGCTGTGTGAGAGCTGATGTAGAGTCTGCGTCTCGAAGGGGAGGCTCTCAAAGAGGCACCGGGCTTCCCCACTGCCAGGACATGCATTCTCCGGGTCGAGGAGAGACAAGGTGAGAGATGATGATGCCCAGACACCTTCTGGGGACCAGGGACAAGCGCTCTGAGCAAAGCAATCCAGTGTTGACGCACTGAGCGGGCTGGGAACCAAGGAGGTACCTTGGGTTGGGGAGGGAGAGCCAGGCCCAGAGCATAAGTGGGTGCTTCAGAGCACAGAGGAATCCCTCTGCTTCTTTCAGGTGAACTGGGCTTGAGAACTCCCTGAGGGCGGAGCTGTGTCTCCCCGGTCAGACTGGTCAGACAGGGGCCCCATGAGGACAGGGCTGTGACTTCTCCTCAGATTGGGGTTGTCTGAGTTTTTCTTCCTCATCATGCCAGAAGTTTCTAGAACAGGGACTAAGAGCCATGGATAGAAGTTAAAGAAGACCAATTCCAAGCCATGACCAGAAAGAACTCACTTTTTAAAAATCATTTATTAATAAATTATCTTTATGGAAAATAAAGCCCACAACACATTCTGGATATCAAAAAATTTTCAGTTTGGTCATCAATCTCACCTACTCTGAGAAACCTATCTCTATGTACCCTCAAGAAAAAAGGAATAGTTCTAATTTCATCTCACTTGCTTTTAAATTAGGCAATATAACACCTCCAGATGGTTCTAACATCCAGATAATACCCCAGGATGTTTTTGTTATTTAGTTGCTCTGTCTTGTCTGACTCTTTTGCAACCCCATGGACTGTCACCCACCAGGCTCCTCTGTCCATGGAATTCTCCAGGCAAGAATACTGGAGTGGGTTGCCATTTCCTCCTCCAAGGGATCTTCCTGACCCAGGGATCGAACCTGAGTCTCTTACATCTCTTGCATTGGCAAGCAGGTTCTTTACCACTAGTACCACCTGGGAAAACCCCCAATATCTCCATTCCTTCCCATTCCAGGCACCATATGTAATCACTTACAGCAGCCTCCACGAACAAGCAGCCTTCCAGTGTTCCTTAATGTAAATGTAATACAAATGAATACTCTTGCTTTCCCCTCCCCAGAGAGAACTTTCTGGCATCTAGAACTGCTGCTAAGTCACTTCAGTCGTGTCTGACTCTCTGCGACCCCATAGATGGCAGCCCACCAGGCTCCCCCGTCCCTGGGATTCTCCAGGCAAGAACACTGGAATGGGTTGCCATTTCCTTCTCCAATGCATGAAAGTGAAAAGTGAAAGTGAAATCGCTCAGTTGTGTACAACTCTTCGTGACCCCATGGACTGCAGCCTACCAGGCTCCCCCGTCCATGGGATTTTCCAGGCAAGAGTATTAGAGTGGGGTGCCATTGCCTTCTCCGGCATCTAGAACTAGTTTAGTCAAAAACTGAGGTCTGTATCTCAGGTATGACTCTGACTTGACTGACTTTCAGGCCCCTCATCTGGATGGGGTGACCACCTGTCACCCCGAATGCTGTGAGGAAGGAGGCAGCCTAGGTAATGGCCCAGCATACAACAAGTGCTAAATAAGGAAAGTTATGACCAACCTAGATAGCATATTCAAAAGCAGAGACATTACTCTGCCAATAAAGTTTCATCTAGTCAAGGCTGTGGTTTTTCCTGTGGTCATGTATGGATGTGAGAGTTGGACTGTGAAGAAGGCTGAGTGCCAAAGAAGTGATGCTTTTGAACTGTGGTGTTGGAGAAGACTCTTGAGAGTCCCTTGGACTGCAAGGAGATCCAACCAGTCCATTCTGAACCAGTCCATTCATCAGCCCTGGATTTCTTTGGAAGGAATGATGCTAAAGCTGAAACTCCAGTATTTTGGCCACCTCATGCGAAGAGTTGACTCATTGGAAAAGACTCTGATGCTGGGAGGGATTGGGGGCAAGAGGAGAAGAGGACGACAGAGGATGAGATGGCTGGATGGCATCACTGACTCGACAGACATGAGTCTGAGTGAAGTCTGGGAGTTGGTGATGGACAGGGAGGCCTGGCATGCTGCGATTCATGGGGTCGCAAAGAGTCGGACACGACTGAGTGACTGATCTGATCTGATCTATTGGGTTTTTGCGGGGGGTGGGAGGCTTAAAGGAGAAATTATCTGCAGTCAGCCTGCTCTCTATGCCCTTAAATTAGGCTAAGCCGGCTTGTGGGCAAGTGGAGCCGAGAGAAGAGTTCTCTAAGTGAAGAGGGTGGGTAAGGAGGGGGCATTGAGAAGTGGGGTGAGGCCAACCCAAATGTAGAGCAAGTGGCACTTCTGAGGTCTGTGAGTTCTGGGAATCTCCCTGCCAGACATCCTGGTCCTGGGAACAGAAGTCGAGCCGGTGTTTCCCTGGCAGCTTGGGCCGGGCAGCGGCAGAGGCCAGCTCTAAAGCCCTATCTAAGGTACACAGCATTATCTGCATCCGCCCCACCCCCCACCCCAGGGAGCCCAGGCCTCCCAGAGGGCCTGGCTCCCACTGCTTCGTTAATGTTTACCATCTCTGGAAAACCGTGGGCACACACAGCACAGGCCGCCTTCCCACCCAGAAATGCACACGGGGCTCTCAAACGCCACACGCAGCAGGTCACCTCCGAGGGGCCCTGTGAGCCCCTCGCACAGCCAGGCAGGCACCAGCCTCAAGTACCTGCAACCCCAGCTGGCAGCCCTGGAGCCTTCAAGCACAGTGGGCGACAGTGAGATAGATCACCCAGACCTCACTGTACCCACACATGGCGAGTGCAAATCAAGATGTGCTGGAAGTGTAGAATGCACCTGGAATGCAAAGACTTAGCCTGAAAAACTAACACTATCTCAGTGAATTTTCATCTATTGATTACTGGTTGAAACGATAATATTTGAGGATATATTTGGGTCAGTCAGCACATGTTAAGTCACTTCAGTCGTGTCCGACTCTTTGCAACCCTAGGGACTGTAGCCAGCCAGGCTCCTCTGTCCACAGGACTCTCCAGGCAAGAATACTGGAATGGGTTGCCATGCCCTTCTCCAGGGGATCTTCCTGACCCAGGGATTGAACTCACATTTCTCAACACCTCCTGCATTGGCAGGTGGGTTCTTTACCACTAGTATCAAATGGGAAGCCCTCAATCAGGACATAAAAGTTTATAAAATCTATTATTAAAATTCATCTCACTTCTTCACTTTACTTTTTTAATGTGGCTACTAGCAAATTTTAAAATACAGATGTGACTAACATAAGTGTATTAAACAGCACTGATAAGAGTGTTACAGGAAATATATCTTGGAAGCTGTACCCTTTCCCTCCTGTCAGACCTGGGATAGGGTCTCACCACCTCTTCTGGTTCTCAGAGCCTGCCCTGCCTCCTGCCATCAGACTGGGAGCACTCTGAGGTCTGCATCCAGGTCTCTCCTCCAAATTTCACCCCAGTGCCTAGCTGCCTAGCAGGCTGGGACGGGGGCGGGAGGGGCAGGGGGTGGTGGAGAGGTGGCAACGTGGGAGCCAGGAAACCACACCCTCTGCCAAGTCAGTGAGGGCGTGGCCCAGGGAAGGCCACGCCCCCAGTCTTGTGGCCTGCCATAATCACAAGTTGCTCATTTCATTGAGTCTGTCTTAAGAGGAGGCATCATTTTCCCAAGACTTCAGATGCAGTCATTCAGCAAATTGTGGAACACACCCGGCTTGGAAATGGCTTGGAAGGTTCACAAATGGCAAAATGTCATGGGGAACCCACAAATAAATGTAGGAGAGGTCATGGCACATGGTCTGTCTCCTTTCAGCCTCATTCCACCATTTTTAGATACTCATTTTAGAGCCCTTCCTAGAAGGGCTGTTCTTGGAATGAAAGACGCCCCCACGTCCACTCATTCCCAAACTCAGAACCCTAGCCCTTTACTCACTTCTCACCAAGTCTCCTCTCCAGGTCCTCACCCTCTGTGCACGCTCTGCACACACTTACTATCTCCACCTTCCCCTCCCCCAGCTGAACCCAGTTTTCCTTGTGAGCTGTGCTCAGCAGGTCAGTCACCTCGCTCATTCTGGATATGATACGTCTATTAAGCCAGACTGTAACTGCCTTTCTCGTCAGATCATTACACGTTACCACTGACACATCATGAGCTGTCAACAAGCCTCCAAGTCTTTTGTTCTAAGTCCCTCTGTCGGCTCCCAACTTAGACAGTTGGCCTTGGGGACCCCAAAGCAGGCCCTGGCAGACGCCCTCTTGTATCACTGACCTCTCACAGCCACCTGTTGTGGCCCTCCTGGGTCCTGATTCCTGCACTGGTACTTCACTGCTCTTGTCAGTCCTAAGGTCAGTCCTCAGACTTCATCCCAGCCAACTTCTCAGTACCATTTGGTACAGTTGGTCCCCTTCTTATCAAAATCTTTTTGTCACCTGATTCTCAAGCCGTCACACTCTCCTATTTTTCCTTGTACTCCCCTGGCCGCTCCTTCTCAGCCTCCGTCACTGGTTGTTTCTCAGCTCCCCAACTCTGTAATGTTGGAATTCCCCACAGCTAGTCTTTGAATCCCTTTTCATCCTTATCTTCACTCACTCCCCTGGTGATCTCATCCAGACCAGAGGCTTTAAATATTATTTATATTCAGATGCCTCCCAAATTTAAATCTCCAGCCCAGACCTCTCCTCTGAATCCCAGACCCACATGTCTATTTGTACATTGTCATCTCCACCCAGATGTCTAAGGGGCATCTCAGACTTAGCATTTCACACCCTGACCTGATCTTCCCGCTCCCAGCTGACATGTCCACCCATAGGCGGCACATGTCTCAGGATCTCGGTCACCTCAACTCCATCCTTCCAGTTCACTTCAGTCGCTCAGTAGTGTCTGACTCTTCGTGACCCCGTGGACTGCAGCACACCAGGCCTCCCTGTCCATCGCCAACTCCCAGAGCCTGCTCAAATTCATGTCCATTACATCGGTGATACCATCCAACCATCTCATCCTCTATCATCCCCTTCTCCTCCCACCTTCAATCATTCCCAGCATCAGGGTCTTTTCAAATGAGTCAGTTCTTCGCATTAGGTTGCCAAAGTATTGGAGATTTAGCTTCAGCCTCAGTCCTTCCAATGAATATTCAGACTGATTTCCTTTAGGATGGACTGGTTGGATCTCCTTGCTGTCCAAGGGACTCTCAAGAGTCTTCTCCAACACCACAGTTCAAAAACATCGATTCTTCAGCATTCAGCTTTCTTTTTTTTTTTTCCTTCTTTCTTAAAAAATTTTTTTATTTAATTTATGCATTCAGCTTTCTTTATAGTCCAACTCTCACATCCATACATGACTACTGGAAAAACCATAGCTTTGACTAGACAAACCTTTGTTAGTAAAGTAATGTCTCTGCTTTTTTAACATGCTATCTAGGTTGGTCATAGCTTTTCTTCCAAGGAGCAAGCATCTTTTAATTTCATGGCTGCAGCCACCATCTGCAATGATTTTGGAGCCCCCCAAAATAAAGTCTCTCACTGTTTCTGTTGTTTGTCCATCTATTTGCCATGAAATGATGGGACCAGATGCTATGATCTTAGTTTTCTGAATGCTGAGTTTTAAGCCAACTTTTTCCACACTTCTCTTTCACTTTAATTAAGAGGCTCTTTAGTTCTTCATTTTCTGCCATAAGGGTGATGTCATCTGCATATCAGAGGTTATCGATATTTCTCCCGGGAATCTTCATTTCTAGAAATCTATAAATATTCTTCCAGTGGCTCATACCAAAAACCTTGCAGTTACAGTCAACTTCTCTCTTTCTCTCCCACTCCATATCCATAACAAATTTGGCAGCAAACCCTGTTGGCTTGCCACTGAAAACATGTCCAGATCCAACCATTTCTCAGTCACTTCCAATCTGGTTCAACCCACTATCATTTCTCGCTCAGATTTTTGCAAGAGCCTCATGACTTTTGCCCTTACTCTTTGGATTACTACGGTTCCCTGCTCTGCTCTCCCCAACTAGAGTCTATTCTCAACACAGCAGCCAGAAGCATCCTATTAAAATCTAATTCAGATCCTAGCCCTCCTCTGCTCAGACCCTTCAATGGCTCCTGCCTCACTCAAAGTAGAAGCAGAAGGTCTTCACAGCAGCCCCCAGGCTCTTCGTGACCCAGTTTCTCTTGCTTCTCTTTCCTTCTCTACTCCATCCCCACTCGCTCCCCCTCATTCTCTCTGCTCCAGCCACACTGACTTACTTGCTGCTCCTCCAACACTCAGCTTGCTTCAGCCTCCAAGGTTTTGCAACCGCCCTCCCTCTGCAGATAGCTACATGCTCCATCCCTCCTTCTGGTCTTCACTCAAGTCACTTTCTAAGGCCTTCCCTGACCACCGTGTCTGGAACTGCCAGCCCACCCTTTGGCACTGCTTATCATTCCTTCCCACTTAATTTTTCTCCCTAGCACTTTTTTTTTTCTCATTTCTAATATACTATACGGGGCTTCCTTGGTGTTTCACACAGTAAAGAATCCGCCTGCAATGCACCCAGGTTCAATCCCTGGGTCAGAAAGAACCCCTGGAAGAAGGCACAGCCACCCACTCCAGTATTCTTAACTGGAGAATCCTATGGACAGAGGATACTGGCAGGGGTATCAAAGAGGTATCCATGGGGTCACAAAGAGTTGGACATGACTGAGTGACTAACATACAATATACTATATCCATTTCTTATTTTGTTACCGTCAGTCTCTTACCACTAGAATATAAGCTCCAGTGGGGCCAGGGTTTTTGTCTGTTTCGTTCACAGCTGTATCCTTGGCTCCTAAAATAGCACGTGACATGCAGTAGAAGTACAATCAATATTTGTTGCATGAACAAGACAGGACTAATGACAATCCTTGGCCACCATGGCATCCATTGGAAATTGGAAACTGTCCTCTTTTAAACCTAGCAATATTCTTGGCATATGGTCTTCTAATACACTACATAATTTACTTAATTGTTCCTGGTTTTTTGTTTGTCTTTTCCTGTAGAACATAAGCTTCATGAAGGAATTTGGTGGTGGGGGGGGGGGTGGGGAGGGAGCACTATTTCCTTCACTGATATATCCCAGTGAGTAGGGATATGTCAGTCAAATTGGTAAGCCCTCCAAGAATCTGCTGAATGAGTGGATGGCCATTTATCCAGCTGTTGATTCATAAAACCACTTTAGGATCCAGCTAACATTTCTCCATCTTGACCATCAAATTGCCTGAGAGATTGTATCAGGAATTCTGTGGAATTCCCATACTTCCCACAATTTCCACATCTTCCAGTCTCCAATCCTCCTGAGAGTCAGAAAGTCCATTAGTCAGAAATCAGTTCTAATGAGGTAGATGAAACTGGAGCCTATTATACAGATTGAAGTAAGCCAGAAAGAAAAACACCAATACAGTATACTAACGCATATATTGGAGAAGGCAATGGCACCCCACTCCAGTACTTTTGCCTAGAAAATCCCATGGATGGAGGAGCCTGGTAGGCTGCAGTCCATGGGGTTGCTAGTCAGACACAACTGAGCAACTTCACTTTCACTTTTCACTTTCATGCATTGGAGAAGGAAATGGCAACCCACTCCAGTGTTCTTGCCTAGAGAGTCCCAGGGATGGTGGAGCCTGGTGGGCTGCCGTCTATGGGGTCACACAGAATCAGACACAACTAAAGCAACATAGCAGCAGCAGCAGCAACGCATATATATGGAATTTAGAAAGATGGTAATGATAACCCTGTATGCGAGACAGCAAAAGAGACACAGATGTATAGAACAGCCTTTTGGACTCTGGGAGAGGGAGCGGGGGATGATTTGGGAGAATGGTATTAAAACATGTATAATATCACATAAGAAACGAATCGCCAATCCAGGTTCGATGCAGGATACAGGAAGCTTGAGGCTGGTGCACTGGGATGACCCAGAGGGATGGTATGGGGAGGGAGGTGGGAGCGGGGTTCAGGATGCGGAACACGTGTACACTGTGGCGGATGCATGTTGATGTATGGCAAATCCAATACAATATTGTAAAGTAAAAAAAAAATAATAATAATAATAAAATAATTTTTTTAAAAAGAAATCTTAATATAAGAAAAGCATATGAAAACTGGAGTTTTCTTCTGTCTGATTACCCAGCACCAGTAAGACCTAAAAGTCTGAAAACACAGAGTTAGCCAAAATATAGGGAGACTGCTAAGTCGCTTCAGTCGTGTCCGACTCTGTGCGACCCCATAGACGGAAGCTCACCGGGCTCCCCCGTCCCTGGGATTCTCCAGGCAAGAACACTGGAGTGGGTTGCCATTTCCTTCTCCAATGCATGAAAGTGAAAAGTGAAAGTGAAGTCGCTCAGTCGTGTCCGACTCATAGTGACCCCATGGACTATAGCCTATCAGGCTCCTCCGTCCATGAGATTTTCCAGGCAAGAGTACTGGGGTGGGTTGCCATTTCCTTCTCCAATAGGGAGACAGACCCACTCACATATTCAAGATGGGGACAAAAATTGGCACAACTCCTGTGGAAGTCGACAATTTGACGATATTCTATCAAAACTAAATATGCACAAGGACTTCTCTGGTGGTCCAGTGGTTAAGAATTTGCCTGCCACATGCCGAGGGGCAACAAAGCCCATGTGCCACACCTACTGAAGCTGGTGCACCCTAGAAACAAGAGAAGCCAGTGCACTGAGCCCACACACCCCAACAAACAGTAGCTCCTGCTCACCACAACCAGAGAAAACCCATGCACAGCAACGAAGACCCAGCAACAGCCAAAAATAAAAACAAATTGAAAAAAAAAAAAAACACATCAAACATGCACATATTCTTCAGTTCAACGATTCTACCTCTGAGTATTCTATAAAAACACACACATATCACAGGTATCAAACATACAGAAAGTGACATGTATACAAGGTTATTCGTTGTAGAGATGTTGATGACAGAGAAAGTCTGGGGAGTGTGGAGGGCTGGCTGAATAAACAATGGAGCATTTGGATCACGGCTACACCCAGGGCGTTAAAAAGTGAGGCAGTTCCACATGCATGGCTATGTAGAAATCTCCAAGATAAATTGTTAAAGGCAGAGACAGATTTTTAAATGACAAGTGAAATGCACTTTGCCTTTTTAAAGGGTATGTGAGTAGGTAGGTAAATGAATGAATGGATGGATGGATGGATAGATAGGTGATATCACCTATAGATATCATCTATGGATAGATAGATAGATATCACCATAGATGATATGCGTGGTAACACTGATTGCCTTTGAAGATGGAAACTGGGAGGCCAGAAGGCAGGGGTGAGAAAGAGACTTTTCACTGTATACTCTTTGATCTTTTTGAATTTTATTCCATTTTATCCTCATCTATTTCTCAATACTCTTGTTTTTAATTGGGAAATGGCAGCCCATTCCAATATTCTTTCCTGGAACATTCCATGACAGAGGAGCCGGGCAGGCTACAGTTCATTGGGTCGAATCGAGTCAAACACGACTGAGTATGCACATACACACATACCCACACACGCTTGTTTTTAATTGGCCTGAACCACTAGTCACAGTGAGCCCTTCCTGGTGACCCCTTCCTTTTCTAAGTACCCACAGACCATTTCTTTCATAGTCTACAAGTACCCTGGCCCAGGACTGCCCTCAGCTATGTAGTTGCAGTTTCCAACCTCCTCCTCTTTCTGGCACTCAGAACCGCATTTACTCTTTACTGCATACCCATGCTTTAAACTTCCGCTGAGGGGGCCGAGTGGACCCAACAGACTTATTCACAGGCTTCCTTTTTGCCTGCAATAGCATATTATGTGAGGAGGCCCTGCTACCTCCCAAGAGGGCTTCTCTTTCCTCTCCCAGTGAGGTCCTGGCCTCTGGGTCTGAAGGCAGGTTTCCTGGCTTCTGGAAGAGGGGCAAACCCCAGGAGTGCCCCCTCTCTCCACTCCACATCCGCATTATGCCACCAGGCCCAGCGGCAGCCTCTTCCTCCCCTTGGTCTCCCCTGAGGCTCTTATCCTGGCCAAAAAAGCTTGAGTAGCCACTACTGTCTTTCACAAAGTTCTGCTCGTTCTTGTCTTCGAGGCACCAGCTGCCCAGGCCCGTGGCCCTGTCTCGAATGTGCCCTCCCCATTGCTGCCCGAACCTCTCAAACCAGCAATCTGGCAAAGCCTGCACTGCCCACTGTTTCTTTGGCCACTTCCCCCTCTTTCCTCATCCTTGAAACATAAACCAGCCTGTGTGTGATTGCACAGTCTGATGGATATTTTTGGGAGCTTCCAAGCCCCCTTGAGACATCTTTCCCTCCCAGATATTCTTTCCATGGAATCATGCCTATCGTCGCAGAAATATTCTCAGGCTGACGATGGAAAGTCTTACTCCAGGCCTTCAGAAGCACTCGTCAGGATATTTGCAAGAACATTTCTGTTTCAGTCTGAGCTCCTTGGCCTCTCTCATCCATTCTCTGCACCAGCACTGAGTGATCTTTCTAAGATGCATGAACAGAGACTTTCCCTGTGGTCCAGTGGCTAAGATTGCTGGTTATCCATTTTAAATATAACAGTGTGTACTGTCCATCCCAAACTCCCTAACTATTTCTTTCCTGCATCCTTCCCCCTGGCAACCATTAGCTCGTTCTCAAAGTCTGTGAGTCTGTTTCTGTTCTGTAACTAACTCTTTTCTTTAACTAAATGTCTAATTGTGCACACTTTCCTAGACACAGTACATTATTTCTCATCTTCACTTTTTCTCTCTAGCTGTTCCTTCAAATTAGAACAACCTGCCAACTGTTCTTAATAAGGGTACTCTGGGCCTCTCTCAGGGGCCACCTTTTCCAGGAAAACTTCCCCCTTCCCTGACCCCTTCCTCCCCTGGTAAGACTAATTCTCCCCTCTGGTTTCTCTTTGCTTCCCTAAGACTGAACTTGGCTCTTATTACACATGGAAGACCCTGCTCGTTCTTCTAGCCACCATGCCCCCTACCCCTTCCTCCTTGCCACCAGAGCCCATATCTTTCCAGGTGGTGATGCAGCCAGGCCCAGAGGATGAATTAAGCTTCATCCGAACCATCATGATGATGGTTGCCAGCCGCCTGACCCTCACTTTCCCTACGTCCCTTGCAGCATCCTCTCTTACTCAGCCAGTGAAATACAAGAGGTCGTTTTCTAAGGGTGTTTCTGGGGAACATGTTTCTTGCCCAATGAGAATACAGTCCCATTACCTAGAGATTGTCATATTGAGTGAAGTAAATCAGAGAAAAACAAATACATGATATTGCTTATGGGTGGAATAAAAAAAATGGCACAAATGAACTTCACAAAATAGAAATAGAGTCACCAATGTAGAAAACAAACTTATAGTTAACCAGGAGGGGAAGCCAGGGCAGTGGAGAAGCGGGGGTGGAGGAGAGGGATAAATTGGGAAATTGGGATTGACATACACATATACATAACATGGATCATTAATAAGGACCTACTGTATAGCACAGGGAACTCTGCTCAGTACTCTGTAATGACATATATGAGGAAAGAATCTAAAAAAAAAAGTGGATATTCTGCCTGCCAGTGCAGAGGACATGGGTTCAGTTCCTGGTCTGAGAAGATCCCACAGGCAGCAAGGCAGCAAAATTTGTGTGCCACATCTACTGGGCCTGTGTGCTCTAGAGTCCGTGTTCCCCAACAAGAGAAGTCACTGCAATGAGAAGCTTGCACACTGCAACTAGAGAGTGGCCCTCAGTCACTGCAACCAGAGAAAGCCCTCAGTTCAGTTCAGTTCAGTTCAGTCACTCAGTCGTGTCCGACTCTTTGAGACCCCATGAATCGCAGCACGCCAGGCCTCCCTGTCCATCACCAACTCCCGGAGTTTACTCAAATTCATGTCCATCGAGTTGGTGATGCCATCCAGCCATCTCATCCTCTGTCCTCCCCTTCTCCTCCTGCCCCCAATCCCTCCCAGCATCAGAGTCTTTTCCAATGAGTCAACTCTTTGCATGAAGTGGCCAAAGTACTGGAGTTTCAGCTTCAGCATCATTCCTTCCAAAGAAATTCCAGGGCTGATCTCCTTCAGAATGGACTGGTTGGATCTCCTTGCAGTCCAAGGGACTCTCAAGAGTCTTCTCCAACACCACAGTTCAAAAGCATCAATTCTTCTGCGCTCAGCCTTCTTCACAGTCCAACTCTCACATCCATACACGACCACTGGAAAAACCATAGCCTTGACTAGATGGACCTTTGTTGGCAAAGTAATGTCTCTGATTTTGAATATGCTATCTAGGTTGGTCATAACTTTCCTTCCAAGGAGTAAGCGTCTTAGCAGCAAAGACCCAGGGCAGCCAAAAATTTAAAAAATTAATAAAAAGTAAAAGAGTGAATACCTGTATATATATAACTGATTAACTTTGCCATACACCAGAAACTAACACAACATTGTAAATCAACTATATTCCAATAAAAAAAATTTTTTTAAGTCCAGTTCCATTTTCTTCTTGGTCTTTTTCTTTTCTTCCTTTTATCTAAATGTAGGAGGCACCATAGCTGCCAACCTGCAACCATGAAGCAACAAGCATTTGGAAAAAAGCTGACATATTGAAGATGGCAGAGCAGAAAGAAAAAGCTGGAGTTTTTTATAACCTGGTTGAGTCCTGCCACCAAGCCTGAAGCCACCTGCCTCCAGACTTCCCGTTGTGTGAGACTGATAAATGTCTTCATTGCTCAAGACACTGTCCACTATCTATTCTGTTAACTGAGACTAAATCCATTCTAAACTGCCATAGCATGGTACATGAAAAAATTCCTGTTGGACTCTGTCTCCATGACTAGGTGGTATAATTTTGAGGGCAGGAATGGTGTCATATTTCTCTTGGTGTTACCAGAACCTAACCCAGAAATGATGGTTCAGACCTGGTGGTCCAGCGGCTAAGACTCCATGCTCCCAACGCAAGGAGCCTGGGTTCAATCCCTGGTCAGGGAACTAGATCCCACATGCTGCAACTAAAGAGCCCACGTGTTGCAACACCCAGCACAGCCAAAACAAATATATACACTTTTTAAAAAGAAAGAAAGAAATAAAAGAAATGATGGTTCAACTGAACTAAACCCATTTCCCTTCCCTGACTATTGAGAATACGGAACAAGCTCACCTTTATCCCACATTTCCCACGTCAATGCCACTCTGTCCACCGATCCTGCCCCCATCTACCTCCCCAGTCCTCTGAGAGATGGAATGGTCCCCAGTGCTCATCAAGGACTAGTCAGGCGCGGCGAGTGCTCTCAGATGAGGTCCCCACCTGTTGTGTCCCGCCCTGGGCCAAGTGGGCATGGTGCATCAAGAAAGCACCATCCCATCCCTGCCCTTCTGTTGCCCTGGTGGCCCCGGGAGCAAGACACAACCTGTCAGCCCAACCGGAAGGTCCCCCCTTCCCAGCACCTAGATCCAGATCCCTATGGTTTCAGGGAATCTCACCACCTTCACTCTCTTTAGGGATAGACTTTCCTCAAAGGCAGAAAGTTGGCCTTCAGGATGGAGTCCAGCCTCACCAAGTACAGCAGACACCTCAGTAACAAACAGGCACTGCTCAGCCACTCCTAAAGGCGCTAGCTACTACTGCCTTTCCCAGGGCTTGACTCAGGAAAATGAGAAATTCCAGAGTGACTGCCATCCCTGCCCACTCATTATTAATAGAGATACAAAGCATACTTTTTAAACCTAATCAAACTGAGCATTTAAACCACTCATAGCATTTCATATGGGAGAAGGCAATGGCACCCCACTCCAGTACTCTTGCCTGGAAAATCCCATGGACGGAGGAGCCTGGTAGGCTGCAGTCCATGGGGTCACTAGGAGTCGGACACGACTGAGCGACTTCACTTTCACTTTTCACTTTCATGCATTGGAAAAGGCAATGACAACCCACTCCAGTGTTCTTGCCTGGAGAATCCCAGGGACGGGGGAGCCTGCTGGGCTGCCGTCTATGGGGTCCCACAGAGTCGGACGCAACTGACGCAACTTAGCAGCAGCAGTAGCATTTCATATTGATTCCCAGGGGCTCCGAATATGTGTACTTAATACTGAACACAGAATTCATCTTCTGGTTAAATGTAACAAGGTGTCACCCCGAAGACAGTCCTCCCACTTGCCCACATTCTCACCTGGTGGCCCGCCTTGCCTGAGGCCTCATCTGATAACTCTGCACTGCCACTGAGAAGCCTGAAGACCGATGCCCTCTGCAGGGAGGGCTTGGGCCAGCTCCCCCTCCCGAACCCTGGGGAAGTTCTCCAACACTCCTGTCCATCTCTACTCCCACCAGTCAAGCCACTTGTGTCCCAAGAGCCATTGTGTTTGTCCCCAGATCTGTCTGCCAGTTGCACTCATTATTATAATTATGTAATTTAATTAAATATGACACAAAGCAATGCAATATGACTGTGAAAAGAAAAAGTTTTCTTTTTTAATTAAAAAATACAAGTTGGATGCTTTGGAAGGTTTGGTAATGGCAAACCACTGGAAAAAAATTGCCATTGAGTCAAGTGGAAAACAGACAGATGGTAAAGAGGGGAGTTGGCAGGCTGCTATGGGGGAGAGGGCTATTGGGAGAGCAGGAGGGTCTAAACATCTAGAGGAATCTTGCCCTCAACTGGTTCTTAAGAGGTATGATATTCTAGCTCTACTTTAAATAAACCAGAACTGGAACCCAGAGAAGACAGAGTCACGGGGAGGTTTATGCAAGAAAGATCATTCAAGGCTCAGGAGGGCCTGGGCCCAGGGGAGGGACCCAGTCACATCTAAATTCAGGTCAATGTTAGCGCATCCATGAGTCTCCAATCAGAATGAAATATTTGCCCTGCATTCGTCTAATTATTTTATGATCCCCATTCTAACCAGCCAAGTGTAAGCCTTGATGTTATTAGATAGGAGGGCTTCAGAGTGCCAAGTCTAAACCCTACAGCAGAGGGCTTATCACTCTACGCCTCCGTTTCCTCATGGATTATCATCTGACCCGCCTCAGAGGGCTGTGAAGATTAATTGGGAGAGTGAAATAGCAAATCGCTCAGCACATGGGAAACACTCGATTCACCAGCCAACCAATTAAGCCACTCGGACATTTTGGAGTCTCTCCCAGCACCTCCCTCTCCCTCCCAAACTCCTTCAACTCAGCCTATACTGGTAACCCGGCCAAGTCCACTGCTGAGAAGGCTCCTGACTCTGTCCTAGGAGCTCCATCCTCATAGCCACCACCCCAGGCTGAGCCACCTCCTCGCTGGAGGAGGGTACCAGGTCCCTACCCAGCCCTGCTGTTGCCCTCTCAACCCAACAGCAGCCCCCTCCAGCAGTGGGGAATATTTGTAAAACACAAATCCAATTATGTCACTCCTTTGCTTGAAACTCTTCAATGACTTCGTGAACTCCTTCAAATGACTGCGAAAGCCCTACACACACACACACACACACACACACACACACGAAATCCAGCTGCACCAGCTACCTGACAGCTCCCAGAATGCATTCTGCCCCACCTGCCTCAGGACCTTTGTCCTTACCCCTTGTTGGCCCAGTAAATGCCTCCTCACCCTTCAGGCCTCTTAGATGCATTTTCTCAGAAATGCTTTCCCTTTCACTTAAAACGTATTTCTTCAGAACCTTCTACATGCCAGGCGCAGTTCTAGGAACTGGAATACAAGAGTAAGCAAGGAAGACCAAATAAATGCCTGCCCTCCTCAACATTATATTCTGGTGGGAAAGAAAGATAACAAACAACTAGACTGAAGGCAAAAGGAGAAGGGAGTGGCAAAGGATGAGATGGTTAGATAGCGTCACTGACTCAAGGACTTGAATTTGAACAGACTCCAGGAGACGGTGAAGGACAGGGAAGCCTGGAGGGCTGCAGTCCATGGGGTCACAGAGAGTTGGACACAACTTAGTGATTGAACAACAACAATCAAAACAGGAATCATTTTCTTATCAGAAGATGTAAATTATTGGAAAAAATGGTTTACATTTTTAATTGTTGAATAAAATTGTTTCAATATATATCAAAGGCATTTATTTTGATATATAGCAAATATATATAGTATAAAGTAAGACACGTGTATATATGTGTGTGTGTGTGTGTGTGTGTGTGTGTGTATATATAAAATTGGGACTGTTAGCATTTAGTTCTAGAATGATGTTTCTGTTTGTGTAATTTGGAAAATGTGACTCCAGCATGCTTCCTCAATGAAAAAATAAAATAAAATACTGTGGCACAGCTCATGGATGTACACATGGGAACACACACCTCAAAAGTGACACACAGAGCCCATCACAGGCCACAGGCTCACACATGTTTATATACACAAAGATAAACCATACTTGAAACAATACATACACACACTGACAGTCATAAACACACAGAAACCACCCCCAAAAGCCAGCCCTGCTGGCTGGAGGTGTGATGACCGAGGGTAACAAGTCTCTCCCCGCCTATGTCATCATTGTTCAGATGATAATCAGCAGCTGGGGCGGGGGGGTTGTGGCAATAGGAGGCCCTAAATTCTACCCCCATTCCCAACAGTTATCCAGCAACCTGACCCAAGCAGAGACTAAGGTTAAATTAAAACAGAGATCAAGGCACCTTGTAATTTTCTGGTCACTCTCTACAGTGACCTCTGCTTAGCCCCCCAAGTCCAGAACCAGTACCAACCCCGTTCCCAACACAGACCACCCCACTCACGGTACAGCCACCAGGAGCACACACTCTGCCCACCCTCCACGTCACCCCACTCCTCACATCCCTGCACTTACACTTAGACCACACACTCGTGCACAAGCCCGCCCCACTCTCATGAAGATGCAGGTCAGCTACCGGGCTTCTCAGTCGATGGGAACATCTGGGGTGTGAACCCGGGTTCCACACCCCTTCCACACCCCACATACCCAGTGCCCGTGACCTGCCCTCTCTCCTCCTTGCTGCCTGACAGTTGTGACTCATGGCTCTTACACACAGAGCCACCCATGCAGGGCCCATGCCAGCCTCCAAGCCTCCCCATCACCCACTGGCACCTGACCCATCAGCCACTCTGCCTACGAGCATCAGAGGAAAGACCAAAGTCTTCAGGCACAAGGTTCCTCCAGAGTGGGGAGGGGCGAGTCACAGGATCTGAGTGACGTCAGGGGACTCGGGACCTCAGGAGCCCAGGGAGTGCTGACCCCTGGGCCGAGGGCACAGCTGACTGCCCAGGTCCACGTGGGCCTGGCACCCTGGGGCTCAGCTGCCTGTGGCAGCAGGGCCCAGTGAATGGAGGGCAGTGGGGCAGCCCACAGAGAAGTCTGTCCCGCTGTCACCAGACCTGGGGAAGCATCAAGGCTGTCCCTCCACCCTCACTCTAGGGCTTGGCTCCCAGCTGTCTCCTCAAGTAACAACAGTGCCAAGGAGATGATCCAAAGAATCACATCCTGGCCTTCCCTGGTGGCTCAGTGGTGAAGAATCTGCCTGCCAGTGCAGGAGACATGGGCTGGATCCCAGATCCGGGAAGATCCCAGATCTTGCTGTGGAGCAGCTAAGTCCACGCACCACAACTACTGAGCCCGTGCTCTAGAGCCCGGGAGCCGCAACTACCGAGGCCACATACCTGGAGCCCCAGTTCCACAATAAGAGAGGAGCCCCTGCCCGCTGCAACCAGAGGAAAGCTGGCACAGCAACAAAGACCCAGTGCAGCTAAAAATAAACAAGTCAATCATATATTAAGAGGCACATTCTAGAACCTCTAGAAGGAGACAAGACATCTTTCAGAACATCTTCTCTTCTCTCGGATTCCTTAGTTCCAAGAGAGAAACCAGGCAGCTGGCAAGCCACACAGAGAACACGCACAGAGTGGTTCAGGTCTCTCCATGGGGATAGAACAGCCCAGAACTCTGTGTCTCTAGGACCTGGGGCAGGGATACAGAGGACAAATGGAGAGAGGAGGCCCTCTGCCAGCCTCCACTCTCGTGACTGATCACCCAGCCCACCCGGCCCCAGGCTCCCTCTATGAAGGACTGAGAACCAGTTTTCCTTCCTAGAGGTCCTTTCCAGGGTGAAAAGAGACCAAGACAAGCTGAGCAGCAGGACTATGAATAACAGGACTAAGAGTGTCAGGAAGATAGCAGAAGAAACTAAGGTCGCAAAGAAGGACTGCCTGGTGGACAAAAGACAGTTTAATTCAGTTAATACTCTATGAGCACCAGCTCTGCGTCGGGCCCTGTGTGAGGTGCTAGGGCCACAGTGAGGCAGGGAGTGTGTTCTCTGCCCTCAAATTGCTGAGACTGTGGTGAAGTAATAATAACATCCAGCGCCTGTATAATGTTTATGGTATCCTAAGCCCTATTCTCCGGGTTTTACAAGCCATTTGATTCTCATAACCAATCTTCTAAACTAGATACTATTTTTACTCCCATTTCAAAGACAGCCAAGAGATTGAGGCCTAGAAGGGTTAAGTTACTCACCCAAGGCTGTGCAACCAATAAGAGAGGATTCGAACTGGGCACCCAACTCCAAAGTCCGTGCTCCTCACCATCTTGCTCTCCTCCTTCTGTTGGCAGCAGCAGGCTGTCTCGTGCCTATTTCTTTTTTTTTTTTTTTTCTATTTATTTATTTATTTTTATTTTTGGCCATGCTGGGTCTTCACGGCTTGGGCCGGCTTTCCCACTCTGGGGCAAGCTGGGGCCACTCTTCCTTGTGGCATGCGGTTTCTCATCGCAGTGGCCGCTCCTGTTGTGGGGCACAGGCTCTAGGGACACGAGCCTCAGTAGTTGGAGGACATGGGCTCAGTAACTGCATCTTGCAGACTCTAGAGTGAGGGCTCAGTAGTTGTGGCACACGGGCTCAGCGGCTCCACCACATGTGGAATCTTCCCGGACCAGGGATTGAACCCGTGTCCCCTGCACTGGACCCACTGTGCCACCAGGGAAGTCTTCTTGTACCCATTTCTCCATAATGCTGGGGCCCGTCATCTCTCCTGCTCCCCCCACCAACCCCAGCCTGAGTGATCTGTCATCACACGTAGGTCATTTTCACCCATTCACCAAACATACACTGGGCACCTGTTACATGCCAGGCCCTGTGCTGATGCTGCAAATGCAGACCTCAGTCAGGCTGGAGCTCAGCCCCAGGGAGCTCCCTGTCCATGAGTGAGGTCAGCAGGTAAACAGGCCATCAACTCAGGGAGACAGGTCTAGAGGAAGCTTGGATATGGGCTACTCTGGAATGCCATATGAAGGAGCACCAAGGACTACTGGAATTCATGGAATTTTAAAATACTTTGTGTATTAAAAGATACTATCAACAGAGTAAAAAAGGTAACCCACAGAATGAGAGAAAATGTCTGCAAGTTATATATCTGAGAAGCAATTAATATACAGAATATATATATGGAAAAAAACAGAATATATATATATATATATATATATATATACGCACACAGAACTCCCCAAACTCAACAACAACAACAAAATCAAACAACCCATTTCAAAAATGGGCAAGGAGGGACTTCCCTGGTGATCCAGTGGCTAAGACTCTTTGCTTCCACTCCAGGGGGATGCAGGTTTGACCCCTGGTTGGGGAATTAAAATCCTATATGCCATGTGGTGTGGCCAAAAAAGGAAAAAGAATTTTAATGGGCAAAGGACTTGAAGAGATATATTCCCAAAGAAGATGTACAAATGGCCAATAAGCACATGAGAAAGTGCTCAACGTCACAGTTCATTAGGGAAACAAAACTACAATAAGATACCACCTCACACCCGTTAGAATGGCTGCTACTCAGAACACCCCCAAATCACATATTTTGGGAGGATGTGGAGAAATTGGAAATTTTGTGCTCCACTGGGAAGAATGTAAAATGATGTAGCCGCTACGGAAGATACTAAAAAGATAACTGCCATATGATCTGGCAATCACATTTCTGGGTATATACCCAAAAGCATTGAAAGCAGGGTCTGCAAGAGATATTTGTACACCCATGCAACCCACAGCAACATTGTTCAGAATAGCTAAAATATGGAAGCAACCCAGGTGCACACGGATGGATGAACAGATAAACAAAGTGTGGTCTATGCATACAATGGAATATTATTCAGCCTTAAAAGGAAAGGGATTTCTAACATAGGCTACAACAAAGAACACCTGGAGGATATTTTATTAAGTACTGTTCCATTCATGCAAGGTATTTAGAGTAGTAAAGATCATAGAGACAGAACATGGAATGGTATTTTCAGGGGCCAAGCAAGAGAGAACAGAAAGTTGTGTAGTGGGTCCTGAGTTTCAGTCAGAAAAGATAAGAGTTCCAGGGACTGTGCTGACCATTGTACAACGAGATGAATGTTCTTAATACCACTGAACTGGACTGTATCTTACATAGTAAAGACAGTAAATGTTATATGTGCCTTAGCGCAGTAAAATGAGTCAACTGGAGGCAAAACATAACTGCTAAGCCAGCTAGAATGTGATGGGAAAGTTTCCCCGAGGCAGGGACACAACCGAGGGCACGATGGAAGCAGCAGGAGGATCAGCTGAGCGGAGGTGAGGGCAGAGCTGACCTCTGCCACCAAACCTTGCTGTGTCCAGTTACTTCCTCATGCAAAGGTTCAGTTTCCTCTTCCGTCTAGTGGGACTGAAAAAAAACCTGCTCTGCCAAACCCATAGGAAATTGCCTGTGCAAAGGGCTTGGAAAGGATAAACCAACAGCTTGTATTTGAGACAGGTGTTCAGCTCAGCTCAGTTCAGTCTCTCGGTCATGTCCGACTCTGCGACCCCATGGACTACAGCACGCCAGGCCTCCCTGTCCATCACCAACTCCCAGAGTTTACTCAAACACAGGTGAGAACCGTTGAAGGCCACAGCCGGGCGTGGAAGGCATTACGTTTACACACCTGGAGAAGGCTTTCCTGAAGAGCTCCATGAACCAGAGGTAGGACAGGAGTGCGAGTTTGAAGCCGCGCCTTCCCAGAGGTAGGGACAGGCCTCTCCCCAGGGGGCTTTCCTGCAAGGGTCATCTTGTCCATCCCTCTGCCGCCTCCAGGCCTGTCCTACTTGACAAGCCCCTCAGAGCCTCTGTCCCTGGCGAGCCCCCAGGGCAGCAGGGAGGCAACAGCCACTGGCAGCCATGGATCTCAAGGCAGTGATGAACGGATCCAGCCCGGCTGAGCACAGGGCACCTAGGTTCTCACCCAGGGAGGACGAGGAGGAGAGACAGAGGCTGGATGGATAAATCTCGAAAGCTCTCCAGAGGCCTGGTTGAGCCAGACCAGGGAGGAAACAGCAGGCCGCAGCCCATCACCCACAGTGGCAAAAAGCTCTGAACTTTGACACAACCCAGGCCATGGGTCAAGTCCTGCGCTGCTCCTTGCTCTCCGTGTGATCCTGAGCCGTTACATAAGCTCTCTGGGCTTCATTCTTCACGTGGGTAAAAATGAGGGTGATGTTTGTACCCTTCTCACAAACCAGGGGTTGTTTTAAGGAGTACAGGTGGCTCTATCTAGTGTCCCCAGGGTCCCACAAAGTTCTCATTATTATTACTTGCACTCTGCTTCCCAAGGCTGGGGTGACAGTGTCTGGGGCACCTTCCAGTGTCTGAGGGTGAGGGGCCTGCCCGGCCAAGGTCTGACCCCCTGAAGTCTCAGACGTGCCCCTTCTTTTGCTGTGGCTAGGAGCCCCTCCCACTTATGGGAATCCCAAGCCTGGAATGTTTTCTCCTCTCCCCCCAAATTGCTCTCCTGTCAGTGTGTGTGTGTGGGGGGGTCAGTACCCTGGACTTTACCCTCCCTTTGGGGTTCACAAGTTCCATGGGCTGTTTGCCCTTAAAGACCCAGGTCCCTCCTTATGGCCCATGCATGGAGAGGAGCCAGGCCCAAGAGGAGGCATTCAAAGGAGCCATCGTCCTCCTTTTTGGGCTGCCCTGCCCTGTCCTGGGTCACCCCTCCATTCCCACCTTCCAGCTATTCTTACACACATTGACATCGGGGGCTGTTGGTGACCCAATAGGTAATCATTAGCCCCAGGGAAGTGCTGGCCCTTTAAGGCTGCCCTGGGAAGAGATGACAAAATCACCCCACTGGACTTTGTGCCCCGAGGCAGCTATGGAAAACAAGGTCTGGGAGCTACGAGCAGCCTGCCCAGGCAGGCCTACAGCCGGGCAGTCCAGCCTGGAGTACGGCTTCTCCTGGTCCCTTTCCCTTTCCCGCTCTCTTCCTCTGATAAACTTGCTCTGCCCATGAAAAACAGAGCTGCGCTGCACACTCAGGTCTCCAGGAGACATATTCTTGAAGATGGGCATCCTTCTACCCAAATTGTGAAGCTCGGCTCACACCCGCCTCCTTCCAACAGGTGTCTCAGCCTGGACCACCCTTTCAGTGTCCATCTTTCTCTGTGCAAGAAGGGGAGCCCTCGAGGGTCCACCCATCTGTGCCCAGCACCCAGTCCAGAGCTCAAGGGGCTGACCCAGCGAAAGCACTGGCCTAGTGAAGACAAGGGCAGGTGGGCATCTAGTGAGTGGAAGTCAGGACACTTGAGTTCTGAACCCAGCTCGGCCTGGAGTCATCCATGGTCTCAGGAGTCTCTCTGCCCATCTCTGAGCCCAGCGTGTCTGCCTGTCGGCAATGGGTCTTCTCTTTGCCAGCCAGTGTCTGTGCCTCTCATCCCTCAGGGGGCAATGATTGGGTAAGGAGTGCTGATGCAGGGCATGGCCTCCACCTTCCTCCTCCTCCTTGTGAACCAGGATCACAGATGGGTTACAAGCATCTCTTAAGCTGACCAAGATGGGCAAAAGCTTTCTTAAACTGCTTACACCAGATGAATGGCTGAGTAAGAATCTTTGAGACTTCCTCAGGGAAGATTTCTCTGCTGCTGCTGCTGCTAAGTCGCTTCAGTCGTGTCTGACTCTGCGACCCCATAGACGGAAGCCCACCAGGCTCCCCCGTCCTTGGGATTCTCCAGGCAAGCAGCCCCAGTATTTGGCTGCAAAGCTGAGGCACTGTGCTGGTAAATATCTCACCTCTCTGAATGCTTTGTCCTCCTGGGGACTAAAAACTGAGTCACCTCCGACTCAGAGTCAGAGCAAGCCCAGTGCCTGGCACATGCAAGGCCCCAGGCAAATGTTTTTTGAGTGAATAAATGAATAAATGTCAATGGTTTTAAAACAGCACTGTACATAGAAGGGAACCCCAGATCTGAGTGATGATGTGCAGGTTGGGCCAGGACAAGACCAAGCTCTTTCATCAAGAAGATAGACGAGAACTTCCATAGTAGACCAGTGGTTAAGAATCCGCCTGCCAATGCAGGGGACACGAATTCGATCCCTAGTCCAGGAAAATTCCACATGCCACGGAGCAACCAAGCCTGCCTGCCACAACTACTGAAGCCCATGGGCTCTAGAGCCTGCGCTATGCAACAAGGGAAGCCACACAGTGAGAAACCCAAGCGCCACAACTAGAGTAGCCTCCGCTCACCACGGTTAGAGAAAGCCCACACAGCAGCAGCAGAGACCAAGCACAGTCCAAAAACAAAGATAGGTGAACTTGATTAATAATCTGACCTTCCTGGTCCCACTTTGGCCCATATCCCACAGGCCAGTTAGTTGGTGAGCATCCATTAGGGACAAGATGGGAGAATCAGAAGACATAGTCCCTGCCTTTGCAGAGCTCACTGGAGGTCAAATGCAGCTCTCTGAAATAATATGAGAGCAACTGCAAGGAGAAATCAGGATGGGATAGGCAGACCAAAGTTAGGAATGGGAGGGTAATAGACCTGGATGGAAGTAATCCCAGGAGGCTGCCCAGAGGAGGTGAGGTTTGCACTACATAACATAAGTCTCATTCATCCAACTGTTGAAAAAGATATTGTTAAAAGCCAGGCTCTGGGGGTACAATGGCAAATGAGCACAGGAGATGCTGCCTTACTGACAAGCCAGCATCTAAACCCAGATAACCACATGGTCTGAGATGTGACCTGAGATATACACGATGTACCAGAAGCTGGAGAAATGGGGAGCCTCTTGGGAAGATCAGTTACAAAGAAATCCCCACCAAAATCTGCCCAGTGGATCTGAACTTCTAAAGGAGCAGGAGACACGGGTAATGAGAAGGGGCAGGAAGAACCTTGTAAGGCCACAGGTATCTGGCAGGTAAACAAGGTTAATGAGGACCTGCTGTTTCTCCGGGTCCTTGGTGACCTCACCTTTGACCAACAATTTCCTGGCACTGGCTCAGACTGCCAAGGGGGACAGAGGGGGAGGAAGAGGATGGTAAACAGCAGGTAAGGCCAAAGGTGGCTCTGGAAGGCAAGGGGCACATTCCTAAAAGTCTCCCCAGCTTGAGGCCTGCAGCAGAGCCCGAAGTCCGAGAGCAAATCCACACCTGCATTCCGACCAGCCGAAGAGGCCATAAATACCTGAGAACCCACCAGAAGGGGTGCTTTTGGCTGCCTCGGCATTCCTCCCCTTTCCCACTCCACAGCTCAGTTCCTCCTCCAGGAGGCCTTCTGGGTTCACTTCAGGTCCGAAGGTTCCCACCAGGCCTGACCACCTCCACCTCTTCTCCCTTCTCTTCACTCTCCTCACCCAGACTGGCCAATGGGAACCCCAGAGGTCTTAACGTGTGCAACCCTTGTGAAATGTGAGACCATCTGTACAAACCTCGTTATCTTTCCAGGTGAGGAATGGAGACAACACAGCGTATACTGACTCGCTTGAAGTTGCCCAGATAATCAGTACAGGGGCCAGGCATTAACCAACTCAATCCCACAAGCAGGCCCCAAGGACCTACTGTGGGTTCTGTGTCCTGCTGGCAGGGGTGGGGCCGCCAAGAATTGATGAGCTGTAACTTGATTGGCCAAGCAGGCCTAAAATCCTTGGAATGAGAGTGCAAACAGGTTACCAACCTTCTGATTGTGTAAGAGAGCTTGCAAAATTGCTAGAAGTTCAGCAAAGGCAGAACTGGAGCCTTCATCCATTTGACAAATATGTATTAAACCCCAAACACTGGACACGGGTGAGTGATAACTCACCTGGACAAGTTCCCTGCTTTCCTGGACTCTGAGAGAGAGAGAGAGAGAAAGCCAATAAACAAGTAAACACATCAGATTAATTCAACTAGGGATAAATGCTATAAAGAAAGTCAATAGGGTAATCATTGAACAGCTCAGTGATCTAATTTACATTGTCAGGGGGGTGGGTGGTGTTCAAGGAAGGCCTCTTGGAGGAGGTGACATTGATCTGAGTCCTGAAAGGTGAGGAGAAAGCATCCATGCAAAGGTGTGGAGCCAGAGTGTTTCTTCCAGGAGGAAGGAGAACAAAGTCCCTAAGGCAGACATGAAACTGATATGTCCAGAAATGGAGAGGTCAGTGTGTGCAGGGGGTGAGGCCCCCTCGGGGAGATGGAAGGGGGTTGCCAGGAGGCAGATGAGGAAGGCCGGCTTTAAGGTACACAGGGAGGGTTTAAGCAGACGGCAGGACGCTGTGTGTGTGCTGTCAAAGCTCATCCTGGCTGCTGGGAGGGGCAAGAATTGGAGCGGCTGGAGGGGGCAACCAAGAAAGTCACGGAGCCCAGGCCAGAGAGTAGGAAAGGGGGAGCAAGGGATGGAAATATTTTTGAGACATAACAGGCCCCAGGGTTGCTGAAAGAGTTGGATGTGGGAGATAAAGCAAAAGGGCTGATCAAATATGAACACCAGGCTTCAGGCCCGAGCCACGGTGGTGATGGAGGCACCACTCACAGGTTTAGGAGAGTAAGCGGTTCCTAGGGAACCAAGGGTTACAAGTTGTAGATCAGGGGAAAAGCTCAACGTTCTTTGCTCACAAAACCTGTCCCGTTTGAATGTGCTATATAATAGTGCATCCATATGACAACAAAAGATAGAGCCTTTTAAAGAATTCAAAGGAGGTTGTGACAGATGGGGGAAGCAGAGGCCAGGCTCTGACAATGGCCAAATATGTCCAGAAAGGTATCAGTCATGAGTAGAATTTCAAAACCGCTTTCCTTCTGGGTTTTCCACACCGTAAGGCAGACGGCCAGGCCTCTCCCCTGGGGCCAAAGGAGAGCGGTCGGGGACAGCGGGCTGGCAGGGAGACCTCGTGCCTACTGTGTGTGGTTCTTTAACTCTTGCTCACTCTCTCATTCCATCTCTGTGTTATGGGAATAGTAATTATTAGATTTTGATTTTTTAAAAATAAGAGTTCCTTCCTATTGGAATATATATATATATATATATATATATATATATATATATATATCAGCTGGAATCAAATACAAAACCAGCACTCTGGGACTTCCCTGATGGTCCACTGGTTAATAATCTGCCTTGCAATGCAGGGGACATGGGTTTGATCCCTAGTCAGGGAACTAAGATCCCACATGCCTCGGGGCAACTAGGCCCACATGCCCCAACTAAAGAATCCATGCCCCAACACAAAAGATTCCACACAATGCAACGAACATCTCAGGTGCTGCGACCAAGATCCAACACAGCCAAATAAATAAATATATCTATTTTTTAAAACTTCAAAAAAATCACATTCTAGGTGCCATGTTCTGCAGGAAATGTGGGCATGGATCCTGCAGCCAGAGCTCCCACTGGAAGCCTTCTGGATTACAGGGTGACACCACCCCTGTGCCTGTCACTGCAAACCCCAGAGGAAGACCCAGCAAATTCCTTCCTCCAGGGATTCTAGTTGAGAAACTCAGCTTCTTCCTCCAAATGTATATCCTGCAAGCCCCCCCGTGCCTCAAACCCACAATCTTAACCCACCACGGCCTCAGGCCCAGGCTCAGCCTGGTCTCTCTCCTGGGCTTCTGCTGACCTCAGCCACATCCTTCCTCTTTCTCCCCCATGCCAGCACCCCCCAACACATGGTCTTTTCCTTCTGACTGGAAGCGTCAGATGTTTTCTCTCCTGGCTGCTCTACCAGCAGGCCACCTCCTCCAGAAGGCCCCAGGGGTTAAGTTTGATACCACCAACATCCAGCTAGATGTAGGCCCCAGCTCCCATAAAACTGGCATTCTGGGTGAGGAGTCAGATTATAAAAAAGGAGGTGGATAGGGGAGTGGAGAGAAGGTAAGAGTAGAGACGGAGAGAGTCAAGATCTCTCTAACAGGGATGCAATCTGTTCACTCGCCCGACACATTGAATACCTCTGATGTGTTGGGTGCTGTTCCAGGGACTTAAGATACAGCAGCAATCAGACAAAGAGAGGGACCTCACTGGTGGTCCAGTGGTTAAGATTCAATTCTTTCATTGCAGGGGGGCAGGCATTTGATCTCTGGTTGTAGATCCTACATATTGTGTAGTATAGCCACAAAACAAAGAGAGGATTCCCTGGCAGCCCAGTGGTTAGGATTCTATACGCTAACTGCCGAGGGCCCAAGTTCAGTCCCTGATCAGAGAACTAAAATCCCACAGGCCACAAGACATAGCCAAACAAAACAAAGATACCTGTCCTTATGGAACTGAAGTCCTAGTTGGGGAGAGAGACAGTATACAACACACATAACAAATAACTGCATTTTATAATATAAGACTGTTAGTGGTCAGTGCTTAGAAAAAACAGTCAAGTAAGAGAGACAGGGTGTGGGAAGCATGTTGCCATTTTGAACAGGACACTCAGGAGAGGCTTTCTTGAGAAGGTGATTTTTGAACAAAAACTTGAAGAAGATGACGTAGGGAGTCCTGCAGATTTCTAGAGAAAGAATAGTCCAGGAAGAGGAGAAAGACTGTGCAAAGGCCCTGGGGCAGGAGCAGGCCTGATATGTTTGAAGAACAGCAAGAAGGCTGGTGGGATTAACACAGTTAGGAGGAGAGGAGCTGAAGGTAGATTGAGGGAGGCAACCAAATTTGAAAGGGATCGTGTGGGATCTCGAAAGCCATTGTGAGGACCTTGGTTTTTACTCTGAGGAAAATGGGGAGCCATTCTAGATGTACCACAGTTTATTTATTTATTCACCTACTAAAGGACATCCTTGGAGAAGGAAATGGCAACCCACTCCAGTGTTCTTGCCTGGAGAATCCCAGGGATGGGGGAGCCTGGTGGGCTGCCATCTCTGGGGTCACACAGAGTCAGATACGACTGAAGCAACTTAGCAGCAGCAGCAACAGCAAAGGACATCCTTGTTGTTTCCAGGTTTTGACAGTTATGAATTAAGCTGGTATCTCTGTGCAGGTTTTTGCATGGGAATCATAGAGGTTTTTTTAAAAAAAAAAAAAAAAGAAAATGGGGAACCATTGCAGGAATTTGACCCTCCCTTTCCACATTTCCACCTGGGGTTTACCAGATGGCTCAAGTGGTAAAGAATCTGTCTGCAATGCAGGAGATGCAGATTCAGTCTCTGGGTGGGGAAGATTCTCTGGAGAAGGAAATGGCAACCCACTCCAGTATTCTTGCCTGGAGAATTCCATGGACAGAGGAGCCTCGTGGGCTACAGTCCATGGGGTCGCAGAGTCGGACATGATTGAGCACATACACAGGAAATGGTGTGATTGATGGAGAGTGATGGGGAGGGATGCTTTATGTATTGGCTAATGAAGTCAGGAAGGTTTCTCTGAGGAGGCACGTCTTAGCTAGGGACTGAGGGGTGGAGTATGGACACGCTTACCCTTGCATCCCTCCTCTTCCTCAGTCTGTCCACCAGGGAAAAGCCTTCTGCTGTCCAGCTACCCTTCTCTTTCCTTCCCGCCCCCTCATCCTCTTTCCCTCCCTCCCTCTCCTCTCCCATCCCTTTGCTGACCCTTCCTCTCTCCCCCGGCTCCCTCCTGCCCCTCACCTATTTTTGTTTTTAGCTTCACCCCATGGAGATAAGGGCCTCTCCCTTCCCAGGATTCTTAGAAAACAGTTGTAAAAAGCAGAAAGAAACCCCGCAGCAGGCCCTTGGCAGAAGGGAGGGCAGCAGATTACAGTGTCTGGTGCTGGTCGCTCACCCTGTAATCATCAGTGTGTCTCGGGTGGACAGAGACCCTGGGGCATGGGCCTGCTGGGCCAGGACTCCCCTGCCGCAGCCAGCCCCTCCCCAAGCCCCCAACTCAAGCACAGGGGAGGTAGGAGGGGGCATCTTTGGGATCCTGGCCTCAGCCCAGCCTTCAAGCTCTGATAAGGGATAAGCTAAGAGGAACTGCCAAGCTTTCAAACACAGCCCTTTATAGTACAGAGGGTGGGGCAGAAGCCTCAAGAAAAAAATTGTGCAGCTCCAGGTCACGTGATCAGAGTTGACCCCAGGATGCCGTCCACAGCCCAGACTGTCTCATCCTGTGGCCCAGGCTTTGGTCTCAAGGAGCCAGTCGAGGCTTTGGCATTCCTAGCCTCAAAGAAGGCAGGGCTATCATGGGCAGACAGTGGGCTCTAAGGGTGGGGAAGGGGGGTGCACCAGTTCCACACAGCCAGGAAAACTCTCTCCCTTGGAGACTGGCCTTAACCCCACAGCTCTGGGAGGTCAGCAAAGGCTCGTCCCAGCCTGCTCCCACACCACTCAGCCAGCCAGTGGGTTCAAGGCTGGGGAGGATAGGGAAACCAACGGCCCTCTTGTCAGCCCCACCCCAGGGACCCAGGCTCGAGGCCCAAATGAGAGGCCCCTGTTCTCCCAGGAAGGAGACTCCCAAGGTCAGCCTCCTGGGTCATCTGTCTGTCCGAGAACAGGTCCGGCTCTTCTTGGCTGTCACGTGCCACGCGTGGCAGCAGCCTCCAGCACCTGAGTCATCTGTGACTCATTGCCCTCTGCCCTTGGTCTCGAGAGGGCTGGGCCAGGTGGACTTGGCATAGGGATGGTGAGACCTGTCTGGTATCCCTGGTCCAGCCTGTCCCTCCCCTTGACTCCACCCTGTACAGACACAGGAAGAACCAGACCACACGCAGAGGATATTGTGTGAAAACACGTCTGCTCACAGAGGACCCAGAGTGGCTCATCTCTCTCTCTCACACCACACACACACACACACACACACACACACACACAAGCACTCGCGCACAGGTTGGCCCCACATCCTCCAGAGTCTCCCTCAGACTCAGAGCCCGGGTATGAGAATTGGGCTCTGCTGTTACTCCCTGTGTGACCACAGGAAGGATTCATCCCCTTGCTGGGCCTCAGTTGCCGCCTCTGATTCTGGGACTCTCTGATCTCCAAGATCCCTTCTAGTCCATAATCTAAGAGGTGAATTCCATGAAGTGATTTCAGACCTGTGGCCAGTCGCCAAAGCAGGAGCGGGGAGGGTGATGGGGGCCGCGGCAAAGGTGGGGACTCCTTCCTGGTACCTTCCTGATCCCACCTAAGGCTACAGGCTAGCAGCGGAAGAGGTGATAATGCCCTGGAGGACTCTTCCCAAACCAGCTGACTGAGAACCTCCAGGGCCCTTCTGCAGCCACCATCCCTAGCGGAAAGGCCCATAAAGTGGACTTCCACAGGGCTCCCCTCAGACCGGGGCTCCCTGAGGCAGGGCTGTGTCTCCCCTCAGACTGGAGCTCCCTGAGGGCAGGGCTCTGTCTCCCCTCAGACTGGGGCTCCCTGAGGCAGGGCTGTGTCTCCCCTCAGACCGGGGCTCCCTGAGGCGGGGCCATGTCTCCCCTCAGACCGGGGCTCCCTGAGGCAAGGCCGTGTCTCCCCTCAGACTGGGGCTCCCTGAGGCAGGGCTGTGTCTCCCCTCAGACCGGGGCTCCCTGAGGCAGGGCCGTGTCTCCCCTCAGACTGGGGCTCCCTGAGGCAGGGCTGTGTCTCCCCTCAGACCGGGGCTCCCTGAGGCAGGGCCATGTCTCCCCTCAGACTGGAGCTCCCTGAGGGCAGGGCCATGTCTCCCCTCAGACTGGGGCTCCCTGAGGGCAGGGCCATGTCTCCCCTCAAACCAGGGCTCCCTGAGGCAGGGCCGTGTCTCCCCTCAGACTGGGGCTCCCTGAAGCAAGCAAAACTGTATAACCTTCAGTTCTAAAGCCCCAAGGTTAAGAGTTTTTAGTTCCTCCTTTTTATTTCAAATTAAATCTCCTCCCTTCTTGCACGCATCTGACCCCTCTCCCCTTTCTGCCTGTTTCATGAGAAGTGACTTGGATGCCAGGGTGCTGACACCCACAGGGACAGAAATGAACAGACCTGAGATGCTATTCGCATCTTCCACCTGTTTTACCTCAAATCATCCCAGGAATGTGGGTCACACCTAGATCGCATTCCCTAGAGGAGAGACAGGGCAGGGTTTCAGAAAGCCAGGTATTTGCCAGGTCACACAGCAGGGGGTCCCTAGCTCCTCACCCTCTATCTGTTGCACTCCACCCCCCAAGACCCCACCACTCCTGCTGAGGGCCACCTCCCCCACCCCAAGGAAGGGTTAATGAGCACGAGGCGTCCTCGCAGGGTGGAAAGTGGTTGGGAAAGCTAGGGAGGGTCAGCGTTTCTCCACTTGGCGGGCACGTCGGTTTCCCAATCCAGTGTTACTGGGAGGCCGAGACCAGAGCTGGGCAGGCTGGGCACTACCAGTTACAGATCCCAGTACTCTCTCCTGTTTGAGTGGCCGTGGAACATGACTATCCCCTGAAGGCTCTTGGCCTGGAGGGGTCTGGCCTCTGGGGATGTGGGCCCAGGCCCAGGTTAGTACTTAGAAGAACCGATTTGTGTTGATGTAAGGCAGAAACCAACACAATAATGTCAAGGAATTATCCTCCCATTAAAAATAAATAAATATAATTTAAAAAAGCCCTAGAGAGGAGTTTGCCAGCATGGGGGCCTGGCACCCACGAGGTGGAGAAGGAACAGACACCCTCTTCTAGGTCTCCAACCGTCCCTACCACCCTTCTGACTCAGCTTCTAAAATATCACCTTTCTGACATTTTTTTAAGAAAAAAAATTTTTAAAGACTTCTTGATTTATTTTTGGCTGTGGTGGGTCTTTGTTGCTGTGCACCGGGGCTACTCTCTAGCTGCGGTGGGCAGGCTTCTCCTTGCAGTGGTTCCTCTTGTTGCAGAGCTTGGGTTCTAGAGTGCTCAGGCCTCAATAGCTGCAGTGCATGGGCTCAGCAGTTGCTGCCCACTGGCTTAGTTGTCCTGAGGCATATATGGGATTTTCCTGCACCAGGGATCAAACCAGTGTCCCCCTGCATTGGCAAGGGGATTCTTTACCACCGAGCCACCATGGTAAGCCCTTCCTGACATTTATGCTTTACCATAACCCATGTGAAAAAAAAAATACACCCTTCACAGAACACCCTGAACATCCATGCACACACACATACCCCAAGAGTTTCAAGAAACAATACTGACTATGTTTGAGCTTCTCTGAATATTTTCGACCCTGTTCTCCTTCATATTTTAGAAAAAGCATCTGGTTGGTGGGAAACCACTCATCTGACCTCATGACCCGTTGATAAATGACAATTTGCAGTTTGGAAAACACTTCTGCAAGCTCACCAAGCTAGATCCATCACCATTGCACAGATGAGGACGCTGAGTCCCAGAGGGGTCACCGAAGCCTTCCCAAGGTCACTGGGCTGATCAGAGTTCCAGCCAGAGCTCAGGTGACTCCCAGGGAAAATTTTCCACTGTAAGTTTCCAGAGCCTGGGGGACTTCTTGAGATAGCTGCCTGCAAAAACAAGGCTGGGGATGAGGATTCCCGCTGGCAGATGGTCAGAAGAGATGAGAGGGAGGTTGTTAACAAGCAGGCTCTCCTAGGCCTCCCCCAGGTCACAGTTCTTAAAGCCATATTGAACCTGTGGTGAGGTCAGCCGTATTAAACCTGATGACTATGGGGCGGGGGAGGCTCAGCCTCCAGAAAGCACCCAGTGATGAGAGAGAGGTTAAAGGGAGGCTCCCCTCCCTCAGGGAGCCCCCATCTGAGGAGGGAGACCCTATCTCTGTTGTGGGCAGAAATGGAAAACATATCCAGAATGAGGGCCTGAATTCCACATCTGCATTGGGAACCTCACTGGCAGAGCAATGGGAAGGGTGGAGGGGAGAGAAGCAATGAAGCAGCTGAAGGAATCACCTGAGTGCAAGGACGAGCCATTCCCTTCAGGCAGGACTGCCTAACTAGAGGACACTCACTCACTGTGAATTTCAGGTTCACTATGAAAATGAAGTTTTAACTGGGCATCCTTTATTTTCATCTACTGTACCTGGCAAAATGCCTCCAGGACAGGCCCTTCTCAGACCCAACAGGTCGGGCTGACAGGGACCATGGGGCCCACCTGAGACTAACAGGAGGAGAAACGTAGGGACCCAGGTACCCAGTCCTGAGGAGGAGGACGCTGTCAGCCCTCAGGAGGCAGTCCTCAGACCCACAGCCACTCCCAGCTTGAGCAGCTGCCTCCACCCCACCCCACCCCACAAATGTAGCTGGGATGGGGAAGGCCAGGGACAGCCTCTGGAGTGGGCATGTGGTGGTCGGCAGCAGGGCCAACAGCTTCCTCTGACCCTTGTCTGCAGCCCCACTGGGCCAGTCGAGATAAGATGGTCTTCAGGGAGACTTCCTGTTAGGCAAACGCCAACGGCTGGGCCTGGCACACCACTGGCATCTGGAGGCCGTTTCTCTGAAATCATGGGGCCGGGGATGGGGGCAGGGTTTTACCAGCATTGAGTCAAGCTCTCCCCCACCCTCACGTCTCTTCTGCCCTCCTTCCTCCCTGCAGCCCCCAACACACACACCCACAGTTTGGGCTTTTAGTGTGGCTGCTGGAGTCGGTCAGTGCCAAGGGTGTGGCTACGGTGGCCACAGCCAGAAGGAAAGGGGGCGATCCCACTGGCCTGAGCCTTCATAGCCTTTGTGGCCAAAGACATCCCCTTGCCCAGACCCAGGAAGGAGCTCAGTGCTGGGTCCCAGGCCCTGCCTGCACCTCATGACTTAGAGGAAAAGAAAGTAGTTTCTATTTCCCCGTGGGTTTCTACACTGGCTGTTTCCACATTCCACACCAACCAAGGGAATAAACCGCCTAAACTGCTCAGCCTTCTTTGAATACTATAGATCAGCCTCGAAGAGGAAGCTCAAAGTTTACACCCTCATCCTCAGGCTGATGAGAGAGAATCTATATTGGTTCTTGGGGACCCTGGCAAAGTGATGTGACTAATGTCCACTCATTCATTCATTCAACAAGTACTCTCTTCATTGAGCCCTCTTAACTGGAAATCACTTTATATTCATTACCTAATTTAATCCACATTAACACCTGGGTGATTAGGTGTTCTCAAGCCCATATGAAAGATCATGATGATGAGGCCCAGATAGGTCAAGCAACTTGCCCAGGATCACAAAGCCAGAAAATACTAATGATGTCAGAAGTATAGCCCCTGCTGCTGCTGCTAAGCTGCTTCAGTCGTGTCCGACTCTGTGAGAACCCATAGACGGCAGCCCATTAGGCTCCTCTGTCCCTGGGATTCTCCAGGCAAGAATACTGGAGTGGGTTGCCATTTCCTTCTTCAATGCATGAAAGTGAAAAGTGAAAGGGAAGTCGCTCAGTCATGTCTGACTCTAGTGACCCCATGGACTGCAGCCTACCAGGCTTCTCTGTCCATGGGACTTTCCAGGCAAGAGTCCTGGAGTGGGTTGCCATTGCCTTCTCCGAGTACAGCCCCTAACTCTGTGTAATTCCAAATCGTCTTTTCCAGACTTCCCTAGTGGTCCAGTGGGTGGGACTCTGCCTGTCAGTAAAGGTGACATAAGTTCCATTCCTGGTCTGGGAAGATCCCACATGCCACAGAGCAATTAAACTCATGCCCCACAACTACTGAGCTCATGAGCCTCAACTACTGAGCCCGTGTGCCTAGAGCCTGTGCTCCACAACAAGAGAAGCCACTGCGATGAGAAGCCGGTGCACCACTACAAACAGTAGCCCCCACTTGCCCCAACTAGAGAAAGCCCGTGCAACAACGAAGACCCAACACAGCCAACAATAATTTTTTTTAAAAAATCCTCTTTTCCTACTACTCCCCGCCCAGTCACAACAGCAACAATAGCTAACCCTTTGGGGCACTTACTACATGCCAGTCAGCACCCTCGGTCCAACCAGGTTTCCCCAGGTCTCATGTATCATGGTACCTGTTAAAGAGACAGCTGATTTTCAAAAAAGTAGTTTTGCCAGAAGACACGTTTAGAAGCTGTCAGGGTTGGGCTTATGTTTAGGGCTTGGGTTTTGGACATCATGGGCCCAGAATTCTCCATCGGGATTTGAACCCAGGCTATCAGGCCAGGCTGGGCCAGAAGGGACCCAGTACTAACATTTCTGCAGCTGCCAGACAGCAGGTTATTAATAGCTGAGAGGTGTTTATTATTGCTGAACAGTCAGCAGCTCCCAGAGGGGAGAGCAGGGTCATGGGACTCCAGCCAGGTCAGCCCCCCACCCCCAGCCCCACAGGAGATCGTCCTAAGGAGCCAGATCCCTCAGCTGGGCTCCACTGCCCCCGCCCTGGGAACCCTTACCCAACCAGGCCATCGCCCTGTGACTGGGAGTGGTGACCCCTGTCACACTTGTGAGTGTGAGAGCTGTGCGGAAGGAGACCTGTGACCCGGCATATTGCTCCGGGTGAGAGGATGCAGCAACTGCCAGGGGTCATCTGCCCCACATTTCCCAGCTGCAGGGCCCAGCAGGCCCCGAATCCAGGCCCAGCCATCCTGTTTCTTTCTCCAGCCGGACAGAAAAGAGCAAGGATGGAACAGCTGGGAAGAAAACCCTGGGGAATGAAGCAGAGAGACCTGGGGTGGAGTGGGGAAATGCAGATTCTTCTAGAAGGCAAAAGCAAACAGGTATGCCAACGCGCTCTCTGAATTATTTCCCCAGAAGTCATCTTCCTGCTGCTGCCCCAAGAGACGCCAGCTCCCAGCTCGCCAGCTCTCCAGGAAAGCATACTTCTCCCCACCATAC
Organism: Tragelaphus eurycerus; assembly: GCA_935064755.1. NCBI lineage: Eukaryota > Metazoa > Chordata > Mammalia > Artiodactyla > Bovidae > Tragelaphus > Tragelaphus eurycerus. The sequence goes on along the minus strand of CAKXYN010000027.1, from coordinate 18,962,420 downwards.
CAAGCCCCACCCCCACCAGTACCACACATCTTTCCCCCAAAGATCCTGGAGTCTTCCTGGGAGGGCTTCTGAGATGTACACTCCTATGGGCCTGGCTTGCCTCACTCCTTAGCAGGGGAGAAGGGATGAACACTTGCAAAAATGGGTATAAAACCCAGCCACGGTATTTTGGTTTAAAAATTTTTAAAAAGGCGGGAAAAAAACAACCAAATTGTACTAAAGTAGGAGAAGAAAAAGGCATTGACGTGAGTACTAGAAACAACAACATAATTATAAAGACCATTGTGAGCACACTCTACTTACTGGGCACTGTATGGGTATTTTTGCACGTCAACATCACTTCTTCCCCTCAAGTTAAGTGCAGGCAGGATTGTTCCCATTTTGGAAATGAGAAAGTTGAGGCCCAGGGAGGTAATTCAGCCAGTGGCCAACCCAGGATTCCAATCTAGATGCATCAGAAGTCCTGGCGGGGCTTCGGGCTGCCTGCATCAGGCTCGGCCGAGGCAGCAGGCAGGGCATGTGAGGAAAAACTGCTTCGGGCTGGCCTCAAAGGCCATCACCGCACCTCCAGAGGACTTCCGGCCTCAGGATGACTGCATCAGCTGCAAATGGGGTAGAAAGTGGGGACACGGTCTCCCTGCACGGAGTCCTAGGAGGTAACAAAATGGGGTTTTCAGAGGGGTCAGGCAGGGCCCCAGGAGGGAGGTATATGTTGGCATTTGCCCGACTTGGAGCCAGACCTAGGGAGCATCAGGAGATGTGTGGGGAAACATCAGGCCCAGCCATTGTTGGCTCAAAAACGGTACAGAGAGAAGTCCTGTGGGGACAGTACACACGTGCTGGGAGGCGGGGAAGGTTGCAGGCCTGGAAAGGACTCCTCAGGCACCAGTATCCCATGATTCCGAATACCGATAGCAGCCAAATGAAGGTGGAGGGGTGCCTTCCTAAGAATGCTTTCCATCTTTATCAGTAAAGAAATGCCTGGACTTCCCTGGTGGTTCAGTGGTTGAGAATCAGCCTGCCAGTGTGAGGGACACGGATTCAATCCCTAGTCTGGGAAGATTCCACATGCATGGGGGCAACAAAGCCCACGTGTCACAACTGCTTAAGCTCGCTCACTCTAGAGCCTGTGCTCAGCAACAAGAGGAGCCACGGCAGTAAGAAGTCCACGCATCGCAACTAGAGAGTAGCCCCAGCTTGCTGCAAGCAGAGAAAACCTGCCCCCATCAACGAAGACCCAGCACAGTCAAAAATAAATAAATAAATAAATTTTTAAATGAAATAAATAAATGTCTGACAGCAGGGGTTTTGTCTTCTTCCAGAGACTAGAAACTCCAGGAGGGCAGGGAGCAACCTGAAGGCAAGGACCATGTCACCCCCCTCTCAGACTGGGAGCTCCCTGGGGAGTATTTATACTTTCTTTACTAACAGACTGACTGCTGTTGGTGCTGCTAAGTCACTTCAGTCATGTCTGACTCTGTGTGACCCCATAGACGGCAGCCCACCAGGCTCCCCCATCCCTGGGATTCTCCAGGCAAGAACACTGGAGTGGGTTGCCATTTCATTCTCCAATGCATGAAAGTGAAAAGTGAAAGCGAAGTCGCTCAGTCGTGTCGGACTCTTAGTGACCCAATGGACTGCAGCCTACCAGGCTCCTCCGTCCATGGGATTTTCCAGGCAAGAGTACTGGAGTGGGGTGCCATTGCCTTCTCTGACAGACTGACTACCCAAAGGCAAATGAAACCTTTTAACACCTGTTTCAGATCTCATGATCCTGAATAGACCAGGCCCAGTATTCCTCCCATAGGCACCTATGCCCAACGGGGCCTTTTCCTTTGACTCTCTGCTCCCCTTGGTTCTAGCTCATCCCCCTTCTGAATGACTCCCATCCCCTCCTCTGCAGATGCTCAGCGAGGCCCTATCTTTGCCTTGCATTTTCCCTTTCCAGGCAGATTATACATATTTACTGATTCCTTCCTTGCCCTCCCCCGTTCCCCATGTCCTGATGGACAATGTCCTGTGCATGTAGCTGAATTCTTTTCCTCCCAAGAACCCTGAAGCCAATGTGGTGGAGGCTCCCAAAGATCATCTCATCTGGCTCCATCTTTAGGCTGGTACACACTAAAACTGGTCTTAGTAAGTGAAAGTCCATTCTGCAACAGGGCATAAAATATATTGTTGCTAGAACTAACACCCAAAAAAGATGTCCTTTTCATTATAGGGAACTGGAATGCAAAAGTAGGAAGTCAAGAAACACCTGGTATGCTAAGTCGCTTCAGTCGTGTCCGACTCTGTGTGACCCCATAGACGGCAGCCCACCAGGCTCCACCGTCCCTGGGATTCTCCAGGCAAGAACACTGGAGTGGGTTGCCATTTCCTTCTCCAATGCATGAAAGTGAAAAGAGAAAGTGAAGTCGCTCAGTTATGTCCGACTCTTAGAAACACCTGGAGTAACAGGCAAATTTGGCCTTGGAATATGGAATGAAGCAGGGCAAAGACTAATAAGAGTTTTGCCAAGAAAATGCACTGGTCATAACAAACACCCTCTTCCAACAACACAAGGGAAGACTCTATACATGGACATCACCAGATGGTCAACACCGAAATCAGATTGATTATATTCTTTGCAGCAAAAGATGGAGAAGCTCTATACAGTCAACAAAAACAAGACCGAGAGCTGACTGTGGCTCAGATCATGAACTCCTTATTACCAAATTCAGACTTAAATTGAAGAAAGTAGGGAAAACCACTAGACCATTCAGGTATGACCTAAATCAAATCCCTTATGATTATACAGTGGAAGTGAAAAATACATTTAAGGGCCTAAATCTGATAGATAGAGTGCCTGATAAACTATGGAATGAGGTTTGTGACATTGTACAGGAGACAGGGATCAAGACTGTCCCCATGGAAAAGAAATGCAAAAAAGCAAAATGGCTGTCTGGGGAGGCCTTACAAGTAGCTGTGAAAAGAAGAGAAGTGAAAAGCAAAGGAGAAAAGGAAAGATACAAGCATTTGAATGCAGAGTTCCAAAGAATAGCAAGAAGAGATAAGAAAGCCTTCTTCAGTGATCAATGCAAAGAAATAGAGGAAAACAACAGAATGGGAAAGACTAGAGATCTCTTCAAGAAAATTAGAGATACCAAGGGAACATTTCATGCAAAGACGGGCTCGATAAAGGACAGAAATGGTATGGACCTAACAGAAGCAGAAGATATTAAGAAGAGATGGCAAGAATACACAGAAGAACTGTACAAAAAAGATCTTCAGCACCAAGAATATCACGATGGTGTGATCACTGACCTAGAGCCAGACATCCTGGAATGTGAAGTCAAGTGGGCCTTAGGAAGCATCACTATGAACAAAGCTAGTGGAAGTGATGGAATTTCAGTGGAGCTATTCCAAATCCTGAAAGATGATGCTCTGAAAGTGCTGCACTCAATATGCCAGCAAATCTGGAAAACTCAGCAGTGGCCACAGGACTGGAAAAGGTCAGTTTTCATTCCAATCCCAAAGAAAGGCAATGCCAAAGAACGCTCAAACTACCGCACAATTGCACTCATCTCACACGCTAGTAAAGTAATGCTCAAAATTCTCCAAGCCAGGCTTCAGCAATATGTGAACCGTGAACTTCCTGATGTTCAAGCTGGTTTTAGAAAAGGCAGAGGAACCAGAGATCAAATTGCCAACATCTGCTGGATCATGAAAAAAGCAAGAGAGTTCCAGAAAAACATCTATTTCTGCTTTATTGACTATGCCAAAGCCTTTGACTGTGTGGATCACAAGAAACTGTGGAAAATTGTTCAAGAGATGAGAATATCAGACCACCTGATCTGCCTCTTGAGAAATCTGTATGCAGGTCAGAAAGCAACAGTTAGAACTGGACATGGAACAACAGATTGGTTCCAAATAGGAAAAGGAGTACGTCAAGGCTGTATACTGTCACCCTGCTTATTTAACTTATATGCAGAGTACATCATGAGAAACACTGGACTGGAAGAAGCACAAGCTGGAATCAAGATTGCTGGGAGAAATATCAATAACCTCAGATATGCAGATGACACCACCCTTATGGCAGAAAGTGAAGAAGAACTAAAAAGTCTGTTGATGAAAGTGAAAGTGGAGAGTGAAAAAGTTGGCTTTAAAGCTCAACATTCAGAAAACAAAGATCATGGCATCTGGTCCCATCACTTCATGGGAAATAGATGGGGAAACAGTGTCAGACTTTATTTTGGGGGGCTCCAAAATCACTGCAGATGGTGACTGCAGCCATGAAATTAGAAGACGCTTACTCCTTGGAAGGAAAGTTATGACCAACCTAGATAGCATATTCAAAAGCAGAGACATTACTTTGCCAACAAAGGTCCATCTAGTCAAGGCTATGGTTTTTCCTGTGGTCATGTATGGATGTGAGAGTTGGACTGTGAAGAAGGCTGAGCGCTGAAGGATTGATGCTGTTGAACTGTGGTGTTTGAGAAGACTCTTGTGAGTCCTTTGGACTGCAAGGAGATCCAACCAGTCCATTCTGAAGGAGATCAGCCCTGGGATTTCCTTGGAAGGAATAATGCTAAAGCTGAAACTCCAGTACTTTGGCCACTGGAAAAGACTCTGATGCTGGGAGGGACTGGGGGCAGGAGGAGAAGGGGACGACAGAGGATGAGATGGCTGGATGGTATCACTGACTCCATGGATGTGAGTCTGAGTGAACTTCAGGAGTTGGTGATAGACAGGGAGGCCTGGCGTGCTGCGATTCATGGGGTCTCAAAGAGTCGGACATGACTGAGTGACTGAACTGAACTGAACTGAGTCCATATGAACAAAAGGATGGAAAGAAAAGAGAAGACCCCATAGCCTTTTCCCCCAAATCTCTTGTACTTCTCTCTCTGCCAGTTCTTCTCAGCCTCTAGCCTCTCTCCCTCATGCTGTAAGTGAGGCGCACTTTCTCTTAGTGAGACTTCAAAAAAACTGAGTCACTCTCCTCATTCTAGAGATCTGGACAATACTTTGTCCTGCCTGGATCAGTCCTTACCCTGAATCTTCCCACCAGGGCACATTGCTACTGGACTCTGATTCGTTCATAAATATCCTTCCTGGGACTTCCCTGGTGGTCCAGTGGTTAAGAATCCGCCTTGCCATAAAGAAGATGTGGATCGATCTCTGGTTGGGGAACTAAGATCCCACATGTTGTAGAGCAACTAGTGAGCCCGCGTGTTCTGGAGCCCATGAGCCACAGCTACCAAAGCCAGCACACCACAGCTGGGGAGTTCACATGAAACTAAAAGTCCTGCATGACACAGAAAGACCCAACGCAGCCAAATAGACATTTTAAACAAATAAATATCCTTCCTTCCTTGAACCTCCTTCTATATCCTGAGACCATCATGCATATACTAAAGCCTTATGGATGGGAAGGGACTAAAGTCCTAGACCCAAAGAAATGACCCTTTAGGTGGTTCAGATATGATCAGTGGGTAGCAATTACACCAACACGTCACAGTTTGCGAAAACAACTTTGTACATTTGGGAAGAAGATGGCTTCTCTCCTTTATGTGTCATTGCAAAGGTGGCTCACCTGGGCTAGAGAATCCAAAATGATCTCCCTCACATGTCTGGGGCTGCAGCTTGGGGTGGTTGGAACAGTTGGGGGCTGTCTGAGTCCCTCTCTTTCCCTCTACATGGCCTCCCTCTCCAGGGGGGTAGTTGAACTGCCTTACAGCATGGCAGCTGCCTTCTAAGGCCGGGGGAGGGATGGAAATTGCAATGCCCCTTAAGGCTGAGGCCTAAAAATCCAGAACATCTTATTCTGCCACATCCTCTTAGTCACAGCCAGTCCCAGGTACAACAGAGGAGAAATAGATGCTTCTTCTTGCAGCACTCAAACCTAGGAGTGGGAAGAGCTGCTGGCAGCCATAGGATCCATCCAGATCCTGTGCTGGATCCAGGCCGCCACAGCAGTCCTAATACATGACACCAATCCAGAATCACCAAGTTCTGTGTGGATCTATCGAGCTTCCTTGCAGGAGAGAAAGAGTAGGCTGGCGGGTTCCTGAGAAAAGCAAGTGTTCCTGAGGCCTTTGGGGGCTGTGAGCTGGGTAGGTTGCCCCTTAGGGGAAAAGGGCAAAGGGCTCAGGGTGGGTACAGCAGAGATGAGAAGGAGCTCTGGATCTCTGAGGAGACAGTACCAGACCAGAGAGGACAGTGTGAGTCCCACAGTGGGAAGAAAAGCTGGGACAGCTCAGTGCTGGGCCTTGGAAGGTCCTTGGGGAAGGCTGCTGGGGGTGCATGAGCAGCTCTGCTACAACTGGGGGGTGTAGTGCGTACATTTTATCCTTCTTTCCTTCCAAGTCTATTTAAAGACTGTTTCTCTTTTCTGAGGCTGCGTGTTGCAATCCCTTTCGTGCTTAAATTTCGGATCTTCTACTGATGAACTCCAGCCCCTAGAGAAATCTCTTGCCTTGCCTTACCACACTTGGGGGCATTTGGCTTTCAGCCGTGGGCTTGGCCACTACCACATCCTCCCCCTGTCCCACTTTTCTTGGGCCTGTTTGTATTCGATCTAGACAACTCGTTTTTATTTGTGGATGCTCTGCCCTAGCCTGGGGCAGCTGTGGCGAGGTGGGAAGAGCACTGGAATTGGAGTCAAAAAAGCTGGTTTAAATTCTGGTTTGGCCATTTACTGGCAATTCAGGCAAGTTATTTAGTCTCTCTGAGCCTCATCTGCCAAGGAAAAATAATGAGCCCTATCTCCAGAGTGGCTAAAAGGAGGAGCCAGAGCCTGGCACAGAGAAGAAGCCTTCTAATCCCCTCACCCCCCGCTGTTCAAGTCTCCACCTGTTAACAAGCCCCTCTACCCACCACCCCAGCCAGGGCCAGCCATCACCTACCATCCACAGTCCTGGGATGAAGTAAACCCTCTGTCACCCAGCCTCAGTGTCAACAATGTCAGTCGTATTACAAATGTTTATTGAGCATGTTCTACATCCCAGGCCTGTTCTAGGAGCTGGAGATACAACATTGAACAAAACAGATAAAAATCTTGGCGCTCACATTGCTTGCATTCTAGTAGTTGGGGAGATGGGGGGAGGGTAAATTTTAAAGCTACACTGTCCAAAATGGTAATCACAGCCTCACGTGTATATTGAGTACTTGAAATGTAGCTATACCCAACTAAGGTGTTTGATGAAAGCAAAATACATATCAGATTCAAAGACGCAGTAGTAAAATCTCTGCGTAATGAAAAATGTAAAATCTCTGATTAATCATTCTTATGTTGATTCGATGTTGGGATGATATTTTAGATATGTGGGGATTAAGTTAAATGTATGATTAAATGAAATGTCACCTGTTTCTTCTTACCTTTTAAAATCTGGCTCAAAGAACATTTTAAATTACACATGTGGTTCACATGTGTTTTGTTGAACAGTCCTGTTCTGGAGTACATTAGTGGTCACATGTGCCATGGAAAAAAAGGGGGATGATGAAAAGAGGACCTCAGGTGCAGACGGAAGAAGGGATGTTGTCTGTAAATGCATTGGCTAAGGTGGCCTTGCTAAGAAGGTAACAAAACTTGACAAGTGAGAGAGCCCCGCATGTCATGTCTGGGGGAAGATAACTCTAGGAAGAGGAACCAGCATGTGCAAAGGCCCTGAGGTGGGAGCGCTCCCATGGTCCTGGGAACAGAGAAACCAGTGTGGCTGGAGCCCAGTGGCCAAAGTGGGGTCAGAGGTCATTGAGTCAGGGAGATGGAGGCAACACAGATGATGCAGGGCCTTCTAAGGCCATTGCATGGACTTTGGCTTTTTTCTCCAAATAAAACAGAGTCTGCAGGGTTTTGAGCCAAAAGGTGATATGATTCAGCTCACATTTTAACAGGCTCACTCTGGCTAACTAGAGTGCAGCCAAGAGAACCTGGGAGGCCAGGTAGAGGCTCAGGCAAGTATCCACTTGGGATGACAAGAAACTGACCTGACAGGGCCGTTGTGTAGATTGTTAACCAGCAGAAGAGGTGCTGGTGTCAAGTGCTTGGAAAATGACCACTTAACTAGCTCCAAAGCTGCCTGAGGGCAGGGACCTCACCTCCTGTTCCCCCGCCCCCTCCGCCCCCAGCATGGCCAGAAGAGGCAGGGGGTGCCCTCCCGGATCAGCCACTGAAGTCACTTCTACCCCTCTCAGGGCATCTCCCCTGGGAGGATTACAACAGCCTCCTATGGCCTCCCTGCTGGTATGTTCCCTCTTTAAAACCCCTCAACTGCTGCTCATCCCCAGGTTTAGGCTGCTGGCACCATGGGCACTGCAGGCAGGGCTATTCCTACCTCTCTTCTTACCTTTGACCCTGTACCCACTCCCTTTCTGAGCCCCTACTCTGCCTTTGCCCACACCCTCCATCTGCCTGGGATGTCCGCTTCAACCCTCCGCCCTCACCTCCCCATTCTGTCATCTCCTTCCCACCCACCGTTACCTAGGGGTAGTGTCATAAGCAGACCCCCTAGACTCCACCACCCGCCATCCTTTCCCACTCCAAGCTGGATCAGATGTCCCCCAGACCCTAAATGCTCCCTAGAGGTCCAGTGATTAGGACTCCATGCTTCAGCTACAGGGGGCACAGGTTTGATCCCTAGTCTAGTCAGGGAACTAAGATGCCACCTGCCACATGGCCAAAAAAATGACCCCATCATCTTTTACGTGCCTTTCTATTTGTGAATTTATAATTCTGTGTCTCTTCACCCACCCTCACCATACGTATGAGGGTTGGAATTGTGTCTCATTCATAACAGCATCCCAAGCTCTGGCACCATGGCTGGTGGCCCAATAAATAAAAGAAGCTAGAGAAGTGGACTTGGAAGCATTGCTCATAAATGCCAAAGTCCCAGACAGCTTCCACCTTCCCCAGAACTGCATGCAAGACAGGCCTGAGCACCAAGGCAAGGCAGGGAGTCCACTTAGGGGCAAGCAGAACTTGGGCCCACCTTCCAGAGGTTCAAGGAACTGGAGAACCACCATGTAAAACTCAATTACACCCTGGGGTTACAGGCCCCACATGAGTACTTCTTCCCACTCCCAGCCTGTTGCAGCCAAGGCTCCAGCACCAAACCCAGACCCTTAGTGTCCTGTGGGAAGCAAGCCCAGACACATAGCTAGTTTAGTCCCTGACACGGGACACCACCTGGATCAGACAGTACCTGAAGGCAGCTCTACTCACTGCAGGGACCTTGGCTCCAACGGAGCTGTCTCTCTCTCCCCAGTTTCCATAAATGGCAAAGAATAGATGAGCTCCCCCAGGACTGGCCCAGCCAGAATGGAAGGACTCTGGCCCCAGCACAATGAAGTGGGTCACCCCATAGCCTATACACCTGGAACCCCTTTCCCAGACCTCAGGCAATAAACCATGTTTCCCATGGGAGGAGGGAAGGGGGGTGCAGGAGAAAGTCTGGAACAAAGATTCAATGGAGAAGGAGAAACCAGGAGGAGCTTTGAGATCAGAATTAAATTCTTTAATACAAAATGTTTTTTTCTTTAAGATATATCTGTATTCCTTCGTTGTTGTTTAAAAATAAATATGTACTACGGAATATCTCGAAAAACTGCACTAGAGACAAAGATGTGATGTTAATATCTTTTTCCCCACAATTATTATGGATAAACAGTAGCACCAATAAATAAATGATAACAAATATTAAAATTAAAAAAGGAGAGAGATTTAGTATGTAGAATTCTCTATTTTTTCTTGTTTTGTTTTTACATATAAAAAACAGAATAGCAATGTCTATTTTATCAGAATCACATATATACATAAACATATATATATATATATATATATACAAACACAAGTTGCCAAATATATATATAGTATGTAGATGTATATTGAAACCTTATTTCAAAGGAATGTGTGGTGGGGAGCCAGGGGATGGGGGAGGGCAGAGTTGAGTGTTAGCAAAATTAAATATCTGTTCAGGACAAGCTAGTGACTGTCACCAATCAGAGAGAGAGATTGGAAACAGGAGTTTTCTACACAAAGACCAGTACAAACAAGAGAGAGCGAGAGAGCAAGAAATATATCTCATAAATAGTTGAAATTAAATATTAACCAAGAATACTGAAAAAAACCCTACTCTTTAATTAAATTAACTGTTTTAATTTCTAATTAAAAAGGGATATTAAATAAGTACCGTATATAAAACACTTCTCTTTTCTCTGCCTCCAGGGTGGGCACGGGGATCCTGCCCTGTCTCTCTGCGCCGCGGGAAGGGTTGGGTCGGGTTCGGGTAGGGGGGTGGGGGACAGAGGTGGGTTAACCACTCACACACACACAGCCAGGTCTCCTGGAGGGGACAGAACTAGTGGTTTCAATGGTCTGAGGACATCAGGCCCTCCTGGGCTGCACCCGGGGAGCGAAGCTGGCAGAGGGCCAAGGCAGAGGCCCTTCTCTCGGAGCACCAGCTGTCACCGGGGTGGCCTTTCCTCCACCAACGTCTCTTCTCTTCGCTGAGACATTTCGGTGGCCTCCTGGGCATCTTGGAAGAGGGTGAGAGGAGGTGAAGGCTGCCCAGGCTCCTGAGTCTTCCAGGCAGTGCCCCTGGGTGTGGGGCAAGATGCGCACGGAGGGGGTCTCCAAAGCACAGCAGTGTCCCGAATCTCCCCCAAACTCCTGGTCAGAGCCAACGTCCTTGTCCCCTGTACCTGTCAGCTGTCTTTCTGTCCATTTGACTCGGGAGAGAGGCTCGGGGCCAGGGCTGGGTTTGTCGGGCTTCCCAAAAGCAGGTCAAATTTGCCCCCGTGCCCTGGCCTTGCGCATTCCCAGACAGGGGAGGGGAACCTGGCTGCCGTAAGAGGGACAAAAAGATGATGCCAGACTCTCTCCTTCCGTCCTCCTCCTTGTCGGGATCTGGGCGGGGACATTCTCCTCCCAACTCAAGTCCACAGCAGTCAAATACATCCAGTGAAGACACCAATAACATTAGCAATGTTAATTTTTAAAAAAGAATATATATATTTTATATATATAAAATATATATATATTTATTTTTATATATATAATATATATATATATATAAATGTATGTATGTGGGTGGGTGTGTCTACAGGAATCCCAGAAATAAAACTCTCTAATCTTCCGGGCTCGGTGGTTTAGCAGCAAGAGAAATAAAATGGCAATCCAATTCCAAGAGGAACCGTGCTGGGTCACCCGCCCATGAATGCTTCTGCCGGAGCTTCACGCTCCGGACCCAAAGTGCTCTGCGCACAGCCTCCTCTTCCTTCATGTCAGGTTTCTGGATTCAGGATTGTTCTGTCGGTGGTGGTGGTGGTGGTGGTGGTGGTGGTGGTGTGGTGGCGGCGGCTATGGGTCATTCTGTGTCAGTCTTTCCTGGTGAGACGTCTGGTTCCCGAAACCCTGAGAGAGGCTCCTTCCTCCAGCCCGGCTCACCGCCTCGGCTTGTCACATCTGTGGGGACAGGGGAGACAAAGGCTGGGGGTCAGAGCCAGGGGAGGGGCTCTGGTGGGGAGGCTGCAGCGCCCCCTTCCTGCAGCCCAAGGCGGCGGTGGAGAAGAAGAGAAAGCACAGTCCTAGCCTCCGGGAGCCCCTGGCCAAGGGCCCCCTCCACCACCGCCTGAGCAGGAGCGAAGCCCGGGGCTCCCAGGCTGCCGTCTGGACTCTGCAGCCCAGCTGCGACAAGACAAAGACAGGGTGACGCCTCATCACAAGCAACAAATGAACACGTCCCCGAGAACGGTCCCTGCTTGACATTTAAGAGCTGACGGGTGAGCAAAGTTGGACCGAGTTAATCAGCAAAGCGTCCCTGCCGGAGATGTTTCAGGGCGGTCCCTATGGGGCTGGTCTGGGGGAGCGCGTGGGGGAGAGCAAAGGATGGGCCTGTGCAGGGCCCAAGCAGGCCAGCGGGCTGGGGAAGGGAGGCTCCCGAGGGACGAGGGGCTCCCGGCAGGGCCTGGGGCCCCAGGGAAGGTGAGGAACACACCTCCCCTCTCTGTCTGTGCCTCTGCGTCTGGCCCGGGGCACCAGACTGCCTTTCTTTCTCAATGTGCTATTTAACTTAGGGTGGGGGACGCGAAGGGGACTCCTGAAACTCTCCCATCATGCGTCAAGCCTGGGGCAGCTCACCTTTTACCCTCCCCATGTGAGGAAGGACCAGAGCAGACCTTCCCTTCTGAGAACCTAGAAATGGGAACCTAAGCTTCCAATCTGAGGATGGACATTCTCCCATACAGCCAGATCAGAGGAGGGGTTCAGGTAACTTCACTTGGCCCCCAGGTCACTGTAGACATCCCCCAGTCCATCTCTCCAGAATCATCACCATGGTAACCCTAAGATGGCAAGTCCCTTATCTTCTCTGAGGCTCCTGAGAGATGCAGAGACCCCCTCATCTAGCCCTGGGGTGAGCCAGAGCCCCCATCCCTCCAGCAGAGTGTACATTTTGGTCTTCACATACTGCCAAGACAGACAGAACCCACAGCAATGCCCTGCGGCCTGGTCCTAGCCTCCCCTGACACTCACAAGCCACAGGAACATGGGGGATGGGGGAGACAGCCACATTCGAAGGACCTTGTTAATTAATGAGGCATCTGGACTAGTTGGGGGGGCAGTCGGGGTTGAGGGGTGGCCCTGGCCCTGCCTGGGAATCCCCATAAAAGCCTCTCATCCCAGTGTGAAGCTTGTGCTGGCCCAGAGGGCTCCCTGCCTTTGAGCACAGGCCAGACGGTTGAAACGCCATCAAAGGCATCAAAAGACTGCCAGCCACCAGTCATGGGCTCCTGTTCCTGTCCTCACCCCTGAAATCGCTCATGTACTCACTCAACCGCCTGACACTTCCCTGGCCCCCGGTGTGCACAAAGGACAGAGGTACAGACACCCGGGGGGTCACACAGATGAATAAAACCCAGGTGTGAGGGACTCAAATCTAGTATCAGGAGAATGGGTGTGGTTCCTTCCATCCACCCATCCTGAGGAAATAACAGGTGGGCTGTTTGGGGTTGCTGCCATGATGACTGGAGTATTGCGGTACCAGCTGCACCCTGACGGAAATCTCCTCTCTGCCCTAAACCAACAGCCAGGGCCCATGTGCTCCAGGCCCCCAGTCTGAGGATGCACTCAACCCCTGTCCCCACGGAGAGACACTGAGGGGATGAGAAACCCAGCGGTGCAGACCTCAGAGGTGGTGCCAAAGCCCCCCAGCTGTCTGCACTCTGTAGAGGCAGCATGCCCGCCATGCCCGGACGGGCCCTCCCTATTAGTAGCAAAGGCAGTCATCATAACATCAGGACCAACAGCCACCAGGAGCAGGACTACAGGACACAACACTCAGCTTGCGTCCACACCACCACAGGAAGCCACGCAGGCCTGCCCACTCAGGCAACCAGGGCAAGCTCTGAACGGGCCCCACCAGGCTGGCCAGCGCCTGCCACCCAGCACAGGGGCCCCCCACGAGCAGAGAAGGCGGCAGTCACCAGGCAGGCAGCTAGAAGCAGAGCAAGCAGCTGGCAACTCTCAAGTGCGCGCTCGCTCACTCTCTCTCTCTCTTTCTCTCTCTCTCTCCCCATCTCTGAGCGAAGCCCCTCTCTGACTTGCTCGCCCTCTGGGAACCAACCTGCAAGTACGTTCGTTTAACTCAAGCTGCCTCGCCTTGCAACGCGAGTCTGTGTTTTTGCAGGAACATTTACACGTCTGCGGATCTTGTACAAACAAATGCTTTCTCCGCTCTGAGCAAGGCCCACAGGGACTGCAAAAGGCAAAAGGAAAGACATCTAAGCTAGAGCGTCAGCAGAGAGAGAGAAAAAATCCGTGCAACACCCCCCACCACGCCCGCAGCTGCGCCCCACCCGGCTCGCGGGCCCCCGCGCCCGTCCACGCCCTGGAAGGCTCCGATGCCACAGCGGAAGACAAGAGAGAGCGCGGCGGAAAAAGAGGCAGCAATAACTACAAGCCGGCCCGCAGGAAGCGGCGACGTGGCCGGGCAGAGTGCGAGGAGCGGGCTGGGCTATCCCACGGGCACAAGTGCAAGTCTCAGGCCACGGGGCCCAACGGCTACCACCCCTGAGAAAGCACACCTTGACTCTCCGACCTGCTGGGGATGCCCATCGGGGCCAACTTCTCCCCGTGTGAGGGCTCACGCCCCAGCCCCTCCACCAAAGGGCTAAGGCAGGGAGTGATGGCAGGTTAGGCCCAGAGGCAGGGTCCACGGGCCAGGCCACTGGTGGCCAGAGGCCCCCCACCACCTCAAACCCAGAGGAAGAGGCCACCCTGGGGGAAGGCTTCTGGGAGTGCCATGGGCTGGGCTGGAATACGGGGCTCCCCTCTGGAGGCCCCTAGTCCACGAGGAGGGCCGCAGGGGTGTTTGACCCCATGTCCTCCTTCAGCCAACAACAAGCTGCCTCCTGTCATCTGCGCCCCTTCCTCACACCACATCTGCCCTCCCCACCCGATCCCCCAGCTTCCATAGAAGTGCGGAAGCCTAGAGCGGTGGAAACCAGTTGGGTGAGCAGGCATCCGTGCCTGGCACCCGTGCCAACATGGGCCCGCCACCAGTGCCCAGTGGGTGAGGGAAAAGGCGGTGCCCCAGCCAAGCCAGAGACCCCCTCCCTGAATCCTGCAGGCCCACTCTGCCCACCCTCCCGCCTCCAACCCTGGACGGTAATGCCACCACCATGTCTACCCCCTAGGTGCCAATTAGTGGAGTGAGAGTGAGAGAGAGACACTGGGAGGAGGGAGGCTGGGAGCCGGAGAAGGGGATGGGGGGGGGGTGGGGGGAGGAGGGTGGAGCTCTGGGGTCCTGCAGGTGGGAGTTTGACTGGGGGCCGGGGAGGCTCCGGTGAGGGGAATGAGACGGCAGCGGCACCACGTACGCGCTCCAGGATTTATACCGGGATTTCTTGCGCTTTCTTTTTTGCCCTTTGCCCTTTCCTCGAACTGATTTTCTGGAAAATAAAAAAACAGAGACAGACAGAGAGAAAGCGAGGGGGAAGGGGAGAGGAAAGGAAGCAGTGAGGGGCGCAGGACGCAGGACACGCACCGGGGCACACGGGAGAGCTTGCACACGGGCACACAGGCGGGATGGGGACGGGGTGGCGGGCACTTTGAAGGCACTTTAGCCACCCTTGGGGTGTGGGGGGTGGGGGCGATGGTTTCACCCACTTTAGCCACACCCGAGCAAGGCGTGAGTGGGAACCAGAGGCTGGGCAGAAGACACTGGATCTGCAGGCCTCCACACTCGTAGTGTCTCCTGGTCCCAGGCTGGGGTGGCGGACAAAGCTTAGAGAGCCGGCTCTGTGCCAGCAGCCCTGTACAGGTCTGACCCTGAAGGTCAGGGGCTCTGGAAGGCAGGCCAGGATTTGGGGAGGAAGCCAGAGACCTGACTGGATGAGGGGCAAGGGAGGGCGTGTGCAGGCACCTTCTGCCTTCACATCCAAGTACAACAGCGAGGGGTCTCTCCAGGGGCCCTGTCTCCGTAAACCCCGGTTGTGGGGGAGCAGCTATCTTGGAGCTGGCACAAAACCAAGGGCGGCACATGAAAGGCGCCAGCTAGCCCAGCCATAACCTGGGCCGAGAGGTGGGGCTGGGTGCCCTGGGAGCCCCAGGCAGGCAGCAGAGTCGGGTGGGATTTAGGGAGGTGTGGGGAGGAGGGGCCTGGGCAGCACTTGGCAGCAGGTCCTCTCCCCAGCCTGTCAAAGCCTGCTACACCATCTCACCAGACTCTCTTCCGAGCCCAGGCGAGCCCCCCACTCTCCCTGTGGGCAAGGCTGGGATTTGGGGAACAGGCAGGCAGTGGGGGGCAGGCTGAAGCCTGTCCCCCTCAAGGGAACCAGCACTCTTTACACCTGCCCACATCCCCCCGACACACCCCCCACCAAGAATACCCCTCAGGAGGACAGCCATAGGCAAGAGTGAGGGGGAAGGGATGGAGGAGAGGGAGAAAATACTGGAAGAGGAGGGTCTGCACTCACTCACACATTCTCTCTGCGCACCTGCTCTCCCCACTCACTGCTCTACAGCCACAGCAACACTGGAAGCTGGGGGCTTAGGGAAGAGGCAAGGGGTCGAGGCCACTGGGGCTTCAGTGTCACAGAGCACTGGGGGCAGGCAGGACGGTGGGTGGGAGGAGGGTGGAGGTACTCTCTCTCAGTCTCTTCCCCTGCAGGCTCTCTCCCGTGCCACTGCTCACCCCATCCTGAAGGCTCATGGCCCCCAGACCTCTCCCCACTTGCTCTGTCCTGACCTGACCCTCCACACTGAGCAACTGGAAGCCTCAGAAGATGGCCAACATTCGCCTCTTTCTCCCTGGCCAAGGGGGCTGAGCGGCTCTGGCCTGTCTCACTCCCACAGGAGAGTACGCATCAAGAAAACACCCCAGCTGGCCCCCCAGTTCAACTGCACCACCACTGCCGCCACGGAAAGAGGCCACTTCCTCTAACACACAAAAGCTGGCCTCTGCCACCCACTCCCTCTCCCTGCCATGGGTGACAGGAGGCTGGAGCAGGCCCAGGAGCCAGCGGCCACGCTGGCCCCACACGCAAATCCCGGCCAGGAATGGCCCAGAGACGCATCGTCTCTTCCAAAGGAAGCTCCAGGCACCAGGCTGCATTTTGCCAGTCATTCTAGAGCTATCATCCTAGGGCTTGCTCCATCCCACTGCTGCTACCACGAGTCCCCATGAAAGCAACTCTCAGACCCAACTGACCCCCCGTCAGACCCCCACCCCCTGTGAGAGGAAACCAAGAGCCCCAAACCAAGACAATTAGTCAAGGAGAGGCAGAAGAGCGAAAATCGTGGCCACTTACTTTTCTTGCCTTGCTTTATCTTTCTTTGGTCTGCAGTGGGTAGAGAAAGAGAAAAAAACAAAACAGAGAGGAGTTCAGTTGGTGATAGTAACAATAACAGTATTTATGATAACATCAGTACAGTTTTAATCTCTTGACATATAACAACTCACTTAATCCTTATAACAATGCTAGGCAGTACGTAATACTATTATTGTGCCCATTTCACAGATGTGGAAACTGAGGCACATTAAAATAAAACCTAAATGCTCACAGTTATACAACTGGGGGGTGAAAATGGGCTAACATGCTTAACTCTGGAACACGCTTAACTCTGGTCCAGAGCAAGCCCCCTGCAGATGTTCACTGAATGAATGACTCCAAGACTCCATCCTCACCTGCATTCACATTTGTTATGCTGTAGGAAGCTCATCTCTCCTATGTGCTGGCTTTGGTGAGGTTTGATCCGCATAATCTGAAGGGAAAGGAAGCAGATCACAGAGGTTAGTGACCCAGCCAGCCATACCCAGGTTGGAAACCCCATGGCTCCTGCCACTTAGCACCCAGGGGTTCTACAGAGCAGAAAAGGGTGGTAGAAGTGTGTGTGTGGTGGGGGGACCAAGGACTCTATCAGAAAGAGCCTCAGGCCCACCCCAACTCCTCCCACCCTGCTGACCTCAAGGAGCCCCTGCTTCTCTTGAGGGCAGACACGTCTGCAGGGTTGGCCAGGCTGGGAATTCAGGTCCTGGGTTCTTGCCTCTCCCCCTCCCTCCCCTCCTGTTATCCCCTCCAGGCCTCACCCTACCCCCAGGAGCCACCCAAGAGCCACCCACTCCTCCCTGGGGTCTCAGAGTTCCCTCCAGCTCCATCCAGGCTGAGACACGCCCCGTCACCAGACAGCACCAAAGGACTGGCTTTTTAAACTCCCCACAGACCAGACTCATCCAGCTTCCCAAACAGAACCCCCAGGGAGGTAGGGCTGTCTTCCTCCAAGAGAGGAAGGGAGGGACTCCTGTCACAGGTGTCAGCACTCTCCTGAGCCCAGGGGGCAGAGGTCAAGAAGGAGGAGGAGGTGATCAGGGGTTGTTGGAAACCTGGGCTCAGAAACCAAGCATCTTTTTCTCCATTGAGGGTCAGACTGCCCGCATCTCTCCTTGACTGACTCCGTGGCAGGAGCTGGGCAAGGCAAGCCTAGCTCCTCCCTTTAAGAGCTGCCAGGAAAGGGCTGGGGAACACCTGTGGACAAAGCCTGAGGGCCCAGCCCCGCCCCCACCCCAGCTCTCTGCCGGTGCCCACCTGCATGGTGATGTTGAACTCCTCAGTGGGCACACACTCCAGACTTTCGTCGTTACAGCAGCCCCCACACCGCATCAGGGGCACACAGGACGGCTTGAAAATGAACTCAATTTCATCTGGGTACTCCTGGAAGATGTCCACCAGGGTCTCGATGGGACGGCAGAAGCTGCGCTGGTAGACATCCATGAACTTCACCACTGTGTGGGAAGCGGGTGACACGTGAGTCCAGCAGGTCACAGAAGAGATGGCCGGCCCCTCTCTCCACCCAGCTCTGCAAGGCCTCTCCTTTCTGTGAGAGGTAACCACCATGGGAAAGGCCTTCCAAACATCTAACTTAAGTGTCTCGGGCCATGGTCGAAGTCCTTCCCTAGCTTTCCACCACCAACACTGATGAAGACCTATGTTTATTCTAAAGATTACATGGTGTTGTCAGACCCCAAGGGAGTCACCCTGCCGTACCTGGTCCCCTTGCCTCACCATGACAGCCAAGCCGATTCCTAGGTCAACTGTGAGGCCAGAGGGCAGTCTGAGTATGTGTATACCTGCTGGGGGTCTCTAAGCTTCCCGTGAAAGGAGGAACAGCCAGCTTGGCAAACCTGCTCTCCACTTCCCTCCCACCTCCCCGCATTAGCCCCATTAGCCGACAGCCACTTAAAGAGCGCTTCTTGTGTGCTCTGGCCCTGTGGACAGGAGTCCGTGATGTAATCCAAGACAACTCTCCCCCCATGGTACTGCAAGATTCTGGAAGGACCCACCCTCCCCCTGGCTTTACAAATGGGGAACTAGAGGCTTAGAGAGGCTGAGTAACTGGCTCCAAGGCCACACTGCCATTAAGTCACACAGTTAAAGTTGGCTCTGAACATCAAAGCCTCCCCAAGCCAATGTCCTGTGAAACAGAAGGGGAACCTTGAGGGGCACTTTACCACCTGCCAGACCCCCTCCCCAAATATGGGCTGAGGAGGCAGTAGGCATTGGCCCAGGGGCTGGGTCCGCCTGGAATCAGCAGGTGGCTGTGGGCGGGCACACTGCACTGGCCCTGCCAGCCACCGATAACCCCACCCAGGAGGGCAAACTGCTTGCATCATGGAAAAAACGGTGCTGCCACTGCAGTCACAGAGAGCTTCTAGAAGCTGATCTGGAGGGAGACCAGGGTAAAGACAACTTCCCAGGCTGGCCGTGGAGCCTGGGGTGCACCGGAGCATGAAGGGGTGATTCTGGGCCACAGGGGCGGGGCCCTTGAGAACACATGAAGTCAGGACTCCAAATGGCTGCTTCAAATTGCAGCCTGGCCTGCTGCTCCCTGTCACCCGTCCATCACCACCACCATGGAGCAATCCTGTCCCTGAAATGAATTTCCCCTATACAGAAGGGAAGAAGCAGCATCCAGCTAGCGAGGAAACCTGGGCCCTGGCCAGGACTCGGTGTGACCTTGGGCCAGTACCTCCCTCTCTGGGAGTGAGGCTCTGCACATCTGTGTAACTGGGCTGGACGGATCGCTAAGACACCGAAACAAGAGGCTGAAGTAGAGGGTTTTGCCTTCCAACTCCAGCCCCAAGAACAAGCATCGTTTTCTCAGCCCAGGAGACACAAGGTTGGAACCCCACCACGGCATCTGAAGTGCATACTCCCAGCTGCCTCTCAGTCAGAGGCCATAGCTAAGTCTCCCCTCACTCCTCTCGCCAGAGGGGTGAAGGAACATGAGCCTGGGGGTGGTGGGGGTATACAGTGGATTAAGGATAATGCGAGGAGCTGAGGGGAAGAAGGGGAGGCTACAAGTGTGAAAACAGGAAAGAAAATAAAAGAGGCTCCTAGACTCATCTGAGGTTTCTGCTTTCCCCATCCAGACAATGGGCACAGAACTCTCCACTGCTAAAAGGGTTAGGATCAAGCATCATCAGAAAGAGTATAAACCAGAGCAGAGACCTGAAGAAGTCCTTTTCTAAGCCAAGTCTCTATTGAAGAAGATGACTAATCAAGAATTCTTAACCTGACACTTCACCCTGGTTGGGAACAGAGGTGGCCAAGATTTTGGGGCCACAAGGACAGGACAGCAGAATGGTCTGGCCTGGGTCACGAGTTGGTAGCTGAGGATAAAAAGATCAAAGGTGGGAATTTCTTGGAAAAGTTCTCTGGGATCCCTGAGGCACCCCAGGAGGTGGAGGGGGAAACCTCATTGCACCCATCACACCCCAGCCACTGTCTCCAAGGAAAGCTGTCCTGCTTTTTTCTCAGGCATGGGCACACATACACTCCAACTTCAGACTCGTGGCTTTCCTTATTTCTTGAAGACAACCTTTTTTCCCCAGCAGACAAAGACCATTTGTCTCGCCTCTCCCAGACCACAGAGAGAGACCACTGGAAGCTGAGGGGGCTGGGTGCACCCTGGGAAGGAGCACTGTCAGTGGCACAGCAGGGAAGCCAGGCCCTGGGTCCAGGAAAGGACCCCCTCCCCCCAGGTGAGGAAGGAGGCAAAACCAGCCAGGCATCACCAGCAGCCTGGGGAGTGTAAATACTGGCCCTGGCCACCACCTGGGCCACCTGATTCGGGTCTGGGAAACTCGCCTGGAGGAAGACCCCAGGGCCTTTCCTTCTCAGAGGCAGAGCACAGGAGTAGAGGCTACATTCAGTACTGGGGAGAGCCAGGGCGTCCCTACAGAAATGGGAGGATCCGTACTCCAAACCACAGTGAACAAAAGGCAGGCAGACTCGGGCTGGGCAGAGGGGCGGGGCTCCCGGGAGCTACAGCCAGCCCTCTGCTGGACCGAGAGGGAAGTTCACAAGCACCCAAACCTGCTCCTCAGGAGGGCATGGGGAGGCTGTCGGGCTTTCTCTCTCTACCCCCAGAGGAATGCACACCGGCAGGGAGGGGGTTCCACGAGGCTGCACCCTCTGCACCTCCAGCTCATGCACAGCCAGCAATCGACGCAGCAAGGGTCACAGCCCCCACCACACAGACCCCACAGGTGGGACCTGGCTGGGTTGGAAGGGACATGGACTATTCATCCTCCCCTGGGAGCAGAGGGGAACAAGGGACACTGCCCTTGACATCTGGGATCCTTGGATACTATTTATCTTCCTGGCTGTGCTCATGGCTCCCTCTCCAAATAAAATTTTACTGGAAAAAGCAGAAGAAAAAGACCACGAGTTCTATTTCTAGCAGCGGTCCGAGTAGGTCAGAGTCCCCCGGAACTGAAGGGTTAACCTCTCGGCACTCACCCTTTTCCTTTCTTGATCCCCTTTCTAGATCCTTTCTAGATCACCGGCCCCAGTTTCCTATGCCCCTTTACCCCCACAACCCCCCCCAACAGACCTTCCCACCCATCTGCTGGGGGATCAGGGAACCCTATCCATGTGCAGGAGGGGTGGGGGCCGGGGTGGGGGGGCCACTTACCTTCGTGGGGTTTCTGCCCTCCTTCTGCCATGGGTGCAGCCTGGGACCACTGAGGACAAAACAAAGAGCGAAGAATGGGCAGGGGCAGGGGCAAGGGTGCGCAGGCCCAGCCAACCCGCCCCTGCTCCCTCCTGGAACCCCTCCCAGCCTGCAGCCTCTGGCTTCTCCCGGGCTTCCGAACCGAGCAGGGCACCTCCAGGGGCTCCCTACAGCACAAAGCACCCCCTCTCCGAGCTGCTCCAATTCTGAAGTCAGGGAAGATAATGACTGACCAGATATTGGGGGTGAAGGGGGCTCAGAACACAGGAGGAAAACACCAGAAAGCAGTGTTGTTCAGGTCCCCGCCCCTCCCCGACATTTCCCTTCCCCAGCTCTCACGGGCCCCTTGCTGAGCTAGGACAAGTGAAGTCTCTCAGCCCCCCTGACTCCTGGGCCAAAGCCATGGGCAAATCTTAAGGTCAAACAGGAGGACAAACGTGGACTGGGGCAGGAAGAAAGGACTGGGGGTGAGAAAAGCAACATGGTGACCTTCCCCTGCTGACATGACAAATACCAGGGTGAGCTGGTGCTGGGGCGGGGGTGGTGCAGAGGACCGCAGGGCGCCAAGCACCCTCCCCCACCCAAACACTTCTGTTCTCAGGAATACCTAGTAAAGCCACAGGTTGCCTAAAGAGTAAAACCTGGGAGGAAACCCCAGGGGAGGGGAGGATCCTGTTTTTCCCTATGAACCAGTCTCCCCAGAACCTGAATCTATCTCCAAAGCCCCGAGGCTCACACTGCCATCTCATTCTCTGGCTTCTTCTCCCTCCCAGACTGAGGGGGTCCCCGAGTCCCTGTCACCTGCTGGGCACCTTCCTCAAAGGCAACCAGGGAAGCCTTTAATGCCTTAGCACTGCCCAGCCCCTAGGGGGCCCCCTATACTCCCTAAGCCTGAGGCTTCTGGTTGCTCCCCACCCCCACTAGATCATTCCTCCCCTCCCCAGAAGCTGTGAAGGTCAACTAGCCCGACCATGCCGACCTGACAGCACCGGACAGGCGAAGGCTTCTCCCAGCCCTTCCAGAGAGTCTCCAGTCGTGGCCACCTGCCCACCCCACCTGCCCCTCTTTGGGGCAGATCCAGAGCAGCAGAGCGGCACTCTAGCGCACAGAACTGCATACTCTGCAGAGAGAGAGTCTGTCTGCCTCTCTCCCCACACCCTGCTGCAATACACCCCAGACCCCCAGCCTTGCCTCCAGGGCCAAGGTCAGATAACAGTTTCCAGGATCCCAGATGGACAGCCTGCCACTGCAGCTCCCTCAGGGACCCCCATGCCCAAGGGTCTCTGCCTGAGCCCCTTACCCATCTCCATGGCACCCCTGTTACCCTCTGCTAATATTCCTCCTATGCCCTCCACGCCTCCTGGGCCCCAGAGAGCAAAGGGGTCAGAAATTTCATACCCCTGGGGGCACTGGGAGGGGCAGTTCTGGGCGGGGAGGGGCCAGGTGCCCTTCTCTGGGGGCCTCTGAAGGTCACACTGTGGCCAGGCAGCCTCTCCTCCCCCTCCCCCTCCCCCTCCCCTCGGCGGCCTGGAGCCAAGGCCTTTGTGCCAGGGTCTGAGGAACTCCTGGTGCCAGCAGGGACCCCAGCCCGTTTCCTTCCTTCTGCCTCTCTCCAAGGGCGCTCTGAGCAGAAAAGGACCCCTGAGGTGGTTTGGAAAAGCAAGCTGGGTGGGCAAGTTTAGAGTTCCCAAAAACCACCTGCTCCTACTCCAACGCCCATTTCACCAGAACAAAGTGTGTTTGCAAGGCTGGCAGGAGCTCCCTCCAAAGGTTCGGGGAGGGCTAGTCCCACACTGCCCATGTCACAGCAAATTTCAAATCATTTTCCCAAAAAGTGCAAAGTGGAATAAGGACACCCTTTAAACCCTCCCTGCGGTCGCCCCCCAAAAAGCTAAAGCACAGCTCACTCTGAAGTATGGGGGAGGGGAGGGAAGCCGACTGTCACCGAGTCGGGACTTTAGGTAGAGTCTCGACAAAGCACCGGGCTGGGCCCGGGTAGCCCGACTCCTGACAGTCATCTTTCTTTCCTCGGAGTCTAGGGCTGGAGAGGGGTTACGTGGATCTTCTCAGCAGAGGGGAGTTAAAAATAAAGGGGTAGCGGGGGCTTCTATTCGAGCAGGCGAGGAAACTGGGAAGGGGCGTGAGGAAATGCCTCCTAGGAGGGGTTTAAGGGCTGGGGACAGCGGGAAGGCACAGGGGGTGGTTCTCCGGGTCCTCGGCATGGGGCTACCTCGAGAGGTCACCTTCCCGCGGAGGGCCGGCGGGGGGAGGGGGCGCGGCTGGCCGCCCCGGGTTCCCCGCTCGGGCCGCCGCGGCTCCGGGAACACGCGGCCGGCCAGGCCCGGGCTGATGTAATCGGCTCCGCGCCGCGCGCGCCCGGCCGGGCGGGGGAGGGCGGGCACCGAGCGGGACGCGAGCTGGGACGGGCGGGGGTTGGTGCGGCGCAGGTGGCCCGGCGGAGGGGGGGGGGGGTCCCAAGCAGCAATCCACCCCAAAACTTTTCCCCAACTCGCGGCGAGGGCCGCAGAGATCAAGCGGCAGTGACAGCAAGCCCCATCTCTAGCCTGCCCCCTGCCCCCTCCACGCTCTCTGCCCTCCCCTGGTCCAAGGTCCGAGCACCCCCACCCCCCGCCCGCCAGGGCTCCAGCTCCCGCCCCAGGTGCCCAGACTTCCAGTTCGTCGGGGACCAGCGGCCGGGAGCAAACTTCAGCCGCCGGCGGCAGCGCAAGCCCAGCCCCCTCAGCCGCCTCCTCCGGCTCCCGCCCTCCGCTGGTCGGCCCAGATCGTACGTGCGGTGACTCTGGTGGGTGGGCAGGGCCCGCGTGGGCGGTGAGACTCTATCCCGGTGCCCTCCCACCTAGCGCGCGCCCCCTCCCCCTACACCTACGAAGATAGAGGGGAAGCCGCGAGCCCGGTGCCCAAGGACCCGCGTGGGGCACGGAGTCCCCCCACGCGCGCGCTCGCACGCACGTCCCCAGCCCTTACCTTGGCATGGTGAAGGTAGAGCAGCAAGGCAAGGCTCCAATGTACCCAAGAGAGCAGAAAGTTCATGGTTTCGGAGGCCCGGCCGGGGCCGGCGCGGCTCGCGCTCCCTCTCCGGCTCGGGCTGCGGGGCGGCCCGCTCTCCTCGGCGCCCAGGCGGGCTCCTCTTCCTCCCGGAGCCGAGGCCCGGGCCAGGGCCTGGGGCGCGCGCGCGGCTGGAGCACTGTCTGTGCACACAGCCGCCTCACCCGTCCATGAGCCCGGCTTCCGAGAGCCGAGTCGCCACCGCGGCCCCTTCTCCTCTTCCTTCTCTTCTTCCTCCTCCCCCTCCTCCGACTGCGGCTCCTCCCGGCCCGAGCGAGCACTTCTCCCGGTGCCGCTCGGCTCGGCTGCCCCGGCACGGACCACGGCTCCTCCGGAACGAGAACAGCCCAGAAGTTGGACGAAAAGTTTCAGGGCAACGTCGCGAGCCCCGACCCCCTCCACCCCGCCTCCGGGCGCGGGCTCCGGCTCCTGCCCGCGGCTCGCCGCCGCGTCCACCGTCGGCCGCCGGCCGGGGAGGAGGTGGGCGCTGGGGCAGGGGGCGGTGTCTGTCTGTCTGTCCGTCAGCGCTGCTGGTCCGACGCGGGATCCCGAGGGGGAGGGCTCACGCTGCGCTCTGGCGGTCACCCCCAAAAAACAGGTCACTCACTTTGCCCCTGTCCGTCTCGTGTCGCTCGTCAGCGCGCGCTCTCTGACCCGGTCTCTCTTCCTTCACTTCTTTTTGGAGCTCTTGCTACCCTCTTTCTTCTCTGTTCGTTTCCAGAATCCAAAGTGATTTTCGAAGGGAGTAAAAGAGAAATCTCCCCAAACGGTCAGCCCGATTTAGTGGGGAATGGGAAGCAAAAATAAATTAAAACGGGAAAGAATACGGTTTTTAAAAAAAATGTTTCAGAAAAAAGGAGGGTAAACCCTGGATAAATGAATATCAAATTCCAGTGCGGAGAGCCCTGGCCGATGACCCCGCCAGTCCGTCCGCCTCTTCGATGCGTCTCCCGACCGAGCGCCGCTGCCGCCGGCTCCACTCGCCCCCCCACGCCGCGGCCCCGTCGCAGCCCGGCTGCCCCAAGCCTCTGCTCTCCTCACCGCTACGAGCCGACTAAAAAGATGGCATGGCCCCGCCCCGACACGCCCAGGGGCGGAGCCTCAGCTCCTGGGTCCGTCCCCTCTGCGCCTCTGGCCACTGCCTTCCCCTGGGGACACCGACCGAAGCCCGGGCCCCCACCCACCCCAGCGAAGGGAGTGCTCGATCCCCACCAAGGCGCACAGTCTGAACATTACCTATCGGCCCCCCTCTTCCAGGAGACACACACACCCGCGCGGTATTTGCGGGGAAGGTACAGGAAAGTGAGGTTATGTGCGGTCAGGGCTCCAGAGCAATTCCTTCCTCTATGCTGGGAATATTGGAGGGGGCAGGGGTTTGAGGGAGTCTGACAGGGACGGGTGGAAAGAGAGACACACAGATCCGTTGGAATCCTGGGGTGACCCCTGCCTTCTCCACCCCCCCCAAACACTCTCAACTACCCGCACCCCCAACACACACAGTCACAGGCGTCCTCACTCTCACGCAGACGCTGCATCCCAAGTTCACCCAGCTTCCCTGTGGTGGCTGAGCGCCCCCTAGTGACTATCGTATGCACACCCCATCTCAGGTTCAAGAGGCCTCAAGAAGAGGGTTGAGGGAGATTACCCTTGACAACCCCCCCTCCAACCCCGGCCCCCATTTCTGACCTCTCAAACAGTGGCACGTCTGGGACTCGAGTGGTCCCACGTGCACAAAGCCCAGTGCTAGGCACAGAGCACATGATGTATCCCATCTGGACTCTGTGCTCATCTCCAGGCCTCATCTGGCCTGCTGACATCAGAGTTAGCTGCAGCCAACAGGCCAGGGTGACTGGGGTCCTTTGGGAAGTGTTCAGGGAGGCTCCCCTGGGGAGAAGTATTTGGCACTATGTTTGTGGGGCTGAGAACAAGAAGCCGTGTGGTTCTGGGGTTAGTCAGTGGCCCAGAGAGAAGAGGACCTGTTGGAGCCCACGTATGCACTGTGGAGTCTGGCAGAGCCCAAAGGGAGAGGCAGCTGGGCAGACAGAGGCCCTTGTTTCTGCTCCTCCACCCCCTCCCCCAGATGTTGCCAGGGAACTGAGGCCAGGGGGCTGGTGGGGGCGGATGGAGGCCAGTGCCCGAGTGATGATTCAAACCTACTCACCAGCACTAAGGAACGTCTGTAGGCCAGCTGCCCGGAGCTCCCACCAGGCCGGAGGCCAAGGCTTCTATCAGTCCCAGTCCAGGCTCACAGCTCATCTTTTGAACAGAATTGGGGCGTTCTCCTCAGCAGCCCCCAGACCTTCAGGCGTCACTGCCTACTTCTTGCAGCTAGCAGCCTCTCCTCCCTTTTCCCCAAGTCCCCTCTGTTTCTTCAAAGCCTGCCTCTTCCCCAACTCCCCATGTCTTCCCTAAGTGCCCCCCAAGACCCCCCTATCCCACCCTTGCATATAGGAACCAGCCTGGAAAAAGTCCTGGTTGGGCTTGGACCCAGCAGCTCCCAGTCTCCCCCAGGGAGGAGGGGGTGTACGGGGGTAATACCTGTGAGAAGAGAGGGACTAACCAGTCTCATTATTCATCTAGGTCTGGCCTGGGCCTGCCTGGGGCTGATGCAGCCTCTGTGAAGGCCTGGGCTGAGAATGGGAACTAGGCTGAGACTAGAATGCACGACTTCCCTCAAGTCGACCCAAACAATACAAGGCAATTACTCAGCCAGCCCCTGGTCTCAGCACAGGCTGCTGTGCTTTGATGGGGGTGCTAGGTTAGCCACTTAGTGCCACAGTTCCCCAGAGTGGTGTCCTGAGGCCCTTATGGGCAGAGGGCCTGGCTCAGCCTCTACCCTATCTTACCCCCTCCATCATGCATGCCTCCAGTCCCATCTCCACCACCTGGCAGGCTCCCCAGCAGCAGGGACAAGGTCTTTTTACAGTTAGTAAATGTTTATTTGCTGGCTCAGGGCCTCCTCACCAAAGCTCCATGCTCCAAGAAGCCACGTGGGTCATGGAAGCAAAGTTACTAAACTTCCTCCTTGCCCAAACTGGTCCATGTCTAGCAACCTCAGAGCACAAGATGTAGACACCTTACCAGGGATCTCCTGCCTTATTCCTGCCCTGGGGCCAGCAGAGCCCAGGACAGTGGCTCCCAGCTTTACCACCAGGGATCACCCTGGCGCCCCCTCTGCATCCCTTCTCATCCCAGCTTCCCTTGGTCTGGAGAGGCCTAAAGAGGGCTTAATAAAGGACGCTGAAGTTGGGAGGAAGATAGAGGGGTTCCAAGGAGGGAGGGCCATTAGTTGTCATTTAATAGCAACAGGTCTCTCCCCCACCTGAGTCAACCATTCCCCATTCAGCAAAGTGTGTTACAGCAACCTCTGTAGGCTCTGCCAAGAAAAGCAGAGGAATGAGGCAGCAGAACTGCAGCCTTGCCTGAAGGGTTCTGAGCACCCCTTCACTGGGGTGAAGAGGGGTCTCCTGTCTCCATCCTTCATTTCAGAGCCACAGCCTGGGGGTGACTCGGGGGAGGGGGAGTGATACCACCCCCAGTGTGGTGTCACCAGCTTTCACGATAATACACCGCCATGGACTCAACCCCATGGGTTATCATCAAACTGAGAGTCCCATGCACCTGGATCTTCAAGAACAGGGACCAGAAACACACAGAACAAGAACACAAGTCAGTCAACAACCATAAGACCAATCGCATCTCTACAGCCTTTTCTTCTCCCATGGACATAACTCCCTCCAACAAACTTGATCCCGATCCTCCCTCGGCAGGCCACTTCAGCCCCGGGAATATCAGGGTAGACTGTGGCCCCAGTGGGACCCAAGGTCACCCAGAAGCATGGCAGGGAGGAGGGTGGGGGGCACATGGAGCAGAGAGCAGCCCAGACAGAGGTGAGGCCTGACCCTCTCAAGGGGCAACCTCAGCCCCAGTCGGAGGACCCCACTTCATGGCCAGGACAGCCTCCGCTTGTGGCTCTGAAGCAGTTCAGAAGAAGCCAAAGAGGAAGAGGAAGGTGTTCCAGGGGAGGGGGAAAGAAAAGCAGGGGTGGGTGGAGAAGAGTGTGAAAGGTGGCCAGGAGCCAGCAGGAGCCCCAGACAAAGGGAGTAGTGATCAGGCCCAAGGCACAATGGTTGTACTTTGTCCTGCTGATCCTAACACCTCTGAGGTTCAGGGTCACTCTCCCTCTGTGGGTGGGGGTGCTTCCCTGCAGGGATGAAGAGGTAGAGCCCCTCCGAAGCCCCTCCAAAGGTAGGTGGGGGAGAGAGTCGGTAAGCCTTGCTGTTGTCTAAACATTTCTCAGTTGGTTCCTCTGTGATGGAAGAAAGGTTTCTCCCTCACTCCATCCCCCAAGCCCCAGGCATCTAGCAGGACACAGAGCTGATCCACCGCAAGGGCAGGAACAGAATATGTTGAATTGGAGAAAGAACTGGGTTGGTCTGCTTCAATTCTCTGTCTCTCTCCTCTCTCTCTCTCTCTCTGTCTTCACGATAAAAGCAAGGAAGAGAGCCCTCTTTTCCCAGTGCCAATGTTGTATTCTCATCTGGATCTGTAGGTCTGACTCGGGGTAATGATGCCACTTAGGAAACAAGATTAGAGCAGAGAAAGCCCAAAAAGAGAAGCCAGTCAGGACAAGGGGAGAGGGAACTGGGACTTCTCTGGGGGTCCTGTGGTTAAGAATCTGCCTTGGGATGCAGGGGGCATGGATTCAATCCCTGCTCTGGGAACTAAGATCCCATGTGCTGCAAGGCAACCAAACCCGTGTGCCCCTGCGCCTTAGATCCTGTGCTTCACGACAAGAGAAACCACCACAATGAGAAGTCCATGCACCACCACGAAGAGCCTCTCGCCTTAACTGCAGAAAACCCAAACACAGCCACGAAGAGCCCCCGTGCCACAGCAAAGACCCAGCACAACCAAAAATAGTAGTAATAAAAATAAAATTTTTTAAAGATAGAGAGAGAACAGAAGGGACAGGGTGGGGCCACACTCTGGGGGAGCCCCAGGCCCCATCTGCCTCTCCTTCACGGGCCTCCATCAAATCTCCAAACACCAAGCTCTCTCCCTGAATCGCTGCTCCCCAACAGTCCCAGGCATGTTCACTTCCTGACGCTCCAATCTTTGCTACCCCCTAAGCGTCTGACCCCCATCCTGCCCACTGCTGCCCCTTTTTCACACCCTCACCCAGTCTTGGAGGGAGGCCCTCTGCCAGAAAGAAGGTGGTGGCCGAGGTGACAGCTAAGGTTCTAAAGCTGCATTCTCCCTCCCAACCTAGGGGGTGCCTGGGAGCTGAGCTGGGTTCCAATCTGTGGGACTTTTCCAAAGCTTTGGGGGCACCAGGCTGTGCTGATATTATAGGAGACCCAGGGCCATCTAAGTAGGGCAGTAGAAAGTGCAGGGACTCTGGATCCAGATGCAGCCAAGTGATACTGCCACTCTTTGACTGTTTTTCCTCAGGCAAGTTACTCAGTCTCTCGGATCCTCATCTGCAAAACAAGAGCAGCACTGTTTATAATAGCCAGGACATGGAAGCAACCTAGATATCCATCAGCAAATGAATGGATAAGAAAGCTGTGATACATATACACAATGGAGTATTACTCAGCCATTAAAAAGAATACATTTGAATCAGTTCTAATGAGGTGGATGAGACTGTAGCCTATTATACAGAGTGAAGTAAGCCAGAAAGGAAAATACCAATACAGTATGCTAACGCATATATATGGAATTTAGAAAGGTGGTAATGATAACCCTGTATGTGAGACAGCAAAAGAGACACAGATGTATAGAACAGTCTTTTGGACTCTGTGGGAGAGGGAGGGAGGGGATGATTTGAGAGAATGGCATTAAAACATGTATAATATCATATAAGAAACGAATTGCCAGTCCAGGTTCAATGCAGGATATAGGAAGCTTGGGGCTGATGCACTGGGATGACCCAGAGGGATGGTATGGGGAGGGAGGTGGGAGGGAGTTCAGAATGGGGAACATGTGTACACCGCGGCAGATGCATGTTGATGTATGGCAAAACCAATACAATATTGTAAAGTAAAAAAAGAAAGAAAGAATTCTAAGGGGTGGGGGGGATGGGACAAGAGTAAAACACCTGCCTTGGGGAGTTCCTGCAACCAACAGCTGTCCACAGCTACCCAAGAAGGTAGGATGGGAAAGAGGCCCTGAAAGAGGCACAAAGAGTTAGGAAGGTGCTGAAACAGGGTGGTCAGAAGAGCCAAAATGGGCATCAAGAAGGGCTTTGGGCGGGAAGAAGCTCAGAACGTTTATTCCACAAGAATTATTGAGGCTTCCCTAGTAGCTCAGATGGTAAAGAATCTACCTGCAATGCAGGAGACCTGGGTTCGATCCCTGGGTTGGGAAGATCCCTGGAGGAGGGCATGGCAACCCACTCCAGTATTCTTGCTTAGAAAATCCTATGGACAGAGCCTGGTGGTGGCAGAGACTGAACAACTAACACTTTCACTTTCAAATATTAAATTCAGCCTATGAGCCCTGTTCTGGTCCAGACCCTGGGGCTACAGCAATGCAGAAGGGGCTTCCTGTGTGGAGGAGAACCAAAGAGTACACCAAAAGTAGAAACTCTCCAAAGGGGAACTCTGGGAGTGGGAGAAGGCTTCCTGGAGGAGGTGACACTAGAGTCTTGACCGAAGAGCAGGAGTCTAGCCAGCTGAGTGGAGTGGGGATAGGGAGCAGGCAGGAAAGTGAGATCTGGAGGACGTGGCCAGCTCCCTCAGCTCTCCCAGCTCTCCCCTGGGTGACAGAGCTTTTGCAGAGCAGAGGATTATGGCTTCTTCTGAAACATTCCCAGCCAAAGCGCACAGGGACAATGCCACTCCCTGGAGGGGTGGAGAAGTGAGCCCCACACTGGTTTCCCCCAGCCCTCTGGGACAGCATGTCTCTGCCCCAGTATTTAACCAAACAAGCAGACACTAGAGGTAGGTCCAGCTTGCACATCAAGCGCTGCCATTGTTTGCCCAGGGGCGACAGGAGGTGGGCAGAGGACACCAGCATGTGACAAGCACAGGTCACTCAGCTGGGGCGGAGCTCAAAGCACAAAGACCTTTCCTCCAGTTCTGTCCCCTTTCTATCCCCACCTGGTGCCTAGAGCCTTCCCATCTGCCTGCCACAGACATGTGGAGACCGGAAACAGCACTGGGCAAAAACCTCGAATAGGCCGCATGCTGTGTGACCTCCACCAAGTCAGCCCCCTCTTCTGGACCTCAGGATTCTTCGAGGTGAAAGCCTTTCCCTAAGCTTTGAGGTTCTGTAACAGCTCCATCAAACACTCCAACTGAGATCACTGATATAAAACGTCGTATCTTGGACTTCCCCAGTGGTACAGGGGTTAAGAATCCGCCTGCCAATGCAGGGGATATGGGTTCAGTCCCTCCGGGAAGATTCCGCCTGCTATGGAGCAACTAAGCCCATGCCCCACAGCTACTGAGTCTGCGCTGCAGGGCCTGTGCTCTGCAACAAGAGAAGACACTGCAATGAGAGGGTGGTCTAGGCACTGCACCTAGAGAGGAGTCCCCACTTTTTACAACTAGAGAAAAGCCCGCATGCAGCAACGAAGACCAAGCACAGCCAAAAAAAAAATACCAAACATCGCAAACCCAGGGATGTGTGTGTTTCTAAAGTTTCCTGGGGGAGGGCAAGGCTTAACTCCAAGAAATTTAGCACGAATGGTGACATCTGGAGCACAGCGTCGGTGGTAGAGGGGAGATGGGATTCCAAGAAACCCCTCAAATCGCAGCAGATAGAGAACTGCTTCTGCTCTTACCTGGCAGGCCAAGACCTCTGTCGTTTTTGAAATGACACACCAGCTTGGAGAATCCTCACTGTGAAACACCCCGGCCCTGGCTGCCTAACCACACCCTCCTCATGTGTAACATGCAGTGGAAAAAGCCAGAGAGACTGGGCTCAGTCTTCATTCTCCACGTCCAAGCCACGAGACTTAGGACAAGCAACTGTATCTGTCTGAGCCACAGTTTCCCCATCTGTAAAATGGGAGTCCTAGTGCTTACCTTCCAGGGTTATGGGGAGATGTACGGAGACAGCAAATATGAGCAAGGCTCTCGGCCTGGAGTAGGTCTCATGAAATGTTACATCTCTTCCCTTTCTCCTGTCCCCACTGCCATGTGTGAGCAAACCCTCAGAGAATGCAAACATACTATCATTTGGCTAAAGTCAAACAGAAAGGAATAGGGAAATGGATTTATCCCATCCTTCTGTTGGGGGAAGGAGCAAAGAAAGGAAAGAAAGAAAAGGAAGAAATCACACGATGCCTGCCAAAGATGACTAGGGCTTAGTTCCTGCTTTAGCCTCTCTTTGGAGCAACTGTGTCAGCAGGCAGTCACTGAGTTGGCTGTAACGTAGTTTCCTTCAGGGAAATCCTGGGGGGCGGGTGGGGGGTGGAGAAGAAGAAGCAAGTGCCCCCCACCTCTTAGCAAGAAGGGTCCCTTCTCTCCTCCTCCAGTGACGCCCTGGTCCTGGACCGGAAGTCTGACCCATGACCCAGGCCCCCCAAGACGGTTCACAAAGATAAAGCCAGTTAATGACTGGCCCCCTGAGAGGAGTCGCCCCACCATCCTGCCTGCCTTCCCAGATCCAGAAGTGCAGGGCAGGCCATGGGGAGTGGAGGAGACTTCCCCTCAGCTTCCAGGAGCAGCCTGGCCTAACATCCTCGAGATAATTAGTGAAGCAGGCAATTAGTCAAGGGGTATCTGTGTCAGGAGGACATGGGACTGATTCCTGGAAGCCTTGGGAGGGGGGTGGGCTGGGGGCGGGTGTGGGAGTAGGCAGACACAGCACACTCAGTTTCATCTGCCCCATTGATTGGAATTTCACTCGGGATTTCGCTCGAAAAAGGCTCCACTGCTAAAGAAGTATGAAAATCCCTTCACTGGCCAGAGGACCCGAGAGAGGCCCAAGGCCATCTGAATGAAGTCATCCACATCTCTTGACTCACAGCTCAGCCTCCCAGCTGCCTCTCCACAGGCCACTTGAAAACTTCATCAGGACCCAGCACTGAGCCAGGCACCTTGGGGTGCATGGGACTTCTGCCCTATAGAGAGCCAGGCAATGCCCGGGACGGGTGCTGGCCCTAGGTGTGCATCTGGAGTAGGTCAACTTCTGGGCCCGGGACTCATTGTCAACTCCCTCTCCCCACAGAGAGGGGCTGAGCATGCCCTCATTCCAGGTAGTGCCCTCCAGAGGGCGCTGCTTGTGTGAACCATGCCCCACTGGGGTTCCCTGGAGAGACGGCTCTTTGCACACGTCCCTATCTGCCAACCCCCTCGTTCAGACTCAGCTCCTTCCAGAACACAGCTGGAAGCATCAGGAAAAGTTAAGTAGGGCACACTGCAGGCTGCTGTGCCCGCTCCAGCTTCCCCGAGTCTCAAGACCTGGCCCTGGTCAGCTCTAGCTTTGGGGCACCAGCCCCCCACCCCCTTCCGCACCCCCTCACCACTGAGGCTGGCAGCCAAAGTAGCTAACACCCATGCCAGCCCAGGCACAGCTTATATGGAGCTGGGAGCAGGTGCTGAGCCAAGTGTAAATACATAAGTTTCTGGATGATGAGGAGGTCCAGAGGACCAAGGAAGGGACTAGAGTAGCCAGAGAGGCATATGGGGAACTCAGGGGCTGGAACAGCAGCTGTTTACCAATCAGGTGGCCGTGCCAGCCTGTACCAGCTGAGCGTCTGCCCTGCCCCAGTCCCCTCTCAACCCTAGGCTGGAATGTGTAGTTCCCAGCCGAGGAGGCCTGTCTGGGGCCATGGTCAGAATGCCTCCATATATCTTCCATTCCTGGGAAGACCAGAGCATGACTCCCCGCACGCTCTATCCACAAGTGTAGCCCACATAACAGAGACCCCACCGCTCACAGGTTCTAGCCATGGTTGAAAAATGGGCAGGTACCCCAGCCAGGATTCCCAAGTGCCCAGATCATGGATGATTACAAGTAGTCAGAGCATTTTCCTTCCCTCTGGTCTCTCTTCCCTTGACTATCTCATTCCACCTTATCTCTTTCTCTCCCACCACTTTCTACTGCCTCCCACCATCCCAGGGGACTTCCTGACCAGTCCAGTTGGCCGAGTGCTCCTCCAGCCTGTCAGAAACCTCAGCTTCTCTGAGACCGTCCCCCCGGGAGGTGACCACTCCCCACTCCCCACTCACTGTTGGGGGTTGGGGGGCAGGCAGGGCAGTGGGGGACTTGCTAGGGGGAAAGATGGTCTTTACATGTCCCCCCTGCCCTCCAGGGACTAGGGGACAACCTGTAGAAGGGACATCTCTGAGGAGATGGGACGTGCCCTTGCCCACCAGGCACCAGGGGTGTTGGGGTGGCAATCCTAGAGAAAGGAACAAGCACAGAGAAGGCGGCCAAACCCCCTCTGCCAGGTGCTCAGTGTGACCTGTGCCTCCAGAGAGGACAGAGGTGGGCGCTGTGAGTCTGCCCTGCCCCAGCCCCTCACCATTGCCCTGGGGAGCTGACCCACTCCCCACTCCGTGACCCTCTCCCCACCGCGCGTCCGTCAGTCTCCTCCTCTCCATTGCTCCTCAGATCTCCAGGCTGAAGCCTGC
Organism: Tragelaphus eurycerus; assembly: GCA_935064755.1. NCBI lineage: Eukaryota > Metazoa > Chordata > Mammalia > Artiodactyla > Bovidae > Tragelaphus > Tragelaphus eurycerus. The sequence goes on along the minus strand of CAKXYN010000027.1, from coordinate 18,927,272 downwards.
AGGGACTGAAAAACCACGTGTGCACTCCAACACACACGCACACACACACACACACACCACCGCCGCCGCCACCACCCATGACAGGGCCCCACAGAGAGGAGAGGAGTGTTCCCAGAAATGCAGCTGCTCCAGAGCCGAGCCAATCTGGGTCACGGCGCCCTTCCCACAGGGGCTGCGGGGAGGCCGGGCATCCCCCGAGCGGCCCCTCAGTACCTCCGCCGCAGGAGTTACCTTGAAAGTCCCTCACACAGAGTGTCTCTGAGGCCCTGCCGTTAGCACTGCTGCTTCCTGAGCAGACCTCCTCAGAGACGCCTGTGTGGGGCCACGACAGGGGGTCCAGACCCCTGAGTTCACAACCAGAAACTGTCACAATCTGGCTGTGTGACCTGGAGCCCACCTCTGACTTCAACATCTTCTCTGTAGAGTGAAGACGTAGACTGGTTTCTGACGCCTGTTAGGGCTCCCGGTCCAAGGGTGTAGGGGAGGCAGAGGAAGGAGTCAGGGTGAGAGCTATGGATACTCAGGCCTGTGGCCTGGCAGACTGGAAGAGATGCAGGGAGAGCCAGAGAGCTCCACTCCGGCACCACCTCTTAGAGGTCACAGGATGGCTTCCTAGGTGGTGCAGTGGGAAAGAAACCCACCGGCCAACAAAGGAGACGCAAGAGATGCAGGTTCAATTCCTGGGTCAGGAAAAACCCCTGGAATAGGAAATGGCAACCCGCTCCAGTATTCCTGCCTGAGAAATCCCATGGACAGAGGATCCTGGTGGGCTACAGTCCCTGGGGTCACAAAGAGTCAGACACAACGGAGCATGCATGCACGCACGAAGATCACAAGAACATAATGCGTGGGAGACAGCGAAGGGCCAACTCTGTAGTCTGAGATCTGAGCAACAGCCTGGATTTGCCTGTTGCCATTGACCAGAACAGCTGGGTCTGCAGCAAGAAGGATATGAGTTAGACACGCTGGGGCCTACCAAACTCCTCTTCTCTAGAGGGAATCATAGGATGAGAGCCGTGGGAGGTCTATCTTGAGACTTCTCACTGATTGGTAGCCTGGGTGAAATGCCAGGAAGTGGGAGAGAAGAGGAGAGAAAAGAGGAGAGGAAGACAAGGTGTTAGCTCCCATCCCCTCCCAACCTTTTAGGAGAGGAGCTGGGTGGGGTGCCCATGCCTCCAGTCTTAGAGCTGAAGTGGAGGAAGGAATTTGTCAGGGGTGTGGTGGAGCCGAGCACAGGGCAGCAGGGAATGGAATGACAAGGCTGTCAAGTGGCAAAGCAAGTGTTTGTGGGAAACGGAGAGAAAGCCCCTTCTCTGGTGGGAGGGGGTGAGAGGGAGCCTTAGCCCGGGGCTCCCTGCCCAGGCACCCCAGCCTTACTCCAGGCTCAACAGAACCTAACTGGGGCAGAGCCTGCCCCTCCACTGTGACTGCTGGGGCAGGGGAGCCCAGAGCCACTGTTTGAGAATTAGAGTGACACCTGTGCAGTCTGGGCCCAGGTACTAGGGAGGGGAAGGCTGGGGGTCCACAGGGCAGACTGAGCTCAAGGGGCCCTCCTTCCCCCGAGACTGCAGGACACTCAGGCCAGCTCTGCCTTTTCTCTGGGTGTCACGCCCACTTCTCCCCTGGGGGCAGCTGGTCAGGCTCTAGGAGAAGGTCTGCCCTTGCTCTCCTCCTGGCCTGGCCCTCGGGCAGGTGGGAAAATTCTGAGACTCATTCCAAAGTCCCTCCACCTCTGTCCCATACCTGACATCGCTGGTCTCCTGAGGGGATGGAGGCTGAAAAACCACCCATGAAGTCCCTTTTTTCCTCTATCCATCTTCTTTTTTTGCTGCAATGAAGGCCAGGTAAGGAGAAGTTTGAGCAAGGCTGTGCGGCCGGGCCCTGCAAATACCTTAGCCAAACAATGAACAATCTGAGGTGAGGCCGGGGTATGTGGATGGTGGTCAGGTGAGCAGATGAGCACAGATGCAGTGCATGTGTGTTTCAAGGAGGATAGTCAGCCATCCAGCCCCCTCTGGAGGTCCAGGTCCCCAGCACCCAATCTTCCAGCCTGGAAAGATTTATTAAAGTAATTCCATACCTCTGTCCAGCCCACCCCACCCTCCCAGGCTTTCTCCACATCACCGTCCTCCTTCTTCTCTGTCTCTTCTACCCAAGCAGGAGGAGTTGAAGATTTCCCCCCACCACCACCACCTTTCCAGGTCTCTCCCTACAAAGTCACCTGGAGACACACCCCTCACCCCACCTCCCCTCCTGGCCTAAGGCTCTTTTGGAGATTCCTGGTTGTCAGAGGACAGGGACACAGGTGTCCCCAATGCACCCCGGGGCTGGCAGAGGCAGCCTCCAGCATCATTGAAGCTGCCCACAGGGAGAGTGAGAAGTGGAGCAGGGCTATCCTGATGAGCTGGCTGGGTGCTGACTAGGAAGCCCCATCTCTGGCTGTCTCTGATCCAGACAGAGGTGGGGGGCCCTGAACCCCCTTCTACCTGAGCCGGCAGCGCAACCCCACTGGGCACTTCCAGCAGCGGTCTTCAGATGAAGCTGTGGTCTGACTGCGGACACCTTCCAGACGTCCTTGGAAACCCAGGACCCCCTCCTCAACCAGGACCCCTCCTGAGTGCCTCACTCACCCTGAGCCTCTAGAGGGCGAGGGAGAGCAGCGCTGGACTTCCCGCCCTAGGGGCATACCCCGGTGGCCCTTGGCACAGGTCCCCACCCCCTTGCCCCTGGGGGAAAGTGGCACACGCTAAAGGCTGGGCAGCCGAACTCGCCATCTAGGGGCAGGAGACTGGGCCAGGTCTGGGAGGGGCGCTGCTCGGAGGACTCAGGCACAAGCAGGCTGTGGGGGTTGCTGAAGAAGGATGAGTATAATCAGAGGAAAGATTATCTGGGACCAATCCGAGATTATTCTGCTATTCATCTGGGAATGGAAAGGAGAGCTGTGCCCTGGGCCCTGGAAATTTCTGGTTATTCCCTGATGTGGGAATAATGAGGGGCTTCTTGGCCCACAGAGCAAAGCTGCAAAGCTCCCCCCACCCTCCCCAGGATCAGAACTAGAGTGAGGCAACAAGGGCACAGTTTAAGGAGGGGCTCATTGTCAAGTGCAGGGCTGGCTCTGCCCGTGAGTGCCTCCGTAAATTCTGCACCCTTGTTCCCCTCATCTTAGTCCCAGCCCTGCCCCCTGGGCTGGCTGTCCTGGGGACTAAAGCCACAGGCATATGGGAGGCAGAAGTGGGGTGGGGAAGCAGAAGGGTCCCTTTTTCACACTGGATCCCTCAAAGGAAAGAGCTAACCCCTAACTCAGCGAGAGGGGAGGGGATGAGGACAGACACAGCTGTTTGTTAACTGAGCCTAGATCCCTGTGTCTATCTGTCTGTGTCACTGTCTGCGTGTATATTTGTGCATCCAGATTGTGGATCTGCCAATTTTTAGCTGTGAGTCCTTGGGCAAGTTACCCAACTTCTCTAAATTTCTGTTTCCTTGAAAACTTGTAATAATAATACCCATACAACAAGGTTATAGTAACAATTGAATGAGAAAATATATGCAAAGGATGAAGCATAAGCACCTGGCCTGCACACAGTAGAAACTAAATTAATGGTGATTGCTGTTCCCATTGTCAATAATATTATTGTGTATGTGGCTTCAGCTTACGTTGCAGCCTTATTTCCCACTATCGCCTTATGTATAGGTCCCACTCCAGCCAAACAAGTCTTCTGATAACCCCAAACACACACATTGCTTGTTTCTTCCTCCTGGTCTGTGCTCCATCAGTTGAAAATGCATCTCTTAAAACAAGACTTTCAGAACCACTTTTGTTCCGTGGTCTCCCCAGAGCTCTTACAGCATGAACTGTCTATGCCTCTCATGCCAGCCTCAGTGTGCTGTGCAATGCAGTTAACTCTCTGGGGGGTGTGTGTCAGTATGAACTGTCTCCAAGCACACTAATACAGAAGGGGCTGCACTTGCCAGTGGTCTGTGTCTCCCCGACCCCAGCCCAAGGACTAACACAAGCCTGTAGGTGCAGGGAGCCACGCGTAGGCTCTTTGTGAGTGATGACGATGATAATGGTAAACACTGCCTTTGACTGCATTCCTACTGCATGCCTTACATGAGCTAATTAATCCCCGTAAATTATCACTGTAAAACTACAGTTTGGAGAGTTTAAGTAACTTGCCCAAGGTCAAACCGCAAATAAACAACAGGGCTAGGATTTAAACTGTCTGGCCCCAAAACCTGCACTCTTAAAAGTGCAAACCACTATGGTTTGAATAAAAGGATGAACTCAAAACCAAAATTTCCTTTTCATACTCTAAGAAGGAAATAACAGGAAAGCAAAATGATATCAGAACTTCAGTCAAATGCTTTCAGGGTTTCAAACCAGAGTCCAGTGTGGGGGGAGTCCTGATCCCACACTGTTCAGAGTGAGGCCAGAGACCTCAGATGTTGCCTTACTCACTACGGTTCTAGGGGAAAAAAAGGCAAATGAGGTTGAAAAAATATTCATCCCAGAAAAATCCCTTACCTTGATCACCAGAATGTTCAAGTTGATCCTAGCTCTATTTTGTCTATAGGAGAAACTTAACTTTCCCTTTGTTGATCATCAATTTAGCACCTTTTTTATAATTAAATGGGCAACATTGGCCAGTCAGCAAATATTACATGGAGTAATCACCAGAAAACCTTTCACTGACTAGTTTTCACACATACCCCCATGGGTCCCCAGCTATTATAGTAAAATTTGGTCATGGCTCTGTTCTCTTTTGCCATCTTCCTTTTGTTGTTCCAGGGCTGGGCCACCTTGGAATGTCTACGCGACATTCCTCTCCTTCTGACTCAGTTTTCTTACCTAGAAAATGGGGATAGGGCTTTCCTGGAGGCAGAGTGCTGGAGAGTCCACCTGGCAATACTGGAGACGTGGGTTCAATCACTGATCAAGGAGGATTCCACATGCCACAGAGCAGCTGAGCCTTTGCTCTTGCGCTGCAATTACTGAGCCTGTGCTCCAGGGCCTGGGAGCCACAACGACTGAAGCCCATGCAGCCTGGAGCCTGTGCTAGGCAGCAAGAGAAGGCACCACAGTGAGCAGCCCGAGCCCGGCAACCAGCGGGTAGCCCCTGCTCTGCAAAACTAGAGAAAAGCCCTCGCAGCAATGAAGACCCAGCACAGCCAAAAATAAAAAAAGAAAGAAACTATTTTAAAAAAGAAAATGGAGACAATAACACTACCAATTCCACAGAACTATGGCAAGAACCTAATGAGGTGACATGTATACATAAAACACAGGGGTGACTTCCCTAGCGGTGCAGGGGTTAAGAATCCACCTGTCAATGGAGGAGACTAAGACCCCACATGCCACAGAGCAACTACGCCCTCGCTCCACAAACACTGAGCCTGTGCCACAACTAAGCCCTGATGCAGCCAAACAAATAAATATTTTTAAAAATAAAGCACAAGGGTTGGCATGGAGTGAGTGCTTATAAACATGTCAAGCTATGGTGGTGTCATTTTGAGCAGGGTAGAGGTTCCCGCTTGTCAACCCCACTCTGGCCACCGGGAAGCAGCTTCTCCCAGCACCCCTTCCCTCCTGTCTACTAGGATGTGTGTTCCCGGAAAGCTGCCTTGTGCACTCTTACCCCGCCAGTCACACCTCAGCCACCCAAAGACTTAGAATCCTCTTTGAACCCTGAGACCTCTTCCCGTCCAACTTTGTTTTTTCTGACTTGGAAGGAAAAACCTTCTGCCGCCTACATGGCTTGCCCCAAATCGTATACCATTTGCTTCCAGACTACCTGCAAAATCCTATATATCCCCCAAATGGAGCTTTACACAACTTGGCCAACAAAATCAAGTTTGCTTAAAATACTGTGGACTCTATTTCTTTTTGTGAATTGACCTCAGACTTCATTGTACGCCAAACAAGGAAATCAACCTCATAATTTGGTGCCGCACCTTGTCTTGAACCAAAAAAAAAAAAAAAGGTATTGTTATTACCTGTTCAGTCTGCTCACTCTTCTGGGTCACACATCTTGGCATTAGATAACTTTTGGCTATTTCCACATACTATTCAGTTCCCAAAGCTGAAATCCTGATATCACTGAGGAAAATTTTGAACAGAATAAAGGTTCTGAAGTCACTTCATTTGCTGATTCATAAATTCAGTAAATATTTCTTGATACTTTCTTACATACCAACCCCTGGATGAAATACTATGGTAAAACAGACAGACACAATTTCTGCCCTCTTGGAATGTACGAGTTAACTCCTGAGCAGAACATACATGGCCTATGATTATGTGGAACTAGTAATAGTAAAAAAAAAAGCCTCTAATAATGGATTAAAGGAACTTCTAGGAAAAGATGCCAGCCTGAACACCTGAACACCCACTTTTGCTCTTTCCTGAAACTCCACTAAATCAAAGTGAAAGGCTTTCTAAACTTTTCTTTCATGATTTTCCTTCTTAAGGTATATACCCACAAGGACAGGAAGGCTGGGAGAGAACAGCAACAAAATTTTGGAAGCTAGAAAGCAGGTGGAAGAAGAGTAAAGAATATGAAACAGGTGATGATGAAAACCATTACCACCTAACCTGTATCCCAGAATCTCCCAAAGGCTCAGGAATTGGTGACACCAGGTACCTGGAGAAGTGAGTGTGAAGTGGATTGAGTGAGTAACAAGGACTGGGAATGTGTTTTTCAAAAGCAGTCAGAGGGACTTCCCTGGTGCTCTAGCGGTTAAGACTCCAAGCTCCCAATGCAGAGGACCTAGGTTTGATCCCTGGTGGTAAGTACACCCAGAATGCCGCAACTAAGGAGTTTGCATGCCATAATTAAGACCCGACCCAGGACAGTCAAATAAATATTTTTTAAAATAATAAATGAAATAATTAATTTATTTAAAGCAATCAGATTCTTCCCCTACCAAATATAGCCAGTCAAGGATTGAAGCGGTTCCCTGGTGAGGGGAAAACAGGTCTCTGACAAGGAAATTCCAGGAAACACTGAAGGAAGGAGTATCTCACTGAGAATGTTCACGTAGTGGATGCTGAGCCTGGGTCCTCTTACCTTCTGGAATTCCCAGAACACTGGCCATTGTCCTCCAGGATGGAAACTGGAGGGTATACCTCTGGGAAATCTGAACAACCTGAAAGGAAGAAAAGACTAAGGATACTAATATCAGAGTCTTCAAAATGAAATATTCCAACCAGATTACCCTAGTGTGAGGCTCACAGACAACAGGCCACACACAGTCACGAACACATACACACAGAAGAACTTCCAACCAGCTTTTCAGACCCTTATATTTAAAAACAAGCAGACAACCAAGGCTTATGGCACATCTGAGGAAAGCTACGATTTGGAGGAAGCTGAGCCTATGTAGCAAGAAGAAAGCTTAAAAATAACATTATCATTATATCCTGAGCATGATAAGGAAAAAAATACTGCAAAAATGAAACAAAAACAGAATAGTGTTTTCTAAAAAGAGAACATGAGAGAGGTTTTGAAAATCAGACATGTCATAGCAGATAAAAAACAAACTCAGTAGAGGTTTAGAAAACAAAGCTAAGGAAATGTGTATAAGGTGGAGGGAATATAACAAAAGGATGGAAAATTTTGAATGACTATGCAATAAAATTGGGGGACAAGATCAGGCAATAATAACCAAATAAAAGGAGAACATCCAAATAGCTGGAGAAACAGAGAAACTAAGGGAAGACATCATTAATGACATGCTCTAAAAAAGAACTGAAGAACTTCTGAGATCCCAGTGCAATGGATAATCATTTTTTTAAGTATTATTTTAAATTTCAATTTCCAATTGTTCATTACTAATATATAGAAATACAATTGATTTTTGTATATCTAGCTCATATCTTGCAACCTTACCAAATCCATTTATTAGTTCTAGCAGCTTCTTTGTATATTCCATAAGAGTTTCTACATGGATAATCATGTTGTCAGCAAATAATGACAATTTTACTTCATCCTTTCCCATCTGAATGCCTCGTATTTATTTTTATTGGCTTATTGTACTGTTAGAACCTCTGGTACAATGTGGAATAGAAGCAGTAAGAGTAAACATACTTGTCTTATTCCTGATCTTAGAGGAAAAAACATTCAATCTTTTACTGTCACAGGTTTTTGTTTGTACAGACTCTTTATCAGGTTGTGGAAGTTCTTTTCTATTCCTGGTTTGTTGAAATTCTTTTATCAGTATGGTTATTGAATCTTGTCAAAAGCTTCTTCTACATATATTCAGATCAGATCAGTCACTCAGTCGTGTCCGACTCTTTGCGACCCCATGAACTGCAGCACGCCAGGCCTCCCTGTCCATCACCAACTCCCGGAGGTCACTCAGACTCACATCCATCGAGTCAGTGATGCCATCCAGCCATCTCATCCTCTGTTGTTCCCTTCTCCTCCTGCCCCCAATCCCTCCCAGCATCAGAGTCTTCTCCAATGAGTCAACTCTTCGCATGAGGTGGCCAAAATACTGGAGTTTCAGCTTCAGCATCATTCCTTCCAAAGAAATCCCAGGGCTGATCTCCTTCAGAATGGACTGGTTGGATCTCCTTGCAGTCCAAGGGACTCTCAAGAGTCTTCTCCAACACCACAGTTCAAAAGCATCAATTCTTCGGTGCTCAGCCTTCTTCACAGTCCGGCTCTCACATCCATACATGACCACAGGAAAGACCACAGCCTTGACTAGGCGAACCTTTGTTGGCAAAGTAATGTCTCTGCTTTTGAATATGCTATCTAGGTTGGTCATAACTTTCCTTCCAAGGAGTAAGCGTCTTTTAATTTCATGGCTGCAGTCACCATCTGCAGTGAGTTTGGAGCCCAGAAAAATAAAGTCTGACACTGTTTCCACTGATTCTCCATCTATTTCCCATGTAGTGATGGGACCAGATGCCATGATCTTCATTTTCTGAATGTTGAGCTTTAAGCCAACCTTTTCACTCTCCACTTTCACTTTCATCAAGAGGCTTTTTAGCCCCTCTTCACTTTCTGCCATAAGGGTGATGTCATCTGCATATCTGAGGTTATTGATATTTCTCCCAGCAATCTTGATTCCAACTTGTGTTTCTTCCAGTCCAGCATTTCTCATGATGTACTCTGCATATAAGTTAAATAAACGGTGACAATATACAGCCTTGACGTACTCCTTTTCCTATTTGGAACCAGTCTGTTGTTCCATGACCAGTTCTAACTGTTGCTTCCTGACCTGCATACAGATTTCTCAAGAGGCAGATCAGGTGGTCTGGTATTCCCATCTCTTTCAGAATTTTCCACAGTTTATTGTGATCCACACAGTCAAAGGCTTTGGCATAGTCAATAAAGCAGAAATAGATGTTTTTCTGGAACTCTCTTGCTTTTTCCATGATCCAGCGGATGTTGGCAATTTGATCTCTGGTTCCTCTACCTTTTCTAAAACCAGCTTGAACATCAGGAAGTTCACAGTTCACATATTGCTGAAGCCTGGCTTGGAGAATTTGGAGCATTACTTTACTAGGGTCATATTTTTTCTTTTTTAATTAGGTAGTAAAATGAATTACATTGATTTTTTAAAAATATTACCAATCTTCATTCCTAGGATAAATCTCACTTGGCCATGATGTGTTAGCATATCTAGAAAGTAGAGTTAAATTAGATTTACAAAAGTTTTGTTAATAATTTCTGCATCAGCACTCATGAGGGATACTGGTGTATAACTTTGCATTCTTGTAATATCTTTGTTTGGTTTTGATATCAGAGAATGAGTTGAGATTTCCCTCCTTTATAATTTTCTAGAAAACTTGTGTAGAATTGATATTTTTTTCTTCCTTAAATGTTTGGCAAAGTTCATCAGTAAAGTCATCTGGGCCTGGAGTTTTTTTTGTGGGAGAGGTTTCAACAATAAATGCAATTTTTTAAAAAATTGATGTAGGTCTATTCGGATTATCTGTTTATTCTTGAGTAAAATTCTATAGTTTGTGTCTTCAAGGAATTTGTTTACTTCATCTAAGTTATAGAAATTATTAGAGTAAAACTATTTCTAATATTTTCTTATTATCTTTTAAGTGTCTGTAAAATCTATAGTGAAGTCACCCCTTTAATTCTTGATACTGGAAGGAATTTGTTTACTTCATCTAAATTATAGAAATTATTAGAGTAAAACTATTTCTAATATTTTCTTATTATCTTTTAAGTATCTGTAAAATCTATAGTGAAGTCACCCCTTTAATTCTTGATATTGGTAATCTGTGTCTTTTGTCTTTTTTCTGCTCAATCTGACTAGATGTTTATTCATTTCATTGATCTTAAAAAATGGTTTTTGGTTTCATTGATCTTCTCCAATCTTCTATAATGTTTTCTGCTTCATTCCTTTTTCTTTGATATTTATTATTTCCTTTCTTCTGTTACTTTGTGCTTAATTTGCTCTAGTTAAATTTTTTAAAGTTTGGTAATTCCCTGATCATCCAGAGGTTTAGACTTAATGCCTTCACTGCTGCCACCCAGGTTCAGTCCCTGGTCAGGGAACTAAGATCCTGAAACTGTGAAGCACATGCAGAAAAAAAGTAAAATAAAAGTTTTTAAAGTCATTAAAATTTTTAAACTGTAAAGCAAGGACTTCCTTGGTAATCCAGTGGCTAAGACTCCACACTCCCAATGCATGGAGCTCAGGTTGGATTCCCTGGTCAGGAAACTAGATCCCACACACCACAACTAAGAGTTTGCATGCTGCAACTGAAAGGTCCCACACGCTGCAATGTAGATGGAAGTGCCTGCCGCAACTAGCAGCCTGCACTGCCAAAAAAATAAATTAATTAATTTTAAAAAATGTTTAAAACAAAAACAACACAAGAACAAGTTTTCATCTGTTTTGTGCTCTGGAATAAAATTTCCATTTCAAAAGCTCTCAAGAGGTACGAGAACACATTCAATCATTCATACAACAAATATTGAGTCCCTGAAAGTGTTGAACACTATTCTAGGCGCTGGAGATAGAACAGCAAATAAAACAAAGTTAACGCCCTCAGTGAGCTGACTTCTAGTTGAAGGACACAAGGCGATGCCCAAGTAGGCAGATACATGTATAAGACGTCAGGTAGTAACAAATGCTGAGCAGAAAAATAAAACAAGATGAGAGGGGACGGAAACTGAGCAGGCTGAATGCAACTATATCTATTTCAAACGGGCTCAGCAAACAGCCAGCTTTGAATAGAGACATGGAGGAAATATGGGAGGCCACGAAATGTCTGAGCAAGCAGCAAGCCTGAAGTGCCCGAAGCTGGGACTTGCCTCTTCTTGAGGGAAAGTGAGAACGTCTCAACGGCTGGGGAGAGAGGAAGCTAGGGGGTCAGAGCACATGAAGCCTAATTGGTGCTGTAGAAACTTTGTGTTTAATTCCGAGTGTGGTAGGGAAAACTCTGGGATAGCCTCCCAGGATTCCTCACCTGCTGTGCACAGACTCTGTGCAATCCCAGGACGGCTCTCACTCCTGCAATTAGATTCTATTACATGGCACGGCTGACTCTTGGAATGAGAGGCTGTCCCAGGGAGCCGGACCTAGTCACATGAATCTTTTTCTAAATTTTATTTTTATTGGAGTATAGTTGATTTACAGAGTTGTGTTAGTTTTTGCTCTACAGCAAAGTGAATCAGGTATACATACACACACACACACACACACACACACACACACACACACATATATATATATATACACTCGTTGTTTAGATCCTTTCCCATACAGGTCATTACAGAGTATTGAGTAGAGTTCCATGTGCTATACAGTAGGTTCTTATTAATTATCTATTTTATATATCAGTAGTGTGTATATGCCTGGAGGAGGGCATGGCAACCCACTTCAGTATTCTTGCCTGGAGAATCCCCATGGACAGAGGAGCCTGGCAGGCTACAGTCCATGGGGTCGCAAAGAGTAGGACATGACTGAGCGACTAAGCACACACACACAGTGTATATAAGTCAGGCTTCCCCACGTTTCATTAGTGGTAAAGAACCCATCTGTCAATGCAGGAGTCATAAGAGATGTGGATTCGATCCTGGGTCAGGATGATCCCCTGGAGGAGGGTACAGCAACCCATTTCCGTATTCTTACCTGGAGAATCCCATGGACAGAGGAGCCTGGTGAGCTCCATCATGTTGCAGAGTCAGACACAACTGCAGCAACTTAGCACACACATACGTTATGTCAGTCCCAATGTCCCAACTTATGTCTCCCTCGCTCACCCCTTGGTAACCATAAGTATGTTTCCTACATCTGTGACTCTATTTCTGTTTTGTAAATATGTTCATTTGCACCTATTTTTTTTTTAAGATTCATGTATTAGTGCTATCATATGATATTTGTCTTTGACTTACTTCACTCAGTTTGAACACGAACCTTTTAAAAGTAGTTTTCTCAACAACGAAAAACCAAGAGCCCGATTCAAAAATGGGCAAAAACTTGAAGAGACATTTCTCCAACGATATAGAAGTGGCCTGTGAGCATATGAAAAGGTGTTCAACATCACTATTCATTAGGGAAATGTAAATCAAAACTACAGTGAGATACCACTATACATCCGTTAGGATGGCTATTTCATAAAAAGGTGGGAAGGAGGTTCAAGAGGGAGGGGACATTTGTACATCTACAGCCGATGCATGTTGATGTTTGGCAGAAACCAACACAATTCTGTAAAGCAATTATCCTTCAGTTAAAAAAATAAATTAATTTAAAAAAAAACAGAAAATAATAAGTCTTCGTGAGGACATAGAGAAATTGAAAACTTATGCACGGCTGGGGGGAATGTAAAACGATAACAGCCACTGTGGAACACAGTATGGAGATTCCTCAAGAGATTAAAAACAGAATTATTATATGATCCAGAAATTCTATGTCTGGGCATATACTCAAAAGAATTGAAAGCAAGGTCTCAAAGAGATATTTGTATACTGTGTTTATAGCAGCATTATTCACAATAGCTAAAACATGAAAGTAACCAATGTGTCCATCTGTAGACGAATGGATAAGCAAAATGTGGTATAAACATACAATACACTCTCACTCAGGATATCAGAATCCTTTAATATGCTACAACATGAATGTACCTTGAGGACATTATGCTTAGTAAAATAAGCCAGTCACAGAAAGCCAAGTACTATGTGATTCCATGTGTATGTAGTACTTACAGCAGTCAAAATCATACAGGCAAGGGACTTGCCTGAGGGTCCAGGGGTTAAGAGTCTGCCTACAATGTGGGGGATGCAAGTTCAATCCCTGGTTGGGAACTAAGGTCCCACACGCCATGGGATGTGGTGAAAAAAAAATTTTTTTAAATCATAAAATCAAAAAATAGAATGGTAATGGCCAAGGGCCAGGGGGAGGGGAGGACGAGGAATTATTGTTTAATGGGGATACAGTTTCGGTTTTATAAGATGAAAGAATTCTGGAAGCATACAGTGAAGATGTTTACACAACACTGAATGTATTTAACACAGCTGAACTGTACATTGTAAATGCTTAACATGGTAAATTTTATGTATAGTGAAGTGAAGTCGCTCAGTCGTGCCCGACTCTTTGCAACACCATGGATAGTAGCCAGCACCAAGCTCCTCCGTCCATGGGATTTTCAAGGCAAGAGTCCTGGAGTAGGTTGCCATTTCCTTCTCCAGGGAATCTTCCCAACCCAGGGATCGAACCCAGGTCTCTCGCATTGTAGACAGACGCTTTACCATATGAGCCATCAGGGAAATAATCTACCACATTAAAAAAAAAAAAAAATGGGGGAAAAAAGCAGAGCTTTCTTTGGCTAGTCAATGAAGTCAGATATTTAAGGCATGAGGCGTTAACGTTCCATCGCTGGCTTCAATATGGAGGGGCCCACATGGCAAGGAATACAGGCAGCCTTAGGAGCTCAAAGCACCATCCCTGGCTGATAGCCAGCAAGGAAATGGAATCAGGGTCTTACAGTGACAAAGAACCAAATTCTGCCAACAATAAGAATGAGACTGAATGTAGATTTTCCCCCAGAGCCTCTAGATAAAATCTCAGTCCAGCCAACACCTTGATTTCAACCTTGCTATACCCTAAGCAAAGAACCCAGCCGTGGACTCCTGACTTACAGAGCTGTGAGCTAATAATTGAATGTTGCTTTAAGGTATTAACACTAAATCGGTGGTTGCTTATTAAAGAGCAATAGACAACTAATACACTCAGTATGAGAAGAAGCCATAGGTACAGGTAGTCTTTTTATGAGTTTTATGTCACCCCAATTAGATAGTAAGCTCCCTGAAGGCATAAACCCAACAGTCTATGTAAACCCAATGCCCCTCCACAAGACTGGGCCAGGTGCCATGTGGACACCCAGGCACTATTCCACAAATAGCTAAAACATTTTGATCAAAGGCAAGTTTGGGGGGAAAAGGTCTGCTGCTGCTGCTGCTAAGTCGCTTCAGTCGTGTCCGACTCTGTGCGACCCCATAGACGGAAGCTCACCAGGCTCCCCTGTCCTTGGGATTCTCCAGGCAAGAATACTGGAGTGGGTTGCCATTTCCTTCTCCAATGCATGAAAGTGAAAAGTGAAAGTGAAGTCGCTCAGTCGTGTCCGACTCTTAGCGACCCCATGGACTGGAGCCTACTAGGATCCTCCGTCCATGGGATTTTCCAGGCAAAAGTACTGGGGTGGGGTGCCTCTAGTTTCTTTTATTTACCACGGTGAAGGACTGATTGATACATGTGCAAGTTCTTTAAGAAGAAGTTGCACTTTATGTATGTATGTTTTGTCCTCTCCTACAGAAAATGACATCCTCAAATGCAACATGCTAAAACAGAACTCACCTTCCATCCAAACACAGCTCCTCCAGACCTTCCCTTCCACTGCCAGCAATACCACCATTGCCCAGGTACCCAGGCTCTGAACCTCAGACTCACACTCAATTCCTGCCTCTCCCATCTACCCCGTAGTTGGAGTCCTAGAGATTCATTTTCCAAAATGCCCCTCTGTAAGTCCCAGACTTCATGTTCTCACCACTATCTGCATAACTGAGGCCTCTTCTGCTCTCCCCTGCATAAGGGCAAGGGCTCCCTGAGAACTTAACCATTCCCTCTTCCCTGCTTCAAATCCTCCTTGGCCTGCCACCTGGCTAATACCCCTAAGATAATACTTGGCAATGTAAGCCTTTTCTATAAGACTTTCAGAGGCTCTTCATTGGTCACTCAGGTAAGCTGGGTACCCCACACCAGGCTGTGAGCATTTTGAGGGCAAGAGCCATGTGATAAGTTTCTTTGTAGCATCATTGATATGCCATGTCTGTATGAGGCTATTGATGATAATGGTCATGACCATGAGCATTTGGAAGCTTCCTTTTCCTCTAGGTCAGAGAAAACCAGTTTGGGTTATCATTCTCCCAGTCTAAAGACTTAATCAGAAGCAGAGGAAAGCTATGAAGTGTGTCTGTCTTCTCTATAAACTTATTATCCCCAACCCCTCCCTGTACCTTGGAATCCTGGCTAGCATGCAACTCCCACCCGAGTTGTTCCTTTATCTATTATCAGCTGTCACATCTTTTGTTCATAATAAAGGGGTTCCCTTCCCAAGGGTGTATGCAATTTGACATAGAGATAGCCTTAAAGGAAGCAAATGTCATGGACAGAGAAGCCTGGTAGACTACAGTCCATGGGATCGCAAAGAGTAGGACACAACTGAGCGACATCACTTTCACTTTCTTTCAACTATCAGCTGGTGGGTGGAGTGAGACATTTGGACTGGAATATAGAGCTTTGCTACCACATCCAAAAACACAGCCTTGCCCGTGCAGCAGGACTGATGTTAATAAAAGAATAGTATTGAACACACATACCCTCCCCACAACAGCTGGGAATAGAACTAGACTCTAGGAAATGGGCAGGATCCAGAGCAGGCTGCTGGGAGAAATTCCCAGTGAGAAGATGGAGAGGAAATCTGTGAGATGTCAAGTGTCCGGAGATCTTAGCCAAATAAAAGAAAAGCTCCTCCCATCCTCTCCACCTGAGATCCTTCTCCAACACCCCCAAAGGTCACATTGGGTTGGAGGGGTGGTCACTCAGTCAAGAGGTGCAGGAAAGGCTGCTATGACCTTGGTCATTTTCATGCCCCCAACCTCATTACCAACTCCAAAGACAGTTTAAGTCCAACGCACCCCAAGAGTGAGTGATGGAGAAGCCATCTTCTGATCCATCAGACTCTCCCTGCTCCGTCTGTCCTGTTCCCATTATTAAAGCCCAGAGAAATGGTTCCCTGTGCAATCCTTGCCTCCCCATAGTTGCAGTCCACAGCTTCCTGGACCTAGAGAGGGGAAGCCTCTATGTATGTGTGCATGTACAGGGTGGGGGTGGGGATGGGTGAGGGTGACCCAGGAGGATGAGGGACCGGGGAGGATGAGGGGTGTAATGGAAAAGGAGGAAGGGAGGAAGATGTGCACAGCTTGGGGGGTGGGATGGCCTCTGGCATCCTGGAGGAGTCTTCCTCCTTAATTGCTTGAGTTCTACAGCTGTCATTGCTAACGAGAAATTAAAAAGCACCCTGACCTCTGCCCCCACCCCTGCCCCCATCCTCACAAGTGCTTTCTCAGCACGTTGCTCTGGGAGAAGCACCCGGCTGGAGGATGCTACGGAGATCCAGGGACGCCTTGGGCTGATGGCTCTCTGCTCCCCGAGGCGGGGGAGGCAGGAGGACACAGTGAGGAGGGGAGGAGAGAGTGGGCCCTCAGCTTCTCCACTCAGGCTCTGGTTTCCGGGAGGTCCTGATTATTGTATCTCCTGCTTCATAATCCCCACAGCTCTTCTGGGACTTGTCAGACCTCAGGTCCAGATTTGGGGGTTGGGAATTAGGGTCCCTGGAACTGCAGTTTGAAGATCTAGGCTCAGCTGCTCTGGGCTCAGTGAGCAATTAAACCAGAGAGAAACGAAGAAAGGATGGGCCAGAAACCACTGCAAGAAGGATCTCAACTCGCACAAGGGAAGAGCCTCCCAGTTCTCTCTCACATCGCACCAGAGAAGCATCTTCTCTCTAAGGATAAGAAGCTTCTGCTTAGCATCGCCCATGGGAGTCTGCATGCTCTACCTGTTGCCTGCCTCCTCTCCCCACCACCCTCATGAACATCTCAAGGCCAGACACTAACTTATTTGCTCTCAGAATGGAATTCCAGCACCTAGATATTAGACCATCAGTGTGGCTCCTTCCTGCCACCCACCCTTCCCCCTCCTCCTGTCAAGGACCACTGGATTTTCACAAGCGAACATTCTGATGTTCTAATGTCTTCCCTTCCCATTTTTCACCCACACTGCCCCCACCGTTCTGCACAGTGCAGTTAGACAGTGGCATCATCTACCTAGATTATAGACAATATCCTCCAGTGGGTCCTAGCTCTTTCACTTTAAATAGTAACGCTGCAATGAACATCGCCACTCACCTAGTGAAGTGAATATGATTCCTGAATACATTTGCTATTGTTCTTTCCAACTTGTATAGATACTATGGAGATGGTGGTGGTGGTTTAGTCTTGAAGTCGTGTCTGACTCTTGCGACTCCATGGATTGTAGCCTGCTGGGCTCCTGTGTCCATGGGATTTCCCAGGCAAGAATACTGGAGTGGGTTGCGGTTTCCTTCTCCAAGGGATCTTCCTGACCTGGGATCAAACCCTCCTGCATTGGCAGACAGATTCTTTATTGCTGAGCCACCAGGGAAGCCCACTATGGAGATTAGTGATAGGCGATTTCATTTCAAATTGTTCCTAACTTCATCATAGGTTGTTGCCTTCACAGATTTCCTCAAATGACAGATACCCATCTTACAACAACCGTCCTCGAGAGTTCTGGGGTGTTTTAAAGGGTTTTTCGGTGTTAAATTTGGGTTTTCCAGCTCATGATGGCTGGGGACCTGCACACAAAGTCAACCAACACGTGCAATCCCCTATCACATTAGTATTCCATCCGTTCTGGCAAATCTTACATAAGTCCGCTTTTATGTAAGTCAGAATCCCGTCAAGTCAGAAGATAAACGAAGCAGGTATCTGCCTGGCAGCAATGTAAACACAGGGGAGGACGGAAACCTGCCCAGTGAGGGTGTCACAGCTTCCCTTGCCTGTGAACAAGGGTTATTTCAGAACGAAGGAGCAGAGAGCGTGACACATGCGTTTACACCCCATCAGCCAGCGCTCTCTTGCCAAAACTGCTGGAAAAGCTTGAGTCAGGCTGAGTTTACATAAGTCAGCCTTACGTAAGTTTTTACCTATAAAGACACTGGAAGGCACAGGGAGTAATGTAAATAGCCAGGATTATGGGTGTGAGTTTAATTTGGGGGACCCGATATTATGAGACCACTTTAAAAATCATGTAAGCATGATCAAGATGAAGCTTGGGCAGAATGCCTACTATGCGTCCAGCCCTGCGGAGGGGTTGTCAGATGATTAAGAGATGTTATGAGATGGTCCCTGCCTTAATGAAGCCTATAATCAAGTTATGGAAAGATCTAGAATCCACTAAAGCAACTTCCATCTCCCACTTGGCTGGCCCCCCAGGCTCTGGCCACTGTCTGCTCACTCTTAATACCCCTCCCCCACATTACTCCCTAGCCAAGCCCTCCCCTCATCCTGTCCCCCAGCTTGTCCCCACAGAGGAGTAAACCTCTCCATGTATGGGACATTCCTTGGCATGTCACTGATATTCACAGCAATGACAATGTCAAAAGGCACCCCTCTCCACGTCCCCCTCCCCCAGCTGCCCTCCTTGCCTCCCCAGTATCTTTGGGGGGGCGGCAGTGTTCCTGACTTCACTCTGTCCCCAGTCACCTCTCCAAACACAGCTCAGGGGGGCTCAGAATGGGAATGAGGGTGGGAGGGGAAGATAGGCCTCCACCATCTGCATGTTCTCAGCAATCAAATCAGTCCTCCCCCAGTGCCTAGCCAGGGCTGGGGGGAGGGGGTGGGGGGAGGCGGACAAAGAGGGGCGAGTGCTGAGTCAGGATATTCCTCACATTCCCTCCCTTCTCCTGCGGCCGAATGCCACAAACCCTGCCTCCAAGCGACCTGCCTCCGCTGAGCGGCTGCTCCCGACAGGGCTCCCAACTCAAGACCAGCCCTCCTCCCGCACACCCAAGCAGGAGGCCACAGGAAGGACGTTGTATGGCCTACTGTCCTCTGGGGCCCTGCTAGGAGGAGGGTAGAGGGAGAAGGAGCCCCACCTTCACCCACACTCCATTTCCCCCGGCCCCATTCACAGAATCTGCTGCCCCTGGTCAGGGAAGGACAGCGAAGGTGGTGGAGGATGAGAAGGAAGACCCCCTGCAAGGCACACACAGCAGGGCATCTCGTGGGGCACAGTCCCCCCTTGAGGGCAATGTCTGGAGAGCCTCCGGGTTGCAGAAGCAAGCCTGAGGGAAGCCCCAGGAGAGGCTTCCAACTGCGGGGAGCCCCCAGTCTGAAGGGAAGTCATGCTTGTCCTCAGTAAGCCCA
This sequence comes from Tragelaphus eurycerus, assembly GCA_935064755.1. NCBI lineage: Eukaryota > Metazoa > Chordata > Mammalia > Artiodactyla > Bovidae > Tragelaphus > Tragelaphus eurycerus. The sequence continues at coordinate 18,907,797 of CAKXYN010000027.1, read as the reverse complement.
GAGTTTGATGAGGGAGACTCCCCGCAAGACTCTAGGGAGGAGTCTGCTCTCGCTAACATATACCAACAAACAAATAAAGGCTCGGAAGTTCAAGGGCAAAGCTCTGTGAGTGAGCCTTTTGGGGAAGGGTAAGAAGCACAGAAAAGATCAGCAGGTAAAAACTGGTCTAAATAGTGAAGGAAGGCTTCCTGGAGGAAGAGATTCTAGGGGACAGAAAACATTTCCAGAGGTTCAGAAACAAGCAAGGATGACAAGAGGAGCGGGAGGGCCCAGGACCCAGAGAAGACTTTCCAAGGTCCTGAGAACGGGCTTTAGACAGGGAGCAGGGTCCCAGGCTCCATTCCAGGGGGCAGCGGCCAAGGCTCTGCCCGTCTCAGGCCACGGACGCCTCCTCAGCACAAGGTGGGGCTCCGCCCCTGGACCCCGAGGGCACCTCCAGCAGGATGTGTGTCGGGCCCTCCTGCTCAGCTCAGTGCTCTGATACCTAACAAAGGACCTGTGTTTTCCTTTTTACTGGATCCACAGATTATATTTCCGGTCTTGCCCCTCAGCCTGGAAGGTCTATTTCCTTCCCTCCGTCTTCTCTGGTGAAGCCCCAGTAGGGGAGAGAAGCCCAGGATGGCTGCCTGGAGGCTTGCTTCCCAGCTCCTAAAGGCTGCAAGCAGGGAGGAGGCGGGTCCCTCCCACCCCACAAGGCTGCATGGCCTGAGTCCTGGCTCCCGGCACATGCAGGTCCCAGGCCTGACCCTTGGCAGCCAGCAGCGGCCCTCTCAGCCCATAAATGGCCTCATCCCTTGGAGGGCCCAGCAGGATCATTTCACAACGTGTGCGCTCTACAGAGTCCGTTCTTGGAAAGCTGGGGACGGGACAGCTCAGTCCTGGGTGTGGGAAAGGCCTCAGCCCCTGGGGTCCACACTTGCATGATAAACAACCAAGGGCCGGCTTGGGTAGGAGAGCGGGTGGGGAGAGAGCTTGGCCAGTGTTCTGTGGCTGGGGGGAGACAAGGGTCCCCCTGCAAGAGCTCATCACACAGCCGTTTCTGCTCAAGGGGGAGACTCCAATCAGATGCGGGGCACGGGAAAAGGCTGGAATTGAGGATGTGGGAAACACGTGGAGGGTAGCAGGAGAGGCTGTCATAGCCCAGTGGGCTGAGCGGACCAGTGAGCACCCGCACGGGTTTGGGAGATGAGAACTTGGCCAGTAGGTGCCCTGCCCTTGCACAGCTGGCATCGAACCACCTGAGCTGGGAAACAGAAGCAAAAGAGAAGCGGGGACCCCAGGAGGGTTCGACTCTGTCCTAAGTCTAGTAAGAAACAGGGCAAGGAAGCTGAGCCAGGGGTCAGGCATTCTCAGAGAAGGCTTCCCAGAGAAGGGGCTTGAAACAAACCTCTTTGTGACAAAGGAGAAAGAGTGAGGCTTTACACAGAATAGGGCTGAGGCTGTCCTGGCAGAGAGAAGAGGCTTCACAAAGGCCTAGAAGTGCCTGGGAAATGAAGATTCCCCCACCCCACCGCTTCGGGTGAGAGAAGGGATGGAGCTGGGCTGATCCATGGAAAAAAAGCCCCTGATGACGGATCAGGGCCAATCCGCCTTTGATGTGCCAGTTCAAATAACTGAGGCCTGGATGCTTCTAAGAGGCAGGGGCATGGCCAGCCTCCTGGGGGCTGCTGAAGGAGGGGGACTTAGCAGCGTGACCATCATTGTGCAGGTGCTCAAAATGTCTTAATGAAGGCATTGATTCACTGATTGATTCACTGATTGATTAATAGGGGTAATGAGTCAGGGGTGGCGCTTTTCTGAGAGACTGGCAAGTGCCCCCTTCTAATGCCTCAGTGGAGATTATATAAATACCCTGCAAATTCCACCCATGGGTTAGTGCCTCCTCCAGGCGGCCTCCTCAACTCTTCCGGCTCCTCTACTCAGAGACATCAGCCTCTACAACAATACAAAATTAGCAAAAAGGATTTCCATGTACATATAAAATTCACGTACATATAGCAGCAATAATAATTAACATTTAGTGATCATTTACTGCATGCCAGTGGCTTTGTGTGTCTGACCTCATAAACCTCGGAACAACCCTTGCAAGTAAACACAACTAGATGCAGGAAAAAATGTGCGTCCAAGAGAAATGTTTTTAAATTTCTTTTGGTTCTCTGACACACATTTTTCACATTTTAACATCTCTGAAATCAGGATGTGCCCTGCAATCAATAACAAGAAGGCACTGTGTCAGAGTTTAATTAGCAGTGTTCTTTTCTTCTTAACGGTGCGTAATTTGTTTGTCTTGCTTTTGATGAAATATAGTTGATTACGTCCATGGTCTACATAACTGACCACCTGCCCTTTTCAGTCAAGAGTGAATGAGAATCAGCGCTGTTTCTTGGTTTCCAAGTCTGCTTTCTGGGGTTTCATCTCTACTCATCAGCCTGGGGGCTACCTGAGGACAGGCTGACTTCTCTCCCCAGAGCTCCCAGCAGCCCTCAGCCCAGCACCCCCAGCTAGGGAGGCCCCTCAGACATGGCGGGGCAGAGCATGATGAGTGGGCACAGAGAATCCTGGACCTTCCAACCAAGTCCTTTTTAGGCAGCATAGAAAGAAGAGCCCCAGAAAGCTGATCTCAGCAGATCCCTGAAGGAATGGAGGTGAAAGGGAAGGAACAAGATTGCCCCACACATCTCCAGGAAGCTCTGGGCCATTAGAAACCACGCAGGCCGGCACCAGGCCATCCAAACCAGGAGCCAATTGCAAAGGCTGGCCCCGGCCTCCTCCAGCCCTTGCTCTGCTTACCTGCCAAAGTGTGGTCCTTGGCCTTCCCCTCTGCCCTGAGGCCGGATCGAAGGGAAAGCAAGAGAGGAAGGGACCAGCCCTGTTGGAGAGCTGAGGAAACCGAGGCCCCAGGGACCCCAACCTGGCTTTACACCAGCAAAGGTGCTGACTGGTGCCCATGCCTGCCCTCCAGGCTCTCCTCAGTGGGGGATCTCCGGGAGGCAAGGGGCGAGGGGAAGGGAGAAGTATCTCTTGCCAGGGACTCTCCCACTTGGTCAGAGCAGTGCCACCACCTCCTCCTCTTTCCCTCTCTTCCCAGGACTCCTCCCCTCAGAGGCCCATCTTCTCTGTTCTCCACTTCCCAGAAGCTCCATCGCCGGGATGCTGGTGGCCCTCAGATGCCCATTGACCGCTGGGTCAGGTGCCCAAGCCCAGCCTGGTTGGTGGGGGTGGGTGAAGGGAAGATAAATCACTACTTGTCCCCTTCCCTTCAGACCTGGGGATGGAGGCCTCTGAATCTGCAGCAGGATTAGAGTCTTTAATGAGAACCAGGGACTGCCAGGGTTAGGGAGGGGGGCTTTCATCCTGGCCTGGGTGGGGGAGTGGAGCCTGGGGTTCTGTGCTGGGCTTCCCAAGCCCCCTTTTTCAGCACCTCCTCCCTGCACCCTGCCTTTGGAGGCTCACTGATGGACCCTGCTGAGGTGCACGAGGGAGGCCAAATCATGGTCACGCCTCCTGTCCACGGCCCGCCAGGACTCTACAGCCAGAGCGACACACGCCCAGAATCCCCACTCACAGCTGGGGCTTAAGGACAAAGCCCATGCCTCCTGCCTGTCTTTTACCACACAGCCTTGCAGGTGGATTTCAGAGGCTCCTTCTCTCTCTCTGTGCCTCTTGGCTGTGGGCTGTGGACACAGTAAATGATCTCTGGCAAAAGGGTGGGGGTGTTAGGGGCACAGACACAGGGACCCGACTGTGACCACTGCCTCAGCCACATGTGCAAGGGGAGATGGTGAAAGGGGAGCAAGTGGGATTTAGGGCAGACACTGAATACCTGGGTACGAAGACTGAAGCCTGGGGAACTGAGGCTGGGATCCCTGGGACCTGAATGCATCAAGACCCCATTTCTCAGGGACAGATTGCCCCACGCTCCAGGAATGGAGAAGGCAAGGCCCACTTACAGGGACTGGGCTCTGGGGAAAGAATCTCAAAGGCTCTTAGGGATGGGAGGAGCTTGGAGACCAGTAAGATCAGCTTTTCTTACAGCCTGGGAGCCTCAGAACCAGAAAGAGCCAAAGGCTAGTCAACCTGGTGCCCAGTGCTCACACCCACCAGCCTAGTGCAACCAACCCACACTAATACTGAGACCTAAAAAGGTATTAAATCACCTAATTCCTCTTATGAAGAAACTGAGACTCAGAGAAGCCAAATAAGTTGCTGAAAGTCACACCAGGAGTCTGTCTTTAGGTCACTGAATGGTTAACGAGGAACATCTCAGGGGATGCGGGGATGCAGGAATTGAGGTCTGACCCAAAAGGTGGGGGATCTCTACTTGGCTGGGGCATAGAGCTAGTCCCTGCCCTGTCCGCAGAGGAGGACGCCAGGCAGGAAAGGAGACCAGGCAACCCCACGCCCACCTGCTCACTGTCTAGGGGCAGCTCAGCCCTCCCCTCCCAGCACACGGTGGGGAGAGCTGCCCCTCTGCGGTCAGCTGAGCTTGGGCTCCGCTGCACTCCCACCCCTCACCCAATTCCAGCCCACCCTATAGTGATGCCGGGAGACACTGTGTAGCAAAAAGAAGGGCGGACTCTGCAAACATGAATATTAACCTAAGCACAGTGCCAGGTGCTATACGGGGCACATCTTTCACCAGAAATATCTCCAACCCCCTAGCATAGTGCTGGCTTTTGAAAATACTCAGTAACTGCTGTATGAAAGGCTGAGAAATACAGAGATCAGTGAGGCATGGACCCGCCCTCCAAGAGGTGACAACCTGATGGAGGAATCAGTTATGCAGACTACTAATTATAACATGAGGCAAACAAAATATCGTAGAAACTCAATGGAGAGAGAGGTTAATCCCAACTGCAGGACTAGGGAAGACTTCATGGAGGAGGTGGCATTTGAGCTACATAATAAGAACAATAATAGTAATGATGATGATGGCTTAGATTTATTGGATTTGTTCAGCACTTTTGTCAGTGCTTGTTACACATTACTATATTTATTCTTCACACTACCATCATATATAGGTACTATTAATATACCCATTTCATAGATGATGAAACCGAGGCTCAGATAAAGTAACATGCCATTAAGTCACACAGTTCTAATAAATGAGCAGAACCACAGTCTGAGCCCAATTCTGACTCACAAGGATGTTTGGGTTTCTCTCTTCGTCCATTTGACATTCATTCAACAATTATTTATTGAACTACTGCTCTGTACCAGACAGTCAGGCTAACTGACCACAAAACTGACTTCTACAGGTGATTCAGCAGGACTATAAATAAACAACATAAAACAGGAAGTGATTTGGTTCATAAAAGACATACAGAGGATGGAGAAAGTGCAAGGCAAGGGTAACAGAAGCTTCATGGGGGAGAGGGCCTGTGAGCTGGACTCTGAGGGATGGATAGAATTTGGACACCCAGAGATGGCAAGAGGTATTTTAGGCCAGAAGAACAGCTTAAGCAAAGGTGCTAAGGCAGGGGTGGGAGGGACCCATACAAAAGGCGAACGGTGCAATTCGACCAAATAGATTGCAAACTGGCAACTGTGGGCCACATCCGAGCCTCAGACATGTTCTGTCTGGCCCACCTGCACTGGCCTCCACAGCGTCCTTGAAAAAGGTGCAGTCCATCACCAGAGCCAGAAGGTAAACAATGAAATTGGGGGTGGAGGAAGGCGGGCTCTGTAGTCTTAAATTCCAGAAATGCAACAACCATTGAGAAGCTGAGTAGCGCACCTCCCCGCCCCAGTCCAGTCCACTTCCCTTGTCCCCAGTTACCTGTCTGGCCCCTGTAGGCACTTGAGTTTGAGGACCTGGATGAGAGCCCAGGGCACCGAAGAGAGCAGCAGTGGATAACCATGGAAAGATACCTTGAGGTCTAGACACAAAGGGCCTTGAACACTGGGCTGAAGAATATGGGCTTTATGTGGGCAATAGCTGTGTAGTTACAGCCCCTCCGCCACCAGCAGTTGGGTGAGAAGAATATGCACACACACACACACAAACACACACACACACACTGAGGGGCTGGGGACAGTCTACACTGATGCTCACTGTACTTGGGAAGCCCCAAGAGAAATCTTTACACACATTGTCCTGGCCTCAGTCTTAGTTTTCACAGCCCTCCTGTCCTCATGCCCAGCTCCAAAGTTGTCCCAGCTGTGCCCTCGGCAAGCTTCTCTCTTCTTTATGCAGAAGGGAGTCCCAGAGGTGTCTCCTGACCCCAGAAGCTTCCCAACCCCCAGTGCAGAGTTGGCTGGCCAGAGTGAGAATTCCGGACAGGATTTAGAACTGGAATTTCCCTCTGAGTGGGCGGGGCTGATCAGGTGAGCTGTGTTACAGGGCTGGGGGCTGAGTGGAAAAATTTGGCCTGTCCCGGCCCCTTCCCCCAGTGACTCAGGCCCTGGGTGGTGGTGAGTCTGGTGAGGGGACGAGACAGGAACCCACAGAAAAAATTTCTCTTGTCTCTGGCTCTGCCATGGCTCAGTTCCCCTCCTCCATTCCACACACACACCCAGCCTTGCTGCTCACCACAGTTGCTGTCTGTACCTGCGGCCAGACACAGAGCCAGCACGTCCCAGGGCTTCCCAGCCTGGCTGGGAGCAGGGTGACCAGTCCACCGGAACTTGAGCCAAGCCCACTTCCAGGCAGCCTGGGGGAGATGGGTGTCCCCATGGTGGTTGTGGGGGTATGCTCGCAGGTTTAGCAAATAGAAAGACAGGATATTCACTGTCCCATGCAATATACTAAAAGATTATTTGTTATTTCTTCTCTCTTCTTTATGCCAAAGGGAATCCTGGACCCAAGCACTCTGAAATTCAAATTTAACCGGGAATCCTGAATTTTACCTGGTGAAAGGCAGGGGTGAGGATAGAGAATACCCAAGGCACCCCCACCACTCAGGCCCAAGATCTTCTCTGCCCCACTCCCCTCATCACGTGCCCCTGCTAGGACCCCTTAGTCCCCTGCTATAACTCACTGCACCCCTTTCAGCCACAAGTCCTCTCTCAGATCTTCTAAGTCCCCAGGCATCAGGCCTTTTTTTTCCCAGAGAGACCTGGGACCTCAACCCTCATGCCAGACAGGGAGCTGGCAAGGATGTAGGAGGTAGTTTTCCAGCATGACTATGTCTGAGGACACTTCACCTCTGTGGCATTCAGCTTCAAGCTAGGTGGACTGTGGGGAAGAGGGGTCAGCTACTCCAGGGGGCCTCTTTCTCCTCTGAATATCTCCCCCGCACCCAGGGTCTGGTTGAAACAGTGTTGCTCGTTCCCTCTCTTCTTCTGGATCCCACATGCCTCCCAAAACACACTTGCCCATGACCTTGTGATAGTCCCCATCACTGCAGTATTCAGGCCCAGGCCAGGGGGCTTTGTCCAGGGAACAGAGCAATGGGGGAGGTGGGGGGCGGGGATGAGGGGGGTTGGATTTCACCAGACTCCCTACCTGCCTGGAATAAGCACCTCCTCTGTGCAGACACTGCCCTGGGCCTCAGGAGAGCGATGGCCAAGGGCCTCTAGCTGCTCCCAGCTTGCGGGCAGACAGAGCACATTCACCAGGCAGTGAGGGAGGGGCACAGAGAGAGAAGAGGACAGAGGACGCGGCTGCCTTTGGGGACATGGGGAAGGACTTGTAGATTTCATAAGGCAGACGAACCTGATCAGCCACTGCTAGATTGCGGCTGTGAAGGGTCCTCCTCAGGATTAAATTGGGCTCCTGTCTGCCCCGGCCTGTACCGGCTGACTGGCTCTGACAGTAAGCTCCCCGAGGGCAGGGCTCCCAAGCTGTGTCAGATGTACTATGTATGGAGTGTTTTGACTCAGAATGAGTTGAAAATACAATTGCTTTTTTTTTTTTTGGCTGCAGCTGCCTCAGGCCATGGGGTGAGGGATAGGTAGCTGCTGAAGGACCATCTTGTCCCAGAAACACACCATCTTTTTCCTGGAGACTCCCACACCCACCTGCAGTAGAGAGAGGGCAGGGCCAGGACCCTCTGTCCACAGGGAGAGGCCAAGTCCCAGCGACTTACCTAAAGTCATGCGGTCCACGGAAGGAGGGTGGAGCCGGGAAAAGAGCCTGGAGGTCCCAGAGCACACTACAGGGCACCCACCACCTCTCTGCCTCCATCCACACACAACTTCGCCTGGTGATGCTGGCCGAAAGGGAAGACAATGGCTGTCCTCCTAGTGAGGCCCTCTCACTTGTTCAAGCAGAGCAAGCAGAAGTCAGAGGGAGAAGAGAAGCATTTCTCTGACCTGTGGGACCCCTGCACAGTCCAGCCGAGGTCCTGACCCTCAGAAGAATTGGATCCTCAGATGCCAGGTTCTGAACTGGCTCAGTCAGTGTTCCCCTCCCACCTCCTCTAGGATCCTGACTCCCAAACCCCATGGTCCTGCCCAGGTTGTTACCTCCATATTCATGCACAGCCTCCCCACCTCTGGGGCTTGCCTTGGACAATCACATCCAAGCAGTAATCAGCCATCAGGCCTCTGTCAGTCCCCAGACTAGACAGCACAAGGGGCAGAACACAGAGTCATGAACCCAGCAGAACCAATCTGGCCACCTCCCAAACCAGACACTCCCCATACAATAGCCTCTGGTCTCGAAGTCGGTAGAGAGGGTTTTGTCGAAAACAGAGGCTGAATCTTCAGGAAGGGCCCCCTTCCCTCACTCCACCCCAGCCACCTTCACCGGCAAACCTGGGGACCCTCAACAGGGAGAGACAAGGAGGGGAAGAGGAAAGACCCTGAGAGGCCCACAGTGTCTGAGTCAGGAGACCTCCAAGTGGTCCCTCGATACACAGAGAGGGAAACTGAGGCTGCAGGATAAGGGAGAGGAAAATGGGCTTCCAAAGCTCTGTGTTCTAAGGGACTACCCTGGCGGTCCTGTGGTTAACACTGTGCTTATACTGCAGGGGACATGGGTTCCATCCCTGGTCAGGGAACTAAGAGCCCACATGCCCTGCAGTGGGGCCAAAAATTTTTTTAAAAAGAAAAAACAAAACTCTGGGTTCTAGTACTGGCTTAGCCACTGTGTGATTCTGGGCTAGAGCCTTCCCCACTCCATGCTCTGGGGTTCCCTCCACCTTTGCTGTTCCAGGGTTCTAGTTAAAGCATCTTGACCAAGGAGTTCAGGTCTGACCACAGTCAGCCTCCTGAGGACGCCTCTCCTGTCTACCCCTCTAGCCCCCTACCCCAGCTGGGTCCTGGAGACTTAGAGCAGACGGGGTGGAGGGAGGGGAGGAGGGGGGTATCACCCCAGGGAGGGGCAGTAGGGAAGGGAAACTGAGTATGTCCCTGGCTTGCCCCAGCCTGTCCCCCGCATCCGGAGGAGGGTAAGAGTGACTGTCAGCTGGGGAAGGAGGGGGCGAGAGGGGCAGGCTGGGGAGGGGCAGGGAACCCCCGTCCAGACTTGTTGGGGCAGCTGGGTGCTGCTGTTTCCGGCTGATGAAAGGGCCCTGATTGATATGGCAGCAGTGACTGACTCTAACCCCCAAACCTGAGCCCTTCCCATCCTCAACCTGGGCACACCCAGGGCCCCACTTTAAGGATAGGCAAAAGCCAGGGATAAGGGCTGCCACCAGGGACAGTACTCCAAGGAACGCGAGAGGGAAGCTTGTCTAATCTTCCTGCCCCAGCCCAGGAGGACAGGCAAAGGAAGAGAGGCAAGGGGGTTCTCCCTCCTCTCCACATCCTGGAGTGAATACACACACATTTGATCATTCAAATATATACACACAGAAACAGATTTTATCTCTGTAGCCTGCAGGGATGGCAGGGAGGAGAGCAGGGATTGTTGCTGAACACTCGTTTTACAAACTATCTAGCCATCTTCCTTTTGCCAGGCCCACATAATAAGAGCTAATGTTTATTGAGCATGTCCTCCTGTGTGCAGGGCATCTTTTTAAGACCTTAAGAGGCATGAGCTCGTTGACACCCCACCACAGCCCTATGAGGCAGATGCTATCATCACCCTTATAGATAAGGACGTAGAACCCAGAGCAGTTAAAAACTTGCCAGTGTTCACACAGTGGTCAGAGGCAGACTTATGTGAACTCAGTCTCCAGGGTCTGAGGTCCTAAACACTTCGCTACTGCCTGCAGAGAATTCACGGTGGAGACCCTGCCAAATTGTAACCAATTTGTAAATAAATAATGACCTTATAAGTGGCAAATAAAGGTGTACAAGGTACAATGAAGGGCACTGTGGGTGGGGGTAGAGGGGGAAGGGAGAACCATACAATAAACATATTAATTGAAATTTAATAGGTTTTTTCTACTTTAGGTTTTTTTTGGGGGGAGGGAGTTGTTTCTTTTTTTGCCTTTTAGGTTTTTTTATTATGGTAAAATACACATAATATGAAATTTATGATTTTAACCATCTGAAGTGTACAGTTTTTTTTCCAGTGGAAATTTTTAACTTTGATGAAGTTCAATTTATCTCTTCTTTTAAAGAAATCATTGCCAAATCCAAAGTCTTGAAGATTTCTGCCTGTTTTCTTCTAAGAGTTTTAAAGTTTCGGCTCTTAAATTTAGATCACTAATCCATTTTGTGGTAACTTTTATATGTAGTGCAAGGTAGGGTAAAATTATGAAATCTGCAAACAGATAGTTTTAGTTCTTCCACTCTCGCTGGATGACTTTTATTTCTTTTTCTTGCCTACTTGCTCCAGCTAGGGTTTCCATTACTGTGTGGAATCTTGTTTCTGATTGTAGGGGGAAAGCTTTCTGTCTTTCACCATTAAGTATGATGCTGCTGCTGCTGCTGCTAAGTCGCTTCAGTCGTGTCCAACTCTGTGTGACCCCATAGACGGCAGCCCACCAGGCTCCCTCGTCCCTGGGATTCTCCAGGCAAGAACACTGGAGCGGGTTGTCATTTCCTTCTCCAATGCATGAAAGGGAAAAGTGAAAGTGAAGTCGCTCAGTCGTGTCTGACTCTTAGCGACCCCATGGACTGCAGCCCATCAGGCTCCTCCGTCCATGGGATTTTCCAGGCAAGAGTACAAGAGTGGGGGGCCATTGCCTCCTCTGAAATATGATGTTAGCTGTGTGTTTTTCATATAGGACTTTGTCATGTTGAAGAAGGTCCCCTCTATGCCTAGCTTGAGAGTTTTTACTATGAAAGTTTTTGTATTTTGTCAAATGCTTTTTCCATACCAATTGGGATGTTATATGTCTTTTTTTCCTTCACTCTTTTAATGTGGTATATTACATTGACTAATTTTCATATATTGAACCATTCTTGCATTCAGAGGTAGGTCCCAGTTGGATCATGGTGTATAATTCTTTTTAAATACTGTTTTATTTGGTTTGTTAGTATTTTGTCGAGGATTTTTTTCACTTAGGCATTTAAAGGATATTAGCCTGTAATTTTCTTTTCTTGTAGTGTTTTTGTCTGGTTTTGATATCAGGATAATGCTGGACTCATAGAATGAGTTGGAAATGCTCCTTCCTTTTCAGTGTTCGGAAGGTTTTGAGGACTAGTATTAATTCTTTACATATCTGGTAGAATTCATCAGTGAAGCCATCAATCCCTGATTTTCTGTCATGTTGAGAAATTTCCCTTCTGTAGGAGTTTCATTATGGATTCAACCTTTTCCATTGTTATAGAGCTATTCAGATTTTCTATTTCTATTTAAGTCACTTTTAGAATTTTGCGTGTTTTTAAGAATTGATTCATTTTATGTAAGCCATCCAATTTGTTGGTATATTATTTGTTGTAGTATTCACATATAATCTTTTTTATTTCTGTAAGATTGTTAGTAATGTACCCTCTTTCATTTCTGATTTTAGTAACTATATCTTTTTTAGTTGCTTTTTTAAATCTGATTTTAGTAGCTTTATCTTTTTTTTCCTTCAGTCCATCTAACTAAAGATTGTCAATTTTGTGGATCTTCACAAAGAATTTTTGGTTTTGTTTATTTCCTTATTGCTTCTCTATTCTCTACTTCATTTATCTATACTCATATTGATTAGACTTGCCTTCTTCTGTCAGCTTTGAGGTTATTTTGCCCTTCTTTTTCTAGTTCTTTAAGGTATACACTCAGGTTATTGATTTGATATCTTTCCTTTTTAATGTAGGAATTTACAGCTACAAATTTCTCTCTGAGCACTATTTTCTCTACACCCCACAAGTTTTGGCATGTTGGGTTTTCATTTTCATTCATCTCAATGTATTTTTTAATTTTCCTTATGACTTCTTTGATTCAATTGTCAAGAGTATACTATTCAATTTCTACATATTTGTGAATTTTTCCATTTTCCTTCTGTTACTGATTTCTAGTTTCATCTCACTGTGATCAGAGAAGATCCTTTGTATGATTTCAGTATTTTTAAATTTATTAAGACATTTTGTGGCTAAGATACAGTCCGTCCTAGAGAAAGGTCCCTGTGCACTTAAGAAGAAAGTGTAGCCTGCTATTATTAGATGGGTGTTTTGTATATATCTGTTATGTCTAATTGGTTCACAGTGTCGTTCAGTCAGTTAGTTCAGTCGCTCATATGTGTCCAGCTCTTTGCGACCCCATGGACTGCAGCACGCCAGGCCTCCCTGTCCATCACCAACTCCCGGAGCTTGCTCAAACTCATGTTCGTCTATCGGTGATGCCATTGTTCAGGTACCCTATTTATTGACTGATCTTTTGTCTCATTGTTTTATCCATTTTTGAGGGTGATTTTCTCCAATTGTTGGAACTATGGGAAGAGTAAACATTTTCTTTTTTTTTCTAGTGCATTCTATATTGTTTTAATTATTTATAGTGAGAATGCATCATTTTTATAACCAGGAAAAGCAATGATGCTTTTTCTGTTTTGAAGGGTAAAAAGAATAAGTAGGCATTCACTGTGGAGACAAAGTGGGGAAGGACTTTGGTCCTAGCAAGGTAGAGGAACAGCAAAGGAGAAGCAACCAGTCATCACACCATCCTCTATTCCAGGAACTGCCAGCCTAAGGCATAGCTGTAGGGCATTGTAGGTGGCTGGAAAATGTGACCATCTTATCAAGGGCCTCTCACATCATTAAAAAAGAATACATTGTTAGTTCTTGCCTCCAGGGCAGGAGATAACAGGTTTTGACTTTATATGTTAAGCAAATTAGTTAATGGGGATGGTGAAGAGCCCAGAGGCTGGAAGGCCACTGGGGAAGGTGTTGCAGTAATTAAGGAAAAAGAAGGTGGGACTGAAAGTGAGTCATGGTTTGGAGGGTAGAAAATAAAAATGGAAATACAAGATAAGTGGAGGCCAAATCAGACAAGAATTACCCATGAATGGGAAGTGGATTTGTCTGTTTCACCAGGGTCTCCAGTGCTGTAGCCTAGCCTGGCATATTAATTAATGGCAAGAGGCCAGGTCCAGGGGTGATCATGATCACAGTCATAATCATTGACATAATCATAATGAAAATAATGCTGATTCACAAGGAGGAGGAGGAAAATTTCCATTAAATGAGCGCTGTAGCCCCTTTACAGCTGGGAAAATCCTCTGACTTCCATCTCCTAACACATCGCAATGGTATTCCCATTCTACAGGATGAAGAAACTGAGGCCTGGAGACATAATGCAACCAGAGCAAGACCCATACTCCTTGGTGCTAACATTTATTCATTCATTCATTAATAGCCACATAGAGGGACGCTCTGCTATCCCCCAACAGAGCCTGAGCAATGACTGTGAGTTCACTTTCTACTTGTACAAATTTTACATTTACTATGCCTCAGTCTCCTGCTCTATAGAATGGGGGAAATAGTACACTTCCTCATATGGTTGCTGAAATAATTCAATTACTTAAAGAACCTATAGCCTGGCACATAGTAAGTGCTCAGTAAATAGGTGCTCTGATTACTTTTTCTAATTATCACTAGTATCTACATAGTATCCCAGGGGGATCACCTAAAAAGAATGAAAGGAGGGGGTGAGGGAGTGGAGCCAGACTCCTAGCATCCACCAGGCCCTTTCCTTACTTCTCAAACCCTGAATCCTATGAAAAAGACCCAGAGGTTGGAATCTGCACCTGTGGTCTCTTTCACTAGGGCTCTGGGCCTTTTTGCAGCACCCACCATTTCTGTTCCTTTCCATGCTTCTTGGTGCTAACATTTATTCATTCATTCAACAAACATGCACCAAACTCTGGGCCTATACTGAGAGCTAGGGCTACAAAGAAAATCACAGCCTGGGCCTGCCTTCAAGAAGTTCACCACGTAGTTGATTCAGCTTACCCACTCCCTCACTCACCCACTGCCTCATTTATTCATCATTTACTAGAAGCATCCTCTGGGCCACACACATCCACTCTGTTTATATCTCCTCCTATCTCTGGACACAAAGCAATTATTCCAGGAGTCTTTTCCCAGGGGTTGTTTGGTTTCCAGTCTTTTTCTCATACTTTTCTTCTGTGTACCCAGATTGTGCCCACACACAAAATCACAGAAAGAAACCAAAGCAGAGATTCAGGAAGAATACACTCTTCTCCCATATTTCCTGTGGCTGAAGAGCTTCCACTAGTTTTTGGAGTCTGGAGGGGAAAGAAGCAACAACTGAATCCTTTGGACTTTCTTCCTTTCATTCATTCGTCCATTCATTCATTTATTTATTTAGCAAACTGCTTACTGAGGACCATGTCTGGGCCAGGCCCTATACTGGTCAGTACAAAAAACCAAAATGAATAACCAAAGAGTACACCCTCAAGGCATCTCCACTGAGTCCCTCAGAGGCTCCTTCTTTCCAGGAATATTTACTGAACATATTCCATGCATCAAACACCAGTTAAGACTTTGGGACTGTGGACAAGAAAGATAAAGTCCCTGCCCTCCTGAAGCTTACCAACTAGACAGAGAGACAAACAATGGGCAACCAACACATAGATAGGCAATGACCCATGATCAAAGTTTAAAGAAAGTAAAACAGATTGATATGGTAGTGACTGAGGGTGAGCAGCACAAGCTATTTGAATCTCAGCAGGGCACTTGCCTTCTCTGCAATTACACCCACCTCTGCTGTCGGACAGAACTGAGCAACTGAACTGAACTGAACTGCTGTGAGGAAAAAATGAATTAACATATGTGAGGCCTAGCACACAATGGGGAAGGCAATGGCACCCCACCCCAGTACTTTTGCCTGGAAAATCCCATGGACAGAGGATCCTGGTAGGCTGCAGTCCATGGGGTCGCTAAGAGTCGGACACGACTGAGCGACTTCACTTTGACTTTTCACTTTCATGCATTGGAGAAGGAAATGGCAACCCACTCCAGTGTTCTTGCCTGGAGAATCCCAGGGACGGGGGAGCCTGGTGGGCTGCGGTCCATGGGGTCACACAGAGTCGGACACGACTGAAGTGACTTAGCAGCAGTAGCAGCACACAATAAGCACTGTAAGTTATCTATTTTTAAAAAACAGATGCATAAATGGGTTATCAAAACACGGGCAGCCAGTGTAGGACAGAGTGATATAGAGGTAAGGCATTCTGAGAGCACTGGGGAGGAGCCCCAGGGGGCCAGGTGTGACCCAGCCCGGGACAGAGGTGACACACTGAACGCAGAAGCTCTTCTTCCTCCTCCTCCACCCCCACCTGAGCCCTGCAGCCCACGGGTCACCCCTAAAGCTGCTGCTTCTCTAAGGAGCTAGAGTGGGTGGGGTGGGACAGAAGAATCACACATGCCTCCCCTCCCCCTCAGCCTAGAGAGGAGGCAGGGCTCACAGGTGTCCACTGAGGCACAGGGCAGGGGGCATAGTGCCTGCTTTCAAGACCAGAGCCCTTCCAAGGCCCTTGGCTCTCCAAAGTGCCCATTGCTTCATCTGCTGATGGAGATGCAGGGGGCGAGGGTACCCGGATGCTCAATCCACGCAAGAGTGAATGACAGGTCAATCTCCATCCCTGGAGTCCCTCCCTAGATCCTAGGCTCCCTTCCAGCATCCCATCTTTCAGATGAGCACACAAGGACGGAGGGGGAATACAGATCATTCTTGGTCACTCAGTTCAGAAATGGCAGTGGCAGTTAAAACCTGGCCTGCCCAGCAAGCGGCTATTCTTTCTATCTTCCTCCATTCTGCTTCTCCTCAAAGGGAACGAGGAGCCTTTAGAAAAGACTATGGGGGGGCAGCGGGTGGCCAGTAGAGCTGGGAGACTCAGGAGGCTGGAGGGAGTGAGACAGGAACTGAAGTGAGGGCTCCGGGATTGGGGGAGGGGGGGGGGCGCGTAATTACAACCAGGAAGGAATGGAACCACAGAAGAAAGCCCCACCTGCCCCACCCCCACCACAATAGGCATCCAGGCAAACAGGATGAGGATGGAGCAAGGCCCTCCGCTCCGCACCACTCCCCCGCCTCCAACACCCATAGCATCAGCTGACCCGGCAGCCCCATTTCAAGCCTTGTGCCCACAGGGACCAGGATGTGGGCACCCCAGGGACGGACAAGCCCTGACGTAGACAAGTCTGCGACCCCCCATGCCCGGCCTCCGCAGCCGCAAGCCAAATACTCCTTGTGGTTTGGGCCGGGAGCCAAGCGCCCACACCCGGCTCACGGGACCGCAACTTCCCTGTTGCATCAGGTTACCGAGCGCGCGCACAGCCCAGAGCCTGTTACACAACCGTGGTGCGCGCCCCCCGCACCCACACACCCCGGGTGGCCTGACAGCCCCGCAGAGGAAACCGCAGCCGTGCAGGGAGGACGGGCACAGGCCCCTCTACAAGCTCTGGCGTGGAGAGCAGTTGGGGGAGCGGTGGGGAGGACACGCGGCCGGGAGCCAGGGCTCTGCGGGCGCCGCCACCGGCTCACGGCGAAACCCCTGTAAGCCATGTCCCCTCAGAGCCTGTCTCCCCACCTAGAAAGGAAGATCTCCTTCCACCCTCATGATCCTGAGACTCCCTCCCCTCGATGCCACTCAGCACACTCTGAAACCCCACCACGATTCTCCTTCCCCCTAGGAAAGTCTCTGAGAAAGGGAGGCATTTATTATGCAGGGTGGAGACAGAGGGTTGGATGCGAGGACCGCTAAAAGGGCCCTTCTCCGGATAGGGCTTCCCCCTCAATAGAAGTGGGTGTGCTCTGAGGGGAACCCCATGGCCCTGGGAAGAGGGAGGGCAGTGCCCAGAGCTTTTTGAAGTGACTCTGAGGGTCAGGAGATGAGGGAGGTAATTTTCTTCCTTGCACTTTTATTTTTTTTCCTTTCTCTATAAAAAACATACAGTTGCATATTATTAATACTTTGCGATAGAACGGGGGATGGGCTTAACCTTCCCTGGGGCGTTTACCCTGCGCCCAGGATGGTGCCTGAAACCAGTGTTTCCCTAAGCGTGCCATGTGGTGAAAGGGCTGGAATCAGCATCGGAAGCCTGAGCTGAACAAAGTCTGACACGTTTTCCTGCCTGCAGGACCTCTCTGAACCTCTAACGTGCTAGTATGGGCCGAGACCTTCTGGGAGGAGGAGAGAGATGAGGAAACACTTTTGGATGCAGAGCTCGCTATAGGGAAGCATCCCCAGAGCCTCTTTCTAGGTACTGTGGGAACTCAGGGTCCAGCAGAGGCAGAAAGCCAGGCACACACCCAACTGTGAAGGGCTGCCATGGGAGAAGAGATGGCAGGCCCTGGAGGGCACGAGGGTGGACACAACTACATGAGTCAAACCCTGCTGCCCAGAGCTGGCCAGAGCACCGCATCCCGGCGATGATGGTTGCGAAGGCAGGTGTGAGAGGGCCCTTGGGTGGCCAGGCCACCTCCCTGAGTTACTTAGATCTGCAGTGACCCCTGCTGGTTCTGCCCAAAATCACCCCTCCCCTTATCCCTTGCCTTCCTGGTCCACCTCACCCTCCTCACCCACCTTCTCCTCCCCAGTCTCTGACCCTCCAGCATCTCCCCCAGTGCTTCCACCCAGCCCTGTCGGGGTGTACTCTGACTACACCCTGCCACCAGGACTCCACTCATCTCCCCACCCCTGGGGCTGGGATCTGGCTGGGCTGTGATAGAGTGCGTGAGTGAATTCTGAGCCCTGAACTGGGGAGACTCTGATGGCACAAGAAAGTGGGCTTCAAAGACTGCCTGCCTCCCTCTCGAGGGCATAGGACACCCCTAAGAACACTGTAATAATGGCAGACATTTACTGAGCACTCACCCTCTTCCAGGAACACAGCTAAACCTTTCTGCAGATTATTCCGTTTGAGTCTCATAAGAATCCTAAGAAGTAGGTACTATTTCTACCTCTGACATTAACCCAGTTTCCAGAAATGAAACTGACAAGTAAAAAGGTAGCAAGCTGCAGAGCCTGCATTCAAATCCAAGTCTCTGACTTCACTTATCCATTAAACTATTTTATTATTCTCACGTCTCCCCACCACCAGGACCACCTTCATGTTCCAGGTCTGCCCAGTACCCACTGCTTTAGGGAAATGTGCCTCCAGGGGCCTTGGCCCCTGACCTCCAGGGATGGCCCAGGGAACCCAAATCTAACCAGTTTTTATACCATTCCTCCTGGTAAACTGGGCTACAGATTTTTATTTCCCTGCCCAGGACCCACTCCTTCTGCTGATCACCATGTCTAGATTTCTTCTGAGCCCTCGATAGAAACGACTTAGATGGAGATGACTCACCTCCGCCCCCATCTCCAGGGGGAGACATGTGATTCAGGCCTGGCCACTCAAGTGCCAACATGTCCTAATTGGTTCAGGAAGTCACATATGAACCAAACCAGGCCAATAGAGCCAATGCTGGGATTTTACTGAAGCCCCTGGGAAGGAGAATATTAATAGTTGTCTGCTCTGGAGTTGCTAACTGGATGTGCATCTGTCAGAAGCTGCCTGAGAAGGAAGCCGATGCAGGGGAGCAGAGATCAGTCCTGATGACATTATTTCTGCTGTGCCAAAGACAGGTCCAATAAGACAATAAGTGACTTCTTTGTTGTTCTTGTCTTGAGCAAGTATGAGTTAGGTTCCTTCCTTTAAAACAGATCTATCTGAGCCTCCCCCCTATGGTTAATCATTGTTAACAGCTGTGTCTCCTTCTTGCCTGCTCCTCCTATGCTTATTTAAACATACTGGACATTTTTTTAAATAAAAATTGACACCACTGGCTACTCCTTCCTTCAAGATATATATACTCTTTTGCTTATTTTTTATGCAACTCCACTCCCCTAGTTTTCCTCTGGCCTCTCTGAAGTCCCGTCCAGCTCATTTTCCTTTGCTGGCTCCTCTTTATTTGTGAGTAACAGAAACCAGCTCTGGCATTTATAAGGTTCCCCGCCCCTCCTCCACCACCAATAGCATTTATTAGCAAAAGATTGAGGAAGTAGCTCAGGGGTTGGACTGGGAAACTGGAAATGAGACATAAATTACTTGGCTGGATTCCAAAGGCCTCTTCCATGCTAGTGTTAGGACACTCAAGATACCCATTCTCAAGGTAGAGTCTGGTCAGCTGAGCCCAGCTCACAAGGCCACCGCTAGGCTGTCCCAGGCAGGTGCGAGGGAGGGTCTGACAGGACAGGCCTCTAGGAATCCTTCTAAAACTCTAGAATGAGAGGAGATTATCTGATATATCACCCTGCAAGATGGTAGAGAGACTATCCCCAAAGGGAAATAAGGACCAGGAGGCCACAAGATGAGGGTTCTCAGGGTTGTGTCCTCTTTGTTTTCTCTTCTCACTTTTAACTGCTCCCTGGGCCTTCTCATTCCCTCCCATGATGACTGCAGTTGCCACTAACATGCCCGTGTGTGTGCGTGCTCACTCATATCTGACTCTTTTTGCAGCCCCATGGACTGTGGCCCACCAGGTTCCTCTATCTGTGGAATTTTCCAGACAAGAATATGGAATGGGTTGCCATTTCCTACTCCAGGGGATTTTCCCAACCCAGGGATCGAACCTACGTCTCTTGTGTCTCCTGCATCGTTGGACAGGTTCTTTACCACTAGTGCCACCTGGGAAGCCCCCAGCTGACAAGCGTACAATTTCCAATATAGACCTCCAACCCAGGCCTGTCTCCTGAGGCCAGATCCATATCTCCAGGAGCCTTTCTACGTAGATGGTTCATAGGCCCTTCAACTCAATTGGTCCAACACTGAGCTTGTGCTGATATCCACACCTGCTCCTTCGGACTTCCCTCGAGGTCCAGTGGTTAACAGTCTGCCTTCCAGTGCAGGGGATGTGGGTTCTATCCCTGGTCAAGGAACTAAAATCCCACATGCCAGTGGGTGGCTGGGCCCATGCGTCACAACTACTGAGCTCTGCAACAAGAAAAGCCACAGCAACGAGAAGCCTGCACTCTACAACTAGAGAGTAGCCCTCACTCTCCACAACTAGAAAAAGCCTGTGAGCAGCAGCCAAGACCTAGTGCAGCCATAATAAATAAATGTTTTAAGGTAAATGTTTGGAAGGGAAAAAAAAAAAACCTGCTCCTTCTTTAGGGTCCCTCAGCTCAGCAAATGCAGCCATCAGTCACTCAGCTGATCAGACCAGAAGCTGGGAGTCATTGAGTCATTCTCAATGCCCTGTCCACCTTAGGGCTTCCACACACGCCAGTCCCTCTCTCCAACACTCTTTTCAGTCTTCATTGCCCCCGTCTCTCACCCAGCTAAGACCTTGTGTCATAGACTTCTATCCATCTCTTCTTCTTTAGTATTAATAGCAGAACTGCTGATCTGTTGCTAAGGCCATGGCCATCTAGCATAAAGACAAGATTCCTCAGCCTTGCTAAGTTAGCCTCAATGCGTCTCAGAATTCCAGCTCAACAAACAGGCTCATATATAGCTGAGAGTCTCCTCCAACAAGGAAGAAGATGGCACTCACCAGCATCTTCCCATCAGGTATCAGCCCCAGGTAGCCATGAGAAAAATGGGTCCACAGGCCAGGTGCGCCCCTCCAGGGTCTACTGTCTCCAGTTCTTAGTGCTTGCTCCGGTGCTCCAGATTTTCTCTGCCCTCCAGACTCCAGAGAATCCCCCTCTCCACCTCCATCCTCCACCTTCGTTGATCTCCCAAAGACATGAGGATATGTCCAAGAGGTGAAGTGTGGAGGGTAAGGGATGGGGGACTGGTTTGGGATTAAACCACACTAGGCTGTGACCTCCTTAGGGCAAGGATCAAGTTTTATCCGTCCCTTTCCTCCTACACCTGAAAGGGTACATGGCAGGTGTAGAGTGACAGCTAAGGGTCTGCCCGGTCCCCACCACTGCCTTTGACGGGGAAGGGGACACAGTCAGGGGAGGCCAGAGGGAATCCAGGTTGGTGGGAACTGGATCCCAGCAGACCGTCCTCACCCAGACACCCAGATGGGGTCTGTGAGTGAACAAGCACATTCGGCTATTGTCTCTGATCTGTGATGGCCCTGCTCCTCTTGACAGAGCACAGTCAAAGGGGCACTGCCACGAGGCCACATAAGAGCCACACAGGGGCCTTCCAGGCCAGTGTCTTCTCTCTACCCCCAGCCACTGCCAGGGACCAGGCTGCTCCCAGGGAGGCCCCAGAAACAGGAAACGTTCCAAACAGGTAGCTCGACTCCAAATGTCACCTGGAAAAAACCTTCAGGAAACAGCAGGTTGAGTCAGATGTCTGCAGAGAGCAGATGAGGAAACTGAGGCCAGAGAGCAAGGGTTTGCCCCCAGTCACGGAGGATGCTATCTGTAAGATACAGATATAGCAGTGATTGTACTCATCTTACAACGATGTGAGTGAGTGAGTGAGTGAGTGAGCGAGTGAAGTCACTCAGTCATGTCCAATTCTTTGCGACCCCGTGGACTGTAGCCCACCAGGCTCCTCCGTCCATGGGATTCTCTCCAGGCAAGAATACTGGAGTGGGTGCCATTCTCTTCTCCAATCAGGACATTTATCAGGTGCTTGGAAAGGGCCTGATACGTAGCAGGCACTCAGTGAACACTGGCTATCGCTACTGAATCGTCATCAAAAGGTCTCCTCGTCTTGCCAGAATCTTTCCCAACCCAGCAAAAAGCCTTCCCCTGAGGAGTGATTTGCAGGAGCAAGCCAGGGTGTGGGGAGAGCCTGGGCCCTTCCTGAGGCTCTCACCCACCCCGCCCTTCACTCCCTGGTCTCTGGGATTCAGTGGCCCCTCGGCCTCTCCAGTCGCCAGCCTGTCTGCCCGGCTCTCATGCCTGATGCAGAGATAAACACATCCCAAGATAGTATTGTTTCCCACTTCCAGAAGCTCTCAAGTGTGATCCTAGACGGTGGGATTAGCCAGGCATTTGGGCAGTTTAGGGGCTTGGAAGGATTGAGAAGCTGTTCCCAGAACTGGCCAGCCCTGTCCTTAAAAGCAGTTGAGGTTGGCTGGGCATGCAGACAAGAGGTGAGGGGAGCAGCAGTGACCTGAACTTCTGGAACATTCTGCCGTCCTCCCCGACCACCATACACATTTGGCCTAAGATGGCAGGAAGGGCTGCCCAGCTGAGTGGGCAGAAATGAGATAACTCTCTCCAATAGTCAGTTCTCTCTCTGCCCCCAGAACAGAGCCTTCTGGTCCCTCTATTTCCCCAGGTGACTGAACCACGTGACTAGCCAAGTGTCTCCTGGGGAAGAGAAACTCCGAGCCCATGGCAGAGAACACCCGCAGCACCCAGAGCCACTGAGGGGCAGGCAGAGGGGAGGGGAGTCTGGAAGAATGAAGTGTTAAGACTGCGAACGTCAGACTCCCCCGGTGGTCCAGGGGTTAAAAGTCCACCGGCTGGTGCGGGGGATGCAGGTTCAATCCTTGGTCGGGGAAGATTCCACGTGTTGTGAGACAGCCAAGGCCATAAGCCACAATACTGAGCCCGAGCTCTGGAGTCCACGAGCTGCAATTACTGAAGCCCTCGTGCCTGGAGCCTGGGCTCCGCAACAAGTGAAGCCACCATAATGAGAAGCCCACGCACTTCAACTAGAGAGCAGTCCCTAGTCGCCACAACTAGAGAAAACCTACCTGCAACACCGAAGAAACAGCACAGCCAAAAATCAAACAAGAATTTAAAATAATTTTTTTTAATTTAAAAACTTTTTTAAATCTATGTGTAAAAAATTAGAAAGAGGGCCTACCTCATCATTTCTGGTAGGGTCAGCCTGAGGAGAGAGGCCTTTCTCTCCCAGCCAGGGCGGGCCCTCCTTCCCACCCCACCCCCCAGGACTCTGGGTACCGCCACTCTCATGACCTCACTATCACGGCCAGGCCAGGCAGGTGGCCGGGAGCCAGGGACCCGCCAAAATCCACATCCCCTCGAGATGAGCGCGAGCCAGGCAGGGCCAGGACGTGTCACTCAAATAACCTCCACCCGCTTGAACCCACGCCCATGGAGACAGCCTGTCCCACTCTGGATTTACAGCTGCCAGGCAGGCTCACCTCCCCTCCCTACAAGGTTGAATTTTGGGTGCCCTCCACTACCGATGCCGTCTGTCAGCCAGATACATACCAAGTATACCCAAGTCCCCCCCTGCTAGGTTCGGCTGAGCTGTCCCCGCACAGGGAGTCTCCCCTGAGTCCCCTTCCTGCCCCTGATGTCTCTGCTGTGTCACATAGTGACGGCCATAGTGATGATGGTGGAAGGGGTAGAAGGGAGGAGATGGAGGAGAGAACGTGGCCGTGGCTGTTGCGGTCATCCTAGCAGTCCCAGCGATGGTGGTGGTGGTGGTGGTACTGGAGCTGGTGTTGATGGCGGTCGTGGTGACGGTGCTCGCGGAGGTAGAGGTGATGGTGGTGGTGACGAGGGCTGGTGGTAACAGCAGAAGTGATGGCGTTGCTGGGCAATGACAACAGAGGAGGTAGCAATGGTGGCTGAAGCAGCGGGCAAGAGGTGAATAGGGGTGTCCCCCTTCCCTCCCTAAAGCTAGGGATGCAACCAGACCCTCAGATGTGTCCCCGAGGACTCCAGGGACAGTAGTGAGTAAAGAGTATCCAGGACATTTAGTCACAGAGGGCCCCAGAGCAATGAGGTAATGACCCCTCGCCCAGTTCCTCGGTGAGGCATGGCGTGTTCCCCTCCCGGGCCCTGGGAGAACTTCCCTCTGACTTGAAGCATGTATCCTCTGGCCCAGAAACTGCTGCGCTTCCCTTGAGAGAAGGTGGGAAGAGGCCAGGCTTTGGAGACAGAGGATCCGATACTGGAATCCCAACTTCATGGAACAAACTTAGGTCTGAATCTCTCTACAGAACGGGAATCAATCCTTCCCGGCAGGGTCCTTGTGAAGAATGAGATAAGTATCTTTAAACGTGCCTGGCGCAGGAGAGCAGTGTGATGAATAACAGATCTTTTTCATTTTTCATTCCGCTTTACACGGCTTTCTTATCAACCCCTGGCCCCACCAACCCCTTTACCATATGCCTCCTTTTATCTGTTTTCTAGAACTGCCATCACAAATTACCACAATCTTGGTGGCTTAACACAACAGATATGCATTACATCGCCATTCTGGAGGCCAGAAGTCTGGAGGCAAGGTGTCAGCAGGGTCAGGCTCCCTCTGAAGGCTCTAGCAAGGAGGCCTCCCTTGTCTCCTCCTGGTTCCAGTGGCTTAAGGCGTTCCCTGGCTCCGGACTCGAATCTCTGCTTCCCGCTTCATGTGCAGCCTCTCACGGCCTTCTTCTCCCTTCTCTCTCACATCTTCACGTACAAATCTCCCAGGGGTTTCTGTATGTTCATTTCTGCTTCTAAGAACACTCTCGTTGGATTTAGGGCCCAGCCTAATCCAGCATGATCTCATCTCAATCTTTACCTTAATGACATATGCAAAGACCGTATTTCCAAATAAGATCACACAGTGAGGTCTCAGGTAGATATAGATTTGGGGTGGGTGGGGGATATTAGACCACTGCACCCCTCCCCAACCTCTGCCAAACCTAACTCCCCAGCCCCCCTCCCACTTGGCGAGATCATGGCCCGGGTCCCCCTCTACCTCCCAGGCCAGCACCCAGACACCCTGCCCCGCCCCCATCCCATTGCCTGCCAGGCCCTCAGCCCCCCGCCCGGCTCCCTGGTGCCATGCAGGCATGCCTGTGTGCATGTGCACAGACTCTTCTTTTCACTTGGCGGTGAGAAAGGGGGATTCTAGGTTTGAGTTGGAGCCCACAGGGGCCTCTCTGCTCGGAAATGCTTCTTCCTCTCCCCCTGGCAGCTGTTTGGCTTGGCGGGGGCCCAGCTGGCAGGCTCAGCAGCCAAGGAGCCCTGGGGGGCAGGGGGAGGGAATAGCGAGGGGCAGGCAGCTCCCTCTTCGGGCCCAGGCCCTGGGAGCTGGGCCAGTGGCGGGCCTCCTTGCTGGCCGGCTCCAGCCCCCTCGCTCTTGGTCCTCCTCCTCCTGTCCCCTCCATCCCACAAAGGGGAATTCTGGAGACCCTCCCCCACCCCGCCCCGGCCAAAGAGAAGACGTGCAGAAGCGGAGCAGCCCTGGCAAAGCAAGAAACACACACACCAGGAGAAAGAGCGGCCAGCAGGCCCAGGGGCTTTGCTCAGGGGGCTGGGGGCACTCTGAGGGCACCTCGGGGCAACCTGGACTCCTTCCAACCTCTGGATCTCCTGTCCCCAGCCTCCCAGCCCCCTCCCCACACTGCTCCTCCCATGTCCCTGAAATCTCCTCTTCTTAGTGCCTCTCTAGGGCCCTTGGCTCCTCCTCCCAGGGCCCCTCTGAACCCCTGAGCTGTTGCCCATTTTTCTGACACTGTCCTCTCTTTAGGTGAGCTGGATTGAAAATGATGCACCCCAGCCCCTAACAGGTCTTGGAACCTTTCACTACTAATTGAAAAATAGTAACAACAACAACAAAAACCAGGGAGGGGCCCGGAATAAGGAGCCTGGATTTTAGGGTCTAAGGTCTGGGTTCATGTTGACCCGTGGGACCCTGGACAAGTCATTCAGCCTCTCTGATCCTCAATTTCTGCTCATAAAATGGGGGTACTCATAGTTAATTTCCAGGTTGCAAGGGTAAAATGGCACAGCTTCTGAAACAAGGTAGGTGTTTTCTGAATGGTAAAAATGTACTACATGCCAGGCACCACGTTAAGTGCTTTGCATAGATTAACTTATTCAACTCTAATAATAGCTTCATGAAACAGAAACCATTGCATGGCCAAGAGAGCCGAGCAGTGTGCCTTGGGTTCTCTAGCTGGTAAGTGGCTGAATTGGGATTCAACTCCAAGTGCTTGGAATTCAGCCCCTGATCTCTGCCTCCACCACTGGCAGTATAGCCAAGGTCGATAGTATCAGGATTAATATTATTAGAGAAAAAGTGTGCTTATGTAAATTTTGGAAGGGAAAGTGTATCAGGAGTATAGTTTTAATCTTATTTGGGCTTCATTTTAAAACTTTTTTTAAAGCCTCAGTTACTTTATAAATTTGTTAGTTTTAGGGAAGAGATGCAAATTTGGGACCAGCCCTAGAGGCTCCATGTTTGCGTGACTGGCATTGGTCATCATCTCCAGAGTCCTGCTGGAGATGAACCATAGCACCACCCAAAGATGTCCCCATTCCTAGTTACCTGTCACCACATAACCAGCATTGATTGAAAACTTTACCTGAGATAGGATAGAACCACTCATTTGTCTCTTCCATGTCATTTAAGCTTAGTGATATAAATAAAGTAATAATCAGGGCTTTCCCTGGTGGCTCAGTGGTTAAGACTCCGAGCTCACAGTGCAGGAGCCATGGGTTCGATCCCTGATCAGAGAACTAAGATCCTGCATGGCGCATGGTGCAGCCTAAAAACAAAATAAAGTAACAGTTGGATATTAATTTTAAAAAAAATTTTAAAGGCATAGTAAGCAGTTGGGCCACAGGGGTTTTCCCCGCAGGTGCAGCACAGAAGTCTTCCTTGCCCTGCTCACATGGATTTGCATGAAGCTCTTGAGTAGGGATTTGCCCAGCTGCCTTGGCAGTCCTAAAGTCTGGGACACAGAGGCCAGCTCCTCCCAGCCTCCCAGCCGTGGCAGGAGACCACGGGCCGGAGGCTCCTTCGGCTCTCTCGTGCCCTGGCACATCTGGAAGCTGTTAGCCTCCATCCCTTCTCCCACCTCCCCCTCCCTGCTCCAGCTGTTCTTGGTGGCTAATTCTGGGAAAGACCCCCTCAGCCATGGATGCCTGCAGAGGGGGCCATGGGGGAGGGGGGCCTCCCCACCGTGTGGGTGGTGTGGGAGGGAGGTGGGCAGGCTGCAAAGGGTGCATGTGCATCACCCAGAAGAGCTGGTCTCCTCCTCCCTCAACCGTGCAGACAGTCTGCCTGCCCTCGGGGTTACTAGGGGTTGAGCAATGAGGAGAAAAGAGAGAGGGAGGAGGCAGGGGAGAGTGTGGAGGGAGACTGGGGACAGAGACGGAGAGAATGTTTCTGCTGGAAGAAATCTGCAAAAAGTCATCTGATATTGTCTATCACCCTATTGCCTGGAGGTCATGACAGCAACCACATCGTGTAGCGGACAGAGGGCAGCCTTTGTGGCTGAGCAGAGCTGGATCACAATCCTGGCTCCATCACTGTTGGTCTGTGTGACTTTTGAGCAAGGTCCTTACCCTCACCAGGTCTAAGCAGTCCCAGCTGTGCAATGTGAGGATGGCACCGCCCTCGCCAGAGGGTTCCCTGGTTTGGTTTACACCCAAGATCATTGCCTGCCCCCTCTCTAAGAACTGCAGGAAACTGCACGGGATGCCTTTCCCTCATTCCACACCCTGCACCACTTTCTGGGGTCTCACTCACTAGTGCCTCCATCCAGTTCACCCACTCCCCCATCTTGCCTGGACCCAATATGAAAGCCATGCCCTGCCCAGATGGAGCCTGACCCTCCCTCTACTCTGCCCAGTTCTGCCCTCCTCACTTTCTAAACTTCCTGAAGACCTCTTGCCGAGGGATACTGCCCCCAAATCTCCCTCTATCCCATAGTAAATGTGACCGTGGGGAGCTTATTGAACATCTCTGAGACTCAGTTGTCCTAGGGGTTAAATATCACCACCGCTGCAAAGATACAACATGTCATCATCACAGAAATTCTGGAAACTATGGTTTCTTTGCCACCATTCTATAGATATGGAGAGAAGGACACATGCTGACATTCATTAAACCCTTGCCACACAAGCCATGTACTGTGCCTAGAAGAAAAGCCGAGGAAACTCTGCATTCTTCTCTTAAAAAATGTGGGCTTGAAAAAGCCAAGGACTGGTTAATATCTCTTGTGGGTGCTACTGCACAAGGACAGTGTCCCCAGGCCACCGCACAGCCTGCCCTGCCTGCCGTCATCCTGGCTGGGACACTCAGAGCTGCTCAGTCCCAAGCCAAGAAACTGATCCGAGCACCTGCAGTTGGACGGCCCTACACCCACCCTTTCCTTCTGGTCGACAAGCTCCAGTCCCTCTGGAACAATGAAATCACATCCCCCCACCCCCACCCTGGGCTCTGACCTCATTCTCAGCCTTTCCTCTCCCCACCCCTTATTCCACACCCCCTTAACCCGTTTGAAGACTGGTCCCCAGGAGCCAGGGCTTTCCTGATGGCTCAGATGGTAAACAGTCTGCCTGCAAAGCAGGAGACCCAGGGTTTGATCCCTGAGTCAGGAAGATCTCCTGGAGAAGCGAATGGATACCCACTCCACTGTTTTTGCCTGGAGAATTCCACAGACAGAGGACCCTGGTGGGATACAGTCCACAGGGTCCCACTGAGTCAGAGGCGACTGAGCAGCTAATGCTTTCACTTTTCTTTCCACAGGAGCCAGTCCAGGTTGGCTCCTTGTTATTTTTTCACAACCATTCCAGTGCTTCTTTTGTGCCAGGCACTGTGTTAAGTGCTCCACATGGGCTATCTCATTTGACCTCCCACAGTAACCCCCCAAACATGTATTATTTATACCAGTCTTGCAAATGACGAAACTAAGCCTCAGAAACAGAGCCACCCCACACGCTGTGCAGACCTGGTCTATGGGACCAGCACCCTCTGTAGCCGGCACAGGTGGTAAAGAGCAGACTCCAGTCCAGCCAGAGCACAGGATTCTAGACCAGAGCAATCAACTGCCTATGCATCAGCACCCCCTAGGTGCCTGCTAGGGGCTCAAACTCAACATGTCCAAACCAAACCTCTGATCTTCCCCTCCAAAGGCACTTCACTCATAACTTCCCCACCACAGCTAATAGCAACGAATTAGCCTTCCTTCCAACGAATGGCTCAGTGCCACCATCGACACTTTCCTTCATCTGACCTTCAGTCATCAGGAAGTCCTGTTGGCTCTACCCTCAAAATATATTCAAGCCCTATGACTCCCAACCACCAAGCTGCCTTCCCCTCTCTCCTGGTTTACTTCAGGGGCCTCTCACAGATCTCCCCCCTTCTGCTCTTGGACCCTACAGTCTACTCTATACACAGTCACCAGAGTTAGAGTTGATCCTTTTCAAGCCAACCTCATCCTTCCTCTGTTCAACACACACCAGTGTTACTTCCCACTTGGAGTAAAAGCCAGGGGCTCACAATGGCTTCCAGCACTCTGCTCCCTCCCTCCCCTCCTATCACCCTCCCCTTCCCTCTGCTCCAGCCACACTGGCCTCAAACACTTTTCTGCCTCAGAGCCTTTGCTTCTGCTGTTCTCTTTGCCTTGAGTTCTTTGCCTCCAAATATCCTTACCTCCTTCAGGTTTTAATCCTAAATCTCACCACTCAGTTAGCCTACTCTGACCCAACAATATACTTCTGTAACCAATCTTCTATCAACACTCTCAATCCTCTCCCCTTATCCTATTCAACTCTTAATTTCCAAAGTCCTTATCAGCCTCTAATATACCCTAAATTTTACTAATTTTTGTGTTTTCTTCTTTGCCGTCTCTCTCAACCACTAGAGTGCCTGCTCCATGTGGGCAGGCAAACATATCTGTTTGTTCACTGTCAAATCCCAAGTGCCTAGAACTATGCTGGGCACACAGTAGGTGCTTAATTAGTATTTCTTGAATGAGGTGGCTGAGCTGGTACATACCCCGAAGACACCTATGGAACACATCTTGAGGGATTCAGGTGAGCAACAGGTAAATCTACTTTTTTTGCTAAGCAGTTTTGGAGGTCTGCCATGTATCAAACCCTGTGCTGAGTCCAGGAAAGTGATCAGGGACAGACGTGGTCCCTGCTTGAAAGAATTCTTACCCAGAGGAGGGCACAAGTACCATCTGCAGGAATGGGGTCAGGGCAGAGGTCATTGAAATGAATACAAACAGTAATCATTGAGTACATAGCATATGTGAGGACTCTCTCTAGGACACCAGTTTTATTTTGCTCTTTAATGTAGATTTCACGATTGAAAACACCTTTCCATGCATATCTCCTGGGTTATCTACTGTCACTACCATCGTATCAACCCCCAAAGCCTCTCTCTTTCCTCCCTTCTTCTATCCCTCCCTCCCTTTATTCTCTCCTTCTTTCCTTTCTTCTAAAACACTTACTGAGCACCTGTTCCATCATAATACAGCAAGGTGGGACTTCCCTGGTGGTCCAGTGGTTAAGACTCTGCACTTTCTCTGCAGGAGGTATCGGTTCAATCCCTGGTTGGAGAAGGAAACTCCCTCATGCCATGTGGTACGTGAATGTAGTATGGTAAAAAAAAAAAATAAAATAAAATAAAAATTACTTTTTTAAAGTGCCAGCTGATCTTGTACCTGATGAGGTACTTTAAAATGATAATAATAATAATACAGCAAAGTATGGGTTGCAGTATACCAATGTGGTTTCAGAGTCCCAGGAAATTTAAAACTACACTCACAACCATTTCAATAAGAACACCAAGCTGTTAGATAACAAAGCAAGTCATAGCCCCCAAAAGCAGGTTCTTGTTGTTCAGTTGCTCAGTCGTGTCCAACTCTGCGACCCCATGGACTGCAGCATGCCAGGTTTCCCTGTCCATCACTATCTTCTGGAGTTTGCTCAAACTCATGTCCATTGAGCTGGTGATGCCAACCAACCAACTCATCCTCTGACAGCCCCTTCTCCGAAGCTCAACCAAAAATATAGGGCGTTCCCAAGGAGAGAGTAGAGCTGAGCCAGATCTAAGAAGGGAAAAAGAAAAAAAAAAAAGTATTATCAGATTTTCCAAGATAGAAAATAAGAAGGAAAAGGATGCCAGGTGGAAGAAAGAGCTTGAACTAAGGCTGGAAGAAGAGACAGTACTGGTCATCAATCTGATTGGCGCAGCAAGGTCATCAGAGGGGTGCTGGGAGGTACAGACACTCAGACCACATGATGAGTAAGAAGGTCAGCAGTTGGAGTGTGCAGCTGGCCTTGATGGCAGGCAGTGGAGCAGAGCACCCACTCTGGATTCACACGAACCTGGAACCAGATCCTGGCCAAACCCCTGGGGCAAGTCACTTTCCTTGTATTTCTCACGTCTAAAATAGAGGTAATAATTCCCAGCTCACAAAATGTTTATGAGGATTAAATGAGATGATGTATATGAAACCTTCTGGCATAGTACCTCATAGATGCTTTTTAAAAAATGTTTATTGAATCTGAGAAAATGAAGGCAGTGGGTGTGAACCACTCATTCAAGAAGCTTAGTCACGGAAAGAGGGAAACATATTGCACAATGGCCAGAGAGTGCAGAGCAGGGTCAAGGGAGGCTTTTTTTCTTTTAAGTGGAGGAAAACTGTGGGTGTTTGAAAGCTAAGGAAGATGGGTGCAGCCAAAAGATGGGTGGGCTAGTGATGGAAATGTTCTAAAACTGCTTGTGGGGATGGTTACACAACTCTGCGACTAGACTAAACCATCGAATTCTCACTTAAAGTGGGTGAATTGTGTGGTATGTGAATTACACCTCAAGAAAGCGGCTTAAAAAAAAAAAAAAAAAGGCAGGCTGAATAGAAGGAAGGGAATACTCTGCTAGGGCCAGACTTAGAGAAGCTAGGCAGATACGGAGTTCCTCAAAACAGACTGGAAGGCTGGTGGACTCACTTCTTGGTGCCATGGGCTTTAATGAGTGGCTTCCCAGGTGGCTTGAGTGGTAAAGAACCTACCTGCCAATGCAGGAGACATGGGTTCAATCCCTGGGGTCGGGAAGATCTCCTGGAGGAGGGCATGGCAACCCTCTCAAATAATCTTGTCTGGATAATTCTATGGACAGGGAAACCTGGTGGGCTGCAGTCCATGGGGTCACAAAGAGTCGGACAATACTGAAGCGATTTAGCACTCACGTAGCACACAGCTAATGCCAGACTCTATGTCAGAGGCTGGGAGGCTGAGATGCTCTCAAGGTGCTCAGAGGGGCCTGGGAGAGGTCAACAGGAGCGGAGCCATGGCAGGCATGGTGGGGGCAGGGCAGATACTGCCCTGCCCGCAGTCTTCAGCTGGAGGGAAGTTGATCTCTCTCTCTGAGACAGACTCCCCAGTGGGTGCAACGCTGCAGCAGAGAGATGCCAGGGCTGTGACTGAGGGAGGGGAGAGGGGCTGCGAGGAATAGCAAGGTGG
Organism: Tragelaphus eurycerus; assembly: GCA_935064755.1. Lineage (NCBI taxonomy): Eukaryota > Metazoa > Chordata > Mammalia > Artiodactyla > Bovidae > Tragelaphus > Tragelaphus eurycerus. The sequence goes on along the minus strand of CAKXYN010000027.1, from coordinate 18,875,443 downwards.
GGCACTCCCTAGCCTAACTGGGACAGTTGTTGAAAGTGCCCCATTCTGAAAGAGGTCAGAGAGTCTTGATGCCATCACCCTTGATTCCCAGATCACTTTCATCAGACCTGGACAGGGAACCACCGAGAGCATTTATGGAGTCCTTACCATATACAGTTCTCACCTGCCTGCGGTTCCTTTGTTTCCTTGAGTAACTGCCCCCGACTGGACTTCCCTGGTGGCGTAGTGGGTAAGAATCTGCCTGCCAATGCAAGGGACAGGGTTCGATCCCTGGTCCAGGAGGATTTCACAAGCTGCGGAGCAACTAAGCCTGCATGCCACAACTAACACACCCCTGTGCTGCAACTACTCAAAGCCCTGGCACCTAGATCCTGTGCTCCGCAACAGGAAAAGCCACCACAATGAGAGGCCTGTGCACTGCAACTAGAGTAGCCCTTGCTCTGCACAAGCAGAGAAAGCCTGTGTGCAGCAACGAGGACTCAGCACAGCTGAAAATAAATAAATAATAGATAAATATAGCAGTGTGCACACGTCAAAATAAATTTTTTTAAATGTCCCCCACCCCCAAAACACAATGAATCCTGCTTATGTGGTAAAATGATGCTACTGATGACAGCTGGGGAGAAAGAGAGAGTTACCTGGTGGGCTTGAGGACAGGGCAAGGCATCAGTCTGGATCACAGAAAAGCCACCAAGTGGACAAACCACAGTTGAAAGGGCACTAAGAGTCAGATATATCTCTTGAGTCCACAGTAGGGGTCTTTGGGGCACAGCCCAGGTCAACCTGTAACAGCAGGTTGTTTAGCCCGTCTCCAGGCAACAGGCTGTCCCCACCACCACTGCCCAGAACAAACCACCATCTCAGAACCACATGCCTGCTGACCCTTCCCCCACACCACCCTGCCCCACTTTGGGCTCATCAGGCAAACTGAGGCAACGTGCTAGTGGAAGGGTCCTCAGTGCAGTCCTGGCTTCTAGCCCCGTAGGTTCTGCCATCAACCTGCGGTGTGACTGCCTCTCTGGGCTCTGCCCCCTCACCTGTGAAGCTGGGGAACATGGGGAGGATCAGAGCATAGACTCCAGACCGGAAGCTCCAGACTCCTAGGTTTCGATTCCCAGCTCATCCCCCGGCAGTTACGTGAGCCTGGTGGTAAGCTTAGTGACAGAGGGCAGGGGCAAAGGCACACTCTTCATCATTTACACCTTCATACACTTACAATTTTGAAATATGCAAATATATTACCTACCAAGGAAAAAAAATTTTTTAAATCCAGATGACACTTCATTGGAAGTTCCCTGGTCTTCTGGCGGTTAGGATTCTGTACTTTCACTGCTATGGCCCAGATTTAATCTCCTGGTCGGGGAACTGAGATCCTGCAAGCTGCATGCCACAGCCAAAACTTTAAAAATAAATAAGAAAGATGAGATTTCATTCGATCTAGAGATGTCTTTGCTGGTCCTCACCCACTGAACCTCTGCCAGGTTGCCTCTGCGAAGCCACTTTCCTCAACATCTGATAACATGCAAAACTTTCCCTCTTGACCTCATCTTCACCTATTCAAGGCCAGGCCTGTCTCACCCAAAGGTCCCATTGCTGTATTTTCCCCACAACAGAACCAGTTCCTCAAGATGAAACATAGTACATTCCTAGAAAGCAGAAAAAGTGGCTGTAGCTTCTATATTCAATGGCCCTTTCATATTTCGGCCAGGTCTGTTTCCATACCAGCCTCCCATCTGGACTGTGAGTTTCTTGGGGGCAGAAACCTGTCTTATTCATCCTCTGTTTCCAGCCTCATGTGTCCAGGGGATTCACAGCATCCTAAGGGCAGGAACTCCAACTTAACACATCTGTTCCTCCATCAATGCCTGGCACAGGACGGCTCAGACCTCACACAGAGAGCACAGCAAGGAAATGTCTGTCAGATTGAATTGGTCTGGTGAGGTAAGTGTGTGGACGTGAACAACAGGGAGGGTGCAATACGGGCCAGATCTGGAAGAGGAATGCCTCGGCTGTGTAATAAGCACAGCTCATGTGAACTGAGCATTTTACTACACACCAGGTGCTCCTCTAAAAGCTTTCCATGCATTAACTCACTTAAGCTCCACCACAACCTTACCAACTACCAACAACCCTGTATTATCCCCATTGTACAGACAGGGAAACTGAGGCACAGAGCCATGAAGGAAAGTGCCCAGCATCACAGCTAACAAGTGGCACAGCTGGGATTTGACCACCGTCTGAACCCAGAGCTGTTGCTGTTGCTGTTTAGTCACTTCAGTCGTGTCCAACTCTGTGAGACCCCATAGACGGCAGCCCACGAGGCTCCCCTGTCCCCGGGATTCTCCAGACAAGAATACTGGAGTGGGTTGCCATTTCCTTCTCCAATGCATGAAAGTGAAAAGTGAAAGTGAAGACGCTCAGTCGTATCCTAATCTTAGCGACCCCATGGACTACAGTTTACCAGGCTCCTCTGTCCATGGGATTTTCCAGGCAAGAGTACTGGAGTAGGTTGCCATTGCCTTCTCTGGAACCCAGAGCATATGTCCTCAACTATTTAAATTGTCTCGAGGCTTCCCTGGTGGTCCAGTGGTTACAAATCCACGCTTCCACTACAGGAGACACGGGTTCAATCTCTGGCCAAGGAACAAAGATCCCAAATGCCTCACCATGCAGCCAAAAAAATAAACAACAACAAAAGCCAGAAAATCCATGTATTCAGCACCTTATAAATATTCAATAAAAATTAGCTATAGTAGAAACATGATAAGGGCTTTCCAGGTGGCTCAGCAGTAAAGAACCCGCCTGCAATGCAGGAGACACAGGTTCGATCCCTGGGTCAAGAAGATCCCCTGAAGGAGGACATGACAACCCACTCTAGTATTATTGCCTGGGAAATCCCATGGACAGAGGAGCCTGGCGGGCTGCAGTCCATGGGGTTGCAAAAGAGTCAGACGTGACTGAAGCAACTGAGCACATACACAGAGACATGATAAATGGTTATTAATAAATACAATTTTAAAAATCACTAGGATAAATAAATAACCACAATTTTTATGCTCTCCAGAGAGAGGCTGGCCTGACCACCACACAAATGAGATGGAAAGGCTCAGCCCAGCAAGAGCGTGGGGTTGAGAGGTGGAGAAAAGGCCTTATAGAATCTCCCTCTGCAGAAGTTTTCCCAGTGAAGGGAGGCCCACTCTCAGTCTAGGCCTGCATGAAGGCCAGGGGCCGGATAATATCACCTTCCAAGGTGTTCACCCTCTTCTGATCCACACCTGAGCTGAGAGCCCTAAGGGCAGAAGTCTGTGTCTGGAGGTCATTCAGTGGCTACTGCTTGGAGCAGCCACCCATGCCAGAGGTTAAAAGTGAGAGCGTCACAGCTCCTTCATACAAGGAGAGACACAAATATCCATCTGACCCTAAATCCCTGCCTGGCAGACAGAGGCCCCGACAAAGCTTCCAGGAAGCGGGCAGGAGACAAGAAGCCTGAGCCTTTCAGCTCCTAGACTGCCAACCCCAGCCCAGAGTGGCTTGAGCCTTCCCACCAACTACCCATGCTCCCAAATGCATCTCAACCCATCAGCAAGGCCCACACCCTCCCGTGGTACAGCCGCTCTCAGCTTTGATGTGTACCAGTAATTACACACCCCAAGAAATCCATTCATTCTCCTCCCACAAGTTTTCCCTGGGCTCGCCACGCTGAAACTCCCAAGTTAGGCACCAGGGATACTGGCCCGCAAAAAAGTCACCCATCCAGGGACTTCCCAGGCAGGCCGGTGGTTAAGACTCCACCCTTCCACTGCAGGGGACGTGGGTTCCATCCCTGGTCAGGGAACTAAGATCCCACATGCTGCGTGGCCAAAATAAAATAAAGAACTTCTTCAAAAAAAAAAAAAAAAAAGTTGCCCATCTAGTGGGGGAAACCGGTGGCGTTTATGTGCCTTGTTCAAAGGAAGCACACGCCCTCATCAGTTAGATGCTGAGAAGGAAATACGTGAAGGATGCAGGAGTCAGTCAAGGCTACTTAAAGGAGTTAATGTTTGAGCTGAACCTTGAAAGAAAATAATAAATGAGGTCGGGGGAGCAGGGGAGGGGATGGGCTTTCCAGGCAGCGCGGAGGCCATCTCATTTGTGTGGCGGCCAGGCCAGACTCTCTCTGGAGAGCATATGCTTTATACTGTGGGAGCCTGCAAGCCAGCTGGGGAGGGTAGGTCGTCTGGGGTGACTGGCTTGTGGAGCCCAAGACTAACAGCTAGAGACAAGATGGAGAGGCGGGGGGAGCAGAGGGCTGGGAGCTGCTCGGGCCCCTGCAGCGTCCTGGGCTTATGCTGCTGGAGACAGAGAACCGTGGAGGGACTGTAAGCAGGGCATGACAGGGTCTTCTTTCTGGCTTAGAAAGATCATTCTGTCAGGGAAAAAAAAAGGGATCCGAAGGGGGAACCCTTGACTGTCAACCTCATGATCTGCGGGCCCCTCCTGCCCTTCACACCAAGCAAGACTCCGTTGATGTGTGTTCGAACCACATTTCGCAGGCATGTGAGGGGCAGAGAAAGGAGGAGGGCCCCACACATGGCTGGTCTGGACGCTGTCCTCGGCCCCAAAGGTAGCAAATGCCAGGCCCAGCTGGTCCTCATTGCTATCGACCACGTCTCCAGCAGCAGCTCGGAGGAGAACAAAGAGAGCCTTTCATGGGGCAGGAGAGACTGGAAAATAAGGTAAGAGATTGAAGATGAGAGCAAACACTTATTGAGTGCTTAGCATATACTGGGGACTGTCTCAAGGTTTTATATATGTCAGTCCTAGGAAGTAGGTTCTACGACTGTCATCATTTTACAGAAAGAAGCAAGTCCCACAGTATCTACCAAGGGCATTCAAATCCAGAATCAGGCTCCCTTTATTTATACTATAAATACGAACTGAGCACCTACTATGTGAATGGCACTGTCTGGATGCTTAGTATGCAATGGCGGATAAATAACAAATTTACGAATAGTCCATGTAGTCAACAAGTACTCTGGGCTACCTCCCTGGGGTGGGATGAACAGAAGCAAAGGTCAGTCCTCCTGCCTGGAGAGGATGCTCAGTGCACCCCAGGCATCTTTGGCCCAGTTGCCAAGGAGAAAGAGCAGCCCCTCTGCCAGGAAGCTGGTGGCATCTGAGGCTCATGATCCCCTCTCTGATAGCCAGGATACAGAACAGAGGACCCAGGGCTCAGGCCCTGTGGCACCCTCACCACTGGGCAGAGTGTCCCTCCTGTGGTCTCTCTGTACCCAATCTCTTGGCAGCCACTGGGGAGGGGAAGGGGGTGAGAATGGTGAAGGGCAGTCTGCCAGAAAGACTTTACAGGAGAAACAGAGAATTTCTCCTTCCCCAAGCCTGGTCCTGATCCTACAGTCCCAAGGGTCTCTCTAAGGGTGGAAGTGAAGTGAAGTCACTCAGTCATGTCGGACTCTTTGCAACCCCATGGACTATAGCCTACGAGGCTCCTCCACCCATGGGATTTTCCAGCCAAGAGTACTGGAGTGGGTTGCCATTTCCTTCTCCAGCTGATCTTCCCAACCCAGGGATCTAACCTGGGTCTCCCGAATTGCAGGCAGACGCTTTACCATCTGAGTCACCAGGGAAGCCCCTAAGGCTGGAAGACCAGAGCCTACAGGCTGGAGGAAATGGCAGAACACTGGGGCAACTGGGCTGCTCTCCTGCCTGGGTGGTCAGTGGCTACCTCTGCGATAGTGAGTCAGCAGCAGCCTCTAAAGCCAAGGGCTTTGGTGTTGCAATCTTGCACCAGCTGCTCCAGGCAGGCGGCTAAGGGCCAGTGATCTGGCCTCAAGGGTGTGGACTAGGGTAGTGGTGTGTATTGGAGGGATCTTTGGGGACTTTCTCAAATTTATAAGCCAAGGGCAAGAAAGACATTGTCTGAGCTTATATTCCTGCTGCAGGCTCTATAGCGCTCCAGCCATGCCCTTCTTCCAACCTGTTCCTTTCTTCCTCCCCTCTCTCCAAGAAGTTCCTTGAAATGCTGCCTCCTCCAGGTAGCGTTCCTGAACTGTCAGGAGTTAATGCTTCTCCTTGCCTGCATAGATTGACTCAAGGTTTCTCCAGTGTTTTCCTCCAACTGTCATCCAATTCAGGGAGTATGGCAGGCCGATGCCTCCTGACACAATGGTCAAATTTCTTTGACAACTAATCTTTTAGCTCCAAATATATGTGAGCTTTGCATTCTACTCCAGGATACAGCTATACATATCTGTTAGTATATATGTTTAAATGTCTTAAGTTACTTACAAGGTGAATCATAATTTTTCTACTAATATCTTCTAGGAAATTAATGCACCAAGAAGATACCCCATGTGTAACCTGTAACTTTGTAAACTGCCTGGGACTTCAGCACAAAAACATGAATTTCCTCCATTGCAGGACCAATGAGGCAATAAACTTCAGCTGGAAAGACACAAGCACTTCTTGCTGACACAGAGGTATGGAGTCATGCAGTCCTTAGGGACAGCCAGACAGGTGGGCAGCTGGAGTCACCTCTGGTCCAAGGGGTCACAAAGGGTCAGAAACACGACCGAATGATTAATACTTCACTTCACTCTATGGATATCATGATGGGACCATGGTCAGGAAGAAGTTATCTGGAACAGTGGTTCTCAAACTTGAGTGTAAATTAGAATCTTCCAAGGACCTTGTAAGAGGAGCCTGGTGGGCTACAGTCCACAGGGTCGCAAAGAGTCAGATACTGACTAGTGAAAGTGAAGTCGTTCAGTCGTGTCCAACTCTTTGCGACCCCGTGGACTGTAGCCTTCCAGGCTCCTCCATCCATGGGATTCTCCAGGCAAGAATACTGGAGTGGGTTGCCATTTCCTTCTCCAAACACTGACTAAGGACTTTGTAAAAGTCCAAGTGCTCAGGCCACAGCCCATACCAATTAGATCAGCAGCATCTCTGAGGATGAAATCCAGTTAAGGGTAGTTTTTAAGGCTCTCCCAAGGGATTCCAACACGGACTGCATTTGAGAAGCAGGGATCTGGGCCAGCCCCTTTATAATGCTGATAGAGATGCTGAGATGTGACCGCCCAAGGTTATGAAGCTCAGCAGTGGCCAGACCCAAGTCTTTCAGTGCCCAAGGCAGATATCCTTCTGATGTGCCCCTGCCCCCATCTTCCACGTTGCTGTGGAAACCAAGCCAGCCAACTGTTACTCCCAGAGGGACCTTGGAGTTCTTGGCTCTAGGCTGGCTCAGAAGAAGAGATCCAAGACAAGCTGAAAGAGTCCACTCACCCCAGTGTGCCCCCACCAAGCAGCCCCTGAGGCTGGACACCTTAGGGCAGAGCCCCACCCAGAAATCCTTTGGGCCAGACACCACCCTGGATTTAACAGGAGCTCAGGGAGATGGGGCAGTGGGTGGGGCTTGCATCAGGGAGATGTGCTACAGCCTGGGGGTAGAGAAGATGATGTCCCTAGACCCACCCTATGGGGCCCCAGTGCACCCACTCCCTCCATTCCCCACCCTGCTAATGAGGAACTGACCCTTGCCCTCCACTTCACTGTCTTCACCCCCAGGGAGGTGACAAAAATGCCAGCAGCCTGTGGACTGTCAGTAGCTGTTTTTATTCTGGAGTCTGGCTGGGCTTGATGGGTCCATCCCGGGCCCCTGCAGGGTCCTGTATCCAGGCCATCCTTTGCAGGAGGCACACTCGCTACACAGAACTTCTAGAGGCAGGGGAGGAGGCAGCCCCAGGTTCTAAGCCACTGGACCTGGGGCATTCGTGGCCCTTGGCAGGGGGCGGGGGTGGGGGTGGGGGTGGGGGGTTGGGGGGGACACAGGGGAAGAGCGAGAGGCTGAAGTGGGTGGGAGTGTCTATCCTCCCTCTCTCCTAACCCAGTGCTTCTCAACCCTGAGGGCATCGAGAAGCACTTGGGGAGGTTATTTAAAGACTGATGCCTGGGTGTTTGAAAGTCGCTAAGACAGCAGATCTTAAAAGTCTTCATTAGAGGAAAAAAATTATCACTTTCTGTGGAGATGGATGTTAACCAGACATATTGTGGCTATCATTTCGCAATATATACAAATATCAAATCATCATGTTGTACACTCGAAACGAATATAGTGTTACATGTCAATTATACCTCAAAAAATATTAAAATTTTAAAAAGAGGACTGATGCATGGGGACTTCCCTGGCCATCCAGTGCTTAGGACTTGACGCTTTCACTGCCGTGGACCCAGGTTCAATCCCTGGTTAGGGCACTAAGATCCTGCTAAGACACTGCAGCACGGCCAGTAAAAAAAAAAAAAAAAAAAAAAAAAACTGATGCCTAGGGGCCCATCTGCTTTAAATCCCCACAGCGGATGCTAAGGCGCAGCCCAGAGGGAAACAGGCCTGACTGAATCCTGTGAACTGGAGGATGGATTCTCAAACTGGGCAGAGACTCAGGAAAGTGCCAGTCCTTTCTGGGGGTGCAGGGTGGGTAACATACCCTGAGCCTCCTTCTTCAAGTCCATCATCAGCACAGTGTTGTGAAGGGTCATGGCTGGAGCACACACAGATGATGGTCCTCACTCTCCCCTCTGCTCACCTTGGGTCAAATCACTTGGCTTTCCAGAGCCTCATGGAGAGAATTGTTGCCACCTGGGTGGTACCTGTGACAATTAAGTCATTATGTCTGTGCGGTCCCAAGCACACAGCAAGCAATCAATAACAGGTCAGGTCAGGTCAGTTCAGTCCCTCAATCCTGTCTGACTCTTTGCGACCCCATGAAACACAGCACACCAGGCCTCCCTGTCCATCACCAACTCCCAGAGGTCACTCAGACTCACATCCATCGAGTTGGTAATACTATCCAGCCATCTCATCCTCTGTCATCCCCTTCTCCTCCTGCCCCCAGTACCTCCCAGCATCAGAGTCTTTTCCAATGAGCCAACTCTTCACATGAGGTGGCCAAAGTACTGGAGTTTCAGCTTTAGCATCATTCCTTCCAAAGAAATCCCAGGGCTAATCTCCTTCAGAATGGGCCGGTTGGATCTCCTTGCAGTCCAAGGGACTCTCAAGAGTCTTCTCCAACACCACAGTTCAAAAGCATCAATTCTTCCGCGCTCAGCCTTCTTCACAGTCCAACTCTCACATCCATACATGACCACTGGAAAAACCATAACCTTGACTAGACGGACCTTTGTTGGCAAAGTAATGTCTCTGCTTTTCAATATGATATCTAGGTTGGACATAACTTTCCTTCCAAGGAGTAAACATCTTTTAATTTCATGGCTGCAGTCACCATCTGCAGTGATTTTGGAGCCCAAAAAAATAAAGTCTGACACTGTTTCCCCATCTATTTCCCATGTAGTGATGGGACTGGATGCCATGATCTTAGTTTTCTGAATGTTGAGCTTTAAGCCAACTTTTTCACTCTCCACTTTCACTTTTATCAAGAGGCTTTTTAGTTCCTCTTCACTTTCTGCCATAAGGGTGGTGTCATCTGCATATCTGAGGTTATTGATATTTCTCCTGGCAATCTTGATTCCAGCTTGTGCTTCTTCCAGCCCAGCGTTTCTCATGATGTACTCTGCATATAAGTTAAATAAACAGGGTGACAATATACAGCCTTGATGTACTCCTTTTCCTATTTGGAACCAGCCTGTTATTATTTTTTTAAAAAGCTAATTTGTACACCCATGTTCAAAGCAGTCTTATTCACAACAGCTCAAACATGGAAGCAACCCAAGTGTCTGTCAAGAGAAGAATGGCTAAGCAAAATGTGGTGTATACGTACAAAAGAATATCATTCAGCCTTAACAAGAAAGAAAATTCTGCAATATGCCACAAGGTGGACATACCTTGAGGATGTTACACTAAGTGAAATAAGCCAGTCATGGAAAGACAAATGGTGTATGATGCTACTTATGTGAGATACTTGGAATAGTCAAATTCAGGGAGACAGAAAGGATTGGCTTGGACAAAAAGTTGGTTCAAGTTAATGAATACGTTGTTCAATACAGTTCTAAGTGAAAAAGTGTCTTTTATTTGTACTTAAAGTTGAATGAACTTTTTGACCAACCCAACAGAATGATGGTTGCCAGGGGCTGTGGAGAGAGAGGAACGGGCAATCAGTGCTTCATGGGTACAGAATTTCATCCACAGACGAAGAGAGTTCTGGAGATGGATGATGGCGACAGTGGTACATTACAAATGTATGGTACACACCTGAGCTGTACACTTAAAAACACAGTTAGGATGATAAATTTTATATTATGCATATTTGACCACAATTTTTAAATGTGGAAAAAGTAAAAGCGCATTTTTAAAGAATCAGTGATACGCCTGACCACAGGCCTGAGCAAGGCTGTTCCCAGGGAAGGGTGGACACACGGCCCTGCCTTCGGGCCTTTTCTTCTGAGACGGTTCAGGGAGACAGATGCACAATGAATGAACTCAGGATTTACACTGCTAATAAACAGGAAATAATAGATGGGTTTAAATATTTACACGGTATGCAGGCTTCAGGGTGAGGACCTTACTGGGGCAGGCCAAGAGGAAGAAGGGGAGGAGGGGCAGGAGACACCGGAGAATGTAAACCCTGGTAGAAAACGGAGTGGGGGTGAAGCCCTTCAACTACGTGTTTCAGGCGCACCCAGGAGGAGAGGGAACCCCTGTTCAGGCCCTGGGGCGTGTGCCGGAGCCTGGGCAGCGTGTCCCTTCCTTCCACGGGAGATTCTTGTTTACCCTGCGAGGCTGGAAGAGAACGTAATCAAATTATGGCTTGTTATTCTAAATCACCGCCTCCAGCGGGGCAGGCAGGGAGCCTGGAAAGGGGAAACAAGTTGTTTTCCAGGACACAGTTTGTTTGCTCATTCTCCAGCTCCCTCTGTCCCCAAGCCCTTTCCTCCCTTTCGGCCTGCCCCTTCTGGCCTCTCCCTCCTTCCTTCCTGTATTCTGCTCTCTCCCCCTTACCAGCTCCTTGGGCAGATTGGAGGGGGTAGGGTGCACAGTAGGCACTTCTTAGCAGTAGGCACCGTGGGGAGGACCACAAGGAATATTCTACCACCCAGGACTACCTGACCAGCCAAAAAGATTTTTTTCCAGCCCCTCCCACCTCCCAACCAAAACGAGCAAATACAACGCCTCTTTTTCTAGATGTCAGGTCGCTTGATCGACTCGGACTTTGTCTCTAACTTTCTGTGTCACTTTGGGCAAGTCACTAGACTGCTCTGGAACTGGGAGGTCCTTCCAGAAAGAGGAACTCCCTCTGCTTGCCTTTTCCTGCCTCCCAGGACTGCTGCCACCAGTCAGAGACCCTTGGCTCTGGGAGCCTGCAGGCCTGAGGTGGGGGGCATGCACAGGTCTTCAGGGGCAAGGCCTTGTGGTACGGTCTCCATGGAGATCCCAGGACCAACCTGGCCTGGAAGGGCCCCTCTAAGAGCATCCCATGCGTCACCCAGTCTCCACTCAAGCCCACGTGAAGCTTCTCAGAGAGGAAGGTTGCGGGGACATAGATCAATGTGAAAAGTCAGATGGGCTAGAAAGGAGAAAGCAGAGAAGACATCCGCCCCCACTCTGTGCCCGGGTGCCTTCCAACACCCCCAGGACTGAGCAGAGAGCCTGGCTTCACTGCCTCCCCTGCGTTCTCATGTTCCAAGGCCTGGTGGCTTGTGGTGCTAAACAGAACCAAAAATCTTCTCAGGGGTCAAAAGGAAATGGAGCCAAAGGAAAAGATGGCCTTTTTCCAAACTTGACAGACATCTCTGCCCTCCCAGCACGCACATACACAAGAACACACAGCACGTGGTCGCGAGATCTGTGTCACTGATAAAATCTAGTTTACATTCTTTTATTATTAATACCCTTGACTTTTATCAATTCACCCAGACACTGTCAGACTCAAAGTTCATCCGGAGGCTGCCACCAGCCAGGAAGGACAGTGCAGAGGGGCTGTTGTGGCTGCCTGTTCCTGGCCCTGCAGTTTTCTCACTGCCTACAGCAGCTTCCAACCTTCACCCCACCCACCTTCTACACAAGAGCAGGCTTCCTGAGCGGCCAGCAGTGGCTTCTGTAGGGACAGCAGGGCCAGCGTGAAGGAAAAGAGAAAGCTTAGCTCTGGCTCCCAGCCTCTCTCCCATCATCGCCCCAGGACAGAGGTGCAAACGATGCACTTCAGCTCACCAAGTCAGAGATGACCTCAGAGGCTCACACCCCCCGTCTCAGTTTCCAATGAGGTCACTGGGGGCTTCTCTGGTGGCTGAGTGGTAAAGAATCCACCTACAATGCAGGAGACACAGAGACACGAGTTCAATCCCCAGGTTAGGAAGATCCCCTGGAGGAGGGAATTCACTCCAGTATTCTTGCCTGGAGAACTCTATGGACAGAGGAGCCTGCTGGGCTACAGTCCATGAGGGTCACAAAAAGTCAGACATGACTGTAGAGACTGAACACACCCACATGAGGTCCCTGGAGTCCAGAGCAGCCCAGGGACATGCCCCAGGTGCCGCGGCCAGTGGTGGACCCAGTCCTGAGAGCCAGGTGACTTGCCTATAAGCTGTGAACCCCGGATTTCTCAGTTGTCTCCCTCCCCACCTCCCACTCCCACTATCCTACCCAGCATGGGCTGCTGTAATAAACTACCACAGACTGAATGGCTTCAAAACCAGACATCTCGTTCTCAAGGCTGGGCAGGCCAAGATCCAGGTGCCAACCAACAGCTATGATTTTTGGTGAGGGTCCGCTTCCTGGTATGCAGATGGCCCCATTCTCATAGTAGCCCCACAAGGCAGAGAGAAAGCTCTGATGTCTCCTCTTCTTATGAGGCCGCTAATCCCATCACGGGGGATTCACCCTCAGGACTCATCTAAGTCTAATCAACTCCTCAAGACTCCCTTCTCATACAGTCACATTGGGGGTTAAGGTTCCAACCTATAAATTTGGGGTGGGGGAACATGCAAACGTTCAGTCTCTGACAACCACTTTGTGGCTTTTGCCTACCTCCCATCAGACCATTCCGAATGGTAGAGCTCCCCAGGGGATCCTGCCAGTTGGTCCCTAAAGTTGCCCCCTTCTGACCTAGATGCCCATCCCTGGCCTAGGACCCAAGTGATCATGCCCTCTGATAATGTCCACAGCAACAAAGATAAGATTGGGGGTTTATGAGAGGACCTGGGGATGGCCTCTGGATTCAAATCAAGCCTTTGAGTAGAGCTTGGATACTCCCGTATCCAATCACTCTTCACCCACCTCACCTGGTGATTCCCCAGACATCAGTTTTTACAAGAGGAGAAACTGAGGCTCAGAAAGGTGAACGGACTGGCCCCAAACGACCCACCTGATCAGTGGCAACTCTAAGCCCGTAGGGCTCCTACTCAGTGATGGACTCCATGAGGCGTTGTCCAGTCCCTACTTCAGGAATAAAGGGTGGGTTTTTTCAGCTGCTGAGAGTGCTGCAGACAGAAATATCTGAGTTTCCAACCTCTGTGGAGATTACCCACCTGCGATGGTTGATTGTCATGAGGATATAAAGATCAGGCCCTCCTGTCCCAGCTGGAGTCACCCTGAAGGATCACCCCAGCATTGGAACTCCTTGTGAGAGGCAGGGGCAGCTCACTGAGCCCCACTGCAGCCTGACCTCTCTCTGTGTCCAACCTCCCTTCCTTCCCTTTAGCAAACGACCAAGTACTCCTAGAACACCCACTGCATACTAACCTCTGCCTCTGAATCCACTGCTCAGGAACCCAATCTGTGACATACTCTGAACACAGGGTGTGGGTTTCCATTGCTCTTAAAGATCTTGCATTTTATCTAAGAAAATACACTTACCCTAAGGGAGACAAAAAAAGACTGCTCCATGGGGGACATGGAGGGTGGAGAGGGCACAGCTTGGCAGAAGTCGGAGGGGAAAGCAGATCCACCAACTGACAGTTAAGATATTAAATGAAGGCTTTGCAAGAGCAAGATGGCATAGATACTTGGGAAGCCCCTCCTGCTTTGGGGTCAGTCTGCAGAGGAGCAGATTATGGAGTGAGGTGTCACACAGGATGAGCATGAGGTTAGAGGACAACAAGCCCCTTGGGCCAGGCACATTCTGTCTCAATCTGGGGACCTTAACAGATGTAGGGTGTTGAAATGGGGGTACCAAGAGCTAGGTTATATCTTGTAACTGGTCACACAACATCTGGGACACTGAGTCCAGCTTGCTGCTGCTGCTGCTACAGCGCTTCAGTCATGTCCAACTCTGTGCGACCCCATAGACAGCAGCCCACCAGGCTCCCCTGTCCCTGGGATTCTCCAGGCAAGAACAATGGAGTGGGTTGCCATCTCCTCCGATGCATGAAAGTGAAAAGTGAAAGTGAAGTCGCTCAGTCGTGTCCGACTCTGTGCGACTCAGTGGACTGCAGCCCACCAGGCTCCTCCATCCATGGGATTTTCCAGGCAAGAGTACTGGAGTGGGGTGCCATCGAGCTGGACCCCAGAGAAGTCAATGGCACCCCACTCCAGTACTCTTGCCTGGAAAACCCCATGGACGGAGGAGCCTGGTGGGCTGCAGTCCACTGGATCGCACAGAGTCGGACACGACTGAGCGACTTCACTTTCACTTTTCACTTTCATGCATCGGAGAAGGAGATGGAAACCCACTCCATTGTTCTTGCCTGGAGAATCCCAGGGATGGGGGAGCCTGATGGGCTGCTGTCTATGGGGTCCAGCTTAGAGCATCTCATTTTACGGAGGATACTGACAGCCCCAGCTGCACACCAGAATGCTGAGGTCTGGAACTTAGGGGAGAAAAATGGAACTTAAGGATGATCGGACCAAACAGACTTGGGTGCCAGGATTGTCTTTCAACCATTTAAACGCCATAGTGTAGAAAAGAACACCCCATTAGCGGGAAATGCCCCCTCAAAGCCCCTGGTGGATTAGGGTCACAGCACATCCACTGTCCTCTGACATCCATTCTCTCCTTCCCTTTGTGTTTAACAGCCCTCCTGACTCTTAGTTGTGCACATAGCTGCTCAGAATTAAGATATTTCCCAGAAGCCCATTCAGCTATAGCCATAGAACTTATTTCTGGCAATATAAGGGATGTAAGCTAAAGCATGTACAGCTTCCAGAAGGCGACTTTCAAGGATGGCAGGAAGTTGGAGTATCCTTTTTTTAAAAATATTTACTTATTTTTGGCCATACTGCACAGCTCATGGGATCTTAGTCCCCTCACCAAGGATTGAACCTAGCTCTCAGCAGTGAGAGCCTGGAGTCTTAACCACTGGACCATCAAAGAATTCCCAAATCATTCTTTGTTTCTTTCTCCTTTCTGTTCCCTAGATCATACAGGCAGAAAGGCTGGAGCTCAAGCCATCATCCAGGACTAAGAAGTGGCAGAGCAACCAGCTGGAAGGAGCTTGGTTTCAGAGTCCTTGGCCATCTTAACATCTAATAGTCACTGCTGCTTGGCGTTTTCTGCTGTGTGTAGCTGACCTGACTTCTAACTAACACAGTGGTGACCATGTGTTGGTCTTTCTGTCTAGTACTTTCCCTTTCTCTTTCCCTTCTTTGGGGAAACTCCTTTTTGCCTCTCCTGCAGTTTCTCCATACAGTTCCACTGGGGCCTGCCAATCTTAGTGACTCAGTCCCTGCCTCAAGGCTGGGAACCACTGGCAGCCTCTCAAGGAGAGAACAACGAGAGAATTAAAGCAAAGTGCAGAGAGAAACAGAGACAAGAGCAGGAGGGGAAGAGCCTGGTGGTGGCTGAGTCTCTGGCTCCAGGTGTCCCGAGGCCCTACTGAACCCTCTCCATCCAGGGTTGGTTCTAAAAGGTAGCAAATGGGGAATTCCCTAGTGGTCCAGTGGTTAGGACTCCAGGCTCCCACTGCTGAGGACCTCCATCCCCGGTCGGGGAGCTAAAATCCCACAAGCTGTGCAGCCAAAAAAAAAAAAAAATCTAAAAAGATATCTAAAAAGATAAAGATAAAAGGTAGGAAATGTCCTTCTTCAAACTGGATGACTGTCACTTACATTTCAGAGAGTCCTGTCTAATGTGGAATAGCATGTACCTAAGGAGTCAGAGGTCAGAGAAGGCAACAGCACCCCACTCCAGTACTCTTGCCTGGAAAATCCTATGGACAGAGGAGCCTGGTAGGCTGCAGTCCATGGGGTCGCGAAGAGTCTGACATGACCGAGCGACTTCACTTTCACTTTTCACTTTCATGCATTGGAGAAGGAAATGGCAATCTACTCCAATGTTCTTGCCTGGAGAATCCCTTAGCAGCAGCAAGGAGTCAGAGGTAGAAGTCAGACAAACACAGGAGCAGCAGGAAGGAAAGGGTGAGAGAGAATGCAGAAAGATCAAATGGAGGAAGTCCTGACAAAGGGGGTGAGGGGTGGGCCAGGCTTTGAAAGAGGTGGGGATTCTGATTAGGTGAGGGAGGGTATCCCCAAGGATAAACATGATGGGGTAGACAAGGGAAGGAAAATGAGCAGGGGTGGGTTTTTTAAAAAAATATTAATTATTTATTTGGCTGCACTGGATCTTAGTTGTGACATAAGGGATCTTTGGCTGGCTTCCGTCTGATTGTGGCCTAGGGCTTAGTTGCTCCACAGCAAGTGGGATCCTAGCTCCTCAACCAGGGATGGAACCCGAGTCCCCTGCATTGGAAGGCAGATTTCCAACCTGGGACCATGGACGTCCCAGGATCTCTTCTTTAGTTTCAGCATGTGGGATCTAGTTCCCCAACCAGGGATCAAACACCATGCCCCCTGCAGTGGACATAAGGAGTCTAAGCCACTGGACCACCAGGGAAGTCCTGAGCAGAGGTAGGTTTTGAGAGTCTGTGCGGGAAGAGGGGGAGGAAGAGTGGGCAGGGGAGGGGAGGCATATCACAGAAGGCCCCTCATGTCAAGCCTCAGAGCTGGGATTCTATTTCCCTTAGTCAGCAGTTTTCAGAATTTCATCTTCCTTAAAAATGCAAATCAGGCAGCAGCTGTGGGCGATGAGATACCATCGAGTAGGAAACTGATTGAGGTGTTTAGGAAAGTCAGACAGAGACAGCAGAGTAGACTGGAGATGGGGAAACGGATGGGCAAATTGAGGTATTAGAAGATGGTGGAAATTTAAATGTTAAGGAAGAGGAGGAAATCATGAGACAACTTTGAAATTCATGAAAATTGTGAAAACTTTGGAAATTGGATGAAGGCAGTCGTGACTATCTGAGCCACAGGGAGACCAACAGCCCTAATGGCGTTTATGAGAAAGGCTGTGGTGGCCTTGGGCTTCCCAAGTGGCGCAGTGGTGAAGAATCTGCCTACCAAAGCAAGAGATGCAGGAGACGCGGGTTCAACCCCTGAGTCAAGAAGATCCCTTGGAGAAGGAAATGGCAACCCATTCCAGTATTCTTGCCTAGAAAATCCCATAGACAGAGGAGCCTGGCAGGCTACAGCCCACAGGGTCACAAAGAGTCAGACATGACTTAGCGGCTGAGCATGAAGTGGCTCTGCTTAGAGAGGGTGCATATTTAAGCTCCTTCAGAAGAACCAAATAGAAATTTCTGAGGCAGTTGGAGACAGAGGTTGGAGCTCAAAGGTGGGTTGCTGTGGTTAAGATTCCTCCCTTCTAATGCAGAGGACAACGGTTCAATCCCTGACATGGCCCAAAAGATTTTTTAAAAAGCATTGTTGTGAATTTTGGACTTATCAGCCTCAAGGTAAAAGCCGAGGATGAAAGTGGCTGAGACTCTAAAAGAGCAGAGAGAGGGGTGAGGACTGAAGACTGAACTCTACCACTCTGGGCTACAAAGATAGAAGTGTTCACAGAACCAGAATCCTAGAACCAGACAAGACTCCTCACAGACGGAGAAGCTGAGGTCCAGAGAGCAGGAGTACCGACTTCTGGTTGCCCGTTGGTTAGAGAAGAGCCTGGTTTTCAGCCTGAAGCTCCATCCTTTTGCTTTTGTCGCCGTTCCCAGTGCAAACAGGGGACAGCATCTTCTTAGGTGTTATTTTATACCCATCAGCAAAAATGTGCCAATAATTCCAAAGTGTTCTAAATGGTTAAAAGCCTTCCCCTTATACAAGAACTGAATTGAGGCACTGGGAGAAAGAAATGTGATGAGTTTCTCAGCTGGACAGGAACATGAAGTCCTTTTCTGATAGAGCATCCAGCTGCAGAAATGCCCAGTCACAGCCAGGGCTTGCTTGGTTTGGGTGGCAACTGAGTAGAGCAGGTCTCACTGGCCCCCACCACTGGCTGAAGATGGAGTGAGGTGAATGCCAGCCAAGAGCTGGGGGTCCAGACTAGGATACACTCACTTGGGATGTCTCCTGGCCTCGGCCTGAAGACTGGACACAAAGGGCACCGCAGGCCTGCTCTCCCTTCTCTGGCAGTTCTACTTTGGAGTTGCCTTCCTCTGGTGTCACTTTCCAGAAAGGTTCTAGGGTGCTAAAGACCCTTAAAGCTGCTTACCACCAATCCCACTTCTCTTGGATTTCTCCCCCTATCCATATCAGGGTAAGAGCATGCCCAAGTGATCTAGCATAGAAATAAACCAGTTTTGCTTTACAATTAATCTATTATACAGCACAGTCAAGTTTTATGTACATTTCCTGAACGTGTGTTTTATTTTTATTTTTTTAAGAATTTTTGCAGGGAAGATGGGAGAAGGAAGAGAAAGCAAACAAGCCCAGGTCAACCATCCAGTTTATTACAACATATTTATCAGACAAGAACTTTTATCCTTGAAAAGTGTTCCCCTGAGGCATGTAATCATTTGTTCACAAAAGGTGCATAGTAGCTGCTCAGCTGAGACTTGCTGGCAAAGTGAATCCAAGAAGGAATAAGGGGATAAGATGAATAACTTGGACACAGTAAAGTCCCAATGAGGAAATGAAACAACACTGGAAAACACTGAATGAGCGAGGACACACCCCGATGGTTCCCAGGGTCATTGCGTCAATCAGGGCACACCTGTAGGTAGAGAGGCCATCAGTGAGCAAGAGGTTCTTTGTCCAAGGTCTCCCCATCCACCCTCACCCATACCTGTTTGGAAGCAGCAGCCCAAACAAGCAGAGAAGTGCCCTTTTTTAAAGGTCATAGGAAACCAAGGTGAGCAGTCAGGTGAGCTGAAAGCAAGCAGTCTCTGGGTGTCATCCCCAGCCCCAACTAGGGTGCTGTCCCTTCCCTCATCTGCATCAAGCCAGTTGGGGAGGAGGGGCAGCGGCCACAGAGGAAACCAAACCCTCATGGGGAGGCCAGCAGCCTCAGCTCCTGGCCCGGGCAGGCCACATGTTGTTATGGTTTGAGCTGACCAGCTGGAATCAGCGGGGGGATTTGTAAGGAAACCACATTAATTAGGAAAAAAGCAAACAGGACCGTCCCTTGTCCCTCGTTCTGCCAGCCCTTTCTCCCAGTTGCTCACACGGCCCCCTCCCACCGTTGTCTCTACCCTATCAGCTCTCTCCACTTTCCTGAGCCTTTTTGCAGCTGCTGCAAAAGCGAACATCTGTGTGGCTCTTGGCTCTGACCCCCTCTTCCTGGGCGAGGTGGGAGGAAGGCTGAAAGAGCAAGCACACTCATCTACAGCTGGGACCAGGACTTCCTCAGCCCCGAAGCCATAGACAGGCTGACCCACCCAGGGCTTCCTAACGCTTGCTTTTGCTCTGACCTGAGCAGGCTGTCCCATTGGCCAGCAGCAAGTCACTGAGACCAAACAGATCATCTCTGCTGCAAGTTTTTCTTGGCGAAATGAACAGTTTCCTGGGCTCCTCTGTTATGAATGTTTCCCTGAACATCTTCATTAGGACAGTTTACTTGGGACTTGAGTTCTTTCCAGGTTTAAGATCTAGGGTCGAAGAAGGACCCCAGAGGAAAGAAGGAGGATTTCCTTGGAAAATGGGGTGAAAGCAAGGGGGCTGGGCTCCTGGGAAGAGGAGGTGGACAGAAGATTGTGTCAGGATAAGGAGCTGTTCATCCGCCTCCTTTCTGTCATACATGTGCACACAGTGAGGCGTCTTGGCGGCCTGTTCCAGGGCTGCTATTGCAGCTGGAAATAGTTCCTTCCCGTGCATGAGAGTGAATCTGCCAACAGCCCTCTGACTCTTGAAAGGACCTCCCCACTGGGTGGCAGCTACCATTTTGCAGCCCCCCAGCGAAGGGCCCTCACTCCATTATATCCCACAGTACAGTTGTACTTGAAAAAACAATAATGACAAAAGCCACAACCTACTCAACTGGGAACAACTGGGAACTCAACTCACTAATGAAAAAACAGATGCTATTTTTGGAGTAGGGGGATAGGTCTTCAAAAATATGTCTGAATTAAATACAACCTAGTGCTTCAGTGATTAAGACTCCTCGTTCCCAATGCAGGGGGCCTGGGTTCCATCTCTGGCCAGGGAACTAGATCCTGTATGTTGCAACTGAGAGCCAGCATGCAGCAACAAAATCCTGTGTGCCACAACTAAGACCCAGCACCAGGCAGGGAAAAAACAACTTAAATGCCTAGTAATTGGGGATTGATTAAGCAAGTAATGGCACTTCCAGACAATGAAAAACAGAAAAAGAGACCAAACAGAGATTCCAGAAATAGATCTATATCAGATAAAATGCAGTAGGGGAAATTATAATATATTTAATAAATGATGCTGCTGCTGCTAAGTCGCTTCAGTCATGTCCGACTCTGTGCGACCCCATAGACGGAAGCTCACCAGGCTCCCCCGTCCCTGGGATTCTCCAGGCAAGAACACCGGAGTGGGTTGCCATTTCCTTCTCCAATGCATGAAAGTGAAAAGTGAAAGTGAAGTCGCTCAGTCGTGTCCGACTCTTATCGACCCCATGAACTGGAGCCCACCAGGCTCCTCCGTCCATGGGATTCTCCAGGCAAAAGTACTGGGGTGGGGTGCCACTGCCTTCCCTGAATAAATGATGCTAGGTCAGTTAAATATCACCATGGGGAAAAAAATCAATCTTAATCCCAATCTCAGACCACATAATAAAAGAATTCCAGATGAGTTTAAGACCCAATGTAAAAGTGGAAGACAACATAGGAAAACATCTTCATGACCTTGATGAGGAAAAAATGTGAGTAAAAACCAAACAAACCAACAACAAAGGAAAGAAACCTGATAAATTATATGATGTTAAAATTAAAAACACTGCTTATCAAAAAATATACAGTTTGTATATACACACACACACTCACACACACACGTTGGGACTTCCCTGGTGGCTCAGTGGTAAAGAAGCCACCTGCCAATGCAGGAGACATGGGTTCAATCCCTGCTCCAGGAAGATCCCATATATGGAGCAACTAAGCCCATGCACCACAACTATTAAGCCTGGGTTCTAGAGCCTGGGAGCCACAGCTATTGAGCCCATGTGCCGCAGGTACTGAAGCCTGCATGCCCTTGAGGTCATGCTCCACGGCAAGAAAAGCCACCACAATGAGAAGCCAGAGCATGGCAACTGGGCTTCCCTGAGAGCTCAGTTGGTAAAGAATCTGCCTGGAATGCAGGAGACCCCAGTTCGATTCCTGGGTCAGGAAGATCCCCTGGAGAATGGATAGGCTACCCACTCTAGTATTCTTGGGCTTCCCTTGTGGCTCAGCTGGTAAAGAATCTGCCTGCAATTATAACCCCTACTGGCTGCAACTAGAGAGTCGACACAGAGCATCAAAGACCCAGCACAGCCATAAATAAATATAATTATTATTTTTTAAATATAGTTGACCCTTAACAACATGGGTTTGAATTGCATAGGTCCATTCACATGCAGATTTTTTTCAATAATAAATACTATAGTACCACTCAATCCTTGGTTGGTTGGTTCCACGGATATGGAATAATGATTATGAACAAACCTCATATAGGAGGAAGCCTGTATACAGAGGTCCAACTACAAATTATACTCAGATTTTAAACCGCATGGAGATTGGTGCCTAACCCCTACATTGTTCAAGGGTCAACTGCAATGTAAAAGAATGAAAAGGCAACCAAAGAGAGGGAGATGGCATTTGCTATACATACATCCAACAAAGGACAAGTATCCAAAGTATATAAAGAACTTCTGCAAATCAATAAGAAAGACAACCCAACATAAAATGGGCCAAAGACTTGAACAGACACTTTACAAAAGAGGATGTCTAGATGGCTTGTAAATATATTAAAAGTGACTCATCCTCATTTAGGCATCAGAGAAATGTAACTTAAATACACAATGAGAACCTACTCTGTACTCACCAGAATGGCCAAGATGAAAAGTACAAAAAAAAAAATCAAATATTGATAAGGATGTGGAAAAACCATAATCAGTAAAACTACTATGGAAAACTGTTTGGACTTCCCTGGTGGTGCAGTGGATAAGAATCCGCCTATCAGTGCAGGAGACATGGGTTTAATCCCCGGCCAGGGAAGATTCCACATGCCACAGAAAAACTAAGCCCATGGGCCACAACTATTGAGCCCTTGAGCCTCAGCTACTGAGTCTATGTGCCACAACTACTGAAGCCCATGTGCCTAGAGCCTGTGCTCTGCAACAAGGGGAGCCACCCCAATGAAAAGCCCGCACACCTCAACAAAGAGTTCTCCTGCTCGCCACCAACTAGAGAAACCCCTTGCAAAGCAACAACAAACCAACACAGCCAAAAATTTAAATTTTTAATTTAATTTAAAAAACTATTTGACAGAATCTACTTAAACTGAGTATACACATAGCCTATAAGCCAACAGTTCCACTCCTAGATATAGTCCAAAGAGAAGTTTGCCCTTGTATTCACCAAAAATCATATAGAAGAATGTGTATCACATCACTATTTGTAACTAAGTCCTATCAACAAAAGAAAGGATAAGTAAATTGTAGCACGATCACAATGAAACATTATATGCAATGAGAATGGATGATGATGACAATGTATAATAAAAATGTGGGTGAATCTCACAAACCTGACATTGGTGAGCAGATGAAAGTAGATGGAAAAGAATACATGCTACATGAGATTCAATTTCTATAAAGTTCAAATGCAAGGGAAAAAATATTTATGGTGTTAAAAGTCAGGATAATGATTACCTTGGTGTGGGGTAGGGAGTAGTGTCTGGAAGGGGACACTAGGGGAGTGCTAGTAATGTTCTACTTGTTGCTGTGGGCAATGTGTTCCCTTTGTGGAAATTCATCAATTGTACACTGATAACTTGTATACTTTCTTCAATAACTTTTTTTTTTTTTTAGGTAAAGGCTAGTCTCTTAGCAAAATCTGGTCTCACAAAATTCTTTTTTCACGTAGAGACTAATTACAAATGGGTTCACAAAAAATAAGGGACTTCCCTGGTGGTCCAGTAATTAAGACTTTGTGCTCCCAATGCAGGAGGCCCGGGTTCAATCCCTGATCAGGGAACTAGAGTCCACATACAGCAACTAAGACCCAGCACAGTGAAATAAATAAATATGGACTTCCATGGTGGTGCAGTGGATAACAATCTGCCTGCCAATGTAGAGGACACAGGTTTGACTTCTACTCTGGGAAGCTTCCATATGCCAAGGAGCAACCAAGTCCATGTGCCAAACTGCTGAGCCTGTGTGCTTAGAGCCTGTGCTTTGCAATAAGAGAAGCCACCACAATGAGAAGCCCTCATACCACAATAAAGATTAGACCCCACTCACTGAAACTAGATAACAGCCCACTCAAAAAGAAACAAAGACCCAGTTAATCAAAAAAGAAGACATTACAAGACAAAGAAAACACACGTATTATTTCATTTTGCTGAATGCAAATAATGCTTATGTCTGGATTATGGCTATTTCTTTTCTCTTCATTGTTTCTTTCTTTCTTTTTTTTTTACAATGATCACATGTTACTTATTGTAGAAAATACAAGTTTATTTTTTTAATAAACTTTGATTAGATTAGGATATGATAACAAAGAGAGGGTTAACACTCAAATCTTTTGAATCACTGTGTCCAAAACAAACCCTGGATGGGGCTCTGTTACTGCCTTGGTCCCAGTTGATCCCCAGAAGCTGGGGACTCATAAAGAAACATGGGGTGTGGTACAAGCAGGAAGGGTTCAAGGTCATCTGTACAGAAGGAAGGTAGAAGCTACCAGGACAGATGAAGACTTCCTGCCCTGGCTAGAACACCTAGGCATACACACCACCAAACTCAGTTCAGTTCAGTTCAGTTCAGTCGCTCAGTCGTGTCCAACTCTTTGCGACCCCATGAATCGCAGCATGCCAGGCCTCTCTGTCCATCACCAACTCCAGGAGTTCACTCAAACTCATGTCCATCGAGTCGGTGATGCCATTCAGCCATCTCATCCTCTGTCATCCCCTTCTCCTCCTGCCCCCAGTCCCTCCCAGCATCAGAGTCTTTTCCAATGAGTCAACTCTTCGCATGAGGTGGCCAAAGTACTGGAGTTTCAGCTTTAGCATCATTCCTTCCAAAGAACACCCAGGACTGATGTCCTTCAGAATGGACTGCTTGGATCTCCTTGCAGTCCAAGGGACTCTCAAGAGTCTTCTCCCAACACCACAGCACCAAACTCTCTGCTCCACTCCTAATCCATGTGTCTGTCTCACCTCCTAGATTGACCATTCTCTCAAGTTCTTCCTTCCTGGGACCTGTCTTTTCTGAATGTGACATTTTAAGGAAACCCAGTGCCACATTTTCCCTTCTTTCCTCTTAGTTGATACCACTCAAGTACCCCATACAGCAGCTGCTCTGCATCATCTTAGTCCACCAATGTGACAGTCCCAACTGGAAGATTGACTCCTTCCCTCCCCTCATCAGAGAGCGTGCTCTGCCTTTTAATAAGCCTTATTTCCCCATGTATGAATCAGACTAGGATAACTAGAAAATCCCCCTTCAAGTATGGAAAATAATATTCTAACCACCATGTGGAAAAACTGAGGTGTAAATGGCTTTCCTTTCTTATACAGCTCTAGAGGAATATTCTGTTCATCCTGCAAATCTAAAAGATAGAACACTGAGCTTTCTTTTTGGTACTACAAGTTTCATTATTAGACAAGTATGTCAAACTTGTGAAAAGTACCTAGCACACAGTCATCTCAATAACTGCCTTATTAATAAATTACGGTTATTGAGCACTTGTGTTTTTATCTCATCTAACCTTCACAAAAGCCGTAGAAAATAGGTCCTACTTATTCACTCAACAAATATATATTGCACTCATTATGTGTCAAGCACTGTACTAAATGCTGGAGACACGAGAGTCAACAACAAGACCAAAGTCCTTGCCTTCATTGAGCTTACAGTTTGGTGGGGAGACACATATTACACAAATTGATACAAAATTATAATTGAACAGGGTACTAAGATGAAGGGGGCTTCCCTGGTGGCTCGGTGGTAAAGAATCCGCCTGTCAATCCCCAGTCTGGGAAGGTGCCCTGGAGAAGGAAACAGCAACCCATTCCAGTATTCTTGCCTGGGTGATCCCATGGACAGAGTAACCTGGCAGACCACAGCCCACATTGTCAAAATAGTCAGACACGACTTAACTAAGAAAACAACTAAGATGGAGAGATATCTGGTGCAGAGAACCAGTGACAGGGAGGTTAAGAAAGACTAATGTGGAAGTGAAGTTTGAGCTGAGCCCTGAGAAATAAGTTTCAGTTCAGTTCAGTTCAGTTGCTCAGTCGTGTCCGACTCTTTGTGACTCTGTGAACTACAGCACACCAGGCCTCCCTGTCCATCACCAACCCCAAGAGTCCACCCAAACCCATGTCCATTGAGTCAGTGATGTCATCCAACCATCTCATTCTCTGTCATCCCCTTCTCCTGCCCTCAATCTTTCCCGGCATCAGGGTCTTTTCAAATGAGTCAGCTCTTCGCATCAGGTGGCCAAAGTATTGGAGTTTCAGCTTCAACATCAGTCCTTCCAATGAACACCCAGGACTGATCTCCTTTAGGATGGACTAGTTAGATCTCCTTGTAGTCCAAGGGACTCTCAAGAGTCTTCTCCAACACCACACTTCAAAAGCATCAACTCTTCAGCACTCAGCTTTCTTCACAGTCCAACACTCACATCCATACATGACTACTGGAAAAAACCATAGCCTTGACTAGATGGACCTTTGTTGGCAAAGTAATGTCTCTGCTTTTGAATATGCTATCTAGGTTGGTCATAACTTTCCTTCCAAGGAGTAAGTGTCTTTTAATTTCATGGCTGCAGTCACCATCTGCAGTGATTTTGGAGCCCAGAAAAATAAAGTCTGACACTGTTTCCACTGTTTCCCCATCTATTTCCCATGAAGTAATGGGACCAGATGCCATGATCTTTGTTTTCTGAATGTTGGGCTTTAGGCCAACTTTTTCACTCTCCTCTTTCACTTTCATCAAAAGGCTCTTTAGTTCTTCTTCACTTTCTGCCCTAAGGGTGGTGTCATCAACATATCTGAGGTTATTGATATTTCTCCCAGCAATCTTGATTCCAGCTTGTGCTTCTTCCAGCCCAGCATTTCTCGTGATGTACTCTGCATATAAGTTAAATAAGCAGGTTGACAATATACAGCCTTGACATACTCCTTTTCCTATTTGGAACCAGTCTGTTGTTCCATGTCCAGTTCTAACTGTTGCTTCCTGACCTGTGTACAGGTTTCTCAAGAGGTAGGTCAGGTGGTCTGGTATTCCCATCTCCTTCAGAATATTCCAGTTTATCGTGATCCACACAGTTAAAGGCTTTGGCATAGTCAATAAAGCAGAAATAGACGTTTTTCTGAAACTCTATTGGTTTTTTTTGATGATCCAGCGGATGTTGGCAATTTGATCTATGGTTCCTGTGCCTTTTCTAAAACCAGCTTGAACATCTGGAAGTTCACGGTTCACGTGTTGCTGAAGCCTGGCTTGGAGAATTTCAAGCATTAAGTTACTAGCGTATGAGATGAGTGCAATTGTGCGGTAGTTTGAGAATTCTTTGGCATTGCCTTTCTTTGGTATTGGAATGAAAACTGACCTTTTCCAGTCCTGTGGCCACTGCTTAATTTTCCAAATTTGCTGGCATATTGAGTGCAGCACTTTCACAGCATCATCTTTCAGGATTTGGGGCAAAAGGTCAGCGTCAAGTTACCAGAATGAAAGACCCCCTAGGTGAGGGGAGCACAGCTTGGGGACCCTGGGGCGGGAGTATTCTATCCTAGATCTGTGGGATACCTGATGTTCCAGAATCATTGTCCTAACCATTTCAACTTCTATAGTACAGACTTGGGCGCAGCCTCAAGAAGCTGAAAATTCACATCTCACTTGTAAAGAAAAAGTTTGAAAGAACTAAAGATAGTGCATGTAATTTTACCGAAGAAGTCCGCCCGGGAACGAAAGCGACCGCGGAGACCTCGAGGACTGGCAGACAGGAGCTAAAAACCTCCCCAGCCTCTAAATGAAGCACAGGCTTCACACAGTAACTCTGCTTTGCTCAGAGCTGGAGAGGTGAGGAAATCGAAGTAACTGACAAGAGTAACGGAGCTGGACGCTCACAAGACTCACTCTTCCTGCCCACTACTGCGGCTGCGCGCGCCCGTTCCGGAAGCGGAAGTGCACAAGAGGTCAGCGATAGTTTTCAAGATGGCGGCCCTCAATGTGCTGGTGTCCGGCTGCGGACGGTTTCTCAGAGGGCTGTTGACAGGCCCGACCGTGACCAGCTGGGCTAGGCCACCAGCCCGCGGGTTCAGGGAAGGTGAGTGCTGGGTCCTGGTGATCTCCTAGGGTTGAAGAGAAGAAACGAAGGCTGCTTCTTTCTGCCCCCATGCGCCCCTCCCTCCCTTTCCTTCGCGCGATTCTGAAACGTCGGAGATGTTTGCGCTCCGGGAATGCTAGCAGTTTTCTTCCGAACCCTGATGCTATTTCCTTGATCTCTCACCCATCATGAGTGTCCTCATGGGTGGTGGCGGGGAGTGGGGTGAGGAGGATGAAGATCGGAGAGAAAGCCTTGCTTATTTAGGAGCAGAATAGAAACCTGTTCTAGGGTTCAGAAAAGTTTTTTTTTAAGGGCCTGGCAATGCAAGAGACATAAGAGACATGGGTTCGATCCCTGGATCGGGAAGGTCCCCTGGAGGAAGGTATGACAGTTCACTCCAGTACTCTTGCCTGGAGAATCCTATGGACAGAGGAGCCTGGCAGGCTACAGTCCATACAAAGAGTCGGACACGACTGAAGCGACTTAGCACCTAAGCACGCAGGCACTGGATGTTAATTCTCTATTCCATATTCTTCGAACCTCCGCCTCCTTCACTGAAGAATTATTGCGCTATCAGGGAAGGTCAGCTGGATACCCTCCCCTGGGCCTCCTTTTCCAGTTTCTCATCTGAAATGCTATAATCTGATGGCAGCTTTCACTGCCCGAACCCTTTAGTCTAAGAGGTGGAAGGTAAGTGGAAAGGCCATTGAACAGCTGAAACAGGCATATCCTGGATGGTGGTTTTGCTTTTCATTTAGTCTGGAAAGGCAGCCTGACATTGAACTGAAAGCTTACTGAAGGCAAAGTGCCATACTTCAAACTGTCAAGGGGTTCCTGAGAAGTTCTAATGAGATGACGCAGTGCTCGCCAATGAATACAATTTAGGTACTAGGTATTTGGTGCTTCCTCGGTGGCTCAGCGGGTGAAGAATCCTGCAATGCAGGAGACATGGGTTTGATCCCTGGGTCCGGGAAGATTGCCTGGAGAAGGAAATGGCAACCCACTCAGTATTCTTGCTTGAAAAATCCTATGCACAGAGAAGCCTGGTGGGTACAGCCCACGAGATCCTAAAAGAGATGGACATGACTTAGCGACTAAGCACATGTTCAGAGAGATTTGGTAACTGGAAACAGCAAACTGAATTGGAAGTTTTCCTGAAGGGGGTGTGTCTTTAATAGGCTCATAAAAGGATGGAATCTGGGGGAAAATGGAAAGGTCTTTTCAGTACATAACCTTCCTTTGTGCACTGCTGGAAGCAGGAAAGGATAAGTGATGTGCAAAGAAGTGGTTTTGTGTGTGTGTGTGTATGTTTAAGATCTAGAGTAGCATATCCTTTAACTAAAGCTGAGATATATCCAGCGGAAAACGGTGATCATTTTGCCAGGGGAAGACTAAAAGTCCAAAAAAAAAAAAAAAAAGAGCCTAACAAGGGGAGCATTGGATTTGTCTCAGAAAAAGTCTTTTGTTAAGTTTTCAGTAGAATGGCAGATAAGGAACCCAGTTTGGGAAAATTAAAGAGATAATTAATGAAGAAATGGAAATAGGTGTTTGAAGAATTTAGCTATGAAGGGAAGATGGAACATTTGCTAGAAAGAAAAACAAAATCCAGGTACTGCCTCCTTAGCATTAGATGAACTAATGCATTGATAAAGACGCCAAAGAGATCAAGCTGATGGTAAAAAGGACTTGGAAAGTTGTTTCATGTGTTCCTATGCTGTAAAATAGGCATATGCCCATAGCTTTTTTTTTTTAGCCATGCCACTTGGCTTGTGGGATCTTAGTTCCCCATCCAGGGATCAAACTTGGATTCTTTGCAGTGAAAGCACAGAGTCCTAAACACTGGGCCACCAGGGAATTCCATGCCTGTAACATTTTTGATGACATCTACCAAGCGTCAAATATTAACAACTACAATGCACATATCCGTTTCGAAATTAAAAGTTGAAAACAGTTCTTTGCCATGTTCCCAGAGGATAGGCAAAAGGAATAGTTCTGTCTTTTTAACAAAGGAATATTTGAGATTTGAATTTTTCAGTTGGAGAGATGGCTATATGATGAGATGAATATTTGAAGTCTTCCTCACCATGAATACCTGGTAGTTTCTCTGTGTTACTGTCAGACCTAAAAGCCAAATAATTGAATTGATGTGATCTTACTTGAAGGCATTAGCTTAGCTTATACTTTTCTTGAGAACCACCTATCTCCAAAGCCTTTAAATTAAA
Source organism: Tragelaphus eurycerus (assembly GCA_935064755.1). NCBI lineage: Eukaryota > Metazoa > Chordata > Mammalia > Artiodactyla > Bovidae > Tragelaphus > Tragelaphus eurycerus. The sequence goes on along the minus strand of CAKXYN010000027.1, from coordinate 18,845,576 downwards.
AACAACACCAACAACTTTCTCTTGATATTCTATCCATTATGTGTAAAGCTAAAAGAATTACACATATAGCTAATTTTGACTGGTCCTGGCTGGTATATTTGAGGAATAATATTGTATACATTTGGAAAAGACCCTGATGCTGGGAGGGATTGGGAGGCAGGAGGAGAAGGGGACAACAGAGGATGAGATGGCTGAATGGCATCACCAACTTGATGGACATGAGTTTGGGTAAACTCCGGGAGTTGGTGATGGACAGGGTGGCCTGGCGTGCTGCGATTCATGGGGTCACAAAGAGTCAGACACGACTAATCTACTGAACTAAACTGATGGTATACATAGAATTTAAAGTCACAGAGAGGGAGCTAGCGTCTCGCTGAAAACATTCAAGCATTTCTACTTTTCTGATACGATCGGATCAGATCAGATCAGTCGCTCAGTCGTGTCCGACTCTCTGCGACCTCATGAACTGCAGCACGCCAGGCCTCCCTGTCCATCACCAACTCCCGGAGGTCACTCAGACTCACATCCATCGAGTCAGTAATGCCATCCAGCCATCTCATCCTCTGTCCTCCCCTTCTCCTCCTGCCCCCAATCCCTCCCAGCATCAGAGTCTTCTCCAATGAGTCAACTCTTCGCATGAGGTGGCCAAAATACTGGAGTTTCAGCTTTAGCATCATTCCTTCCAAAGAAATCCCAGGGCTGATCTCCTTCAGAATGGACTGGTTGGATCTCCTTGCAGTCCAAGGGACTCTCAAGAGTCTTCTCCAACACCACAGTTCAAAAGCATCAATTCTTCGGCGCTCAGCCTTCTTCACAGTCCAGCTCTCACATCCATACATGACCACAGGAAAGACCATAGCCTTGACTAGACGAATCTTTGTTGGCAAAGTAATGTCTCTGCTTTTGAATACCCTATCTAGGTTGGTCATAACTTTCCTTCCAAGGAGTAAGCGTCTTTTAATTTCATGGCTGCAGTCACCATCTGCAGTGAGTTTGGAGCCCCCCAAAATAAAGTCTGACACTGTTTCCACTGTTTCTCCATCTATTTCCCATGTAGTGATGGGACCAGATGCCATGATCTTCATTTTCTGAATGTTGAGCTTTAAGCCAATCTTTTCACTCTCCACTTTCACTTTCATCAAGAGGCTTTTTAGCCCCTCTTCACTTTCTGCCATAAGGGTGGTGTCATCTGCATATCTGAGGTTATTGATATTTCTCCCAGCAATCTTGATTCCAACTTGTGTTTCTTCCAGTCCAGCATTTCTCATGATGTACTCTGCATATAAGTTAAATAAACATGGTGACAATATACAGCCTTGACGTACTCCTTTTCCTATTTGGAACCAGTCTGTTGTTCCATGACCAGTTCTAACTGTTGCTTCCTGTCCTGCATACAGATTTCTCAAGAGGCAGATCAGGTGGTCTGGTATTCCCATCTCTTTCAGAACTTTCCACAGTTTATTGTGATCTACACAGTCAAAGGCTTTGGCATAGTCAATAAAGCAGAAATAGATGTTTTTCTGGAACTCTCTTGCTTTTTCCATGATCCAGCGGATGTTGGCAATTTGATCTCTGGTTCCTCTGCCTTTTCGAAAACCAGCTTGAACATCAGGAAGTTCACAGTTCACATATTGCTGAAGCCTGGCTTGGAGAATTTTGAGCATTACCTATACGATAGTACTCTTTAATTTTAGTCAGAGTTCGTGGGCACTCAGCACTTCTGCTCCTTCCTGTAGAAGCTCTCTGTATGAAGCAGTGATTCTCAGTCAAGGGCAGTTAGTTCTCTCAGGAACACTTGGCAATGTCCAGAGACATTTTTGGTCGTCACAGCTGGTGGTCCTGATGTATGGTGGTAGAAGCCAGGAATGCTGCTAAGCATCTTCCTTTGCACAGGACAGCCCCCCACAATAAAGAACCACCTGGCCTGAAATACCAGTCCTGCTGCTGTTGAGAAAGCCTGGTCTGATCTTTGACCAGAGGGACATACAGAACAAAAAAAGATGATTATGGAAGAAGCAAGACTTAAGGCAAAAAATGGAAATAGTGGTTTACTAAGTGCCTGCCGCAAGCACTCTGCTAGGTTTTCCACATACACTTTTCAGTCTTCTCAACAACCTTTAAAGGTGGATATTTCTGGCATTTTTACAAGTGAAGAAATCTGGTCCAGAGGTGTTCAGTAGCTGTGCCCAGCATCACACAGCTAGTAAGTGCTGGAGTCAGAAGTAGGGCCAGCAATCTTCCCTCTCCACCAGTGACACCACTTTGGTACTCCACAGCAGGGCTTCCCGGTGGCTCCCTCCTTCCCTAAAAGCTCTTATCAGTTAACTTGCTGGACTTGATTTCATGATTGACACCGTGAGACCTAGCAGAGATAAGACCTTGTTCCTGCCTTGTCACTGTTAGAGCCCTTGTGAAGGAAAGCATTTTAAACAAGAGTAATAAACACATATGACTTTCTAAATGAACAATAATGATCTGGAAGATCCTCAGAGCAGAGTGTGTTGAAAGAAGTAAAAGCTGAAGGGAATGTTTTTCTTCTTTTCCAGTTAGCTAAGGGAGCTTTCTGGAGGACCTAGCATTTCATGTGCCTTGCAGGATAGACAGCCCTGTAACTAAAAGCTTTGAGATAGAAGTGAGCAAGTTGGGGGCTTTAAAGAATTCAAAAGACATGGTCCAGAGTAACCTGCTAGTGGAAAGAGATTTTTGTGTAGCAGTGAAACTCCTCGTTTGAAGGATAGTGCAGAGGGAAGTTCCCTCAGGTCCAAGGGAAAAGGAAAGGGTAGGTGGTGAGAGAATCAGAAAACTTTTGTGGCAGAGTTAAAGATGAGCAGAAGGGAGCAGTGCTTGAGGGAGGAACGGGTTTGAGAAAAGCAGTCAATGGCCACCCTTGCCAAGCGTGCTGTGTAAGATTGTTGGTGCTGCCCTGTAGCCACCTTGCCATTCAGTTACTCCATCCCTTCGTGCTCTGCTTGGGACTTTATTTCCATGGAGCCTTTCCAAGAAGGACGTCGGTCCTCTGGGCACTTCCTGCAGCAGTTCCCTCCAGCGCGAGGCATTCATCTCCCCTCACTTCCTCCTTGACTAAACAGGTGGGCCTTTATCCCGCCGCAGTTCTCTGTGTCTGTCTGTGTGGCCGTGGAGGTCTTTTTTGCCTCACTGCAATTTCACCACGATGCTGTTTGCTCTAGACTTACAATTCAGTTATCTTGGACTCCATCCTAGGCGAGTATTTACTGAAGTACTCAAAGGACCTCTTTACGAGGCATGGACTTTATTAGAGTGAAGTTCCCATGCTTGGTTTAGTTCTCTTTTCTCCTCTAGGGCAAAGCCTGTGTCTCCTCTTAAGGGGGAGCTCTCCACGGTGGGTGGAGCCCAGTCGTACACTCCACGGTTGCTCAGCAAATGCCTTGCCTCCTGTGTCACAGATTATTTGATGTGTAAGATCTTGGCCCTTAATCTTGGTTTAGAAAACTGCTTCTTTAGTTTACTTGATCCAGCCAGATCTCAGAACACAAGGGCAATTCCATCTTTTTCTAAACAAGTTTTCAGTCAGTGACTAATGGTCTCCTGTTAGTCCAGCTTTTCTTAACCACCCCCACTTCTCTTGAATGGAGAGGAGGCCAGGGACAAAATGGATCTCAGGTTTTGTTTGGTTTTGACATGTTTTTGTATGCATGCTGAAAAGCAATACTGTTTTGATTCCTATCTCTGGTTTGAGAGGCCTGAAATCTAGGGCTTCAGGCTCCAGTGGGCCCTCAGCGCCTGCACTGAGATACTGCCCTGATCAGTCTCAGTTCCATATGAGTTCTCAAGTCATTCCTCCTCGTTTGACAGATCGTCTCTATGAGATATGCATCTGCCTATTGTTTTACCCGCTAACTTAGAGTGAGATGATTCACTGGCTCAGAGTTGCTGTGTGGGGAGCTTATGAATAGTGGAGCTTGCCATGGACTTTGATCTCTCTTCCAGGGGCCAGTGGGATGACTTCAGGGTTTGGTTCTTTGCCGGGAGTGATGTGTGTTTTGCTTGACTTGTTTACCTCATGGTTAGGACCCAAGTGCCTCCACGGAGAGGGAAGCACATATTGGTCTGCTTCACTTCAGGGCACTGATCTCACGCCGACTCAAGTGATTCCGGAGTAGGTCTCTCCTTTTGTTTCCTATTGGGATTCTTAAAAACCTGTGCTGCCCCCCTCACCTGCTGTTGCTCAGACTGGGTCACCCTCCGTCCCTCTTCCAGCTTGGTTTTTGCAGATTTGCAAAGTTTCCTGGGTGCCCAGCTGGGCTAGGGCTCGGCCTTCCTGCCCCGATGCTCTTGTAAGCTGACACAGCGCAGTGACCATCCCCCTGCAGACATGCTAGCCTCCAGACTGAGTGCCAGGTTGAGTCTCACCCACATCCCGTTTAGGTTGGCCTCTTGGGAACAAGTAGATCCGTGCGTGGGATGACGCATTTTCTCTTAGGGAGAGCTTGGTTTGTCTTTGAGCTGATTAGTAACTATAGTGTTCTCTGGAGAAAGCCTCGGGCCTTTCTGGCCAGTTGTCACTCCCTTGTGTGTGTGGAGTCGCACTTGAGGGGCTCTCAGGTTAGTTGTTTGGAGTAATGGGTCTTTATGAATGGCCGTGCCCAGAAAACGAATGGGGGATAGTTCCAGGCAGTCTGGGTCCAATTTGGTGTCAGTCACAGAGCTCAGCGATCACAGATGCTGCCATGGGCCTCCGGGTGGGTTCGAGTTGCCTCACTTTTTTTCCTTTAGCCTCTCTGTTTTTACTGCATATTTTTTATTGCAAAAGAAGTACATGTTTATTTTAGAAACTTTAGAAAATCACCTCCTGCCACCACTGAGGGAAAACCAGTCTTACCATTTAGGTACATAGCTGCAGGGGTCTGCGAGCTTCCTGTAATCCATGTCTAATTGTGTGTACACCAAGGGACGTGTTTCTAGGGCGAGGTCCGCAACTTTGATTAGATTCACAAAGTTAGTCTTAGATTCTTTCTAATATGTGCTGCTTCTTTCCTTGACCAGAGCTGAGTAGAACTAATTGCGGTAGCCAAGCTGCTGTTAAAATATGGTTTTAGCATTTGGGGAGACAATTTGCAGCCTAGCTGTGTGCACTCACATTTTCTATTACGGTTATTAGCAGTCAGAAGGGCATCACGACCAGCATTTTGCTCCCTAGCATTTATGGAGCATCTGCAGTGTGCCAGTTCCTGTGCTAAAAGCCACGGCTTCTCTCTTTCTGAAGAAACTGGGCGACCATGGGAGAATCTCCAAGAACCTTCTGTTTGATTTGATGTTATTTTCCAAATGTGGGTTATGAGCTTGGTTCTCCTTTAGGATATTGTTGAAGTTGTTTTCTGCATCCTGGTTAAATAAGAGGGCATAAGTACAGCCTGACATGCATGCAATGAAATTGTTTTGCCCTTGGGTTCTTTTCTGACTGCCTCACTCCTAAATAGGTGAAGAGCTGAGGGAGTCCCTCTCAGGATGACTCTGCACTCCTCTTTTTGAAATTCTGCCCTGACCCCAACCCCCGTACCTGCAGGCCCATCGCTCCTGTCACTCTTCCCTCTCCAGTGTGGATAACAAAATGCATCCCTTCAGGGAGGAGAGATAGCTGCCTTTGTACAGGTTTAACACAAGGCTCTCAAGATGTTCTCAGAGTGAATTGATCTCATTATTACCCATTGTGGGGCCCCTGGGTGCTGCATCTTAGATTCAGACTAGTCAAAGTCAGGAACCACATTTGTCTGATTTCTCTTCATGAGAGAACACATACAATGGGTACTTTTGAAGGTCTTTTTATGGCCTCTGTCCACCCCCAACCCCTCAGCTCTTAAGCCATGATTGCTAGCCACAGTAGGGCAAGATCTTGCCAAGTACCTTGGATGGAACCAAGATAAATCTTGGCTTAGAAAGGCAGAAACAGTGGGAAGACCCTTAATCTCAAAGAGGTGATATGATAATGGGCATCTGGCTTTGCCCCCCACCCAGCCTGCAGGAAAAGTGAGAGTGCAAGTCGCTCAGTCGTGTCTGACTCTTTGTGACCCCATGTACTATACAGTCCATAGAATTCTCCAGCATTCTCTAGGTCAGAATGCTAGAGTGGGTAGCCTTTCCCTTCTCCAGGGGATCTTCCCAACCCAGGGATCGAACCCAGGTCTTCCACGTTGCAGGCGGATTCTTTACCAGCTGAGCCACCAGCGAAGCCCAAGAATACTGGAGTGGGTAGCCTATCCCTTCTCCAGCAGATCTTCCCAACCCAGGAATCAAATTGGGGTCTCCTGCTTTGCAGAAGCCCCTATGTTACGGGCTTCCCCAGTGGCTCAGCGGTAAAGAATCTGCCTGCAGTGCAGGAGCCACAGGAGACGTGGGTTCAGTCCCTGCGTCAGGAAGATCTCCTGGAGGAGAAATGGCAACCCACTCCAGTATTCTTGCTTGGAGAATCCCCATGGACAGAGGACCCTGGTGGGCAACAGTCCATGGGGCTGCAAAGAGCCGGACACAACTGAAGCGACTTAGCACTGCTGTGCACAGCCTGCAGGGCACAGAGCCTGGCCCTGGGCAGCAAATCCTGCACACTTCCAAGTGGGGGTCATGGGAGGTGCAGACAGAGCGCTTCATCTTCCTTCGTGTGTAAGGTTTGAGCTATTATTTAAAACTCCCTGTTCCTTATTAAATGGCTGACCTAATTTTTCCCCTTTATCTCTGTAGTGGTGGAGATCCAAGAAGGGAAGACGACTATAGTAAGTATTGTTGAGCTGGCCACTTCTAATCTCTGTACCACTTGGAGCTGCCTGGCTGCTCCTCTGAGAAAGGGTAGGAGCCCCAACTGGACTGGCTTCAGGATGTGCTCCCTCTGTGACCATAAATCCCACATCTACTATTTTCAGCCCGTGTGCAGGAGTGTGGTTAATCAGGAATAGTCACTGTGTTGGACTGAAGCGTCTGTTACTTGATTAGAGTGGCCTTTTGTATGACACGGGCTCAGAAGTATTTGCTGCTGTGTTTTTTGGCGGCGATAAGTCAGTTTTCCAAAGGGGAAATTAAGGCAATGACAAGGCTAGAGAGAGTAAGTTGACCCCTGCCAGGAGCCTGGATCTGTCACTTTCCTTTCTGCCTAGAATGACTAAGCTATGCCTTCAGTGAGGCAGTGCGAAGGGGGCACTCTGGGCCCTGGGCTCATAGCTGGCGCCCTGGCTCATCTGGTGGTGAGAAAGCTAGACGGCTTTTCACTCGCTCTACTCCTCCCCCAACCCCCACCCTCACTGGGCCCATCTCACCTCCCTTCCTCAGGGAGTCATGGGGCCTAGATTATCCTATAATCCCTAAAAGACAATTGTTTTCACATGGCCTTCTGTGCCTCCCAAGAAATCCTCAACCACTCCACAGAGTTCCCAGAAGCCTCTGTGGCTTCCATGTCAACCAGGGATTTAACCCTCTGGCAGCTAGCCACACACGGCCCTCCCCAAGGCCTTCTTATCCCCAGGACAAGCCCTTAGGGTTCCCTCTTTGGGTCTTCCCCAGAAGGCTCCCCCTCAATCTTTGTGCTTGAGGTTAAGACCTCAAGGCAGTTCTTTCTAGGGACTCCCATCCCTTTAAGAATAGTTCCCTTATCCCAAACTGAAACAAACGTTCACCCTGTAAACTCCATGCTGGTGGAGAGAAACTCATCGGGTTTCTGTGTGTGCAGAGTGTTTTTCCTGTGGGGCATGAATTTGCTATTTGTGGAACGAACTCAGAGGCATGTGGTCCCATGAGAGCCCTTGGGGAGGGAGCCTAGCCATGCCTGGAGAGGCAGTGCCATGGCTGACTTTGGGTATTACTCATTGTCCAGAGTCTCACTTCTTCATCAGTAAAATAAGATCATTAATCTGCCCTCACTAGGCTGTGGGGTTAAATGAGATGATGTATGTGGACCATTATCAGCACAGAGCCAGGCCTGTAGTGGGGAGTGTGTAAATGTTAGCTCTCCCCACGTAGGCCCACTTTGACCCCCTCCCAAGACCTTCCATACACTTGCCCATTTTCCCGAGCTCCTGGCTCCATTTCTGGCATTGCTAGGGTGGCATTGCCGGAAAGGTGGTAGTAACAGCACCCTGCGCAGCCAGTTCCTTTGCCTTTTGCCACTTTTCCCCTGGGAGAGTTGTTTCCCTCCCAAAGCCTCTCAGACCTGGCCCAGCCTCACTCTCATAATCCGTGGCCTCAATCAGCAAGGCTGTCTAACCTCCCCCTCCTGCAATTGGAGCTGATGCCCAGGTCACTGGTTTATTGCGCTTAGTCTCTCCAAGGCTGTGTCACAGGACACAGCAGCCATGGCGGAGGTCACTTCACACATGGCCCAAGTGGGGTGTGAAAGGTGGCATCCAGAGTGCTGAGAGGAGGCAGCCAGGGGACTGTGTCCCCCACTCTGTTTTTAGAGGGAGAAGGGGCATGCACACAGTTGTCTGCTCGTGTAGGCCTAGACCAGGTTTCTTAGCCCAGCGCTGCTGGTGTTTTAGACCGGCTGGTTCTCTGCTGTGGGGGCCTGTCCTGTCTGTCATAAGATGCTTATTAGCAGCTTCCCTGCTAGGGCCTAGGGACCCATCCCCACCCCACCCCACCACCGTGGTGACGATCATTGTTTCATTGTCTGGTGTCCCCTGGGAGGCCAGTCGTGCCTGGTTGAGAACCACTGGCATAGACTTACCTCTGTTAGAGCTGGAAACTGCAGTTTCTTCTAAGAAGGATATGCGGGATAAGGGGTGAGACTTCCTCTAAACTCCACATCCCTGTGCAGTTTGAAACTTTTTACCATGTGCATGGATTACTTTTTCCCAAAGCAGGGAGAGGGAAGCATAAAGTTCTGGAGTTCTGGAGTTTTTTGTCTTTTGAGGATGGAAAGCTAGCATTCAGCAGATACAACACACCTCTTCTCACCAGCATTAAGTTCAGTTTCTATTACCCTCACAGGTCACCAAGCCCAGTGGCCACCTGAGACCCAGTGTCCAGCAGCTGTGTTCAGGCAGAGAAGCCCATTAGCTGCTTCCCCGAGGCCCCCTAGAGAGGAAGCCTCACCAACTTTTGGGGGTTCCTCAAGGATCGGGATCTCCACACAACTCTCCCCCTCATCAGCTCTCTTTCTCTGCCTCCTAGATTGAAGGCCGAATCACAGGGACTCCCAAGGAAAGTCCAAATCCCCCCAACCCCTCCGGCCAGTGCCCCATCTGCCGCTGGAACCTGAAGCACAAGTATAGCTACGAGGTGAGTCTACGCATCTCAGAGCTCCCGTTCCCTCCGGGCTTAACAGGCATCTCACGGAGCCACTAAGACAGAAGCATTGTGTCTAGCGGCTCTCAACGCAGGCCATACATAAATCCCGGGGGAGCTTTAAAAATGCTCAGACCCCACGCCTAGATGATTCTGCTGGCTTGGGATGGAGCCCGGCCATCATTATTTTTTAAAGCTCCCCAGGTGATTCTAATGTGCCGCCAGAGTGGAGAGTCCCTGACTCAGTTCCTGGTCTGGTTGCAGGCAGCTCAGACCACCAGAGTCCTGGAGCCCTGTCTCGTAGGGCTGTGTTCCCGAGGGATGGAATCAGAGTCTGGGTTTGGTTTTCCTCCTTGTGTAATGAGGGCGTGTCTTGAGAGTCCTCACAGTGATCTGAGGACACTTCACTCTCTTCCCACACTGGAGCTAGAGGGACCCCTGTTTGCTGTAGCTCTTCTAGAGCTGTCGTTTCACGGAGAGATGATGAGGGCAGACAACGGTAGGGGCATAATTCACTTCGTTTCCACAATATCCCGGTGAAGTAGGTACCGTTTTCATCCTTGTTTTACAGATGAGGCACTTTGAGGCATGGCAAAGTTAATGCACCCGCCTCAGGTCACACAACTAGTAAGTATCAGAGCTGGGATGCACTCTGGGGTATGAAACCCAGGCAGAGCCGCCAGTCCCAGCTGCTTTTCTGCATCATGTCTGGAGATGGGGCAGGCCTGGGGGATGGACACAGCCCTGGAGAAATACATACTTGTCCTTCAGAGTCCTGCTGGTGACATTAAGCGCCCTATTTTTAGGTTTCAGGTGATTGAGGCTTTGGGCCAGTTTGACCTGCACGTTGTCCCTGTGCCCCTCTGTGGAATGGGATGACTAAGGGCAGAGATCCCGGTCAGGTGGTGAGAGCAGGAAAGGCCACATGCCCATGGGATCTGAACAGAACAACCCAACTAATCTCCTGGGCTGGGAGCCTTGGCCTCACGCCACCCCAGGGTGGGGGGATGGAGGTGTTCTTTCACTCTATCCCCACCCTTTTGCTGATGGCCACTTGGAGTAACAGGGAACTTGCAGGCCACAGGCAGTGCTCTCAGCTTCTTTGACATGGAAGTTTGTAGGGTCCTGGCCATACCTAGAATCCCAGCTGTGGATGGGGAGGGGAACCCACACCTGCCTGACCACTGCGGGGTACTCTTCCTACCAGCCGTTTCCAGGAAATGGACTTGGCTCTGTTTATGAAGCAGAAGAAATCCAATCCCCTCCAAGGTAAAGGCTGGAGAAGTTGTTTTCCTTTTCACTCCTTTCTGCTCAGGACAGCGCCACTCTGAGCTGCAGAGAGCTGTCAGCCTCCTTGGCAGCCTGCAGTGGGGGCAGCGCTGGGGCTGTGAGCCCCGTGTATTATCCCCAGATAATCCAGTCCAAGTTCTTTTCATCAGATTCTGAGGATTACAGGGGTGGGAATTGGGGGCCTGGGTCCCTCAGGAGCTGACCAGTGATTAAAGCAAATCTCCAGTTATACAGCAAGGTGCCTGCCAGGGCAGCGAATACGTGTGAGGACCAGGACTGTGGAGGCATGTCAGGGGGCATGTCAGGCCCCTGGGGGTTGTGTGGGAGACTTTTTCTTTAACCCCTGCCATCCTGTGAGAGTTGGGAGGGGACTTGGTCTCTCTGGATGCTGGCTTTGTTTATCATTATTTCTTTGACTCATCCAAAACAGTCTGATGGTTCAAAGGAAGCCCAGGAATCCATTCACATCTTGGGACAGGGGGTGTAGAAGATGTGGGATTTAACTTTACAACTTGACCTCATCCTCCTCCACTTATTGCTGCCTGGCGCTTCATTCAGAGGGCATGGCAGAAGGTGGAGGGGCTCTCTGCATGTCTTCTGGGCTGTGGTGTGTAGGCTGTCATATGTAGACTTTGGGGGCGAAAATGGTACAGGTCTTCCCTCTTGTGTGTAAATATACAACATACCCCCTGCGTCACCCAAAGAGGATAACACACTTTTCATCACTAGGAGAGATACTGTGGGTACATGATAGCTTGTTAACCTTCTTGAAAAATTCTCCTTCTCTCACCAAGTCTGTCAGAAGACTGTCTCGTAGAGGAGCTGAGAACTCTTGGGGTTGGTAACGGGGCCAGGAAATCTTGCTAAGTTGGGATTGAACTTGTTGCGGTGGAGGCAGCGGGCCTGAGTGCAGAGCTCTGTGTGGAGGGAATGGTCTTAGGTCGCTTCTCAGGGTGGCGTCAGCCCCTTACAATGCCAGCTACAGCAGCCTACCCTGCAGGCCACTTGGCCCTGGCTCCCTGGCAGCCAGCACCCATCCACACGATCCTCCTCTCCTGTTTTCCGTTTCTACTAGGATGTTCTGTTGCTCAGTCAGTTCATCCGGCCACATGGGGGCATGCTGCCCCGGAGGATCACCGGGCTGTGCCAGGAAGAGCATCGCAAGATAGAGGAGTGTGTGAAGATGGCCCACCGAGCAGGTAAAGGGCCCTCGGGCAGAGGGGGCAGGGGGCTATGGGCACCATTACACCTTCCACACCTTCGAGCCCCTCCTGAAAGGGCAGTGTGTGTCCAGAGACTGCATTGCACTTGCCCCCCAATGCCAGCCTCCCACCCCCTTGGGCTTTCTGTTCAGCCCCCAGAGCTGCAGGGGGAGTGCAGAGACCATCCTCTTAAATGCTTTTCCCTCCATTCAGGTCTGCTCCCAAATCACAGGCCCAAGCTTCCTGAAGGATTTGTTCCAAAGACCAGACCCCGACTCAACAGGTACACAGACCTGGGCTGGGGAGGCCAGCTCCTGGAGCTCATCCTGCAGCTCAGGACAGCTGGAGCGCTCCGTCCCTTCCAGCCTGAACGCCACCCCCGCCGCCCCATAAGTCCCACCACTGTGCACGCCTCTCTTACTCTCCCTCTGCCGGCCTCAGCGTCTTTCCTTGTCCCTCCCCAGCAGGGCACTTAGCCCAGGGGTAACAAGGGTAAGAAGATCTGCTGGTTGGGCATTAGAATGTGCTAATCCTCTGTTTATGACATCATACTGGGTTGCTATGGGAATGTCAGAGCAGTTCTACAAACTTTCAGTAATAGCACTGGGGTTATTAAAGGGCAAAATGAGACTTTAGAAATAGAAATGGGAGGTCTCACCGGGGTAGGGCCACCATATAGAGCTATCAGATCATATACCGTAAAACTTGAAGGCAGCATCCATGTAGACTAGATTGTGGATGTTCTCCCTAGAGTTGTACAGTTAACAACCTGCTCAGCTGCGTATGGCATCCCATGAGATCCTGAGGTTTTATGGAACAGGAGAGAAAGGCCTTTAGATTCTAGAATCAATCAATCTGCCTTTGAGCCTGAGTAGAGTGGCCCCCTCTGGTGTAGGAAGAGGTTCCTGTCTAACACTCACACAGCTGTCTCTGACGTTACCACACTACATACTCCCGGAACTACAATACTCTCTTATGGAGGGTAGATCCAGGTCTGTAAAATTCATGTTGGTGTTCCTTGTTCTCTCCCATCAACGGCCCCTCTTCAGCCTGTCTTAATGTCACTAGAACTGCACTCTTTGGGTAGAGCAAAGCAAGATCCTCCACCCCCAGCAAACCTCCTAGGCTGATCCCCAACAGAACCCAGGAATGGAGGATGGAAGGCCAGGCAGATACCAGCTCTAGATTGCTGGGCTGGGGGTGCAGGGCCAGAGCTGGGTCTTCATTGACTCCTTGCCAGCACCCTGGCCCCTTGCCCATCTCCACCTGCACCTCCTGCGCTGCCAGCTGGGCCATCTGCCAGCAGCCCTGGGGGAACAGGACATATAAACTTCCTCTTGTCTTTCTATGCTGTGGACCGTTTGGGAGTTGAGCACACCCCCACTCCAGCGTGTTGAGAGACAGCAGGCCTGAGGACACACTCCATCCTGCCCTCAGCCTCTGAAGCAAAGCCAGGCTCCCTTCCGTATATCTGGTGTCCATCAGTGTGACGCAGGATTGATGGCGTGTGGGGGCTCGTGGGGTTGCGAAAGGCCCTCCTGGGGAGGAGAGGGAGTCCTGGCTACAACTAGGGACTTGATCATCAAGCCATGCCATCTCTTCCCCGCCCCTTCCAGAGAGGTAGGAGGAAGGAGCGCGATTAGCGGGAGCCTTGGTTCTTAGAGCTGGAGTGGTCCTAGAGAGCTGACCGGAGGCCCCAGCCCCTCCACAGCAGCTGCCCGCTCCTTGTGGCACAGGCATCAGGCCCAGGGCCAGCTGAAGCCCAGCTCCCCAGGGTCTCTCCAGGGTGGGAGGGACAGGGTGGGCGGAGGGGTGCAGCAGCTCTGGAGAGCTGGGTGTGCCTCAGGATCTTCAGTCCCAAGGAGCCTGCGTCCACATCCCACCTCTCCACCCACCCCCTCTGAAGCCAGGGAGGCCCCAGCACAGGGCCCTGCCAGGTCCCAGCACCGCCAGCCACAGCAGAGGCGGCTCTGGGGCCAGCGCACTGCACAGAGACCTCCCTGCTGGGGGCTGACAGCCACCCAGTGGTCGTCGGAAGCCCTCTCGCCTGCCCACCTGGCACGTGGCGTGTAGTCCTACAGCTTTCACTTCCTCTCAGAAGATGAAGGTCCAGGGGAGCTCAGTTGAAACGTATACATTAGCAGTCACTTTTTCACTCTTTTTTTTTTTTTTTTTTTAAATTTTTCACTCTTATCTAAAAATTTTCAGCCATGGTTATTAATTTTTTTAATTAAAACTTCTCATGGGAGGGTCTCTGGAGGCACTGGGTTGAGCCCTAACCTAGTGTGGAAGCAGGGGAGGATCCTGGCCTTTGTCAAGGCTGAGCTTTCAGGACGAAGGGTGGGCCTCTGGATAGGATCCAAATTTCGTTCTGAACAGAGTAAACCCCAGTCTTAGCCGGCATGAGCCACTCTTCCCGGAACTGTCAGGGCCCTGCCGTCCCCAAAGGAGGCCAAAGGACTGTGGGCGGCAGCCATCTTTCCCCATCCCCGCTCGTATTACATGAACCTTCCTGGGCCGCGTCTGCACCCACGGGCCCTCACCCTTGGCTCCCATCGTGGCCTGCTTGAGGGTCAGGGGTCAGGGATCCTCCGCCAGTTATGGCTGCCCAGGCTTGTTCCCTGAGGGCTGGGGTGGCAGAATGAGCCAAGTGGGGGAGAGGGAGGGATTCCTCCAAGTCCTTACATCAGCCTCTCCTCTCCCCACGACTGGGCCAGAGAGGGCCGATCTGCTCTCTGAGTAGCCTCTTCCTCTGCCTCCTCCCCCAGCAGAACACACGCACACACACTGGCAACTCATAAAGACAAGCGAGCATGTGGCCACACACACGTGCGGCCGCCAGAGCCCAGCCCATCTGTTTACAGCACACTGGGCAGTTGCTCCCATGAAAAGCCCCTTCTCCTCAAGAAAGGAAAGCTGGTAAAAGTGTTTGGTTGACCAAGTGCAGCTTCAGCCCGAGGGGCCTGTGCCCGTGGTTTCTGCCGCATCCTGGGCTGCCAGCCCTCATGGCTGCCTCCCGTCCTCCCCCCACAGGTACCTGACCCGCTGGTCTCCCCGCTCCGTCAAGCCCATCTACAACAAAGGCCACCGCTGGAACAAGGTGCGCATGGCCGTGGGGTCCCCCTCCTGAAGGACAACATCTCCTACACGGGCAGGCCTTTGGTGCTGTATCACTGACTGAGAGCAGGGCCTCCTGAGGGCCTGACCTCATCCTGCACTCCCACCCCATCCCACCAGGGCGGCCCGGCTCCTCCACTGCAGATGGCACGGGGTAGGGGGCGGGGGGGTGGCAGGTCTCCTCCAGTGCCCGGGACCTGCACCACCACAGTGCTGGGAGCTGGGGGCAGACAGGGCAGGCGACCCTGCACAGCTGCGGTGGTCTCACGACTGGCCTGGGCCCAGGGCTGGGGCACTGGCCCTTTGTCCAAAGGAATATTATAAACCAGGCTTGTGCTCCCCCGCTGGGTGTGTGCTCACTGCTTGGGAAGCGCAGGGGGCTCAGCCCGTTTCTGGCCAGTCACTGCGCATCGAGTCACTGGGCTCTGGTGGTGGGCCACGTGGGCGCACCGAGCGGAGCTCACGGCCACACAGGTTCCCTCCCTCTCTGTTGACAGCCGTTGGCTTTTCATTAGGCTGCCCGGCCTACGTGCAGCTCTCCTCTGAGTCCAAGAAGCTGCCCTCCTCAGAGGCCTCCTGGCTGTCACCTCCCCCATGCCGTTTCCTCCCACCATTCTCTCTTGTTAGCACATTCCAGCCCTCTGCCACTTGCTCTATTTAGAGCTGGGCCTCTCCTCAGCCTGGACACCAGATGGAGGTGGAGGTGGGGGAAACAGCATAGAACACACCGACCAGATTCACCGCCTTTATGAAAATACTGCTCAGATTCTGCACACCCCACGGGCGGCCCGCCTACAGCATGAAGGGCAGGTCTAGGTTCTTCTCGCCAGTGCCCACGTAGATGTAGCCATAGTTCTTGGTGCGAGGAGCGTGGTAGAAGGTGAGGCCGGGCCACAGCAGGCTGCGCAGCACCACCAGGGCGTTGCCCCTCTCCATCTGGACACTCCAGGACCCTGGGGGGTGGGGAACAGGCAGCAGAGGGCAAGGCCTGGGCATCGTGGAGGCAGAGCCCTGCCGGGGGTGCGGAAACCCCAACTGCAGGCAGCCAGGCCTGAGCATGAAGGTTCCACTGGGAAAGGGGAAGACAGTTTAATTATCCTGGCACTTTACTCCTCCTGATTGCCTTTGAGCCATTTCACTGCTCATTAAAGCCACTTCCAGAGGGAGGGCGAAGGAAATGAAAAGAGGTGGAACTCAAAGCAGTCTGTTTTGTTCCTGTCAGCAAGTCCAGTGACAGGTTGCATGGGGGAGGAAGCTGGGTCACCCATGCATAGGTGGAGCGGGGTTGGGGCTAGGCTGGGGGGACGCCAGGCTCCTCTCTTCCCTGCACTCGGGCTCGCTGGTGGCCTGCTGTCCCGGTGCGCTTCACCTCTCTTGCAAAATTTTGCTCCAGGCCCAGCAACGTAACTCTGAGATGGATGAGACCTGCCCAGGCTCACATAAAAGTGTGGCCTTCTCAGGCCTCCAGCTCAATAGCCCTTTTCTGGCAGCTGGTAGACTGAGAGCCGTCCTTGGTGGGAGGGGACTTGGGCCGCAGCTAATGAGCCTTTGTCTATCCTGGGTTCTGCCCTGGTTTTTGCTCCCCAGACGGGAGCAGCCCAGCCTGGGGCTGAGTTGTTCAGCCACGAGGACTTGGCGGGAAGGGCCTGATCCAGCTCCAGAACCAAGGGAGGGAGCCGCTGTGTGGGAGGAAGGAGCCTGGGAAAATCGCCCCTGGATGCAGATCTGGAGCTTCTATTCCCCTGCGCGGAGGCCTCTCCCAGCCCAGCCGCAGCTCTGCCCCAGCCCCTGCCAGAAAGGCAAATGCTTTGAAGGTTTTGGTGCTGGACCAGCCAGTGATGCACTGAGAACTGTGCCGAGGCCTTCATCAGCTGCCAGCCCAGCCCGGCTGCCTGGCTCCCGCTGCCCCCAGGCCGCCTCCAACCATGGCCCACCCCGGTCACTCCACACCCAGCAGCCTTGGAACTCATGCCCCACCCACCAGAGGCCACCCTGATTACAGGAGACCTGACCATCAGGCACCCTTTGCCCTGATGGCAGCTCAGCCTATCTCAGGGCTCCAGCACCTGCCCAGGTCAAAGCTAGAGCTTTTGGGGTATATGTAGTCTGGTGGCCTTAACTTGCTTGGGGTGTGCCCACGCAGGGGCCACCTCAGCACTGTGCGGTGGTCTGCACCAAGTACCACCAGCCAAGGGTGAGGTGATGAAGCAGAAGCCACAATGTAGGCTTGACCCCACTCCTCCAGGCCCCCTCAGTGCCAGCCAGATAGCATCGAGAAAGAAGAGTGTCCCTGGGTTCCCAGAGCTCTGACTGGGGCACTGCCTGGCGGGGTGGGGGTGGTCAGAGAAGTGGGGAGTATCTCCCCCAGCTCCTGCAGCTTGCGTCTCTGGATCCCTGAGATCTTCCACCTCATAAACCTGCCTGCAGGTTCTGGAGCCTTAGCCTGTTGCTCTGCTAGTCATTCATTCCAGAAAACAGATGGCCTAGGGGTAGCAGGAGAGGGGGTATGATAGAACAAAGTATTCCCAGTACACCGTGTGCAGCTTCTGGCCAGAACACAGACCCCCGGAAGGTAACCCCTGTCAGCTCCGTGCCAGTCCGCGCAGCAGCACATCTGGGGAGTCCCTCTCTGCTCTAGGAGTCCACAGTCACAGCCCCCTGGAACTGAAAAAGGTCAGGCTCTGACCACCCAAAGATGGCAGCTTACAGCCCTACTGTTCCCCAACCCTGGGCCAAATGCTGCCCTGCAGAAAGAACTGGAGTCTCCCAACCAGACATACTGAGCAGTTCCCTGTCACCAGCGCTTTGGTATACCCTGAGCAAGGACAGTCCTGGCTTCCCTGGTACCAGCCTGCCCACCTAGGGCTTGACCACCTCTTGCTTCTAGTGGGTGGGGGAGGGTCAGGCTCATCAGGGGCTCCCCCTACACTGGCCAAGCAAGAGCAAGGAGAAACAGGGTTCCCCTACCAGGGTTGGGGATCTGCGCCATGCAGGCCCAGGGTGCTGGCAGAGTACAGAAGTGGTATGTGCAGGACTGGCCAGCCAGTGACACTGCTTCCTCCCTCCCTTGCATTCCTGTCACACTTCTGTCCTTTCCTTGTCCCTGGCTCAGCTTGTCGCCCAGGAAACACATACTCTCAACGTGCCAGGAGTCACGTAGTGTCTACCTGGGAAGCCAGGCTCTTGCTTCACCTTCACCCACTTTTATTACTGCAGCTGCTGGCAAGGCTGGGCCCAGCCAGCCGCCACCACTGGGATTCTAGGGGAAGCAGCCCATGCTGTCTCCCATCTCAGCAGACCTCCCCCTCCAGCCTCCTGGCAGCCAGTCTTCTCCACAAGCTCTCTTTTCTGAAGATGTGGTGGGATACAAGCTGGTAAACCAGGAACGGGGCCTCCTGCACGAGCAGGAAGTCCTCCTGGGCCTTGGGGGTCTCACTCACCTTGCCAGTGTGGGAAGCTCAGGCTGCGAGATGCTCATCATAGTTACATTCCCCTGCCCTCCAGGAAGAAAAGCAGCCAAGTTCTGAGATTAAGTTGGAGGAGAGTGGACCAGGCTGGAGTTCAGGGCTGTCCAGGGGCGGCAAATGGCTTAAATCCACTCAGACCAGCACCGCACAACTTGTCTCACACACACAAAAATGGCCACAGGCCCCTTCTCAGAGCAACCATTCCCCCACACCAGGGCCACAGCACATGGGAGGGGGTGGGGGCGGAGATACGCCAAAGAGTTCCCAGCCTTTCTGACAGGCAAGGCCAAGCCCCTTGGTGCAGAAGGCTGAGCACCTGTCACCTGAACCTCCACTGGACTGGAAGAGAGGTGCCACCTGCATACCCCTCCGAGAGAGGGGTGATCCTGGACCCCGCGTTGCCCACCCTCTCCAGTGCTGTCTCCCCTGTCCCCCACCTCTTCCCAGCCATCACTACAAGCTGCTTTGCAGGCAGGCAGACAGGCCCCTTGCTGCCCTCTGCTGCCTCCTCTGGGCACTGTGCTGGAGCCCTCACTGCTTCGTGGCCGGCAGTCCCTGAGATCTCTGCTCCAGCCCAGAGAGAGGCGCGCTGCCCTCCACCCGCGTGCTCTGCTTCCCAGGACACCTATGCAGCACCTGCTGTTCTACCTTGCCACTTCCCATCCTGTTTGGTTTGATCTTCCCAAACGCCTGTGAGGCACGGATGGTGCCTTGTTCTCAGCAGCATCTCCGGTCCCTGGGATGTACTAGCTACTCAGTGACTATTTGCTGACAGCATAGAAGATTAAGGAGCGTTGAACAGCAGGGTACTGCCCAGAAATCTGGCATCCTGACTTAGTGCTCCATGTCTCACCTAGCAGCAGCCCAGGCTCAGTGAACTCTTGGCTGTTGCCCTGTGTCTGCCAGAAGGATGCTTCTGCTGCCAAAGCCCTACTCCCACAGAACTCCACAGATCCCACGGCACAGTGGAACGGCTTGGGAGGCCACAAGTGGCTCCAGGCAACATTCTTACATCCTCTCTCCAGCGGAGGGTGGTCCAGGGACCAGCTGCTGAGCACCTGGCCAGTCCACGTGGCCACAGAGAGCAGGAGTCCCAGGGACTGCCTGACCCATTCCTGCTTACAGGTGATACAGGGTTCCCCTCAACAGTTGCCTCAGACCCAGAAAGGAAGCTGATCCTACCTGGGCAGATCCCATCCTTCCCACCAGTTACTGGTGCCCCAGGGAACTCATTGTTGGGACTTTGCTTCACTTAGCAACCCAGCCATTCTGGCTACCATCTGCCTGGTGGGGCAGCCTCCCAGCAGCTCCTTCTGCTCTTTCAGGGGCAGATACTGCAGGGAGTCTGGGAGCAGAGTCAGAGTGTCTGCTCTCCTCCAGCCAGCCATATTTCCCCCGCCATACCGCGGGCCTCACCAAACCATCCTGAGTAAAACCCAGCCAGACCTCCTGCAGGCTTTCTGGTGGTGGCTCTGGGAGAAGGGAAGCTGGAGGCCCAGAACTGTGGAGTTTCCAAAGTCAGGCCAGGAGCATCTCTCCCCTCCGGCCCTCTGACACAGGAGACTCCGGGAGTCCTTCACTCCTAAGGCTCCAGCACTAAGGACGAGGCAGCGTTCGGGGAGGAACTGGGGTGTCAAATCATCAGTTGATCTCTCAGCCCTGAGGCCCACTGTTCGTGCAAGAAGTCTAGGTTCCGGGGGATGGGGAGGGAGGGCCCCTTGTGTCACCCCCGCCCTCCCCAGAAGGGAAAGCCTCATCCACTAGCCCTGGGCTCCCTGCTGCCGCGGCTGAGAAGTCCACACTGGGCAAAGTTTTCCAGCCATGCTCCAAATCGGGGAGGGGCTGCTGCCCCCAGGTTAGGGGCGCTAAGAGGACTTTTCTCAGTTGGCCATGCAGGCCCTGGCACTGGGTCCCACCACCACAGTGTTCCTAACTCCCTTTACCAACCAAGGATGTGCAGTCCCCCTAGTCAGGTGGGGAACACAGAGTTGGAGGAGGTAATGGGAATCTGGAAAGTGTGTCTGATGGTTATGAAATTCTCACCCTCTATAACCCTGCCAGGTCCAGGACCCCGAGTCTGTGCTCAGGGAGGCTTGACTCTGATGCCCCCGTGTGGTGGAGGCCAGGGTAGCCACTCTTTGCTGGCAGCCCTTAGCCACCTGTGACCCATGGCCCGGCCCCTGGGGCACTGCAGTAGCCCCAAAACGGCCTCCAGAGCCCTGGCTTGCCCCTCTGCATCCATTCATGTGCCACTGCCTTGTTATTGCAGATCTGCCTACAAGCCAGCAGCAGCTCCTACTGCCTTGGTCTACTCCTAGGGCTTCCCAGGTGGCTCAGTGGTAAAGAATCTCCCTGCAATGCAGGAGATATGAGTTCGATCCCTGGATCAGGAAGATCCCCTGGAAAAGGAAATGGTAACCCACTCCAGTATCCTTGCCTGAGAAATCCCATGGACAGAGGAGCCTGGCGGGCCACAGTCCATAGGGTCACAAAGAGTTGGACACAGCTGAGCAACTAAACCCTCCTACCCTTTGGCCCTTTGAGCCCTCCCGAGCCTGCCCAACTCCCCTCTAAGGCCTTTTTGCTACTGAAAACAGTATCAGTAATACTGATTTTTACTTGAGTCCTTAATGTCTTGAGCACTATCATAAATGTGTTGTTATTTCATTTAATTTTCATAACAACCCAGTGAGGCAGAAAATAATCAATTTTCCCCTTTTAAAAATTGAGGCACAAGGAAATTGAGGGAGTTGTCTGAGGTGACCAGGTAGTACACAGCAGATTCAGGGTTCCGACACAGGCTTTCTGGTTCCAGAGCTCTTGTGTTTAACGACTACTGCCGTCCCACCTCTACCCTGAGTTCCAGCCCAATTGGGTTGCTCATCACTCCTCAGAAATGTTTCCCCAAGTGATGCGGTTGACTACTGTCCTGCGATTCCCATCATCCACTGAAAACATCATCTACTTGACACCACAGTTAAGGCCAGAGCCTTGGAGTCTAATGCTTTAACACATACTGTGTCCTTGGATTTAACTCTCTGAGCCTCTGCTTTTTTTCATCTGTAAAATGGGGATAATGATATAATAGTACTAACTCACAGATCAGCTGTGAAGATTAAAATGAACTAAGAAAAAAAAAAAAAGAGGCACGGGAAAGACTGGGTACAGTGCCTGGCACACAGTAAGCAGTGTCGTTGCCTTTATGAGTAGTTCCTAGTAACATTGTCTTTGCCATCATGAACAACAGATCCCTCCAGCTCTCAGAACACCAAGCATGGGGAGGGAGAAAAGCAGGGGTACTGAGGCAGTGCCTTAGGTGTGGCCCCTGAATGCCCAGAGCCTGGCACCTGTCCTGGGATGCAGAGCCCAGCAGGAGCATCTTCGCGGATGTGCTCATCTCTACTGGTGGAGCCCCGGGAGGAACCGGGGTCTCTGACCCCCACTACCAGCTGTGTGCCTGAGCCAGCTGGGCCTTGAAGCACAAGAAGGCCTCTGAAGTTGTATGTTTTATGATTTAAAAGCACACTTAGCAGGAGACAGACGTACAGAACTCATTTCCTTAGCAGGTGGCCCTCTGCAGGCCAGTCGGCACATACTCCCCAAGCACCAGCTGTGTGCCAAGCACTGGATCTAACCCTGAAACCAACTGTGAAGATGTACATATGGCTAGTGTTTTCAGGGATGTTTTGGTGGGGGAAATTCCCAACTTGCCTTCATTCAAGATTGATATAAAAATCAAGAGAGACTTCCTGTCTGTGGAAGCACCTGGAAGACAATCCTTTTGTCTACAGACATTTGGAGCTGAGCCCTGTATTGGGCCCTGGAGGAGCCTCCTACTCAAGGCCACATGTTGAACGCCCAGTTCCCACCCAGGCCGTGGGTCCCACTCTTAAGAGGGAATGGCAGGTGGTATGGCCCACTGTTCTGACCTGGGGGTATATCTAATGTCCTCCAAGTAACCAAAGGCTGTTACCTTTGGGGATGTCGTGCTCCAAAGAGTCCATGAAGTCTAGGGACGGGTCGAGCTCAGCCTTCTCCAGCAAGGTCTTGTTCTTCAGCTCAACAGGCTCCCTGAAGTGGAAGTAAGAACTCAGCTTCTTGGCTTCAGACAAGGACAATCCTACAAAGGGGTGGCAGGTAGGAGGGATGGTCATCCCCAAGCTCCACAGTCCCCTCCCTCTCTGACTGCAGACCACAAGGAGGGGCTTGCAGAGGGTTCAGTCAGCTACTGATGGGGAACTGAAGGGCAGAAAGGGACCAGCGTTCTCTCAGCCAGAACTCGGCTCAGCCCCTGCGACGATAACAGACTACGGAGGAGGAGCGTGGGGAAAGGTGGGGAGCCCAGCCCCGAACCCAGGTGGCCAGATGCTCTCTCAACTCAGGCATAAAAGAGTCAGGGTCCAGTAACGACATTCGGCAATTCCTCCCAAGTGATGTGGCAACAATTATTCCTTCTCTGAGAAAACAGGTAGGTTCCCCTGGACTCCCAGACATGTGTCTGACTGTGCTCAGGAAGAGAACTTACCTTCAAAGGTCCGATTGACATTGATAGGTCCAAAAGGGGTCTTAAAGAGGGCGCCTCGGGGGATGACAGCCACAGCCTCGTCAATCTGGTCAATAACGGACACCAAGCGCGTCTCTTCCTTGATCTGGACCTGAGGAGACAGGAGACAAGTTGTCCCGCTGGGGTGCTGTGCCAGTCAGTCACGCCTCGTGCAGGGGCCCTCTGCACGTCCATCTGACCTGGGTCATCATGCAGAGATGCCAGGTGCACGGAAATTCACCGTGAGTGAAGCCCTTGCCTACCTTCCCTCCCTCCCGTCCTTAAATTGGTAACACGTACTGCTGGTGAGTACGATATTTAAAACTTTTTCAAAAAAAATAATAAAAAGCAGTGTCTGATCTCATTCCTGGTCCCCCAGTTGCTCTCACTGGGAGCAGACACCATTAACAGTGTTTTATATACCGGTCCAGAAACAAACCATTCTGTTACCATATTTTAATGTTGCTTATTTTGCCTTTTTAAAATATAAAAGCTATCATGCTGACTGTAGAATATCTGGGTGATATAGAAGCATTTTATAATATACCTAAGAAAATTAAAGCCATTCATAATCCCACCTGCTGAAGGTAACTGCTGATAACATATTGGTATAATCCCTTCTATTCTTTTTTTCCTATGCCTATATTCAAAGGAAAATTAAGAGTTACAGTTTATTTAGTTTCTTGTCCTGCTCTTTGACTTAACATCATTTCTCAAACATCACCCCATACTGTAACATGTTTACACAGATGAAATTTGGTTAGAATTAGTATCAAGGGCAACCCCAACCCAAACAAAAGGACTTCATAGAGATGTTTGGGAGAAAACAGCACTTGACAGGGAAAAGGTCACTGGGAGATCCCAGAGTCATTCAGCCACGTATTTCCCCTGGGCTGCTGATTGGCATTGTTTACAAAGGAGGAGATGGAAACTAATAAGTGTCTAGGCTGGGTGCTTTAAATACATCACCTTGGGAATTCCCTGGCAGTCTAGTGGTTAAGATTCTGTGCTTCCAATGCAGGGGACATGAGTTCAGTCCCTGATTAGGGAACTAAGATCCCGCAACCCTCGTGGCAAAGCCAAAAAAAATTAAAAAATGGCACCTCATTTAACCTGTACAAGTCTCAATTCTACAGAAGAGAAAACAGAGGCCGTAGAGTTTGTCTGGCACGCGGGGGGTTGCAGCTGAAGCATCACAGACCTAGACCCAGACATCTGGCCTCACCCACGTTCAAGGGCAAAGGTTGGATTTTGAATCACAGGTTTGTCTATTTTCAGAAATTGGGTTATTTTCCAACCATGCAATCCCATATTTTAATGTTGCTTATTTTGCTGTTTTAAAGTATAAAAGCTGTCATGCTTACTGTAGAATATCTGGGTAATATGGAGATATTTTATAATATACCTAAGAAAATTAAAACCACTCATAATCCCAGCTCTTAAAAGTAATCACTGCTAACAGTTTCAAGTGAATGTATTATCTGCGTGTGTGTGTGTGTGTGTGCGCTAAGTCTCTTCAGTCGTGTCAACTCTTGGCAACCCGTCAACTGTAGCCCGCCAGGCTCCTCTGTCCATGGGATTTCCAAGGCAGGAATAGTGGAGTGGGTTACCATGCCATTCTCCAGAGTAGCTTCCCAACCCAGGGATCGAACCTGCGTCTCTTACATCTCCTGCATTAGCAGGCATGTTCTTTACCACTTATGCCACCTGGGAAGCCTGAATGTGTTATCTAGTAAAATACAAATCTATACAAATATATAAGCACCTGTGCACATCCCCTGACCCCAGAGCAATGCACAGACCACTTCTTCCCAGCCCTGGCCCCATAACCCAGCTCTCCTGAGAGCTGCCCATTCCCTTGCCACCCTGTCATCACTCAGGAGTGATGTGACCCTGGTCAGGTGACTTATCAGAGATTTCCTCCTTTCCACCCCCTGGAGGCAATGCACCAGGGTCCCAGAGCCACAAGGATGGAGCGAAGGGGCTGTCACGGAGGCCCAGGGCCGAGCACACCCAGCGCCCCAGGCCCCGTGGCCCTAGTGGCTGTGACGATGACCATGCTTGCCGCCACCACAGTGTCCACCAGCCCAGCCCCTTGTGTTCAGGCCCTCCTCGTCTTCACTCACCACTACTTCTTCTTCAAAGACCTTTTCACCCTCGTTCACCTTCTGCAGCTCAGTGTGTTCGTACTCATGGGAGGGGTCCCCCATGAAGCGGCCCTTCACCACAGACGTCTGTGTCTCCATCTCCTTTGTGGCGGGAGGCAGGAGGCTCCACTCCATGCAGTTCAGGCTGCCAACAACATCCGCATGACCCCAATTCTAACTCCTCTCATTCCAGCATCCTGCCCCCTGCCCCTTCTCACGAAGGGCTAAGGCCCAAGAAAGGCTGTTGGGAGTCACACCTTTCCCCCTTAGAAGCCGCAAGAGCCTGTGGTGTACCCCACCCCATATGTGATGACATACAACTTAATTTCTTAAAAGCTTCAGTCTGCCAAGATTCCAAGAGTGTCCCTACATAGCTGGATTGTGAGACCACAGATGAGTTTCTGGAAGCTGAATTGCCTTAATTTCAGATCCCTCTGCTCCAGAGGGCCCACAGCCATGCTCAGCCTGCCTGCTGAGCTGACACACAGCCATCTCCCCCACGCTTCTCCTGGCCCAGGCTCCAGGAGCTCTCCTCCTCTGAGAGCTTCAGGGGCATCGCCAGCCCGGTCACTTCTTTCTCACACCTTGCCGGGAGGGGTGTCCACCCACTCCTCCCTCATCCACCCAGCACCTACATCCCCAGCCTGCTCTGTTTCCCCGCTTCACTCTCCACTGGCTTCTTCACAACATGAAGATGCCCCAGCTTTATAAAACTAACAGTCCTCAAATCCATGCCCCTCTGGGAAATGCCCCTTTCCTGCCCCTCCCTCCTCTTCCCCAACTCTGGACCATAATCAAGAACATTTTGCCCTGCCAGAGCCCTTTCTCCCCACCCCACTTTCACTCTGACCACTGCACCAGGATTCTACCCCGGCACCCCAAGAAACTGCTCTGAAGAAGGCCAGCCATGGGACCAACAAGCCAACACGTGCATTTCCGTGTCTGCTTCCTTTGACACCTCCCCTTCCCCCTCTCCAGTGCCTTAAGTGTTTCCGAGGATCTATTCTCACCCCTCTTTTGTCTCCACAGTCTCACCTACCTGACTCCCAGAACCCCAGCTACTCCCTAGTGGACACCCCGAATCCAGTCACCTCTCACCACCTCCACTGCTTCCACCCTCATCCAAGCCACCACCTACTCTCGCCCAATATCGCAGCAGCTTCCTAACCGGTCTTTCCATGTTTGTACCTGCTCCCGCTTTGGTCTGGTCCCCACCCAACTGGGAAAACCTAAGCCAGACCGTGACTCTGTGCAGACTCTCCCAGTGACTTCCCACTGAGCCAAGCACTCTCAGGGCCCTGCACGACTGTCTCGGCCTCTCTGACCTCAAGCTGTGCAGTGGTCCCCCTCACTCACTCCTCTCTAGCCACACTAGCCTCTATAGGATCCCACAAGTACACTAAGCACACACCTGCCTCAGGACCTTTGCACTTGCCTGGAATGCTTTTCTCTCAGATAAACACATAGCTCACTCAGTTGCCTGAGGTCTCTTCTCAAATGTTACCTCCTGAGAGAGGCCATCCCAGATCACCCTTTTTATAGTAGTACCCTACCCTGTATTCCGTGTCTCCCTTAGCACTTAGCACCAATGCTAAGCGTTTGCAGTATATGTGTGTGTGTTTATTGTCTGTCTTCCCTCCCCTACACACACGCTAAAATGTAAACTCTATGAAGACAAGGACTTTAGCACTGAATTCCCCATGTCTAGATCAATGCCTAGCACATACTAGGTGCTGGAGAAATAAAAACTCATTGGAATATTGCTGCTGCTAAGTCGCCTTAGTCGTGTCTGACTCTGTGCGACCCCATAAAGGGCAGCCCACTAGGCTCCTCTGTCCCTGGGATTCTCCAGGCAAGAATACTGGAATGGGGTGCCATTGCCTTCTCCATATTGGAATACAGTGAGGTTCAAATCTCTATCTTCAGTCCAAATTTTTCTTTTGGATTCCAGATCTGTACTTTAATATGCTTCCTTACCACTCTGCCCCACGGCACCTGACACCAAACTTGCTGGGCCTCCCCTAGTACCTCCTGAATTCTTTCCCAGTGCGTGGCACCAGCCCTTACCCAGCTGCCTGAGATGGAAGGAGGGGTCAACCTTGACCTCCTCTTCACCTTTCCCCATTTAGTCACAAGTCCTGCTACTTCTACCACTGAAATCTTTGAACCCCAGCCCTCCATTCCTTCCTCTTCCATCTGCAACAGACAACCAAATGCTCGCCCACTTCCAGACCTGCCCACTCAGGTCCGAGCAGGCTCTTCTTGATTGAAGGCCCTCAGTGGCTCTGCATAGCCTAGACAAAGTTCAAATCTGGCCTCTCCATCAAGTTCAACATTAACCCCGTAGGCTGCCACTGTCCTGGTTGCCTACCCTCTGTTCTCCCAAACACCCCGAGCGAGCTCCAGCCAGCAAATTTGCAGTTTTTCCCTCTGACTGGCATGCCTTTCCCCATCTCCTTCCTGGAGAACGCCAGGTCATCTCTCAGATCTCAGTAATCTTATTAAAAATTGCTCTCTGAATAGCATTGAAACATGAATACTACCATATGTGAAACAGATCGCCAATCCAGGTTCGATGCCTGAGACAGGGTGTTCAGGGCTGGTGCACTGGGACAACCCAGAGGGATGGAATCGGGAGGGAGGTAGGAGGAGGGGTTCAGGATGGGGGACACATGTACACCCATGGCTGATTCATGTGAATGTATGGCAAAAAACACTACAATACTGTAAAGTAATAAGCCTCCAATTAAATAATTTACCAAAAATGGCAAAAGGAATAAATAAGATCTTAAAGCTGAGATCTTGAAGGCAAAAAAAAAAAAAAAAAAGATGCTCTTCAGGAGAATGTTGCACCCTGCCTCCCCTTCGTGTACACCTCTGTCTTAGTTTTCAGATGCTTTGCTGTAATTCCTGGGTGTGAATAAATTGGAGATAGGGAGAGTCTTAGCCATCTTTTTAGCCCCAGGTCTAGCACGGAAAACATTCAATGTTGGATTGCTGCATGAATAGATAAATGAAGTCTCCAACTTTCTTCAGCCTGAACAGAACACTTGTAAGATGGGGAGCTCCCCATCAACGGGGTAGTCAAAAGGAGGGTGGATGGTCCTGAATGGAGTGTCTAGGAAAATCTCCTCAGTTCTAAATCCCTTCCCTTCCATTGCACATTCATTCACTTCTTCCTGGAGTGCCTCCTATGAGCCAACACCTCCACCCCAAATGCTTCAGGACCCATTTCCAAAGAGCTCCTCGCTACCGCTCAAGGCTTCTGACCCGTCTCCAAAAAAGCCAAACTTTAGTTTGGACCCTTCTCCAAACGTTTCTTTTTGGAAAGCCAGGTACACCACAGGGCTTCTACTCCGGGTTTTCATTCTCCGGAAACTTTCATCTTACCCCTCCTCCGTTCCTGCCCTGCTTCCATTATTAAACCATCAGCCTGTAAGTTTCTCTGGCGCCCCTTCCCAGGTGTCCTCCCGGGGCTGCTCCCTCAGATCTCACCGGCCCGCTTTCTGGAACCCGCCCCTTTGGGTCCTACCTCCCACTCGCCCCTTCCCGGCCCGGTAGCCCTCCCCTCAGTATCCCCCTGCGGCCTTGGCCAGCCGGGCGCCCTCTCCACCTGTACAGGGTCTTGCGCGGTGCGAGCTGGTCCTCGCTCACGCCCTGAGCGATGTAGTAATCGGCGACGAGGCCGAGGATGCGGCCCCAGAAGAGGACCCGATCGAAGCGGTAGTCGCGTTTAACTAGCATGAGAGAAGTGAGCAGCGAGGCCCGACGGTCTGGGCTAAGGCCCTGCCCACTGCCAGACGCCAACTCCAGTGACAGCAAAAGGCTTTCCGCGTCCATCGCGCCGGCGGCTCTGCTCAACGCCCGCCAGGTTGCTAGGAGAAGCCGTGTCCATGGAGACCCAAAGCTCCGCCCCTCCACCCTACCGGAAGCAGGATTTCACCCACCTGACCTTCTGCAGGCTAGCCTTCTGGTGCCGCCAGACAGCCAGCCCTTCTTGCCACGGAGTGCTTCCGGAAAGCCTAGGCGTACATTCGCTCCCTCCTGCTTCCTTTCCCCACTGGGTGATGGGAAGTGTTCAGTTGTCAAGGCAACGGCATGGATTTACCCCAGAATAAGCAGGATACAGTGGTAGGTTGGAGGTCCCAATTTAGCCCAATTCCAGGGCTATTTTGCTTCTTCTAAAACCCCTCCACACAGTCAACATTTATTGAGTCCTCATTGTATAACATATGCAATGGGGGCTCAGGAAGAAAAAACAACAGTAAGACTAGCCATATTATTTCACCCTATTCGTGTCCTGGGATTTCTTTGGAAGGAATGATGCTAAAGCTGAAACTCGAGTGCTTTGGCCACCTCATGCGAAGAGTTGACTCATTGGAGAAGACTCTGATGCTGGGAGGGATTGGGGGCAAGAGGAGAAGGGGACGACAGAGGATGAGATGGCTGGATGGCATCACTGACTCAATGGATGTGAGTCTCATTGAACTCCGGGAGTTGGTGATGGACAGGGAGGCCTGGCGTGCTGCAGTTCATGGGGTCGCAAAGAGTCGGACATGACTGAGCGACTGATCTGATCTGATTCGTGTCCTTTCTTGGCCTCAGAATTCCCTAAGAAAAGAATTTAAGATCTTCCTGGCTCTAAGATTCCCAAGACAATCAATCCCCCCCAGAACCAGGTCTTACAGAATGGGGTCCATCTATTCCACTGTCTTCACAGATGGCTCTTGATTTTTCCCTTTCATAGATTGTTTCATCTCAGTGGCAAACAAAGACCTAGAGGGGGAGTGGGGATTCCCCAGAGGGTCCAATGGTTAGGACTCCAGTGTGTGGGGCTAAGGAGGGGCTGGCTAGGCAATGGGGCACCATATAAGGCCACACCCTGGGAAAGGAGGGTGCAGAGGGTTACAAAATGTGTTTATGGACTACACTTCCCCATCAACATTTTCATATACAACATCAACAGCTACACGTTCCCTACCACCTATGTTTACCTACCTCAGGTCCCACTCCTATTGCTTTTAGGTTCAAATGGTAGCAACAGATCAAAGGCCAGAACCACTGAAGCTGGGGCTCTTCACTCCCTGGGCTAGATATGATGTCTTCACATGCATCTCTGGAGTGCCCAGCCAAGGTTAAAAGAGATAAATGGGTGCCTCAGCAGGCTTGTTGTCAGGGAAGATGATATTTGTTGATAAAATTATTAACTGATCTTTTAATTTCTGGATTCCTTTGGAGCAGATTCATGAAATCAGAATGACCTGAGCCCCAATGCCAAGCCAAGAAGTGTCTAAATTACCTGGATAATTAACTTTGTTTTGATTGTCTAGACATTGTTTGTGAAGTTTTTTTGTTTTTTTTTTTAATTTTGGGTTGGCTCTGCCAGGGAACTCAGCACCATAGCAGCTTCTAGCACAACCGCCCTCCTCCCTTCTGGGCGGCAATTATGTGAAGGTTTTTTAAAGTAGGACTTGAGGGATCAGACTTGCCTTAATGTCTTCCACCTCAAAAGTTTATAACTCCCTTCTTCAAAATTCTCCCTCCCTTTAAGTCGACCCCTCAGCCTGTCCCTTTCCGAGTGGGAGACATGGCCCTGTTCCTCTTCTGTAAGGTAACTATCAGACACAAAAACAGTGGCAAGTCCAGGCTGGTGGAGTATGCCTCAAGTGGACACAGCACAGAAAAGAACTCAAACCTTTTGTTTGCACTGATTCTATATTTACTTAGCACCAGTAAGTGGCAGGTTCCACATCAGGAAACACAATCTGAAGCCAGAGATGAAGTCCCACAGCTTTCCAATGCTACCAAATTCAGCAGGGCAAACCCTATTTAATCATCTCAGAGTAAAATCACACAGAATGGACAGCACAGTGTAAAGCACTCAGCCTCTGGAGTCAGCTGGACTGGGTCTGAATCCAGGTTTCAACACTTATGCAAGTTATTCAGTCTCCCCAAGCCTCATCTATAAGACAGAGACAATATTATGAAATCTGTAAGGTTATTAGATTAGATAATGTATGTAAAGTGCTTAAAACCTACTATAAAATATAAACTATTTTCCATGTTTTCTTAAAGTATAAAAAATAGTATACGTTGACCACACACTTATCCCCAACACCAGCAGGGTGAGGATTCTGCCTTCAACTTGCTTCCAAGAAATAAGTAGATGTTCTCAGGGACAAAGAGCATCAGTGCTCAGTGGTCAGGACAGCACCAAGCTGGAGAGGATAACAGTAAGGATCAGGATGGCCAAGCCACAGATGCAGCTGAGGAGGAACATCCACAGGCAGGAAGGCAGGGATGGCATGAGGACAATACTGCCAAGAGTCACTGCCAGCAGTCACCATGCAACTGCAGTGGACACAGCAGGGCGAATTCCAGAAGGGACATTTGGCCTCACGGAAGTGGCTCTACAGGGCAGACCTGGTGTCTTAGCCTATGGTTCAATCAGGCTTTGCAAAGACTCTCTTGGTTTTCTTTTCTCAGGTCCCTCCCACTGTGTGACCTCTGCTTTGGGTATACATACTCTAAGGGTCAAAGAACCCAACGTGTGGCAAGCAAAGAACATCAGGCTAGGAGTTAGCTGATGAGGATTCTTAGTCCCAACTCTGCTATCACACTGGTAAAGAACTTTGGCCAAGTCATTTAACTTCCCATATTGGCCCAGGAATAATGAAGAGAAAGAACTATTAGAAAAAAGAAATCATGGAAGGCTGAAGCCTAAGAGACCAAGGGAGAAGATTACTCTAGCCTTAAGCCTCTTTAAGCCAAAAATGTTTCAGGAAAATTTAATATGAATCCATTCATTTTATAATATATTTAAGTCCACGAGTCACACCCACATTGTGTCCCTGTTAAAAATTCTGAAGAGCCACAGCAAAAAGCTAAAAGGGTCACCTCCCCGCCCCACCCCACCAGGGTGGGTGGGGAGGGGAGGGGAGGGGAGCCTGTCTGTGGGCCCATGTTTGCTTTCCAGCCCCCAAAAGAAACACCTGACCCAGCACCCTCTGGGAAAATCACCCTGTGATTCAAAGAGATGCTTGTTCAGTGATGATTATTACAACCCCAGCCATACCATCAGTCCACCAGAAAATGTAAGGGGGGCAGGCAGCCAGAAAGACAGAACCTTCCTCTCACCAGGAAT
The DNA here is from genome assembly GCA_935064755.1 of Tragelaphus eurycerus. NCBI lineage: Eukaryota > Metazoa > Chordata > Mammalia > Artiodactyla > Bovidae > Tragelaphus > Tragelaphus eurycerus. The sequence goes on along the minus strand of CAKXYN010000027.1, from coordinate 18,813,417 downwards.
TAACTAGCTCCAAGCAGTAGATGGGTGACATGGTGCCACCAGGGGAAAGATAATTTAGCCACTGTGTTCACGATGAGCATTCCCATTCATTCGTGGAAGCCTTTCAGTGTCACTGGTGCCTGGAACCAAATGTAATCCTCCCAGGTTGTAGCTGGGATGGCGAGTCGGCCACAGGACAAGGTCACAGTCAGCTTGTGACCCCGGCTGGGCACTCTGTAGTTGAGCTTGGGTCGAAACCAATCTTCTCCACAGTCGCGGTGACCCTGTGCCATGACGATGGTGCCCATGAGTGGAGGGACCTGCAGCTCACTGAAGGCATCAGCCAGGAAAATGGCTCGGAAGAGGCGGCGCAAACAAGCTGCCGTGCTCAGGCTCGGGTCCACGCTGTTGGGGGCTAATCGGGACAAGTCAAGCTCGTAGAACTCCTTGGGGCTGAGGGCATTGCCCCCAAGGAGGATCAGCACTCGAGGGACTAGTGTCCGGGCAAAAAGTCCCTCCAGGTGGCTGAGAACACTCTCCAGTTCTGCCAGGGTTTGCTGGCATTTCCTGCTGCTCACCTCAGCAGTGGCCCGAGGTTTCTTCTTCACCACGTCCTCTGCCTGTGAGGACAAAGAATGGTGACAGAGAAGGTCTCCAAGGTAGACGAAAGCTAATGCCCTTTGAAGAACCATGCTGGGACAGAGCAGACTCACAGGACTGGAACTCCAGTTCAGTGAACCGCCACACTCAAGACCCTGGGTTTTATCACAGGGAAATGTATCAAAGAGGAAAATAGATTTTTTGTACAAAATTATAATTCTTCCGCACTCAGATTAGCAAAGACAGTGTACTGAAGCATCCAGAAATTAGCAACTAAAATACTCATGTGGTGGCATGGCAGGCAGTGAGCTTCTGCTAAAAATAATGACAAGACTGAGGAATGGGGACTTCCCTGGTGGTCCAGTAGTTAAGAATCCACATTCCAACGCACAAGAGGAGAGCTTGATTCCTGCTTAGGAAACTAAGATTCCCATATGCCACAGGGCAACTAGAGAGTTTGTGCTTGGCAATTATTTGGCTAAAAAAAAAAAAAAAAACCCACCAAGGATTATTTGGTCTAATAAATTCTGGAGTTCATCCTCCAGTTAAACATGGCATTCATGTTGAGGTTTGACAGAAAACAGCAAAATTCTGTAAAACAATTATCCTTCAATTAAAAAAAAAAAAAAAAATGGCAAGCTGATTGAAGGGAGGAAGGAAATGAAAGAGTGGGTGGGAGGGAGGAAGAAAGAGGGGAATGAAGCAGGAAGGGAGGGGAGAGAAAGAGGACTCCCAGTGGCAAAAATAACTAAAAAATAGATAACAGTGGCTAAAGACAACAACACATTTTTGGAAAAGAGAGCAGGAAGCACTCAAGAGAGCTGAATACCAAGTGCTGTCAGAGGGGACTCCCCTCAGAAGCAAAACCACACTGAAAAAGTCCATAAAAGGCCCAGGAGTTGTTCACTTAAGCACCACAGAGCACGAAAGTGAACACATGGGGACTGAGTGAACACCTGTGCAAGGACCGTAAGCGTGCATGCATGCTAAGTCACTTCAGTCATGTCCAGCTCTTTGTGACCCTATGGGCTGTGGCCTGCCAGGCTCCTCTGTCCATGGGATGCTCCAGGCAAGAATACTAGAGTGGGTTGCCATTCCACTCCAGGGGATCTTCCCAACTCAGGGATCAAACCTGCATCTCTCATGTCTCCTGCATTGGCAGGCAGATTCTTTACCACTCATGCCACCTGGGAAGCCCAGGACCCTTAGATGGCCTGCCAGTTTCCCCCACCCAAACACAATGTTTTGGAAGTGTTCTTTCTCTCTTTCCTTCCTTCCTTCTTCTCTCATGAGTAGTGTATCAGATGGAAACACAAATAAACGTGTTCAGTTTACCATGTTTACTGCTACTGCTAAGTCACTTCAGTCTTCAGTCGTGTCCGACTCTGTGCGACCCCATAGATGGCAGCCCACCAGACTCCGCCGTCCCTGGGATTCTCCAGGCAAGAATACTGGAGTGGGCTGCCATTTCCTTCTTCAATGCATGACAGTGAAAAGTGAAAGTGAAGTCGCTCAGTCATGCCCGACCCTCAGCGACCCCATGGACTGCAGCCTTCCAGGCTCCTCTGTCCATGGGACTTTCCAGGCAAGAGTACTGGAGTGAGGTGCCATTGCCTTCCAAGTTTAACTGAAAGTTAACTCCAAAATCACCTTTATTAGAGCAAATAATCCTCTTTCCCGTTATCATTACCACTTCGTTCCCACCCAATGTCCTTTAAGTCTATCAGCTAGCTCACAGGGCCAGCCATGCACACAGAACTTTCAATGACTTATTCTTAAATATTCAGACATCAAACAAAAGCCTCAACTGTGAAAGAGACCAAAACAAATAAACAGGAAAGGAATCTGGAAGAAACAGAGACAGTGCAAGGGACAGAGGAAAACTTCAAAAACACAGTAATTAACACCCACAAGTAAGAGAAATTCATACAGATAGGAAACATGTCTTTTTATAATTAAAAAGGAACATGTGGGACTTCCCTGGTGGTCCAGTGGGTAAAACTGTGAGCTCCCAATGCAGGGGTCTGGGTTCCATCCCTGTTCAGGGATGCTTGCAGGTTGCAACTAAGACCCATCACAGTCAAAATAAATTTAAAAAATAAAAATTTTAAGAAAAAGTTCTTAAGACTATGACTGCCAAAAAATTAAGTGTAAGAATATAAACTCAAGGAAGAAAAGTATAACAGAAACAAATAAATGAGGATTTGGAGAGAAAATACACTAAAATTAGAGGATCATTTCATGAAGTTCATATGTAACACACAATAGGAGTTTCAGAAAAAGAAAACAAGAGAAAAAGCAGAAAGGCTTTGACTATCCAGACTAGAGTGGGGAAGGACTGAAACCATAGGGCGGAAACATCCTTTACAGCTGCTTATGCTGACGTGCGTGAAGGTTCCTTCGACCACCCTTTCTACCTGCCACCATCTAATACCCACAAAGTTCACTCACCAATTTTCTCCCAAAGCTTGTGCCTACCTGGGGAAAAGGTTTTCGGTAGAAGTGCTTAAGCTGTTCGTAGGGCAGAGGTAGTTGCTGGCGTTGGTACATGATATGTTTTAGAAGTTCACAAGTAAAGCGACAGCAGCCTTCCTGGCTCACAGGCCCAGGAAATACCACTGGCACCATGCAGTCTCTGGGACGAAAGGGCTCCAAAGGGTTGGGAGGTTCCTGGGTGGAGGTGGTCTCAAGTAGTTCTATCTGGGGGTCCTGGGTTTCCTCCGACTTCTCACACCACTCCAAATCTAGTAGGTGCACAGAGGGACGAGAGAAAAACGAAAAACTTAAAAGGTCTATGGACACACCACCCTGAAGCCCGATCTCCTCTGTTCTCCAAAGCTAAACAGGGTCCGGCCTGATTAGAACTTGGATGAGAAAAAGTTAAGAGGCCAAAATCAGTCTTCTGATCCCTTCTTGGCGACATCAGCCACCACAGCTGAGGCCACACGCCTACACAGGCGGATTCCCTCCGCAAACTCCCCTCTGGGAAGCCGCTCGCAGGTTCCAGATCCCAGCTGTCTAAGTAAGAGACTGCAGGATTTGGGGGGACCGGGTGGCGGGAATTTCGGAGACAGCGACTGGAGATCTGCTCAGAAAGCAGAGGCCCTCATATGGGAAAATGAGTTGAGAGAAAGCGGTGTCAAGCAGGGCCCAGAACACGTCGCGAAGAAAGAGGAGAGTGAAACCAATGGAATCCAGGGCCGCGGGGGAGATGGAGTCAAAGGGGCCGAGTCAGAGCTGGGAGGGACGACAGGAAATGGGAACAAGGAACACGGGTTAGTGAAACGACTACGGGCTAAATGACTGGAGGGAGCCGTGGCAGGGAGGAAACAATCTCCTCGAGCTCCGGACTCCATACCTTACCGGGGACTGCAGCCAGGGACTGCACTTCCGGCTCCGGGGCCGCCATCACGACCTCCTTCCCGTTCTCCATTCGGTTTGAAGAGGCGCCCCGCGGTGCTTCATGGGAAGCCCGCGCCTCCACTTCCTGTTCTGCTGGCCCGGAAGCGGGAGGGGCGCCGCGTCTATGCGGCAGAGGCTTCGCTGGGTGGGGAATAGAGCCCTGTTAGGAGACGAGCGGAGCCCTCCTTAACACCCTTCGGCGAGTCCGTCGAGCCCTCCTCCCACAGAGAAACCACGGGTTCTCAACTACTTGGCGCTGCCTTCCGAGGACACTCACTCGCCCGCATCCATTCTTTCCTGCGTCCTGTATTCGCTACGCACCTACTTCGTGTCAGGCCCTGTCCTAGGTGCTGGAGTCTCTGCGGCGAAGAAGCCAGCGACTGGAGGGAGTGGAGTGGTCCTCAAGGGGTTCAGTGCCTATAGATTCAATGCAGTGTGATGAATTATACAGTAAGGTGTACAAGGGCAGTGGACGCGGAGAACAGGGGCGCCTAACCTAGAGGAGGTGGGAGTGAGGAGTGGTCCAAGAGGAAATTGATCTTTAAGATGAGTAAAGGTAAAGAGGTGGGTCTGGTGGTCCTGGAGACTGTTAAAAACAAACAAGGCCCAAATGGATTCACTTCTGCTAAATCTCACCAAGACTCATTTCCTAATCTAGTAGGAGTTTCAGGTTCTCCTGGAGTGGAATTTTAAACTAACCAGTCTGGCATTTCAGCGCTAGTGAGGTAATCTGCAAGATAAATCCCCCAACATTCCCCCTAAATGGAATTCCCCTTTCTTTTGCTAATAACCTCATTATCCTGCCTCCATTTCTATAAAAGTCTTGCATTTTGTACAGCCCCTCAGAGTGCCTTTGTATTTACTCGATGAGATACTTCCTGATTCATGAATTGTTAAATAAAGCCAATTAGATCTTCAAATCTTCAGTTGAATTTTGTTTTTTAACAAGACCTTGAGATACAAGAGCATTCTCAATTCAAGAAATAAAAAGAGTTTGGCTTATGAAGTATTAAAGCTGTGGTAGACAAACAGAAGCCAAATCATAGTAAGGAAGGCTTTCTAAGCCATATTAAAAAGTTTGAACTTTTTCTTGTAAGGGGATGGAGGAACGTTTGAAAGGTTTAAGTAGGAGAATGACATGGTTATATTTACATTTTATACTGAAAAATTTAACCTCTACACTGGCTGCAGTGTGGAGATCAGATTACAGAGAGGACAAAGGAGGAGGCACAGATACCAGTCAGAGCTAGCAATTGGAATTACCCAAGTACATGGTGAGAGAGGCCTGAACTAGGGTAGTCATAGTGGGGTGGAGAGAACTGGGTGAACCCTATAGATATTTAGGAGGTCCAATGAGTACAGTGGTTGATTGCAGGAAGAGGAGGGAGAGTGAGAGACTGTCCAGAAGATAAGCAAAAAAAAAAAAAAAATAAGCAGACTTTTTACTTCAGCAACTCTATGGCCAGTTGTGCCATTCAGTGAAGGAGGGAACACCAGAGGAAGGCCAGTTTTATTAGGTATGGGTAAGGAGAAAAGATGAGTTCCATTTTTGATAGGTTGAGTTTGTTGTTCCATTGGACAGTGAAGAGATAATTTAGGGACACCATGAGGAGCAGAAATATGTATTTCAAAGTCATCAACAGGGAGGTTGTATAAAATGAAAATGAGCAAGGATCCTTAAGACACTAATGTTTGGGGATGAGCAGAAACAAAAAGGGTCTATGGAGGAGACTGAGGAGTAGCCAGTTCAGTTCAGTTGCTCAGTCGTGTCTGGCTCTTTGTGACCCCATGAATCACAGCAAGCCTGTCCATCACCAACTCCTGGAGTTCACTCAAACCCACGTTCATCGAGTCGGTGATGCCATCCAGCCATCTCATCCTCTGTCGTTCCCTTCTCCTCCTGCCCCCCATCCCTCCCAGCATCAGAGTCTTTTCCAATGAGTCAACACTGCACATGAGGTGGCCAAAGTACTGGAGCTTCAGCTTTAGCATCATTCCCTCCAAAGAACATCCAGGGCTGATCTCCTTCAGAATGGACTGGTTGGATCTCCTTGCAGTCCAAGGGACTCTCAGGAGTCTTCTCCAACACCACAGTTCTAAAGCATCAATTCTTTGGTGCTTAGCTTTCTTCACGGTCCAACTCTCACATCCATACATGACCACTGGAAAAACCATAGCCCTGACTGGACGGACCTTTGTTGGCAAAGTACTGTCTCTGCTTTTCAATATCCAGGGAAGTAGTAATAAAAATAGACAAGTATTAGGTGATAGAGACCAAGAGAACAAGTGTGTTTCAGGAAACAGGGACCAGCGATCAAAACACTCTGTAAAAAGCATAATGATTAAAATACTGTGATACTGGCTTAGGAATACACAAAACGGAAGAGAGTCAAGAAACAGATTAATGTATCTATATATATATAGGTCTTAGCAATGATGAGGCTGACTCTTAGAAGCAAATAATTTGAAACAACTCCATATGCATTTAGGAGGGGAAAAAAGTTCCCATTACACATTCTACATAAAGATACATTCCAAATCAAACATATAAACATAGAAATAAACCTCAAAACTCCTAGAAGAAAATACTGGAGAATTATTCATAATTTAGGAGTGGGGTTGGCCTAGACATGACACAAAACCAAGAAAATATAAAGAAAAATATTGCTAAATCTGACTTTAAAATGTATATAAAGATACTATACATAAAGAATGAATGACTAATTATGTACCAGGAAAAAAGTCTGCGTGTGTACACCCATTATTTACCCCACAGGCAACCACCTCATAAGCACCTCATAAGCAACCCTTCCAGGAAACTAAACACACATATCACCTTCCATCTCCCAGGACCCTGATCTCCTCCTGGGCAGACATCCCTGCTCCTCCTACTCCTCTGCCAGCCTTCACTCCTGTCTGCGGTAAGCCAGGGTGTATAAGATCAGATATCAGAATGGGCTATCCCACTCCATCTCTTAAAAGAAGGGAATTGGAAAGAATGAAGTGAAACTGTGTGGGGGACAGCTGAAAGATCTGTGATGATGAGAGTACAAGTGTTATCAGGTGACTGCAGCAGACCCTGGTTATCAAGAGAGCCCAGTGGTGGTGGTGGTGGCGGTGATAATGTTGGAGGAACAGTCTTAGCTCTCACTTCCAATCCTCATCTTTCTTCAGCTGTCTCACTCAGCCCCTAAGTAGCAGTTTTCCTGGTGGGGTTGTGTCCCTGGCTGTCTGCAACATAACCTTCCTTTAGCTGAACAGGATACAGAAGTCACAGCTGCTTTCAACCAGTGAAGGCCCCATAATTGGTTGGGTCTGCTAAGCTCTTTTGCAGATTTTGGTCCTTCTGCTTTCACCGGTTTTGGGGAGTTATGCCATGTGGACACCATCTACCTGATCAGTAACCTGCCTTCCTCCTTGTGGTCCTGGGGGGAAAGCCATGGACTCCAGCAGGTCTGAACCTCTGCAAGGATCACCAGAGGTAAGCCACTGGTGCTAATTTTCCCAGGAAAACTGAGGTCTGCAGGGAAGGGTTGTTTTATTTCTAGGTTGCGTTTGAGGATCTCGCTGTTTGTGAAGAGAGGGGAAGTGGACGTACAATGGGTGAGTGGTGAGTCACGAGACAGCCACGGGGCTGGGAACTGAACTCTGGCGTCCTGACTCCCAGCTCAGCAACACCAACTGCTTCTCCACTCTGCCTTTCTAGTATGTTGTACACTGGTTTATGTCACTGAATGTGTTTACTCTTTGCTGACTGCAAGAGCCCTAAAGAGCAAGAGAGATGACAGCTTGGCAAGAAAGTCAAAAGTCAGCAGTCCCCTGGGCACTTTGCCAAGTTTCTATTCCAGGCAACTTCCCCCTCCCTCGCAGCGGTTGACGTAACCCGAGCACCAGCCCCGCCCAAGTAGGGGCCAGGCCCCTCCTACACCCCTGGCTGTTTTAAAACCAAACTCGGTTCTGCCGGATTGGTTCTGCTTCAAAATAAAGGGGAGGGGAAATACTCGCTGCGGGCACTCGCTGCAGGGCAGGGCTGGTTTATGGATTCAGGCCTCGTGTCGGGGCTACCGCGGTGTCTCGGGCTGCTAAAACCAACCCCCGGAGGGTTCCAGCCCGGTAATAAAGCAGTGACTACTGTGTAAAGGTGGCATAATCATCGTAACAATAAAAGCCATAATTAGGCTAACCACCATCCGCCTCCGCCCTGGCATTGGTCCTGACTCACCAGAAGGCACGCACGCCGTTGAGGGAGAAACTGAGGCATGGGCGGAGCCAGTAGGCTGGATGGACAAGTCGCCCTGAATTCTTCAGCTCTTCAGGTCCAAAACATCTTGTTTGAGATCGCGTTAAGGGGCCAAATCCAGAAGCGCCTACAAGGCTAGATTCTATGTAAGCTCCCTTTACTCCAGTGACTGCCCCACCTCCAGGCCCCTGGAAAAGACCCGCTCAGCTCTCGGAGACTGGAACCAGACTACAGCTCCCTTAGGCCTTTGCGCGCAAAGCCGCGCTCCTTGCCTACGCCTCGAAGCCACCCGCGGCCCCCTTGCGCCGCGATGCCTCCTGGGAGTTGTAGGGCTGCGGCGAGCTCGTTCCAGGGAGCTCCTAGGCTGGAGGACTCTATATCCCACGGTGCTCCGCGGCTGTTTCTGACGCGACCCGGAGGCCAGGGGATGCGGGGGCGTGGCCTGCGCAGGGCCCCACCCCCGCTCTCCTCTGGCTGGCCCGACTCGGCCGTGGCAGTAGGCGAGGCGGCGGCGGCGGAGTCCGCGGCGGCGGGGGGAGGGGGCCGGGCGGGGGGCTGGCGGCAGCGGCGGATGGACTCGCGGGTATCGGAGCTGTTCGGCGGCTGCTGCCGGCCCGGAGGGGGGGCCCGGCCGTGGGCGGAACCCTCAAGGCTAGGGGCGCCGGCGGCAGCAGCAACTGCGGTGGCCCGAAGGGGAAGAAAAAGAACGGAAGGAACAGAGGAAGCAAAGCCAACAACCCCCCGTACCTGCCCCCCGAGGTGAGCACCTGAGAAGTGGCGGGGTCAGAGGTAACCACTCCTTCCGGTCCCGGGACTCCAGGAAGGCGGGACAGAGACAAGTAGTACCCCCTTCCGGTGTCATAGACCCCCCTGAGAAGAGGAGAACCGTTTTTCCGGTCCAAGGACCCCAGGGAGGAGGGACAGAAAGACTGGGCCTCCATTCCTGTGTTAGGACCCTGGGGAGGAAGAGTTGGGAGGGCAGCGGGAATCTCCCCACTCTCATCTAAGTAACTCCAGGTGAAGTGGGGAAAGGCGGTCCCACCCTCATCCCTTGGGAAGAGCAGAGTAGAATGCCCCAGCCCTTTTCCTGTGCAACAGAAGGAAAGGAGACTGCATCCCGGGATGTGAGGATTTAGTTTTCTAAACTTGTTCCAGGGAGGAGAGGAGTACCGGGAAAAGAGCAATATGTTCCCTCCCTCTCCACACACACACACAAACACAAGCAGAGAACACTCAGGCTAAGTCCTCCCGCCCTTTGCCTGTCCTACGAGGAAGTGTGGACAGCCTCCACCTTCCTGCTCCAGCTGTTCCCTAAGACAGACAATAATTGCTACTTTGTCCCTCTATAGAAAAGGAGGACTCAGGGGAAGAGCCTCATCCAGTGGTTGTCAAACTTGAGCACGTTAGAGAATCACCTGCTGCACTCCTAGAATTTCTGATTCAGTAGGTCAAAGGTTTCCCTGATAATCTGCATTTCTTACAAGTTCCCAGGTGATGCGAATGCTGCTGGTCCTGGGACCACACTTTGAGAAACTTTAGCCTAGACCATCATCCTTGTATCAGTATTCTGCAGCCACTCATTCTGATTTTTTCATCTCCAGCAAAATGATAAAAAGGAAGGTCTCTGTTGATGGGGAAAGGTCTCCTTTACACTCCCATGCGATTATGGGTGAAGACCTATAAGAGCCTGAGAGTCAAAGAGCCTTGAAGGGATGGAATGATGACAGGAAGGGCAGAAGAAAAATGAAATGGCCAGGGAGGAGGAGTGCAGAAATACAGGACTGGCAGAACAGGCAAATCTCATATCCTTTTGCACCTGAGAGGGGAAGGCTCGGGCAATGGAATACTTCTGTGTTGGGTCATCTGATATAGGGAAGGGAAGGGAGTGGTGTGATGGACTCAAGATTTCACCTCAGCTGGGGCTCAAGGGCTAGGAGGCAGAAGGGGAAAAGCCACAGTGGTCTGGTTTGTGGTGTCTGTCTCCTTCATTATCTTTTCTGAGTTTCTTCATCTCAACCGCAACTTTGGAGACTTGACTCTCCTTCACCTGGCTCCTCTCTCACTGGGTTTGTAGTGACCAGTGCTGAGCTCACCCTCTGGCACTGCTCCAAAACCTCTTGCAACCTCTTACTCCTGGTGTCATCAGCTGAGAGGGGCGGCAGGAAGGAAATGGTGTCTCTCAGACCACTGGCAAAGAGCGGCCTCCACAGCCTGGACATGGAGAAGACACAGACGTGGGGACAGCAATTTGAGGCCCTAGAAGGAAGGAAAGAGGGTGATCTTGCATCTAAGAAGAGCATGCTGCCAGTGATCCAAAAAAGAGGGACTCGGGGTTCCGTTCCTGGCTTAGATGGATGCCTGACTGTGTTCTTGGAGGCCTTTCCTTCAGAGAGGTCACCCTGGAACTGAGTACAGGGCTGGTCTGCCATGACATTTGACAGACACCTGCCTAAACAAGTGCAGCTCAAGCTTCCTGCTCTCTTAAGTTAGCTGCCTGAACCCCAGTGGGAATTGGGGAAGTAAGGGTTAGGTCTGGACAGTGTGTGGTAACAGCTCCCTTTTTCTTTTCAGGCTGAAGATGGAAACATCGAATATAAAGTGAGTCTTAGGCTGGGGAGGGGCAGGTTGTCCTTGGTGTGGGATGATTTTCTATGATCCTTCTAACTTTATGCTCTCTACTGCTGCAGTCCATGGGGTCGCTAAGAGTCAGACACGACTGAGGGACTTCATTTTCACTTTTCACTTTCATGCATTGGAGAAGGAAATGGCAACCCACTCCAGTGTTCTTGCCTGGAGAATCCCAGGGACGGGGGAGCCTGGTGGGCTGCTGTCTTTGGGGTCGCACAGAGTCGGACATGACTGAAAAGCGACTTAGCAGCAGCAGTCATTTAAAGATGTGGTTCAGAGTAAGGGCTCTGTACCTCATTCTGTTGGAAGAGGACGCGCTGTCTGAGGAGGTCAGGGATGAGGGTGGTTAAGAGGGAAGGGAACGCCCTCGTCCTTGCAGCAGGACAGATGGGAAACCTGTGGGGTCAGGAGGAGCATCGCTGACTTTTCCTTCTCATGATACTTCACCTGCCCTAAGCTGAAGCTGGTGAATCCATCCCAGTATCGTTTTGAGCACCTGGTGACCCAGATGAAGTGGCGGCTCCAGGAGGGCCGTGGTGAGGCTGTCTACCAGATTGGGGTAGAGGACAATGGGCTGCTGGTGGGGCTGGCTGAGGAGGAGATGCGGGCTTCCCTCAAGACCCTGCACCGGATGGCAGAGAAGTATGCTTCCCTTTAGTCTTCCTTTCCCTAAATTCCCAGGACCCGCCTTCTCTGGACAAAGGGCTGAAGTGGGGAGGGTTAGTTTTCTGGGATCCTCTGCCCTGGATGCAGGCTTTTTGCCCCTTAACTTAAGGTTCATTTGTGTCAAGGGAGCTGTGGATGCAGGATAGATTGGAGGCGGGTAGGAAGTGGAGTAAGGTGTTCGGAGCTCTGGGGGAGGTATAAGAAAGCCATGGGTCCAGGGGGATGGGGAGTACAGGTGAGATGTGGCAGCTGTGGTCTTGCTGTGACAGAGTCGGGGCAGACATCACTGTTCTCCGGGAGCGAGAAGTGGACTATGATAGCGACACACCCCGGAAGATCACCGAGGTGCTAGTACGAAAGGTTCCTGACAACCAACAGGTGGGTCCCCACCCCTTCCTGTTTCTCACACCCCTGCTTCCTGGGAAGGTCCTATGGTGGCAGACTCTTCCCTGGCCTGGGACTCTGAGATTTGGTCCCCAGAGACTGCCTATGACTTTTTTTTTCTGGTTGGACTGGGTCTTTGTTGGTGTGCACCAGCTTTCTCTAGTTGGTGAGCGGGGGCTACTCTTCATTGTGGTGCATGGGCTTCTCACTCTGGTGGCTTCTCTTGTTGCGGAGCACTGGCTCTAGGTGCACAGGCTACAGTAGTTGTGGCTCCTGGGCTTCGTTGCTCCACTGCACGTGCAGTCTTTCTGGACTAGGGATCAACCATGTCTCCTGCGCAGGCAGATTCTTATCCACCACACCGCCAGGGAAGTCCCTGCCACTGCTTTTGACCTTTCAGTGGACAGGGTTGAGGGGTTGGAACCTGACCTCTGACAATTCATCTGCAGTTCCTGGACCTCCGTGTGGCCGTCCTGGGGAATGTGGACTCAGGGAAGTCAACTCTGCTTGGAGTCCTGACCCAGGGAGAGCTGGACAATGGGCGGGGCCGGGCTCGGCTCAACCTTTTTCGCCACCTGCATGAGATTCAGTCTGGCCGAACCTCCAGCATCAGCTTCGAGATCCTGGGCTTTAACAGCAAGGGAGAGGTGCATGCGATCACCGGGACCCAGTGGGACCAGACTCTGAGGATGGGATGGTAGTGGTGAAGGACAGAGTGTGAGGGCAGAGTGTGGAGACTTTGTGGAGTAGTGTAGATGAAGGAAGGCCCTGAGGACACTGAACCCGCTGTGATCTCCTTAGGAAACAAACAGGGAATCAACTGAACTAAATCCTCAGTGGGGCTCAGGGTTAAGAGGCAGGGTTACCCAGGGACTGGTTTAGGTCCTGGCAGCTCTTGAAGGGTTGGGGAGGCTGGCCCGGGGCACTGAGAGCCCAGGGCTCTGGGCCAGGTGGTGAATTACAGTGACTCACGGACGGCAGAAGAGATCTGTGAGAGCAGTTCCAAGATGATCACCTTCATCGACCTGGCAGGCCACCACAAGTACCTGCACACCACCATCTTCGGCCTCACCTCCTACTGCCCTGACTGCGCCCTGCTCCTCGTCAGTGCAAACACTGGGATAGGTAAGAGGCATCGGTGCAGGGGTGGGGCTCACTCTTCTCCCCGGGCCCCTACACATCTGGGAGCCAGACCACCTCTCCTCTCGCTCTCTCCCGCTTCCCGCATCCTGACTCTCCCGCCTGCCTTCTCTGAGCAGCTGGCACCACACGGGAACACCTGGGGCTGGCACTGGCCCTGAAAGTGCCCTTCTTCATCGTGGTCAGCAAGGTGGACCTGTGTGCCAAGACCACCGTGGAGAGGACAGTACGCCAGCTAGAGCGGGTCCTCAAGCAGCCCGGCTGCCACAAGGTTCCCATGCTGGTCACCTCCGAGGACGATGCCGTCACTGCTGCACAGCAGTTTGCCCAGTCCCCCAAGTACGGCTTTCCCACTCCAGAATCCTCAGGGAAGGCTGCCACAGGGCCCCGGAGCATGGGGTACCCCTCCCCTTCCCTACAGACCAGACCAGTTCCGGCTCAGCTCTGTGGTTTTTCAGGTTGGGATTGTGAGAGGGAGTCTTTGCTGAAGGCTAGATCCTTCCCCCAACCAGCTTTGCTGACCCCTGGAAGCCTGGAGGCAAAGTGCTGTGCCAGACATTTGCCATCTCCCTGGGCTCTGGGATGGGTCTCATGTGCCAAGCTCATAGAGAGAGGCCCCAAGCTCCTGAGATGGTTACCAGATAGGAGAGGGCAGCCCGTGTCCACTCTGAGAGGCTTGCCTTTCCATGTAGGGGCTCCAGCCACTGCCTCCTATTGGAACTTTCCTCATCTGCCCATTCCCTGCCTCCCTCTACAGCATCACCCCTATCTTCACACTGTCCAGCGTGTCTGGAGAGAGCCTGGACCTGCTCAAAGTCTTTCTGAATATTTTGCCTCCACTCACCAATAGCAAAGAGCAGGAGGAGCTCATGCAGCAGCTGACAGAGTTCCAGGTAATTGGCCATCTGGACAGGCAGTCAGCCAGGGAACTAGGAGGGACTAATCCCGAGCCCAGAGTCTGTTTTGAGGTTTTGGAGCTGCCAGCCCTTGATAGAATCTTCTTTGGCTTCAGGTGGATGAAATCTACACGGTACCAGAAGTGGGCACAGTTGTTGGAGGGACGCTTTCCAGGTGAATTGCCTTCCTTGTTATCTACCCCACTCAGCCCTCACACACCCAAGGACCTGAAAACATCATAGCTCACAGGCCACCCTGGCGGTGAACAGATGTGCTTGTTTGTAGATGAGGCTTTCGCCATCAGAGGAGATGGAGAAAGCTCATAAATTGGCTTATAAAGGAAGAAACTTGCCACTTCTTAGGACCCTTCAGGCCTCTGCAGGGGGAAGTCTGGGTCTTGACCCCACGAAGACACCTAGAGTGCATTCAGCTGACTTCATTGCCACCAGGGAAACAAGGTCCCCTGAAACTCTGCCCACGGGCATGATTGCTCTTTCAGGAATCAAGTGGTCAGTGTTAAGCCAGGAGGTCCCTGTCTGCCAGGCTCTGCTGGTGTGAGCCTTCAGTCTGGACTGGGGCAAGGCAGTCAGCTCCTTAGCTTTGAGTCACAATTTGGGATTTTTCTCCCCCACTTGAGGGACTCAGAAGGGAATGACCTAGTAGAGAAGTAGGTGGGGACCTTAGGCTGACGCTGTGCCTCCTGCCCTCCGGGCTGCAGTGGGATTTGCCGTGAGGGGGACCAGCTGGTGGTGGGCCCCACGGATGATGGCTGCTTCCTGGAGCTCAGAGTTTGCAGCATCCAACGCAACCGCTCTGCCTGTCGTGTGCTGCGAGCTGGTCAGGCTGCTACGCTGGCCCTCGGGGACTTTGACAGAGCTCTCCTTCGCAAGGTGAGGTGGAAGGGTGGGTTGGAGAGAAAACACAAAGAAAAGTGCCTGGGAGGCTGGCTGCTTGAAGGAGAAGCATCAAAGGTGCTTCAGGGGAACTCAGAGGGAGCATGGTCTCTAACCCAAGAAGGCTGTCCAGGTATGGACGGACACTGTCTGGGTATGGAGAAGGCTTAGGATACTCACAAAGCACAGATCACTAAATGTGAATCATTGTGTCACAACCCTAGTGTATAGGACTCTGAAAATACCAAGCATTAGAAGGGTTAGAGGACACAGGTGGGTAAAGGAGGGCTCCTTAAAGAGAAGGGTTTTCAGTCTTCTGAGATCTTTGTGTTTGAAGTCCTAGAGGAAGAGGAAGCTGTAAAGGGTGTGAGGGTGGCCAGGGAGGAGACACTAATGTGAGGTCTGCCCTTCCTGAGTGTGAGGGCTCTGCCTCCCCAGGGCATGGTGATGGTGAGCCCAGAGATGAATCCCACCATCTGCTCAGTGTTCGAGGCAGAGATAGTCCTGCTCTTCCATGCCACCACCTTCCGGCGAGGCTTCCAGGTGACAGTTCATGTGGGCAACGTACGCCAGACAGCAGTGGTGGAGAAGATCCATGCCAAGGTGAGGGGACCCAGCCATGCCCCCGTTTTCCCAGGGAACAGTCAGAATTCTCCTGCGTCCAGAAAGGAGGGAAGCCTGTCCCCAGACTCGGAGACCTCCCGTATCCCTCCAAGGGGACAAAGCCCCACTCGGGGTGGGTAGATGCCTGTTTAACCCTCGAGGGTGGAGGGCCAAGACTAGTAGAGACAAGAGGCATGGTCCAGGGCCAGTGACCGTGTATCTGCTGCAGGACAAGCTGCGGACAGGGGAGAAGGCAGTGGTACGTTTCCGCTTCCTGAAACACCCAGAGTACCTGAAGGTGGGCGCCAAGCTGCTGTTCCGGGAGGGTGTCACCAAGGGCATCGGCCATGTCACCGATGTGCAAGCCATTGCAGCAGGAGAGGCCCAGGCCAACATGGGCTTCTGAACTCCAAGCGGGCACAGCTCTTCTGCTGTCCCTACAATACAAAAGGTGACTTCCGGCCATGCTGCCCCCTACGTTGGCGGCTCTGTGTGTTAGTAGGCTAGAGAGAGGGGGGTGCTCTCCACTGCGTGCTCCCTGCCATCTTTTCTGGAGACATGCCAATCTAGGTATGACCAGGGAGGGGCAGTCAGTCGTGAGGGAGAAGACAGGAGAATTCAGGGCAGTGCTCAGCAGCCTAGTGTTCACCTGTTTGGCTCATCAAGCCTGGCAACCCTGCAGCCTGTCTACCGGAGGGAGCGGACCACCGCCACACCGGCCCCACTGTCCGGACTGGGCATGATCCACTGGTGTGGTCCCTGCACGTCAGGAATTGACACAACTGCTGGGGGTGGTCCTCGAAAGCTCTCCTTTTTCTATACCTCTTATCAAGGCCATGTAAGTTGCCCACCTCTACTTGACTGTGGACAAAAGACCTCTGCTCCGGGCCATCCGGTGGCCCAGGGTCTGAAGAAAAGGCACAGGGACAGTGAAGGCAGAGCTCCCACCCTGTGCCAAGACACAAGGCCAGCTCCTCAGCTTTCTCCCCCTTCCCTTCTTTACTCAAGGGCCACGTCTCCGGTTTTTCCTCTCAAAGGCCCCACAGGTGCTATTTGTTGTGCTGGCCCAGGTGTGGGGCCGCCAAGCTAAGACTTGGCTAACCGAAGGTCAGCTGCATGTCAGTAAGTCTTGTCCCTGCCTCCGCGGTGATCTGTTGATTTTAACGCTGGATCAACCCGGATGTTTTACTTTCCCCTACCACAGCTCCCCGTCCCACACCCTCACCTCCCCTCTGGCCCCGTGTAAGTCCTCTCTTATTTTAGTAGTTTGCAGTGAGCATCCCTTTCCCTCTGTTGCAGGGAACCTGGAGGAAAGGGAAAGATGTTGCCATATTTCCTACTCCTTAGGGCATGGATTCCCTCCTTTCCCTTTGTTAGTGTCCTGGGTTCCCATGGACTCAGGGATTTGGTTGAGTTTTCTCTGCATATGTATATATATATATATATATACACATACATATATATATTTAAATACACATATATATATTGTACAGAATAAAAATGTTTTATTGAACACACTGTGCTTATGTTTAAGCCCCAGGCTCATCTTCCAGAGCTGAAGTCCTCTCAAGGATCAGAGAAAAGCAAAATCCTTATGCTGCTAAGCCCTGACGGGGGGAAACAACCCATCTGGCCTCTTGTTCACCGTGCTTCCTTTCCTCTCTCCCATTTGCAGTCAGTGTTCCAGTGCTGTGACTTAAGTATTCTGGCTTGGTTTGCATAGTTCTTTGAGTAGAATAGAAAGTGAAACTGTCACCTTTCCAGCTAAGACAGGTACCCACCCTGTACTTGAGGGGTTGGCCACTTGCTCATGGTCACAGGGTTACATTAGGAGGCTGATGACTGCCCCGTCAGAGATTTGGAGATAAGCATGCCAGCTATGTAGTGATGGGTAGAACTTAAGAAACATGGCAATCTGATCCTCACTCTTTTCCTAGCAATGCAAAGTGTAGTGAGGTTCATATTATAGTCTAAACTGACTTTTTGGAGCTGAATGCTACCCACTGAAACATGTCTTCTTCCTGTTTGTGTTCAGAGTACCTTACTACCACATTCTATGGGTGGAGAAATATGGCTCAAGGTTAAAGTCCAATGCAAAAAACAGGGTCTACATTTGCAGTACTGATCCTTGCAAAAGAAATTTAATAATAAATGTGGCCTATGGTCCCAGGGGTATTCTGTCTTCAGAGTATTAAAGTGAGCCTCCCTACCATTCAGGCTTCGCTGCCTTTTTTGGCCACACCGCACAGCATGAAGCATCTGTTCCCTGACACCAGGGATCAAATCTGCAACCCCTGGAGGGGAAGCACAGTCCCTTGGCTGCTTTTTAAATATCGCTGGTTTAACTGGCTACTAAGAAGCCTGTGGTTGAAGAACTTTCTACTGGTGTTGGGAACTAAAAACCCTTTACTTCCTTCTGTACAGCTGCTCATAGACTGCTATGAGGGAAGGCTGCAGTCAGCATGAAGGTACTACAGGTCTTGCCCAGCACTGGCCCTTGCACATCTGTCTGCATCCCCAAGAAACCAAGGTGTGCTTCCGGTGTGGCCTTGTTGGTTCTTCACTACTGCTCCCTCTCCCCTCCCCTCTAGGACTGCTCCTGGCCTCTAGAAGGCCACTGGAACCAAAGTTTCTACCACAGTGCTTTTCTGTATGACTTCTTCCTGTCTACTGAAGCGTTAACAATTTGTTCAACTTGATCTGTACAGCACCCAAAGGAGATTTCTTTTCAAACTTATCCCTAGATTAAGAAAGGAAGTTTTAGAAAATGATACTGAGACATCTCCACAAACTAGTGAGGCACTCTGCATTGATACAGCACTGAGAAGGACGAAAAAGTGTATAAGTAGTCTGTACATTTTTAGTGTTAATTCCCCTAACCCTAAAATTTTCACTCTATATTCATCCAATGAATATAAAGGACCTATTGTGTGCAAAGCACTGTGAAGAATTTTTTTTTTCTTCCCATTTTAAATATTTATTTGGTTGCACTGGGTTTTCATTGCTGCATGTGGGATCTTTAGTTGCAGCACGCGGGATCTAGTTCCCTGACCAGGGATTGAACCCTGGGCCCCCTGCATTGGGAACACGGGAGTCTTAGCCACTGGACCACCAGGGAAGTCTCTGTGAAGGTCTTGCCTTTAAGAAATCTACAGATCTGGTAAGGAAGAGCCATGTACATGGTAAGTACTGTTTTTTATTAGATACTTAACACAAAAGTGGAAAGTATTTTTGAAGGAAGAACTAATTTGCTAGACAGTGGTTTTCAAATGTTTCCCCTTCAAACTATAGGTCCCCAACTTATAAATAAGCTAAAATAAGCCTAAAAGTACTGGTTTGAGTACATGGACCTTATGCCCCCATCACTCAGTTCACCTTTGGTTGGCTTCTCTGTGTAATCAACATGTCCCACATCAGAAACGCCATAGCTGATAGCCACACACATAGGCAGGATAAGTATACAGTAATATAAACAAACAAGTGCAAAAAGCTACAAAAATTCATTTAAAACCCTAAGCTAAATAAATATTCACACTTCAATAGGAAAGAGCTGAACAGGGCAGTGACCCTGAAGGCCCAAGCACTTCCCTCTTAAATGTGTATTTAGGGTCTAAGGAAATGACATTGCCCAGAGGACAGTTATTATTTTCTAGATCAAATTCATTTCTTAAGTTCATTAATACACAGATTCAGCAGGGGTGGGGATGAGGCTGGAGAACACATTCCCTTGTGTTGCTGCTGGTCCTCAAAATCACACTGGGAGTAATAAGGTCTTGGACAAGGTAACTTGCTTGAGGACATATTCTAAGAGGCAAAGCCAGGTTTGGAACCAGATCTCTTAGGCTCCAAGGCTCAGGCATTCTAAACTGACACTGCTTCCCTGCTGCTGCTAAGTCACTTCAGTCGTGTCCGATTCGAGACCCCATAGACGGCAGCCCATCAGGCTCCCTGGGATTCTCCAGGCAGGAACACTGGAGCGGGTTGTCATTTCCTTCTCCAATACATGAAAGTGAAAAGTGAAAGACTAACAATTAAAAAAAGTTATGATCTGAAAAATGAGTTTTTACATCCTTATCAGCAATAGGATTTGAATCCATGCCTACAAAGAGATGGGAGCCTTAACTCAAGATCTGGATTATTTTTCTTACTAAAAATTTCATGAAGTTATAAGTCTCCTTGAGAAGTGAACTTATTCCCACCTCCCAGGTTACAGATAAAATATTACCACCCTGCAGCAAGCCTGAGGGCAGCGCTAGTGTGTTAATGGCTTAAAAAATGATTCCAGTGTCTGCATGCCCTCAGGCCTGGGCCGTTTATTATTTGAGGCCAGAGGGCTCTTGGGATTTCTTTTGCTTTGAGGAGAACTGGCAGGAACAACCTGCGGGTTTGAGAAGTGGGGCTGCAAAAAGGAGTTCTGTAACTCCAATGCAAAGTGATAGTCTGAGTGTTCTGGCATGTCCCACACAGGTACCAGAGAGCCACACTTCTCGCAGGGCACTTGGTCCTCAGCAGCCAGAAGATTGGAGGTCATAGTTGCCTTCTGAGCCACCTCCAGAGCAGATGTGGAAGTTAAAGAAGCAAGGCTGCTGAGGCTGTTCTGGGCCAAATCCATCTCTGTAGGAGTTGTTTTGGGGGACCCTAGCTTCAACATCTTTTCACAGTCAGGGGCACAATCTGGATTCTCTGTTGGAAAATAGTTTGGTAACTCTTTAGGACTGGACTCTGGGTTCTGTGAAGGGAAGAAAACTGAAGAATCAGTGAGTTGCTTCTGCTTTAGAAGCAGACTTTTCTGCTTAAAGAAGGGCTCGGTTCCCATAGTATGACTGCTTTGAAAAGGTAATGAGGGCTTGGATGATGGGCTCATGGGGGCCTGTGTAGTGGCAGTAGGAGAAGAAAGTGAAGCTTCTTTGACTTTCTGCTTTTCTGCAGCTTTCTGGAAGAATGATTCCAGAGAAGTAATTGCTTTCTTAGGGGTTGTCACCACTGGGCCACTTCCCTGGGTCTTGGCTTCTGAACTCAAGAAGGTAGTGATGTCTGGGCCAGGTGAAGGGGTAGAGGAACAGAATTTGGTAGCACAGAGGAAAAGCATTATAAGGGGAGGGGACCTGTATAGAAAGTGAAAGAATAGATTAGCAGCAGGTCACACATTAAGTTTCTAAATGACTGGGTCTCTGGTTCTGCCACAAAAGGAAATTATCACTATCTCAAACTTTGGGATATTGGGTTAATACAGATTCAGTGGACCTGGGATGGGTGGAGAATCTGCCATTCTAACAAGTTCTCAGGTGATGCTGCTGCGGCGGTCTAGGACCACACCCTGAGAACCACTGGCTTTGGTGAACACCCAGCAAGCAGGATGTGTAAGTTGGCTCCCCTGCAAGTGGGTTTACTGTTTTCATGAAACTGCTGCACAGCTGCTGAAATTCACGGGTGAGGTAAGACACTATCTGGAGCTACAAAAAAGTTTAAAAATGGAAAGACTTGGGAAAAAAAAATGCTCTATACAGTTTTTAAACAGAACCTGAACTCTTGATTTTCAACTCTGGAATTTATCTAGAGAATGAAATTTCACAACTGCTTTTGATTACCTAGCCTAGTCTCAGAAATACTAGAAAATTCTAGAAATACTTCAAGAAATTTCTGTCATAAAGTTCCTCATTATATCTCATTACCCAAATAAATTTTCACATAAGTTGAATTTCAGAAGATGAAAATGTGCTTTTATATACAGATTTAGTCCCTCGATGAGGTAAAGGGTAAATGCTATTTTAAGATTATTATGACAGTATCTCACTATTCTCTTTCATGCTTTGAGACAGTCTTATAATCAGATACTATTATGCTTACCTGCCAATATAATATTTTATACTCTTGGTGAAATTTGTTATAATCTGTCAGTTGATAAGGTTTAATGTGAACATAGTATCACAATTATCATTTGGTTCAGTAAAATCACTCAATATTTGAAAATAAATAGTCTTCATTCTTTACTTAGAATAATTTACTTCTTGTCAGTCTTTGTAAATAACAAGTATGCCAAGAAGTAAGTATTCTTCAAGTAAGTAAGTCTTCTAAGTATTACAAAGACTCTTAACTTTAGAGAGTAATATATTCAGATAAGCAATAACTTAAGATGGCTAACTAAACTTTTCTTTTTTAATCTCTAATGTAGATCTATATTAAACAACCAGTTTATCTTTCTCACATATTATTAATATATTTACCTTGTGAATTTGGAATACTTTTACAATTTAAGAGGCTATGTTAAATAACGATAGGATTCCAATACTGAAAAAATCATTACTATCTGAACAGTAAATGAACACACTCCCATATACAGCTGTTTATTCTTAATGGCCAGCTGAAGTGAAATTTATTATTATGACATTTGGTATTACACCAGTGGGGCTTGTAACTGAGTTGGGATGTGAGATAGAGATTACTGGTGAATACAGGTCATTTTCATTATCAAGAAGGATAATTTTAAAATACAATAATCAGACAGTTAAGAGAGAAGTTCTCTGAAACTTGTTCTGCATTCCCACGTACAACTGGTCATTCCCTGACTATAACAAATTAGTATGAGAAAGGGTAGTATTGGTTCAGTTTGCCTCTCAAACCTACCTCTGGGCACTGGAAGGCACCAAATGTAGACAAAGAGGCTGAACCATGTTTCTGGTATTTCTACTGTGTTCTCTCCCTTAATGCATGACCACCCCTCTCTGTAACGTCCTGCTACAAAGAACCTACCCTAACTGGAAAGCTTATATACTAATTTTAAATAAAGACAGGGTATGAGTCTCAAACGAAGATGAGCTAGAAGTAAACTCACCATTCAGTCTGGGTTCCTGAAGTGTTACAGTTCCTGATGGTAGCAAATGCATCATGGCTCATCTTGTGAGCATCATAGTGGGTGAGGGCACAACAGCGTCGCAAGCTGCTCAGACGCCTGTCTCCATGTATGCGCATGCTCACTACCAGCTGAGTGGCCACCCTGTCGTTCTGTGGGTGTAAGAGGATTGAAATAGAACTAAAGTTACCTTGAGCAGCTGGATTCTAATACTGAACTGTGTGAGAGAAAAGAATCAGGGTGGCATAATGGTTTGGAAATAGGGTTTAATTTTTAAAATATTTGTGCTGTTTCTGAGTATAAGTAACTGGAGAAGACATAATTTGGGTGATGGAGTATTAGAATATCTAGGATATTTGACAGAATACATGAAAATGGTTTCTCCTAAATGTTCTTTTGTGGTATCCATGCAGGAAGATTATACAAAGGTCTATAGTACTATATTCTGTGACTGAAGGAAGAGTTCATGTAAATCATTGAAAGGGGATCAGGATTGAGTAGTGGATCTCTTCTTAACCTCTCTGATGCTCTCATGCTCAAGAAGAGAAGTTTCTTCTGTCACCTTAACAGCCCATCTATAGAAGATACACAGGTAGTGAGCTTGCCTCTAGAAAGCAAGATCACTGACTCACTTTTCAGTGAAATCTAAGTATATGAATCCTGTTGATGCAAAGCAAACTAAGAAAGTAAGGCCAAGAGGCAATAAGGTGACAAGTATACACAGGGACCCCACAAAATCAAAGGATTCCAGTGAGAAGAAATATACTTAAGACAAATAAACCAAAAGTAGCAACTAATTTTTAGGTAAAAATACATTTTGTATTTTTGTGCATTTTATAAATACAGCTTATTCAGGTTTGTATGTATTTCGAGAGAATACAAATTCGCAACTACAAAGAAGTCCTTGTTGACTAAAACCAGTTAACTATAACTGTATCAGGCACTGTTGAGAGGTAAAGGAGAGAACAAAATAAAGTCCAGGCTCTGGAGGATCTTATCTTGTAGTAGGAGCTACATATAATAAACAAGTAGGCTTGTAATAGAAATGAAGCAGTGTAAGCAAAGTGAAGCAGAGTAAGGCAGAGAGTGATGGAGGCTGCTGATATGATAGAGGAACTGGGGAGGAAATGAAGGTGAAATTTACTTGGTGTGTTAAATAAACAGGGAAGAGGCCAGCAGAGTGGAGGCTGTTAGTGGAGTACATGAAGGGGGAAATGACAGGACATGAGGTCAGACTATCAGAGGACAGAGAGATGAGAACGGAGCGACACCTAGTGGGCAACATCAAATAAGCCCATAGCACAACCTCTGTGTTACCTACCGAAGAACAAAGACCAAATTGCCAACCTTTGTTAGATCACAGAAAAACCAAGGGAATTCCAGAAAAAACATATGCTTCACTGACTACACTAAAGCTTAGACTGTGTAGATCACAACAAACTGTAGAAAATTCTTCCAGAGATGGGAATACCAGACCACCTTAACCTGCCTCCGGTGAAATCTACATGCAGGTCAAGAAACAACAGTTAAAAACCAGACATGGAACAATGGACTGGTTCAAAATTGGGAAAGGAGTACATCAAGGCTGTATATTGTCACCCTTCTTCTATGCAAAGTACAAAATGCGAAATGCCAGGCTGGCTGAAGCACAAGCTGGAATCAAGATTGCCGGGAGAAATACCAACAACATATGCAGATGATACCACTCCAATGGCAGAAAGTGAAGAGGAACTAAAGAGCCTCTTGATGAGGGTGAAAGAGGAAAGTGCAAAAAGTTGGCTTAAAACTCAACATTCAAAAAACTAAAACCATGGCATCTGGTCCCATCACTTCATGGCAAATAGATGAGTAAAAAGTGGAAGCAGTGATAGATTTTATTTTCTTGGGCTCCAAAATCACTGCAGATGGTGACTGCTGCCATGAAATTCAAAGATGCTTGCTTCCTGGAAGGAAAGCTATGACCATCTAGACAGCATATTAAAAAGCAGAGACATGACTTTGCTAACAAAAGATCTGTATAGTCAAGGCTATGGTTTTTCCAGTAGTCATATAGAGATGTGAGAGTTGGACCATAAAGAAGGCTAAACACTGAAGAATTGATACTTTTGAATTGTGGTGCTGGAGAAGACCCTTGAGAGTTCCTTGGACAGCAAGGAGATCAAACCAGTCAATCCTAAAGGAAATCAATCCTGAATATTCATTGGAAGTACTGATGCTACTAAAGCTGAAGCTCCAATACTTTGGCCACCTGATGCAAAGAGTTGACTCATTGGAAAAGACCCTGATGCTGGGAAAGCTTGAAGGCAAAAGCAGAGGAGGGTGGCAGAGGATGAGATGGTTAAGATAGCATCACTGACTCAATGGAGATTAATTTGAACAAACTCTGGGAGGTAGTAGAGGACAGAGGAGCCTGGCATGCTACTGTCCATGCGTGGCCAAGTTGGACATGACCTAGTGACTAAACCAAAACAACCAAAGAACAAACATTTACCACCAATTCCACTAAAAAGGGGCAGACAGTTAATTACAGATGATTCCTGACAGTATACAGTTGATGTTTCAACAGGAGAGGACACATCAAGCAATACCATCAGGAAAATGAAAAGAAAATCCACAGAATGGGAGAAAATATTTATATATTATATATTTGACAAGGGATTTGTATCCAGAACACATAAAGAAGTTTTAAAACTCAATATAAAAAAACAACTCATTTCAAAAATGGCAAAGGATCTCAACGGGTATTTCTCCAAATAAAATCAGAAAATAGTCAATACGCACCTGAAAACCACCTTATACCTAGCGACTAAACAACAAAGATATAGAGAAATTACAAGCCTCTTACATTGCTGGGAGTATAAAATAGTGCAGCAACAGCCTCATGTGCTAACAGAGTTACCATGTGACTCAGTATTCTACTCCTAGGTATATATACGAGGGAAGTGAAAACACGTCTACAGAAAAATCTGTACATGAATGTTCACAGCAACATTACTTATAATAGCCCAAAAGTGGAAACAACTCAAATATCCATTCACTGATGAATTGATAAATAAAATGTGGTATATCCATTGAGTAGAATATTATTGTCAGAAAAAGGAATAAAGGACTGATAGATGCTACAATATGAATAAACCTTGGAAACATGTTAAGGATTTCAAGCCAGTCACAAATGGCCACATATAAGATTATTGCACAGATATGAAATGTCCAGAATAGTAAATCTATACAGACAGAAAGCAGATTAGAACTGCCTAGGGCTTGCAGAATAACTATTAGTACCCACTAATACAGGTACAGGGTTTCTTTTTGGGTTATGGAAATGTCCTTAAATTGATTATGGAATAGTTGAACTCTGAAATATATGAAAACTACTGAACTTTATACTGTAAATGGGTGAATTTTATGGTATATAAATATATATATGTATCAATAGTTGTTTTTTTTAAAGAGAGAAGATAAATTAATCATATGTTTAATTTTTGCCTTAAGACTGTCTCTAAAACTGAATACTTCTTTGTCACATGGACTGTGTTAAAGCTGAATAATTTACAGTCCAATCTCTAAATGTCCTGCTTAATAGTTCCGTACTCTGATGAAGATCCACTGTGTATTCAGAGTTGGAGTAGGATTTAGATAATATACAAAAATGTAAAAGCAAATGGTAATGAGGGAGACAGGAGTAGTCAGGTCTTCACAGATCTAGTAGTCAGCGGTTCACAGACCTAGGTTTTTGAAAATCATATTGAGTTTTATGGCAGTTTTATGGGAAAAGATAAAAGATTTCTTAACATTTTCTAGCTGGTATCTTTTTGTATCTTCTTTCTACTCCATACTGATATTTATATCCCAAAGCTCACCCAAGCAATAAAGAAAATCTTACAGCATTTCGGTCCTTGATGAGTCTCTCCTCTAGTTCCTGGGCTAATTGCAAAAGCCACCATTGCACCTAAAAAAAAAGTATTGAGATTTTAATCTTTCATTTAAAAACTCTAGGTGTATTATATAACTCTCAGGTAGCACTTAGTGGTAAAGAACCCGCCTGCCAGTGCAGGAGACCTAAGAGACATGGGTTTGATCCCTGGGTTGGGAAGATACTGGAGGCATGGCAACCCTCTTGAGTATTATTGCCTGGAGAATCCCTTGGAGAGAGGAGCCTGGCCGGCTATAGTCGCAGAGAGTCAGACATGACTTAAGCGACTCAGCACACAAAAATGGTCGTTTTGTTCAGTTCTCCCCAAAGTGGAAGTGTGCAACAAAGTCTCCCCCATAAGGATCACCAGATGATAGAAATCTTCAGAACTCTGACCTGCCCTAATCTAAGAGTTTTCACTTTCTTTTCTTGCTGGCATGCTATCAGGTAAACTTAAGGCATGTTCCAACTCTGAGAAAAAGACACAAACCAGAGGCACAATATCTTGGCTTCCTAAGTTTTCATCTACCAAAAAATGAATAATTCCATTTCAAACTTCAGTTAGTTCCACTTTAGTTCTTTTTAGATGAAGAAAGGAAAAAAATAATAAAAATCCCAAGTGAAACTCATCAATTTTCAACACAAAACCCCTTCTGTTTCCTGCATATTTTACAGCATAAAGGTTCCATCTAAGTTTTCACAGCTACTAAAACCTACCCACCAGTTCCCTTAAAAGAGACAATGTTCTGTCAGGAATGTCTGCCCACCTGATGCCGAGTAGACAGAGCTGTTTTTCCTGGGAAGTTCTTGCTGCAGCCAAGGGTTTTGGTTATTGGCCTGGGTTTAACCGGATCATGTTCAATCCCCCGGCACATGGCATATAGCCAAGATCTAATAAAACCAACACAAAAGTTTAAGGTGAAAGCAAATGACTATTCTTGTTAAAACAAAATACCTATATTATACTAAACCTTTTATCCCTTTCATGAAAAAGGAAAAATCTATTCAAAATTAAGTACATCATAGAATCTTGCCCTTCCCCATGAACTCCAGTACGATAAACTACTCAGGAGAAGAATACTGATTATGCTTTCTAAGGTCAAGTCATCATTTATATTTTTGGAAAGTACCAACCAAGCTACAGGATTTCACATCCCCAAGCTTTTTTGGTACTTACTAAGCCTAAATACAAGGATCTTAAAGGAATAACAGCATCTTTGTACACGTATGTAACCAAGCTTCAAAGTAAGAGTTCCTTTCTACCAACCTAATTAGTTAGGTACATGGCAGGGGCGGGGAACTAGACTGATAGGCTATAGTGATCAAATATTTTAAAGCAAAAGGATCAGTGCAGTTACCTCAAGGAGTGAATGTTAACCTAATAGGTCTAGATTTCACCTGATGCTTTTGTCTACATTTGAATTTAACATACCCATAAAAGTTATGACTGAACAGTATCAGGAATCACTTACCCATTCCTCTCCCCAAAATGACTCTGGAGCTGGGATTCAGAGAACTGGGTCAGCTCTCCCATGTATTCTACCCCCAGGACTTCAATGACAGAGGCCCCTAGTTTTCCTCCAAGATTACGGCTAACAACAAAAGACAATAAATTTGTAAGTAACATCATCAATATCTGGTTAGCAGTAGATACAAAATATTTTGTCTGTGTAAGCAGCTCTCCAAGATTCAGGGAAAATGATAACACACAGTGGTTCTGTAAATTATTGATTTTCTAGAATAAGACTAGACGACTGGGAATTCAATACTCTGGGAGTTAGGGCCTAGGAATAGGAGTAACCATAGCATAAACACAAGGGCCAATTCATTAAGTGGTTATCAAATCAACTATATAAACTTTTCAATTGTACAGGATCTACTGTCCCATTTATGAATTCAAATTCCACCTCCCAAAACAAACCCCTTCAATAGCTAAAACCTTTTGTATTTAAGAATATAGTAATTCTTCAGCCTAGCCTTTGAGATGTCTAATAATCTGTCCTTAACCTATCTGTTCAGTCCTTTTTCCATTACTTATTTTCCTCAATATGGTCCTAGGTCATGTCCTGTTCACTGAAAATACCTTATACTTTTTCCTTTTTTGTGTTCAAAACATTCTCCAAATTGGTATTTCTCTTATATTTTCATCTGACTCCAAATTGTGCCAAATCTGAAAACAAAATCCCATGCCCCTTTTATAAGTCCTTCTTGGATGACTTTTATGAACTTTGGTGACTCCCTGTACAATTCATTTAGCAGTTCCATACAGTCTTGATTATGGAACTTTCATTATTGCTTTGAACAGTTATATCTTGTCCCTTCAACAATATTATAAGCCCTTGGTAAAGGACACACAATTGGTATGCACAGTCTAGTTATTAATTTTATTTGGGAACAATTCAGTAGCCGTGAATGGCTTGCTACGATATTAGAAAAAAGCAAATAATTAAAATTCCTATTTGTTATTTAGTAATAGGTTTTAATAAAAAACTTAGAAGGAAGTTAAATGTATGGCTAAAAATCAGTTCATTTTTTAAAATTCAGGATTATCTTCCACAGATAATCCGGAATTGAAGGTTCATTAAGAAAAGAAATCTGTGTGTTTGCAAAATTTTCTGTGTTATCTCCTTCCTGTCTCCATGGTACCTGTTTTCCTTGGCTCCAATTCTTAAGAAACTACAACTAGAGAGGGCCTTCACATAGAATGAGGAGTGGAATCTGAGGTGCTCCCTGAATACTTACATTTTGCTAATAGGCACTTGATTGAAGAGTTGTGGGACTGACCCGTGTGAGACCAGGGTCTGCCGGTTGGGCTTGTTTAATCCACAGGCCAGTTTTGCCAGAACCTGGAGTATGGGAAGCATAAAAACCTCATTACTGTCAACACCCACACACAGTGAATATTAATATACACACATACTCACATTCACACACAAGGCACAGCTTAAGGGCTGTAACTAGTGGTTTCCACATTAAAAACAAAAACAGAACCAGAAACTCAAGACATCTCCAACCCTGAGTGTCCAGCAACATCCACAGTGAAAAACATGACCCACTATCATTATCCTCACTGTTCTTCCCACATCTTCCATTCTGTTTTCTTTTAGTAGTTTTTTCCACCCATCTGTTCCTTAAGGTTCTCCTACTTCAAGAGGGTAAAAAACAAAGAAGCTACAGAAGAGACTTAAGAGGCATTTCTTAGTGTGTCCATATGAAAATGCCGAAACAAACTCATTTTGCCCTATCCCACTGAGACATTTCTTGATTAATGGTCAGTCCATTTTAAGTCCCAGTTTAATACAGATTACCATCATTTAGTATCTGTGACAAAGACTGGGGTCAAAATCATCATCCAATAGCAAACATCTTATACTAAATAAGACTTCAAAATGAAAAACACCCATGAGAAGTCTTTTCAAAGAATAAGGTACTTCAGTGGTATCATTTCACAAATTATAATTGGTAGGAAAAAAATATAAAATCACTTCACATTCATGGGAGAAATTCTCTGAAACTTCTACTAGGTCATATAAAGTTTAAATTACTACACTGAGATTTTTGTTTCCTCTCCCTCCCCCTAACCAGAAAAAACTTCCCAAAACTCTACTGGGTGATTTGGCAACTTTCCTCTACTTGGAAATTCCCTGGTGGTCCAGTGGTTAAGACTCAGTGCTTTCACTGCTGAGGGCCTGGGTTCAATTCCTGGTCAGGGAACTAAGATCCTGCAAGCTGCACAGTGCTCTCCCTTCTTTAGGAAGGGAGAGAAGGTAGTAACCAGGGAAAATCAGCTACCACCCTATGACTAAGCCTAGATCAAAGGCGATGAAGATCCCAAAGCCAAACTGTACTTTAATTAGAAAGAATAGAAAAAAGCAGAGAATACCTAGGTCACACCACAGAAGAAGTGAGATAATACTAGAATATTCAGCAAGTGAAAAGATAAGGAATAAGTTCATATATAAAATAAAAAGACTAGTCTCTTTTTTTGGCTACACTGCCTGGCTTGTAGGATCTTAGTCCCCCCAACCAGGGATTGAACCCAGGCCCTGGGCAGTGAAAGTTCCCCAGCTGAGTTCTAACCACTGGATCACCAAGGAATTCCCGCTTCCTCCTTTCTTTGGATCATTAAGGAGATATTGTGGCTACAACTATGTAAATAACCATTTCCAGCAAAATTTTCAGCCTGTTTCTTAGGAAAGTACATGTGCAATGTCAATTCTCACATTGAAGAATTACTTAGGTTTTTGTCTTCAATGTGAAGTTTAAAGAGGAACCCATTTCAAGGATGTGTAATGGTTTAAATGCCCCACTCAGGGACTTCCTTCCCCTAGAGGTCCAGTGGTTAAGACTTCTTCCAACACGGAATGTGGGTTTGATCCCTGGTCAGGGAGCTAAGATCCTACATACCTCAAAGTCAAAAAAGAAAAACATAAAACAGAAACACTATTATAAGAAATTCAATAAAGACTATTAAATAGTTCACATTAAAAAAATCTTAAATGCCCCACTCATATCTATCCCGTCTATGTTTTATTGTTGTTTTTTTTAAGTTTGTGTTTGTTTCTATCCCTGTGTTTAACTATAGATATATCTATGTTTCTCTTTGAAATCTACTATTAGCCTTCACCTTATTGTGTGAAATCCCGGCAGAACACTGAAAACCGGTCTGCCTCTCGATGGCTGCTCGCATTTCTTCCACAATCACTGCTCCCATAGTGAGCTGTAGGTCTGGAGAGCTGGTGCTTTCAGTCTGAAGAGAATCAAGCCATTGCAATAAGCCTTGTTTTCGCCTTTCCTCTGAAAAAGTTGAGAGGTCACAGGTAGACATTTTTTTAAAATCAGGGTTTTATTTAATTGTTATCTAATGCAGAAATGCTTAGAGTTCAGGTACTTTAGATATGTTTTTAGAAGACTACTCAGTATCACAACAGAGATCAATTTCTCATACCAAATCCAGCAGCCTTAATATCCAGCCTAGGCTGAACCTTATAAGCTCCAATAACCAACAAATATTTTGTATTGTCTTTTATGAGCAATGATTTTAAAGTACTTGTTTTCTCTCTCCAGTTTTGAACTTTCTTCCTCCAACTTCCCTTGCATGCCACCAAGAATTCTATTAAGTTATTCAATTAGAAATTATTCAGAATTATCTCACGCTTCAGTATAAACTTAAGTTAGCACTTCTGTATTTTTAGAGGCTGGTTCCAGTTGAATAACTTAAATCTAATCAGCACCACTAGAAGATTTATTCTCTTGACAAAGTACTTAAATTAGATGTAGCTTTGTACTTAACGGCCTTGAAAATCAGTTTTGGAAAAGCATTTTAAAAGCAGTTTTGGAAAAGCATTTTAAAAGCATTATGTAACAAGAAAGTTAAGAAATATACATGCTGGTTTAAAGAGGCTGAAGTAAAAAAAATAAATAAATAAAGAGGCTGAAGTGAGGGCTTCCCTGATGGCTCAATGTTAAAGAATCTGCCTGCAGTGCAGGAGACACAGGTGGTGTGGGAAATGTGGGTTTGGTCTCTGAGTTAGGAAGATCCTCTGGAGCAGAAAATGGCAACTCACTCCAATATTCTTGCCTGAAAAATCCCATGGACAGAGAAGCCTGGCAGGCTGCAGTCCAAAGGGTTGCAAAGAGTCGGACATGATTGAGCACACACACACACACAAATGAGCTATGAACAAGGCAAGAAAATACAGAGTATCTTGAAGAGGTAGAATGAAGGTTCATATATATGAGATGAAGAGGAAGATGAGCACATAGAAGGAAGTATTTTCCAACTGCTGTTTCTCTGCTTTGCTAACCTGTCTTCCTCCTCTAACGCCCTAACCGTGGATACTGAGCAACATTCTTCTCTGTAGATACCTTTTCTCTCGGTGAACTGGTACTGGCTTACGTTTCAATTTGCTTATGCTGAGTACATGCAAATCTTAAGCTCCTTCCCCAAATTCTTAAACTTCAATCCCTTAATTCTACCTCCCTACAGAAAATTTTTCATTAAATTTTTGAATTTTTAATTAAAGTATCAAACAAAATGCTACTAAAGTCAATCTTTATATCTTCCACCTCAAAGGTTCTCTTTCGTAAACAACTTCCTATTTCTCTTAAAGGTTTAATATCTAATATTGACTTCTTTTCTTTTACTCCCCTTCATTGTAGTTATCTATGGAGAAGGAAATGGCACCCCACTCCAGTATTCTTGCCTGGAGAATCCCATGGACAGAGGAGCCTGGTGGACTGCAGTCCATGGGGGTCACAAAGACTCGGACAAGACTGAGCAACGAACACAATCGCAGTTATCTAGTTGCCAAGGCCACTTCACCGTATTCCACATATCCACTGCAACTCACTCTATTTTATTCGTATTTCTTCCATTCTTGCCTGTGCCACCTTAACTTCTGTTTTGTTTTTGGCCACACCAGGGATCAAACCCGTACCCCCTGCTGTGGAAGCAGTCTTAACCACTGGATCACTAGGAAGTACTCATACATTTAGAGTTAGCTCTTAAAATCAGGTAGGTACAAATTAGTTTTTTCTAAAATTTTTTGACTATTCCTCATCCCTTGCGTTTCCATATAAATTTTAGAATCAATATAAATTTTAGAATCAATTTGTCAATTTCTATAAAATTCTGCTGGGATTTTGGTGAAAATGCAGTGAATCTGTAGATCAGCTTGGGGCTTGACCTGCATATATCTTGAACTATTTTTTCCACATATATTGTTCGATATATTTCTAATAATTTCATGGTTTTAATGCTATTGCAAAAATGCTATTGCTTTTTAAATTTCAACTTCCCATTTTAATATATAGAAGTATTACAAATTCCTGCACATTGACTTTGTCCCCTGCAACCCTACTAAACTCAATTATTCTAGGTTCTTTTACTGGGAGTCGGGGGAGGGTAGATTCCTTAGGATTTTCTATAAACATGGCCATGTCTCCTATTTCACTCTTCCTTCACATCTTTTATTTCTTTTCCTGTACTGACTGCATCATCTTGAACCTCTAATACAATGTTGACTAGAACTGTCATAAGAGTGAGCACTGGTAATTTGTGACAAAACTTCAGGATTAAACTGATAAACTCTAGCTATGGTCCACAACTCTAGGATCCATAACTATTAATACAAAAGAGAAGTCCTTATACTGATAACTGGTGTACCTTCTGTGCTATGAGCTGATTAGTACCTTCCAAGCTCTGGTGGCTCAGATGGTACAGAATCTGCCTGCAATGCAGGAGACCAGTTTGATCCCTGGGTCGGGAAGATGTCCTGGAGAAGGGAATGACTATCCACTCCAGTATTCTGGCCTGGAGAATTCCATGGACAGAGGAGCCTGAAGGGGTACAGTTCATGAAGTCTCAAAGAGTTGGACGCTGCTGAGCAACTAATACTTTCACTTTGAAGCTCCCTCCGGTTGTCCACAGAATTTTATCATCTTGTGGCTGTAGGACTGAGGTCCTCCTTTCTTGCTTGCTGTCAGCAGAGGGCAGCTCTCAAAGCATAGACATGGGGGCTTCTCCAAAGGCCCTCTTGGATTATGGCAACTTCCTTCTTCAAAGCCTGCAAGGAGTCTATCCCAACTCTCAACTTTGGCAGCTGATTTTTTTTTTAATTTTTAAATATTAACTTCTTTTTATCTTCTTTTTGTTTCTTTTTGGCTAAGCTGGGCAGCACGTGGGCCAGGGGATAGAACCCATAGCCCCTGCAATGTAAGCCTGGAGTCTTAACCATGGACTGCCAGGGAAGTCCCTGACAGTTGATTAATAATTTTTTTATATTAATACAGCTACACAACTGTTTCTTGTTATACACATTCACATGTTCAATATTTGCTTAGAAAGAAATGAATTAAGAGGAAGCAAAGGAGAAAACAAAGGAGTTCTTTAGCTAACACAAACCAGTTACAAAGAGGCCCCAAAGGGAAAGTTTTCACTCGGGGAATTTTTGAGTATTATTTTTAAGTAATCATACTATTTAAACTTCGCACACACACAACTATTTCAGAAACAGAAAACCCAAAGTTGCAAATGGGTAAATAGGACCCATTAAGAGGCAGGATGGTAAAGCTGAATGGGAACTTTAGTACCAAAACATCAGATACCTGGATTCTTCCTAGCTTTGAAATATGTCATATTCATGAAAAATAATTTCTGGGAGATTATAAATACTTAGATCAGCTAATTTCTGTTATGAGATTTTTTCTGGCTGCACACATCATGTGAAGACTCAGGAGTATGATACGAAATATCACCGTAAATCATTTCCTAGACATTGTATTATTCTGAACACTCTAAATAATAAGATGTTATCACTGCATCTGGAAGCTTAAAATTTAAACTGGACACAATAAAGCAACTTGTTCCTTCATATACAAATACCTTTTATTTCCTCATACAGAAATAAGACTTCTTTAAAACACTGGCAAAGCAAAGCACTTGCTCAGTCGTGTCCGACTCTTTGCGACCCCGTGGACTGTAGCCTACCAGGCTCCTCTGTCCATGGGATTCTCCAGGCAAGAATACTGGAGTGGGTTGCCATTTCCTTCTCCAGGAGATCTTCCCAACTCAGGGATTGAACCCAGGTCTCCCGCATTGCAGGCAGACGCTTTACCATCTGAGCCACCAGGGAAGCTCACGAACACTCTAATAAGATGTTATCACTGCATCTGGAAGCTTAAAATTTAAACTGGACACAATAAAGCAACTTGTTCCTTCATATACAAACACCTTTTATTTCCTCATACAGAAATAAGACTTCTTTAAAACACTGGCATTTTATAGAAAAATGTAATAAACATAGGTATAGAACAACCATTTGAGTTGAAGTAACATTTGACCACCAACAAAGGTATGCACCATCATCTTCACCAGAGAGCTCTTCAACAATGAGTTGCCTCCCACAAAACCAATGTAATGTGTAATAAATAGTTCTTATTCTGAACTATGTAGGTTTTGAGAAGGTCTGCAAATCTCCTGAAAACTGCATGCAAAATTGTCTTATATGTCGGTATCTATTTTTCTGAGACAAGCAAGGGTCCATAGCTTTCAACAGGTCTAAAAGGGCATACAGTCTTAAAAAAAAACTTAAGCAACAAATTATTTTAAGTATTATAGAAACAAAACACAATCACACAAAATCTGAGATACAGCAAAAGGAGTCTCAAGAAGGAAGTTCATAGCAATACAGGCCTTCCTCAAAAAAAAGTCTCGAGACTTCCCTGGCAGTCCAGTAGTTAAGATTCTGGGCTTTCACTACAGGGGGCACAGATTCAATCCCCGGGCAGGGTAAGATCCTGCATGTCACTTGGCATGGCCAAAAAATTTTTTAAAAGAGAAAAGCCACAAACCGTAAGATGTTGCAATATATGTATTTGATAATGATTCATATCCAGAATACATAAAGTCCTATAGATGAATGAGATAAGACAACCAAGAAAAATGGGCAAGTGTTTAAACTGACACTTCATGAAAGAATGGTCATCACTTACAAAAAGGTGCTCAATTTCATTAACACCAGGAACATGCAAACTAAAACCATGACATTACCATATATGATGTCACAATTATCAAAATGGTTAAAACACAAAAGAGAAAAAAGCAAAGGTTAACAAAGATGTGGCACAACTAGAACTCTCATATACTGCTAGTGGAATTATAAATCAGTACAACCATTCTGGAAAACTTTGGGGGTATCTACTAACACTGAGTACAGACAAACTAAAGCTGAATACAGACAAACCCCACAACTGAGCACAACGTCAGTCACGTGCTCAACAGAATGTATACATTTGTTCACCAAAAGATATCTACAAAAATATTCATAGCAACTCTGTTATTAGTGGTCCAAAACTCGAAAAAAAACCCCACAAAATATCCATGGGTAAATTGTGGTATATTCATACAATGTAATACTACACAAACTCAACTATATACAACAGAATGGATGAATCTCACAAAGACAATATTGAATGAATGAAGCCAGACTCAAGTATATACTGCATAATTTAAATTTTAGAAACTTCAAAAATAAGTTAAATAGAAATCAGGACAGTTGTTATATAGGAGAGAGGGGAGAGGGACAGAGAACGACTGGGAGTGCAAGCAAATGTGGCTTCTAGAGTTCTGATGTTTTTTGATCTGGGTTCTGTTTATACAAGTGGGTTTACTTCATGAAAATCAGTCAAGTGTACACTTAATTTACACACTTTATGTATATCAAGGTTTAGATGAGAAAGAAAAAGGAAACCTACTGGATTCCAGATTTCAGAAGAAGCAGAAATAATCATAATTATATCATAAAAATTGTAATTTAAAAATTACTAAAAGGTATGTGGAGTCCTAAGTAGGACACAAATGAACCATCTATAAAATAGAAACAGTCTTACCAAACAGAGAACAGACCTGTGGTTGCCAAGGGCAGCAGGGAGGGATGGGTTGGGAGTTTGCAATTAGCAGATACAAACTATTACAATACATAGAATGGATAAACAACACAGTCCTTCTGTATAGCACAGAGAACTGTATCAATATCCTGTGATAAACTATGATGGAAAAAATATGAAAAAGAATTATATATATATGTGTGTGTGTGTGTGTGTGTGTGTGTGTGTGTGTGTGTGTGTGTCTTAAAGAATCACTTTGCTGTATGGCAGAAAGTAACACATTGTAAATCAACTATACTTCAACAGGGCTTCCCTGGTAGCTCAGTGGTGAACAATCCACCTGGCAATGTGGGAGACACAGGTTCAATCCCTGGTTAGTCAGAAGCAGCTAGGACCATGTGCCACAACTACTGAGCCTATGCTCTAGAGTCTAGGAACCACAACTACTGAAGCCCACACGCCTTAGATCCTGTGCTCTATAACAAGAAAAGCTACTCTTGTACACAGAAGAAGCCTGTGTACCGCAACTGTAGAGTAGCCCCCACTGGCCACAACTAAAGAGCCCACACAGTAACAAACCCAGCACTGTCAAAAATTTTAAAAAACTACATTTCAGGAGGAGGAGCTAAGATGGCGGACGAGTAAGACGGGGAGAATACTTTCTCCTCCACAAATCCATTAAAAGAACATTTGAATGCTGAATAAACTCGATAAAACAACTTCTGAATGCCGGCAGAGGACATCAGGCACTTAGAAAGACAGCTCATTGTCTTCAAAACGAGAAAACGAGCCCTGTGGTAACTCTTTTTGCGCAGAACTGGCGCGGACACCAGCATTTGCTATTGGCAAGTGGGGGCTGGGCTAGGAGGAGCGGCGAGGCCTGCATTGCTTTGAGAAAGGATTTGGCCTGGCTATCTCGGGCGCTATCTGAGCGAAATAACCAGACTGTCGGTTATCTACTACATCAAAAGCCAGCCCTAACTTAAGACACCACCAGGACTACCTACGGAACAAAGGGCTGCACAGAGTTGGCCGGCTGCAGGCCGTCCCACTCCGGTGACAGGCAGCCAGGGCCAGAGGCGGGCAATTATAGCCCTAGAGAGACACTGTCTAACGGAACTGTGAGTAGGTTTCTGTGCTGACTCACGCTTCTTGGGGCTCTGGATGGTCAACATCTGCCTGAGAAAGTGCGCTGTTTGTATACCCAGAAAACTGAGCGGCGGAGAGGCGATAAGTCGCAGCACCTGCGCTCGCTGAACATTTCATCACCTGCGCTACTCGGATCTGGGAAGGGCATAAAACGCAGACTCAACCAAGTCTGTGCTTCTGAGGATTATCTGAGTGCCTGAACCTGGCCGGTTTAGATTTGGGTGTTCATCTCCACCCCCTCTGTAACAAGGCAGAGATCTGATATTGAAAAGACCTGTAAACTGCCTCAATAAAGAGAATTCAACAAACTACCAGAATATAGTGAGGACACTCTAAATTTGGCAATTTTAACAAAATGAAGAGACAAAAGAATACCCAGCAGCTAAAGGAACAGGATAGATGCCCACCAAACCAAACCAAAGAGGAAGAGATAGGGAATCTACCTGATAAAGAATTCCGAATAATGATAGCGAAATTAATTCAAAATTTTGAAATCAAAATAGAATCACAGTTAAAGAGTCTGGAGACAAGGATTGAGAAGATGCAAGAAAGGTTTAACAAGGACCTAGAAGAAATAAAAAAGAGTCAACACATAATGAATAATGCAATAAATGAGATCCAAAACACCCTGGAGGCAACAAATAGTAGAATAACAGAGGCAGAAGATAGGATTAGTGAACTAGAAGATAGAATCCTAGAAATAAATGAATCAGACGAGAAAAAAGAAAAACGTATCAAAAGAAATGAGGACAATTTCAGAAACCTCCAGGATAACATCAAATGCTGCAACATTCGAATCATAGGAGTTCCAGAAGAAGATAAAAAGAAAGATCATGAGGAAATACTTGAGGAGATAATAGTTGAAAACTTCCCTAAAATGGAGAAGGAAATTACCACTCAAGTTCAAGAAATCCAGAGAGTCCCTAACAGGATAAACCCAAGGCGAAACGCCCCAAGACACATATTAATCAAATTAACAAAGATTAAATATAAAGAACAAATATTAAAAGCAGCAAGGGAAAAACATCAAATAACTCACAAGGGAATTCCCATAAGGATAACAGCTGATCTTTCAATAGAAACTCTCCAAGCCAGGAGGGAATGGCAAGACGTAATTAAAGTGATGAAGGAAAATAACTTACAGCCTAGATTATTGTATCCAGCAAGGATCTCATTCAAACATGAAGGAGAAATCAAAAGCTTCACAGATAAGCAAAAGTTGAGAGAATTTTGCACCACTAAACCATTTCTCCAACAAAAACTAAAGGACATTCTCTAGAGCAATACAATAATAGTGGGAGACTTTGGTACCCCACTCATATAATCTGGCTGTAATAGACAAAGTAAAGAGGAAAACATATTTACTTATGAGCCTCAAAAAATTCAGTTCACTCAGGAGAGTTTAAAAAAAAAAAAAAGACTTATTTGTTCACTCTGTAGAGGTTTATTGACTATTTTGTGGGTTTGGTGCCACTTTGGGTAGTAGGGAGGAAGAGGTGACAAATGTGATCCTGTCCTAAATAATATATTGTGTTAAGGATGGACTTACCAATGCAGAATACCAAGATGTGCCTAAAGATGAGAACGCCCAAACTGGACTTTTTGTTTCCTGAACTTTTCATTTCGAGAACAAACCTCCTAATATAAGATGAATTCACCATGATTTTTTTTAAGTGTTCTTTGTGATTAAAAACAGAAAGCCATTGGTTAAGAAATTACATATACTCCTCCCCACCATCACTCCCCTTCTTTCTTCCCATTTCCCTCCCACCCTCATTGATCCTTTCCTTTGTCCATTTTCCCCTGCAAAAAAAAAAAAAAAAAAAAGATCAGAAACTATAAAAATCTTAGAGGAAAATGTAAGCAAAACACTCAATGACATAAATCAAAGCAAGAGCCTCTATGACCTACCTCCTAGAGTAATGGAAATAAAAACAAAAGTAAACAGGTGGGACCTGATTAAGCTTAAAAGCTTTCTCACAGCAAAGGAAACTATAAGCGAGGTGAGAATACAACCCTCAGAATGGGAGAAAATAATAGCAAATGAAGCAACTGACAAAGGATTAATTTCCAAAATATATAAGCAGCTCATACAACTCAATACCAGAAAAACAACCCAATCAAAAAGTGGGGAAAAGACCTAAATAGACATTTCTCCAAAGAAGACATACAGATGGCTAACAAATACATAAAAAGATGCTCAACATTGCTTAAAAAAAAAAAAAAAAAAAAAACTACATTTCAACAAAATGCATTTTAAAAAAGATAAAAATCACTAAAAGGTACATAAGTGAAGACCTAAAAAGCTGGTGAAATGTTTATAGATGGGATAATTTAACACTAAGATACTATCCTTTCTGAAAATGTAAATTCAGCGGCTTCCCAGGTAGTCCACTGGCAAAGACTCTGAGCTCCCAATTCAGGGGCCCCAGGTTTGATCCCTGGTCAGGAAACTAGATCCCACATGTCGCAACTAAGACCCAGTGCACCTAACTAAATAAATATGTTTAAAAAATAAATAAAAATGTGAATTCAATGTGACTTCCAGAATTTCTTGAGGAATTCAACTAATGTATTCTAAAATATATACCAAACAATAAAGGTCCATAAATAGCCAAGACAATTTTGAAAAACAAAAGTAGAGGGGAGTCCTTATCAAATATTATAACATACCACAAACTAATAAAAACAATGTGTTTCTGAAGCAAAAGGAGACCCTAATGGGCTATTATAGAAACAACTGATATATGAGAAGTTGAGAAAAATGGATTATTAATAAATAACTGTTGGGAAAACTGACTCACTAAAAGATTAATAATTAAGGTGGCTCCCTACTTTAGGAACATCTGGTAGAAATGAATGTCTAAAACGAGATTTAAAATGCACAAACCATAAGGTGAAAAATGGAAGGACTAAAAGAATTCGTTCAACAAAGTACAGTATAAATAAAGTTAATGGATGACAGACCTGGGAAAAGATGTTTGAAGTGTCAAAAACAGACAAGGAACCAACAATTAGGATACAGAAGGAGACTTCTCCCCCGACAAAAAAGGGCAGGAAATCCAATGGAAAATTGGGTGATTATAAATAAGCAAACTCATAAAAGTAGAAAGTCAACTGGCTAACAAGTATATGAAAAAAAGCTCAACTTCAATTAGTAAATTGAGAAATATGTTAAAACAAGCCCCAAAATATAAAGTACACCTTTGTAGCCATCACATTTTAAAATATTCAGATCAGATCAGATCAGTCACTCAGTCGTGTCTGACTCTTTGCGACCCCATGAACTGCAGCACACCAGGCCTCCCTGTCCATCACAAACTCCCGGAGGTCACTCAGACTCACATCCATCGAGTCAGTGATGCCATCCAGCCATCTCATCCTCTGTCGTCCCCTTCTCCTCCTGCCAGCATCAGAGTCTTCTCCAATGAGTCAACTCTTCGCATGAGGTGGCCAAAATACTGGAGTTTCAGCTTTAGCATCATTCCTTCCAAAGAAATCCCAGGGCTGATCTCCTTCAGAATGGACTGGTTGGATCTCCTTGCAGTCCAAGGGACTCTCAAGAGTCTTCTCCAACACCACAGTTCAAAAGCATCAATTCTTCGGTGCTCAGCCTTCTTCACAGTCCAGCTCTCACATCCATACATGACCACAGGAAAGACCATAGCCTTGACTAGGCGAACTTTTGTTGGCAAAGTAATGTCTCTGCTTTGGAATATGCTATCTAGGTTGGTCATAACTTTCCTTCCAAGGAGTAAGCGTCTTTTAATTTCATGGCTGCAGTCACCATCTGCAGTGACTTTGGAGCCCAGAAAAATAAAGTCTGACACTGTTTCCACTGTTTCTCCATCTATTTCCCATGTAGTAATGGGACCAGATGCCATGATCTTCATTTTCTGAATGGTGAGCTTTAAGCCAACCTTTTCACTCTCCACTTTCACTTTCATCAAGAGGCTTTTTAGCCCCTCTTCACTTTCTGCCATAAGGGTGGTGTCGTCTGCATATGTGAGGTTATTGATATTTCTCCCAGCAATCTTGATTCCAACTTGTGTTTCTTCCAGTCCAGCATTTCTCATGATGTACTCTGCATATAGGTTAAATAAACATGGTGACAATATACAGCCTTGACGTACTCCTTTTCCTATTTGGAACCAGTCTGTTGTTCCATGACCAGTTCTAACTGTTGCTTCCTGACCTGCATACAGATTTCTCAAGAGGCAGATCAGGTGGTCTGGTATTCCCATCTCTTTCAGAATTTTCCACAGTTTCTTGTGATCCACACAGTCAAAGGCTTTGGCATAGTCAATAAAGCAGAAATAAATGTTTTTCTGGAACTCTCTTGCTTTTTCCATGATCCAGCGGATGTTGGCAATTTGATCTCTGGTTCCTCTGCCTTTTCTAAAACCAGCTTGAACATCAGGAAGTTCACGGTTCACATATTGCTGAAGCCTGGCTTGGAGAATTTTGAGCATTACTTTACTAGCGTGTGAGATGAGTACAATTGTGCGGTAGTTTGAGCATTCTTTGGCATTGCCTTTCTTTGGGATTGGGATGAAAACTGACCTTTTCCAATCTTGTGGCCACTGCTGAGTTTTCCAGATTTGCTGGCATATTGAGTGCAGCACTTTCACAGCATCATCTTTCAGGATTTGGAATAGCTCCACTGGAATTCCATCACCTCCACTAGCTTTGTTCATAGTGATGCTTTCTAAGTGATGCTTTCTAAGCTTTTTTATAAAATATTAGGTTATACCAATTGCGGGTGAGGATACGGAGGAAATGGGAACTCTTGTGTACTGTCAGGGGTCAGGCAAATGTTACAGCAATTCTGGAAACCAATTTGGCAATATTTAGTGAAACTAAGTATATGTGTATACCCTATGATCTAGCAGTCCACTCCTGAAAATACTCAAGAGAAACCCTTGCATACGTCCAAAAGAGGATTAATAAGGACATTCATCATATAAACAGAAGGGTCTGTAAACATAGTAGATCCATACCATAGATTGTGCTGCAATTAAAAGCAATCAACTGGGCTTCCCTGGTGGCTCAGTGATAAAGAATTTGCCTGCCAATGCAGGGGACATGAGTTTGACCCCTGGTCCAGGAAGATCCCACATGCTGCAGAGCAACTAAGCCCATGCAACACAACTACTGAGCCTGCTACTGAGCCCACATGCCCCAACTACTGAGGCCTGTGCACCCTAGAGCCCATTCTCCACAACAGGAGAACCCTCTTCACTGAGAAGCTCACGCACCACAACTACAGAGTAGCCCCCGCTCGCTGCAACTAGAGAAGAGCCCGCGCAGCAATGAAGACCCAGCACCCTCCCCCAAAATAAATGATTTTTTTAAAAGCAACCAATTACACATAAATACAGCTATATGGATAGATCTGTAAAACCACCAATGAAAGAAAATTAAAAAGAATGAGATCTATAATACCATAACATGATCTTGGAATTAAGAAGCACGAGTTTTTCTTTTAACATTGTTTCATGGCAAATTAATGCAGTTTATACTCAACTGCATCTTTTAAAAAAAAATTGAGTATAGGTGATGTACAAAGTTGTATTAGTTTCAGGTATACAGCAAAGTGAATCAGTTATACATGTATCAATACCTATATCCACTCTCTTTTCTCTTTTTTTTTTATTTTTCTTCCATATGGGCCATAACAGAGTACTAGAGTTCCCTGTGCTACACAGCACATTCTTGTCATCTATTTTATATATAGCAGTGTATATATGTCAGTTACAATCTCCCAACTTACTCCCTCCTTCCTTATCCCCTGGTAACCACAAGTTTGTTTTCTACATCGACTCTACTTCTGTTTTGTAGGTAAGTTCATTTGTACCTTTTTTTTTGTTTCACACACAAAAAATCAATTTTTAAAAAATTTCACATATCATGTATTTGTCTGTCTGTCTTCACTCAGTATGACAATCTCTAGGTCCATCCATGCTGCTACAAATGGCATTATTTTGTTCTATTTTATGGTTGAGTAATACTCCATTGTATATATGTACCACATCTTCTTTATCCATTCCTCTATTGATGGGCATTTAAGTTGCTT
This sequence comes from Tragelaphus eurycerus, assembly GCA_935064755.1. Lineage (NCBI taxonomy): Eukaryota > Metazoa > Chordata > Mammalia > Artiodactyla > Bovidae > Tragelaphus > Tragelaphus eurycerus. The sequence goes on along the minus strand of CAKXYN010000027.1, from coordinate 18,769,608 downwards.
CCATGTCCTGGCTATTGTAAATAGTGCTGCAATGAACACTAGGGTGCACGTATCTTTTTGAATTATGGTTTTCTCTGGGTATATACCCCAGAAGTGGGATTGATGGGTTATATGGTAGTTCTATTTTTAGTTTTTTAAGGAACCTCCAAACTGCTTTCCATCGTGGCTGTACCAATTTACATTCCCAAAAACAGTGTACAAGGGTTCCCTTTTCTCCATATCCTCTCCAGCATTTTTATTTGGAGATTTTTTGGATGATGGCCCTTCTGACTGGTATGAGGTGATACCTCATTGTATTTCTGATTTGCATTTCTCTACTAATTATTGATGTTGAACATCTTTTCACTTATATAATGTGTCCTTTTAAAACTCTAGCACAAGTTTTAAAAGGACACATATAAAAAACAAGTTTTAAAAGCACACATTAATTCAAAGAAAGACAAATACTGTATGTTATCACTTATATGTGGAATCTAAAATATAAACAAATGAATATAACAAAACCGAAACAGACTCAGATACAGAGAACAAACTAGCTGTTACCGTGAGGAAAGGGAAGGAGAAGGGGCAAGTTAGAAGCAGGGGTTTCAGAGTTACAAACTATTGTGTATAAAATAAATAAATGGATACAGCACAGGGAAATATAATCATTATTTTATAATAACTTTAAATGGAATATAATCTATAAAAATATTGAATCATTATGTTGTACACCTGAAACTAATATAACAGTAAATTGACTACACTTCAAAAACTAAATGAAAAAATGATAATTATCAAATAAAATAACTAAATAAACAAAAATAATTAAAAGCACACGTACAAAGCCAACACTGTACAATTTGTAAAGACATATACATATTTAAGAAGATCTATGTCAGTGAGTGCCAGAGGGTTTTTGGGGTAGGAAGGGAGTGAGAGGAATCACTATGAAGGGAAAAGGAGTAAAATAAGTCAAATAAAATAAGGACATTTTCCTGTGAGCAGCTCAACTCCGTTTTTGAGGTCCCCTTAAAAAAGCTCACCCTTCTTATGAACCAAGTTATACATTAACCTACAAATAATAGAAGTGCTCAGTCAGCCTTCTACTGATAACTTTAACCTGCCCTAGTTATGCTTAAGGAGAAACTTGATTTTACAGATTTCACAGCTTCTCAATATCCATATACCTGGAAAGATAAGAGAATTTGTATATCCTTCCATGTGAGTCCTTGAGATTCATTCTCGCTGTAGGTTAAGTTTCCTTTCATTGAATCCAAGAAGGAGCAGTGTGACCAAGCAAAGCAGGTTCCAAAGGCAGGAAGCAGAAGCAATACTGATGCTATGGAAGTACCTTTCTCAACAGTCCCTTCTGTTGTTGTAGGCCCTTGGGGAAACCCTTCAATGCAGGTGGTTGGCAACAAGTCTGCTGAGATAGGCTGATTTTGGAGCTTTTGTAGTCTCTCTTGCACAGCACTGGTCAGGTCTAGATAAGCCTCATCAATGCTGCCACGTTCCATTACAGCAAAACGAGACATTACCTCCATCACTTCCATACTGGCTTCCCGGTACCTAAGAGCATGATAGCATAATATACTCACATACATACAGACGAAGGAAAGGATGCTCTTTTGCAGTAGTTGGTGTTCCTTCATAGACTTGAGTGAATTACTCCAAGGTATTTTTACAAATACTTGAAAAACTTAAGTGTGTATATATACATATATATATGTTTCTGCAAATCATATTTTCATTTTTATAATGTGGCATCTCAAGTTAACTATTCAAATAATTTTAAATTATCCAGGTCTTAATAACTTTCTGGTCTATAAACATATTCTTAAATTTTTTAAAACTGCCTTTGTTCGTTACTTGAAGATTTTAAGGGTAAAATAAATGATCCAGTATAAAGTTGGTGGCATATGGCTTTTCAAAATCACACTCTGAAGTCAACTATATTTCTGGGACATGACACTGTCTTTCCCAGCCAGCATAAAATTCTATTCAATGCAATGTAACATATGTCCATTAGCTAAATTAATTCTACTTTAGAGTAACAGTATTAATCTTCAGTTAAATCTGTCTTCTTTTCTGGCAATAATTCCAATGCGAGGTTGGCTATGACACTCCACTTTTAGACTTCTGATAGGTGAATTCAGGAATATCTCAAGTCCCAAGTCAAAGCATGATCCCTACACACACCACCACAGATAGTATAGTGTACTGTGAGAACGTGGGGATCTGAAAAAAAGTTGAATCCTGTCTTCTACTTCTTAGCTGTGTGAACTTAAATTATTTAACCACTCTAAACTTGCCCCTCATCTTTGTGTGTGTGTGTGTGTGTGTGTGTGTGTGAAGGAATGAGTAGGGAGGGGTGGGGTGGATAATACTAGAATTTACCTTATAACAATGTGAAATTTAAGAGACATTGCCAATGAAAAATTTCACACTTTTGGACTGAGAACATGAGAACTGGTATTAAGTTTTAATTACAATAACCAATTTTTAAACATTTAAGGAACTGAAAAGGTATTAAGGGTAGATATTATAGTTAATAATGATTCTCAACTGTTCCTAAAATATAATATTAAAATCTGTTTTCACTTCACACTGAAAAGTTGGCTGACTGAAAGGAACCTTTTCAGATGTCATTTACACAAAACAAATTAGAAAACATCAGTTCCTAGCCTCATGAAATGATTCCAACTCCTCCACTCCCCTTAAACCATTTTCTCTTCTTACTTGGTAAGGTTAGCTTTTCCATGGAGCTCACGAATTTGTGCCAGTAGAAGATCTGGACATAACTTCTTAGCATCATCTGCCCACATGTTTCTAGTGACCCCAAATGCACGAGCTTCATAACTTACTGCAACTATTCTAAGATTAGGAAAAAGGGGGAAGCAAAAACATTACATGATCATAAGCAAAAGTAATTAAAATTCAGCATGATGAATAGGTTATAAACATAATAGAAACTTTTTGATCACAGATGCTACAATTTTTTTGGCCATGGAGCAAAAATATTACATGATCATAAAAATTTCACAACTAGGTTATAAACATAATAGTAGAAACTTTTTGGCCACTGATGCTACTACTATTTTTTTAAAAACTTTTTGGCCACACAACAGCATATGGGATCTTAGTTCCCTGACCAGGGATGGAACCCATACCCCCTGGAGTGAAGTCTTAACCTCTAGACTGCCAGGGAAGTCCCACTGATACTACTATTCATTCTCAAACACAGCAGTTCAGAACTCTCAAAAACAGGACCTAGCATAGTGCCACGGAGAAGGCAATGGCACTCCACTCCAGTACTCCTGCCTGGAAAATCCCATGGATGGAGGAGCCTGGAAGGCTGCAGTCCATGGGTCGCTGAGGGTCGGACATGATTGAGCGACTTCACTTTCACTTTTCACTTTCATGCACTGGAGAAGGAAATGGCAACCCACTCCAGTGTTCTTGCCTGGAGAATCCCAGGGAAGGGGGAGCCCAGAGTCGGACACAACTGAAGTGACTTAGCAGCAGCCAACAGCAGCATAGTGCCATGTATTCTCAGAAATTAAAACTGTAGTTTAGAGTTATAAGAATAACTACGATACATACCCACCACCCTTCCATGCTGTGTACTGTACAACTGCACAAGGTTTATTCCTCAAATGAGGATTTTGCCGCTGTTCCACTTGAACGAAAAAACAGTCCATGTCCACTAGAGCAACTACCCGGTCTCTTCCATCAGTCATTTTTCTGTAAGAAATATATTATGAACAGTTAGAAAGGATATTGAATCTAAATCACCAAAGAAAGCTGTATTTCAATTCTTTCATTGTCGAATTACCGTAAGCATGGAAGCATGGAAACTAACGAGAATGAAACAGGCATTTTCATATACTGCTGGCAGGAGAATAACAAATTGATACAACTTTAGAAGGATAATAATATTAAAAGCTTTAAAAAATACCCATTTCCCCCCAAAGAACTGAACACTTTACAGAAGATATTCAGATAGTCAACAGGCAAATGAAAATGGGCTCAATGTCATTAGGCATAGGGAAATGCAAATTACATGTACATCAATGCAAACTGCATGTACAAATGCAAATTACAGTGTACATCAATGGTGGGATAAAGCCAACAGTTAATCTAACAGACAGACAAATTTCAAATATAAGTTCAGGGTAAAGAGAAGCACAAAATAATATATAGTATCAAAGCATTCATGTGAATTTTAAAACTTTTTATTTTGAAAAACTTTTAGACTTACAGAAAAGTCGCAAACATGGTAGGGTTCTCCCATACCTAGTTTCCCCTAATGCTACATTTTACACAGCACTATTATCAAAACTAAAAAATGAACATTAGTATAATATTCACACTACAAACTTTACTTGAATTTTACTAGTTACTCCCATTAATGTCCATTTTTGGCTCCAGAATCCAGCTTAAGATCCAGTCTTAGTCATCACATCTCCTTAGTCTTCTCCAATCAGTGCCTCTTCATGTTTCTCATGACCTTGACAGTTTCAAAGGGAACCACTCAGTTGCTTTGAGAACACCTCTCGATTTAGGTTTGTCTGATGTTTCCCCCTCTTTTTTTAAATAAATTCTTTAAAAAAAATTTGTATTTATTTTTGGCTGTGCTGGGTCTTCACTGTTGCTTGCGCTTTTCTCTAGTTGTTGTGACTGGGGGCTACTGTCTAGTTGCAATGCGCAGGCTTCGCACTGCGGTGCGTAGAACAGCCTCTAGGTGCATGGACTTTAGAAGCAGCGACCCCTGGGCTCTAGAGCACCAGCCTAATTGCTCTGAGGCATGTGGGAGCTTCCTGTGTCAGGGATCAATCTGTGTCTCCTGCACTGGCAGGTAGCTTCCTTACAACTGAGCCATCAGGGAAGCCCTGATGTTTTTCTCTTGATAAGATTGAGGTTAAGCATTCCAGGCAAGAACATTGTGGAAGTGTTCTGCTTTTCTCGAGTCACAGATTATGTTTGGAGGTACATGATGTCACTGTGTCTTAATACTAGTGATGGTAAACATATCATTAAATAGTGACAGTGTTTGCTAGGTTTCTCACTGTAAAGTTACTATTTTTTCCTTTCTTTGAAGAGATACTTTGAGACTATGCACATACCCCGTTTCTCTTCAAATTTTGAACTTCTGAGCACCCATCAGTGGATCTGGCCTGTAAGAATTACTTTGTCGTGTTCTAATGCTGATTTTCTATCTATTCATGTTTAACTTTTGAAGACAAAAAGAAGACAAAAAAAAGAAAATACTACACACTATTTGTAGACATACGTAAAGGTATGGATGCTAGACTGAAAGAACAAACCTTATAAACCGTTGATAGAGGCTAATGTTTTCATTTAACATTGTTAGAAATCTGAAAGAAGGCTTTAGTAAATGAAAGCAGTGGCTCCCAAACTTTACTACAGATTGGAATAACCCAGGAACCTTTAAACACTATTGATTTCTGGCTTCTACTATCAGACATCTAACTTAATCAGTATGGGTGTGACCTGGGCATCGCAATTTTTAAAAGTCTTTTCTAATGCGCAGCAGAGATTGGAAACCACTGACCTAACGTAAACAAGATATTTGTGGAGATACCAGTAATTCATGATTTAAATATGAAAGAACACAGGTTTTACGGTTGAGTAAGCATTCAACTGTATTTTTTTTTAAGTGACAAAAATTAACATTCACCTCGAAAAAAGTGTCATGCTACTACAAGGCTGAAAGATTAAGGGGAAAAATGATGACTTCAAAAAATCAGAGTAGTCAAGGCATTGCTGTTGTTGCTGTTAAGTCGCTTCAATTGTGTCCAACTCTGTGCAACCCCATAGACGGCAGCCTGCCAGGCTCCCCCGTCCCTGGGATTCTCCAGGCAAGGACACTGGAGTGGGGTGACATTTTCTTCTCCAATGCATGAAAGTAAAAAGTGAAATTGAAGTCGCTCAGTCGTGTCCAACTCTTCACGACCCCATGGACTGCAGCCCACCAGGCTCCTCCATCCATGGGATTTTCCAGGCAACAGTACTGGAGTGGGGTGCCATTGCCTTCTCCGTGTCAAGGCATTAATTCCTTACAAATTCCACTCGCTGAAAACAGGCAGAATGCAATACTTTAAACCATAACATACCAGAAATCACTTTGCCCTGAAAGTGGCTTTTGTGTAGTCTTCGAATAGATTAATATTGGATTAAAAATAGTAAATGCATTGTCTCTCACACACACACACAGACTCACATCGGATTAAAAACAGTAAATGCAATGCCTCTCTCTCTCTCTCTCTCTCTCTCACACACACACACACATATACATACACAGACTTACACTGTATTAAAAATAGTAAATGCATTGTCACACACACACCCCTAAAGTACCATATTAGATACAAATACTAGAAGTGGAGTAGGAACAGGTAGCAGTGATTTAAGTACAGCAAACATTTCCTAAATATTCAAACACCAAAAACGGATATTTAGATTTTAACTGTTTTAGTTTTCAGTTTACGTATTTTGCTGGAGAAAGCAACAGCTTTTTAAAGATAAAAAGTGAAACACGCTCTATGTTAAAACTTCCCTTTGGGAATAAGGATTAGGCTTCACCTCAAATGACCAAAACTGTACAAACCTTCGGTATTTGCAATTCCTCATCTTTAACGATCTCGATTTACCAAGATCTGTACAAAACACATTTAGTGCCTATCAGGTGATAACTCAGTCAAGGAAAACCAGTACAAGTGAAGAGGGAAGTTTAAGAGCTACCATTTTTCCCCCACAAGAAAAATTCTCTTAAAAGGCAATACGAGGGCCTTTTCTGTAAGCAACGCTTTCTACTTCATTGCAATTTCGGTCCAATGTTGTCCTCAATCACTGCTATATTATACAACCAATAGCCAAGGCAACATGAAAAGTCTAAAAACAGACATACCGAACGGTTCTAAATTCTCTTACCAATGTGACGACACTCGGCAAAACCGCCACCCGCGGACGCCGTCGAGACTGGGCTAGGTGTCCACTGAAAGGACGTTAAAGCGGTCTTGAATATTTGTCCCCTATCTGGGAACGGATCAGTCGGTTTCGAGGCAGATTTGTTCCCCGGAACGACGGAGAAAAGAACCGAGAGTCGCAGACGGCCCTCGCCTAGGCAGCTGCCAGCACAGTCGGGCGTGTCCAGCCTTGGCCAGCGCGACCGGCACACCGCCTTCCTGACAATCACACAGCGCGCGCGCCGCCGGGGACCGTTGACGCGCCTGCGTACCGCTGCCCCAAAGTCTCTCGCTCCGCCCACCAAGGAGCAACCGTCATAAGGGAGCCGCCACTTCCGCGGACGCATGCGCACTGGCACGTCGGGCGCGTGCGCAGCGCCGGCTCTTTCCCGGCTGGATCTTCGGCGGCTCACGCTCCTCCTCCTGCTCCTCACCGCCCCGCCTCGGCCCGCCGCGGCCCGGTACCAGCGTGTGGTCCCGCCAACGGAGCCGTCCGTGCCTCGTGCTCCCAGGACTGCGGTGCTGCGCGCTCGTGGTGCGTGGCACTACTCATGGCGATGGATCGAGTGAACGCGCTGTGCGAGCAGCTGGTGAAAGCGGTGACGATCATGATGGACCCCAGCTCCACCCAGCGTTACCGGCTAGAAGCCCTCAAGGTATCTGAGTTCTGGCGACTCAGGCCTGTCCCGAGACCCTCCCCCAGCCTCAGCCGTCCCGGCGCAGCCCACGACGCTGGCCGTCTCCCGCCCACGCGGCCCCTGGACCTCGGTCCCAACCCCGGGGGGGCCCTCCCCCTTGTAGCTCTCCGCGCCTCTTCCCACTCCCCGCCTTCTTTGCTCGCCGCGCCTACCCTTTTCCCGGGACGCTCTGGTCCCTGCCTCTGTAGCCTTCTCTTCTCACCGACTCTGCCCTCTCCTCCCCCTCTCCCCGCTTCTGTTTACTCTTCTCCGCACCAGGATCCCCTCCACAGCTGGCTGAACCCACTTTATTCCCCTAACCCCCACATTCCTGCATCCCATCTCCTTCCCGTGGAGCACGTGTCCAACCCGTCCGCAACATCGGCCACATTCTTTATAGTCTCCCTCACTAAACGTTTTCCTGCTGACACACTCTCCTGACTCGCCCTACCCGAGCTCCAGCCTCTCTAGTGCCCTTTACTTACATCCCTACACTTCTCCCTAACCCACTTCTGTGTCTTGGATATTTCTGGCTTAATTCTCAACCCCCCCACCCCCATGTTTTTTACTGTGTGATATTCTTAGACTATTTTGCGCAAAGGTGAACTTCTACCACTTATTTTGCATTTTAGCAAGGGGTTTTTGGTTTCCTGAAAGTAGTTTTCTTGACTGCCAGATGCTCTACTACTGAGACTGATTCTTGTGTGAATTGGGAAAGCTAATACAAAACAAATGGGGATGCTAATACGATTTGAGTTTATTCCCCCATCAAACAATGTATGTGGGCAATGAGAAATGACCACTGGAACAGTGCTGTGTGTGTTTTACGAGATGTCACTTCATGAAGTAGAGTGAGCATCACTTGGAGGAAGTTTTACAATATGTAGATGTATGCCATAGGATTTGGAATCAGAAGTATTTGGGTTCTGTTTGTTGCTTTACTATGAAATAGCATAAGTAGAATACTATAATGATCTTGTGTATACCTATCACCTAAACTCATGTGAAATAACATAAGTAGAATGCTATAATGATCTTGTGTATACCTATCACCTAAACTCAGCAGTTGTAAAGACTTTTCCACATTTCCTTTATTCCTCCCCCAACCAAAGGTTTTTAACCCCAGTAATTGTCATTTCACCCCTATGTGCTTCACGGGTTTATCTCTTAACAGTTTTTTACTCATATAGGTCACATTATTTACTTTTTCCAACACTAATTGGCCATTGCACTGGAACTGTCAAAGTGAAAATAATCCTTTATATAATATTTATCTAAATTTTCCCACTTAAAACAATAGCTCAGGTTGGAGTTTTATTTTTTTCCTAGTCCCACTTTCTCTTGGCTCCTAAGGGAAACACTGACTTTTCTTTTTTTCAGTTTTGTGAGGAGTTTAAAGAAAAGTGCCCTGTCTGTGTCCCCTGTGGTTTGCGGTTGGCTGAGAAAACACAAATTGCCATCGTCAGACATTTTGGCCTTCAGATCCTGGAACACGTTGTCAAGTATGTGAGAGAGCAAATCTTTATTTCTTATATAACTCTTAGACATAGTCTTTAGGTGAGTAGAAAAGAGCAGAAAGGAATGCTTCCTAGAGGTCATCACAGCCTCATGGGAGTTCTCATTCAAGTGCATGGTACATACTAAGCACTCTGCAAATATTAGCTCACATCACTTAGCTAGCATTTATTGAGCTCCTAATATATGCCCACCAACCTCAGAGTCTTTTTATAATAATGCAGTGTACAGGTAAATAAATACCTGATTAGACACTAGAAAGACACTGCCTTTAGTTTATTTTTCCTTAAGTTTTGAGTGTGCATGGCAGGATTCTAACCAGGATTATATGAGAATAAGTAAAAACCTGTTCTAACTTGAGTCTCCTACCCCTACTGCGTATGTGAAGAATCCATCAGCTTTTAAGATTTAGTCACAGGTTTTCTGGAATTGTGCTGTTATTTACCTTCTAAGCCTAAAATGGTTATACATAGCATCACTTACTCAGTGGACGTGAATTTGAGCAAACTCCGGGAGATGAAGGACAGGGAAACCTGGTGTGCTGCAGTCCATGGAGTTGCAAAGAGTCAAACACAACTTGGTGACTGAACAAAGCAAGTCTAGAAAAGGAGTTAGTACTATCAGATTCTAGTTTCTGAAAACCAGCTACTTTGTTGTAGTTGTCCCAGATATGTGTTTGCTTATGGTCTGTCAATAAAATCAAGGGGGAAAGCTCATCTGTGCACAGATCCTACCTGAATTCTAATTAATGGGTCACTGTCTATATTAAACTCTTTTTGCTTTTAGCATTTTGATTAAATGTGGACTGTTTCTGTCCATTTTTTGAAGGATACAAAATCCAGAGTAGAATTTCTAAGTAAAATCACCAGCATAATTTTAACATAGGAATCAAAGCTAATCTCTCCTGAAGAGAAGGCTTCTAATGTTGACTTTATGCATTTTGGTGGCCAGGTTTCGATGGAACAACATGTCTCGATTGGAGAAGGTCTATCTGAAGAACAGTGTCATGGAGCTGATCGCAAATGTAAGGAATGGTTGATTGGAAGACTTGGGTTTACAAGGTAGTTTAGACAAAGTGTGACTTTTCCAGTGTAGCATTTGTGTAAAAATTCACTGGTTCTATTCATAGTATTAAATATTTATATAATATTAAATGTTACTTTCAAATTTAAAAGAACCGCAATCACTGGAAATCACAGTTCATCCCATTTACTTGGTTTAATCCTTTATGTCTTGACTTCTATTTTTAAAATTATGAAGACAAGGTAGAGATAAGTAAACATTTTTAACAAATGAATAAAAGTCTTAGATTAATCATTTCTAGATTAGATTGCACTTTGCTGTTTACTTTTATTTTAAACTGAATTATTTTATGTTACTAGCAGTAAAAAAATAGGCTAAATGAGTTTGTTTTGGGAGTTCGACTATAACTTTACAAACACATTTAGAATCCGCAGCCTTTATGTTCTTTTTAACAAAGGACATGAAAAGGGGAATTCATGCCCCTTTCATCCCCAGAGTCTAGTGTCTTTGATATAAAAAAAAAATTCCCTTCAAAATTATTAACTTAGCTACCTAGGATTTATATTTTGTTAGTTCTCGGGAGATGTGATAGAAATCTTAATCCATTAAACTTGATACCAGACTTCAGAAGAGAGTCCCAATAATGGTCTTCCTGTGTCTTCTAAACCTAGAACTGTTAGGAAAATATTCAGTTGCTCCTGAATCTCTCACTTTATCAGTCTTTCAGTGTATTCCTTATTTCCATACTCTTCTACTCTGTCCCTCATACAAAATGAAACAATATGAAAGTCTCTTCAGTTTGTAAAGAAGAACAGGAATGTCTTCCTTGCTCCGTGTGACAGCCATTTTATTAGCTGATGCAACCCTCTGTTAAGCTTTAAGAGGGAAGAATGATCAGTGAGAATGCAGGACAGGTGACTCAGACATGGAGAACAGGTTGGTTGGTTTAGTTTGAAAGTAGGCCTGCTCCTAAGTTTTCTATACTCTTACAGCCCAGTTTTTTCCTTTGAATTCAGTCTTGCAAACCTCTTGATGTCACTTATTCTTTTGCAGGGAACACTGAACATTTTGGAAGAGGAGAACCATATTAAAGATGTTCTGTCTCGAATTGTAGTAGAAATGATCAAGCGGGAGTGGCCACAGCACTGGCCTGACATGCTAGTAGAACTGGACACTCTTTCCAAACAAGGGGTATGCAGTACAACTGTATCAATTCAGGGATTTGTTTTTGTTTGCTCTCTTAGTTTTTCCGGTTTGTCTGTCCTGTCAGCAGAAAAGAGCCTTGGGTCATATTTATGATGCAAAACATGTTTTCACAATATTGTGAATCAACTGTACGTACCCCAATTTTTAAAAAAGCATATTTAACTACCTTCTTTCTGTTGGTGTAGGAAACGCAGACTGAATTAGTGATGTTCATTCTTTTGCGGCTGGCAGAGGATGTAGTGACCTTTCAGACACTACCCCCTCAAAGACGAAGGGATATCCAGCAAACATTAACCCAGAACATGGAAAGAATCTTCAGTTTTCTCCTTAACACACTTCAAGAAAATGTAAACAAGTACCAACAAGTGGTAAGGGATACCGATTATACCCCCCACCTTTCATCAAGTTCTGTTTTCTGATATGAGTGGGTTTGTGTGTAGTTTGAAGTTAATCCTGCAGCAAGGAACTAGGGTGTTCAGGTCAGTAAAAGAAAAGGCTATTTTATAAGCAAAACAGAAAGATGACGGGAAAAACTGGAATTAATTTTCTAGGAGGTTCAAGTCAGTGAGTTCCAAACATATTAGAAAAAATAATTCCCTTTTTAGTAAGAAAATTCCTGAGATAGTGTAAAAATGAAGCTAGATTTTTAAAAATTTAGTACAGTGGTTCTCAGTGGGAGGGCAGTTTTGCCCTCCAGGTTGTCACACCTAGGGACTGCTACTGACACCTAGTGGGTAGAGGCCAGGCATGCTGCTGAACAGCTTATAGTGCCCAGGACAGTTTTCCATAATAAAGAATTATCTGACCCAAAATGTCAATAGGATTGAGGTTTCAGAACCCTAATCTAGACTCCTCATACATGTTTATTCACACAAATAGCATTCATTAAAATTCATTATTTTTTCTGCCATCAGCAGCTTCCTTAAGTTTATTTTGAGGGCTCTAGAATACTAACACAAATGATAAGACAAGGTATTGTTAGCTGTCAGGGTAGGGGTAGGGAGACACAATGAGTATCTAATATTATGCTGTATATTTTTTCATGCTTTACACGTTATTTAATCCTCAAAAACAACCCTGAGTCAAAAACTATTGTCTCCATATTATGGATGAAGAAATCAATTTTCAGAGAGTAATTATTGAAGATCCCCTGATTAATGATTATGGGGAATTTAAGCCCTATCGTTTTTATTAAAATGGACTCTTTCCCCAAAATACCTCCCCAGGATTTTTCAGAAGAAAATATCAAAAGTATTTTAATTGAAAAAACCTATGTGTATTGAGGGTGAAAGAGGTATTATTTTTATTTTCCCCTAGGAGATTTAATCCCCAAGAGAAATGAACAAATTATGAATGCTTTGATGCCCTAGACATCTAGCCAGTATGCTAGAACAGGGTGACACAAGTTAGAAAAACATCCACTGGTGTTTTTCTTTAGCCTCAGTTTCTGTTTTCTCCATCTGTTAAACCAGCCTCCCAGGACCAGAGCATACCAAGGGACGTTTCTCATGCCTGCAGCTTCTTATTTGCTCGTAGTTCCTTCTCTGCTTCCATCCTTTCCGCTGCCCTGTGCAATAGACTGAATGGTGAACTAGGATGGGGCGTGTAGGCTCACTCTCCCTGTCTGGCCCCTGGCGCCTGCACTCGTTCCAGGGGCAGAATAGGATCGGAATGGGAATGCGGGCTTGTGGGAGTAGAGGGTCAGGGCTGGCCTGGGCTGTTGTTGCCTGGATCCCTTTTCCTTGGGCAGCATCAGTAGATACTGGTGAAAGGGTTCTACTCACCTCTGTCCCATTAACACCCCTCCTTGATCACCGCTAGTGAAGGCTTAATACTTGTTCTTTTTTAGAAAAAATACCTTTTGAAAGTTGAAAAAAAGAATTATAAAACAAATCTTTTATGATGCTAATGGTGATAAGTTTTCAAATACTTCAGGAGTTGCTACTCCTGCTTATAAAATTATAAATTGTTTAATTTACTGAACAGACATTATTTTGGTCTATTTAGCATTTAATATTCTTTGTATATGTGGTTTTCCTACAGTTATGTCCATATATACATGGTCATAAATTGTACTCATTTTAATTTTGCTTCTTGCTTTTTTCCACTAACATTACATCATTTCAGTATACCTTTGCCAGTTATAATTTGTCTCTATTTTAATATGGAAAAATTGCTAATACTTAAATTTTAACTGTTTCTTTTCATCAATAGCAGTGTTGAGCCTGCTTCCATTGTTCATTTGTTAGTTGTATTTCTTTGTAAACTGAGCTTTGAAACTGTCTTTTTGGATCTTAATGTTTTAATAAATTTATGTAAGCTCTTTAAATATTAACCTTCTGTCTTATTACTAAAACTAAAATAACCTGTCCTCCTCTGGAGAATATCATTTATGTGTTCTTAGTAAAGTTGTCTTCTGTTCCAAAATTAAAAGTTGAGTCTATTTGAAAATCGTTGTTTGAGGGCCTAGATTATGGGGGTGGAAAGTTATTACACAGCCTTTTGTTCATTAAAAACATTGGATCCTTATACTTCTTTTCTTTCAGAAGACAGATAATTCTCAGGAGTCAAAGGTAAGAGCTCTCTGTGGAGCTGGAAGGAGGCTTTTTTTGAGACTTTTGGGTACGGGGATGCATATACCTGGTGGAGGGTGACATCAGCCTTGTTTGGTTTTGTTTGTTTTTGGCTATGCTGTGCGGCTTGTAGGAGCTTCAGTTCCCCTACTAGGGATCAAGCCCATGCCCTCAGCATCAAACCCACAGAGTTTTAACCAGTGGACCACCAGGGAATTCCCTCAGCCTTGGTTTATTTGATCACTGAGCTATGGTGAAAGGGAGTTAAAATTATAATATCTGAGACTGCTTGAAGGACGTAAAATGACCACACATGCCAATGTGGTCTTATTGACGGACATTGAGGCACTGTTGTCTGAGAAATGATTGTGTATCAGAAAAAACCTTTGAGTTGCCTATCAATAACTGTTGCGTGAGCAATTTTTTTTCCATTGTTTTCTTTTTAGAATTAGAAAACAGAAGGAGGTCAGGTATAAGCACAGCTTTCTTGCCTGTTAGTGAGGACTTACGGTTAAGAGTTACTTCTTTTCATGCAGGCCCAAGCAAACTGTCGAGTGGGAGTCGCGGCACTGAACACTCTGGCAGGCTACATTGACTGGGTGCCCATGAGTCACGTTACTGCCGAGAACTGCAAACTCCTGGAGGTGCTGTGCCTGCTCCTGAACGAACAGGAGCTTCAGCTGGGGGCAGCTGAGTGTCTTCTCATCGCGGTCAGCAGGAAAGTAAGTTACCACCTCAGGCTGACTTGGATCCTCAGCCTCTGAGGGATGCCTGTGTGTGCTCCATTCCATGCTGTGGTGAAATGCATTTAAAGGGTTAGGTGTTTTGCTTTGTTTCTTGTACTTGACTCCAGCCTTTTGCACAATAGTTTGCGGGTATTCTAGGAATCCTCTGGCAGGATATACAGAGATGTATAGGGCTACGTGGGTCTTGAAACATTTGTGGGTTTTGGTGCTTCACATTTAAAAAACTATATAAATGTCATGTTAAAACTCACATAGTGTTATGTCAAAGAATCGTAGAAGGTGACTTAACTGACTTAATAGCTGATTTGGCTAACAAATGAGATCATGACTTTTCTCCATGAATAATGTTATGTTTAGATGTAATTTGCTTTCATATCATCATTATTACCCAGCATATTTAATTTTATTCATTTATTTAATTGGAGTACCAACACATTTTAAAATATGTCTTATCCAGATTTCAATTTAAAGAGTTGACCTTTTTCTAGTGTTCACTTAGCCCCAGGGCTATGTGATAATTAGGAAGTCAGTATATTTGATTATATAGCCGTAGAAGTTGTTAGTACTTAGAAGTCTTTAGTAACATAGTTTGTATTACCTGTGTTTCCCTAAAATTGGGTCTAGGGCAAGTTGGAAGACCGGAAGCCCTTGATGGTCTTATTTGGAGATGTTGCCATGCATTATATACTCTCCGCTGCACAGTGAGTGTCTACTTTTCTATGTGATTTCTAATTTCTTTGTCATTTTTGTATCTTATTTGGATATATCCAAAGTTCCTATCTGACTGTTGGCAGTCAGTCAACTCTTTTTTTGGGTTTTGTTTTAAGTTTGAGCTTTATTCTAAGGACGGTGTGAAGTTCTTATGGTTTATTTTGCTGTGTGTGTGTGTGTCTGTGTGTGTGTGTGTGTGTTGGCTATGCTGCATCTTCATTGCAGCATGCAGGCTTCTCTGGCTGCAGTGTATGTGGGCTCTCCAGTCAAGGTACGCGGGCTTAGTTGCATGTGGGATCTTAGTTCTCCAACCAGGAATGGAACCCGTGTCCCCTGCATTGGAATGCAGATTCTTAATCACAGGACCACCAGGAATTCCCTATGTTTTTAGAAGAAAAATCAGGCACTCTTAAAGGGACTGTTTCGCCTTTTTGAAGACCTTCTGCTGGAAATAAGTTGTGGCTGTTGATTTAGCATCCACTCACATTTCACCAACCTGTAAACACATTCTAGGTCCTGAAATAATGGCTTGTCCTTATTTTCTTATAATTGCTCTGGAAAATATTAAAGCATTTCCTGATATGTGTTTCTTACCCAGGAGTCAGATAGAACTGTGTATTGTAAGTAGTTGAAACTGTCACAACACCCACTTTTCTTCCATACTCTCCGCTTTTGGTGCTAAGGACAAAGGAAAAGATGTGAAACACATATATATGACTTGAGCTCTCACTGTCCATTCTAACACAGATTTTATGATGGCTTTCTTTCCTGTGGATACTACAGGTCTGTTTTTAAGGAGGCTTGTTAATTTAATGAATAATGTGTCTTTTGGGTAGCCACTTTAGTTACTGTTTCCAAGTCCCATTTCGTAGTTCCCTAAAGATTATGGCATTCCCACTGAGGTATCCCCTTTCCATTAGTGCCACTGGTACTGGTGTTAGTAAAGCTGTAATTCAAACCAGGTGGTCAGACTTCAGAGCCAGCACCAGAATCCATGGTGCCACACCACCTTTCAGCATCACTAGCACCTACCTAGGTCTTTCTTACCCCGAGGCCCATGCTTTTTGCATTATAGTGTACTGCCTCCATGCCACCAGTCCTGATTAATTCTCGTTAGTGTGAATTGTGCTACATCATTTTAGGTTTTGCCACTAAATAAAAATTCTCTTTTTAATTTAAAGAGATAGTTGCACTCTAAAATAGCACCTAAGTGATTATTCATCTGAACTAAATGACTTGGAGAAATGAGACACCAAGTTAATGTTTTTAATACAGTCTTTTAAAAAAGATTTTATGTATTTCAAGCAGTTTAAGGTTCACAGAAAAATTCAGGGGAAGGTACAGAGATTTCCCATATGCTCCCTGCCCCCGCACATGCACAGCTTCTCCATTATAGACCCCCCCCACAGCAGTGATAAATTTGTTAGAGTTGATGAACTTCAGTTGAGTTCAGTCTTTCAGTCATGTCCAACTCTTTGCGACCCCACGGACTGCAGCCCGCCAGGCCCTCCCTGTCCATCACCAACTCCTGGAGCTTGCTCAAACTCATGTCCATTGAGTCATGTTGCCATCCAACCATCTTATCCTCTGTTTTCCCTTTCTCCTCCTGCCCTCAATCTTTCCTAGCATCAGGGTCTTTTCACATGAGTCAGTTCTTCATATCTGGTGGCCAGAGTATTGGGGTTTCAGCTGCAGCATCAGTCCTCCTAATGAATATTCAGGACTGATTTCCTATAGGATTGACTGGTTGGATCTCCTTGCAGTCCTTCTCCAACACCACAGTTCAGAAGCATCAAGAAGAGGTGCTCAGCTTATACACGACTACTGGAAAAACCATAGCTTGAACTAATGGACCTTTGTTGGCAAAGTAATGTCCTGCTTCTTAATATACTGTCTAGGTTTGTCAAAGCTTTTCTTTTGAGGAGCAAGCGTCTTTTAATTTCATGGCTGCAGTCACCATCTGCAGAGATTTTGGAGCCCAAGAAAATAAAGTCTCTCTCTGTTTCCATTGTTTCCCCATCTATTTACCATGAAGTGATGGGACCAGATGCCATGATCTTCGTTTTTTGAATGTTGAGTTTTAAGCCAGCTTTTTCACTTTTCTCTTTCACCTTCATCAAGAGGCTCTTTAGTTCCTCTTTGCTTTCTGCCAGAAGGGTGGTGTCATCTGCATTTCTGAGGTTATTGATATTTTTCCCATCAGTCTTGACTCCAGCTTGTGCTTCATCCAGCCCAACATTTCATTTGATGTACTCTGCATATGAGTTAAATAACCAGGGTGACAATATATAACCTTGATGTACTCCTTTCCCAATTTGAAACCAGTCTGTTTGTTCCATGTCCGGTTCTAACTGTTGCTTCTTGACCTACATACAGGTTTCTCAGGAGGAAGGTAAGGTGGTCTGGTATTCCCATCTCTTTCAGAATTTTCTAGTTTGTTGTGATCCACAAAGTCTCTGGTGTAGTTAATAAAGCAAGAGTAGATGTTTTCTGGAACTCTCTTATTTTTTCTATGATCTGACGGATGTTACAACGGATGAGGAATTTACAATGACACACAATGTGTTATACATTCAGATCAGATCAGTCGCTCAGTTGTGTCCGACTCTTTGTGACCCCATGAATCGCAGCACGCCAGGCCTCCCTGTCCATCGCCAATTCCCGGAGTTCACTCAGACTCACGACCATCGAGTCAGTGATACCATCCAGCCATCTCATCCTCTGTCGTCCCCTTCTCCTCCTGCCAGCATCAGAGTCTTCTCCAATGAGTCAACTCTTCGCATGAGGTGGCCAAAGTACTGGAGTTTCAGCTTTAGCATCATTCCTTCCAAAGAAATCCTAGGGCTGATCTCCTTCAGAATGGACTGGTTGGATCTCCTTGCAGTCCAAGGGACTCTCAAGAGTCTTCTCCAACACCACAGTTCAAAAGCATCAATTCTTTGGCGCTCAGCCTTCTTCACAGTCCAGCTCTGTGTTATACATTATGTTACACATATTTTGTTCTACCTTTTATGGGTACATGCTGTGGGTTTCAGTGTTATCATTATAGTATCCTACAGAGTTTCTTCACTGCCCTTAAAATCTTCTATGCTCTGCCTGTTCTTTCCTCTCCCACCCCAGTTCCTGGCAACTACTGATCTTTTTACTTTCTCCATAATTTTGCCTTTTCTAAGATGTTGTATTGTTGTTCATTCGCTGAGTCGTATCTGACTCTTTGCGACCCCATGGACTGCAGCATACCAGGCTTCCCTGTCCTTCACCAACTCCTAGATCTTGCTCAAATTCATATCCATCGAGTTGGTGATGCCATCCAACCATCTCACCCTCTGTCATCCCCTTTTCCTCCTGCCTTCAGTCTTTCCCAGCATCAGGGTCTTTTCTCATAAGTCTGCTCTTTGCATCAGGTGGCCAAAGTATTGGAGTTTCAGCTGCAGCATCAGGCCATCCAATGAATATTCGGGGTTGATTTCCTTTAGGATTGACTGGTTGGATCTCCTTGCAGTCCTTCTCCAACACCACAGTTCAGAAGCATCAATTCTTCGGTGCTCAGCTTATACACGACTACTGGAAAAACCATAGCTTGAACTACATGGACCTCTGTTGGCAAAGTAATGTCCTGCCTTTTAATATGCTGTCTAGATTTGTCAAAGCTTTTCTTCTGAGGAGCAAGCGTCTTTTAATTTCATGGCTGCAGTCACCATCTGCAGAGATTTTGGAGCCCAAGAAAATAAAGTCTCTCTGTTTCCATTGTTTCCCCATCTATTTACCATGAAGTGATGGGACCGGATGCCATGATCTTCGTTTTTTGAATGTTGAGTTTTAAGCCAGCTTTTTCACTCTCTTCACCTTCATCAAGAGGCTCTTTAGTTCCTCTTTGCTTTCTGCCAGAAGGGTGGTGTCATCTGCATTTCTGAGGTTATTGATATTTTTCCCATCAGTCTTGACTCCAGCTTGTGCTTCATCCAGCCCAACATTTCACTTGATGTACTCTGCATATGAGTTAAATAACCAGGGTGACAATGTACAGCCTTGATGTACTCCTTTCCCAATTTGAAACCAGTCTGTTCCATGTCCGGTTCTAACTGTTGCTTCTTGACCTACATACAGGTTTCTCAGGAGGAAGGTAAGGTGGTCTGGTATTCCCATCTCTTTCAGAATTTTCCAGTTTGTTGTGATCCACACAGTC